>CM016626.1:118120206-119451555 GCA_005393395.2 Gossypium australe
CGGAGCAATAGATACCGGCGTTGTTCCCGGAAGAAGATCGATACCAAACTCCACTTAACGATCTGGGGGCAATCCCGGAAGCTCTTTAGGGAAAACATCAGGAAATTCCTTTATTGTCCTGACGTCCCCAACAGTCAGATCTTTGGCTTCTAAAGCCCTAACAAATAATAAAACTACCTCGCACCCTTTCCTCACCATCCTTTCTGCTCTCAGGGCAGTCACTACATTTGATAAACAGTTCCCCCTTTCTCCTATTACCAACACTTCATCACCCTCGGTGGTTTTTAGCACCATACGCTTGGCTGCACAATCCAGGTTAGCTTGATACTTTACAAGCCAATCCATGCCTAAAATTAAATCAACTCCCTGAACGATAATTCCATTAGATCCATTCGGAAGACTATCCCCTGAACTTCTAGAGGTACTTCCTGATAGAGTTTATCCACTACTACAGATTGTCCTAACGGGCTAACTACAGTCATTGCCCTAGGCGTAACTTTAGATTCTAACTTTAAGGTTCTAGATATGCTACTAGCTACATACGAATGCATCGAGCCAATTTCAATCAATGCAGTGTAAGGTAAGCCGAAAATTAAAAATGTACCGGTTATGACATCCGGTGCATCAGCCTCTTCTCGACGTCTAACAGCATAGACCAACCCCGATTGTCTCGCCTCAGTGTTTCCTGCCCCTTGGCCTGGTGCTCCACGACCCCGACCAGCACCATTACCACCTCTGGCTGCACCACGACCTCTTTGTGGCTACTGACCTCCTCTGCCACGCTGAGCATTCCCTCGGCCCATGGCCCCTTCACCGTCCCGTTGCTGCGGACAGTTTTTAACTTGGTAGTTCGTAGATCCACGCCTAAAACACTTCCCACTGCCTGCCCAACACTCACCGGCATGAAATTTGCCACATCGAGCACACTTTGGTATCTGGTTAGCAGCGGCGGTTTCTCTTCCTGTTTCGGTCCATCAGGCCTGGGCCTTTTCTGAGTACGCCCAGTTGCTCCTGACGATCCAAAATTCCTCTTAGTTCCTCCTATCTCTATCCCAATTTAACTTTTCAGTCCGCTTAACCTCCTCGGCTATCTTAGCCTTTTCCACTAGGACAGCAAATTCCCTTTCTCGCTGTGGGGCTATCAAAACACGCAAATCATCTTTCGGGCCATCTTTAAACCTAACACAATGTTCATGCTCCGTGGCTACCATCCCACGAGCATAACGGCAAAGACGTAAGAACTCAGCTTCATACGCAGCCACTGACCTACTCCCATGCACCAAATTTAGAAATGCT
This sequence comes from Gossypium australe, assembly GCA_005393395.2. Lineage (NCBI taxonomy): Eukaryota > Viridiplantae > Streptophyta > Magnoliopsida > Malvales > Malvaceae > Gossypium > Gossypium australe. The sequence goes on from CM016626.1 coordinate 118,121,503, forward strand.
CTACGTTGCGCATCCACATAACTCGATCCAATGTACTTATTCTGGAACTCCGTTTTAAAGAAATCCCAGGTGATACAGTCAGCCACAGTTCCATCCTTAACCGTAAGCCACTATTGATAGGCTTCATCCCGCGGGAGAGATACAACCCCTTTCAACTTCTCCTCCTCCATGAAATCCAAATCATCCATTATGCATTCTACCGCCTCCAACCAATACTCAGCTGAACTTGGGGCTACACCAGAAATTCCTCTAAACACTTCTGCTCCGTTGGCCCTAAGCCGTTCCGGCACAGATTTCTGGGCTCCTATGCCCATATTAGCCCCAGCAACCCTCTTTAAGACCCTTAACATTGCCTGAGATACCGCATCATCTCCGACAGTCTGATCCTGAAATTCCTCCTCAGCAACTGGCATCTCGTTTCCAAAACCATGACCAGACCCTACTGGTTCCAACACTGTCATCCTACCCCTACCACGACCACGTGGCGGACGTCCTTGACCCCTTGTACTCATTCTACCGCTTCACTTTTATCTGATTAGAAATTTTATGAATTATTAGTTTTCTTCCACTGATTAACCACGCACAGTCTTATGAATAGTAGTTTTAGAGTAGTTCTTTCGAATTCGCATTCACAATTCAGTCTCAAGTTCGTATCCTCTAATTCTAGTAAACACATACATTCAATCATCAACATACGATAACATCCATGAACTTACATTAATCACGTAAGGGTGTTTTCGTTGTTTCACTACCCAGGGGTATTTTCATAATTTTTCCTATAGGGGTATTTTCGTATTTTTTTTAAAAATAGGGATCCTTGGTGATTTTGTGAAATAAGGGTATTTTGGTAATTTTTCAATCTGGGGGTATTTCAAAATTTTGAAATCTGGGGGTATTTTGGTAATTTTGAAATCCGGGGGTATTTCGATAATTTTGAAATTCAGGGGTATTTCAAAAATTTTGAAATTCGGGGGTATTTTGGTCATTCTGCAAGTCAGGGGTAATTTGGTAATTTTACAAACCAGGGATATTTTGATTTTTTGTTGCTTTTTTTTAAACAGGGGTACTTTTGGAAAATCTAGTTTCATAATCCTGGTTACTATTGTAAACATGAGATTTTCGGGTAAATTTTCAAAACATAGGTATTTTATAAATTCACGGTTGATTGGAAATTTTCACAAATCAAATGTATTTTGAAAATTTTACAAAACTTGGGGATTTTTTTTTTCAAATAGGATGGCTGGTCCCTTTCGGGTTTTAATTATAAGGTTTAGCCTATCAACAAGTCCTCGTAGCTAGGGTGAACAGTCACTACACACCAGGTAGGATTCTAGCGAAGAGGAGGTGAGTCACTAGGACCGCTTAAGTACCAAGCTCTCCCTGAATCCACTCCTAGACATGCGTATGCCCATTGCCACACCCTAATTCGACTAAGGTGAACAGTCACTATGCACCAGGTAAGATTCCAGCGAAGAGGAGGTGAGTCACTAGGACTACTTAAATACCAAGCTCTTCCAGATCCAATCTTAGACATGCGTATGCCTGTTGCCACACCCTAGTCTTGCGACTTGTTCATGGGTTTTGTTTAGTGAAATTAAGTCTTATGAAATTAAAGAGTTGTGCATCTAAGCCTATGGTCAATTAATACTATCATACTAATCTACGTCCTTTTAGCCCATTAAGCCCACATCACAATCAAGAGTTCAGTATACTTACCTGCATGGATCGGTTGCCGGTAGACTCGAAGGCCATATCTTCAAACTAGACATTTTCCTTAAAATTTTTTTTTTCCAAAACACTTCTAGACCCATTTCACAGCCTGAGTTTTGAACTGGGCTTTGATACCAAATTGTAACACCCCAAACCCGGCCCATGCGTTTCGACCGGATCTGGCGTGTTATGAAACACATAACATTTTAACGGTTTTAGAAAGCACAAGTTAATTAGTTAATATTTGAATAAAGAAGTAACTTTTTGTAAATAAATCTTTGTATTATTATTAAATATAATAAAACCTTTGACACAATTTCATAAGTTGCAGAACATCTTTAAAAACAAATAAACTACTTAGATGAACCTAATCTATGGGGGCCTTATTACATAAAAATTTTCCAAAACTATAAACTTAAGAAAATGCAAAATAATCAAAAATAGAGAAATCAAAACTTGATGGGCCCTCGAGTCTGTCTCGGCTCCCATGTTCATGATCTACTACTCATCTGAAAGCGTAGAGAAAAAGGAAAGTGTGAGTCACCAAAACTCAGTGTATAAATCTCAAAACACACAACGGTATCAATCATCATCACATGGTAAACAATAAATAATGAATAACCCAACCCATCCTAGAATTTCGTCCTCTATACACCAACCTGTACCAACCATCACACCATGGGGATTTCTACAATCAACCCTCCATCCGCTACACACCATAACAACAGCCGTACTGCCTATTCCTATTATTCAGAAATCATTAAACGTGGCATAGCCACCGATCACTATGTGACCTAGCATTTATATTTGTGGGTTTTCTACCACCGATCACCAAGTGACCTGTCATGCACTTGCCCTTCATCATATCAAAATACCCACCCCATTCATACATACATAAAGAGAACATCAAGCAGACTTACATATATTTCAATACACATAAGGAGATCTATGTTTACATACCTGGCATCCTTGCCTAATCCATTTAGGGTTCCACTCGGCTGTCTATACCGCCTCTTTCTGGCTTTTTAGCCCATAACATATATATAGACATACATACAGGATTAATAGTGTGTTAGAGACCTACACACCTGATTACTGATAAAACGATGCTTTCTATGTCGACGCTATCCTTAGTTGACACAACTGTTATCTTCCTAAGGTGTTGTTCAATAGCCGGTCCATAACCAAGTGCCCAATCTCGAACGGTAGATACTGCTCATTTCTTAAACTTAGGGATTCTTTCCTTTCCCTGATCCATATTTAATTCCATCACAAGTCCTTGTCAGAACTACTATCACAATTTATGACCGTTAATCCTCATCATAAAGTTAGGATCTTGCATATAATGAACGAATCTAGTAAAAATCTAGGGAAAATCTTCCTACCTTAAAATTCTGAAATTGAAGACTAACGTTTTTCGGCTTTTAGATCTAGTCAACCAAGCTTCCTTCAAATCCTGGAATGCCGCTCAACATAGAATCATTAAACTATTAGCTTTTCGGCTTTTGCCTTTCAAAAACCAGAATAGAATATGAGAAACTAGCAGAAGTCGACACTTACCTTAACACAGGGATTTCGGCTGGCATTAGAGAGGAGATTCGGCAATGCCAGAGAAAAGGTTTGAATGCCGAAATAGATAGAACTAATTCTCAAATAGGATGAATAAAGAAAAACTATGGAGATTTCGGCTTTTTAGAGAAATCGGCTCAAAGGGAAAAAGAATGGAAAAGAGGTTTCAGCTTTTGAAGAAACTGAAGAAAAGAAAATTGGAGAGGGAGAGACTAAGAATTTCAGCACAATAGAAGGAGAAGAAATTAGGGTTTTAATTGCCAGAACCAAGGAGCTATCCCCTCTATTTATAGGAATTTCGGCACCTCCTGTATAAAATCGAAAACGCCTTTCCTAAATAATTAAAATTCAAGCTAAATGAAAGGGAAAATTTGGCACCCCTTTGCCATGCAGTAGCCGATTTCTTTACTCCTCTTAAGTGGTGGATTTTCAGCCATCACCTTCATTGTAGATAGGCTCCTATCTTTTCTCCTTTTTATCATCTAAATTATCAATTATAAAATCCATATAAATCCTCCTATTTTGGAGCCTTGTAGCCATCCACCTCATTAAACCCTAATTTCAAAATTTAACTCACTTAAATTAAAAGATTTGGGCTTCTTGAAACTTAAATTTTGGGCCCCTAACTCCTTGTGTATGGCGTCACCCTTTGTCCCCTTTTAAATGCTGAAAATGGCCCAAAACATGGGCTCCTTGCGGCCAAAATTTGGGCCTCTTTAATTGTTAATGGCACCACCTTCTAATTCCCTTACAGTGCCACCTATTGTTGGGACACAAGCCCACGTTGGTATTTTAAACATAATTATCACCTTTTAACTCTATAATGCCCAACCTAATAATTTAACCAAGGCCTTTGCCTAATCCTGAGCCCAATTTGGACCCCTATCACTTAAATTAACATATTAAACCTATCCCTACACTAAATGCATAGGCCCATAAATTTAGGATGTTACAGCACCTATTAGAGCCTACACTATTCGTGCTTGTGAAGAGGCGTCGTCCCCAGATTTTATTACCTGTACATTCTCTCCTTACGACACTAGTGTGATTGCTTTAATTAATATTGGATTGACACATTCGTATGTTTGTGAGAATTTAGTGTCTAGTAAGAAAGTACCTATTGAGTCTACAGAATTTGTAGTTAAAGTATCGAACCCCTTAGGTAAGTATGTTCTAGTTGATAAAGTATGCAAGAACTGACCTTTAATGAATCAGGGTTAGTGTTTTCCGGATGATTTGATGCTTTTACCATTTGATGAGTTTGATGTGATTCTGGGTATGGATTGGTCGGCTATGCATGATGTCGTAAAGATTATAGAATTAAAATGTCAAAATAATAAAATTCTTCGGAGTGAACATGATGAGTCAGGTGGATTGCCTATAGTGATTTCGTCGATGTCGGCTCAGAGATATGTGAGAAAAGGTTGTGATGCTTACCTAGCATATGTTTTGGATACAAAATTATCTAAAAGAAGATTGAATCGGTGCCTATAGTTTGTGAATATCCGGATGTATTTCCTGAAAAATTGCCTTGGTTGCCACCAGTCAGAGAGGTTGAGTTTGCTATTGAGTTAGTACCTGGAATTTCACCGATATCTATAGCTCTGTATAGAATGGCTTCAATAGAGTTGAAAGAGTTGAAAGCTCAGTTGCAAGAGTTAACAGATAGAGGTTTTGCACGACCAAGTTTTTCACCCTGGGGTGTGCCAGTATTGTTTGTTAAGAAGAAAGACAGGTCCATGAGAATGTGTATTGATTATCGTCATCTTAACAATGCTACGATAAAGAAGAAGTATCTGTTGCCGAGGATAGACGATTTATTTGATCAGTTGAAAGGTGAAACAGTGTTTTCAAAGATTGATTTAAGATCTAGCTATTATCAGATGTGCTGAAAGCTGCATCCAGAACGAGGTACGAACATTATGAATTTCTTGTTATGCCTTTTGGATTGACTAATGCTCTTGCCATTTTTATGGATTTGATGAATCAAACATTTAGACCATATTTAGACAGATTTGTTGTTGTGTTCATTGACGACATTCTGATCTATTCTCGAAATGAGTCTGAGCATGCCGAGCATTTGAGGATTGTGTTGCAGACCTTGAGAGATAAGCAACTATATGCTAAATTTAGGAAATGTGAGTTTTGGCTCAGAGAAGTCAGATTTTTAGGACATATTGTTTCACCGGATGGCATTCGAGTTGATCCGAGAAAGATTTCTGTAGTTATTGATAGGAAACCACCTAGAAATGTATCCGATGTCAGAAGCTTTCTAGGATTGGCTGGTTACTATCGACATTTTGTAAAAGGGTTCTCAATGATTGCTACACTGATGACCAGACTGCTAGAGAAAGATGTAAAGTTTGAATGGTCCTAGAAATGTCAACATTTTGATTAATTGAAAGCATTGTCCAATGTTGGTTCAACCTGAGTCAGCTAAAGAATTGTAATTTACAGCAACGCGTCATTGAATGGTTTGGGTTGCGTGTTGATGCAAGAGGGAAAAGTTATAGCTTATGCCTCCGGACAGTTGAAACCTCATGTAAAGAACTATCCGACGTAGGATTTAGAGTTGGCCGCTATAGTTTGAGCATTGAAAATCTGGTGTCATCATTTGTACGATAAAAACTGCCACATCTTTATCGATCATAAAACCTTAAAGTATATAATGACTCAAAAAATTTGAATTTATGACAATGGAGATGGCTTGAGTTAGTGAAAGATTACGAGTTAGTGATTGATTATCACCCATGGAAAGCGAATGTAGTTGCAGATGCTTTGAGTAGAAAATCATTGTTTGCCTTGAGAGCAATGAATACACAATTAACATTATCTGATGATAGTTCGATTTTAGCTGAGTTAAAAGCTAAACCAGTATTTCTTCAGCAAATTTGTGAAGCTCAGAAATGTGATAGTGAAATGCAAGCTAAAAGAGTACAATACGAGTCGAATAGTGATTCAGTGTACCAAATCGGATCCGATGATTGTTTGATGTTTCGAGATAGAACCTAAGTACTTAAAAATCCAGAGTTGATTCAGAAAATTTTATACAAAGCACATAGTGGTTGTTTATCAGTTCATCTTGGAAGTACTAAGATGTACAATGATTTGAAACAATCGTATTGGTGGTCGGGTATGAAACGAGATATTTCAGAATTTGTATCGAAGTGTTTGATTGGTCAACAAGTCAAAGTTGAACACCAAGTACCTTCGGGATTGTTACAACCTGTGATGATACCAAAGTGGAAATGGGACAGAGTTACAATGGATTTCATATCGAGATTGCCTTTGTCTTCGAAAAAGAAAGAAGTTGTTTGGGTTATCGTTGATCGGTTAATGAAATCACCACATTTCATCCCGATACGTACTGACAATTTGCTTAATAAATTGGCTGAGTTGTACATTTTTTAGATTGTTAGATTGCAAGGGGTACTAGTTTCGATTATTTCGGATAGAGATCCGAGGTTTACATTGCGGTTTTGGAAGAAATTGCAAGAATCTCCAGGTACGAAGTTGAATTTTAGTACAACTTGTTATTCGCAAACTGAGGGATAGTTTAAAAGAGTAATTCAGATCCTCGAAGATATGCTCCAATGTTGTGTTTTAGAGTTCGAAGAGATCTAGGAGAAATATTTGCCGCTAGTTGAATTTGCATATAATAACAGTTTTCAATCAAGCATAAAGATGGCGCCGTATGAAGCATTGTATGGTCGCAAATGCCGAACTCCATTGTACTGGACTGAGCTTAGCGAAAAATAGATTCACGGAGTTGATTTGGTTAGAGAAAGTGAAAGCAATTCGCGACTGTTTGAAAGCAACTTCAGATCGTTAGAAATCGTATGTGGATTTGAAACGAAAAGATAGTGAATTTCAAATTAGTGACAAAGTGTTCTTGACAGTAAAGGAAAATTGAGTCCGCGATTCATCAGGCCGTATAACATTATGGAACGAATATGGCCAGTGGCATATCAGCTAATGTTATCGATTGATTTAGAGAAAATCCATTATGTGTTTCATGGATTGATGTTGCGTCGATATAGATTGGATCCATCACATGTAATTTCCCTATCAGAGATTTAGATTCGACCCGATATAACATACAATGAAGAACCGATCAGAATTTGGCTCGTGAGGTCAAAGAGTTGAGAAATAAACAAATAGCCTTAGTAAAGGTTTTGTGGAAATGACACGGAGTCACATGGGAGCTCGAGGAAGCTATGAGAAAATAGTACACTAACCAATTCACTGGTAAGAAATCGTAACGAAAAGATATTGAATTTTAGATCGGTGACAAAGTGTTTTTGAAAGTATCTCCGTGGAAGAAAATACTTTGTCTTGGTTGCAAAGGCAAATTGAGTCCGCAATTCATCGGGCCGTATAAGATTATTGAACGAATATGGCCAGTGGCATATCGGCGAATGTTACCGATTGATTTAGAGAAAATCCATTATGTGTTTCATGTATCGATGTTGCGTCGATATAGATCGGATCTGTCACATGTAATTTCCCTGTCAGAGATTAAGATTCAACCCGATATAACATACAATGAAGAATCGATTAGAATTTTGGCTCGAGAGGTCAAAGAGTTGAGAAATAAATGAATAGCCTTAGTAAAGGTTTTGTGGAAATGACATGGTGTTGAAGAAGCCACTTGGGAGCTCGAGGAAGCTATGAGAAAATAGTACCCTAACCTATTCACTGGTAAGGAATTGTAACGAAAAGAAATTGAATTTAAGATCGGTGATAAAGTGTTTTTGAAAGAATCTCCGTGGAAGAAAATACTTCATTTTGGTTGCAAAGGCAAATTGAGTCCACGATTGTAACACCCCAAACCCGGCCTAGACGTTATGACCGGATCTAGCATGCCACATCAGGTGATGTTTGAAAACTATGCATATGTTGAAAAACTTATCTACGAATCAAAACTTCTTACGATTCAATATTTCGGTTAGTGTTGCTTATTAACAAAACAATTTTTATGCTTATTAACAAAACAATTTTTACTCGAAATCGTTTCCTTTTTGTAAAACCTTATTATGCATTTATTATTTTGCTTTTAGAAACTTGTCTGTTATGGAAGCTCGATTACACTGTTGCGGAAACGTGATATTTAAAAATAGATGTTATTATTTTAAAACCCGTTTTTAATAAATTTGTAATGAAATAAGAAATACCAAATAAAAGTTTAAAAAAAAGTAAATCCCAAAGGCCTTATTACATAAAATATTAACCTAAAAATATATAAAATAAACTAAATCCAAAATTAATATGTTTTGTTAAGAAGCACAACCAACGTATGGCCACCTCCGAGTCCTCCACAGCTCCAAATCCTCTAATGCTGAGGATTACCTGCACGGTAAAAAGGAAGGGGTAAGTTACAAGAACTCAATGTGTAATCCCCTATCACAGTCACAGTCATAGTCTGGGCCTAAACGCATGCAGTATCAGTTTGGGCCTTAGCCCCAAAATCATGATAATTCAAACAAAAATACAGCCCAACCCAATCCAACCATCACACCACACGTACCAACCCTACACACCATGTGGGGACCAAGTCAACCCACCCAGCCCTACACACGAAAAGCGCAAACGAGCTGCTAATATCAATGCAGCAAAGCTACCAGTAACAGTATACGTGGCTGAGCCACTAAAATCAGTATATCGTGGTAGAGCCACTGAATCAGTATAACGTGGATAGCCACCAGTACAGTACTTCCTCCATAAGCATAACCCAACCCAATGCAACATGCAGTGACATACTAAAATGATGTATGACAGAAATTACCACCATAAACAGTTAAACAGGTACATATATAACACTAGGTCTACCACTAGGAGTATAATGGTCATTTGGTCGGTAGGGGTAAAACGATAATTTACCCCTCAGGGGTATTCCAGTAATTTCACCCAACGAGGGCATTTTAGTAATTTCACATTTTAAATGTATTTTGGTAACTTTACCCGCTGAGGGTATTTCAATAATTTACACATTAAGGGTATTTCAATAATTTTACCCCTACAATGGCCTTTCCAAAGGCCTAATGTTGCCTCGAGCGACTAGGTTTCCATTTTCGGTCAATTTTACCCCCACACGCTCCCGCTGCGCCATTCAATTCGTTTTTAGTCTCGGTTCGGCGGGCTTCGCAGTTGCATCGAACAACTTACATTTTTTCAACGTTTTCGCTCATATGGGCCCATTAACCAGTTGGGCCCATTTAGCCCGCCTCGGCTCAACAAGGCCCATTAGTGACACTCTCTCAACAATCTATTGCCCACACTAGTGACTCGGTTTATCACTACGAGCGCTCGCAGCTCGAGTGATCTCAGTTGCCGGCATTCTGGCTTTTCGATATTTTGGCTTTTAGCCGAATCATAGATCACAGCAAAAGCAGATAAAGCAGTGGTGCGAGATTACACACCTTGGTTACGAGTTGTGCTTTCCACCGATTCCAACACCTATAGTGATAGTTGAAAAAAGTTAGTCTCTACCTTGATAATATTGCCTTGAAACACTTAACTCGGCTAACCTCACTTGCGACGAACGCGATTTCCTTCCGTGCACCAAGTCCTCGGCTCTATCCTTTGGCTACGGAAATCAAGACCCTAACATATATTGATGAGCAAAAGAGTTGTTAGCAGTCATCCCACCTTCGGCCAATACAAATCTTATGACAACGTTCTTACCCCACTTGCTTAACGAGTCAACGATAAAGATTTGGTTAATACAAATCACTTATGCTCTTTCACCCTGTTGAAAGCCCTAAGCCCAATGATGGCCATATAACAGAAAAGAATGTATCTCAGACCCGACAAGAGAGAAAGAAGAACACACGATTATTAAGGAAGAATTCAAATGAAATAGAGTTATTGACAAAGATATAACTTCCACTTACTGATTGTCAATTTCCTTGTAGCGCCACTCTAGAAGAGAACAGGACTGTGGTTCGGCCAAGGACTAACTCACAAGATGCAGTGAGTATACCCAACATAAAAAACGATAGAGGGTGTTTGGCTAGGAGAATTAAACTACAAAGAAAATTGAATGATGTGGAAGGAAAAAGAAGAAGAAACGATTAAAGATTAGGGAAGAGAGAAAATATTTGGCTATGGAGAGGAAATAGTAGGAAGGAAGTCGGAGAAGAAAAGAAAGGGATTAAGAATTCGGCAAGAAGAATTGAAAAGGAGATGACCCGAAATGCTCAAGGAAAAAGTACCCAAAACGTCACTCTCCAAAAAGAAACCTTAAAGAAACACTCAAAAGAAAAGAAAAGTTTCGGTTTCTCCCCTTACACCAAATGACTAAAAATGCTACCCAAGACTCTTCTTCAGCCGAAATTCCCCTTAGCTAGACCACCACTTTCGGCCAACACTTCCCACACCCATCACTTCCACGATTTTCTCCCCTTTTTCCTCATACAATTCCTCTCCTTCATCTATTTGAACCGTTTGACCAATTCTCCAACTCCCATTGTAGAGTTTGATCCAAACTCTGCCTCTTGCTCTCCCAAGTCACAAAATAAAATCCCTCATTTGTAACCTATGGGATTCGAACCCCTCCCCTCTTTACTCTCCACTTGATGCCACACCACCACACCACACACTCCACTTGTGTTAGTAAAAACACTCAATTTTACTTAAGTCCAACCTCAAGTAACCCTATCCTCTTAATGGCCAAAAACTAAAATTTTTCCAAGGCTTAGACTCAATCCAAGGCCTCCCTGGAACACCAAAAAACATTCAAATAACCAGCTCAACAAGCACAACATGCAAATATGCTAAAATTTACAACCCCTAACTTTTGGGATGTTACAATTATACCCCTCTTAAAGAAATTTCAGCCTCGAAATTTTACTTGATTAGAAAAGGTGAGGGTACTGTTGTCGCATCGATTCCTCAAGCTCCCACGTGGCTTCCTCTGAACCATGATTACGCCACAACACTTTGACCAACGGAACAAATTTCCTTCTCAGCAGCTTAACATCACGATCCAAAATTTGCACCTGTTCTTCTTCAAATGTTAGATCAGGTCTTACTTCGATCTCTTCCACTGGCACTATATGAGAAGGATCAGAACGGTAGCACCTTAACATAGAAACATGGAATACATTATGTATACAATTTAACTCAGAAGGTAGCTCCAGCTGATAGGCAACCGACCCTACATGCTTTGATATCTGGTAAGGTCCGATGAATCTGGGGCTTAACTTGCCCTTCCGTCCAAATCTCAGAAATTTTTTCCATGGTGAGACTTTCAAGAAGACAAAATCACCCTCCAAGTATTCAATCTCTTTGCGCTTCAAATCAGTGTATGACTTCTGCCTATCCGATGCTTCTTTTAATCGATCCTGTATCAACTTCACTTTCTCCTCAGTTTCAGAAATTAACTCTGGACCCAATAGTTGTCGCTCATCTAATTATGTCCAACAAGTGGGGGTACAATACCTACGACCATATAATGCTTCGTATGGTTCCATCTAAATACTGGATTGGTAGCTGTTGTTGTAAGCAAATTCTTCCAACGGTAAATAGTCTTCCCAACTACCTTTGAAATCAATCACACAACTCCTTAACATATCTTCCAAAATCTGAATTACCCTTTCCGACTGACCATGATGGAATGCTGTGCTGAAATCTAAACTTGTACCCAGAGCTTCATGTAACACTCTCCAGAACCGAGATGTGAATCTAGGGTCCCTGTCCGAGATGATAGACACTGGTACCCCATGCAACCTTATAATCTCCGCCACATATAACTTGGTTAACTTCTGCAACGAGTAATCCGTGCGAACCGGTATGAAGTGAGCAGATTTAGTTAGTCAATCAACGATAACCCATACCGAATCTTTCTTAGTAGGCGTCAGGGGTAGCCCACTAACAAAATCCATGGTTACCCTCTCCCACTTCCAGAGTGGAATTTTCACAGGTTGTAGAAATCCAGAAGGAATTTGATGCTCAGCCTTCACTTGCTGGCATGTTAAACACTTACTTACGGAGTCGGTAACCTCACGCTTAAGTCCTGACCACCAATACAGTTCACGTAGATCTCAGTATAACTTGTTTCCACCAGGATGCATAGCGTATGGGCTATTATGCGCCTTCCGCAGAATCGATTGTCTTAACTCAGAGTCCCTCGGTACACAAACTCTTTCACGAAAACATAATACCCCTTCACTATTCAGCTCAAAATCCACAGTCTCACCTCTCTTCACTTGTTGGAAACGAGAAACCAATGACTTATCCAACATCTGCTTCCCTTTAATCTAGCTAATCCAAGTCGGTTTTACTTGCAGTTCCACCAACAAACTACAATCCTCAAACCGTACGCAGCGCTCATATTTTGTTGCAACTATACCCCGAGCGTACCTGCTCAAGCGCAAGAACTCCGCCTCATACTCCTCCACGGACCTATTCCCTTAAACTAGATTCAAGAATTCCTTTCCCCGGGCGTCCACATAACTTGCCCCGACATATTTCCCCTGGAAGGCTGTCTTAAAGAAGTCCCATGTTAATCTGTCCGCCTATGTGCCTTCCCTCACGGTAAGCCACCATTGATATGCCTTATCTCGCATTAAAGACACTGCTCCTTTCAGTTTTTGTTCCACTATACAGTCCAGATCATTCATGATCCGCTCAACCGCCTCCAACCAATATTCTGCTATATTCGGGGCTACACCAGAGATGCCCCTGAAGATTTCAGTCCCGTTTGACTGGAGTTGCTCAGAAATTGACCCTCGGGCCATTGACCCAGTACTCATTCCAGCCACCTTTTCCAGAACCCGTATTGCTTGGGACAAAGCATCATCCCCTCCATCACGGGCATGAGACCCCGTTTCAGTCATTGGTGATGCTGGTGCTTCCCTTTCAGGCATATGTCCCGATGCTGAAGACCTAGCCCTAGCACCCCGGCCTCTACCACGGCGACGTGTACCCCTTTCACGACCTCTTGTACTCATCTCGATGTAATGTATTAATCTGTTTAAGAGTTCTATGAATCAGGTTATAATTCTTGTGATTATTAACAAGTGTTTTATGAAAAATAGTAATAAGAGTTGTTTTTGTAGATCGAGTTTACTACCATTTCAGTCTCTATAGTCTTAGTTTCTATAGCTAAAAGTTTCAGTGTACTACCACTATCTCTAGCAGTTTCTCAATACAGTCATGTCATCATATAATCAAGTATAGAGTAAAGAAACTTACGGATTTGGTGTCGGAGACTCGGTGTGCCATACTTCCAGTAACACTATCACTTTTTCTAAACCAAAGTTTAAACAGATTTGGAAAAATTTTCAAACCCATTCCAAAGTCGAGTTTTGCAACCTGAATCTGATACCACTAAATGTAACACCCCAAACCCGGCCTAGACGTTACGACCGGATCTAGTGTGCCACATCAGGTGATGTTTGAAAACTATGCATATGTTGGAAAACTCATTTACGAATCAAAACTTCTTACCGATTCAAAATTTCGATTTGTGTTGCTTATTAACAAAACTAGTTTTACTCAAAATCGTTTCCTTTTTGTAAAACCTTATTATGCATTTATTTTTTTTCTTTTAAAAACTTGTCTGTTACTGAAGCTCAATTACACCGTTGCGGAAACGTGATATTTAAAAATAGATGTTATTATTTTAAAACCCATTTTTAATAAATTTGTTGTGAAATAAGAAATACCAAATAAAAGTTTAAAAAAAAAAAAAGAAAATCCCAAAGGCCTTATTACATAAAATATTAACCCAAAAATAATATAAAATAAACTAAATCCAAATTTACTATGTTTCTTTAAAAAGCACATCCAACGTATGGTCACCTCCGAGTCCTCCACAGCTCCAAATCATCTAATGCTGAGGATTACCTGCACGGTAAAAAGGAAGGGGTGAGTTGCAAGAACTCAGTGTGTAATCCCCTGTCACAGTCACAGTCTGGGCCCAAGCCCATCCAGTATCAGTTCGGGCCTTAGCCCTAAAATCATGGTAATTCAAACAAAAATGCAGCCCAACCCAATCCAACCATCACACCACACGTACCAACCCTACACACCATGTGGGGACCGAGTCAACCCACCCAGCCCTACACACCAAAAGCGTAGACGAGCTGCTAATATCAACACAGCAAAGCTTCCAGTAACAATATACGTGGCTGAGCCACTAAAATCAGTATATCGTGGTAGAGCCACTGAATCAATATAACGTGGCATAGCCACCAGTACAGTACATCCTCCATAAGCATAACCCAACCCAATGCAACATGCAGTGACATACTAAAATGATGTATGACATAAATTACCATAATAAATAATTAAACAGGGTACACATACAACACTAGGTCTACCACTAGGGGTATAATGGTCATTTGGTCGGTAGGGGTAAAACGGTAATTTACCCCTCAAGGGTATTCCAGTAATTTCACCCAATGAGGTTATTTCAATAATTTCACCTTTTAAATGTATTTTGGTAACTTTATCCGCCGAGGGTATTTTAGTAATTTGCCCACTAAGGGTATTTCGATAATTTTACCCAATAAGGGTATTTCGGTAATTTTACCCCCTACAACGGCCTTTTCGAAGGCCTAATGTCGTCTCGAATGACTCGGCTTCCATTTTCAGTCAATTCAATGCTATTGGACCTAAAACCTGATTTCGGCCCATTCGGGCCCACACGCTCCCGTTGTGCCATTCAGTTCGTTTTCAGTCTCGGTTCTGTGAACTTCGCAGTTGCATTGATCAACTTACATTTTTTCAACGTTTTCACTCATATGGGCCCATTAACCAGTTGGCCCATTTAGCCCGCCTAGGCTCAACAAGGCCCATTAGGGCCTCAGTTTCACGAGAGCGTTCGTGACACTCTCTCAATAGCCTGTCACCCTCACTAGTGACTCAGTTTATCACTATGAGTGCTCGCAGCTCGAGTGATATCAATTGTCGGTATTCTGACTTTTCGGTATTTCGGCTTTTAGCCGAATCATAGATCACAACAAAAGTAGATAAAGCAGTGGTGCGAGATTATGCACCTTGGTTACGAGTTGTGCTTTCAACCGATTCCAACACATATAGTGATAGTTGACAACAAGTTAGTCTCTACCTTGATAATCTTGACTTGAAACACTTAACTCGGCTAACCTCACTTACCATGAATGCACTTTCCTTCCGTGCACCAAGTCCTCGGCTCTATCCTTTGGCTACGAAAATCAAGACCTTACGATATATTGATGAGCAAAAGAGTTGTTAGCAGGCATCCCACCTTCGACCAAAACAAATCTTATGACAACATTCTTACCCCACTTGCTTGACAAGTCAATGATAAAGATTTGGTTAATACAAATCACTTGTGCTCTTTCACCCTGTTGAAAGCCCTAAGCCCAACGATGGCCATATCACAGAAAAGAATGTATCTCAGACTCGACGAGAGAGAAAGAAAAACACCAACTATTAAGGAAGAATTCGAATGAAACAGAGTTATTAACAAAGAGAGAACTTCCACTTACCGATTGTCAAATTCCTTGTAGCGCCACTCTAGAAGAGAACAGGATTGTGGTTCGGCCAAGGACTAACTCACAAGATGCAATGAGTATACCCAACACAAAAAATAATAGAGGGTGTTCGGCTAAGAGAATTAAACTGCAAAGAAAATCGAATGATGTGGAAGGAAAAAGAAGAATAAACGATTAAAGATTAGGGAAGAGAGAAAAGATTCGGCTATAGAGAGGAAAGAGTAGGAAGGAAGTCGGAGAAGAAAAGAGAAGGACTAATCATTCGGCGATAAGAATTGAAAAGGAGATGACCCGAAATGCTCAAGGAAAAAGTACCCAAAACGTCACTCTCCTAAAAGAAACCCGAAAGAAACACTCAAAAGGAAAAAAAGTTTCAGTTTCTCCCCTTGCACCAACTGACCAAAAATGTTACCTAAGACTCCTCTTCAGCTGAAATTCCCCTTAGCTAGACCCCCACTTTCAGCCAACACTTTCCACACCCATCACTTTCACAATTTTCTCCCATTTTTCCTCGTACAATTCCTCTCCTTCTTCCATTTGAACCTTTTGACCAATTCTCCAACTCCCATTGCAGAGTTTGATCCAAACTCTGCCTCTTGCTCTCCCAAGTCACAAAATAAAATCCCTCATTTCTAACCTGTGGGATTCGAACCCCTCCCCTCTTTGCTCTCTACTTGACGCGAAACCACCACACCACACACTCCACTTGTGTTAGTAAAACATACTCAATTTTACTTAAGTCCAACCTCAAGTAACCCTCTCCTCTTAAGGGCCAAAAAATAAAATTTTTCCAAGGCTTAGACTCGATCCCAGGTCTCCCTAGAACCTCCAAAAACATTCAAATAACTAGCTGAACAAGCACAACATGCACTTATGCAAAAATTTACAAACCCTAACTTTTAGGATGTTACAGCGATTCATTGGGCCGTATAAGATTATTGAACAAATTTGGCCAGTGGCATTGATAAACTGCAATAGTAACATATTTTATGCCCACATTTAGCATGCTTTTGGATGATTCAAGCCTTGAATTGTGTAAATTGGTGCTCTTAATCCTTTGTTTTCATGTTTTATACTCAGAAAAGCACAGAGAATGAAAATAATGAGAAACGGGCCCAAAATGGTGAGCCTTGAACATGGCCTGGCCACGATTCACACGGGCGTGTGCCATGGGCGTGTCCCTGTCGTGACAAAGAGAAACTTCACTCGGATTAGGATACTTAGGGGCGAAGAAACACATTCAGAAGCCTATATAAACACCCTAAGTATAACCTAAAATGGGGGAACCCAGGGCTTTAGTCAAGGGGGTCCAGCTAGGCCAAAGAAGGTAGATTTGTGGGGATTTACACGAAGATAGCTAGTTGATTCATCTTAAGAAGCTGGAGTCATACTCAAGACGGAGGATCTCTCCTTCAATTCCTTCAGGGGGTTTTAGGGCTTTCTTATATTTTGTTTTATCTTTTCTTTTGAGATGTTTTCTTTTATTATGAACTAAACCCTCACATACCTGAGGGGGATGAAACCTAAGATGAATCTTGTTATTGTTTGCAGAACTATATGATAAATATTTGACTTGTTCTTAATTATGTGTTCTTAATTCTTGTGTTGATATTCCCGGGATATTAATTCAAGTGTGATGTGCTTAGGTGGAGGAGCAAAAGTCCCTACCTAAAAGTAGATCTAGCATAGTTAAGCGGAGTTGCTCGCGCATCTAGAGATAGGGTGACGAAAATCTGCCGGATTAGGGTCAAACCTAATATGGGAGTTCATAGATCGAGTTAATGCAATTCTAGGAGTTTTAATTAGAAAGAGATTTCAATTAATCAACCTAGGGTTAGACGTTAGTCGCCTCGAGAGAGGGATTAATATAAATTAGGGAATCCTACGGATCAAGTCAAGTGAATAAATCGTCTGGTTCAGAGTTAGATAACAAGTGAAGTCTAGGTGGATTCTTCCTCGGGTATTGTCTTAATCAATTGGTCTTTCCCAAAGTTATTTTCCCTAGTTCATTCTCTTTGTCTTTGCATCTTTAGCTTAGTTTGTAGTTAATTTTAGATTAGATAAAAATTCCTTTAATTCTTTGGCTAGATAATAAAAAGAAAGTTAGTATTAGTACTTTTGGTTCCTTTGGGTTCAACAATCCGGTCTTGCCTTAACTATACCACTGTTCGATAGGTGCGCTTGCCTCACATCGTTGTCATAGTTAGTTTCCAGGTTCGATCATCATTTTTATAAATTTTTAAGACTTTGACATCGCATAAAACAACAATCAAGCATATCGGCTAATGTTACCGATTAATTTAGAGAAAATCCATTATGTGTTTCATGTATCGATGTGGTGCCGATATAGATCGGATCCATCACATGTAATTTCCCTATCAGAGATTGAGATTCTACCTGATATAACATACAATGAAGAACTGATCAGAATTTTGGCTCGAGAGGTCAAAAAGTTGAGAAATAAATGAATAGCCTTAGTAAAGGTTTTGTGGAAACGACATTGTGTTGCAGAAGCCACATTGGAACTCGAGGAAACTATAAGACAATAGTACCCTAACCTATTCACTGGTAAGAAATCGTAACGAAAAGATATTGAATTTTAGATCAGTGACAAAGTGTTCTTGAAAGTATCTCCATGGAAGAAAATACTTTGTTTTGATTGTAAAGGCAAATTGAGTCCGCGATTCATCGGGCCGTATAAGATTATTGAACGAATATGGCCAGTGGCATATCGGCTCATGTTACCGATTGATTTTGAGAAAATCCATTATGTGTTTCATGTATCGATGTTGTGTCAATATAGATTGGATCCATCACATGTAATTTCCCTGTCAGAGATTGAGATTCAACCTGATATAACATACAATGAAGAACTGATCCGAATTTTGGCTCGAGAGGTCAAAGAGTTGAGAAATAAACGAATAGCCTTAGTAAAGGTTTTGTGGAAACAACACGGTGCCGAAGAAGCCACATGGGAGCTCGAGGAAGCTATGAAAAAAATAGTCCTGTAACCTATTCACTGGTAAGAAATCGTAACAAAAAGATAATGAATTTTAGATCGGTGACAAAGTGTTCTTGAAAGTATCTCCTTGGAAGAAAATACTTTGTTTCGGTTGCAAAGGCAAATTGAGTCCACGATTCATCGGGTCGTATAAGATTATTGAACGAATATGGCTAGTGGAATATCAGCTAATGTTACCGATTGGTTTAGAGAAAATCAATTATGTGTTTCCTGTATCGATGTTGCGTCGATATAAATTGGATCCATCACATGTAATTTCCCTGTTAGAGATTGAGATTCAACCCGATATAACATACAATGAAGAACCGATCAGAATTTTGGCTCGAGAGGTTAAATAGTTGAGAAATAAATGAGTAACCTTAGTAAAGGTTTTGTGGAAACGACGCGGTGTTGAAGAAGCCAAATGGGAGCTCGAGGAAGCTATGAGAAAATAATACCCTAACCTATTCACTGGTAAGAAATCATAACGAAAAGATATTGAATTTCAAATCGGTGACAAAGTGTTCTTGAAAGTATCTCTGTGGAAGGAAATACTTCATTTCGGTTGCAAAGGCAAATTGAGTCTGCAATTCATTGGGCAGTATACGATTATTGAACGAATATGGCCAGTGGCATGTCGACTAATGTTACCGATTGATTTAGAGAAAATCTATGATGTGTTTCATGTATCGATGTTGCGTCAATATAGATCAGATCCATCACATGTAATTTCCCTGTCAAAGATGAAGATTCAACCCGATATAACATACAATGAAGAACCGATCAAAATTTTGGCTCGAGAGGTCAAAGAGTTGAGAAATAAACGAATAGCCTTAGTAAAGGTTTTGTGGAAATGACACGGTGTTGAAGAAGCCACATGGGAGCTCGAGGAAGCTATGAGAAAATAGTACCCTAACCTATTCACTGGTAAGAAATCGTAACGAAAAGATATTGAATTTTAGAACGGTGACAAAGTGTTCTTGAAAGTATCTCCGTGGAAGAAAATACTTCGTTTCGGTTGCAAAGGCAAATTGAGTCCGTGATTCATCGGACCGTATAAGATTATTGAATGAATATGGCCAGTGGCATATCGGCTAATGTTATCGATTGATTTAGAGAAAATCAATTATGTGTTTCATGTATCTATGTTGCGTCAATATAGATTGGATCCATCACATGTAATTTCCCTATCAAAGATTGAGATTCAACCTGATATAA
The DNA here is from genome assembly GCA_005393395.2 of Gossypium australe. Taxonomy (NCBI): domain Eukaryota; kingdom Viridiplantae; phylum Streptophyta; class Magnoliopsida; order Malvales; family Malvaceae; genus Gossypium; species Gossypium australe. Next base: position 118,141,486 of record CM016626.1, read on the forward strand.
CATACAATGAAGAACCGATCAGAATTTTGGCTCGAGAGTCAAAGAGTTGAGAAATAAATGAATAGCCTTAGTAAAGGTTTTGTGGAAACGACACGGTGTTGAAGAAGCCACATGGGAGCTCAAGGAAGCTATGAGAAAATAGTACCTAACCTATTCACTGGTAAGAAATCGTAACGAAAAGATATTGAATTTCAAATCGGTGACAAAGTGTTCTTGAAAGCATCTCCATGGAAAAAAATACTTCGTTTCGGTTGCAAAGGCAAATTGAGTCCGTGATTCATTAGGCCGTATAAGATTATTGAACTAATATGGCCAATGGCATATTGACTAATGTTACCGATTGATTTGGAGAAAATCCATTATGTGTTTCACGTATCGATATTGAGTCAATATAGATTGGATCCATGACTTGTAATTTTGCTGTCAGAGATTGAGATTCAACCCGATATAACATCCAATGAAGAACCGATTAGAATTTTGGCTCGAGAGATCAAAGAGTTGAGAAAAAAACAAATAGCCTTAGTAATGGTTTTGTGGAAACGACACGGTGTTGAAGAAGTTACATGGGAGCTCGAGGAAGCTATGAGAAAATAGTACCCTAACCTATTCAGTGGTAAGATTTTCGGGGTCAAAAAATTTATTTTAATATTATTTTAAGTGTTTACAGCATGATAGCATGTATGTGTAAAAGTTTAGTGAAGTAATTTTATTGATAGTAGATCAGAATTATTATTGTCGAGGCGTCGCTGTCTACTCAGACTGAAGTTTCAGTAATTCCGAAACCATTATTTCACTCTGATTCGTTCCTCACACATGGATCCATGTTTTGGATCACCGAATTTTTTTTTTTTGCTGCGCCATAGGGGTACCGGCAATCCAACACTATCTCCCATGCTAGTAAGTGATTTAGATGGTTTTAATTGATGGTTTTTGTGTTTTTAGAGTCCCCAAAGCTTAAGCTAGCTAATGAAGGGACCAATTTGCAATATGGTGGAAAGTCTAGGGACATGCCATGAGAGAGTTTATGTTGTTAGCTGAGTTTTTATGGAAGAAAATGAATGTTAGGGAGATGAGAAACAACATTTGTGAAAGGTGTTTGCATGAAAACACCTAAATAGGACTTAAATGCAAATATTGAACTTGTGTTATAAATGCATGAAATAGTTGGATTTGTGAGTAGTTGCAAGTGAAATAAATATTCAGCTAGGCTTGTTTAATGAGAAAGTGAGTTGAAAAATGATTTACGAGCCTAGGGGAAAATTCATAATTTTGCCATAGTACAAGGGCAAAATGGTCATTTTTGCCTAAGTGTAGATTTTGATGCATTATGATCATAGAATGATCTAAATAAGTGAATTCTATTGTTATAAATTAAGAAGAGCACAGAATCAACCTTGACTGTGAAAAAGGAAAGGTTACGGATTAAACTGCAAATCGAAACATTTTGTACCGAGGTAAGTTTATGTGTAAACTATGCATTTTATATATACATTGTTGTTGCTAATTAGTGCATGGCACAATTGAGAACATGATGATTCAAGCGGATTGAATGTGGTAGTTATTGAAATATGTAAATGTGTAATATCAATACTTGACGGTGGGCTAAGTGCGATACCACCTTAATACTTAATTACGATGGGCTCTGTGCGATACCATAGTCTATTTATCATTTGGTGGGCTATGTGGGATACCACCCAAATAAAGACTGATGGTGGGCTATGTGCGATGCCACCCTAATAAAGGCTGATGGTGGGCTAAGTGCGAAACAACCGAATGATTGGTAGTATGAATGGTTTATTGAGTAGTTATGATGTGTTGAATCACGTGATTTTGTGGTATTAAGTGTAGGAAAGCATGTTAATGAATGTAAGATTAAGCTTGTGATATGGTTAGAAGGTGATAAGGGAAGAAATGAGTAAGCATGATTATAAATGTGGATTGTTCTTGTTTAGTATGTAATGATATATATATTGTTTAGCACAAACTATGATGTTAATTGTTTGCATGTAAACTTACTAAGCTTAAAGCTTACTCCCCTTTTCTTTTCCCTTGTCTTATAGAGTTAAGGAGCTGAGTCGGGATACAAAAATATCTAGAAGATCGCCCACACAGTCGCCTCATCTTGGTATAACTAGACTTAGTGATTTTGAGTATGGCATGTATAGGGGCTAGACTAGGTTTATTGTTTTGTTATTTTGGCCAAGTGTCTGTTGGCCCTTTAATGAGAAAATCTTATGTATATAGCCATAGTTGTTGGCTTTTTTGTTATATATATGAAAAGATGATGTTATTCATGGAAGTTTATATTGCAAAATACGAGTTGTTTGGTGATATGTTGAATGGATCTATATTGTGTGAGTTAGGGGAATGAAAAGAGCTTGGCAAATAGCCTTGTTCTTGTCCACACGGGTAGGCACACGGGCGTGTGTCTAAGCTATGTGTGACACACGGTCAGTCCCATGGGTGTGTGATCAGGCTATGTGTCCCCTGCATGTTGGTGTTGTAAGTCAGTGTCAACCACGGCCTAGCCACACGAGCGTGTGCCTAGGCCATGTGACCTTTATAAGGTTACTGATGTCACAAACATAATACCCAAGTTTTTACAAACGGGCTTGTTTAGGCCGTGTGGAGCACACGGGCCAAGCACACGGGCGTGTGTCCGGCCATGTGAAAACCCCTGTAGGTTCACAATGAAAAAAAATCCTACGCGGGGTAGGCACATGGGCGTGTGTGACCACACGGCCTGCCTACACGGGCATGTCCCATTTCACACGGACGTGTGGCCCCTGTTTAGGTGAAAAAATTTTAAGATTGCAAAAGTTTCCGGTTGGGTTGAAACCCCTCGAAAGTATGTTTAAGGCCTCGTAGATCCGTAATGAGATTCATATGAAGGTGAAAGAGGTAATTTAGGGAATAAAGTTGCATGGTCAACTAAGTTGAGTCCGGTGATGCCTCGTGCCCAGATTCCGGTGTCAAATACGGGTAAGGAGTGTTACAAAACCGTAGCTCTGATACCACTAAATGTAATACCCCTTACCCATGTCCAACACCGAGACAAGATACGAGGCATTACTGTACTTAACCTTATTTGAACTTGCATTATTGGGCTATAAAATTTCTTTTCAACTTAAAACTTTTCTTTCTTAGTCATAACGTGCACATTATGGGCCTACGAGGCCTTAAACAGACATCTGGAAAAATTCGGAGTTCAACTGGAAACTTTTTCACTCTTTGAAAATTTTGCCTAAATAGGGGTCACACGCCCGTGTGACATTAGACACGCCCGTGTGGGCAGGCCGTGTGGTCACACTCGCCCATGTCCCTAGCCCATGTAGAATTTATTTTATTTCGAACCTACAAGGGTTTTCACACGGCTGGACACACGCCCGTGTCAATGGCCCGTGTCCTTTACACAGCCTCGACACGCCCGTGTTCTCGTTGTGTGTGAAAACTAGGGGTATTCTGTTTATGACATCAGCAACCCCTTAATGAGCACATGGCCTAGGCACACGCCCGTGTGATGGTTCGTGTGACGAATCAAATTCTCGTAACTAAATGCAGGGGACACACGGCCTATCAACACACCCGTTGGGTTGACCGTGTGTCGCACATGGCCTAGACACACGCTCGTGTATCAGCCTGTGTGGACAACTAGAGGCTATTTTCCAAGCCTTTTTGCCGCGCTGAAACATAAACTCATTCATTTCATCACAAGAAGCTCATACATAGTAATAAACTTTGAAGAATCCTTAAAATTATCATTCATTCCATCCATATTTTACTCAATAACTTGCATGAGCATTCATTTCATTATACTTATCAACTTTATACCCCGAACTTGGCAATATTGGCCAATTCACTATGGCCATTTACAAAATGAGTGTAAAACATTAATAACCAACCCTTTGGCCTTCAAACATGACATGACACAAAATAATCAAGTTCCTATACTGGCCATACTCAAAATGAAGTGACTTTACTATACCAAAAGAACGGTTGATAGTGTGATCTGAGCTCCGACATTTTACGATCCTCAAGCTAACTTGGCAAAACTACAAGGAAAAGGGAAAAGAGAGGGGTAAGCATATAGCTTAGTAAGCTTGCATGAAATTCTGAAGCAACATAATTACTCAAACTAAATTCATCCATTTCATGATACAATGGCAAAATATGTCTCAAATGCTTAAAGATACTTATTCATACTTACTCATACTTGTTCTTACCCATCCCATATCACATTATAGGTTCATAACTTGTACCTACTCATGGTACCTGTATCACTTATCACTTAACTCAGCACATATACTATCATGAGCATAATTCAAATCTTCATCATTCTTAACATGAATGAAACATAAGATCATCCATAAATAGTTTTGGCTCTATACCATTTTACACACTTAACTTTTTTTTGTCCGTGAACTAATCAGATTATCGTAAGATATTCAAACTCATCATGCATAAATCTTGACACCAATGTCATATCCCAGATATGATCTAACATGGGATCACCTCTTGATGCCGATGCCATATCCCAGATATGGTCTTACACGAAATCTCATAGCTCGATGTCGCTGCCATGTCCCATACATAGTCTTATACGAGATCGTACATAGATGTCGATGCCGTGTCCCAGACATGGTCTTATACGAGATCTTCCTTTTAGTGCCGAGGCCATATCCTAGACATGGTCTTACACGGGACTTTCCTTATTCAATGCTATAACATGAGTATCCTCATTATTCATAATCTTTATCCGGAATTTCACCTAGCTTACTTTCACCATTTCCTCATCGAGGCTTCATAATTTGATTTCCATAGCAATACATACATTGTCATAATATTAAGTAGTTTCAAATATCGAAACATTATGAAACTTTAACTTCATACAAACTTACCACGATTCTCAAAATGTGTATTAATGATCGATTTAGTCCTTGATTTTGTTCTTGCCTCGGTTTCGATCCGGCTTCATGTTTCTTGATCTATAATAATAATTTCACTTGTTAAATACACACACCGGCTAAATCGACTCATAATTCATAATTTGGAAAAATTATGATTTTGCCCCTAAACTTTTACATAATTACACTTTTTCCCCTAGGCTCGTAAAATGATTTTCATTCAACTTTCTTGTATTTCAAGCCTAGTCAAATTATATTCTCAACTATAACCACCTTCAATTTTCACTATTTCACTCATGTATGACTATTTCTAAAGTTTAACATTTTGGTCCTTTTATGCATTTCTCATGAAAATCACTTAGAAAAAGATGTTTATCCTACATCAAACTTTCATATGCTTCCATAAAACATCAAAATACATGCATGTCATACATGGGTAAATTTTTTAACATAAGCCCTAGCTCAAAATATAGCTAAAAAATAGCTAAACCAAGTTACGAGGCTTCAAAAATACGAAGAACATTAAAAATGGGGCTAGGATGCACTTACTATCAAGCTTGGAAGTTGAAGAAACCCTAGTTATGGCTCCTTGTGATTTTCGGCCAAGAGGGAAGAAGAAGGACACCATTTTTTACTTGTTTTCCCTTTTTATTCTTTTATTAACCAAATGACTAAAATGCCCTTAATGATCCTTTCTTGAGATTTTTCCTTCCCATGTCCATTTTTGTCCATCATCAAATATAATGGTCTATTTGCTAAATAAGGACCTCTAGTAATTTTTATAATTCTATTTCACACTCAAATCTTCTAGAATCTCATAATTTCTAATTTTTGCAATTTAGTCCTAATGGACAATTTATTCACTAATTAATAAAAATTTTTCATGTAATTTTCACACAATCATGCAAACACCTCATAAGCCTTATGGAAATCATAAAACTCATATTTCTACTTAGGATTTGTTGTCTCGCACCACTAGTTTGACTAAGCCCTAAATCGGGCTGTTACATGCATGGTATGGTAAAACATTCAGGATCCTTCAACTTTGGGGGTAGTTTGTCTTGAAGATATGCACTGCATTCCTTTGTTAGGGCTACCATATCAAATTCTCCAAGTCTTCATTTTTTAGGCAGGATATCATTCATGAATTTGACATAGTTCAGCATTTTTTCAAGTGCTTTAACCAACAAGATGTTGATATGAAGTTGCTTGAATATGTCTAGGAATTTCTTGAATTGAATTTACTGCTTCTGCTTCTGCAGTCTTTGAGAGTAGGGTGGTGGAGGCTTATTTACTGTAACTGGTTGTTTCATCTTCTATGGCAATTCTGCATCCAACAAAGTTGTTAGTTTACCAAAATTTGCTGGTTCAGAAGCTACCTTATTGGATTTTATAGATTTCGGTTCTGGTGAAACTAGAATTTCAACACTAGGTTGAACTTCCTCTGAGCCTGGAGCATTAGCTGGCACCTTTTCAACTTCAACGGTGTTGGGCTCTAATGTCTTTCTGCACCTTAATGTCAACGTTTTACAATTCTCCTTCCCTGGGTTTCTCAGATTCTCCGTATCAGTAGGTAGAGCACTTTGTAGTCAGTTTCTGAGTTTAGTTGCAAGCTGGCCCATTTCATTCTCCAAATTCCTTAGAGTGGCATCAATTTTTATCATGTATACCTTCAATAGATTCTCTAAGTTATTGGATGGTTCAGCTTGGGTTGGTTTCTGAACTTGTTGGGGGAAACTAGGTGGCTGGGTCAGTCTAGGTTGGGCGTAAGTGTTATTGGTTCCAGCCCCTTGGTTACTCTAGGAAAAATTCAGGTGGTTTCGCCACAATGGGTTATAGAAACTGGATTGCAGTCCTTGCCTTCCTCGATTTTGGTTTTGGTTACCCATGTAATACACGGATTTTGGGTTCGATGGTGTAACAGCCCTAACTTGTATCCGCCGCTGGAATAGGGTTACAAAGCATTACCAGACTAATCTCATAAGCAGTCATACAATTCTCATACATTTTTCATATCCAATAAAATGCATTCACAATTATATAGTCCCTAATACAAGCCTTCGAGGCTCAAATCAAACATTAGAAGTAGTCTGAGACTAAATCGATAACTTAGGAAAAATTTTGGAAAACATAGAAAATTTTCAAATTACAGGGGACACACGCCCGTGTGGCCCGGCCGTGTGTCTCACATGGCCAAAGACACACCCGTGTCAAAGGCCATGTGGACATTCGAAATGGGATCACATGGTCGTTTCCCAGCCCATGTTTGACCTAGCGTAACTCTCTGACTTGGGTCACACGGCCGACCACACGCCCATGTGACTAGCCCATGTACCCTTCGAAATGGCCTCACATGCCAGTGTGCCAGGCTGTGTGTTAGGCCGTGCTAAAACTGTAGGGTATAATGACTTATGCCACACGGCCAAGTCACACACCCGTGTGCTGAGCCGTGTGGAGCATACTGACTTGATATCTAATTAGATACCAGGGGACACACGGCCGTGTCAGCTAGTCGTATGTCACACACGGCCCTACCACCTAGCCGTATGTCACACACGGCTGAGACACATGCCCGTGTCTCTGCCCGTATGGACAAAAATAGGTTATTTTCCAAGCCAACTTACTCACCCAAATTTGCATCCACCTAAATATGTCCAATGACATATAACATAGCATCAATAGGCTTTCAAACCAAACTCAACCAAGCCTAAATCATGCTATTCCAATATCAACAACTATAATGCTCATAACATCATAAATTTTCCAATCCAAACATATTGATTTCACATCCAAAATCACCTAAATGGTCACTTTCAACTATGCATTATTTTGCCTAAAATCACATGCATACCATATCTCAAAATTCAACCATTTGATACTAAAAAATATCAATTCTCAACAAGCATTCGCATAGCAATTATATACCTCATAACCAAAGGTCATTTACACATATATAACCAAACTACCAAAACAAGCCAAATCACATGGCTTTACACATAACCAAAACATACATCATTTACAAGCCAAATCTAATGGCTATCAATATTACAAACATATAAGCCATATTAACCACAACTCCTATACATGCCATATAACCAAGTACACAAGTTCAAAAATACCAAAGTGACAGCTGGATAGTGTGATGAGATCTTTAACAACTCCTAATCCGGTCAAGCTTTGTAATCACTATAAAACACAGAAAAGTAAATAAAATAAGCTATAAAGCTTAGTAAGCTCGTATGCTTAATAAGTAAAACTTACCATTCAAATACAATTCAAGTACTAACCATCACATAATGCAACTTAATTTAAATCCAAAAGCCTAACACATATTCAATCCAAAGGTTAGATATAAATTTCATCAATTTCTTCGATTCAATGATAGTGTAGTTCACGTACATACCTATACTAATACGTATCAATATCTTACCCTTTCATAACTTCAATATACTCATTCAACCATTTGGAAAAATATATGATACTCGGGAATCTCGCACCCTAAGTGCCAATACATGGTTAAAACCATCTCAATCACATATCTCATATAATGCTCACTCTCGAGCTATCAACGGGTCTGCTCACACAGGCTGACAGTCAAGACGCAGCTACACGGTGCTGCTCACACAAGTTTATGAGAATTTGTAACACATGCTGGAAAACTCAGCCACCAGTAGAACGTATGGACCAGCACCCAAACACAATAACCCCTAATGACATGTCATTTGTATCCTATATATTCCTAAGGTTCATCGGGATTTCACATTGCCAAATCTCTGTCGAACATTTTAGTAAGGTCGTACTCATCAATAATACAATTATAAAGCATTTAAAACACAATTACATTAATGCTTATTAGTATACGTACTTACCTCGGATTTATACGGAGAGAAACGAGCTATCAATCCACTATTTTGTTTTTCCCCCAATCTAATTCTGAACTTCGCTTTTCTTGATCTATATGTAATCAAATTTAACTTATTTAATTATCATTCTATTCAATTTAATCCAAATTACATATTATGGCAATTTTACACTTTTACCCTTAATATTTCAAATTCTTTACAATTTAGTCCCAAACTCATAAAAATGCAAATTCATAGAATTGAGTCCACACCCATGCTAGCCGTGTAACATCCCAAGCCCAGCCCAAACATTACGACCGAATTTGGGTTGCTACCGAGAAAACATTTTGAAATCTTTTCAAAACCGTTTTAAGTTTTGTCGAAAACCTTGTGTTTTCAAGTCTCTTGTTAAAAAAGCCATACTTGGTGTTGTTTAGAAATATTTATTAAGTCGGGTTGTTTATAGATTGCAAATGTGCCCGATGGCATTTTTAAAACATTTTACGTTTGAGTGGGAAAAAAACATGTGAATTCATTTTTAACATAGTTAAATAGTTTAAACAAATATTCAAAGCACGTAACAATAATAAAATAATTCTAGGAGGCCTTATTACAACTTAACAAAAATAAAACCAACATTAAAATTAAATAAACTAAAATCCAAGTCCATCTAATTAAAATTTCCACTGCATGGCCACCTCGAGTCCATCCGGCTCCATCTCCGTGATCTACTCATCTGCAAAATGTTAAGGGAAGGGGTGAGTCACCAAGACTCAGTGTGTAAATCACCCACCCGGAAAATACATCTCATACACAATTCATTAATAAACATGCTCATGCAACCCAACTAGCCATCCATACTCCTTTTCTACCTCGTGTGGTCAAAACCACTGATGACTTAAAGTCACAATTCAAATGATGGGGCCAACCCATCGTGTGGTCAAAACCACTGATGACCATGGGTCACAATTTATCAAATGTGGTAAAAACCACTGGTGGTACCAAACCACTGGGACTTAGTCGCAAATAATCAATCGTTGTGGTCAAAACCACTGATAACCATAGGTCACAAATAATATGATGGGGCCAACCCATCTTGTGGTCAAAACCACTGACGACAGTCCATAATTCATCCTCCTCCTCTCATCAATCCCACCATCACATGCTTATACATCAAATTTCATATATCATGTCATAGTATTAAACATCATGTGATGGCATGCAAACATATAAAAATTACAAGTTAGGGGACTTACCCGAAATCCATGACTATGCCACAAGCTAACCATAACCAAAAGATTTAAGGCAAACAATAACGTCATGTAAATTAATAAAGTGTGTAGAGAGATCTTACACACCTGTTACTATCGTAATTCCTAGATCCCGAAAAGCCGATCTACGATGCTAGATCTTGACCCTACATTCGGCCAATTGTCAGTGTCAATACCAAAGGCCTATTCGGCCAAACCAAGATTCATACCAAGAGCTCTCTTGCGGTCTTACCTTGAGCGGATTTGATTTCCAAACAAATCCCGAAGCCTTACTTGATCCCTAAATCCATGGCACACACATTAGTTTGGTATTTAAACAATAAGCTTTTATCAAAGGCCTTTGGCCGAATGTGCTTACCAACTTACCCTTGGAAAAATAAATCTCGCAAGCTTTCCTACAACGATCTAATCGTATTAGCAAGAATCATAGGCCATAACTTTAACTTTAAAGGAGAGGATTACCCCTTACCACACTTATTGAAAATCGACAGCACCCTTTTTCCTCAAGGGAGATTCGGCCTAAGCACAATTAGAAGGGCTGGAATTTTGAGAAGAGGAGAAAGGGTATTCGGCTAAAAAGAAACAGCAATGCTGGAAATTTCTAAGCAAATTTTGCTAAGAGTTAGGAGAGAATTCGGCAGCACTATGAAGGGAGAAACAAGAAAAGAATTTGCTGGAAATTTTGGCACTTCTATGCTGTAACAAAATAAAATATGGACAGCCCCCAATGAGTCCAACAATCGGCAAACACCCTTTTGCTTTGTGATAATTTCTAGCCTTGAATTATCACAAGTAAATCTAGCTTCATCATATTTTTAATCTCCTAATCCCCTCAACAATTTAATAGCAATTAAAACACTAATAGCTCTCCTACTTCCAGCCGAAAATAGGTAAAAATAAAAAAATAATAATAAAGACCAGCATATACCCCAGCTGAATTCAAAACCAAAACTAGCTTAATCTTTTATCAATTTCCTATATATTCTCCTATCCTCTTATAAATAAATTAATCCCATGCATAATCCTTATCTTATCACCTCTTAAATTAAAATATAATAATAATAATAATTAAAATAATACTCCCACACTTCCAGCCGAATGTAAATACAAAGCTTCTAGCTTATCCTAATTGAAGATCCCATGTGCAGGCCAATTCACGCCAGCAGCAGAGGGAAGGAAAAAAATAAAGTCAAGGTGCTGCTCCTGGGGTTCGAACCAGCGACTCCAAGCAGCAGCCTCCCCTCCAACGCGCTTTGCCACTTTTCCCCCTCAGACTTTCATGTCATAAGCCCTTACCTTTTAATTATAAGCCCTCTTCTTGGCTCTCTTGCCTTTGACGCAAAAAGCCCAAAAATAACACTCCTTGCGTATTTCATGTCTCGAACCCGAGACCTTAACCAAAGCCCCTTTTCAAGTTGCGCCTCATCCACTCCGCCCACCTGCCTTTCATGTCTGATCCTTACACAAAATTCATTTAAGGCCTTCCTTACTTGGGCCCTTCCTTTAATGCCTCAATAGACAAAAAAAAATTCCTTATTACTTCTGCGGATCGAACCCAAGACCCCTAGCAAGCTCTTAGGCGCACCACGCCACTTATACCAAGCCCATCCTTTGTGCCTTAACTCGCCCAAAATTTTATTAAAGCCCTAACTAACCTAGCTCCTTCCTTTTACACACTTAAAAATAAATTTTTAATACTAGGTCAGGCTTAGCTCGAGTTATTTTTAGGTCCTAAAATCATGCCAAATAAAATCATATTTATTTATTTCTTGAAGCCCACATGGAATTTATTTAATTACAAATAACCCCTAATTCAGGGTGTTACAATTCTACCCCCCTTAAAAATAATTTCGTCCTCGAAATTACTTGCTAACGAATAGTCGTACGCCTTAACTCACCGTGCTACGCTTATGCTGCGCACTCTGATCTTAATAGAACTATCTTACTTCCTAGACACAATCTCTAAGTTCACAACCAAGGTTTCAGGCACTTCTCTAGTAAAACAAGAAAACTCTACAATAATCAAAGCAATTAAGGGTATTCCAGAAGTAAGGAACATACCAGTTGTCGCATCTGGCACATCCTCCTCCTCGCGACGGCCAACTGCATAAACCAACCTTGGTTGCCTCGCCTCTGCACCTTCAGCACCTCGGCCACGCCCGTTACCATTTCCATTACCTCTAGCTGCACCTCGACCCCTCTGTGGTGGTCCTCCATTTCTAACCTAAGCACGATTTTGACCCTCTGGTTGATTCTTAGCTAACTTTCGAGGACAATCCCTTACACGGTGATCGAACGATCCACACTCAAAACATCCTCGATTACCATTCCAACACTCCCCATTGTGAAACTTGCCACACTTATCACACCATGGCGGCCATTAAGGATTAGTAGCAGCAGCAGGCCTAGCAGCTTGATCCGACCCATCAAACCTCGTCCTCTTCTATTCATTACCCGAGAACCTTGGAGGTTCCGAGCTCCTCTTATTCCAATTCCGTTCTTGGTTCCGCTTAACGGACTGTCTTACTCCCTCAGCAACTTTAGACTTCTCCACAAGAATGGCAAACTCTCGTTCCTGTTGTGGAGCTATCATCATTCTCAGCTCATCTCTAAGCCCATCTTCGAACCTGACACAGCGCTCATGCTCGGTACCCACAATACCACGAGCATACCTACTCAACCGGAGGAACTCGGCCTCATACTCAGCCACAGTCTTATTTCCTTGGACCAGGTTCAAGAAAGCCTTTCGCTGTGCGTCTACATAGCTAGTTCCAATATACTTCTTTTGGTAAGCTTCCCTGAAGAATTCCCACGTGAGATTTTCTGCCACCGTTCCATCCCTTACGGTGAGCCACCACTGATAGGACTCATCCCGAAGCAAGGAGATGATACCCTTCAACTTCTCCTCCGCGGTAAAATCTATGTCATCCATGATCCTTTCAGTTGCTTCCAACCAGTACTCTGCCGCACTGGGTGCCACTCCGGAAACTCCCCTAAATACCTCTGCTCCGTTAGCCCGGAGTCGTTCAACCACAGATTTACGGGCTCCTGCACCCACGCCAGCCTCAGCAACTCGTTCTAACACTCGTAGCACCGCCTGGGATACTATATCGTTACCACCCGTCTGATCCTGAAACTCAGTTTCTGGCGTCGGCAGATCCGGCATCTCATTTCTAGACCCATGACCAGACCTTGCTGGCTCTGACAAGGTCATCCTACCCCTACCACGGCCACGTGGCGGACGTCCACGACCTCTAGAACTCATTCTAATGATTGCGTTTATCTGTTTAAGAATTTTATGCATTAGTATTTCACTTGGTTATCCGCGAAGAAATTTTTATGAAGGGAGTTTAATAGAGATTCTTTCGATCACACAAAGTTTTAAGTCCTCTATCCTAGTTCACACAGAGAAGAACATCCATTCCCTAATACCTTTCATACCTATTCACTCTTCGGACATTTCTGTCCGTTTCTATCCCAGGGGTATTTTCGTCATTTTTCCTACAGGGGTATTTTCGTAATAAATCGGAGAATTTTTTTTCAACTTTCATAATTCAGAACATTTTGAAGTTTCCCAAAACTAGAGGGTTCTTTTCAAAGATTTCTCAAATTAAAGGTATGGCAAAAATTTAGAAACCAGGGGTATTTTGGTAATTTTGTCAATCAGGGGTAATTTCGTAAATTCCAAAAGTCAGGGTATATATTTTGAAATACAAAATTTTCGGATACTTTTGCAAAGTGAGAAAATTTTATTGAAATCGGGGTAGTCTGGTAATTTTAGAAATCAAGGGCATTTTCGTAATTTCGCCACTAGGGGCATTTTGGTAATTTTGGTAAACTGGGAATATTTTGAAAATTTCCCAAAAATAAATTTGTCCTACTATTTAAAAGAAGTATTTCAGTGATTTTAAAACTAGAGTTTCCATAAAACATGGCTAATCCCTTTCGGGTTTTATTTATTGTGTTTAGCCTATGACCGAGTCCTCTTGGTTAGGGTGAACCGAAGCTACGCACCAGGTAGGAATCCCGCGAAGAGGAGGTGAGTCACGAGGACTGCTTGAATACCAAGCTCTTCCGGATCCAATCCTAGACATGCGCACCAGGGTTACCACACCCTAACTCGGCGACTAGGTCGTAGGTTTGTTTAATTAGGCTCTTAAAGTCTTATGTCTTTGTTTGGGGTAACTAGTCCTAAAGTTTAAAGTACTTATCACTATCTACGTTCCATGCTTCCTACCCTTCTACAGAAAATAAATCATACAGAAGTTAGGATTACTTACCTGGGCAGATAGGTGCCGGAGACTCGGTGCCATGCTATTCAAAACCAAAAATATTTCTCAAAGGCCTACTAAAACATTTTGGGCCTTGGGCCCCCACAGTCGAGCTTTGAACTGGGCTCTGATACCAATTTGTAACATCCCAAGCCCGGCCCAAACATTACGACTGAATTTGGGTTGCTACCGAGAGAACATTTTGAAATCTTTTCAAAACCGTTTTAAGTTTTGTCGAAAACCTTGTGTTTTCAAGTCTCTTGTTAAAAAAACCATACTTGGTGTTGTTTAGAAATATTTATTAAGTCGGGTTGCTTATAGATTGCAAATGTGCCCGATGGCATTTTTAAAACATTTTACGTTTGAGTGGGAAAAAAATATGTGAATTCATTTTTAACATAGTTAAATAGTTTAAACAAATATTCAAAGCACGTAACAATAATAAAATAATTCTAGGAGGCCTTATTACAACTTAACAAAAATAAAACCAACATTAAAATTAAATAAACTAAAATCCAAGTCCATCTAATTAAAATTTCCACTGCATGGCCACCTCGAGTCCATCCGGCTCCATCTCCGTGATCTACTCATCTGCAAAATGTTAGGGGAAGGGGTGAGTCACCAAGACTCAGTGTGTAAATCCCCCACCCGGAAAATACATCTCATACACAATTCATTAATAAACATGCTCATGCAACCCAACTAGCCATCCATACTCCTATTCTACCCCGTGTGGTCAAAACCACTGATGACTTAAAGTCACAATTCAAATGATGGGGCCAACCCATCGTGTGGTCAAAACCACTGATGACCATGGGTCACAATTTATCAAATGTGGTCAAAACCACTGGTGGTACCAAACCACTGGGACTTAGTCGCAAATAATCAATCGTTGTGGTCAAAACCACTGATGACCATAGGTCACAAATAATCTAATGGGGCCAACCCATCTTGTGGTCAAAACCACTGACGACAGTCCATAATTCATCCCCCTCCTCTCATCAATCCCACCATCACATGCTTATACATCAAATTTCATATATCATGTCATAGTATTGAACATCATGTGATGGCATGCAAACATATAAAAATTACAAGTTAGGGGACTTACCCAAAATCCATGACCATGCCACAAGCTAACCATAACCAAAAGATTTAAGGCAAACAATAACGTCATGTAAATTAATAAAGTGTGTAGAGAGATCTTACACACCTGTTACTATCGTAATTCCTAGATCCCGAAAAGCCGATCTACGATGCTAGATCTTGACCCTACATTCGGCCAATTGTCAGTGTCAATACCAAAGGCCTATTCGGCCAAACCAAGATTCATACCAAGAGCTCTCTTGCGGTCTTACCTTGAGCGGATTTGATTTCCAAACAAATCCCGAAGCCTTACTTGATCCCTAAATCCATGGCACACACATTAGTTTGGTATTTAAACAATAAGCTTTTATCAAAGGCCTTTGGCCGAATGTGCTTACCAACTTACCCTTGGAAAAATAAATCCCGCAAGCTTTCTACAACGATCTAATCGTATTAGCAAGAATCATAGGCCATAACTTTAATTTTAAAGGAGAGGATTACCCCTTACCACACTTATTGAAAATCGGCAGCACCCTTTTTCCTCAAGGGAGATTCGGCCTAAGCACAATTGGAAGGGCTGGAATTTTGAGAAGAGGAGAAAGGGTATTCGGCTAAAAAGAAACAGCAATGCTGGAAATTTCTAAGCAAATTTTGCTAAGAGTTAGGAGAGAATTCGGCAGCACTATGAAGGGAGAAACAAGAAAAGAATTTGCTGGAAATTTTGGCACTTCTATGCTGTAACAAAATAAAATATGGACAGCCCCCAAGGAGTCCAACAATCGGGAAACACCCTTTTGCTTTGTGATAATTTCTAGCCTTGAATTATCACAAGTAAATCTAGCTTCATCATATTTTTAATCTCCTAATCCCCTCAACAATTTAATAGCAATTAAAACACTAATAGCTCTCCCTCTTCCAGCCAAAAATAGGTAAAACTAAAAAAATAATAAGAAAGACCAGCATATACCCCAGCCGAATTCAAAACCAAAACTAGCTTAATCTTTTATCAATTTCCTATATATTCTCCTATCCTTTAACAAATAAATTAATCCCATGCATAATCCTTATCTTATCACCTCTTCAATTAAAATATAATAATAATAATAATTAAAATAATACTCCCACACTTCCAGCCGAATGTAAATACAAAGCTTCTAGCTTATCCTAATTGAAGATCCCATGTGCAGGCCAATTCACGCCAGCAGCAGAGGGAAGGAAAAAAATAAAGTCAAGGTGCTGCTCCTGGGGTTCGAACCAGCGACCCCAAGCAGCAGCCTCTCCTCCAACGCGCTTTGCCACTTTTCCCCCTCAGACTTTCATGTCATGAGCCCTTACCTTTTAATTATAAGCCCTCTTCTTGGCTCTCTTGCCTTTGACGCAAAAAGCCCAAAAATAACACTCCTTGCGTCTTTCATGTCTCGAACCCGAGACCTTAACCAAAGCCCCTTTTCAAGTAGCGCCTCAGCCACTCCGCCCACCTGCCTTTCATGTCCGATCCTTACTCAAAATTCATTTAAGGCCTTCCTTACTTTGGCCCTTCCTTTAACGCCTCAACAGACAAAAAAAAAATTTCCTTATTACTTCTGCGGATCGAACCCAAGACCCCTAGCAAGCTCTTAGGCGCACCACGCCTCTTATACCAAGCCCATCCTTTGTGCCTTAACTCGCCCAAAATTTTATTAAAGCCCTAACTAACCTAGCTCCTTCCTTTTACACACTTAAAAATAAATTTTTAATACTGGGTCAGGCTTAGCTCGAGTTATTTTTAGCTCCTAAAATCATGCCAAATAAAATCATATTTATTTATTTCTTGAAGCCCACATGGAATTTATTTAATTACAAATAACCCCTAATTCAGGGTGTTACAAGCCGAATTTCACCTATACTCATAGCAGACCAAATTTTTCATTATTTCACACATTTATTACATAGTTTATCACATTTCTCAACTTAATCCCTAATTGATAATTTTATTAAAAATCACTTATTAATGCTGTTTATCTAACAACAACCATTCATTTTCTATCATCAAACATCAAAATATACACACATTCATTAATGGTAAAACCCTAGACTTTTAACAGTTTTGCAAATTAGTCCCTAGGCTAGCTAGATTAAGCTATAACGACTCCAAAAACATAGAAATCATTAAAACCGAGTAAAAAATCACTTACACGCACAAGGTATCAATAGACGAATGTTTAAACTTCTCCCAGGGCTTTTTCTTCTTCAAATTTTGACAAGAAGATGAACATGCATGCTTTGTAATTTTGTTTTCTTTATTTTAATATCTTTAATTATCAAATTACAACATTAACCTTATTAATTAATTACTTAAAACAATTAATTCATGTCCATCTTTGTCCACTCATATTAAAAATGGTTCAATTATTACATAAGGACCTCCACTTTAAAGTTCCATAGCTATTATACTCCTTTAGCTATTAGAACACAACTTTTATACTTTACACGATTTAGTCCTTTTTATCGAATTGAGCATTCAAAAGATAAAATTTCTTAACGAAATTTTCATAAGATCATACTGTCATGATGTAGACATTAAAATAATAATAAAATAAATATTTTGACCTCAGGTTTGTTGTCCCTAAACCACTATTCCGATTTGACTAAAAATGGACTGTTACAGATGGACATTCTTCGAACAAATGTCCTTTCCCATAATAGACACAGGCTACATTTTCAAATTGATTAGGTGGTTGTGCTATGAAATTATTAAACCCGATAGTGGTAAAACTTTTAAGAATTGAGGATATTGAGGATATCTAAGATGTGAGTGAAGTAAGAGCGTCTACTTTATGTATTCCAGCGACTCGTCTTCCTGACGTTGCTTGATTGGTTGGCCATTGATAATTGTTGCTGACAATCCTCTTAATGATTTCATAAACCTCATTATAAGACTTAGAAAGGAGAGTACCATTAGCAGAAGCGTCCACTACCATCCTCATGTGGGCATTGAGACCATTATAAAACATCTCAAGTTGGATACAATGTGGGATTCCGTGATGAGGGCACTTCCGTAATAATTCTTTGTACCTTTCCCATGCCTCATACAAGGACTCATCATCCATTTGTTGGAAATAAATCATCTCGTTCCTCAACTTAGCATTCTTGCTAGGCGGGAAATACTTCATGAGGAATCTTTCTGCTAACTCTTGCAATATGGAAATTGAATTTGTTGGCAATGAGTTCAACTAGGCTCGAGCTCTGTCCCTTAGCAAATATGGGAATAGCTTCAATCGTAATGCATCTTTGGGAACTCCGGCTAACTTGAAAGAATCACTCACTTCAATAAACAATCTTAAGTGAAGATGACGATCTTCGATAAGCATTCCACTGAATTGGCCCACTATCTGAAGCATCTGAAACATGGCTGGCTTCAGCTCAAATTGTTGTGCCTCGATTTTGAGTCTCCTAATACCCAGATTAAGATCATGAAACACTGGCATGACATACTATGTTAGAGCTCTATCCCTATCATCAAAAATAAGGATAGGATTTTGAGCAGGATCTGCTCCGTTTCCTTGATTCAAAATTTCAAGATTCATCTCTTCAGTCCTTCTCTGACTTGCTTGTCTTTTTCGCTGTCCAAAAGTTTTTTCAATCTCAGGGTCTACAGGAAGTAAATCGATAATTCAGTCAATACTCATAAACACCTGAAATAATCACAGAAAAATTAATTAAGTTAAAATTGAATAGAAAAATAAACCAAAATGCAAAACTAGCAAATTCACAAATAATGACTTAAAATAGTCCCCGGCAACAGTGCCAAAAACTTGGAACGACGAAAATGTACAAGTGTACATAATCGTAACATGTAATAAAGTGACAAGTAAATGTCGAGTTATTGTACCCACAGGGACTGTGAAAAGAATTATTTATGAATGCAAATCTAAAAACACTTTGGTGAAAAAAAAATATTTTGATTTGAGGAGGTGATTAAAAACTAGGATTTTAACTAAGTAAAATAAATAAAAATAAAATAAAAGATCCAATGCATGATTTCAAAAGTTGGTTTTAATCAAGATGAAATTGTTGTGTTAGATTAATTACATTTCTTAACTTAGAATTACTAAACTTATGTTTATGTTGTTACGAATAAATTCACAGCAACTCGGTAATTTGCTAACCTATGAACATACTTACCAAAATCCATTTATCTCTTGACTATATCTCTATGTCCATTCAACTGATTCAACAAATTTTAATAAGCAATGTGTTAATGCATATGCATACTTATGAAATTAAAATAATCTCTTGTACATATCGTTATGTCAATTCAAACAATTATTTCAATCTCATAAGCACATAAAAGATTACGTGAGGTAACAATGTATTTCTACCTTGAAACAGTTTAATCACAATAATCTTGCAAGTTATGCAAGGCTAATGTATCGTTAGATACCGTTGCTAATTTAATCTCAGCTACCTTAGATGATCAAACATGCACTGATTAAGTATCATGTCAATTAATTACAATTTCAATCCGTTTAAATAATTAATTCATTAGTTACCTTACAATTGTAATACAAGAATAACTAGCCATGGTTTTACTTAATCAAAAATCCTATCGAGGCCTATAACAACACAAACACAATTTTAATAAATTAAGTAGACAAAATGCAATCAACCTAACACGAATTAAATTTAAGACAATTAAATTAAACATTTCAACATCATAAATATTTATACACATGTTCATCATAACAACAGCAAAATTAAAAGGATAGGGAACAAGAATCAAATCTGGTGTTCCCTCTGTCGCTTGACTAGTTTGCTCCACTCCTTCTCCGCTTGTTCTTGTCGAACCGAGGCTTCTATGAACACTTGAATGCTGCTCCAAATGGTGGATGAATGACTCTTTTTCAAGAGATGAAATCAGCAAGGGAATGAAGAATAATGAAAGGGAAATGAAGAGAGAAAAATGAGAGAGAAGTGAAGAAATGAGCAGAGTTGACATGTGTTTAAAGTGAGCAGCCAAGGGGGTATTTATAGGTTGAGATGGCTACTAAAATTACCAAAAATAAGCAGCATAGAGTCCCCCATGGCCGGCCACACATGTGGCAACTTTGAAGAATTCAAACTTGCTATTTTAAGGTAGGGGCAAATCTAGAAAGGCACAAATAATGGAAGGTTTGAGTGTAATTTCAAGGATTCTTTAAGGGTCATTTTGCAAGTTAAATAATCCAGCAAACAAGCTGATTGGGTGAGCATGTGGGATGGTTTTGGGCTGCCCAGTGCTCAGTTGGTTCGGTTTTCTCAGTTTAGCTCAACTAGGCCACTTTTCATAATTAATTAATAATAATTCATTTAACCCAAATTAGATTGGATTAAAAATTAAAATTAATTATATTATGAATTAATACACATAATTTGGACCGTCTTAGGCTGAAAAATTATTTCTTCTTGATGCTTCAAAATTACTTCTTGGTTTTGTGCTTCTAGTAGTGTCTGCCGAGCCGTTTTTCGCCCTTTGTGCAAATCTGTCGAAAATAATCAAAATTTGATATAAAATTAATTAAAAATTAATAAAAATTTGATATAAAATTAATTAAAATTCAACATGTTCATAATTTGAGTGTAAAATAATTATTTTATAATAATTATTTATTTTTTGACAAGTATTTTATCGAAACTGTATGAATTTGAGTTAAAAAGGGCATGAAAAAGTGTATATTTTCGTGTTTCCAGTCATTAGTTGCTGGGATGCATACGCAATTACCTTACCATCTTGCATGAAAACATATTTCAATCCATTCAGTGAGGCGCCACTAAATACAACATATTCTTTCCCTGATTTGGGCAAGATCAATACTGACACTTCTGACAGCATAGTCTTCAATTTTTTTATTTTTTATTTTTGTATTTCTCCTGACCAGTCATTCCATACTAACAACACATTCTTTTATAGGGGTTTTGTCATTGGTAAAGCTAATTCGGAGGACCCATTTAAAAATTTTCTGTAATTAACCAGTCAAGCCTGGAAAGCTTCGGTGTAACGACCCGAATTTGGGCCTAGTAGAATTGGGCCCAATGGGCCTTGGGAGTAGTAGCGTTTAAAATTTTTGAGAATGAGAGAACGGCACTAATGCAAGTTGGACCTATTAGGTGAGTGATTTTTGAAGGTTAGGGGGCTTCTAGAAGTCCTGGGATCAAACTTGGGCTTTAGGAAAATTTTGGTTTTAGGTGAACAAAACCCTGTGAGTTAGTAGGTAGGCTTTAAGAATAAAATGTGGAGACAAATGACACAAGTGAAGTGTGTGGTGTAGTGGCAAAGTGACGCCACTTAGGGAGCAAGGGAGTGACACCACAAGGAAACAAGGGGTCCAAGGTTCAAGTCTTGGTGCTTGCATTTTGATTTTCTTTTTAAATGGACTTTAGAATTTGGCCATAGATTTATATTTAGTTGCGCATGGTTTTAGACACAAGAGGAGCTTGTGGCTTAGTGGCTAGCGACGTGGATTATGCTATAGGGGAGCCTGGGTTCGAATCTCTTGAAAAGCAAGGGAGTATTTATTTTGCGGATTGGAGGGCAAGAGTTTGAGTTGGATTTAAACTCTACTGATGGAGGGCTCCCGCATCGGAAAGAGAGCAAGAGGGAAGGTAAGAAGCTGGCTATAAATGGAGCTGTCTATGAGGAGAGGAAGCATACCTTTGTGGGCGTTTGGGCATAGGAGCATTCAGACCGCGGATTAGCTTCAGACTTGTAACATCCTGAAATTTGAGATTTTATGTTATGCATTATACCATGTTATAGGCTAGTGAAGAGTATTAATTGTGTATGTTTTGGGGTCCTAAGAAGGCTTGGGGTTGAAAAGGGTCTTAGTAGAATTTTTGTGTTTAAGCACTTAAGGGGGAGAAGGCAAGTGGCATAAAGACTTAAGAAAATAAGTGTGTATTTTGCTAGCACAAGTGGAGCTAGTAGTAGAGTGGTGTGGCGTCACATGAAGGGGTTTAACGGGTGGAGTTCGAATCCCACCTATTGCAAAAAAAATTTTGATTAATTTTTGTGCTTCTTTCCAAAGTGTCGGCCATGGCTATAAATAAGGAAAGGAAGACTTTCTAAGGATGGAAAGAAGACTAAGGATTATGGTAAGGAGGAAAGCAAGGGAAAAACACGGAAAGAAATAAAGGAAAATGGTAAGCGAGGGAACATGTTGGTCGATTTTGTGGAAGGTGTTTTGGAAAGAGATTTTGGTCAACCTTGATCTTTTTCGTAGTGTTCTAGTGGGTGGCCAAATACCACATCCTTGTCGATTCATCCGTAGTCATAAGCCCAATCGGTGGAAGTTGGATCTATTATTGTCAAGGTAAGGGATTTCTTCAAGGTTCATTTCGATATCTATCAATACTTGGTTATTCATCTAAAACGGATCGATGGATTTAACTAATTGGTTATAATTAGGGACTAAATCGCTCGTCCTTCTCTACTTGTTGATTCTTCAGAAGTAGTGGTAAGCCGAAACCCTCTCCTTAGATTTTCTCTCATCATAGTAATATTTCTAAACGAGACTTTTCCAATGAAGGCAAGTGGTAGCGATTTTAAAGGAAAAGCGATAGGAGGACAAAAAGGGAGTGGATTTGCAATTCCTGCTCCTAAGTTCAAATGTAGGGCGGTATCAGCAGTTCGGGATTTTCCACCGGGTTGTGGACCATCATTAAGTGAAAATAGACAAATCGTGGTCGTTGCATTTGTGGACATGATGAACCGAGTCTTCCAACCCTATCTAGACTGGTTTGTGGTGGTCTTCATAGATGACATCTTAGTGTATTCAAGGACAGAAGAAGAGCATGATTCGCATCTACGGGTCGTATTGCAAATATTAAGGGAGAAGCAACTGTATGCTAAATTCAGTAAGTGTGAATTTTGGCTGAAGGAGGTGACCTTTTTGGGACATGTCTGCCGAAGGAATTACAGTTGATCCCTGAAAGATGAGGCTGTATTGGATTGGAAGCCACCAAAGTTAGTGGCAGAAATTTGAAGTTTTCTAGGTTTGGCTGGGTATTACAGGCAATTCGTTAAGAGGTTTTCGTTGATTGCTGCACCCCTAACTAAACTGTTGCGTAAGGGAGTACCGTTTGTGTGGTCAGATAGGCAGCAAGAGAGTTTTGAGAAATTGAAGAAGACTCTGACAGTGGCACCAGTATTGATTCAACCTGAGGCTGGTAAGAAGTTTATTGTTTATTGTGATGCGTCACACACGGGCTTGGGATGTGTGTTGATGCAATAGGGAAAAGTGGTGGCTTATCCATCTCATCAATTAAGGCCGCATGAGGTGAACTATCCCATACTTGATTTGGAGTTAGCTGCAGTGGTGTTTGCTCTGAAGATTTGGAGACACTATCTATACAGGGAGAAGTCGATTATCTATACGGATCATAAGAGTCTGAAGTACCTCCTTACCCAGAAGGAGTTGAACTTAAGACAGCGGAGGTGGATAGAACTGTTGAAAGATTATGACTTCTCAATCGAGTATCATCCAGGAAAAGCTAACGTAGTGGCAGATGCGTTGAGTCGTAAGGTGATATCGGATTTGAGAGTGATGTTTGCTCATCTCAGCCTTTACGAAGATGGTAGCCTATTAGCCGAACTTCAGGTGAAGCCTGTGTGGGTAAGTCAGATTAAGGAAAAATAGTTGTTAGATGAAAGGTTGGGTTCTCGGCTTCAGCAAGTGGAAGGTAGTGAGATAGGGGATTTTGGATTAAATAGTGATGGAGTATTATGTTTTCGCGGAAGTGTTTGTATGCCCAGGGATTTGGAATTGAGACAAATGATTCTGCATGAGGCGCATAGTAGCCCATATGCTATACACCCCGGGGGAAACAAAATGTACTGAGACCTCCGTGAGCAGTATTGGTGGCCAGGGTTGAAATGGGAGGTTACTGATTTTGTGAGCAAGTGCTTGACATGTCAGCAGGTGAAAGCGGAGCATCAACTGCCTTCAGGGTTGCTACAACCGGTGAAAATTCCACTATGGAAATGGGAAATGATAACGATGGACTTTGTTAGTAGGTTACCCTTAACGCCTACTAAGAAAGATTCAATCTGGGTTATAGTGGACCGGTTAACGAGGACTGCTCATTTCCTACCTATTCGTACGAATTACTCATTGCAGAAGTTGGACAAGTTGTATGTAGAGTGGTGTGGCGTCACATGAAGGGGCTTAACGGGTGGAGTTCGAATCCCACCTATTGCAAAAAAAAATTTGATTAATTTTTGTGCTTCTTTCCAAAGTGTTGGCCATGGATATAAATAAGGAAAGGAAGACTTTCTAAGGATGGAAAGAAGATTAAGGATTATGGTAATGAGGAAAGCAAGGGAAAAACGAGGAAATAAATAAAGGAAAAAGGTAAGCGAGGGAACATGTTGGCTGATTTTGTGGAAGGTGTTTTGGAAAGATTTTTTGGTCAACCTTGATCTTTTTGGTAAAGAGATGCACGATTTTGGGAGGGGGACTTGGGAGCCGAATATCCTATAGTCATTTTACAAGTTTTGGTGCATGAGAGGCTTGTTTTCTTTTTAGCATTTTTGGTGTTTTCTTTTCCAATTCTTTCCCTTTGCTTGCCGAAACTCTAAAGCCAAAATTGTTCACCTTTCTCCATTGTTGCCAAAACACTCACCTCATTTTGCTCATTTTCCCTTTGTTAGCCGAAACTATCTAGCACTTTTTCTCCATCTCTTCTTTTCTTTCTCACCATTTCCTCAACCCTTCTCTATTCTTCTTTAATCAATATTTTGATGGCCGAATCTTGCTTGATCTTTTCTCTCTAAATAGCCGAAACTTTAATCACATTATTTCTTCTTCTTTCTTGCATTTTGGGTATTTCTTCTTGACCGAACTGGTAAGTGATCTCTTTCTCTTCTTTTCATTTTTCTTCCTAGTCAAATGTTTGTCCATCACAATTTGGTTGTTGTACTTGTTTCTAAACCGAAAACATCACTCTCTCCTATTCCCTCATGTCGTAATCAACTCTTTTTCGTAGTGTTCTAGTGGGTGGCCGAATACCACATCCTTGTCGATTCATCCGTACTCATAAGCCCAATCGGTGGAAGTTGGATCTATTATTGTCAAGGTAAGGGATTTCTTCAAGGTTCATTTCGATATCTATCAATACTTGGTTATTCAGCTAAAACAGATCGATGGATTTGACTAATCGGTTATTATTAGGGACTAAATCGCTCGTTCTTCTCTACTTGTTGATTCTTCAGAAGTAGTGGTAAGCCGAAACCCTCTCCTTAGATTTTCTCTTATCATAGTAATATTTCTAAACGAGACTTTTCCAATGGAGGCAAGTGGTAGCGATTTTAAAGGAAAAGCAATAGGAGGACAAAAAGGGAGTGGATTTGCAATTCCTACTCCTAAGTTCAAACGTAGGGCGGTATCGGCAGTTCGGGATTTTCCACCGGGTTGTGGACCATCATCAGGTGAAAATAGACAAATCGTGGCCGTTCATGATACTAAGGGTAAGCATTTCATTAGATCGTCTGGTTTAGATTTGGATTAATAAAATCTCGTTTGTTGGCTAATCGAGTGTAATGGTGATTTAGGTGCCGACGATCAAGAAGGACTAGTCCTTACCATAATTAGGTGTGTAATCTCACACCGAAATCTCGTAGATTCGTGATTCACTATTATGTTGGAAGAATAGATCATTGTTGTTATACAAATCTAATATCCGTTAAAATCTGTTAAAATCGGTATAAAATTTGTTAAATTATGAAAATGCCCTTATGGGCTGAATTACGAATATTCCCTCAATGGGTCGTTTTTATCAAAATGCCTTAACGAGCCGAATTGCTTAAACACCTTTAAAGTGTCAATTTACGAAAATGCCCCTACGGGCCGATTTACCAAAATGCCCCTACGGGCCGATTTGCTAGAATGCCTTAGTGGGCCGAATTACCAAAGAACCATAATGGGTCGATTCACATTAATAATTTACTTGATTAATGGTTGATATTTATAATGGATGTTTTATGTTATTTTATTATGTATGTGGCATTTTTACATATTGCATGGGATGAGAAAAATTGTATGGAGAGTAGTGTAGCATGGTGGCGTTTCCACAATTTGTATATTATTGTGCTAAAATATGATTTCGATGGCTTGACCACAAAAATACTATATGATAGTAGTTTGACTGCAAATTTGGTGTGAGCGGCGGGGTGGGTTGACTTGATCCCCACAGGTGTGATTGGCTGGTCGGGGGTGTGATGGATGGATGGGTTGGGTTGGGTTGCATACATTTCATTTAAATTTTGCTATGTAAATGGGCTTCGGCCCAAGATGTTGCTATACGGGTTCAGGCCCAGTGGACGACGGTAAGGGGATGATGCACTAAATTCTAGTAACTCACCCCTTTTCTTAACCCTTGCAGGTAATGCTCAGTGATGAGGACTTGGGCCATGGATGACTCGGTGGAGGCCATACTTTGGAAATAATGTTTTCGAACATTAGTAAACTTCTTTTCCGTTTTATTTTGTTACTTTTACTATTTTGGGTTTTAAAGTTGTAATAAGGCCTCTGGGATATTTTTATTTTGTTTTATGTTTGGTCATACTTATTATCTTTCTTGAATTATTTTAAATGGGGATTTTCTAAACTCATAAATAATGGTTTTCCAAAATTGATTAATAAATAGTTTTCATAATAAATATGCACAAATAATTTAACTCAGATTCTCTTACAAATTATCAACAATATTTTCAAAAGTCACGGTTTTAAAAGATCACTAGTTCAATTATCGATTCTTCAATCAACCTTTCAAGATTAGTAGTATTTTTATCGAGTATTTCTAAATCAAATTTGTTTTCTTAAGCAATAGCCTAATAACGCCTACTTTTGGTAAGAATCACAAAGTCTTTATGCGTTTTCTTCATGTGACATGTTAGATCTGGTCATACCGCATGAGCTGGGTTTGGGGTGTTTCATTTTATGGTATCAAACCCCGATTGCAAAACTCGACTGTGGTTTGGGTTCAAAAATGTTTTTCAAAATTGCTTGAAATTCGATTTATAAATACATGTTTTAGAAGAAGTATGGCACCACGGGTATCCGGCATCAAGTCAGTAAGTTTTGTTTTCATTTTATGATTATTGTGATATGACCTTGGTAAGAAAACTCCATAAAATAGAAATGCTCTAGAACTTTTAGCTTTAGGAGCTGAAAACTATAGAGATTGAGACTTTAGGATACGTTTTGCGAAAACAACTTTACTTCCTATACTCCGTAAAACATTGTTTAATAAACATTGAATAACATACTGATTTATAAGACACTTAATCAAATTAAATCGACTTAGCAAATATGAGCGCTAGAGGACCTGGACGTGGTAGGCGTGGACATGGTAGAGGCTGAGGTGCTAGAGTTGTATCTGAGGCATTAGGACATATGCCAGAAATGGATGCACCTGCGTCACCTGTGACTGAAGTTGGGTCACACGATCGGATGAGAGAGGATGATGCTCTGTCCCAAGCGATGTTGCTGGTACTGGAAAGGGTTGCTGGGGCTAGAACTGGGTCAGTAGCTCATGGGTCGATATCGGAGCGACTCAGATTGAATGGGGCTGAAGTTTTTAGGGGTATTTCGGGTGTAGCCCCTAGTGTAGCGGAGTATTGGCTTAAGGCGGTGCAACGGATTATGGACGACCTAGATTGCACCGCTGAGCAGAAATAATGAAAGGGGTTGTGTCATTGCTGAGAGACGAGGCATATCAATGGTGGCTTACTATTCGGGAAGGCACTCAGGCTGATCGTATTACTTGGGAATTCTTTAAGACCGCATTTCAAGGAAAATATGTCGAGGCTAGCTATGTGTATGCCCGAAGAAATGAATTCCTGAATCTAGTCCAAGGAGGACAAAAAGGGAGTTGATTTGCAATTCCTACTCCTAAGTTCAAACGTAGGGCGGTATCGGTAGTTCAGGATTTTCCCCCGGGTTTTGGACCATTATCTGGTGAAAATAGACAAATCATGGTCGTTCACGATACTAAGGGTAAGCATTTCATTAGATCGTCTAATTTAGATTTGGATTAATAAAATCTCGTTTGTTGGTTAATCGAGTCTAATGGTGATTTAGGTGCCCGCGATCAAGAAGGATTAGTCCTTACCGTAATCAGGTGTGTAATCTCACATCGAAATCCCGTAGTTTCGTGATTCACTATTATGTTGGAAGAATAGATCATTGTTGTTATACAAGTCTAATATCCGTAATATAGCATGAATCGAATAATTGGCTTAAACATTATTATATCTAAAATCTGTTAAAATCGATATAAAATTTATTAAATTACGAAAATGCCCTTATGGGCTGAATTACGAATATACCCTCAATGGGTCGTTTTTATCAAAATACCTTAACGGGCTGAATTGCTTAAACACCTTTAAAGTGTCGATTTACGAAAATGCCCCTGTGGGCCGATTTACCAAAATGCCCTTACAGGCCGATTTGCTAGAATGCCTTAGTAGGCCGAATTACCAAAGAACCATAATGGGTCGATTCACCTTAATAATTTACTTGATTAATGGTTGATATTTATATGTGGAAATTTTATGTTATTTTATTATGTATGTGGCATTTTTACATATTGCATGGGATGGGAAAAATTGTATGGAGAGCAGTGTAGCCTGGTGGCGTTGCCACAATTTGTATATTATTGTGCTTAAATATGATTTCGGTGGCTTGACCACAAGAATACTATATGATAGCAGTTTGACTGCAAATTTGGTGTGAGCGGTGGGGTGCGTTGACTTGATCCCCACAAGTGTGATTGGCTGGTCGGGGTGTGATAAATGGATGGGTTGGGTTGCATACATTTCATTTAAATTTTGCTATGTAAATGGGCTTCGGCCCAAGATGTTGCTATACGGGTTTAAGCCCAGTGGACGACGGTAAGGGGATTATGCACTCAGTTCTAGTAACTCACCCCTTTTCTTAACCCTTGCAGGTAATGCTTAGTCATGAGGACTTCGGCCATGGATGACTCGGTGGAGGCCATACTTAGGAAATAATTTTTTCGAACATTAGTAAACTTCTTTTCCGTTTTATTTCGTTACTTTTACTATTTTGGGTTTTAAAGTTGTAATAAGCCTCTGGGATATTTTTATTTTGTTTTATGTTTGGTCATACTTATTATCTTGAATTATTTTAAATGGGGATTTTCTAAAATCATAAATAATAGTTTTCCAAAATTGATTACTAAATAGTTTTCATAATAAATATGCACAAATAATTTAACTCGGATTCTCTTTCAAATTATCAACAATATTTTCAAAAGTCACAATTTTAAAAGATCACTAGTTCAATTATCAATTCTTCAATCAACCTTTCAAGATTAGTAGTACTTTTATCGAGTATTTCTAAATCAAATTTGTTTTCTTAAACAATAGCCTAATAACACCTACTTTTAGTAAGAATCACAAAGTCTTTATGCGTTTTCTTCATGTGACATGTCAGATCTGGTCATACCGCATGGACCGGGTTTGTGGTGTTACAGGACTCCTATCAGGTGTGTATTTCGCACTGCTCTAGCTGTAGAGCGGCAAATGCCGAAAAGCCGATCACACGGGGATGGTAACCACACGAGCGTGCGAGCGCATGTGTGGGAGCTTCGACGCGATAGTCGAGGCCACCATGAGTATTCTTGTGGGTTGATGCTGTTTGGGCCACGATGGCCGAACGGGGCCAAGTGGGCCCAATAGGCCCATGGGCCCATATGAATAAGTTGTATGATTGTGTAGTATATATTGGACTAGACTAGGTGAATATCATATACGTGGCTAGATTTGTGTTAAATGGGCCACACGAGCGCGTGGGCCCGAATGGGTCAAAATTGGGTTTTAGGCCCAATAGTCCTGTAACGTTCGAAAATTGTAGCTGAGTCACTCGAGGCGATAGTAGGCCTTCGGAAAGGCCATTACATGCGAAAATTACTGAAATACCCTCGGTGAGTAAAATTACTGTTATACCCTTAGAGGTTGATTAGCGTGATTGTGTGTAATCCACACACCTTCATTTGTTTGTTTAGCATTAATATGTGTATTGACTAAAAGCCAAAATAATCGTAACGGCAATTGAGATACCCTAGTGGGTAAGGTTGGAGATACCAGGTAAGTAACACTTATGACTATGCCATTCGAATAACTTAGCATGATTTATGTGCGTTCTAATTATCTGATGTACATTGATATATGTCTTGCATTCATCACATTATGATAATATGTTGCATGGGATTGGGATACGATATTGATGAAAAAGGCAGTGTATTTTGGTGACTTTGTCACACTATTTCGGTGGCTATGCCACATATTTCGGTGACTTTGTCACATTATTTTGGTGGCTATGCCACATATTTCGGTGACTCTGCCACAATTTCAGCGATGAGCAGCATGACTGCAGCGTGACTGCCATCGATGGTGTGTAGCGGATGAGGGTTGATTGTAGAAATCCCCACCTGTGTGTTTTGGCTGGTCGGGTGGGGTGTAGCGGATGGATCACTAAGTTGGGCTGGGTTGCTTTGCATTGTATTCATTATCTGTGTTGGAACGCCGGTACCCCATGGCGCAGCAGAATAAAATTAGATCCGGCGATCCAAATCATGGATCCATGTGTGAGGAACGAATCGCGGTGAAATAAAGGTTTCGAAATTACCAAAACTTCAATCTGAGTAGACAGCAACGCCTTGGCAACAAGAGTTTTGATCTACTGTCGAATCAAGCCTCAACCTTTTCCGATGTCGGCCTCTACGTAATCCACCCGGTTTGACTATGAACGGAAGAAATCTCCAAAACTATTTTGGAGGCTTATTTGCTTGACAGCTGCTAGACCTAACAAGCAAACACTTAGGGTTTTCATGTTGAGTTTTGTCTCCTTTTAATACCTTTTATATTGGGTGCCTTTCTCATTGGGCCTTTTATAATAGGTATCCTCTTAATTGGGCCTTTTATAATTGGTATCTCTTGAATGTATTACAAGATTAAATAAATACAATAAAGTTTTTAACCGAAAATTATAATTACATTAATTATATCTGAAAATTATAATTACATTAATTATAATAAGGATTCTGGTAAACTATATTTATTTAAATTTATATATGAATCAAATTCATATATTAATAAAATTATGTTATCATTATGTGTATAACATCCTTGTATATATAATATGTTCAATATTTGATTGCCCAATTAAATTAATTCTTTAATTAATTTAATTTATGTGACAACCAAGCACAATACCAACTATATTTTATTCCGTTCATTTCAACCATAGGGTGTGACCCTGTAGGTTCTTGCAACGTTAGCAGTAATACTAGAACGATTCTATTGTCACAGACAATGAGTGGCATCTAGCAATGCATCATTGCTACCTAAGTTACAAGAAGTCATGATTTGACATAACCTTTCGTGATTAACCTTTCATGCATTAATCCTTAAGTCCTTTATCTCTGGAACGGATACAAGTCATGGGATAGTCACACTTGCATAGTCCATCCCATGTTTCTTGATATCTTGAGTAGACTATGATATACAAATTAGTATGACATCTCATATCAACTTATTTGAGTATGGCCATGCATTTCTAGTCTCACTCAATCAAGTGGCCTAAGATATTACTCCTATTATGTAGGAGGGACTTATCCTTTATTGATCAACCATATCCCTCTACATAGATTGTGGTATATCCAACATCAGCCTTTATAGAACAACCTGTTACGGTGTACGTTTGACTGTATCAAAATATACAACTCACGATGCTGGGATAATAATGATCTCAAGTCTGAGGATCATATACATATTAATCACTATGAGTAATGTTGTGACAATTACATAATAATCCAAGAAACATACTCATAGCGGGTCAATCCAATATGTTGTTCTCTAACACACATATTCATGCATTGATTTTGACACTCCATATCAATGACAACTCTTTATCATCAATGAACTACATGTTAGTCTTAATGCATTATTATTGTCCTAGTCAACAATAATACTCGACTAAGGATCTTTTAAGAATAATCATATTATTCTCAGGACATTATTATAAAACAGTTTATCTATACACACAGAAAGAAAAACTGAAATAATAATGACAACGCTTTATATTAATAAACATGGTAAATTAAGTATGTTATTACAACCATCTCATGATTGATCTTTGGGCATACTCTTACAATCTCCGACTAGTACTAAGACCAATCACTCATATATCTAATACCAAGTGACTTAGTGTGACGATCATGCTTCTGCTGTGTCAGAGGCTTAGTCAGGGGATCAGCGATGTTATCATCTGAAGATACTCTGCATATCTCTACATCCCCTCGATCGATAATCTCTCGAATAAGATGGTAGCGTCTACGTATATGTTTGGATCGCTGGTGAGATCTGGGTTCTTTAGCTTGTGCAATAGCTCCATTGTTATCACATCGGAGTTCTATAGCATCTGATATGCTAGGCACAACCCCTAGTCCAGTAATGAACTTCTTGATCCAAACTGCTTCTTTTGCTGCCTCACTGGCTGCAATATACTCGGCCTCTGTTGTAGAATCGGCTACTGTACTTTGCTTTGAACTCT
Source organism: Gossypium australe (assembly GCA_005393395.2). Taxonomy (NCBI): domain Eukaryota; kingdom Viridiplantae; phylum Streptophyta; class Magnoliopsida; order Malvales; family Malvaceae; genus Gossypium; species Gossypium australe. The sequence goes on from CM016626.1 coordinate 118,174,454, forward strand.
TCCAACTCACAGCACCACCATTAAGGCAAAACACAAAACCTGATTGCGATCGAGAATCATCCTTGTCGGTTTGGAATCTGGCATCAGTGTACCCTTTTACACTTAACTCTTCCTCACCTCCATATAATAGGAACGTATCCTTAGTTCTTCTTAAGTACTTAAGGATACTCTTGACTGTGGTCCAGTGACCTTCACCGGGATCTACTTGATACCTGCTCGTCATACTTAAGGCATACGAGACATCTGGACGGGTACATAACATAGCATACATGATAGATCCAATAGCGGAAGCATATGGAATTTTACTCATACGTTCTCTCTCTTGTGGAGTTGAAGGACACATTTCCTTCGAGAGTGAAATACCATGTCTCATAGGTAGGAATCCTCTTTTAGATTCTTCCATACTGAACCTTTTCCGTACTTTATCTATGTATGTACTTTGGCTTAGACCTAGTAGCCATCTTGATCTATCTCTATAGATCTTGACTCCTAAGATATAAGTGGCTTCGCCCAAGTCCTTCATAGAAAAACAACTTCTTAACCAAGTCTTAATAGACTGCAAGGTAGGTTTGTCATTTCCCATGATAAGTATGTCATCCACATATAGTACCAAGAATGTGATAGTGCTCCCACTAACTTTCTTGTAGACACATGGTTCATCTTCATTTTTAATAAAACCAAACTCTTTGATTGCATCGTTAAAACGAATATTCCAACTTCGAGAAGCTTGCTTTAATCCATAAATGGATCTTTGTAGCTTACATATCTTTCTAGCATCCTTTGGATTTACAAAACCTTCAGGTTGTGTCATATACACATCCTCTTCAAGTTTCCCGTTAAGGAAAGCTGTTTTGACGTCCATCTGCCAGATTTCATAATCATGACATGCAGCTATGGCGAGCAAGATCCTGATGGATTTAAACATAGATACAGGAGAAAAGGTTTCATCATAGTCAACACCACGAATTTGGCGAAAACCTTTAGCGACTAATCGCCCTTTGTATGTTTGTACATTACCATCCATGTCTATTTTCTTTTTGAAAACCCATTTGCACCCTATAGGTTTAACCCCTTCAGGTGGGTCAATCAAAGTCCATACTTGGTTTTCATACATGGAATCCATCTCAGATCTCATGGCCTCAAGCCATTTCTCAGAGTCTGGGCTCGTCACCGCTTCTTGATAAGTCCTAGGATCATCTTGATCTATAAGAAGAACGTCACCATGCGTTGTAATGAGAAATCCATATCTCTCAGGTGCACGGCGTTCTCTTAAAGATCTGCGCTGTGGTTGTGTTTCTATAGCAGTTGTTTGTTCCTCAATTTCTTGTGGAATTTGGTTTTGTTCAATCTCTGGTTCAGTGGTATCTTGTGATTCTTGAATTTCTTCAAGTTCAGTCTTTCTCCCACTTCCTTTTCTAGAAGTAAATTCTTTCTCTAGGAAGACACCAGTCCGAGCAACAAAAATTTTGTTCTCAGTGGGATTAAAAAAATAATATCCTTTGGTTTCTTTTGGATACCCCACAAAAATACACCTTTCAGATTTGGGTTCAAGCTTAGTAGACGTCTAACGTTTAACATAAGCTTCACAACCCCAAATTTTCATAAAAGACATACTAGGACGTTTCCCAGTCCACATCTCATATGGCGTCTTTTGAACCGATTTAGATGGAACACGATTTAGTGTGAAGGCAGCAGTCTCAAGTGCATGTCCCCAAAAGGAAGTCGGTAGATCAGCATGACTCATCATGGATCAAACCATGTCTAACAAAGTTCGATTTCTTCTCTCAGATACTCCATTCCATTGAGGAGTCTCAGGAGGAGTAAGTTGTGAGACAATCCCACATTCTTTCAAAAGATCATCAAACTCTAGGCTCAAATACTCTCCACCTCGATCAGATCGAAGTGACTTGATAGTTTTGCCTAGTTGATCTTGTACTTCATTTTTAAATTCCTTGAACTTTTCAAGGGACTCAGACTTATGGCGCATGAGATAAACATACCCATATCTACTGAAATCATCAGTGAAAGTAATGAAGTAGTGAAATCCACCTCTGGCCTGTGTATTTATTGGTCCACAAACATCAGAATGTATTAGGCCCAATAAATCACTAGCTCGTTCATCTTTTCCAGAAAAAGGAGATTTAGTCATTTTTCCCAATAAGCAAGATTCACATACTTCAAATTGTTCAAAAACAAATGAATTCAAGAGACCATCTCTATGGAGTTTGGATATGCATTTCTCACTTATGTGGCCCAAACGATAATGCCAAAGATAAGTTTGATTTGAGTCATTTATTTTAGATCTTTTAGTATTTATGTTGTAAATGGGATTCGTTTGATCTAAAATATAGAGGCCATTAATCAATTGTGCCGAACCATAGAAAACATTATTGAGATAAAATGAACAACAATTATTCTTAATAATTATCTCAAAACCAATTTTGTCTAAACAAGAAATTGAAATAATGTTTTTAGTCAAACTGGGCACAAAATAACAATCCTCTAAACATAAATCAAGTCCACTAGGCAAAGATAAAGTATATGTTTCCACAGCTAATGCAGCAACTTTTGCTCCATTTCCAACTCGTAGGTCCACATCTCCTCTAGCCAAAGTCCTACTCCTTTGTAGTCCCTGTACAGAAGTACAAATATGAGAACCACAACCAGTATCTAATACCCAAGAAGTAGTAGTTGATAAATTAATATCAATAACATAAATACCTGAAGCAGACATTCCGCTTGCTTTAGCCTTCTTGACTTCTTCAAGATAGGCAGGGCAGTTCCGTTTCCAATGTCCAGTCACACCACAATGAAAACAGTTTCCTTCCTTAGACACCCCACCTTTAGGTTTCAGTGCAGCCTTTCCTTTTCCAAATTTGGGCTTACCTTTGCCCTTGGGCTTTGTTTGAACTTTGGCCTTTCCCTTGCCCTTGTTATTACGGACCATCAGTATGGGCTTGGGTCCAACCTTTTTCAAGTTGCCTTCAGCAGTTCGTAACATACTGAGCAATTGTGGTAGAGTCTTGTCAATTTCATTCATATTGAAATTGAGGACAAACTGGCTGTAGCTATCCGGCAACGATTGTAAAATAACATCAGTGGCCAACTCTTGGCTCAATGGAAACCCAAGCTTAGACAGGCTTTCAATATAGCCAATCATCTGAAGGACATGAGGTCCTACTGGGCTTCCTTCAGCCAACTTACATTGGAATAAGGCCTTAGAGATATCAAACCTCTCTTGCCGTGCTTGTCCCTGATAAAGTTCTTTCAGGTGCTCGATCATATCATAAGCAACCATGTCCTCATGTTGCTTCTGAAGTTCAGGATTCATAGTGGCAAGCATAAGACATCCAACATCTATCATGTCATCGAGATACTTCTTGTAAGCATCTCTATCAGTCCTCGAGGCATTAGCGGGTGGTTCATTAGGAAGTGGTTGTTCAATGACATATAATTTCCGTTCTTGTTTAAGGACAATCCTCAAGTTACGGAACCAATCAAGAAAATTCAAACCATTCAATTTGTCCTTCTCAAGGACCGATCGCAATGAGAGTGTGCTAGTGTTTGCAGCCATAATATATCTACAACAATTAAATATGCATGTGAGTAGATTTACCAATTTTATATCAATCATTAAAAAGACTTTATTAAATGATATTCCCACTATTTTATTTCAAAATTAATAACCCTCGTATATTAATTTCGGAAAAACTTTCTCAAAAGTATTTCTAGTAGGTTATGGATCCATATTTCACCACCTCTTAAGTCAGATTTGGCTTTACTCTTAAGATTATGGTTATTTAGGTAAGCAACATTTGCTAATTACATCATATGTAACTCCTAATATTTGGTGAACAACTCTTGTTCTAATCATCTTATGATTTATCCAATTTACTTGCCTCTAGGTTTCTAATCCTATTAGAGTAACCTAGTTAAGTCATTAACCAATTTTTTAACCAGCGAATATCACTTGTTTATTCTTCGCATTTAACCAAGATAAATACTAGTACTTCGCTTTGGCAGAACCTACATAGTATTGATCGAGGCCTTAACGAGGGCAAAATTGGAAGGCCATGTTGACTTAATATTTTAATAGAGGGATTTTATTAAGGTTGTTGCATCTCACCAATTATGCTCTACTTTAGCCCATTTAGTCTTCTAATCGATCTCATCAATTAATAGGGTTTATTATCAACAAGGTTTATTATCATCCATAGCATCTCATACATGAATAAATAAAGCAATAAATAAATGCAATAGTTATAGCCCATAAACTAAAGTGGTTCAACCCAAGCCAATGGGAAAACCAAAAGGAAACCTAAAGGTGTAAGCCCTTTCACAAGCTATCATTCACAATCATTGTCCCACCTTCCTTTTTGTTTGGCCCACAGCAACTCTTGCAAATTACAATATGCAGAAAGTCGTTTTACATGCGAGGGAATAAGATGAGAAGAGAAATACAAGAGAATAGTAGTAAGGCAGACACGCAGGCCGTATTTTAAAAAAATTACAACCTTTTATCGAATGGGTCATTGGGCTATAACTATGCATTTCAAACACCGTGCATGTCAAAAATAGCATACATAATTCAATGTTTTTTTGCTAAGGTGAATTATAAAATATCCTTTCAACCTTTTGTGGCCCATCAAGTTTATAAATTTCTTTTATTAACAAATTTTTTTTTTTGCGGGGTTCTAAGGATGTCGGAGGCCGCGGGCCGAAGGCCCGCGGCCTCCGACATCCTCAGATCCCTAACCTGGGGGTCCGCCCCCGCGGCGCGAATCGCATACCCCAGTCAAATTAAGCCTCACGATTTCATAAATTTTTATCAATAGAATCGTGTTTTTAGGATTTTAATCCTCGAGGTTTCATATCGGAACAACCCTTGTTCCACTAGCCAGTTAACACTTACTGGAAACTATAAATACCACTGCCGCATTATTACAGATTTGTTAATAGTTAACAATAATAACATAAAATCGAATAGGCCACAACACCATGATTAACATTTAATCAATTACCGAAAGGAACAATTATCAGATTATGCTTAAACGATTTAAACAATCGAAAATATAATAAGATCAAAACATGTATCTCATACAATTGCATCACCCAAGTATTTAAACCCGAGTTCGTATCACACAAGTGGCTCTGATACCACTGTTGGAACGCCGGTACCCCATGGCGCAGCAGAATAAAATTAGATCCGGCGATCCAAATCATGGATCCATGTGTGAGGAACGAATCGGGGTGAAAATAAAGGTTTCGAAATTACCAAAACTTCAATCTGAGTAGACAGCAACGCCTTGGCAACAAGAGTTTTGATCTACTGTCGAATCAAGCCTCAACCTTTTCCGACGTCGGCCTCTACGTAATCCACCTGGTTTGACTATGAACGGAAGAAATCTTCAAAACTGTTTTGGAGGCTTATTTGCTTGACGGCTGCTAGACCTAACAAGCAAACACTTAGGGTTTTCATGTTGAGTTTTGTCTCCTTTTACTACCTTTTATATTGGGTGCCTTTCTCATTGGGCCTTTTATAATAGGTATCCTCTTAATTGGGCCTTTTATAATTAGTATCTCTTGAATGTATTACAAGATTAAATAAATACAATAAAGTTTTAACCGAAAATTATAATTACATTAATTATATCTGAAAATTATAATTGCATTAATTATAATAAGGATTCCGATAAACTATATTTATTTAAATTTATATATGAATCAAATTCATATATTAATAAAATTATGTTATCATTATGTGTACAACATCCTTGTACATATAATATGTTCAATATTTGATTGCCCAATTAAATTAATTCTTTAATTAATTTAATTTATGTGACAACCAAGCACAATACCAACTATATTTTATTCCGTTCATTTCAACCATAGGGTGTGACCCTGTAGGTTCTTGCAACGTTAGCAATAATACTAGAACGATTCTATTGTCACAGACAATGAGTGGCATCTAGCAATGCATCATTGCTACCTAAGTTACAAGAAGTCATGATTCGACATAACCTTTCGTGATTAACCTTTCATGCATTAATCCTTAAGTCCTTTATCTCTGGAACGGATACAAGTCATGGGATAGTCACACTTGCATAGTCCATCCCATGTTTCTTGATATCTTGAGTAGACTATGATATACAAATTAGTATGACATCTCATATCAACTTATTTGAGCATGGCCATGCATTTCTAGTCTCACTCAATCAAGTGGCCTAAGATATTACTCCTATTATGTAGGAGGGACTTATCCTTTATTGATCAGCCATATCCCTCTACATAGATTGTGGTAGATCCAACATCAGCCTTTATAGAACAACCTGTTACGGTGTACGTTTGACTGTATCAAAATATACAACTCACGATGCTGGGATAATAATGATCTCAAGTCTGAGGATCATATACATGTTAATCACTATGAGTAATGTTGTGACAATTACATAATAATCCAAGAAACATACTCATAGCGGGTCAATCCAATATGTTGTTCTCTAACACACATATTCATGCATTGATTTTGACACTCCATATCAATGACAACTCTTTATCATCAATGAACTACATGTTAGTCTTAATGCATTATTATTGTCCTAGTCAACAATAATACTCGACTAAGGATCTTTTAAGAATAATCATATTATTCTCAGGACATTATTATAAAACAGTTTATCTATACACACAGAAAGAAAAACTGAAATAATAATGACAACGCTTTATATTAATAAACATGGCAAATTAAGTATGTTATTACAACCATCTCATGATTGATCTTTGGGCATACTCTTACAATCTGCTATACCATGCTAATAGGGCTAAGGCCCAGTTGGCATCTGAATGGGTTCGGGCCCAGTTATTGATCGCGTGGGGGATTACACACTGAGTTCTCGTAACTCACCCCTCTGCTTAATTTTGCAGGTAATCCCTAGCTTGAGGATTTGGGCCGAGGTGGACTCTGTGGTGGCCATGCGTTATTTCTTTCGTAAACTTCGTTTTTCATTACTTTGGACTTGTTTTAATTTGGGAATTTGTTCTGTAATAAGGCCACTAGGATTTTATTTTGGTTTTTTTTTTTTAAAGTATTGATTGCTTATTATGAAAGGTTCAAAATGGAGTTTTACTAAAAATGTAAATAACCATTTTCCAAAACACTAACAAACGGTTTACAAGTTATAGACAATGAAACTCAGGTTTTTCTTAAAACTACAATAATTGTTTTCAAACGTCACATCCTGAAATCCACCGATTTCGATTCTCGTATTATAAAACAAGTTTTCGGTAGTTAGGAATATTCACAACATTTTGCAATGAAACCTTAAAAACGGATCTGATTTTCAAAATGAAAACAAAACTCAAAATTTTTAAGCAATTGCGAAGTTTCTTTAAACAACCTTTCCATGTACATACCAGATCCGGTCGTAACGTCTAGGCCGGATTTAGGGTGTTACATTCGGATTTTAGATGCATTTTTCGACGATTACCATTGCAGAATGGTTTCAATCTCTTTGGAATCTACACAGATTCCATTGGCCAATATTACATGTCCCAGAAAAAACACTTCTAATATCTAGAATTCACATTTGCTAAGGTTCCCATACAGTTGCTTTTGACACAACTGTAGCAACACAATTTTCAAATGCTTAACCCAGTCTTTTTCTTCGTTTTTGAACATATCAGGATATCATCAATAACTACTACTATAAATTGATCCAAATATGGTTGAAAGATGGAGTTCATGAGATTTTTGAACGCTGTAGGTGCATTCACCAGCTCAATCGGCATTACTAGAATTTTTATAGTGACCGAATCACTTACAGGACGTTTTCAACACGTCATTATTTTTCACCTTTAATTGATAATATTCATATCTTAGATTAGTCTTAGAGAAGTCTCATGCACCTTTCAACTACTCAAACATATCGTCGATACATGAAAACGAACATTGGTTCTTGATTGCCAACTTATTCAATTGCCAATAATCAATATAGAGTCGTATTGGCACGTTTTTCTTTTCAACAAATAACGTTGAAGCTCCCTAAGGCGATATACTCGGGCATATAGAGCCACTATCCTGGAGATATTACAATTGAACTTGGAACACTTTAACTCCATTGGCGCCATACGGTACAAAGTAATAGAAAAATGAGTTGTGCCTAGGTAAACCTCAATTCAAATTTAACCTCACTAAGCTTAATCAACTATTTTTTCGGCTAAAATATTTAACCGAGTTTCAATATATTTTTATAATAACTTCGTAAATATTTTTATTTTATATTTATGGACTCGATTTACGAAATCACATTTTTCGACACCAATGAATTTTGGGTTGTTGCAACAACCTATTTATAGGCTAAGATCGACACCTTGTCCAAGCAACTGAGGAGAGAAATCAACATTTAAAACAAAAAAAAAAATCCACACAAAACCCCCCATTTTAATTTTGAAGATAAAACTTTCATTACAAGTAAAAACCAAATCAACTTAGCCTCCAAGTAAGATAAAGTCAAAGGATAATATATGGTTTTAATCAAACTCTTCTCTTTCTTCTCCCATTCGAAATAAAGTCGATTAGCCAAGTGAAAACAATTTGCAACTTTAATCCAAGAAGCATTTGTTGACAGAAAACTAATTAAAATGAATCAAGTAAAAAATGCAAACAAACTCACTGTTTTTTAATTGTCTAAACTCATTATCCGATCCCTAGTGTTGTTGCTTCCACAAGTGTTGTCGTAACTTGCTGTCTCAAGTGTTGTTCAAACATTAAGTGAAATAATAACATCCTAGACATTTGAAGTCTTAACAACTTTTAATTCTTTTACTTGGAGGATCTTTTTGTAGCTCATTATTGAGTAAAAACATGAAAAAAATCAAGTCAAGCATGGATTTCTATGAAGACTTTCAATGAGATTGAGCTTCCTTATTTGAAGATATTTTTTCCTAAAAAGATTATTCCTAAAAGATCTCTATTGATCCTTTTCATATTGAAGACCTCGTTGAGATGAAATTGTGGAGATAGAAATTCACTTTGATTGTAATTTCGACAAGCTAGTTCATGTCTATTTAGAAAAGGCTTGTTAATTGTTTTATGTATGAGATTGAGAGAACTTATATTATTCACTTTGAGGAACTTAATTTACTGCAAAATATTGTAAATAAATTGTTTTTATTATTCAGTTTGTAACTAAGATTTCAAAACTAAAGTCTTAGTGAAGAGAGTGATATAGTTAATATATAAAGACTTGATGAATGAATTGAACTTCAATCATTTTTATAATGTATATTAATAGTGAATTATTCTTTGAGCAAGATTTTGTAAAAATAGAAAACTTTTGAACAGCATAATCTAACTTTTTTATCATCTCATATTTTTGCTCTATTAATTTATAAACCCATTTGCAACTAGACGGATAATTAGGAGGCAAAAATCAACATACTCTGAAGTTATATATACAATTAATAGAATAATTAAATCTCCCTTTAAATTTATAGGAATTTTAGGCGTTGGAAAGGTTATCCTTATCGATTGTATGCAACTTGGCATATGGTGTATCAAAATGGTAGAAACAGTAAAAAAAACTTAAAATAATATGATGAATTATTTGTTAAATGATTTGCCTCGATATTACATTCGGAATATTTGATATTGTTCAATTTTGCTTTGTTTTTTAATTTGAATATTTTGTAGAGCCTACTAGGATTATTTTTAATAAGAAATCTGCGTGTTAGGATTATTATTCTGATATAACAAATGATTTAATAAATTCGGATATTTGAAGGAAATTGTTCTTTGAATTGTTTGTCACTACAAAAAGACTATCAATACTGACATCAAAAACAAAAAAATTATGGATATAAGCCCAAAAACCCCATGCCAACAGTCAAATGAGATACTCCGATGCCGAAAATTGTTTCACTATGTGCAACGTTGATACGGATATATTAGCGATTTTGAATAATAAATGGATATTGGGATAGTAAACAGAAAATAAACCGAGTCAAAATAAACTTCGGGTTGAATTTCCACTAGTGTCCTTAGCCTATGGTTTTGCGTTATTGGTTATATACTAAAAGAAAACTCACATATATGTTTATATGGAGTTCATGGAATGGCCAATAATTCATTTGTTCAAGAATAGACTCAACCAGATCAGTCGAGCAATGAAATCCATTTTACAATTTACAATGAAGCGGTTACGTCAAATAATTTATTCTAAAAAGTTTGAAGGTTAAAGTATATATAATTATTGTATTTGTATTTTTAGAAATTTAATCTATTTATTTTTTAGATTTTGAAATTTAAGTTCTAACTGCGAATGTTTTTAGTTTCTTTTTTTGTTAAATTTAAGTTAATGATAAATATCTTTTTTTAGTTATATGGTTACCAAGTGAGTAGTTTTTTTTTTATTTATTATTATTTCAAAATGACACAACCATAAATTTAACAAAAATAAATAGTGCTAACGATTGGATTTGAATTTTAAAATTTAAAAAATTTCTAAAAATATAAATACAAAACTAAATTCTTAATTTTGAAAAAATTACAAAACCTATACAACATTTTAAAAAAATTAAATTATAAAATTTAGAGAAATTTCAAAATCAATGCAAAGTGCTCGCGACTCGGTCTAACCCTTTCCTTTGCCTTTGATTACAATTTTAAAAGAAAGAATTTATAATAATACTTAGATATAAAAACTTTTTAGTTGATTAATATTTTTTTCGATTCCTTTAAAGTATCTTATTTCAAACCTAATTCAATCAAAGTCCAACATATTCTATTGGTCTGAAATCTGAACACGTTTGGATAGAAAGTGAACCGATAATGTTTTGTATTATTAAAGTTAGAAAAGGTATCTTAGAATATATGTTAGATAAATGCAAGTTGCTATTAGCTCATATATATAACATAAATAAAGAAATACCTATATCTCATATATTCCACATTGAAGGATTCTCTTATTAATGTGAAATAGCCACTCTAAAGAATCTTTTGTTTTTCATTAAAAATACATAAGTCCTTCCGTTCCATAATTTTATGTACATTTACATTTTTTTTATACAGTTTGCATTCCACAAACTATGTGAAATATTACTATATGTCTCAATATTTTTGTATATAATTTCGTTGTTAGAAATTTTTTGGTAAAAAAATGGTTTGAGAATAAAGGGTAGTAAAAAATTATTTTTAGAGGATTAGAATTGATTTATATATTTTTGAGAGTTAAAATATAATTTTTACCGTTGTATTAACTTATAATTTTATAATTTATAGGACCATACAATAATTTTACCATTTTCGGAATATGTATAGAGATGGTAGATAGAAACTTGAAAAAGAAAAATATTTAATTTTAATTTAAGTTCATTGGATTTAATTTAATTTGTATAAATATATGTATGTGTCACGTACATCGAACTTAAGCGTTGTTATGTACTACCTTAGACTAAAACAACTAACTATTATATCTAAATTTAGCTCGGGTGAGAGAGCTTAAATGTTGTTCAAGTGAAAGCTAGTGAAAGACTAAGTAAGAGAGATGTTAGCAAGTGGGAACGGAAGCTCTAAAGAATGATTTTATCACGTGGGAAGCTTGTTACAACACCTATACTATGTACAAATGTAGGGTGGGGTGACCCCTTGTTTATAGTTGATGCCTTAATGATCTTAGGGCTATTATTCATTTAATTCAACGGTCCAAAATCATTCTAGGTCCAAATATATTGGTCAAAGGCGGTTTACCAACCTTTTAGAGCTTTTTGTTGCGTTCCAACCTTGTCTTGGGCTCCTCAGCTGGTTCTAGACACTTTTGGCACCATTTGGCACGGCTATCATGCATTCTCTAGAAATATCTTAGGTCCCTATCGTACATTCTCAGTTCTTTCATACCATCTAAGCACGTTGCGTGCCTTATATATGCCCGGTTCTAATGGCTGACTGACGCGGGTCTTCCCTGATTAGCTCAGTTGTAAGCCCTTGACCCTATTTGCTCAGTCTGACTTGAATGGTGCAGGCAACCTCAGTTGTGAGGGGAAAGCAGTCCGACCTTAAGTGATGGTGGACCGTTCCATATGACTATTTAACTGTCCTTTTTTTCAACAAAAAAAAAAAATACCATAAACAGCCTAAATTTCATTAATAGCTTCCTGAAATACAATTTTGTGAATTTCTCTAGGATAATTCACATCAAAATCCCAAGCGCAATTATTGTTTAAAACGAATTTACAAATGAAGTCAGCTAGCCTATTACTACTCCTGGGGGCCCACTTCATGTCAGCCGAAGCAAACATCTCCAATTTCCTGCATGTTTCATGCATGTACTGACCCATGATAGTAATATCTCTGCCGCGTCTTTTAATTCTATTTATTAAGCTGGCATTATCGGATTCAAACAGAACCCGCTGGATGTTTAATCTCCCGGGAAGTTGCATCCCTTCATCTAGAGCCACTAACTCAGCCCTTTCACTTGTCACCTCCATGTTTTTACAGCCCCCGCAACCGCCAACCATGAACCCCTCCTCATCTCTTGCGATAACCCCGTACCCCATTCTTCCATTTGACACCGTAGCATCGATATTTACCTTTACAAAACCCTTCTTTTTTCCAGTTATTGCACGCAGGGGTAAAAGGAATGATAGGCTTTTGGCTTAAGTTGTGAACTTGAAAGTCATTACTCAAGGTGAAGGCTCTATCCCGAATCACGCTCGCCCCCTCCTCCTTGCCCCGGAAGGTGAAATTGTCCCTGTTGTTCCAACTATTCCAGAGGGGGATGGTGAAGTCTTCCACCCCTTCCTTATCAAGCAGCCTCATTGAAGCTCCCAACCAATCAATGCACTGCTGAAAATTGCCGCTGATCAGTCTACCATCCAAGCCGTTGCAAGAGATACTAGCTCGAGCCGGGGGGCAGTCTTTGATGGTGTGGAGAAGAGTCTCATTTTCAACCCCGCACCTCTGGCACCCATGATTGAGATTTGGCCGGATGGAGGCAATCTTACAATTTGTGGCCATGATGTCGTGGCCAAGTCTCCAGGCGAACACCCCCACCTTAGGAAGAGCTTTTATCTTCCAGATCACTTTCCAAAATAGACGATGCGGTCCAAAGCCAATTTTTTGGGGAATAAGCCAAGTATAAGCCGACTTCGTTGAGAAGACTTCGTGATGACTATGAAAAGCCAACTTCGTTAAGAAGACTTCGTGATGACTATGAAACCAAACCAAACTATCCTTTGGGCCTTCAGTGAAAATTGGAATATTGTAAATCTGGTCCCCCCAAAACTCTCGCCATAAATGTTAATAACCCTCTCCTCATTCCAATGCTTACGGTTAATGCTCCATAATTCATTAACTTTCTTTTCCGTCACGTGCTCTCTTTAAAAATAAAAGAGTCCCCATTAAGGCCCTCAGAACCCCAATTGTTACTATGAATATCCACCTTTTCACCATCACCTATCAAACAACCAAAACCTTTTCCCAACTTCCTAGCAGTAGTAGCTATACTACCCCACGTGAGAGACGACTTGTCCACCTTTTAGGTTGAAAAATGCTACCGTTTGGGAAGTATTTGGCAGTAAGAACTTTGTAGCATAATGTGTCTTTGTTTGTAAGTAGTCGCCACACTTGTCTGCCAAGTAAGGCAATGTTGAATAAATGGAAGTCTCTGAAGCCGATGCCCTCATCCCTTTCGGGTAACAAATTTTATCCCAAGCTAGCATAGCCCACCTACGATCATTGTTCTTGCAAGCCCACCACATTCTTCGAACCTTCGACTACATTTCTTCAATAGTGCCCCTAAGAGCAAGAAAAACAAAGAGAGCAGAAGTGGGTAAAGCCTGAAGAATAGATTTTATAAAAACTTCTTTCCACCATATGATAAAAGTCTTTTAGACCAACTATTAATTCTACAAGAAAATCAGTTGAGAATGTCATTACAGGGTAAGGATTCTTTCTTCCCAATAAGAAGCGGCAACCTGAGGTAATTATCCAACTTATCAACCACACGCATACGAAGCATGTTACCATGGTGTTCTCTTTGGTTCATATGGGTCTTCGGGCTAAAATAAACCATAGATTTTTCAAAGTTGATTTGTTGACCCGATATTTTTTTTTCAAAATCATTTAGAATTTTAGTGAAATCCTCGACTTCCTCTTTTTTATTTCTAATTAAGAGGAGGACATCATCGGAAAAAAATGGTTAATGTTGCTAGCCCGAATTCCCTAAATAAACCCATCCTATTCAACACGGATGAGCATTCTGAAAAATGCCTCCATGAAAGATAAGAAAAGATAAAGGGATAGGGGATCCCCTTGATGGAGACCCCTATTCGGGATTATGGTTTTCATTAAAGTTCCATTACATTTAACAACATACTTAATCAAACGAACACATTTCACAATTAAATTGATCCAAATATCAACAAAGCCCATATTCTTCATAACGGCTTCGAGAAACTTCCACTTAACCTGATCGTGCGCCTTGCTCATGTCAAGTTTAACCACGAGCCCTTTATTTGGGCCTTTTTTGAGCTTTGAAGGTAGTGCATCAGTTCATGCACAATTAGGATGTTGTCGTGGATCATTCTTCCCAGGGTAAAGGCACTTTGATTATGGCTTATGCACAACGGCAGAACATCCTTCAACCGATTCGCTAAAATCTTCACGATAACTTTGTAAATTACCCTGCATAAACTAATAGGTTGAAAATTAGACATAGTAATGAGTTCTCTAATTTTTGGAATGAGAAAAATTATCGTTTCGTTAATGCAAGAAAAGTCTTTTTTGACCATTTAAAAAATCATGGCAAAGGTTTAAAATGTCTTTACCCACGACCTCCCAATTTTCTCGAAAGAAAATACCCGAGAGGCCGTCAATACCCGATGCCTTGCGAGGATCCATTTGGTTGAATGGGGCTAAAATTTCCTCATCCGTAAACTTCTTCACGAGCATGTCATTGATTTCATGGTCAACGCACTTAGGGATATAGCTCATCTCCACCTCATCATTATTAATAATGCTCGACATGAACAGGTTTTGGACATAATCCTAGCAATCTTACAAATGCCCTTGGTATCGTACACCCATCTTCCACCAAGGTCTTGAAGTCTCTCAATATTATTCTTCTTGTGTCTGCTTGTGGCCCTCACGTGGAAGAACTTTGTGTTCCTATCCCCTTCTCTAAGCGAATTGATCTTGGACCTTTATGCCCAGTAACCTTCCTCCTCAGTATAGAGCTTACCCAACTTAATGCGAGCTTCTCAAAGGCTATTAATATTAGACGTAGCGATGGGCCCGTCGATGGTCCTATCTATTTGCTCAGTAAACTCGCAAATATGAGCTCTCATTCTATTATATTTGTTAAACTTCCATGGCCCCAAAACCTCACGAATCCTATCAATTTTCTCCAAAGTATTATCACCTCTGCTACACCAAATATTCTTGATAATCTCCTTAGCCCTCTCGTCATTTTCCCAAAGCGTATCAAATCAAAAGGAAAGCTTAGGGTCTTTTCATTTCTGTTTTGGTTTCTTACCCTTCATGTCCAGTAGCACAGCATCGTGATTTGATTTTGTCTGTCTAATAACTATAACACCCCTCACCCGTATTCAACGCCAGAATAAGGTTACGGAGCATTACCGAACTTAAAACATTTTAAAACACACATTTCATATACAATTTATCATTTCAAATACAATTCAATCACAACCAATGATAGTGTCCCTTAAACGAGCCTATGAGGCCTTAAACATGCATTAGAAATGGTTCGGGATTAAACCTGTAACACCCCAAACCCGGCCTAGAAGTTAAGCCCGAATTTGACGTGTCACATGGAAGTTTTTTTTTTTTTTTAAATCATCTTTGAGATTGTAAAAATCTAGTTCGGTGGCTCTACCACAAATATTTTAAATGGCATGTTGCCAAAATATTTTAAATGGCCTGTTGCCCAAAATATTTTAAATGGCCTATTACCACAAATATTTTAAATGGCCTGTTGCCACAAATATTTTAAATGGCCTGTTGCCACAAAATATTTTAAATGGCCTATTGCCAAAATATTTTGAATGGCCTGTTGCCACAAATATTTTAAATGGCCTGTTGCCAAAATCTAGTTCGGTGGCTCTGCCACAAATATTTTAAATGGCCTGTTGCCAAAATCTAGTTCGGTGGCTCTGCCACAAATATTTTAAATGGCTTAATGCCTCTAGTTCGGTGACTCTGTCACAATCTAGTTCGGTGGCTCTGCCACAAACATAATTTTAATTGGCTTAATGCCTGCTATTGGTGTGTTGGCGGGGTGGGTTGACTTGATCCCCACAGGTGTGATGGTTGGTACGGGTGGTGTGTAGCGGATGGAAATTAGGCTTGGTTGGGAATTGCATATCACATGCATATTATGTTCATGTTATTATGTTATAATTGTAAATGGGCTTAGGCCCAAAATATTGCTATGTGTGTTCCGACCCAGTGGATGATGGTAAGGGGATTACACACTGAGTTCTTGTAACTCACCCCCCCTTTCTCTTAACCTTTTCAGGTAATGCTCAGTGATGTGGACTTGGGCCTTGGATGACTCGATGGAGACCATACTTCAGAAATGGTTTATTTGAACTTCAGACTTCTTTCTTGTTTATTTTATTACTCTACTATTTTGGGTTAAATGTTGTAATAAGGCCTAAGATTTTCTTTCAAAATGCTTCTACAACTCTATTCCCAAACATCCCATTTTCATAAATTGTTTATTTCAAATATGTTTTCACAACCAAAAAGGTCTTTAAAGATAATTACGTTTTCAAGTAGATAACAATTGCTTAAGTGTTTTAGGTTTTAACAAAGAAATTGTAACTCTCAACAAGTTCTTAACAATCTCAAAGATGGTTGAAAAAAAAAAAAAAAAAAAACTTCCATGTGACACACCAGATTCGGGCTTAACTTCTAGGCCGGGTTTGGGGTGTTACAAAACCGATAACTCGGAAAATTTTTAAACACTTAGCAAATTTTTCTTCAAACAAGGGACACACGCTCGTGTGGCCAGCACATGGCCATTAGACACGCCCATGTGAAAACAAGGGGTGCATACTGACTTGGGTCACACGGCAAACCACACGCCCATATTTCTGGCCCATGTGCCCTTCGAAGTGGCCACACACGCTCGTGTGCCAAGCCGTGTGTTAGGCTGTGTCAAACCTGTAGAGTATACTGACTTGTGCAACACGGCCAAGTCAAACACCCGTGTGCTAGGCTGTGTGCCAATTAGGGGTCTACTGACTTGTGCCACACGGCCAACCGCACGCCCGTGTTTGAGGTCGTATAGAGCATACTGACTTCATTTCAATTTCCACACCAGGGGACAAATAGCCATGTAATTTGACCGTGTGTCACACATGGCTGAGACACACCCCCGTGTCTCTACCTGTGTGGACAAAAAATAGGCTATTTACCAAGCCAATTTGCCACCCAAACTCAGGCACACCTATACCAATTTCAATGTCACTAAAACATAACACTTATAAGCATTTAAAATAACCTCAATCAAACATCTTTCATACCATTTCAATACCAACAAATACAATACATACTATTTCCCAACATGTCTTCCAAAACATACCAATATTCACAATCTCAATTCATTAGTATGAACACATTCAAACATGCATTAATTAACCTAATATCACCAACATATCATTCATCAAACATGGGCTCTTTCATACTCCAAATACTATTTTAAAATCTACCCATCACAATTAGCATTTATAGGACAATTATCAAAATTAAAACAAAGGTCATTTGCACACTTATACATCATCAATATAGCCAACTCACATGACTATATATATACAAACCAAAATATAAGCATTCATAAGCCAATTAAAATGGCAAAATGACCACAAAACCTATACATGCCATATAACCAATATCACAAAGCTTATATGTACCAAACCATAGCTAGATAGTGTGATATGATCTCTGATGACTTCCAACTTGAGCAAGCCTCCGAATCACTACAAACAAAGAAAAGATAACAAAGTAAGCTATAAAGCTTAGTAAGCTTGTATGATAATAACTCATCTCATCAAATAAATACATTTTAAGCCATTATAAATACTATAATATAACTTGTATAGTTCCACCTTTATGTCATGCATCCATTCTCATAGTTAACCAAGAATTTCATAGGTTTATTCATTTCAATGCTTATATGGTTTGAATACTTCTTATCAATTCATTCACATTTACATAAGCATAAGCAAATAGAAATAAACTATATTCAATTCAATAGCCATCACATTTATATATATTTCATTGAGCCGTAAGAATTCTCATAAATTTCCACTTACTCATCATATGAAATTCACTTTTAACACTTACTTGTTGATTTCTGTCATGAGTACTTTGACTGAGTCGTACCATCACTTGTAACCACGTTTCGTCAACATTTCCAGTTGAACCATTTGGAATACTAAAGGATACTTGGGAATGTCGTTCACACAGTATCGTACCAATGCCATATCCCAGATATGGTCTTACATGTAGTCTCGTATTGATGCCAATAGCCCAGCTATGGTCTTACACAAAGTCTCATATCGATGCCATATCCTAGATATGGTCTTACTCGTAATAGCATTCTCGGCTTCCTTCTCCCTCCCTCCTTTTCCGCGTCATCCATAATGGCATTGAAGTCTTCCCCTACGATCCATTCTTCTTTGACCGCTCTACCAATTCTTCTAATGATTTCCCATAATTGGTCTCTAACATTTGGATCTGCATGGCCATTAAAGCCCGTGGACCGAATATTGATCCTATTGTCAATCTTCACTAAGAAATCAATATGATTGCTCGAATAGCTCCACCTCAACCCCCTCTCTCTATAGCATAGCAAGACCACCGCTCCTTCCATTCGTGTTTACCACCAAGCAGTTCGACATTTTGCATACATTTTGAATATGGGTGAAAGAGTTAGTTTGCATATTAGTTTCAAAAAAAAAAAAAAAAACATGTCCAGGTTATTAGCAACAAGAAGTTGCTTGAGTTCACGAACTGTCGAAGGGTTCCCAAGCCCTCGACAATTCCAAAAAGAAGCTTTATTGTTGATAATGGGGCACAGCACCAGCCAGGATCCAAAAATCTTCCACCGTCTTGACAAGAGCTAAAGCAAGAGAAAACCACTGGAAGTGATGCTCACCGCTGAGAGAGATACAAAACACCGAGCAAAGTAGATTTCCGAGCAACACCAATAAAAGAAAACAGAAAGACATCCTAGAATTCTAACAAGAACTTTAAAGAAAACCAACTGGAGAATAAGCTAAGAAAGTGTCAAAACCTAATCTATATTAATAACGAGAAAACAAATTTACCAAAAAGTCAAAATGAGGAGTGGAATAGACGTATGAACCAAGCAAGAAACTAACATAGAAGCGAGAAAGGGAATTGAAACACAAAAAGTAAACAAGAAAACAAATCGACATAAAGACCTCTCCACCAGTGGTCCTTTCCATTAATCATCCCCTTAATTCAGCCAAGGCCTCGCAAAATCAACCACGTCAGTCTTCGTACACCTCAAGCCAACCATCGCCAGAGACAAACCCCATCACAATGCCGGCACCACGGAATCTTCAAAAAAACAAAACGAGGAAAACCATACACAGCAGCGATCAGGTGTAACCATGAAACACCAATAAAGAAAATAAACTAGAAAAACTGAGATAACAAGAAACGGAGATCATGGGCTGTGAACATGGATGAAGAAACAAGAAAGAGAAGAAATTCGAACCATGCTAGAGACACAGCCAAGAAGCAAAGACACAACGGGACACCTGAGAACCGACAAACACCCCAGCGAAACTCACCCTTCCAGTAGGCAAGAAAACTTTAGAAAAACCCAGTACTCAGCTAGACGAAAACAAGCACAAAGATAACAAGAAAACGATACTAGAGAAACAACAAACAGAACACTATTAAACCCTACCTAATTTGTTAAGAAGCAAAAAGAGATAGAAAACCTAAAAAAAGAAGCGAGAAAAACACGTAAACTAAATGCACTCTATAGAAAACAGTAAAAGAAAGGTCATATTTAATAATATCGAAGAAAAGTCAACAGGGAAAGTTTGCCATTAATGGCGTGCCATGCAAAAACCGAGTCAGAGTAACGTGCATGATAAACATAAACATAAGAAAACCATGCACACCTACAAGATTTTTAGGTGTTGATTACCATGGTCTTATTAATTTACTATAATGATCCTAGTTACATTTCATTTTTCTCCTTATCTTTAAAAGTTAATTATTATCTTTGATATTTGATCTTTGATCTCTGAATCCAAACTGGCATGGTAGGTGAATGCTTCCGGACGTGCTTATCGTAATCATTTTTTGCAAAACGGGGATCGACTAGGGTTTTGAAAACGAAAATAAAAATGGGAGTCGCCACCGATCTTCATTTGGTGTGATCGGATCACCTTTGTTTTAATAAAACGTTTTGGGTTACTAAAACAGTGTTTTTGGTCTACGAAGTTTTGAAAAATCGGGTTCGGGAGTCGGTTACGTGCGAGGAAGGGTTAGCACCCTCGTCACGCCCAAACTTGGTACCTAATTGATTAATTAGTGTCTTAATGTCGAAAGTTTGAAAATTTGAAAAATGATTTAAAAAAAATACGATCTCTTTTTAAAATATTTGAATTTACTCTAATTGAATATTAAGATTCTCTCTCTCCGAAGGAATGAAATGTCACATCCAGCACGATAGGACACAACAATTTAAATCCTCGAATCCAAGATCATCTCATGATTCCCGAGACTCATGCATTGAAAATATCAAAAGGATATTCGATTATTTGTCAAGTGAGAAACCGGAACCCAATAAGTTAGGGCTCGATTTCTCGAAATTCCAAACACGAAACATTTCCTTGTTTTTTAGAAAACATGGGTAGAATTTTAAAAGGATATTTAGTTATTTGGTCAAACGAAAAATCAAAACCCAGCACGATAGGGCACGGTTTATCGAATTTCCAAATACGAAATATTGCCTTATTTTTGGAAAGAAAAAAAACTTATCTCGGGGTATCTAGATATTGGTCCAGTAAGTTAGGGCACAACATTTCGAATTTTTGAGAACAAGTATTTTATTCAAAACTTGTATTGCAATTTAAAATGGATATTCCGTTAATCAGATTGAATGAGGAAAACCGAAACCCAGTAAGTTAGGGCTTGATTTCCTCGAATCTTTAACACGAAATATCGATTATTTGAAAACATGATGTATCGGGTAAAGGTTAACGTAACAATAAAATGCCAAAACAAATTACAATACCAATATGTGTAGCAAAATAGTAATAAATGCATTAAATACAAATGACAATAATAAAAATAAAATATAATAAAATAATTAAAACCAATAAGCTAAAAAAGATAATAAATAGAAAACAAAAGAATAATAAGCAAATGAAAGTTTTAAGAGAAAAGGAAAGAAGAAAATAATAATAGTAATGATAATAGTAATAATGAAAATAATATTAATATATGAACAGAAGTAGAAATATATAAAAATATAATAATAATGTAAGTGGAAATAGAAGTATATATATATATATATATATAAAATAGATAAATAAAAATTAAATAAATAATAATAGTATTAAACTAAGAAAATAAATATAGATAGAAATATAATAGCGAAAGGAATACTAATAGTAATATTGACGAAAATACTAATAGTAATATTGATGATAAAAATAATAATAATAATAACAATAAAATAATAATAAACATTAGAAATAATAGTGAAAATGATAATAATGAGAATAGTGATAATAGCGATAGTAATAATGATAGAAAATAATAATGAAATAAAGAATAATATAGTAAAATTAATAAAAATAAAATAATAATAATAAGATGATAATAATAAAATAAAGAATGATAACATATAATAATAATAATAATAATAATAATAATAATAATAATAATAATAATAATAGGACGATAAATAATAGTGTGATAATAATTAAAGAATAAATAATAATGGTAATAACAATAAAATAAGAGTAGTAATACCAATAATAAGAGTATTGTATAGTAATAATAAAGTAATAATAATAAATAATTAATAGTAATAAAAATATTAAATAATAGTAATAATAATAATAATTGCAAAATAATAAAAACAGGTTAAATTGAATTTGAAATGGAATAAAAGGGACAAATTATGTAAAATAAATAATAAGGGGGCTAAATTGAAATGCGCGCAAAACAAAGAGGACCGAACGGGTAAATTTCCCAGGCCTTGATGCGCATCGTTTCAAATGGCCAGGCGCGGATCAAATTGAAAATGAAATAAAATAATGGGGCCAAATTTAAAAAGACAAAAAAGGCAAAATGGGATCCGATTAACAAAACCGCAAGAGGGAGGGACTCGTTCCGCAAATATCCCTTTAAAAGGGACATGCACGGTTTCTCTTAACACCCAAATGGCGCCATTTATCAAGGGCATATAAGGCCCAATCTTTCTGAAAAAAAACATACTTCTAACCCTAAAAATAAAAAAATCAGCAGCCCCCTAAAACTCTCCCCTCTCCCTCTTTTCTGACCTGACGACCGAGCTTCTCTTTTGCCGCCTGTGTCACCATCGTGCCACCACCGTAACAGTGGCTGGTGATACCCAAGGACAGGCTTTTTAGCCTTCATTCAAAACCTCTTTGAAGATCGAACCCTCGACGCCCCAAAAAATCTGAGAGAAGAACAAAACCCCCCTTTTCGCCTTTGGGCTTGGCTCCGACGACGGGGAAGGGATTCCGACATCGAGCCCCAGGGTTCAGGTAACCTTTCTTTCTATTCTCTTTCATTTTTTTTTTTTGTAATTTGTAAAAGTTTTTCAATAATAAAATAAAAAAATAAAAATAAATAAATAAATAAATAAAGGCAGAAAACAATACCAGTGAAACAGAATCAGAATCAACCTTAATGCTCCTATTTTTTGTTTCGATTGCTGAATGTTCGTATTTTTTTATTCCGAAAATTCCACCCCAATTACAATGGTTTAAATCAGTCTTTTATAGCCGATTTTAACAAACTTTCTGTCATTTCTCTTTTATTGTTTGTAAGTGACAGCACAAGTGGCGATGGAGGCGCTGGCGGTGGTGGCGTCAGAAGGTAGGTTCGGCACCGCAAAGGAGGACCTAGGGTTTTGTTTTTTTTTTTTTCTGATTTGGTTTTGGGCTTCTGTAATGGATGTGGGCTAGGGTTTGTATTTGGGTTGGTTTAATGGGTTAAGCTTAGTGGGTTAATTTTTATGGATTGTTGGGTTTGGTTTTATTTTTGAGTTGGGCTTCAGTATTGGTTTCAATTTGGGTCTTGATGTTTGTTTGTATTGGGTTTATTGGGCTGTAAAAATGGGCCCCGGGCAATTTGGGCCTTTTACAGTACTAACATCTAGAGTGTGAATATTGCAGTAAAATATGTATTAACGAGACGGTATGCGCAAGTATACGTGTCCAGTTGTAACATAGTTACTGTAAGCCTGTAACACCCCTAACCCGTATTCATCGCCGGAATAAGGTTATGGAGCATTTCCAGACTTATTACTAAAACAAACATACATTTCTCAAACATTTTTCTTATACAAAAAAAAAAAAATCATACAAATACAATCATATAGTCCCTAACATGAGCCCTTGAGGCTGAAAATTAGCATTAGAAGTGGTTCGAGACTAAACCGAAAACTCAAATTTTTTTTACAAAAACGTAGAAAATTTTCAAAGTACAGGGGACACACGCTTGTGTGGCCCTGCCGTGTGCCATACACGGCCAAAGACACGCCCTTGTCACAGGCTATGTGGACATTCGAAATGGGATCACATGGCCGTGTCCCAGCCCGTGTCTGACCCCGTGTAACTCCCTGACTTGGGTCACACAGCCAACCATACGCCCGTGTGACTAGCCTGTGTACCCTTCGGAATGGCCTCACACGCCTGTGTGCCAAGCCTTGTGTTAGGCTGTGCCAAAACTATAGGGTATACTAACTTATGCCACACGACCAAGTCACAGGCCCGTGTGTTGGGCTGTGTGGAGCATACTGACTTAGTTTCTAATTAAGTACTAGGGGACACATGGCCTTGTCACCTAGCTGTATGTTACACACGGTTGAGACACATGCTCGTGCCTTTGCCCGTGTAGATAAAAATAGGCTGTTTTCCAAGCCATCTTTCTCACCCAAAATTGCATCCACCTACTCATGTCAAATGGCATATAACAGAGCATCAATATGCATTCAAACCAATCTCAACCAAACTTAAATCATACTATTCCAATACCAATAACCACAGGGCACCTATGTATCACAATTAGCCATTCAATTTCATACCTATATTACCTTCAAGAATTCACCTAATTGACAATTTTATCAAAAATAACTTAACAAATGTTGTTTATCTAACAACAACCATCCATTTTCT
Organism: Gossypium australe; assembly: GCA_005393395.2. Classification (NCBI taxonomy): domain Eukaryota; kingdom Viridiplantae; phylum Streptophyta; class Magnoliopsida; order Malvales; family Malvaceae; genus Gossypium; species Gossypium australe. The sequence goes on from CM016626.1 coordinate 118,198,898, forward strand.
ATCATCAAACATCAAAAACAACTAATATACATTCATGGTAAAACCCTATACTTTTAATAAATTCACAAATTGGTCCCCGTGCTAGCTAGATTAAGCTACATCGATATCAAAAACATATAAATCATTAAAAATATGACAAAAACTACTTACATGTAAGCTAGAGATTGAGCCGAATGCTTCAAATCCCTAAATGTGTTCTTCCTTCTTCAAATTTCGGCTAGGTGAAGAAGATGGGAAAAAATATGGTTTTGTTTTACGTATTTAATCTTTATTAATTAATTTACTTATATAACCTTTTAAAATATTACAAATTTCAAATAAACCAATCTCATAAATGTCCACTAACACACTAATGGTCTAATTTCCACTTAAGGAACTCCACTATAAAGTTCTATAACTATTAGACACATTTAGCTAATAGAACTCAACTTTTACACTTTACGTGATTTAGTCCTTTTTATCAAATTGAGCATTCAAAAGATAAAATTTCTTAATGAAATTTTCATACAGTCATACTATCATGCTATAGACCTCAAAATAATAATAAAATAATTATTTTGACTTTGAATTTTTTGTCTTGAAATCACTGATCTGATTTGACTAAAAACGGGTTGTGACAACTCTTCCCCCTAAAAAAATTATCCCTAAAAATTTGACCAAAAAATAGGTTAGGGTACTGTTTCCTCATAGCTTCATTGGGTTCCCACGTATCCTCTTCAACACCGTGACGTTTCCATAGAACCTTCACTAAAGTTATGTTTTTCACTATACGACATATCTTCAACTCTTTAATCTCTCGAGCCAGAATTCTGATCGGTTCTTCACTATACGACATTTCAGGTTGAATTTCAATCTCTGCCGGAGAAACATCGACACATGAAACACATTATGAATCTTTTCTAATTCTGGCGGTAAAGATAGCTGATATGCCACTGGCCCCATTCTCTTGATAATCTCATACGGCCCAATAAATGGCAGACTTAATTTTCCTTTGCGACCAAATCGAAGAATCTTCTTCCATGGTGATACTTTCAAAAATACTATGTTGCTAATTTCAATTTCAATGTCTTTACGTTTCAAATCCGCATACGATTTCTGTCAATCTGAAGCTGCTTTCAAACTGTCGCAAATTACTAAGCTCAGTCCAGTACAACGGAGTTCGACATTTACAACCATATAAAACTTCATACGGTGCCATCTTTATACTCGATTGAAAACTATTGTTATACGCGAATTCAGCTAATGGTAAATATTTTTCCCAGTTGCCTTCAAACTCTAAAATTGTAACAGTCCATTTTAGACCCTAGTCAGAATAGTGGTTTCGGGACCACAAATCTGAGTTAGAAAAATATTTTAATATTATTTTATGTGTCTGCAATATATGATTAAAAATGTGTAAAATTTTTGTGAATTCATTTTGTTCTTTGAGTGTTTAATTTGATAAAAGGACCTAATTGTAAAAGATGCTAAATTAGCATGTTATATGTTAAAAGCACCTATGTGTCATGTCTTTATAAATGTGAGGTCCTTTTAATCCAATTGAACCATTGAAAATATGGATGGACATTAATACCTAAAGTTAGTGGAATTTTTTTTGTTTTGCCTAAAGTTAGTGGAATTTAAATGATATTAAAAGGGCTAAATACGGAATTTGATAATTAAGTGTAATTAAATAAAAAAAAAGGCTAAAATAAGCCATTCTATCATCTTGTTTGCCGAAATTTAGAAAATAATTAGGGATTGAGAGATTTGAACATTTCGGCTAGCTTTTGGCTTGATTCAAGGTATGTTTTGCTTCGATTTTTGATAATTTCTACGTTTTTGTAATCGTTGTGTAAGGCCCAAAATTTGCCCGGGCCCATTAGCCTACCAATTAACCAGATTCAAACCAAAAAAACTAAAACCAATTAAAAAACACCAAAAAAAAAAAATTAAAGTCCAAGTCCATTACAACCCAATTCCGGAACTAGCCCAAAACAAATTCAAACCCAAACTCTAGCCTACACTAGCCCAATACCCAGTCGGCCCAAATAGCCCTAACATTTTCGGGTTTCAGAATACCCTAGAGGAGCTTCCAAGCCTCCAGCGCCGCAAACCTCCAGCGCCTCACCTCCATACGACGCCACATCCGCAACAGCCTCGTACACTCCACGTCCGCTCCGTACCTGCGAAAACAACAAATAAATAGAAGTAGATAAAAACAAAAAGGAGGACAATTGTATTTTGGGGGGATTTTTTTATTTTTATTTTGATTTTTCTGATTTTGGCTATCATAAATCGAAAACAAACCATTGTAAAGGGTTCACAATTTTTACAAAAAAGGATAGATAGAGAAATAAAAATCAAAAACAGAATTTCAGAGGTTTTTCTCCTATTTCATCTTCTTCTTGTTCTTTTATCTATTTCAATAGCATTTTTTTCATTTCTACACGCGAATATAAAGAAAAAAGAAAGATCTTACCTTTGTAAAAGAGGCCATCGGACATCTTCCTTCGTCGCCATCGAAGCGGAGAGGTCCTTCGAGGTTGGAAATAGGGGAACTCGGTTGGGCTTGAAGGGTGGTGTTTGAAAAGGGCCTGAAACGACCACTGCTTGCCGTTTACAGTGGTATTTCAGTGGTAGAATGGAGGGGTCTCCTAATGTGGCTGAGAGAGAAAAACAAAGAGGGGCTAGGGTTTGGTTTAGAAACAAAGAAGGGTTAAACTATTCTGATTATTTTTTTAGGTTCTGTTTACTTATTTAAATCATAAGAAACGACGTCGTTTAAAGCTTGATTAAGTGGCTTCAAAATGAAGTCGCATAAAGCTACCCGACTCGATCAGATTTAAAACCCCAGATCCGCGCGTTTCTGCAATTAATTTGGAATTTGCGTGTCTGATCCCTTTTATTTCTGTACTGCTTTAAATTAAATCTGTGATGCATGGTTTTATTGTTTAATCGATCTCGATAATTTGCGCGTTATTTTAATTTGGTCCAGTTTATGTGCTGTGTATTGGTAATGAGGAATAATTGCTTTCAATCCTTTGTTATTCATATGAAATGCAATCTGATCCTCTATTTTGTTTAAATAGTTTTCTTTATTTTACAAATTGGCCCTCTAATTATATTTTTATTCCGATTAAGCCTTAATTTTTGTTTTTAATTCCCATAACCTTTTTATAGTCTTAGATTTAATTATTATCTAAGCTTTTTAATAAAATCATTTAGGAAATTGAATTTGTAACTTCTTAATTTGTTTTTTTTTTGTTTAAACGTATTTTTGTTCCTTGTATTATATTTACGTATTATTATTTTGTACAAATTATTTAATTCTCCTATTATGTTATTTATATATTCTTCCTTAAACCAATCTATATGTATATCAAGTTTCATTTAAAATTGCTTATATATATATATATACACATTTATTTCCTTTTTTAAAATTTAGTGTATATAATTTATTAATTTGAAAGATCATATTTTAATGTTTAATTTATTTTCACAACATTTTTATGTTATTACTTATTATTGTTATTATATATTTTGCGTTAAATTATCTCTATAATTTGTATAATGTTAAGTTTGTGTATTATTTCATGCGTAATGCTACATTTGTGCTACTTGTTTCATTTTATTCAAAATTGTATATTGAGCCAAATTTTAAGATTTCATATTTGAAATTTTTTAAAAGTTAAGGCAATGTTTGTATGTTTGGGAGTGTGGGAAAATGATGCCCTAACGTACTGGGTGTTAATTTCCTATTCAACCAGATAGCCAAATACCCTTTTCAATTAAATATCTTAAGGATCAAAGATGATCTCGGTGTCGGGGTATAAAGGTGTTATGTCCTAACGTACTGGATGTGATATTTTTATTTCCTTCGAAACGAGTTAATCTTGAGACTCAAATTGAATATTGATGAATTTTCCTTAGAAAATTTATAACGTTTCCAAATTTTCAACGCAAGGACAGTAATTAACTGATTTGGTACCCGTTCATGGGCGCATGGGGGTGCTAACCCTTTCTCGTGCGTAACCGACTCCCGAACCCGTTTTCTTGAATCTCGCAGACCAATACATTTTTATAGGTGACCCAATCACACCTAAACAAAAAAGATTGGTGGCGACTCCTATTTTTAAAGCCGATCCCCATTTTTTTAAAACCTGAAATAAAAAATGGTTTCGACACGTTGCTTAGTGTTTTTCAAAACCCATGCTTCAATTTTGTGAACTGATGATGATTTTGAAATGTGTCATTGATGAAATCATAAGTTTTGTGATGTTTGAAGATGAATTAAGAAGGATATGCGATAGATTAACATAGTTTGTCTTTGAATTTTTGATGAATTTGAGTAATTTGGATTAAATTGAGAAAATAATATCTTGAGGGACTAAATTGTTAAATAAATGAATAATATGGGTTGCTAGGGACCTATGGAGAATTCGGCTAAGCATGGGTGTATTGAGATTTTGTGTATTTTGTGATTTTGTGAAATAAGGATTAAAATGTCAAAATGTGAAAATGTGAGGGCTAATTTGTGAATTGCCCTAAATATGTGTTTTTGGATTGAATTAAATGATTTGGTGAATAAATGGATTAAATTTGAATATGTATAGTTCAAGAACCGAAGAAAACTGATTTAGATCACGAAAAGTCGAAAGTGATCGAATAATCGAGTCCGTACGTTAATCGAATCCGAGGTAAGTATATATACAAATAAATGTATTTGTATTGATTTATGTTTGTTCATATGAAATCTCATTGTGATGAATGTATACGAGAATGATAGTATTTGAATTCCGAGAAAGTATCGACAATGTATCAATGTCAGAGAAGCCCCGTATGAACCTAGGAATAGATAGGATTATATATGTCATGACATAGGTTTCCAATATGTGAGATCATGTAAGACCACGTCTAGGACATTGACATTGATTCGAGATTTCATGTAAGACCATGTCTAGGACGTTGGCATCGATATGAGATTTACGTGTAAGACCATGTCTGGGACATTGGCATCGTATTTGATTCGTGTAAAACCCTGTCTGGGATAATGGCATCGATATCTGAGGACATGTAAGACCACGTCTGGGACGTTGGCATTGTATGATTATTCCGAGTACCCTGAGTATCCTATTTAATTCTGAACGATTCAACGGGCAAGTCTGAGAAATGAATGTCTATGTGAAATGTATAAACGATTCAGGTACATTTGAAAGGTATACTATGTATGCGTATGAAAGGTAAGTGTTTATATGAGCTTACTAAAGTGAATATGTGTACAGATTTGATGAGATAATACATGATAAATGCTTGAATGAGCTATGAGTAAAGTGATATTTTGAGCTATGAAATGTGGGTAATTAATGGCTAAACAAATGAGCCAAAGGATATGTGATGAATTTGCAAATGAGAAACATTAATGTCATTGTATCAATGTGGCAATGTGTATTTTATGCTAAGTTTATTTGTATATGGCTTACTAAGCTTTTGAAAGCTTACTTTGTGTGTGTTTGCTCTGTTTTATAGATCGTCAAATCTACTGAAGGCTCGAGAAATCATCAAGGATCGTCATCACACTACTCAATCTTATTTTGGTACCCTTTTGAAAATGTATATACTAAAGTATGGCATGTATAGGCTAGTTACCTTGAGTTATGTTTGAAATATGTGTATAGCCATGTGATATGGCTAGTTAAATGGTTGTGTAATGAATGAAGAGTCATGCTATATGATGTTTGGTTTTGGCATGATACCATGGTTATGAAATAGTCAAGGTAATAGTATGCTTATTGATGCAAAGTGAGTATATGTTTTTGATGAATGATGGTTATGATGAAGTTGTAAGCTGTGGATGAATCATGCTTGGTTTAATTGTGAATTAGTTGAGATATTTGGCATATAAGTTTGTATGCTTAGAAATTAGATTGAATGGGATGATATGATGACCATTTAGTGTGTTTTTGGTTGCCAATTGTGTTTAGAAATATGTTTGTATGTGCTTGTAGGGATAACCTAAATTGTGGGTGGCATTTTGGCCTTGCAAATGGCCTATATTTTCCCACATGGTTGAGCACACGGGCGTGTGGCTCGACCGTGTCCTTCATGGTTGCAATTCAAAATAATTCAGACTCGACCACGGGCTGGACACACGGGCGTGTGACTGGCCGTGTGGTGCAAGTTAATAGCGACCACGGGTGAGGCACACGGGCGTGTCCATGGCCGTGTGGACAAATTAGTATATATGCCCTGTTTTGACATGGCTTAGACGCACGGGTGTGTCTGAGGCCGTGGGAGGCACACGGCTTGCCTACACGGGCGTGTGACCTCTGTAAATTTGAAAAATGTTTAAACTATTGAAAATTTCTGTATGTGTTTAGTTTAGTCCTGGCCCCTTTCTAAAGCATGTTTAAGGTCTTGTAGACCTAATTAAGGGACAGTTTGATTTGATTCCTTGAATTATATTATGAAATGTCCATAAAAGTTTCCGATTGTTCGGTAATGCCTCTTAACCCTAAACCGGTGATGGTTATGGGTTAGGGGTGTTACAAAAACATAGCAACGAAGCATATCTTCAAGAATCCGAATAATTCTCTCGGACTAACCATTTGTTTGAAGATGAAATGCAGTACTAAAGTGCAACTGTGTACCCAAAGCTTCTTGCAATTTCTTCCAAAATCGTGACGTAAACCTTGGATCTCTATCCGAAATAATTGAGACCGGCACCCCGTGCAATCTAACAATCTCAAAGATGTACAATTCATTTAATCTCTCGAGTGAAAAATCTGTACGTACCAGAATGAAATGTGCGGATTTCGTCAGTTGATCAAAAACAACCCAAATAACATCTTTCTTTTTCGGAGATAGGGGTAATCTCGATACGAAATCCATCATAATTCTATCCCATTTCCACTCTGGTATCACCACTGGCTGTAGTAGTCCCGAAGGCACTTGATGTTTAACTTTGACTTGTTGAGAAACCAAGCATCTCGACACAAATTTTGAGATGTCTCATTTCATACCCAACCACCAGTACAACTGTTTCAAATCATTGTACATCTTAGTACTCCTTGAATGAACAAATAGACAACCACTATGTGCTTTGTTTAGAATTTTTTGAATAAGGTCAAAATTTCTCGGTACACAAATTCTACCTTGGAACAATAAACAATAATCGGATCCAATCTGTTACTCTGAATTAGTAGTCGTCTCGCACTGTACTATTTTAGATGGCAATTTATTGTCACATTTCTGAGCTTTACAAATTTGCTAAAGAAATACTGTAACACCCCTTACCCGTATTCAATGCCGGAACTGGGAATAAGGCATTACCAGATTTACATCGCAAGTAAACATACAAATCGAATTATAAATTTGCGTCTAAATTAAAACCATTCATATTCAATCACAAAGTCCCTAATATGAGTGTAACAGCCCGATTTTGGGCCTAGTCGGAACAGTGGTTTTGGGGCCACAAATCCGAGAAGGAAAATCTTATTTTTATTATATTTTTACGGTCTACGATTTTACCAAAAGATTTCATGAAAATTTTGTTAAAAAATTTCGACGTTTGGGCACTCAATTTAGTCAAAATGACTAAATTGTTGCAAAAGTTGAGTTCCACATGTTAGAAGTGTCCAATTTCTATGAAATTTTAAATTGGAGGTCCTTAAATGATAATTAGATCATTGGTTAAATTTTTGGACAAAAATGGACATAAGATAAGTGAAATATGATATTTTTAAGTTAGGGGTATTTCGGTAATTTGGTAATTAAATGGACTAAAAGACAAAATAAAAGCCAAAAACCCTTGTCCATCTTCTTGCTTGGCCGAATTTAGCATGGGGGAAGCCATGGCTAGGGTTTTCAAGCTTTCAAGCTCAATAGTAAGTGCATCCAAGCCCCGTTTTTAATGTTCTTTACATTTTTAAGATCCCCATAATTCAGTTTAGCTATTTCTACCATTGTTTTGAGCTAAGGTTTGTCACAGACCGAATTTGATCCTAATCAGAACGGTGGTTTCGGGACCACGAATCCGAGTCTGAAATATTTTTTTATATTATATTCTGTGCTCATTATATGTAATATCCTAGATTTAGGGGTTATGCGTTTATGCATAATTCAAGTGATAGTGGGCTTAGTGTGTGTTTGGATATGTTTTAAGGGTTTTTAGAATTTTAGAATGTAAGGGAATGCCTTAGAAAAATATTAGATTTTTAGTCTTAGAAGGGGAGCTAAGCAAAATTGGCCTTAATAAAATTAGTATGAGGTTTTAATCACAAGGAGTCAATTGGTAAAGTGGCAAGTGGAGTGTGGAGTGTATTAATGGTCTTAGGTTCGAATCCCATGGATGGCAATAAGGTAACTTTTATTTTTTACATGTGTATGGCATGTGTTGGTCAACTCTAATTAAGGTAAGGTTGGACTATTTTCTTTTATGGATAGTAGACTAAGGGAAAAAGGCAAGTGATTAACTTAAGGTATGGAATCAAGAAAATATGGTATGATAAGGGGACAAAAGGCATGGATTAAGGAATGAGGTTTGGAAACTTTTTAATGGCATTTAGTCCATGAACATGGACGGTTTCATGGACTAGGGGGAGTTGGCTTAATTTTGAAAGTGATTAGGAGGAATTAAAGAGGAAAATAGGGATTTGTAATGAGTATGTGAGTTGGCCGGCCAAGGAAATATCTTTGTAGATCATTTTGGTTTTTGTGGGTAGAGGGGAGTAGCCGAATTTCTCTTAACAAGTTTAGGTGTTTATTTTCAGGTTTTCTTTTTCCTTCTCTAGTGTGGTGCCGAAATCCTAATGCCATCAAAGTGCCATTTTGGCCATTTTCTTTTGACAAAAATTTGTTCCATTCTCTCTTAAACCTCAACCTTTTCTTTCATAAGTTGAACCATATCAAAATTTACCATTTATTTTTCATTTGTACAATTTGGCCGAATCACTCTTTGACCATAGGAGTCATTTGTTACTTTTCATTTCTTCTCTCTTTCTTCTCATCTTTGCCGGTTCTATTTTTGTGTTTCATCCCTATTCTTTTTTTTCTTTTCTTTTACCTTGTTAAGACTGAAATTTCTCTCTTCAATTTTCACCATTGCCGTAACACCATAAACCTCCTATATCTCTTTTCTTTTTCTTGTTTTGTTGTTAAAACCAAAACTTCCTCTTGTCACTAAATCAATTCGCATTACATTCCACCTCCTTCGTTTCTACTCTTCATATTTCATCTAAAGTCAGAACTTTTAACCAAATACATTTTCGTCATTCTTTTCGGGGACTCTATCGCTCGATTAGTATTATTTTTCCGTGAACGTTAGATTTTTGGGGAAAACTAAAATGGGTTCGAAAAGAGCGGTAAATAGTGTTTGGAAGAGGGGTGGTTCTGCTATACCCTCAACTTTCAAATGAAGGGCTGTTTCGGGAGTCCGAGACTTTCCACCGGGATGTGGACCCTCTGCCGGCGAAAATCGATTATTTGAAGTCGTACGTACCCCCGAGCCATTCTTTGTTCGTGGTTCTTCATCAGGTTATGAACCATCAATCGGAGAGAAATTGCATATAGTTGTTGTTCGAGATTCCGAGGGTATCAACGAGCGGGAAAGTATAGTTCTCACTATTATCAGGTGTGTAGTTATCGCACTGTCTCTTGATTGTTATTATGTGCTATTATGTATATGTGTATGATGTGATTAGTAGCCGACAAGAATGGCTAAGATGGTGGATACCCATGATGGGTAATCGATTAATCAGGTCAGTATTTTATGACGTTAATTTATATATGGTATATGTATGAAATTGGGATGGCATGCGATGTATATTTGTTTTAAATGATATTTTTGTCATGATATATATATATATGTGCATGGGAATTTGGGATATGAATATCGAAGGACGGGGTGTACATTTATGTACGTGGTCTGATGTTAGCCTTGTGCTACATTGGCGCTTGATGTTAGCTATGTGCTTCATCAAGGGAGGTGTTGGCTAGGTGCCACATCTCGGCAGATGATAGCTGTGTGCATCACCGTGGATAGAGGATGATCTTGAGTCACCTCGTGGATATTGACATGTGGGGTCACTTAGGTGATCGGTGGCTTTGCCACGGCCTTGGGCAGCAAGTCTGCCAAGGCAAGATATGTGGGATCACTTAGTTGATCGGTGGATTAGCCACGGCCTTGGGCAGCAGGTCTGCCAAGGTAGGTGTATTGGATGGACTCTAGGTTGGGTTGGGATGTATTTTTGCATGACTGATTATGTGGATCAATGTGGATATGGGCCAAGCCCAATATGTGAAATTATGTGGATGAATTGTCTTACCATCTGATTTGTAATTGATTTGTGGATGTGGCCAAGCCCATATGTGGAGACATGTGAAATAACTATACACTGAGTCTGTTTGACTCACCCAATTTTTACCAAACATCGCAGGTGATGCATAAAGCTTGGACCGGGTTGGAGTGGATACGAGGTGGCCCATGCAGAAGGAGTTTCTACTTATTTTAATAAAATTTATATTTTCAGTACTTCAAGTATTTATTTATTGTAATAAGGCCACTTTAAGTATTTGAGGTTTATTATTATGCTTTAAGGTGGATTGACGATTAAGTTAATATTCGGGAATGTTTCCTTCAAAGAGTAAATTTATACTTTGATAAATTATTTTAAAGTTTTAAATTTAACAACTTAATTTAATTTTGGAATTTAAATTATACAAAGTTTTGGTAAAGAAAACAAATTTTATGTTTCTATCTATAAGTGAAATCGGTTTTCAAACGTTTTCCGCAGTGACATTCTAAATTCGGCCGCGGCTCGTGGGCCGGGTTTGGGGTGTTACAATTTGGTATCAGAGCCTGGTTCAAAACTCGGCTTTGAGGGTTTTGGGCCCAAAAACATTTTCTTAAGATGGGCTTTTCAAAATTATAGGCTTTCATGAAGTTTTTAGGTTGATTCTGGCATGGCACCTGTATCTCCGACCCGAAGTCCACCAGGTAAGTACCCCTGACTATTGAAGTGATTTGTATATGTGAATGTTATGGGCATAATTGGGCTCGTAGATTAGAGGATTAGGGCTATTGAACCCTAAGGCTAGTGCACTCAAACACATGCATAAGACTTAAGAACAACCAAACAAACCTGTGAAGTATGTCGCCGAGTTAGGGTGTGGCAACCATTGTGCGCATGTCTAGGAGTGGATTCGGTAAGAGCTTGGTATTTAAGCAGTCCTAGCGGCTCACCTCCTCTTTACTCGAATCCTACCTGGTGCGTAGCTACGGTTCACCCTAACCAAGAGGACTTATTCACGGGCTAAACCTGATAATTAAAACCCGAAAGGGACTAGTCATACTATTTTATAAAAACCTTAGTTTTAAATCACAAAATTACCCCTTTGACTTGTAGGGAGATTATTTCTGAAAATTTTTTCGAAATATTTCCGATTTACAAAATTACCCAAATACCCCTGGGTGTAAAATTACCAAAATTCCCTTGGTTTATAAAATTACCATACTACCCACGACTTTTGTAAAAACATTCTTACTTTACAAAAATACCAAAAACTCCTATTTTACAAAATAGTAAGATACCCTGATTTGGGAAAATTTACTAAAATGCCCCTGACTTCCAAAATTACCAAAATAACCCCGATTTCAGAAATTTCTGCAACACCTCTGATTTGGAAACAATTTCAAGATAATCCCCGAGTTTGTGTAAAATTTTGAAATACCTTGAATTATAAAGATTTTCAAATTGATCCCAATTTATTACCAAAATACCCCTATAGGACAAATGACTAAAATACCCCTGGGTTGGGAATGGACAAAGATGCCCATAATAGTGTGTTGAATGTGATTAATGCATGAATGAGAATCTCTGAATTAGAATAGTGAACTTGAGATGAGAACTTTGATTGATCGAAAGAACCACTATTAAACTTCTTTCCATAAAACTGTTCGCGGATAAACAATGGAACCAAAAGTACTAATGCATAAAACTTTCTAATCAGATTAAAGCGCGATCGTAGACATGAGTTCTAGGGGACGTGGTCGTAATGTGCGAGGACGTGGTAGAGGCAGAATGGCTGTGACGGAACCAGTTGGGTCTGGTAAGGGATTCCAAGATTTAGTAGAAAGTATGTTAGTTTATTTAGATCAGAGTGCGCAGCAGTAGCGTAGTGTGGTGAGTTAGGATGTACGATTGTTCGTTAGTAAGTAATTTCGAGGATGAAATTATTTTTAAGGAGGGTAGAACTGTAATATCCTAGATTTAGGGGTTATGCGTTTATGCATAATTCAAGTGATAGTGGGCTTAGTGTGTGTTTGGATATGTTTTAAGGGTTTTTAGAATTTTAGAATGTAAGGGAATGCCTTAGAAAAATATTAGATTTTTAGTCTTAGAAAGGGAGCTAAGCAAAATTGGCCTTAAGAAAATTAGTTTGAGGTTTTAATCACAAGGAGTCAATTGGTAAAGTGGCAAGTGGAGTGTGGAGTGTATTAATGGTCTTAGGTTTGAATCCCATGGATGGCAATAAGGTGACTTTTATTTTTGCATGTGTATGGCATGTGTTGGTCAACTCTAATTAAGGTAAGGTTGGACTATTTTCTTTTATGGATAGTAGACTAAGGGAAAAAGGCAAGTGATTAACTTAAGGTATGGAATCAAGAAAATATGGTATGATAAGGGGACAAAAGGCATGGATTAAGGGAAGAGGTTTGGAAACGTTTTAATGGCATTTAGTCCACGAACATGGACGGTTTCATGGACTAGGGGGGAGTTGGCTTAATTTTGAAAGTGATTAGGAGGAATTAAAGAGGAAAATAGGGATTTGTAATGAGTATGTGAGTTGGCCGGCCAAGGAAATATCTTTGTAGATCATTTTGGTTTTTGTGGGTAGAAGGGAGTAGCCGAATTTCTCTTAAGGAGTTTAGGTGTTTATTTTCGGGTTTTCTTTTTCCTTCTCTAGTGTGGTGCCGAAATCCTAATGCCATCAAAGTGCCATTTTGGCCATTTTCTTTTGAAAAAAATTTGTTCCATTCTCTCTTAAACCTCAACCTTTTCTTTCATAAGTTGAACCACATCAAAATTTACCATTTATTTTTCATTTGTACAATTTGGCCGAATCACTCTTTGACCATAGGAGTCATTTGTTACTTTTCATTTCTTCTCTCTTTCTTCTCATCTTTGCCGATTCTATTTTTGTGTTTCATCCCTATTCTTTTTTTTCTTTTCTTTTACCTTGTTAAGACCGAAATTTCTCTCTTCCATTTTCACCATTGCCGCAACACCATAAACCTCCTATATCTCATTTCTTTTTCTTTTTTTGTTGTTAAAACCAAAACTTCCTCTTGTCACTAAATCAATTCGCATTACACTCCACCTCCTTCATTTCTACTCTTCATATTTCATCTAAAGTCAGAACTTTTAACCAAATACATTTTGGTCATTCTTTTCGGGGACTCTATCGCTCGATTAGTATTATTTTTCCGTGAACGTTAGATTTTTGGTGCAAACTAAAATGGGTTCGAAAAGAGCGGTAAATAGTGTTTGGAAGAGGGGTGGTTCAGCTATACCCTCAAATTTCAAACGAAGGGCTGTGTCGGGAGTCCGAGACTTTCCACAAGGATGTGGACCCTCTGCCAGTGAAAATCGATTATTTGAAGTCGTACGTACCCCCGAGCCATTCTTTGTTCGTGGTTCTTCATCAGGTTATGAACCATCAATCGGAGAGAAATCGCATATAGTTGTTGTTCAAGATTCCGAGGGTATCGACGAGCGGGAAAGTATAGTTCTCACTATTATCAGGTGTGTAGTTATCGCAATGTCTATTGATTGTTATTATGTGCTATTATGTATATGTGTATGATGTGATTAGTAGCCGACAAGAATGGCTAAGATGGTGGATACCCATGATGGGTAATCGATTAATCAGGTCAGTATTTTATGACGTTAATTTATATATGGTATATGTATGAAATTGGGATGGCATGTGATGTATATTTGTTTTAAATGATATTTTTGTCATGATATATATATATATGTACATGGGAATTTGGGATATGAATATCGAAGGACGGGGTGTACATTTATGTACGTGGTCTGATGTTAGCCTTGTGCTACATTGGCGCTTGATGTTAGCTATGTGCTTCATCAAGGGATGTGTTGGCTAGGTGCCACATCTCAGCGGATGATAGCTGTGTGCATCACCGTAGATAGAGGATGATCTTGAGTCACCTCGTGGATATTGACATGTGGGGTCACTTAGGTGATCGGTGGCTTTGCCACGGCCTTGGGCAGCAGGCCTGCCAAGGTAAGATATGTGGGTTCTGTAACACCCCAAATCCGGACAAAACACCACGTCCGAATCTGGTATGTTACGGGGAAAAACGTTTTTGAGAAGTTAGATCTTGCATTTAAAAGCTGGATGAAAACAGGGTGTATTTGAAGAAAATTTGAGTAGGCTTGTTCGAAATCGGATGGTGTATTTGAAAGGCCAGAAATTATGAAAACTTATCCGAAGTATGTAGTTAAAAACTAGTTGATTCCATCTTATTATTCAAGAAGTTTCTTAGTGTTACTTAAAACATTTTAACTCAGTAGGATATTGAGGTTTGATTTGAAAATCATTTGAGTTTCTAGTGCAAAGTCATAGTGAGATACCCGATGGTATAATTTAAAACATATTGCGTTGTAGTTTTGAAATCATTGTTTTTCCAAATTTTAGAAAGATTCATACCAAGTTACTTTGTTAAGACATATTAAAAAGCTAATTAAAACATAAACAACATAAAACATAATTTTAAAGGCCTTTTACAAACCCAAAATAAACCCAAATAAAAGTAATTAAACTAAAGTACCCAAGTGATAGAGTCTGAGTAAAACTTTATTCAACATGGCATGAGCACCCCGAGTCCATCCCGGCTCCATGTCTGCGTCTAAGAGTCACCTGAAATGTCAAAGGAGAGGGTGAGTCGTATGACTCAGTGTATAAATCCCGCTCCCGATAAAACAACATGCTAACACACATCATACATAGCAACATGATTAATGCAACCCATTCCTAACCATCCGTATCACCTTTTCTACCCCGTGTGGTACCAAACCACTGGTGGTGCCAAACCACTGGTGACCCAAAGTCACGATATCCATAAGTGTGGTGCCAAACCACTGGTGACGTATAGTCACAATGTGTTACCAAAACACTGGTGACCGAAGTCACAAATCCAATGATGGGGCCAACCCATCGTGTGATACCAAATCACTAGCAGACAATCCCATATCTCAAGTGGGGCCAACCCACGGTGGTGTCAAACCACAGGGACGAGTCGCAATGAGGTGCCAAACCTCTGGTGTCCCAAAGACACAATGTGGTACCAAACCACTGGTGACCCAAACCTCTGGTGTCCCAAAGACACAGTGTCCCAAAGACACGGATATCATATCCCCCTCCTCTCATCAATCCCATACATGTCATACTCGTGAGATCATGCATATCATACAAGTCATACATATCATGCTATTATGTTTAACATCATATCCCATATCACATACATCCATAATCATGGTACCATATAGATCATCAGTAAGCTCATAACAATACTGACTTACCCGAGTCCAAGATCATACCCAAAAGGGTATCATATCAATCCATCAAACTGCCATGATTTTAATAGCAAACAGGTTTAATCATAATATCACTAAGTATGGGTGTGTTAGTTACACACCTGGTAAATACGAGTCTAAAAAATCCCGACGAACACGATCTAAGTCCCTCGATTGACTTGCTCCTAAAATTGGCCAAACATAGGGGTTAGGCATTTATAACATTCGGCCAACACCATTTAGACCAAAAGGGTTTGTCGAATCACCCTTACCTTGCTATTGGTTTGATTCCTTATCAAACCCGAACCACAAAGGTTCTCCTTCCAACAATCGGCTACACCTTCAAAAGAGAACTGTTAATCTTTTGTTACCCTTGCCTTAATCGAACCTAAAAGATTGAAATAATAACAATACCAAATACTTACCCCTACTTACCAATCGGTTACAAGGAAGGAAGACCCCTTTTGATTACTTCCAATGTCCAAACACCCTACACAACAAGATTAACAGATGATCAACTCCTTTCCACCACTACCCCACATGGGTTTTAAACAAACCGAAATCAACATATTACTCAAAGAAGAGAGAAATGGCCATTCGGCCAAACACTTACCCCCACACCAACCACCAAAAATTCGGCCACAAGAACCCCTAGGAGAAAAGGGAGATTCGACTCAAGAGCTTTTTAAAAAAGAGATGAAAAAAAATGTGTTTTGGGAACTAGTGTTTCAGCTTAATGAAATGGTAAGGCACAAATGAAAGATTCGGCTAGGATTATTGTGAAAAGCAAATGAGAGTTTGAGGGAAGAAGATGATATGGTTTCGGCTTACTAGTAATGGAGAAGTAAAAATAGAGAACTTGGTTTAGAAGCAGTATGATTTCGGCACAAGTATGACAAAAGAAAATGAATGAAAGTGTGAGAAGAAAGGATACCCGATTCAGCTTACACAAATGAAGAAAGAAGGATAGATGCAAGAGTGTATTCGGCTACACACAAACCATGTGAACAAGACAATTTCGGCAACTAAAGGGACTTGGTATTTCGATTCAAGAAGTGAAAAAAAGATGAGAGAATTCTTTAGAATTTCGGCTTTGGTTTGTCAAAAAGAAAGAATTTGATTTGGTCTCCTAATGGCCGAATATGCACCAAATCCCAAAAGGAATAATTCGGCCTTCTCTCTCCCCACTTCCCAAAACCGGCCATACACTCCACCACTCCCCCAACATTCGGCCAAATCCCCCCATTCACTCACATCCACACATTCAAACCAACAAGACCAAGTCTCCCTCCTACAAATGCTCTCCACCTTTCATTTGAAAGGTATGGCTTGGTCCAAGGTAGAATTCTAGTTGCCTTCTACCTCTCCTCCATGCCGTCCCAAAATGTAGCCAAAATGGGGAATTCGCAGCTCGAACACTAGACCTCCACCACATGTAGATGACGCCACACCAAGCTCCCCATGTAACGCATGCTTGCCACTAAGCTAGCTCCTCTTTTGTGCAACAAAACATCAATTAAAATTCTTAAACCCCAGCTTCTTCAGCTCCCTTCACTTAACACCCAAAAACCAAAATTTTCCCATTCCCTCAGGCACACTCCTAGCCCACAATTAAGCCCCTAAAACACTGAAATAGCAACACAGCACACTAAACACATGCAATTTCATGCAACAACAAAATAGCCCCTAACCCGGGATATTACAGTTCTACCCCCCTTAAAATAATTTCGACCTCGAAATTACCTGGTCAGAAGAGTTGCGGGTATTGCTGTCTCATCATATCCTCGGGTTCCCACGTAGCTTCTTTTATGCCATGATTCCGCCAAAGTACCTTAACCAAAGGCACAGACTTCCTTCGCAGAACCTTCACATCCCGATCTACAATCTGCACAGGTTCCTCTTCCATAGTCAAGTCTGGATTTACCTCGATCTCTTCTACTGCTACCACATGTGACGGATCTGAACGATAACGCCGAAGCATCGAAACGTGAAAAACGTCGTGAATCTGGCTAAGCTCTGCTGGCAACTCAAGCTGATACGCCACTGGTCCAACTCGTCTCAGTACCTTATACGGTCCAATAAACCTCGGACTTAGCTTGCCTTTCTTCCCGAACCTCAACACCTTCTTCCAAGGCGAGACCTTCAGAAAAACTCGATCCCCCACAGCAAACTCTATGTCTCTCCGCTTAAGATCGGCATAAGACTTCTGCCGGTCCGAAGCTTCCTTCAACCGAGCCTGAATCACTTTAACCTTGTCCTCAGTCTCAGCTACTAACTCGGGTCCCAACAACTGACGTTCACCTAACTCCGTCCAACACGTAGGTGAGCGACACTTCCTACCATACAATGCTTCATACGGTGCCATCTTGATGCTCGCTTGATAACTGTTGTTGTAAGCAAACTCAGCTAATGGTAGAAATTCCTCCCAACTACCTCTGAAGTCCAAAACACAACCTCTCAGCATATCTTCCAAGATCTGAATAACCCTTTCTGATTGACCGTCAGACTGCGGGTGAAAAGCCGTGCTGAAATCCAAACGAGTACCCAGAGCCTGATGCAATGCTTTCCAAAACCTTGACGTAAATCTGGGATCCCTATCCGAGATTATCGAAACTGGCACACCATGCAACCTTACTATCTCTGACACATACAGCTTCGCTAGCTTCTGAAGCGAATAGTCAACCCTCACCGGAATGAAGTGAGCTGATTTAGTCAGACGATCCACCACTACCCAAACTGAATCTTTCTTGCTTGGTGTAAGCGGTAACCCACTGACAAAATCCATGGTTATCCTTTCCCACTTCCACTGAGGAATCTTCACAGGCTGAAGCAAACCTGACGGCAACTGGTGCTCAGCCTTGACCTGCTGACAAGTCAGACACTTACTCACGAACTCTGTCACCTCTTTCTTTAAGCTAAGCCACCAAAACTGCTCTCTAAGATCCCTATACATCTTGCTACCTCCAGGATGCATAGCATAAGGACTGCTATGTGCGTCCTGAAGAATCCTTTGCCTCAGCTCAACATCTTTAGGCATACAAGCCTTACCCTGAAAACACAACACCTCATCACTAGACAAGCTGTACCCCTCCAAACCACCATTCTGCACTTGCAACCTTCGCGCACTTAGAACCTCATCCTCTAACTGTTTTTCTCTGATCTGCTCAACCCAAGTAGGCTTAACCTGCAGCTTTGCCAGAATACTCCCGTCGTCATACAAGCTCAAATGGGCAAACAAAGCTCTTAAGTCCGAAACAACCTTGCAGCTCAACGCGTCAGCCACCACGTTAGCCTTGCCCGGATGATACTCGATCGAACAGTCGTAATCTTTCAGCAACTCAACCCATCTGCGCTGCCTTAAATTCAAATCCTTCTGAGTCAGGAGATACTTCAGACTCTTGTGATCTGTGTAGACTATCGATCTCTCTCCGTACAAGTAATGCCTGCAAATCTTTAAGGCGAAGACCACAGCCGCTAGCTCCAAATCGTGCGTCGGATAATTGACCTCATGTGACCTCAGCTGTCGAGAAGCGTAAGCCACAACCTTACCTTCTTGCATCAGCACACAACCCAATCCCGTATGTGATGCATCGCAATAGACTGTGTATTCCTTACCAGCCTCAGGTTGAATTAAAACCGGAGCCTTAGTCAAAATCTTCTTTAACTTATCGAAGCTTTCCTGCTGTTTCTCAGTCCATACAAACGAAACTTCCTTCCTTAATAACTTGGTCATCGGCGCTGCTATTAACGAGAAACCCTCAACAAACCTTCGGTAGTATCCGGCCAAACCCAGAAAACTCCGAATCTCAGCCACTGACCTAGGCGGCTTCCAATCCAAAACTGCCTCAATCTTACAAGGATCTACTCGAATCCCCTCAGCCGACACTACATGACCCAAGAAAGTCACTTCTCTAAGCCAGAACTCGCATTTACTGAACTTAGCATAGAGTTGCTTTTCCCTCAGAATCTGCAGCACCACTCTCAAATGCGCATCATGCTCTTCCTCTGTCCTTGAGTATACTAAGATGTCATCTATGAAAACCACGACGAACTGATCCAGATACTGTTGTCATCATATCTATAAACGCTGCCGGTGCGTTAGTCAACCCGAACGGCATTACCAGAAATTCGTAGTGCCCATACCGAGTCCGAAACGCTGTTTTATGGATATCAGCCTCCTTAACTCTTAACTGGTGATACCCAGACCTCAAGTCGATCTTTGAAAATACCGCAGCACCCTTCAGCTGATCAAACAAGTCATCTATCCGTGGCAACGGATACTTGTTTTTAATCGTCAGCTTATTCAACTGGCGGTAGTCTATACACATCCGCATCGTGCCATCTTTCTTCTTAACAAAGAGTACCGGCGCACCCCACGGCGAAACACTTGGCCTGATAAAACCCCGATCCAATAACTCCTGAACCTGAGCCTTAAGCTCCACCAATTCCTTTGGCGCCATCCTATACGGAGCAATAGACACTGGCGCAGTCCCGGGTAAGAGATCAATCCCGAACTCCACCTCTCGATCTGGCGGCAAACCCAGAAGCTCCTCAGGAAACACATCAGCAAATTCCTTAACAGTTCGAACTTTCTCTACAGCAGACTCTTTAGCCTCCAAAGCATACACATGAACCACATACGCTTCACAGCCTTTCCTGACCATCTTTTCCGCTTTCATAGCAGATACCACATTTGATAAGTAATCTCTCCTATTACCTATCATAGCCACTTCATCACCCTCAACCGTCTTAAGAACCATGCGCTTGGCCGCGCAATCCAACCTCGCCTGGTACTTGACCAACCAATCCATCCCAAGAATCAGATCGAACTCCCCAAACGGCAGTTCCATCAGATCAGCAGCAAACACTACCCCTTGGAGTTCTAGGGGTACCTCTCTAAACAGTTTATCTACTACTACAGAGTGACCTAGAGGGCTAATCACAGTCATCTGCCTAGAAGATATCTCAGAGTCTAAATCCATGGTCTCTACTATACTACTGGCAACATAAGGGTGCGTTGAACCCACATCAATCAAAGCAGTATAAGGAGAACCAAAGATCAAAAACGTACCGGTTATGACGTCCGGTGCATCGCCCTCCTCTCGGCGCCTTGCAGCATACACTAATCCAGGCTGTCTGGCCTCAGAACTACCCGCACCTCTGCCCGGTGCTCCACGGCCCCGACCAGAACCATTACCACCTCTGCCATTACCACGGCCCCTCTGCGGTGGCGGTCCATTACCTCTGAACTGATTACGGCCCTGACTCTCAGACTGAATCCTGGCCAACTTACGCGGACAGTCCCTCACGCGATGATCAAGAGAACCACACTCAAAACAACCTTTTCCTCCAGTCCAGCAACCACCCAATGAGATTTCCCACACTGATTGCACTGCGGCGGTCCTTGCCTAGCAGCAACAAACCTAGCAGGCTGATTCGGCCCACTCGGTCTAGCCCTTTTCTGCGGATTACCCGACGACCCGGAAGACCCAAAGCTCCTCTTATGTCTATTTCTGTCCATGCCCTGCCTCACTGACTCTTTAACACCCTCAGCTACCTTAGCCTTCTCAACTAAGACAGCAAACTCGCGCTCCTGCTGTGGAGCAATCAGCAGTCTCAACTCGTCTCGCAGACCATCCACGAAACGAACACACCTCTCATGCTCAGTGGCCACAATGCCCCTGGCATACCTGCTCAGCTTCAGGAACTCAGCCTCGTACTCAGAAACAGATTTACTCCCCTGAACAAGCCTCAGGAATGCCTTTCGCTGGGAGTCAATATAACTAGCTCCGATGTATTTCTTTTGATATGCAGCCCTGAAGTAATCCCACGTCAGATTCTCTGCTGCCACACTGTCCCGAACCGTGAGCCACCACTGATATGACTCATCCCGAAGAAGCGATACGATGCCCTTCAGCTTCTCTTCAGCTGTCAAGTCCAGATCATCCATGATCCGCTCAGTTGCCTCCAGCCAATACTCAGCAGTGCTGGGAGCAACACCAGATACACCTCGAAAGAATTCGGCCCCATTTGCCCGGAGTCGCTCAGGCACAGATTTTCTAACTCCTGCACCACCACCTACACCAGCTACCCTTTCCAACACTCGCAGCATCGCCTGTGACACTGCGTCATCCCCGGTCTGATCTTGGAACTCACCACCTCCAGCTGGTGGCGGAACCGGTATCTCATTTTCTGAGCCTTGACCAGATCCTACGGGCTCAGAAACTGTCATCCTACCCCTACCTCTACCACGAGTATTACGACCACGTCCACCTCGAGTGCTCATGACTAATCTTTCTACGTATCTGATTAAGAATTTTATGCATCAGTACTTATTCCACTGTTTTAAAGCAAGTCTTATGAATATTTAAAGAGGATTTGTTCTCGCGAGTTCACAGAATCCTATCAGTTCCAATCTCTAAAGTAGCATACTATTGCTATTCATCAGATCATATCACATCCAATCAAATCACAAAGAATAGTTCGGGGTACTTACTTGGGCGAACTGGTGCCGGAGACTCGGTGCCATGCCTTTCAAACCATACTTTCAAAACAAACACCTAAAATAAACTCTTAAAAACTTTTTGGGCCTCAGGCCCACAGCCGAGCCTTTGAACTTGGCTCTGATACCACAATTGTAACACCCCAAATCCGGACAAAACACCACGTCCGAATCTGGTATGTTACGGGGAAAAACGTTTTTGAGAAGTTAGATCTTGCATTTAAAAGCTGGATGAAAACAGGGTGTATTTGAAGAAAATTTGAGTAGGCTTGTTCGAAATCGGATGGTGTATTTGAAAGCCCAGAAATTATGAAAACTTATCCGAAGTATGTAGTTAAAAACTAGTTGATTCCATCTTATTATTCAAGAAGTTTCTTAGTGTTACTTAAAACATTTTAACTCAGTAGGATATTGAGGTTTGATTTGAAAATCATTTGAGTTTCTAGTGCAAAGTCATAGTGAGATACCCGATGGTATAATTTAAAACATATTGCATTGTAGTTTTGAAATCATTGTTTTTCCAAATTTTAGAAAGATTCATACCAAGTTACTTTGTTAAGACATATTAAAAAGCTAATTAAAACATAAACAACATAAAACATAATTTTAAAGGCCTTTTACAAATCCAAAATAAACCCAAATAAAAGTAATTAAACTAAAGTACCCAAGTGATAGAGTCTGAGTAAAACTTTATTCAACATGGCATGAGCACCCTGAGTCCATCCCGGCTCCATGTCCGCGTCTAAGAGTCACCTGAAATGTCAAAGGAGAGGGTGAGTCGTATGACTCAGTGTATAAATCCCGCTCCCGATAAAACAACATGCTAACACACATCATACATAGCAACATGATTAATGCAACCCGTTCCTAACCATCCGTATCACCTTTTCTACCCCGTGTGGTACCAAACCACTGGTGGTGCCAAACCACTAGTGACCCAAAGTCACGATATCCATAAGTGTGGTGCCAAACCACTGGTGACGTATAGTCACAATGTGTTACCAAAACACTGGTGACCGAAGTCACAAATCCAATGATGGGGCCAACCCATCGTGTGATACCAAATCACTAGCAGACAATCCCATATCTCAAGTGGGGCCAACCCACGGTGGTGTCAAACCACAGGGACGAGTCGCAATGAGGTGCCAAACCTCTGGTGTCCCAAAGACACAATGTGGTACCAAACCACTGGTGACCCAAACCTCTGGTGTCCCAAAGACACAGTGTCCCAAAGACACGGATATCATATCCCCCTCCTCTCATCAATCCCATACATGTCATACTCGTAAGATCATGCATATCATACAAGTCATACATATCATGCTATTATGTTTAACATCATATCCCATATCACATACATCCATAATCATGGTACCATATAGATCATCAGTAAGCTCATAACAATACTGACTTACCCGAGTCCAAGATCATACCCAAAAGGGTATCATATCAATCCATCAAACTGCCATGATTTTAATAGCAAACAGGTTTAATCATAATATCACTAAGTATGGGTGTGTTAGTTACACACCTAGTAAATACGAGTCTAAAAAATCCCGACGAACACGATCTAAGTCCCTCGATTGACTTGCTCCTAAAATTGGCCAAACATAGGGGTTAGGCATTTATAACATTCGGCCAACACCATTTAGACCAAAAGGGTTTGTCGAATCACCCTTACCTTGCTATTGGTTTGATTCCTTACCAAACCCGAACCACAAAGGTTCTCCTTCCAATAACCGGCTACACCTTCAAAAGAGAACTGTTAATCTTTTGTTACCCTTGCCTTAATCGAACCTAAAAGATTGAAATAATAACAATACCAAATACTTACCCCTACTTACCAATCGGTTACAAGGAAGGAAGACCCCTTTTGATTACTTCCAATGTCCAAACACCCTACACAACAAGATTAACAGATGATCAACTCCTTTCCACCACTACCCCACATGGGTTTTAAACAAACCGAAATCAACATATTACTCAGAGAAGAGAGAAATGGCCATTCCGCCAAACACTTACCCCAACACCAACCACCAAAAATTCGGCCACAAGAACCCCTAGGAGAAAAGGGAGATTCGGCTCAAGAGCTTTTTAAAAAAGAGATGAAAAAAAAATGTGTTTTGGGAACTAGTGTTTCGGCTTAATGAAATGGTAAGGCACAAATGAAAGATTCGGCTAGGATTATTGAGAAAAGCAAATGAGAGTTTGAGGGAAGAAGATGATATGGTTTCAGCTTACTAGTAATGGAGAAGTAAAAATAGAGAACTTGGTTTAGAAGCAGTATGATTTCGGCACAAGTATGACAAAAGAAAATGAATGAAAGTGTGAGAAGAAAGGATACCCGATTCAGCTTACACAAATGAAGAAAGAAGGATAGATGCAAGAGTGTATTCGGCTACACACAAACCATGTGAACAAGACAATTTCGGCAACTAAAGGGACTTGGTATTTCGGTTCAAGAAGTGAAAAAAAGATGAGAGAATTCTTTAGAATTTCGGCTTTGGTTTGTCAAAAAGAAAGAATTTGATTTGGTCTCCTAATGGCTGAATATGCACCAAATTCCAAAAGGAATAATTCGGCCTTCTCTCTCCCCACTTCCCAAAACCGGCCATACACTCCACCACTCCCCCAACATTCGGCCAAATCCCCCCATTCACTCACATCCACACATTCAAACCAACAAGACCAAGTCTCCCTCCTACAAATGCTCTCCACCTTTCATTTGAAAGGTATGGCTTGGTCCAAGGTAGAATTCTAGTTGCCTTCTACCTCTCCTCCATGCCGTCCCAAAATGTAGCCAAAATGGGGAATTCGCAGCTCGAACACTAGACCTCCACCACATGTAGATGACGCCACACCAAGCTCCCCATGTAACGCATGCTTGCCACTAAGCTAGCTCCTCTTTTGTGCAACAAAACATCAATTAAAATTGTTAAACCCCAGCTTCCTCAGCTCCCTTCACTTAACACCCAAAAACCAAAATTTTCCCATTCCCTCAGGCACACTCCTAGCCCACAATTAAGCCCCTAAAACACCGAAATAGCAACACAGCACACTAAACACATGCAATTTCATGCAACAACAAAATAGCCCCTAACCCGGGATATTACAGGATCACTTAGTTGATCGGTGGATTAGCCACGGCCTTGGGCAGCAGGTCTGCCAAGGTAGGTGTATTGGATGGACTCTAGGTTGGGTTGGGATGTATTTTTGCATGACTGATTATGTGGATCAATGTGGATATGGGCCAAGCCCAAAATGTGAAATTATGTGGATGACTTGTCTTACCATCTGATTTGTAATTGATTTGTGGATGTGGGCCAAGCCCATATGTGGAGACATGTGAAATAACTATACACTGAGTCTGTTTGACTCACCCAATTTTTACCAAACATCGCAGGTGATGCATAAAGCTTGGACCGGGTTGGAGTGGATACGAGGTGGCCCATGCAGAAGGAGTTTCTACTTATTTTAATAAAATTTATATTTTCAGTACTTCAAGTATTTATTAATTGTAATAAGGCCACTTTAAGTATTTGAGGTTTATTATTATGTTTTAAGGTGGATTGACGATTAAGTTAATATTCGGGAATGTTTCCTTCAAAGAGTAAATTTATACTTTGATAAATTATTTTAAAGTTTTAAATTTAACAACTTAATTTAATTTTGGAATTTAAATTATACAAAGTTTTGGGTAAAAAAACAAATTTTATGTTTTTATCTATAAGTGAAATCGATTTTCAAACGTTTTCTGCAGTGACATTCTAAATTCGGCCGTAGCTCGTGGGCCGGGTTTGGGGTGTAACATTATATGTGAATTAATATGTGTGAAAGTTTCGTAGAAAAATTTTATCGTTTAAGTGCTTAATTTGATTAAAAGAACTTAATCGCGTAAAGTGTAAAAGTGGCATACTAAAGTGAAATGTGCTAATTTGGGCATGGCTTTATAATATGAAGTATAGAAAGGGTAAATAACCCATTTTATGAGTTAGTGGCCGGCCATGGACAAGTTTGTCCTTAAGTTATATTATTTGGTTATTTTAATTTTAAGGTTAGTTAAGTAATTTAGTAATAACTTAATATATGTTAAAGTAAAAAAAAAAAAAGAAAATGCTATTATCATCCATTTGTTCTTGGCCGAACCTTGGCATGAGTAGAAGGGTTTCATTTCTTTAAAATTTCGGCACTTTGAAGCTAAAATTCAAGGTGAGTTTTTAGTCGGTTTTAGATAATTTTTACATTTTTGAGATCATTGCTTCGAACTGTAGCTGACCCATGTTAAAATTTTTAAGAATAATCATGTATAATGTTCAGCATTTGCTATGTTCTTGTGATTTTTGGTGTTTTATGATTTTATGTAAATGATATGTTAAAGATTAGTATTTATTGAATTGGAAATTTTAGTAAATTTGAGTATTTTGGACTAATTTGTAAAAATAAAATTTTTGAGGGACTTGTTTGCAAAATAAATGAAATGTATGCCTTGGTATGAAGGTATAGAAGATTCGGCCCTAAAGTATTATGTGCAAATTATGTGTATTTTGTGTTATATGCAAATAGGACTAAATTGTAAAAATGTGAAACATTAGGGGTAAAATGGTAATTTGCCCATTTATGTGTTTTGGGACTAAATTGAAATGAAATGTGCTTGAATGAGATTATTTTTGATATGTTTAGATCAAGAACAAAGAAAAATGGATTTGGATCGGGGAAAGTCGAAAGTTATCGAATAGTCGATATACGCGGTTCGTCGGTAGTCTAGGTAAGTTCTTAAGTTTAAATATAATAAAGAGAAAATTATGAAATTGTTGTTTGATATTATTTGATTATTTGAGTAATGAAATAGATGATAGCCGAATGTCAGGGGTATATATATATTGGACTAAATGTGTTTTGATTGTGAAATAAAAACTAGTACATGTAATATGATAATTGATTGTGGTACATGTACATGAATTGGAAATGATATAAGTGTTAAGATTTTTAAGTTGATGAAATATTTGATGTGTTATTCGGGCTTATAGCCTAGCAGGCCTTGTGCCGGTATGTTATTCGGGCTTTTAGCCTAGCAGGCCACGTGCCGGTGAAACAATTCGGGCTTATTGCCTAGCAGGCTTAATGCCGGTGATATACTTCGGACCTTAAGTCCAGCAGGCCTAGTGCCGGTGAATGTGTTTTGAGCTCTAAGCGCATGAGAATCGAGTTACGATCATATCAAGAAATTTTGGCTTTGAAACATGATTCGTATAAATTCGATAGAGAGGTACGTATTTTATAGTCATGTTACTCAATAAAATGGCAAACAAGTATACGAGTAAGTGAAGGTTTTATACATTGATTTATTAGAGATGAATGAATATGTATATGCAAGTTATATCGTGTGATAGTAAATATTTGAAAGTTTGTATGGATTTAGTTGATTGGATAAGCATATGATATGTACATATGTCTTTGATATACTTGATGATTGGTGTATGTGAATAAGAAAGGTAAAGCTTTAGTATTAAGTGCATCAATGATATTTAGTTATTTCGGCTTTATAGGTAAAAGAAGTTATGTATTATTTATGTTTGAATTGGTGATAGAAGATATTGAATCGAATGGTTGTATGTATGTATATATATATATATATATATATATATATAAGTATATGTTTTCTTAAGACTTACTAAGCTAGCAAGCATACCGTGTGTGTGCTCTTATCTACCTCTGTTTTATAGATCTTTGATTCAAGCTACGGACTCGAAGGATCATCCAAGAAGTCAATCGCACTATCAAATCTTTTGGTATACCTATCTTAGTTTTATTCGAAAGGCATGTATAGGCTAGACTTAAGTGTTAACTATGAGATTTTGGGTGATTGTACATAACTATAATATAGCCTTGCGAAAAAGGCTTAGTTCCTTTGGATAAAAATTAAGTTCTACATGGTAATGGCTTGCATGATAGTATTATGGATGTATGATTTTGTTCATGGCTTAATTCATGATTGAAGAGGAATCGAATAGCCTAGGTATATAAATATATATATGGTGTGGTATTTGATATTGTGTTTAGCTAATAGGTTAAGTCATGGATGTTTATAGGTTAAAGCATGTAGGATATAAATTTAGTAATATGATTAAAGAATGGAATTTTGATGGTTGTATTATTGGCATAGAATTCGGTGACATAGATAAGTTGATTCCATATATATATTCGGCAATGGTGTATTGTTTGTTATGGTCGAGTAGATTTTGATCATTGGTTTGTGAATTGAATGTGGCAGAAATTATTTAAATTCAGTAGGGGGTTGTGATGTGGAATCATGCATATTTCTTTTAGTCAAATTTGCCATTTATCGCACAATTATAATAATGAATAAGTTAGATTCTTAATGCAAGAAAAGACATAGGATTATTGTTCAAATTGTAAATTTGAGAGTTCATGTTTCCATTATATGAATCATTCAATATAGTTATGCCTACTTGAAAATGCTAGTTTATTTCAATGCATGTGAACTGAGTGGCAAAGTTATATAGATATGCAATGCAGGTACTTTGTAGACATTTTAGATCCATTTTGATACGCAAATGAATTCATGTTAGTTTTGCTTTGATATAAGAATGAGTTTCAATGAATGCATACAATGATCTATGTATAGTTAGGTAATGCCTCATAACTCAAATCCGGCGACGGGTACGGGTTAGGGGTGTTACAAGGTTTGTGTTTAAAAATTTACCCATGGATGACATGCATGTGCTTTGATGTCTAATGGTAGAATATGAATGCTCGGTGTATAGTAAACGACTTTTACTAAGTGATTTTCGATGAAATCGCATAAAAGGACTAGTTTGTAAAAACTTAAAAAATATATGAAAATGTGTGAATGAATGCAAATTGTGGACTGCTATAGTTATGAAAATGGTTTGGCTAGCCTAAAATACAAGGAAATTGAATAAAAATCATTTTACGAGCCTAGGGGAAAAAGTGTAAATATGACAAAGTTTAGGGGCAAAAATGTAATTTTGCTATAATATGATTTTTGGACTGAATTGAATAGTATAATAACTTCATAAGTCAAATGTGATATTTTAGATAAAGAAAACGAGTTTCGGACTTAGAAAGGGGTAAAGAAGAATATTGGATAACTCGGTCCCTTTCGCCATTTTAAGTCGAGGTAAGTTTGTGTGTAATAATTCAGCATCATGTTATTATGCTTTTAAATGTTTGACATTTCGTGAAATGTATATTATTTCTATGAAATCGACTAATGATGCCTCGATGAGAGTATGATGAAAATATGTTAAGATGAAGTCCCGGTTGAACATTCGGAATAGCAAGGATACCAGTGTCATAACATGAGATAAGGAAGGTCCCGTATAAGACCATGCCTGGGACATGGCATCGACATCGAAAGAAGGTGCTGTATAATACCATGTCTGGGACATGGCATCGGCATCGAAAGAGGGTCCTGTGTAAGACCATGTCTGGGACATTGCATCGGCACCAAATAAAGGAGGTCCCGTATAAGACCATGTCTGGGACAAGGTGTAACATCCAGGATGTAGGGGTTATGCGTTTTAATACATAATTCATGTGGTGGTGTGCTTTGCATGCTGGGTGTATATGTTTCGGGGCTTTGGGAACCTTGGGGTGTAGGTAGAGGCCTTGGGGTTTCTTTTTGCGTCAAGGAGGAGGGGGAGTTGGACGGCATGGAAAATCTGAGTGGATGAGGTATGGATTGGGTTAACAGCTTAAAATTTGTGGCTAAGAATGGAGATAAGTGGTTGACTCATTCAATCTCATTTGAATGAGTGGAGGGGAGGAAAAACAGGAGAAAAAGAAGGGATTGGATAGGGGGTTGAAGAGTTGGCCGAATGGAGGGCTTTGGAGGGTGGTATAACCGGTTTTGGGGGAGGGAAAGTGAGTGCCGAATTTGTGCTAGGGGGAGTGTTCATCTTTTGCTTTTTGTCTCATTTTCTCTTTTTTTTAGTTTGTCATCTATCTTCTTTCCTTTTCTCTGAAGCCGAAAGTGCCATATCTCCTCCTTACTCTTTTGAAGTCTACTTCTTGAAGCCTCTCTAACCGAATCTTTCTCCTCATTTTTCCCCTAGCCGAAACCTTTCAAGACTCCAACCATCTCTTCTCTTTTTCTCTTCACGATTCTTCAAAAGCCGAAAGTCTTTCTTGGCCATAATCGATTCCTCAATTTTCACTAAAGCCGAATCCATAACCTTTGTTATTACTCTTTAAAGCCGAAAAGATCATTGCATCTCAACCCATTGAAACCGATTGTTCTTAAGCACTAAGAGCCGAAAGCCGATCATCTTTCTCCTCTTGTCGATTTCTTAGAGCCAGTGATCATTGCGTTTGGTCACTCTTGTTCGACAAGGGATCTCTTCTGGTTCAAATCTCTTTCTCTTATTTTAGTTTATCGAAATCAAGGATACTAATCTCTATGTCCCATTTGGCCGAAACCATGAAGGTGGATTTCAGGATTCTTTGTAGCCAACGATTAGAAGGGGATCTTTCAGGATTTTGGAGATCCAAGGTAAGCAAGGTATACCATTCGGCCAAGGGCCACTTCTATTGGTTTTAAGGCACTAAAGCCGATTCTAACTTAGGCTATGTAGGGATTTCGACCACTTCAAGGGCAGACTATAGTTTTCGGGATTTAATCGAGGAAGGTAAGGGAGTTGTAGTATTCGGCCAAAGGCCATAATTACTTCTTGAGGGTTGTCGATTCTAATTATGGTATGTTAGAGGGAGTTCGACAGTGATATAGGAGGAGTCTCGGGATTCAGATCTATTTCGGAAAGGGGCAGGCAAATCGTTGTTATCCCTGTTAGCGAGAGTGTCGGTATCGAGAGTGTCATTCTCACTGTTATCAGGTGTGTAACCCTACATTAATTTCCCGATAGATTAATAGTATTAATATTAAATATGTGATTATGAAAATTTGAGTAACATGGCTAAGGGTACCATTCGATGGTACAGTGCATTCAGGTACGTTATCCCCTTAATATCCAGTTAATAATGTTATGGACATTGATATAAAATATGTGTGATTTCGTTATGGCTTTGGGGGTAAGGTATATTGCATGATATCTGCATGTTTTGCATGATGCATGGGCATATGGGTGATAATGATAAAGGGGAAGTGTTCCGGTGGTTTTACCACATATTTCGGTGACTTATGTCACATATTATGAATCCGGTGATTCTGTCACATTATCCGGTGGCTATGCCATGATTATAAGGGTGATGTGCAGTTGACTGCAGCGACTGCCTTCGAGGGTGTGTAGCGGATGGAGGGTCAATTTAGTAATCCCCACGGTGTGTTTGGCAGGTACGGGTGGTGTGTAGAGGATGGACATTTCGGTGGGCTCAGGATTGCATTTCATTTTAAGTATAATTGTGATTTAATATGTTATGATTCAATATGCTATATTATGGGCCTATGGCCGAATATGACTAAAATGGGCTTTGCCGAAATGATAAGAATAAGGCTATGATCGTTTGGGTTTTTGGTGTAGCTGTTACACATTGAGTCCGTTGACTCACCCTTCGTGGGATAACTTTTTGCAGGTGATTCTTAGTGATATGGATCGAGTCAGCGGGGACTTTGTGGTGGCCATGCTCAGCTCAGCATTTTCGGGTTTTCATTTAATTAAACTTGTCACATTTTCTTTCTTATTAGGTTTCAGGATTTATTTCGGGTTCAGTTTTGTTGTAATAAGGCCACTACTTAACTCTTTTACTTACGCGTTTTAATTTTTATTCTGATGCGATCAACATCAAACAAATGATTAAACATTTTTTGTAAAACAACTTCAATTGTTTTGACACCTAAACACCTACGGTTTTTTTTTCTTTACTTTATAATGAGCTTTAAAATTCGGCATTTCTTTTAACTTATTAACTATGAAGGAAACTTTTTTTTAGAGTAAACAAACTTGAACTACAACTCGGTTTTCAACTCACTAAAATTCTCAAACTTGTTTTATTAAGTCGACCTATTTTATCAAACCTTAAACGAAATTTAATTTAGTTTTCCGAAGGAACATATCAGATCCGGTCGAGGCTTGTGGGCCGGCTTTGGGGTGTTTCACAAGGCCTCGACACCAAAGAAAGACCTCGTGTAAGACCATGTCTGGGACATGGCATCGACATCTATATACGATCTCATATAAGACCATATCTGAGATATGGTAATGACATCGAGATATGAGATCCCGTGTAAGACCATATCTAGTATATGGCATTGGTATCAAGATGTGATCCCATGTAAGACCATATTTGGGATATGGCATTGGCATCGTGATACATGTATGATGAGATTGAGTATCCTTCGATATTCCGAGTAGTTCAATGGTAAAGATCTAAGTTTATGTTCAAGAAGGAAAAAGTGCTAAAGTCATGTGATGAAGTGATACAGATACATATGAAAAACTCACGAGAAATGAGCCCGATATGTGATATGTGATGATTAAGTGCAAGTATATGTATGCATAAAATCATGAGCAATGTGCTCGGGATGTGATCAAATTTTGATAAAAGGGTAAACGAGTAAGTTATACCTATGAGAATGATCTTGTGATTATAAGATCATGCTTATGATGTATGAATAAGTGGGAAATGTGATTGATGATCATGCGTGAGGCTTTTAAGCCAAATTAAATTGAGAAATGAAATGTTCAAGTCTTTATTGTGGATTTATAGGTTAAATTGGCCAATGAATGACTTGTAAATATTTGACGATGACTAGCTATTGGCATGGCTAATTATGGATATACTTTAGTGTTATATGTGTGTAAATGAGAACTAATACAAAGAAAACATGATAGAGTAAAATTAGCAACAAAACAGTTTGAATAGCATCACTTGTATCACTTTGAAAATTCACCAAAAATGATAGAAATTTAATTACAAGTTGAATAAGATATTAAATTAATGATTATTAAGTCTATTTTTGCATAAAAGAAACAGAATAAGCAAAATAATTTCATATGATGAGATATTTGGATTTTAGTGAGACAGGGTCAGAATGATTTTAGAATCCCCTATTCTGAATTGGAATATTCATTAAAACTTGTACAAAAATAATAAAGGGATAAAATTTATATTCATGAATTTCTTAATGAGTATACTTTCAAGAGAAACAAACGAAAACATCATTCAAGCTCTGTACCACGAGAAAATCAATCTTTAGTGAAGAGGGGTTAGAACTATTAGACAGCGAAACAAGGGAGACTTCAAAGAATAAACTGTACTGGTTTGCTAAACCAAAGATTCTGAAAATTTTATGATAAGAAGATGTGTGAGTCTAGTTTCAAGGAAAATTAGAGGATCTTAATTTGGAGTTTTGTAGCTCCAGATAAAAATAATTTAGTAATTGTAACTCGAGTAGACAGCTCAAGATGAACATAAATGAATTGTGAAATTTTATGCAATTATGATTGTATTACCTAGAGAACATATTGTGAGAATTGGTGAAAAACATGTTAATAAGTTGCTTATTATTTGCATACAAACTTACTAAGCATTGTAACTTACTCTCCTTCCTTTTTCATATCTTATAGGGTTTTATGTTAGCTCGAGTTGGAGATCCCCAGAGATGTTATCACACTATAAAGCTATCATCGTGGGGTAAAAGTGAATACATACCTCTTAAGTTCATGGCATGTATAGGGTGTAACACCCCAAACCCGGCCCATTCACTCCGACCGAATTTGAAATGTCACTGCGAAACACGTTCGAAAAATATCCTTACTTAAAGTAAAACTGATAAAAATTTGTTGAGTTTAATAAAACATTTTCTTGACTTGAAATATTCTAAGTGAAAACTAAATTATTATAAAAACACGGGATTCAAAACTTCATTATACATACTCAAGGAAATAAAATCATTTGCAATAAGCATTTTAAATTGTCCATCCATAATGGAGCATAATAATAAAGATACTTAATAAAAGAACTGAAATACTTTAGTGGTCTTCTTACAATACACACTTAATCAAAATACGGAAAATATAGATACTTAATTCATTAAACAAGAGGTTCCTTTGCATGAAAATCCGCTTTTGCATGGCCACCTTCGCACCCGCTCCAACCCGGTCCAAGTGTTATGCGCCACCTAAAAGGTGTAACAAAAATTGGGTGAGTCACCAAGACTCAGTGCATAGTTAATACACATGTCCTCACATATGGGCTTGGCCCATATCCACACAGTCCATACACATGAATATGCAATTTTGAAACTCAACCCATGCTTATATATATATTTATACCATGGCAACATATTACTCGGAACAAACATACATCACATGCCATCACATTTTTGTACATTCATCAATAATCATTTGTTATCACAAATCACTGGAAGGTTAATACCATAACCACTAACCTGATTATTCAATCACCCACTTTGGGTATCCACACTCTTAGCCCTTAATTAGGCTAACATGCACAATATATATACATTTACATAAAATAACATATATAACAAACAAGAGTACAGTGTGATAACTACGCACCTGACTATAGCGAGATCCTGATCTATCGAATCTAACAAAATCTAAAATCCCGAACTTGCCCTTATGCCTTGCTCAACTAGCCCCTAATCCATCATGGACAGAAACGGTTAGCCACTTAATCACCAAAAATGGCCTAAGGCCGAAAGTCAACAACCACTACCTTTTATGCTCAAAAACCCGAGAGCTTCCTTTATTCTTGTCGATATGGCCCTAGAACATCATAGTTAGAATCGGCTAACGTTAATACTAAATATGGCCTATGGCCGAAAACCATGAATCACTTACCTTACTTACCGAAATCCCGAATTAGTCACCTGATCCTTGCGTAGTCGAAATCCCTATAGTCCAACCATTAGAATCGGCTCAAGCATACTTCTAAGAACATGGCCCTTGACCGAAATGTACATAACGCTTACCTAGCATTTCCAAGTCCCAAATGATTTGCTTGCTTTTGTAGTTACCAATATCCCTTGAATAGCCTAAACCAATAGGCTCCTTTAATGCTTCCTTCCTGAAATCACCCTCCTAGGTTCGGCCACAGAAGAGAAATAGATTCAAGGTGATCAAGGGTTCGGCTTTACAAGGATGTTCGGAAAAGTTCAATGAAGATTCGGCAATAGACTAATAGTAGAGAGGTTTCGGCTTTTGTCAACAACAAGAGTAAAGATTGGTCTTTGGGAAGATGATGGTTTGGCCAAGCTAGCAAATAGGAAGAAAAGAATAAATACAAATGGCCTTAAAGCTCCTTGAAGTTTCGGTCACAAACAAAAGAGAATGGAAGCTGAAACTAGATAGCTTTTTCTCAAAAAGAAAACAGCTGAAAAAGAGAGAAAGGAGAACAAAATTCGGCACACACACTAAGCATACTTCAAAGTCGAAAATGCCACCCTAAGAAGCCCTATATTCGGCCACCACCCTTGTGACTTCAAAACCAAGTATGAAGGTTCCTAAGGAGCTCCACCTTCGGCCATGCACAACTTGAAAAAGGGAAGAAGAAAAATTTTAGAAGAAAACGGCACCTCCAACAGCCCTCAACCGACCTACAAGCTCCCAAGTCCAAAGCTTCATTCGGCCAAGACAAATTGGAAATGAAAGAAAAACCAAGCATGAAATTCGGCCATGCATCCTTTCGCCAAACACAAGGCCGGCCAACTCCCCAAAGCATGCTTCATTCCCATCACCATACCTATAATAAACTAGCAAAATATAACCCATACCTCACCATTTCCTATACATAATATAATAATAATAAAACCATTACCCCATCACTTATTCTCTTTCTTCACAAATAAAATAAATAATAGAAACAATAAAAATAAAAGAATAATGCCCCATACTCCCAATATACATAAATAAAATAAAATAAAACAAGCAGCAGCTCCTTATGCTGCATGCGTGCATGGGCCATGCAGCCCTTTCCCACGCTGGCACAAAAAAAAAAAAAGAAAAACCCATGCCTTGCTGCTCCCAGGTCTCGAACCCGAGACCTGAGGAAGCATCTCCAAGCCTTCTGCCACTCGACCCTTTGCGCATTTCATGTAATTAAACGCGTGGAAATTCTTTTAAACTATCCTTCGCTGGCTCCTTATGCTTTAGCACTGAAAGTAAAAATAGAATGCCTCAAGTGCGACCCCCAGGACTCGAACACGAGCCCTCCTAGTCGTAGCTCACCAGCAATGTCCTTAGCCACTCGGCCACTTTGAATTTCATGACATAAACGCATCACGATTTCCTTTTAACCCTTTTTTTTCTTGAGCTTCCCTGAGCCTGAGCCTTAACGCCAAGCAAAAATAAAAACACTCGCGCCTCCACTAGGGCTCGAACGCCCGACCTCATGAAGCTCCCCTGGCTGCAAGCGCCCCAACCATTTTGCTACTGGTGCGTTGATGTCAAAATCCCGCCACAAATTATTATGAAGCCTCCTTCGAAGCAGCGCCATTTTGCAAAATAAAATGCTTATGCCGCGCCCAAGACTCGAACCTCTGACCTGATTGTGGCGTCGCTCCCAAGCCTTAAGTGGCACACGGAAGCCATTTTACCAGGGCATTTCATATGCCACAACATGCCAAAATTTATTCTTAAGGCCTCCTTGCCCATTTTCCTCTTTTAACCCTCAAATTTCCAAAATTTTCCAAAGTATCCCATTTCAATCCGAGAGTTTTAGGAACTCCTAAAACACATCCAAACCACTCTTGAGGCCCACTAACACTTGAGTTATTCTCCAAACGCGCAACCCCTATTTCAGGATATTACAATTCTACCCCCCTTAAAAATAATTTCGTCCTCGAGATTACTTATTAACGAACATCCGTACATTTCAATTCACCATATATCAATCACATATACCCAATCATACGCAAACATATCCAACCTCTTTCACATTTAGCATTTTCATATATGGCCACTTCTTCATAAGCGTATTCAAGCTTCAATTCCATTATATATAAATCATACACATCAATGGTAAGATCAATGGCGCATATTAAAAGTCTTACCGAAGCTTCAACTATATCACATCTTACTTAATTCAAATGGGAATATACTAACTTACCTTATTTCTTGCAAATATGAAAGACTTGTACTTACCCTAGCATTTAGCTTATGGTAATAAACATGTTCCATCTTGTAAGTGATTCATGAATTCTCTATTATAACACATCACTGGTATTAAGCCTGCTAGGCATCAAAGCCTGAAATACACACCGGCATTAAGCCTGCTAGGCATCAAAGCCTGAAATATACATCGGCATTAAGCCTGCTAGGCATCAAAGCCTGAATTACACACCGGCATTAAGCCTGCTAGGCATCAAAGCCTAAAATACGATATTATCACCATCTGAATTACATTACAAGCTGACCAAAATTATAAACCATATATAATTCATATCACTTGTACTTATCAATTCAATTAAAAATTCAATAACATTTCATGATAAAATGTCTATCCACATTCGGCTTTCACTATTTTTATAACTAGGATTCCATAATCCAACATGTATACAAGGTTGTAACTAACATTAACGATATTTAACTGCTTATAGACTTACACCGAAAACATTCTCGATTCCGGTTCCAACACTCGTCAACATGATACTTTCCATACTGAGCGCACGGACGGTCTCGATTTTCCCATAACTGGCTTAGTCACATGAGCAAAACTTTCAACCCTCGGTCTTTTCCGAAGACCCTCAGATAATTTAGAGGATCCAAAATTTCTTCTATCCCGATTCCTATCCTTATCTCGGTTTTATCTCATCGAGTCCTTAATCCCTTCAGCTACCTTAGCTTTTTCGACTAACACAGCGAACTCCCGTTCCTGTTAAGGAGTTATCAATAGTTTCAGGCTGTCCCTTAATTTGTCCTCAAACCGGACACATCGTTCATGCTCCGTAGCCATCACTCTTCGAGCATATCGGCTTAACCTTAGAAATTTAGCCTCGTATTCCGCCACAGACTTGTTCCGTTGAACTAGCCCCAAAAACGCCTTCCTCTGAGCATTAATGTAATAAGTATCGACATACTTCTTCTGGTATGCCGTCTTGACATACTCCCATTGTAACAGCCTAAATACGACCCTAACCGGAACGGTGGTTTCGGGACCACGAATCCGGGTTAGAAAAATATTATTATTATTATTCTTAGTTTGATATCTGTGTTATGTGCTTGAGTATGTCTTAAAATTTGGTAGGTTAATTCATTTTTTTGGATGCTTAATTTTAGTCAAGAGACTTAATTACAAAGGTGGTAAAAATAGCCTTTACCTAAAGTGAGGGATTAAATTAATTGGTTTCTTTTAATTTGTGGCCTTGAATTGCAAAATGCTCATTTTTGTTGATAGTGGGAGACAACATGCACCCATTAAGCATTTTATAATTGTTAAATGCATAAAATAATATTATTATTGATAATGGGTGTTAAATTAGTATATTTTAATAAAACAAAAGAAAAAAAAATTTGCATGCTCATCTTTTGGGTGTAGTTAGCCGAAACTAAGAGAGAAAGGGAGGGGAGAAAATTTTCTAAAGGTTTCGGCAAGGAGCAAGTTTGAATTTGGTAAGTTCAAGCTTTAAAATTTCATAATTTGTGCATTTTGTGGTCATTACTCATTCTACTTTCAAACCCACATGTTAATTTTGTAAAATATTCTTGTATATGGAAAATGCCATGAAAGATGAGTTAAGTATTATGATGAATTTCTTTGAAGTAAAATTTTGTTTAAAGATAGATGAACATCTCTCATTGTGAGTCTTGATGAGATTAATAAATTTGGGGCATAATTACGAAATTATTTAGTATTGGGTTGAATTGAAATATTTATAGAAATTATGGACTTATAAAGTCCTTGTGAGCATTCGGCTTTGAGGGTAGCAAATTGAATTTTTGAGCATTTGTTGGGTTTGGCATTAGGGACTAAATTGTGCATATTATAAAATTTACGGATAAATTTGTAAATTGATACATTGTGCGTCTGTGGATCATATTGAATGAAATGTTGTTAAGAGATCTTTAATTGTAATTTGTTTAGATCAAGATTCAAAGGAAAAAGGGGTGGACAAAGGAAAAACCAAATTAATCGAATAGCCGGAACACTCGAATTCATCAACTCTCGAGGTAAGTTTTTAAGCAATTAGGTCGAATTGAATTTTAATCTATGTTAAGGTATATATATATGTTAAATAGAAGTAAGATTATTAAATTACTTAAAGCCGAATGTGACATTGGTTAAGCTATTGCTAGTCGAATATAAGTTGATGCATACATGAGTACTTATAGATTGAGAGGTAGTTAATTGTGGAATTGGTAATAGCTGATGGTTGTATTTGATTATGTGACTATACGTAATTACAGAGTATAGCCGAATGTGTGGATGATTTCTATGTGATATTTTGGTGGCTTTGGTTAGGGATAAATAACTATGAATTGAATAGTTATCTTAGTATATATATATATATTTTTTGGGTGTGGCCGAATTTGGTATAAGGTGATAAAAGGTAGAAGTTGTTGAATCTTTAATAGTATGTGTATTTATAAGGATTGAATTAAATACCAGATGCATATATATATGTATATATATACTACTGATGAGAAAATGGGTTGAAAGGCACTGTGTGTGCGGAAAACAAATCCAGAGGCACTGTGTGTGCGGATAATAAATCAAGTGGCACTGTGTGTGCGGATAATTAATTACGAGGCACTGTGTGTGCGGAATATAATCGCCGAGCACTGTGTGTGCGATATCGGTCGGAAGGCACTGTGTGTGCAGAAAATAAAATCACCGAGCACTGTGTGTGCGAAATCGGTAAAAAGGGAAGAATAGAGGCAACTATTAAAAGTAAATAAAGGCGTCAGGTATGTTTGACGAATGGTTCATCATCTTAATGCAAAATTAAGTAGGTTAATTCCAATTGGCCATGAAGCATATGACTATATGGTTACTTCGATTTTTAGATTTGGGATTGATGAATGTTAGTCTTGGTTACACGTTGATGGATTGAATTATTCAATAGTTAGTTTGGAAACTATAGAAATGATGTAATGCATATTTGTGTATTTTATCTTCTTGCTTAAACTTACTAAGCTAGTTAAGCTTACTTGGAGTGTTTGTTTCATGGCGTTTTAGATCTTGAAGCCGCAGCTTAAACTCGGGAATCCTCGTCGAAGTCAAGAACACTATCAACTTTTGGTACTCTTGTGTAAATGAACCTAATAGTATGGCATGTATAAGCTAGCTTTCATTTAATAAACTTACATGTTATTTTGCAAATGTATATACATATGCCATGCGAAAATGGCTATATGTACTTCTATGTTGGAGTATGGTTTAGTCCTGCTTGATTATGGTGTTGTTATTTTGGGTATGTTCGATTATATTATAAGCTTAACATGAAAATTCATTCCATATCATGTTATGTGTGATAATTGAGTATATGAAATTGATTTGATCAAGGTAGATAGTGCATTGTAGTTGATGGAGATAAGTTTTGCTTATTTTTGGTATGAACTTACGAGACAAGTTATGGGAGGATTAGGTCAAATTCTTTCTATGTGATTAATGAATAAGATATATTAATGATCAAATTGAAGTATACTCTCTTGCAAATATTCGGCCATAGCATAGATTTAGTTGGAGGTTATATTTTCCATTAGATGCTTATATGTATTCGGACACGAGAGTTAAAGGGGTAAATCATTGTTGTGAGCTGATAGTTAGGGTGCGCATGTGACCAAGAAAATATAGTTATTTGATTGGCATAAGTTGAAAATGGACATTCATACATACTCGGCTAGAATATTCAAAATGACCTTATTAATAGTGTTTTGCTATTTGATTGAAATTAGTTTGTACATGTGGTTATAGTATTATTTGTGATAGGCTTGTTAACAATTTAGTATTGAAAATGAAATTTCCAGTTTCATTGTGAATACATGAATATTAACGTAATAATGTTTTTATAGTGTATTGACTTGTGATTTGATGAGTAATGCCTCGCAACCCTAATCCAACGACGGACTCGGGTTAAGGGGTGTTACATTTTATTGGTATCAAAGCTACGATTTAGTCAATCCTCGGACTAACGTAGCACGTAAGAGTCTAGTTATACATGCCATAACTTTACAAGTGATAGTGTGATGACTTCTGACGGTGAAATGTGTTTGTTTCGTTTTTATAGTAATGGATCTGGATCCCGAGCAAACATTAGCTGCTGATGTCGAGAGTGTGGCGCCTGCTCCCGTGCAGGGGACCGCGTCGGAGGAGTCTCGACCTGCTGCAAGTGGCCCTGACGAGAGGGTAAAACAGGCATTCCATAACATGATGAGTGATTGGTTCAGCCATTACTTACGAACCACTCCGGCTGCTCAACCAGCTATGAATCCGAATGTTCCCTCTGTAACACCAATTGTACCTCCTGTTGCCAATCCTGAAAGAGTATCTAAACCTCCTATTGATCGCATAAGAAAACACAGAGCTCAAGAATTTAGAACCGAGGATGACGATGATGCTGAGAGAGCTGAATTTTGGCTCGATAATTCTATCCATGTTTTTGACGAGTTGTCTTGCGCACCTGATGAGTGTTTGAAGTGCGCCATATCTTTATTACGGGATTCTGCCTACTATTGGTGGAATATTCTCGTATCTGTCGTCCCGAAAGAGAGAGTTACCTGGGACTTTTTTCAGGTGGAGTTCCAAAAAAAGTACATAAGTCAACGCTTCATAGACTCCAAGCGTAAGGAATTTCTCGAGCTCAAGCAAGGCCGTATGATTGTGTCTGAATACGAGCGCAAATTTGTGCGACTTAGTCGCTACGCTCGCGATTGTGTATCTTCTGAGGCTGTTATGTGCCGGAGATTCGAGGATGGTCTGAATGAAGACATAAAGCTACTGGTTGGCATTCTTGAGATTAACGAGTTTGTTGTACTTGTAGAGAGAGCTTGTAAAGCTGAAGAACTAGGGAAAGAAAAACAAAAAGCTAAAGTTGAATCTAAAGATTTTCGAAAGAGACCCACGAGTAGATTTACACAGATGGCAACAAAGAAGGCTAAAAACGATGATAGTCGACGCAAACCCAATGTTGGGATTTCTATTCGTGATCGGCCACCAATGAGTTCTCGAGCTACATCAGTGGCTAGTGTTGGCAATGCTCGATCGAGCAAACCTGAATGTCAGCAGTGCGGTAGACGACATTTTGGAAAGTGCTGGGGCAAATCTTTTAATCGCACTTGTTACTAGTGTGGTTCGCAAAGTCACTTTGCTCGAAATTGTCCGGAGACTTTTGAGAAGGGCACTACTCAGAGTGCGAGACCGAGCGGCACCACCGCTAGAGGTAGATCAGCTCGTAGTGGGGAAGGTAGGAGTAGTGCACAGAGAAGGACTTCCGATGCGATTATTCGATCAGATACACGTGTACCGGCTAGAGCTTATGCCATCCGTTCTAGGCAGGAGGCCTCATCTCCAGATGTTATTACTGGTATTTTCACTCTCTTTGATACTAATGTAACTGCTTTGATTGATCCCGGCTCAACTCATTCGTATGTGCGTGAAACATTAGTATCCAGTAACACTCTACCTGTTGAGTCTATTGAGTTTGTAATTCGGGTTTCAAACCCTTTGGGTCGTTGGGTTTTGATTGATAAAGTGTGCAAGAATTGTCCTTTAATGATTCGAGACAGGTGTTTTCTGGCCGATCTGATGTTATTACCTTTCGATGAATTCGACATCATTCTCGATATGGATTGGTTGACCGTTCATGATGTGGTAGTGAATTGTAGACGGAAGACTATTGAGTTGAGAGGTCAGAATAACGAGATCGTACGATTAGAGTCTGCGAATTTGAATGGGCTATCGGTAGTGATATCCTCGATGTTGGCTCGGCAGTATTTGAGAAAGGGTTGTGAAGCTTTCCTCGCTTATGTGATTGATAGTAAAGTGACCGAAAAGAAGATTGAATCAGTACCAGTTGTGTGTGAGTATCGAGATGTATTTCCGGAGGAATTGCCGGGATTGCCACCTGTTCGGGAAGTAGAGTTTGGGATTGAGTTAGTGCCAGGGACAACTCCGATTTCAATAACTCCATATAGAATGGCACCGACTGAATTTAAAGAGTTAAAAGCGCAGTTGCAAGAATTGACTGACAGAGG
The DNA here is from genome assembly GCA_005393395.2 of Gossypium australe. NCBI lineage: Eukaryota > Viridiplantae > Streptophyta > Magnoliopsida > Malvales > Malvaceae > Gossypium > Gossypium australe. Next base: position 118,242,139 of record CM016626.1, read on the forward strand.
TTTTGCCCGACCGAGTTTCTCTCCCTGGGGTGCGTCCGTTTTATTTGTGAAAAAGAAAGACGGAACATTTAGAATGTGCATTGACTATCGACAGCTTAATAAGGTGACCATAAAGAATAAATACCCGTTGCCACGTATCGATGATTTATTCGATCAACTTAAAGGAGCTTTAGTGTTCTCAAAAATTGATTTGAGGTCAGGATATTATCAGCTACGAGTTCGGGAAATAGATGTACCAAAGACTGCTTTTCGGACGAGATACGGTCATTATGAGTTTTTAGTGATGCCATTTGGGCTCACTAATGCCCCTGCGGTTTTCATGGATCTGATGAATCGAGTCTTCAGACCGTACTTAGATCGGTTTGTAGTTGTATTTATAGATGATATACTAATCTACTCCCGAGACGAAACCGAGCATGCTGAGCATCTGAGGCTAGTGCTACAGATTTTGCGTGAAAAACAATTATACGCAAAGTTCAACAAATGTGAGTTTTGGTTGAATGAAGTTAGCTTTTTGGGGCACGTCATTTCTGCATCAGGTATTCGAGTTGACCCGACTAAAATTTCGGCTATACTTGATTGGAAGTCTCCGCGGAATGTTACTGAGGTTCGTAGCTTTCTAGGACTTGCGGGGTATTATAGACACTTCGTGAAAGGATTCTCTATGATAGCAGCCCCGATGACGAAACTATTGCAAAAGGACGTCAAATTCGAATGGTCAGAAAAGTGTCAGAAGAGTTTCGATCAGCTAAAAACTTTGTTGACGGAAGCCCCGGTACTTGTGCAACCAGAGTCGGGTAAGGAATTTATTGTTTTTAGCGATGCCTCATTGAATGGACTCGGTTGTGTTTTGATGCAAGAGGGTAAAGTTGTAGCCTATGCTTCGCGGCAGTTGAAACCGTACGAAAGGAATTACCCAACTCATGATCTTGAGTTAGCTGCTATAGTTTTTGCTTTGAAAATATGGCGTCACTATCTTTTTGGTGAGAGATGCCACATCTATTCGGATCATAAAAGTCTAAAATACATAATGACTCAAAAGGACCTAAATTTGAGGCAGCGTCGATGGTTGGAATTGTTAAAGGATTACGATCTTATAATTGATTATCACCCAGGAAAGGCTAATGTGGTTGCAGATGCACTTAGTCGAAAGTCGTTATTTGCTTTAAGAGCGATGAATGCAGATATAACTATTAAAGATGATGGTACGATCACTGCTGAGCTGAAGGTGAAACCAATGTTTGAGCAGCAGATTCGAGAAGCTCAAGAAGTTGATGATGTATTAAAAACAAAAAGGGATCTTTGTGGTTCGAGTGAGGATTCAGATTTTCATTTAGATGCTGAAGGATGTTTACGGTTCAAGAATCAGATTTGTGTACCGAAGAACCCTGAGTTAATTAGAAAGATTTGTAATGAAGCACATAGTAGTAGATGGTCAATTCATCCGGGTAGTACGAAGATGTATAACGATCTGAAGCAGCATTATTGGTGGCATGGTATGAAGCGAGACATCTCCGATTTTGTGTCAAAATGTTTAGTGTGTCAACAAGTTAAAGCTGAACATCAGGTACCGTCGGGACTTCTTCAACCGATTATGATACCTGAATGGAAGTGGGAGCGAATCACTATGGACTTTGTGTCAGGATTACCGTTGACGCCGAGTAAGAAAGATGCAATCTGGGCTATTGTTGATAGATTGACGAAATCAGCTCATTTTATTCCGGTACGTATGGATTTCTCACTTGATAAGTTGGCTGAATTGTATGTATCGCAGATTATACGGTTGCACGGAGTACCTATCTCTATTGTTTCGGATAGAGATCCGAGGTTCACATCGCGGTTTTGGAAGAAACTGCAAGATGCTCTGGGTACCAAGTTACATTTTAGTACAGCTTTCCACCCTCAATCGGACGGTCAGTCTGAGCGAGTTATTCAAGTACTCGAGGATATGTTGAGATGTTGCATTCTTGAGTTTGAGGGTACGTGGGAACGATACTTGCCTTTGATCGAATTTGCGTATAATAATAGCAATTTGGTTATGAGAGAAGAAAATATGTGTATAAAAGTGAGAAAGTATGTGAGTAGAAAAGAGAATGAAAGAGAGAGAGAGTGTTCGATTTTAGCAACAATGGAAAAAAGAAAAGGGAGTTTGGAGAAGAGAGAAATTCGACCAAGAGAGAATAAAAGAAAATGTGATTATGAACTAATATCAAAAGAAGAAAAGAGAAAGAGAGAAGAAAAAGATTCGGCCAACACCTATTTGCCTAAAAGAAAAGTGCACAAAAGTACCAATGTTGTTTCGGTTCAAAAGGATAAAATGAAAGAAAGGAAATGGTATTTGGTTCAAACAAAATAAAGGCTAAATCAGAAGCAAAATTTGCACAAAAGCATAAGCTACATTCGGCCAAAAGAAAGAGTTTTTGGAGAGGAAAAACAAAGTGCAAAAAGATGCACAAAAAGAAAAGTTGACCAACTATCCCCCCCAAACCACCTAACAACATTCGGCCACCCTCCTAGACACCCATGCCGTCCACATACATGCATTAAAGCCTAGGAAAACTTTCCAAAACATCCACCACCCTTCATGCCTTTTGTCCCCTCTTCATACCATAACCTTAATAATCTTATCCCCTATTCCATGCTTTCCTTAAACATATATTCAACTTACCAAAATTAATAGTCCAACCTATCATAAATAGTTTGACCGACCATCAATGCAAGGATTCAAAAATAAACCTTCAAAATGCTAAACATGCTACTCGAACCTCTAACCTCAAGCCACCTTTCAAGCTCCTTAACCAACTTGCCACTTACTCCTCTTATGCTTTAAATGAACACTTAAATTAACTTAAGTGTCAAGCTCACTTAATCCACTTCATTAAATAAATTATACTAAACATTATTCTAGCTTCCTAATATTTCCAAGCCTTCACACAAATATACTAAGCACACAAACCATACTACCCGAGCTATCACAAGTAACTAGATGACACACAAATTTTTGTTAAAGCCCATGGCCCAATCCTACTAGGCCCAATTTCGGGATGTTACAGACTTGGGTCACACGACCAACCACATGCCTAGGTCTAGCCCGTGTGCCATTCGAAGTGGCCACGCACCCCGGTGTGCTAGGTCGTCTGCTAGGCCGTGCCCAACCTGTAGGGTATACTGGCTTATGCAACGCGGCCAAGTTACACGCCTGTGTGCTAGGCCGTGTGCAAATTAGAGGGTATACTGACTAATACCACATGGCCAGTCACATGCTCGCTTGTGTCTTCTGCCCGTATGGACAAAAATAGGCTATTTGCAAAGCCATTTTGCTACCCTATTTTTACATGCATACACAAGCATAATTTGCAACATTTTATAACCCAATAGGCAGCCATTCCATAAAATTTCATGCACATATTATACCAATTGAACATAGTAATCAAATACCTAATTAATAACATGCATTTTCCATTCATATGCCTACTACATATCAAAACAACATTTTCATATTTCCATTCCACCTACTACTTGCCAAAATATACCATATTTAAATACTTATACACAACCAAAACATTATAACAATTTAAGGCAAATCACATGGCTTTATCTTAAACCAACATGTACCAAAATCACCATCTCAAATAGCCATAACTATCATCTTATAACTAGCCTATACATGCCATATTTACATATATCCATGAGTTCAAAGGTACCAATCGGCAATTGGATAGTGTGATGCGTATCTTTGACTTTATTCGAATTGAGCGAGCTACCGTACCTCTATAAAACATGGAAAAGAAATAGATTAAGCATTCGTATTCCAAATATATCAATTACTCAATTATATATACGTACATTTCAAATAAATATAACTATTTAAAGTTTGATTCTAATTATACGAACTTACCTCGTTCGCTGTAACGACATATTAGGTCGACTAATCCGATACTTTGTTTTCCCCTCGTTCTAGATCCAAATCTCATTTATCTCAATCTATATAATATCAAATTTTACTTATTTAATCATCATTTCATTCAATTTAGCACAATTACACATTTTGGCAAAATTACATTTTTGCCCCTATTATTTCACATTTTTGTAATTTAGTCCTTATCACATAAAATCACAATTCATTCAATTTAATACAAATTCATGCTGGTTGAATATTACACATTCTCCTATCAGCCCATATTTTTCATTTATTCACACTTTTACCCACATAATTTTATAATTTCAGAAATTAATCCCTTTTTGACATTTTTGTCAAAAATTCACTTTACAGAACTAGTAAATCTATCAATAAACCTTCATAATCTATCATCAATATCAATTTACTCAAACATTAAACAATGGCAACATGTTAAATCTTTAGCAGTTTCAAAATCGAAGGTATGGGTTAGCTAGAATACAAAGCTACGATCTCAAAAACGAAAAATCATTAAAAATCGAGCAAAAATCATACCTTAATTGAAGAAATTAAAGTTGCCGAATGTTGAAGACAAAATGGCTTATTTCTCTTGTTTATTCGGCTAGGTGAAGATGACAATAAACAAAAATGGATTTTGTTTTAATTATTACATCATTTATTAACCATTTACCATTTTAACCTTAAAATTAATTCAAAATTTCATTTATGACAAACCATTAACGTCCACCAACATACTAATGGCATATTTACCACTTAAGAACCTAAACTTTAAGGTTGTATAGCTATTTAACACCATTAGCTAATAGAATATCACTTTTGCAATTTATGCGATTTAGTCTTTTTTATCAAATTGACCTATCAAATGATAAAATTTCTTAACGAACTTTTTACACCAACATAATATCATACTGTAAACATTGAAATAATAATAAAATAAATATTTTGACTTCAAATTTGTGGTCTCAAAACCACTATTCCGATATGACCCAAAAACGAGCTGTTACATACTACTAGTCACATTTCCCTTATTTCTAGGTGGTCTCCCTCTGGCGGCTGTATTGCTTGGTCTTATATTCAGAAATTTGTCTTTCTCAGGTAACTTTGGACAATCTTGAATAAAGTGATCTTGCGAGCCACATCTAAAATAAGTTTTACTATTCATCCAGCAGTCTCCAAAATGTCATCTTCCACACTGTTGACACTCAGGTTTGCTGGTTTTAACACTACCAATACTCGATACTGAAGTAGCTTGAGTTTTTGGACCCCTGTGTTGCTTCCCATGATCTCTATTAGAATATCCCACTGAAGCTATCTAGCGGTTATAATAATCTCTTGATTTCTTTGATGAGGGGTGATAGGGTTTACTTATCGAATCTTTCTCGAATCTCTTGCCTCAGAATCGAATTTTCTCTTTTTCTTTGGCAAGTTTCTCGGCTTTGCAAGCTCTATCAACTAACACAACAGATTCTTTCAATTCAATAATACCGACTAGAAGCTTAATGTCTTCGTTCAACCCGTCTTCGAATCGATTAGACATAATTTCTTCAGTTGAAACACATTCTCGGGCGTATTTACTTAGTCTCACAAATTCACTTTCATATTCAGTCACAGTCATACGAACCTCCTTTAGTTCAAGAAATTCTTTGCGCTTTTTATCGATTAACTACTGGCTTATGTATTTTTTTCTGAACTCGATCTGAAAGAATTCCCACGTGACTCGTTCTCTCGGCACCACAGATATCAAAGTGTTCCACCACTGATGTGCAATATCTTTCGGAAGTGATACAGTGCATTTAACACATTCAGCTGGTGTGCAAGGCAGTTCATCAAATACCCAGATCGTATTCTCAAGCCAAAACTCGGTTCTCTCAGGATCATCATCAACTGTAGCTCTAAACTCTTCAGCCCCATATTTTCAAATTTTATCAACAGGCGGCTTACTTAAACGTAAAGTTTCAAACCTTGAGAAGCTACGGGAATCGGTTGGGGAATAGGTGGGGGTAGAGGTTGCTGAGCAGCCTAATTAGTTCGAATAAACTCAGTGAACTATTCATTCATCTTTTGGAAGAAGGCTTCCTTGGCCTCTCCTCATTGACTCCCAAACACATGTCTCGATTCAGACGATGCTGTTCCGTGAATGGAGGCTGGTGTATTACTTTTTACATCGTCAGCAACTAAAAAACCCTCTAAAAAAGTTACTGATGACTCTGCAGTTTCAAAAGGTTCAAGGTTCTACTAAGGAACTGGAATATTTTCACATACCTTCACATCTGCTTAATTCATCATGCATTTCATCTACTTCACACCTACAAGTTTTACTCTCAAGGAACCCGTCCAAAATTCAGGAAGTTTCACTTCTCTCCCTATCTTATGATTTTATTACTATATTGTTATTATCTATCTTTGTACATTGAGGACAATGTACATCTTAAGTATGGGGGGTCAACTATAGTATTATTTGAAAATCCCTGAATTATGTCTTATCTTTAAGTAATCTTCTCATATTACTAATTAGAATGAAATTTCCTTTGATTCATGATTTTTATTGATATGTTTTGGATTAAGTCATTGATAATTGTGCAGTGATGATTTGAACATTAGGAGACTAGAGAATCAAGCATGATAAGCCTATTTTCAAAAATTAAAATTTTGGTTAGGTTGTCTACCTGAATCTAATTATTACCTTGAAGTTTGAAATTTACAAGGTTGATATCAAAAACCCATAATTTTTGTGAGATTTTGAGCCTTTTAGAGCATACATTCTTTTCTTGCTCACTTTATTGATTATGAGTGTGTCAACATTGAGCTGTTATTCTAGAACTTGCTTCGATTATACATGTTGAGACCACATTAATTGATTTGATATACAGAGATGATAAAGGCACTTAGGATTTAACTCACTCACTCCACTAAAAAGCTTACCCTTACAATTAACCCCTAGTGAACCCCTTTGATCCTAACAATCCTTTTTATTGACTCACAGACTAATATTAACCCAAAACCTGGTCTGTATTTGTTATCACCATTCCTCTTGACCACCCTTATATCGAGATTTGATTTTGAACAGTTTCCTAACTATGATCTATATTTCAGTTGTTAAAGTTCTTTCTCATTATTGACTTGATTTGGTCTTAAAAAAAATAAAGTATATTCATTATTAGTTCTATAATTAAGTGAGCTTACATGTTTAAATTCCACAACTTGAAGAAAAAGCTCATATTATTAGTATTACAAGTTTTTCATTGATATAATTATTCAGGAGTAATTCATTTCTCTAGTTAGGTAAATTGTCAATTCAATCTCGATTCTAACCCTTTAAATCAGCCTTTATCCACACCTTTAACCTGAGTCCCATTACAACCTTTTTTAAAGACCTTTTGATTTGTGTATCATCTCATTTACAGTGGTGGAGATTTGATTTTCAGGCAAGCTTATGGGATTAACTTTTCATGTTTGACTTTTGAGTGCTTAATTTTGAACCTTAAACACTTTGAGTGATTTGAGTGAATCTTTAGTGAGGATGTCAACTCTTGTCATTTTTGAATTAAAGGTGATTAGTTAGGTAAGGGAAAACACCTATATTTTTCATGCTACAAAAACTATGACTTTGATTGTTTGAATCTTTAGGATCTTTCTATTTAAATTATCAATGTATGAATTATCTATGAATTATGATGAAACATTATTGATGAATATTATGAATCAAGGAAGTTCATTTTAATTGTGAGTTGAGAATTTTGCTTGAGGACAAGCAAATGCTTAAGTGTGGGGGTATTTGATAAACCGTAATATGAACATATTTTAATCCCATATTTAGCATACTTTTGGATAATTTAAGCCTTGAATTGTGGAATTTGGTGCTCTTAATCCTTTAATTTCATGTTTTATACTTAGGAGAGCACTGGAGAATGAAAAGAACTAGAAATGGGCCTAAAACGGAGTAAATGGGCCATATCACGAAATTGACACAACCTGGGCCCAAGACCACACGGCCGTGCCTCCTTAACAGACTCGAACACGGCCTGGCCATGATTCACATGGGCGTGTGCCATGGGTGTGTCCCTGACGTGACCTATTTGAGTTTCACTCGAACTAGGGTACTTAGAGGCAAAGAAAGCCATTCCAAAAGCCTTTATAAACATCCAGAGGCCAACCTTCGAGGGGGTCCAGTTAGGTGTCCAGTTAGGTCGAAGAGCCGAGGCAGAGAGGCCAGAATTGTGGGATTTACTTGAAGAAAGCCAGTTGATTCATCTCAAGAAGCCGGAGTTATACTCAAGACGGAGGATCTTCCCTTCAAATTCCTTCAGGGGGTTTTAGGGTTTTTCTTATGTTTAGTTTTATATTTTCTTTTGAGATGCATTCTTTTTATCATTATGAACTAAAACCCTTAAATACCTGAGGGGGATGAAACCTAAGACGGATCTTGTTATTGTTTTCTGAACTATATGATGAATACTTGATTTGGTCTTAATTATGTTCTCTTAATTCTTGTTTTGATATTTTAGGATATTGATTCAAGTATTGATGTGCTTAGGCAGTGGAGCAAAAGTCCCTGTTTAAGAGTAAATCTAACATAATTAAGCGGAGTTGATCGCAACCCTAGAAAAAGGATGACAAAAATCTGACGAATTAGGATCAAACCTAATATGGGAGTCCATAGATCGAGTTAATGCAATTTTAGGGGTTTTAATTAGAAAGATATTTCAATTAATCAACCTAGGGTTAGACGTTAGTAGCCTTGAAAGAGGTGTTAATATAAATTAGGGAATCCTACGGATCAAGTCATGGGAATAAATCGTCTGGTTTAGCGTTAAATAACAAGTGAAGTCTAGGTGGATTCTTCCTCGGGTATTGTCTTAATCAATTGGTTTTTCCCACAAGTATTTTCCCAAATTCATCCTCTTTATCTTTGCATCTTTAGCTTAGTTGTTAGTTAATTAATAATTCACTTTTATTCTTAGGCTAAATAATAAAAAGAAAGTTAGTATTAGTACTTCTAGTTCCTTTGGGTTCAACAATCCGGTCCTGCCACTAACTATACTACTATTCGATAGGTACGCTTGCCTCAATCATTGTCATAGTTAGTTTCTAGGCTCGATCATTCTTTTTATAAATTTTTAAGACTCTAACACATGATCAGTTGTTAAATAGGGTTAAAAGACGTGGTAGGGTTAAAATGGGATGTCTTAAGTGATAAAAGATGAGTAAAATAAGGGTTTAGCTGCCAGGTTGCACTTGTCAGGTCAGGTTATCTGCAGAAAAATTACAGCAATGTCGAGCAAAGGGGTTCCGTGTTGTGACATCTCTGGCAGTTTATCGTTGTCGCGACTTCAGGGTTCAGTGTCATAATAGACTCTATATCTTTGGATTTTTTAATATACTAGTTGCGGTGTTGCGACACATAGTGTTTGTGTCACAACATAGAAAGAATTTTCTCAAATTTATTAAAAATTGCCCTTGATGTTGAGACACAGGATTCTTGTGTTGTGACATGAGCTCTGTTCTTACTCGAAACTCCATCTTCTAAAGTGTTACGATTTCTATAGAGTGAAAAAATAATAAAAATTAAAATCTATACTAAACAGTCAACTAAATGTACAATAATTTACAACAGTTTAGCATCAATCAAATATTCTAAGTCTTACTGTCGGATTCATCCAACAGTATCACCAGTTCACAAATGGACGGTTCTTCCGTTCTATCAGTATTAGTCCATCGTTTGTTGTGCCATTCCACCTTTGCTTGCTTGTCCCTTTCCTTAACCTTGTTTATTCTTTCTACATGCATAAAATGAAGTGTATCCCTTGACTCGAGAATATTAGAAATAGGTAATCCTTTGCATTGCTCCATTAACTTCCTCCTACCTTTTTTTTTTCACTTGGTTGATGATCAAATTTAAAGATTTCAATCTCACCATTGATTTTCATGGTTAATTCATTTTTTTCTAAATCAATGATGGATCTCGAGGTGGCTAGAAAAGGTCTACCTAATAAGATCGATATCTCTCGATCTTCTTCAAAATCTAGAACTACAAAATATGCTGAGATAATGATGCTACGTACTTTGGCTAACACATCTTCCAACACACCTTTTGGATGTACTGAAGACCTGTCAGCCAACTGTAGTGTTACCTGAGTAGTATTGAGATCCCCCAACCCGAGTTTTTCAAAAATGGATAGGGCCATTAAATTAATACTAGCTTTTAAAAGCTCGTTTTTGGTCAAATAGGAACAATGGTTTTAGGACCACAAATCTAAGGTGAAAATATATATTTTATTATTATTTTAATGTTTACAGCATGGTTGAATGATTGTTTGAAAGTTTCATTAAGAAATTTTATCGTTTGGTTGGTCAATTCGATAAAAAGGACTAAATAGCGTAAAGTGTAAAACTTGAGTTCTAATAGCTAAAGGTGCCTAATAGCTATAGAACTTTAAAGAAAAGGTCCTTATGTTGTAATTAGATCATTAATAGCATGAGTGGACATATATCGACATATATTAAGGTGTTTTAAATGGTTTATTATAAGGTTAATATATAAATTTAATAAATAAAGGTTAATTAAATAAAACAAATGAAATATTTCTTTCATTCATCTTCTTGGAACTGAAAAATAGGGCTAAGGGAGGCCATTTTTGGTATTCAAGAATTCGTTCGCTTATTGATTAATTGTAAGTCTGTTTTTGCTCAATTTTTAATGATTTCTATGTTTTTGTGATTGTTCCAACTAGTACTAGCTAGCCTAGGGACTATTTTGCAAAATTGTTAAAGATTTTATTAGTTTCTATTGATGAAAATATGTGTTCTTTGATGGTTGATGATAGATTTTGAATGCTTGTTGTTAGATATACAAGTTTTGTAAAGTGATTTTGAGTAAAAATGCAAAATGGGGATTAAATTGAGAAATGTTGAAACTTTGTGGTTAAAATGTGAAATAAATGAAAAAATATGGACTGTTAGGGGTATAATGGTAATTCGGCTAAGCATGGGTGTTTTGGAATTTGCATGAATTTGTGATTTTGTGTATTGAGGACTAAATTGTAAAAATTTGAAAGTTTAGGGGTTAATGTGTAAAATAGCTCAAATGTATATTTTGGATTGAGTTGAATAAAATGATGATTAAATAATTTAATTTTGAATATATTTAGAACAAGAAAAGCGAAATTTGGATCTAGATCGGGGAAAAACTAAAGTTATTGACTAATCCACTTATTTCGTAATTTTCACATTCGAGGTAAGTTTGTATGTGATAAATTTTATTTTAAATGTTAATTAAATGCTTTGATATTGTATGTGTTGTGTATACAAGACTTCAGATAAATTCGATAATGACTCGATGATAATTCAGCGTTCGAGATCCTGGTTAAACCTTAGGAATAGTTTAGGATACTAATGACATTTTATTAGGAGCTTCATTGATTTGGCTTTGGGCCATGATATTAGCACTTCGAGTACGAGTTATACCGATTTGGCTTTTGTCCATGCATATCGGCTGGTTTGGCTTCGGGCCATGATATTAGTACTTCAGAGATAAGTTACCTTGATTTGGCTTTGAGCCATGGTTTAGGTACTTATTGTATGAGACCTTTGAGTATCCGACTTCTATTCTGAATGGTTCAATGGGTAAATGAAAGATATGATTGAGTATGAGAATGAAATGAGATGGTACAGGTACGTACATGACAGGTATAAGTTTTGGTTCAAAGAAACTTGTCAAGAATGTAATTGAATCGTAACTATGTATATGAAAGGTTTATTAGCCAATATACGTTGCATGTTGATATATTTAAATTGTTGGATTATATTCTTGAGATTTAATTAAGTTTATTGTATACGAGCTTACTAAGCTTTATAACTTACTTTGTTTATTTTTCTTATGTTTTATAGTGTTATCAAGCTAGCTCGAATTCGGGGATCATCGGAGATCGCTTCACACTATCCACCTATCACTCGGTACCTATGAACTTTGGTGTTTTATGTATATGGCATGTATAGGGACTTTGAGTCATTTTGGTATTATAGCATGATTTTGGCCAATTGTGTTGGCTTGTATATATTGAATGTTTGGTTGTATGTTAGCCATGTAGGTTGGCTGATTTGAAAATTATGTAATGTAAATATACATGTGTTAATGCCTCTTAGTGATGTAGTCCATGTTTGCTTAGAAATGGCTTGGTTAATGCAACTCTTAAGGTAGCTAATGGTTGATGAATTGAGAATGGTTATGCTTGTGAATTGGTGAAAAATGATGTATGTTTGGTAAAGGTTTAGTTAGTTGATTTGTATATGTGTTTTTGATATGTTTTGAATGAGTAAAACATGAGTTTATAAGCATGTTGGTTGTTAGTATTGGAAATGGTATGATTTAGTATTGATTGTGGTTAAAAATAGATGTTCATTTATGCTATGAACTTGTACCATTTGGGTTGTGTAGGTACATACAAATTTGGGTGGCAAATTGGCTTGATAAATAGCCTATTTTTGTCTACACGGGCAGAGACACGGGCGTGTGTCTCAGTCGTGTGTGACACACGGTCATGTTGCATAGCTGTGTGTCCCCTGGTGTTGAAATTGAAATGAAGTCAGTATGCTCCATACAGTCTCACACACGGGCATGTGATCAGTCGTGTGGCATAAATCAGTATACCTTATAATTTAGACACGAGCGTGTGTAACAGCCCGACTTAGGGGCTAGTCGAAATAGTGGGTTTGGGACTGCTAAACCGAAGTTAAGGAAAATTATTTTGATGTTATTTTATGTGTTATGGTATTATTATAAGGTTATGTGAAAATTTTGGTGTATTAATTTGAGTGATAGCAAGCTTAATTGTGAAAAAGGACTAGCATAAAGTGTGAAAGTTCTATTTTATAAGGTAGAGGTACCTAATAGCTATAGAATGTAAATTGGAGGTTTGTAAAGTGCAATTAGGCCATTTATCTAGCGATGGCCGGCCATATAAGAGCTAGGGAGACAAGATTCTAATGTTGGTCAAATTTGGTGGATATTAGGTGATAAAAATGAATAAATTAAGATGAATACAGATGTTATCATCTTTTTACTATTCCTCCACCTGCATCCATCAAAAATTGAAGAGAAACAGGGGTTTTGAAGCTCAAAACTTTCAGTCAACATATTCCCTATCAAGTAAGTGATTTTGATATTTTTCTTAATGGTTTTTGTACTTTTGGAGTCCCCAAAGCTTAAGCTAGCTAATGAGGGGACTAATTTGAGATATGGTTGAAAGTCTAGGGACTTGCCATGAGAGTAGTTATGTTGTTAGCTGAGTTTTTATGGAAGAAAATGAATGTTAGGAATATGAGAAACAACTTTTGTGAAAGGTGCTAGCATGAAAACACGTAAATAGGACTTAAATGCAAATAATGAATTTGTGTCATAAGTGCATGAAATAGTTGGAATGGTAAGTAGTTGTAAGGGAAATGAATGTTCAGCTAGGCTTATTTATTGATAAAGTGTGTTGAAAAATTATTTACGAGCCTAGGGGCAAAATTGTAATTTTGTCATAGTGCAAGGGCAAAATAGTCATTTTTGCCCAAGTGTAGAAATTTATGCATTATGATCATAGAAATATCTAAATGAGTGAATCTTATTATTATAGATCAAGAAGAGTGCAGAATTAACCTTGACCGGGGAAAAGGCAAGGTCACGGATTAGATCATTAGTTGACGCGTTTTGCACCGAGGTAAGTTTGTGTGTAAACAATGCATTTTATATATATACACATTGTTGATGCTAACTAGTGTATAGCACAATTGAGAACATGTATGATTCAAGTGGATTTATGGTGGTAGTTATTGAATAACTCTAGTATGAATGATGGAATGGATATGTAAGTAAGTTATATCAATACTTGATGGTGGGCTAAGTGCGATACCACCTTAATACTTAATCACGATGGGCTATGTGCGATACCATCATCTATTTATCATTTGGTGGGCTATGTGCGATACCACCCCAAATAAATCTGATGGTGGGCTAAGTGCAAAACCATCGGGAAATTGATCTTGAGTAGTTGATCAATAGATAGTGATGTGTTGTATTATGTGATGTTGTGGTGCTAAGTGCAGGGACTTATGCCAATGAATGTATACATTGATCTTGTGACGTGGTTGGAATGTGGAAATGGGAGGAATGAGTAAGCTTGATTATGATTGTGGATTGTTTCTTGTTTAGTATGTTTTGCTATATGATTGTTAAGCATATACTAAAATGTTATATTGTTTACATGTAAACTTACTAAGCTTAAAGCTTACTCCCTTTTTCTTTCCCATGTTTTATAGAGCTTAAGAGTAGAGCCGAAGTACGTCGAAAATCAGAAGATCGCCCACACTATCAGTTCATCTTGGTATATCTAGACTTAGTGATTTTGTTTATGGCATGTACAGGGGCTAGACTAGTTAGATTATTTTGTTATTTTGGCTAAAATGTATTGGCCCCTTATTAAGATATCCATTTTGTATAATGCCATGGTTGATGGCTCACTTTATCATTTATGAAAATATGAAGTTATTCATGGAAGTTCATATTACAATTATGTGTTGTTTATTAGTATGTTGAATGGATTCATGTGGTAGGAGCTGAGGGGTACAAAGGGCTTGGTAGATAGCCTGCTAATTGTCCACATGGGCAAACACACGGGCGTGTGTCTAGACCATGTGAGAGGCACGACTAGCACATGGGCGTATACCCAGGCCGTGTGAAGTCTGTACCTTGCACTTGGAATTTCAATCGCCACACGACTAGAGCACACGGACGTGTGTATAGGTCATGTGGATAAGACAGGATGCCAAGGTTTGGCACACGGGCCAGGGCCACGGGCGTGGCGAGGTCGTGTGAGATTAGTCAGTGCCGACCACGGGTGAAAGACACGGGCATTTCTTAGAGGAACACAGGCGTGTCCCTAAAACAATACGGGCGTGTGGCCCCTGTTTTGTTGGAAAGTTTCTCGAAGTCATAAAAGTTCTCGAAATAGTTTCGATACCTCTCGAAAGTATGTTTAGGGCCTTCTAGGCTGAGTATGTGCAAGTGATGGGGTTAAGTGAAATTTTACAACCCTATTCGGGATGTTTAAGCAAGGTTAGTTTGGTAATGCCTTAAACCTTGTTCCGGATTGAATATAGATCAGAGGTTTTACATTTAGTGGTATCAAAGCTATGGTTTAGTCAATTCTCAGACTACCATAGCGTGTGTAAGAGTCTAGCTATACATGCCATTAGCGTATGATGATAGTGTGGTGGATTCTGATGATTCTAAACTTTGTTTTTATGTAGTATATGGATCCTAATCAATTAGCTGCTTGTAACATCCTAGAATCAAGGGTTCTGCGTTTTGCACTATCCTTGGCTAGTTATGCTTGTTGTTTTGGTGTGTTTGAGAGTTTTGGGAAGGCTCGGGTTCAAGCCAGAGCCTTGGTGAAATTTTTGTTTTTGGGCATAAGGGGGAAGAGCTAGGGGAAGTAGGATTTAAGAATATTTATTTTTGTTTGTTGACACAAAAAGAAGTATGGTGTGGTGGCAAGGTGACGCTACTTAAGGAGCAAGGGAGTGGCGTCACAAGGGAGCAGGAGGAGGAAAGAGTTCAAGCCCTATCTGCTACACAGTGGAACTTTCTTTTTGTGCTCAAGGGGGTGAAGTGTTGGCATTCGACTGAGACTCTTCTAGGAGGAGTTTGAATGAGTCAAATGCATTCAAATGGATGGACAAGAGAGCTTGGAGAAGTTTGAATTGGTCAAGCCAATTTGAAAGGGTGATGGGGTGTAATTGGTGGAGCAAAACAAGGGATTTGGTGGGTGGTAGAGTTGTTGGCCAAATATGGGAGTTGTTGGGAGGTGAGTTTCAGCTAGGAGTGTTTTTGGTAGGTAAATTCGACATTTGGTAGGAGGCGAGTGAAAACCGAAAAGCTTTGAAGAGAGTGTGCCGAGATTCCCTTATGTTCTTTTTTTTCTTCTTTTGACATTTTAGGCTTTCTTCTTGAGACATTTATGGTCCTCTGTGTTGCTTTTCTGCGATTTTCTTTTGAGCACTTTCTCTTTTCTACCTTTCTTCCACTTGTTTTCTTTTGTGTTTCCATTCTCCTTGCTGAAATCACTAGCTACCATTCCCCTTTTTGTTTCATCTCTCTCTTGTGCACAGTATTGCCGAATCCCCTTCTACTCCCTAACTCCTCTTTTCTCTAATAAATAGCCACCATAGATCCTTGCGTCCGATTGTTTAAGGGAGGGCCGAACCTTTTCTTTGAATCTCTATACATCCATTCCCATCTTTTTCCTCACATCTCTTCCTATTGCAATCTTCATAATCGAACTCTGCCAAACCTTCAGAAGCAAAGTGGTTAGTCTTTTCTTTTCTATCTTGTTGGCTTTAAAGCCGAAAGTCTCACTCTATTTCTTCTTCCTAAGGCCGAATCTGTTGAAGTGCAAGTACACCCTTTTAGCCTCTTCTTAGCTTCGGGATCTCGTAAGGAGAGTGGTAAGTTAGTCATGGCCAAATAAGGGGGGAGGCCCTCCTTCATGTTTCGTTTAGGCCGAAAGGTCGTTTCTTCTTTATTTGGAACACCATTTCTAACTTGTGAGTTATTTAGGGATTCATCTGGAATCGCAAGTCAAACCCGTTGGTATGTTTCCTCAGTAGTCAAGGTAAGGAGTTCATCTTTCGTTCTTTGTGACCAGTTTCTATTCATTTTACTCTGCCATAATCAAACCCCTTGTTGGGGCAATCGCTGTTTTCATTATTGTACTGTATTGATCAAGATTATCTCATGGATGCGAGTGCTAGCCATACTAAGGAGGGTACGTCAAAGGAGCCGAAAGGGAGGGGACTCGTAGTCTCTGCTTCTAAGTTCAAACGGCATGCAGTGTCAGCCGTTCGGGATTTTCCACCTGGTTGTGGTAGAGAGCTGACGTCTGTTTGGATTAGACAAATCGCTGTGATTCCCGCTAGTGAGAGTGTCTACGATCAAGAGTGTTTAACTCTTCATGTAATCAGGTGTGTAAACCACACACTTTCATTTGTCTGTTTGCATTAATATGTGTATTGGCCATAGGCCGAAATAATTGTAACGACGACTGAGATACCCTAGTGGGTAATGTGGGGATGCCAGGTAACTAACACTTGTGACTATGCTTTTGGATAATTTAGCACAATTATATGTATGCTCCGACTGTCTGATGCACATTGACGTATATTCTGCATTCATCACATTATGATAATATGTTGCATGGGGTTGGGATATGATATTGATGAAAGGGGCAGTGTATTCTGGTGACTCTGTCACCCTATTCTGGTGGCTTTTCCACATTCTAATCTGGTGGCTCTGCCCCATTCTATTTCGTGGCTATGCCACACAATCTGGTGACTTTGTCATAATTTCGGTGATGAGCGGCATGACTGCAGCATGACTGCCATCGATGGTGTGTAGCGAACGAGGGTTGATTGTAGAAATGCCCACCGGTGTGCTTTGGTTGGTCGGGTGGTGTGTAGCAGATGGAATAATAGGCTGGGTTGGATTTTGCATTGCATTCATTATCTGTTATACTATGTTAATAGGGCTAAGGCCCAGTTTGCTCTATAAGGGCTTCGCCCATATTGATTTCGTAAAGGGTAAGGCCTAGATGGTTTCTAAATGGGTTCGGGCCCAGATATTGATCGTGTGGGGAATTACACACTGAGTTCTCGTAACTCACCCCTCTGCTTAATTTTGCAGGTAATACCTAGCTTCACGGATTTGGAGCCGAGGCGGACTCTGTGGTGGCCATGCACTATAACTTAGTAAACTCCCTTTTAAAGTACTTTAAATTTATTTTAAACCTAGGTTTATGTTTTGTAATAAAGCCACTATGATTTTAATTGGGTTTTTATTTTCTTTATTTTAATGTATTTATTATCTATCATGAATTGTTTAATACGGGATTTTCCTAAAAACTTAAACAACCGTTTCCCAAGTCATTAATGAATGGATCACACACTATGGATAAATAAATTCGGGATTTTCTTAAACTACAATAATTTTTTTCAAAAACATCACATACTAAAATCCACTGGTTTTCGATTCTTGTATTATGAAACAAGTTTTCGGTTGCTAATAATATTTATAACCTTTTGCAAGAAAACCTTAAATCAAGTTTGAGTTTTAAAAGGGAATCAAAACACGAAATTTTTAAGCGAACGCGAAGTTTTTTTAAACAACCTTTCCATGTGACATACCAGATCAGGTTGTAACTTCTAGACTGGGTTTGGGGTGTTAAAATTTGTAGTATCAGAGCGGGTTGCAAAACTTAGCTGTGGAATGGGTTCAAAAATGTTTTTCAAAATTGGTTTGAAATATGGTTTGAAAATATATATATATGTGTGTGTATGTGTTTTTCTGAAAGTATGGCACCTGAGTCCCCAGTACCAATCCGTACTGTAAGTCTTCTAACTCTGCTTGATTATATGAAAGGATTTTTATTATATTGTGATTGCTAGTGATAGGAGATAAAACTTTAGAGATTGAGACCTTTAGAAATACGACTTGCGAAAACAACTTTTAAGTTTGAATTCATAAGATATTCGTTAACAAACTGTGGAATAATTTGCTAATTCATAAAATTTTTGATCAGATTAAGTTGAATCAGTAAACATGAGCGCTAGAGGACGTGGACGTGATATTCGCGGCCATGGCAGAGGTCGGGGTGTCAAGGCTGGATCCGCGGAATCAGGACACGGGCCGGAAGGTGAAGTTCCAGCATCACCAGTAGCGAAAGTGGGGTCTCAAGACCGAACTGGAGGGGACGATTCTTTGTCCCAAGCCATGTTGTATGTTTTGGAAGGGTAGCTGGAGCAAGTACTGAAACGGTAGCTCGGAAATCTATTCTGGAGCGACTTCGGGCAAATGGGGCTGAGATGTTCAGAGGCTTTTCTGGCGTGGCCCCAAATGTAGCTGAGTACTGGCTGGAAGCGGTTGAGCAAGTTATGGACGACCTGGACTGCACAGCAGAGGAGAAGTTGAAATGAGCAGTGTCCCTTCTGAGAGATGAAGCGTACCAGTGGTGGCTTACAGTGAAAGAAGGTACACTAGCGGACCGTATTACCTGGGATTTCTTTAAGACAGTGTTCCAGGGAAAATATGTTGGGGCTAGCTATGTGTATGCCTAGAGAAAAGCATTTTTGAATCCAGTTCAAGGGGGTAAATCTGTGGCTGAATACGAGGCAAAATTTCTACGCTTGAGCCATTACGCCCGAGAGATAGTTGGGACTTACTATGAGCATTGTGTACAGTTCGAAGATGGATTGCGAGACGAGCTGTGAGTACTGATAGCTCCGCAGTGGGAAAGGGATTTTGCTATATTAGTGGAGAAAGCGAAGATTACCGAAGAGGTGAAGCGCTCTGAGAGGCAAAACAGGGATAAAGACAGGGGCAGAAAGAAGAGAAGTTTTGGGGCGTCAAGGTCTGCTGGGGGTGTGCAAAAGAGGCCTAGCTTCGATGGGCCAGGTCGAGTCGCGATGCCTGTTGCTGCTGGTCAGGCTCGACCGTGTGCTCTGTGTAGAAAAATACATCTAAGGGAGTGTTGGAGAAGAACTGGAGGATGCTTTAGGTGTGGATCTAGGGATCATTTGATAAAGGATTGTCCACAAGAGGTGACTAGAGTACAGACGGTAGGTGAGGGAATTGTTCAAGCAAGGAGAGGTGGTCAGCCGCCGCCGAGAGGTCGTGGTCCGGTTAGAGGTGGAATCAGTTTTGGCCGAGGTCAGGGAGCACCGGGCAGAGGTGCTAGTAACGTGGATGCAAGACAGTCGTGGTTAGTCTATGCAGCTCGACATCGTGAGGACGGCGACACACTGGACGTCATAACCGGTACATTCTTTTTATTTGATGAACCGTTTACTGCTTTAATTGATATTGGATCGAACCATTCATATGTTGCTGGTGCTGTGTCTGGAACTTTGGGAATAGAATCTGATGTTGCTTCTAGGGAAATGACTGTGATTAGCCCTTTAGGACAATCTGTAGTGGTGAACCAACTAGTTAGGAATGTGCCTCTAGAAGTGCAAGGGATTGTTTTCTCGGCAGACTTGATGGAACTATCGTTCGGCGAGTTTGATCTGATCTTAGGTATGGATTGGTTAGTCAAGTATCGGACAAACTTGGATTGTGCTGCTAAGCGCATGATATTGAAGACTCTTGAGGATAAGGAGGTACTGGTGGTAGGTGAGAGAAGGAATTACCTGTCCAATGTGGTGTCTACACTAAAGGCTGAAAGAATGGTACGGAAAGGGTGTGAGGCGTTCCTAGTTTTCATCAATGCTTTGAAAGCCAAAGAATTGTCTGTAAGGGATGTAAGGACAGTGAAAGAGTTCTCAGACGTTTTTCTAGAAGAGCTTCCAGGGTTTCCTCTGGATTGCGAGGTGGAGTTTCGGGAATGACTCTGGTGTCCGTTGCCCCATATTGGATGGCGCTGAAGGAGCTGGTAGAACTTAAAGCTCAGATCCAGGAGCTGTTGGATTGTGGTTTTATCCGACAAAGTGTGTTCTCTTGGGGAGCGTCGGTGTTGTTCGTTAAGAAATAAGATGGGTCGATGCGTATGTGCATTGACTATAGGCAATTGACCAAGTTTACGATTAAGAACAAGTACCCTCTACCAAGGATTAATGACTTGTTCGATCAGCAGTGAGAAACTTTTGTTTTCTCGAAGATAGACTTGAGATCTGGATATCATCAGTTAAAGGTCAAGGAGGCGGATATTCATAAGACTGTGTTCCGAACTCGATATGGGCATTATGAGTTTCTGGTGATATCGTTCGGGTTAATAAATGCACCAACCGCATTTATGGATATGATGAACCTGGTATTCCAACCCTACCTAGACTGGTTCGTGGTAGTATTCATAGATGACATTTTGGTGTACTCAAGGACTGAAGATGAGCATGATTAGCATCTTTGGGTTGTTCTACAGATATTGAGAGAGAAGCAACTGTATGCCAAATTTAGCAAGTGTGAATTTTGGCTAAGGGAAGTGACCTTTTTGGGGCATGTTGTGTCTGCAGAGGGGATTAGGGTGGATCCTCAAAAGATTTAAGCCGTTCTGGACTGGAAACCTCTGAAGTCTATAGTAGAAATTCAAAGTTTTCTTGGTTTGGCTGGGTACTACAGATGATTCGTTGAGGGGTTTTCACTGATTGCTGCACCATTAACCAAGTTGTTACAAAAAGGAGTACCATTCGTTTGGGCTGATAAGCAACAAGAAAGCTTTAAGAAGCTAAAGAGAATTTTGACTGAGGCACCAGTGTTGATTCAACCTGAGGTTGGGAAGGAGTTCATAGTTTATTGTGATGCGTCACACATAGGGTTAGGATGTGTGCTAATGCAAGAAGGGAGGTGGTAGCATATGCGTCTCGGCAATTAAGACCATATGACGTGAACTATCCCACTCATGACTTGGAGTTAGCTGCTGTGGTGTTCGCCCTAAAGATATGGAGGCACTACTTATTTGGAGAAAAGTCTATTATCTACACCGATCATAAGAGCCTAAAATATCTCCTTACCCAGAAGGTGTTGAATTTAAGGTAGTGGAGGTGGATCGAGTTGTTGAAAGACTATGACTGCTCGATTGAGTAACACCCGGGTAAAGCTAACGTAGTGGCGGATGCGTTGAGTCGTAAGGTGATATCGAATTTGAGGGTAATGTTTGCTCATCTCAGTCTATATGAAGATGGTAGTCTGTTAGCTGAACTTCAAGTGAAGCCGACATGGATAAGTCAGATTAAAGAGAAGCAATTGTTGGACGAGGTGATAAGTTCTTGACTCCAGCAAGTGCAGGATGGTGAGACAGAGGATTTTGGTCTGAACAGTTAATGAGTATTATGTTTTCAAGGAAAGATTTGTATGCCAAAGGATTTTGAGTTGAGACAGATGATTCTGCGGGAAGCGTATAGTAGCCCATACGCTATGCATCCCGGCAGAAGTAAGATGTATCGAGATTTACGCGAACTGTACTGGTGGCCAGGGCTGAAGCGGGAGATTACGGGCTTTGTGAGTAAGTGTTTGACATGTCAGCAAGTGAAGGCGGAGCATCAGCTACCTTCGGAGTTGTTGCAACTGGTGAAGATTCCACTTTGGAAGTGGGAGAGGATAACGATGGATTCTGTTAGTGGGCTACCTCTGACGCCTACTAAGAAAGACTCAGTGTGGGTCGTTGTCGATAGGTTAACGAGATCTGCTCACTTCATACCGGTCCGTACGGATTACTCGCATTAGAAGTTAGCTAAGCTATATGTGGCGGAAATTGTGAGGTTGCATGGGGTACCAGTGTCTATCATATCAAATAGGGATCCTAGGTTTACATCACGATTTTGGAAGGCATCACACGAAGCTCTGGGTACGAGGCTAGATTTCAGCATAACGTTTCACCCACAGACTGATGGCCAGTCGGAAAGGGTAATTCAGATTCTGGAAGACATGTTAAGAGGCTGTGTGATTGACTTCAGGGGTAGTTGGGAAGATTTTCTACCATTGGCAGAGTTTGCATACAACAATAGCTATCAATCTAGCATTCAGATGGCACCCTACGAAGCGTGGTATGGTCGTAGGTGTCGCACCCCTACCTGCTGGACAGAATTGGGTGAGTGATAGTTGTGGGGTCCAGAATTGATCTCAGAGATAGAGGAAAAGGTTAGGTTGATTCGGGCTCGATTGAAGGAAGCTTCCGACAGGCAAAAATCGTATGCGAATCTAAAGCGTAAGGAGATAGAGTTCTCAGTGGGTGATCAGGTCTTACTGAAAGTTTCACCTTGAAAGAAGGTTCTAAGATTTGGATGGAAAGGCAAATTGAGCCCCAGATTCATCGGGCCTTATCGAGTGTTGAAACATGTGGGACCAGTAGCTTATCAGCTTGAGTTACCTCCGGAGTTGAATCAGATGCATAACATATTCCATGTTTCAATGTTAAGACGCTATCATTTGGATCCATCTCACATAGTGCCGGTGGAGGAAATTGAAGTAAGACCTGACCTGTCTTTTGAAGAAGAACCAGTGCAGATCTTTGATCGATATGTCAAGGTGTTGAGAAGAAAGTTAGTTCCATTGGTCAGAGTCTTGTGGCGAAATCACGGTTCAGAAGAAGCCACGTGGGAGCTATAGGATGTGATGCAACAACAATACCCTCATCTCTTTTGAGCAGGTAAATTTCGAGGCCGAAATTGCTTTAAGGGTGTAGAACTGTAACATCCTAGAATTAGGGGTTGCATTTTGCACTATTTCTGTTGTTTGGCTAGTTATGCTTGTTGTTTTGGTATGTTTAGGAGTTTTGGGAAGGCTCGGGTTCAAGCCAGAGCCTTGGTGAAATTTTGGTTTTTTGGGCATAAGGGGGAAGAGCTAGGGGAAGTAGGCTTTAAGAATATTTATTTGTGTTTGTTGTCACAAAAAGGAGTATGGTGTGGTGGCAAGGTGACGCCACTTAAGGAGCAAGGAGTGGCGTCACAAGGGAGCAGGAGGGGTAAAGAGTTCGAGTCCTATCTGCTGCACAGTGGAACTTTCTTTTTGTGCTCAAGGGGGTAAAGTGTTGGCATTCAGCTGAGACTCTTCCAGGAGGAGTTTGAATGAGTCAAATGCATTCAAATGGGTGGACAAGAGAGCTTGGAGAAGTTTGAATTTGTCAAGCCAATTTGAAAGGGTGATGGGGAGTAATTGGTGGAGTAAAACAAGGGATTTGGTGGGTGGTAGAGTTGTTGGCCGAATATAGGAGTTGTTGGGAGGTGAGTTTCAGCTAGGAATGTGTTTGGTAGGCAAATTCGGCATTTGGTAGGAGGGGAGTGAAACCCGAAAGCTTTGAAGAGAGTGTGCCGAAATTCCCTTATGTTCTTTGTTTTCTTTATTTGACATTTTAGGCTTTCTTCTTGAGACATTTCGGGTCCTCTGTGTTGCTTTTCTGCTATTTTCTTTTGATCACTTTCTCTTTTCTACCTTTCTTCCACTTGTTTTCTTTTGTGTTTCCATTCTCCTTGCCGAAATCACTAGTTACCATTCCCTTTTTTGTTTCATCTCTCTCTTGTGCACAGTATTGCCGAATCCCCTTCTGCTCCCTAACTCTTCTCTTTTCTCTGATAGATAGCCACCATAGATCCTTGCGTCCGATTGTTTAAGGGGGGCCGAACCTTTTCTTTGAATCTCTGTACATCCATTCCCATCTTTTTCCTCTCATCTCTTCCTATTGCAATCTCCATAATCGAACTCTGCCGAACCTTAAGAAGCAAAGTGGTTAGTCTTCTGTCTGCCGAAAGTTCATCTGCATTCAGTATTGGTTAGTTGCAAGGTAATGTTTTTCTTCTTAATTTCTTTTCCTTCGGTTCTTGTTCTTTTCCTTTCTATCTTGTTCACTTTAACGCCGAAAGTCTCACTCTATTTCTTTTTCTTAAGGCCGAATCTGTTGAAGTGCAAGTACACTCTTTTAGCCTCTTCTTAGCTTCGGGATCTCGTAAGGAGAGTGGTAAGTTAGTCATGGCCGAATAAGGGGGAGGCCCTCCTTCATGTTTCGTTTAGGCCAAAAGGCCGTTTCTTCTTTATTTGGAACATCATCTCTAACTTGTGAGTTATTTAGGGATTCATCTGGAATCGCAAGTCGAACCTGTTGGTATGTTTCCTCAGTAGTCAAGGTAAGGAGTTCCTCTTCCGTTCTTTGCGACCAGTTTCTACTCGTTTTACTCTGCCATAATCAAACCCCTTGTTGGGGCAATCGCTGTTTTCACTATAGTACTGTATTGATCAAGATTCTCTCATGGATGCGAGTGCTAGCCATACTAAGGAGGATGCGTCAAAGGAGCCGAAAGGGAGCGGGCTCGCAGTTTCTGCTCCTAAGTTTAAACGGCATGTAGTGTCAGCTGTTCGGGATTTTCCACCTGGTTGTGGTAGAGAGCCGACGTCTATTTGGATTAGACAAATCGCTGTGATTCCTGCTAGTGAAAGTGTCGACGACAAGAGTATTTAATTCTTCGCGTAATCAGGTGTGTAAACCACACACTTTCATTTGTCTATTTGCATTAATATGTGTATTGGCCATAGGCCGAAATAATTGTAATGACGACTGAGATACCCTAGTGAGTAAAGTAGGGATGCCATGTAAGTAACACTTGTGACTATGTTTTTGGATAATTTAGCACAATTATATGTATGCTCTGACTGTCTGATGCACATTGACGTATGTTCTGCATTAATCACATTATGATAATATGTTGCATGGGGTTGGGATATGATATTGATGAAAGGGGTAGTGTATTGTGGTGACTCTGTCACACTATTCTTGTGGGTTTTCCATAATATGATCTAGTTGCTCTGCCACATTCTGTTTTGGTGGCTATGCCACACAATCTGGTGACTCTGTCACAATTTCGGCGATGAGCGGCATGACTACAGAGTGACTGCCATCGATGATGTGTAGCGGATGAGGGTTGATTGTAGAAATCCCCACTGGTGTGCTTTGGTTGGTCGGGTGGTGTGTAGCGGATGGAATAATAGGCTGGGTTGGGTTTTGCATTGCATTCATTATCTGTTATACTATGCTAATAGGGCTAAGGCCCAGTTTGCTCTGTAAGGGCTTCGCCCATATTAATTTCGTAAGGGCTAAGGCCCAGATGGTTTCTGAATGGGTTCGGGCCCAGATATTGATTTATGGGGAATTACACACTGAGTTCTCGTAACTCACCCCTCTGCTTAATTTCGCGAGTAATACCTAGCTTCGCGGATTTAGAGCCGAGGCGGACTCTGTGGTGGCCATGCACTGTTACTTAGTAAACTCCATTTTAAATTACTTTAAATTTATTTTAAACTTGGGTTTATGTTTTGTAATAAGGCCACTATGATTTTAATTGGGTTTTTATTTTCTTTATTTTAACGTATTTATTATCTATCATGAATTGATTAATACGAGATTTTTCTAAAAACTTAAACAACCATTTCCCAA
Source organism: Gossypium australe (assembly GCA_005393395.2). Taxonomy (NCBI): domain Eukaryota; kingdom Viridiplantae; phylum Streptophyta; class Magnoliopsida; order Malvales; family Malvaceae; genus Gossypium; species Gossypium australe. The sequence continues at coordinate 118,268,005 of CM016626.1, forward strand.
GTCATTAAGGAATTGATCACACACTATGGATAAATAACTTCGGGATTTTCTTAAACTACAATAATTTTTTTCAAAAACGTCACATACTGAAATTCACTAGTTTTCGATTCTCGTATTATGAAACAAGTTTTCAGTTGCTAATAATATTTAAAAGGGAATCAAAACACGAAATTTTTAAGCGAACGCGAAGTTTCTTTAAACAACCTTCCCATTTGACATACCAGATCCGGTCGTAACGTCTAGACCGGGTGTGGGGTGTTACACTGCTGATGACGCAGCTAGTAATGAGCCAGCTCCCGCTCAAGGGACCGCGCCAGTGCAGAGTGGACCCAAGACTAGGGGTAGGGAGAAGAGGCTCGGGAAGCCTTTCTCCAAATGATGAGTAATTGGTACATAGAATATGTGCGAGCGAACCCTAATGCTCAACCTCCTCCACCCCCTCCTATACTACAGTCAGTTCCTGTGGCTCCCCAAGGTATAGAATTAGTTAGGACAACTAAGTCCCCGGTAGAAAAATTTCGGAAGCCAGGGGCTGAGGACTTTCGAGCTAATATATATGATGACCCTGAGAGGGCAGAGTTCTGGCTTGAGAACTCAATGAGAGTATTTGATGAACTCTCCTGTACACTTGAGGAGAGCTTGAAATGTGTCACGTCCTTGCTGAGGGACTCGGCATATCATTGGTAGAAAACATTGACATTAGTGGTTCCGAAGGAGAGAGTGACGTGGGACTTCTTTTTAGAAGAGTTCCGAAATAAGTATATAAGTCAACGGTTTGTGGACCAGAAATGAAAGGAATTCATTGGGTTAAAGCAAGGAAAAATGACTGTGGCGGAATATGAGCATGAGTTTGTTAGGCTCAGTAAATACGGGCAAGAGTGCATGTCCACAGAAGCCATTTTATGCAAGAGATTCAAAGATGGATTGAATGAGGATGTCAGACTTCTAGTCGGGATTTTAGAACTAAAAGAATTTGTGGTATTGGTGAATAGGGCTAGTAAGGCAGAAGAATTGGGTAAAGAAAAGCGGAAAACCGTGAGTGAGGCTCGACAAGTAAGAAAAAGGCCGATGAGTAAATCCTACCAAGCTCAGTCGAAGAGGTCCAAGGAAGTGAACCCTCGGACGACTACATCAGTCGGGTATTCGCAAGGAGAGCGAGGCAACATGTACTCGGGTTCAAGAGTTCAGGCCACCTCGATGGCAAGTGTGGGCAATCCAAAGTCCAAACCGGAGTGCCCAAGTTGTGGCAGACATCACACTGGGGAGTGTTGGGGAAACAATCAGAATTGTTATAAGTGTGGGTCCTCCGACCATCTTATCCGAAACTGCCGTGAGAAGGATGACAAGGAGAGGAAGCAAGAGATAAGATAAACTAGTGCATCTTCTAGGGGTAGGCCACAAAAGAACCCGGGAGGTGGGACTAGTGGTAGAGGTACATCACGAGACTCTACTGTGAGGCCAGAGGGCCAGGTGCCAGCAAGGACTTATGCTATTCGCGCTCGAGAAGAGGCATCATCGCCAGATGTAATAACGGGTACATTTTTTCTTCATGACACCTTTGTTATTGCTTTGATTGACCCATGGTCAACCCATTCTTATGTTTGTATGAGATTGGCATCTAGTTTGAGTCTGACTATTGAGTCTACGAAATTTATGGTAAAGGTGTCAAACCCGTTAGGTAAACATGTATTAGTTGACAATGTGTGTAGGAATTGTCCTTTGACAATTAGGGGTCATCGTTTTCCAGCAAACCTTATGTTGTTGCCGTTTGATGGATTTGATTTGATTCTTGGTATGGATTGGTTGACTACCCATAGTGTTTTAGTGAACCGCGGTAGTAAATTTATTGAATTGAAATGTGAAAATGGAGATGTTATTCTGGTTGAATCAGGTGGGTCCAATAGTTCATCGGTGATGATTTTTTCCATGGTGGCTGAGAAATATTTGACAAAAGGGTACGAGTCTTATCTCGCTTTTATGTTAAATACTCAAGAGTCCGAAGTAAAGATTGAAACAGTGTCGGTTGTATGTGAGTATTCAGATGTATTCCTAGAAGAGTTACCCGGATTACCTCCAGTTAGAGAAATTGAGTTTGGAATTGAGTTAGTTCCGGGAATGGCACCTATTTCGGTTGCTCCATATAGAATGGCCCCACTAGAGTTGAAAGAACTAAAGGTTCAATTGCAAGAGTTAATGTACAAGGGTTTTACAAGACCGAGCTATTCACCATGGGGTGCTCCGATGCTTTTTATAAAGAAGAAGGATGGGACAATGAGATTGTGTATAGACTACAGAAAGCTCAACAAAGTGACTGTGAAGAACAAGTATCCTTTACCAAGGATAAATGATCTATTTGATCAACTAAATGGAGCTATGGTGTTCTCTAAGATTGATCTGAGGTTCGATTATTGCCAATTGAGGGTTAAGGAGCAAGATATACCGAAAACGTTATTCTGAACGAGGTATGGCCATTATGAGTTTCTTGTCATGCCGTTCGGTTTAACGAATACTCCTGCGATTTTTATGGACTTGATGAACTGTGTCTTTCGATCGTATTTGGACAAGTTTGTGGTTGTCTTTATTGATAATATATTTATTTATTTTCGAGGTGAGAATGAACATGCGGAGCATCTGAGAACTGTCTTACAGACTTTAAGAGACAAGTAGTTGTATGCTAAATTTAGCAAGAGTGAGTTTTGGCTCCAAGAAGTCAGATTCTTAGGACACATCGTTTCAGGTGATAGTATTAGGGTTGACTCGAGTAAAATCTTGGCTATTGTGGAGTGGAAGGTGCCGAGAAACATGTCGAAAGTTAGAATCTTTTTAGGTTTGGTGGGATACTACAGATGATTTGTAGAGGGGTTTTCTATGATTGCCACATCGATGATGAAACTGTTGGATAAGAATGTTAAGTTTGTCTGGATTAAGAAATGTCAACAGAGTTTTGAGAGTTTAAAAACATTATTGACTGAGGCACCAGTTTTGGTTCAACCAGAATTGGGGAAAGAGTTTGTGGTCTACAATGACGCGTCATTAAATGGTCTCGGTTGTGTGTTGATGCAAGAAGGTAAGGTAGTCACTTACGCCTCGAGACAGCTAAAACCGCATGAGAAAAATTATCCGACTCATGATTTGGAGTTGGCCGCGATTGTTTTCGCATTAAAGATTTGGCGACATTACTTATATGGTGAGAAGTGTCGAATCTTCACAGATCATAAGAGTTTGAAGTACTTGATGGATCAAAAGAATTTAAATTTGCGGCAACGGCGGTGGCTCCAATTGTTGAAGGATTATGAAGTAGCGATCGATTACCATCCGGGCAAAGCTAATGTGGTTGCGGATGCCCTTGGTAGGAAATCCCTATATGCTTTGAGAGCCATGAGTACGAGCTTAGCATTGTCTGACGATGGTACTGTATTAGCCGATTTGAGGGCTAGGCCACTATTTGTTCAAGGAATACGTGAGGCTCAAAGGAGTGATAGTGAGATACAAGCTAAGAGAGCTAAATGTGAATCGAGAAATGATTCTGACTTTCGAGTGGGTTCGGATGGTTGTTTAATGTTTCATGATAGAATTTGTGTACCTAGAGATGACGAGTTGATACGAGAAATTTTACAAGAGGCATATAGTGGATATTTGACAGTACATCCGGGTAGTACGAAAATGTACGATGATCTGAAGAAATTTTATTGGTGGCCGGGTATGAAAAGAGACATCTCAGAGTTTGTAACAAGATGTCTGATTTGTCAACAAGTGAAAGCTGAGCACCAAGTGCCTTCAGGATTGCTTCAGCCAGTAATGGTTCACGAGTGGAAGTGGGATCGGATCACTATGGACTTTGTGACGGGGTTACCTATGACTCTGAAAAAGAAGGACGTTGTGTGGGTTGTCGTTGATAGATTAATGAAGTCAGCTCACTTTATACCAATTCGTGTTGATTATTCGCTAGATAAGTTAGCCGAATTGTATATTGCAGAAGTGGTAAGATTACACGGAGTGCCTGTATCCATTATCTTGGATAGAGATCCGAGATTTACTCTGAGGTTTTGGAAGAAGATGCAGGAGGCCTTGGGTACAAGGTTAAATTTTAGTACTGCATTCCATCCTCAAATTGACGGCCAATCTAAAAGAGTAATTTAAGTTCTTGAAGATATGCTCCGATGCTGCATGTTAGGATTCGAAGGTAGTTGGGAAAGATACCTACCCTTGGTCGAATTTGTGTACAACAACAGTTATCAGTTGAGTATACGGATGGCACCGTATGAAGCCTTATATGGTCGATCTGGTTAAAGAGACTGAAGAAAAGGTGAAAGTGATCCGGGATAGTCTGAAAGCTGCTTCAGACCGACAAAAGTCTATGTGGATTTGAAAAGAAAGGAAATCAAGTTTAAAGTGGGTGACAGGGTATTTCTGAAAGTGTCCCCGTGGAAGAAAATTTGGAGATTTGGTCAAAAAGGGAAATTGAGTCCGTTGTTCATAGGGCCGTATGAGATTACCGAAAGGATTTTTAGTTGGCTTTACTGATAGAGTTAGAGATATTTCATAATGTGTTCCATGTACCGATGTTAAGACGATATCATTCTGATCATTCGCATGTGATTCCTTCAACAGAAATTGAGATACGATCGGATATGACTTAAGAGGAGGAGCCGATTAAGATTTTTGCTCGAGAGGAGAAACAGTTGCGGAATAAGAGCATAGCCTTAGTAAAAGTGTTATGGAAAAAACATGGTGTAGAAGAACTATGTGTGAACCGAAAGAAGCCATGAGAGAGAAATATCCAAACCTCTCTACCGGTAAGATTTTCGAGGGCAAAAATATCTATGGGGGGAGAGTTGTAACAGCCCGATTTAGGGGCTAGTCGAAATAGTGGGTTCGGGACCACTAAACCGAAGTTAATGAAAATTATTTTGATGTTATTTTATGTGTTATGGTATTATTATAAGGCTATGTGAAAATTTTGGTGCATTAATTTGAGCGACAACATGCTTAATTGTGAAAAAGGACTAAATCACATAAAGTGTAAAAGTTTTATTTTATAAGGTAGACGTACCTAATAGCTATAGAATGTAAATTGGAGGTTTTTAAAGTGCAATTAGGCCATTTATCTAGTAATGGCCGGCCATATAAGAGCTAGGGAGACAAGATTTTAATGTTGGTCAAATTTGGTGGATATTAGGTGATATAAATGAATAAAATAAGATGAATAAAGATGTTATCATCTTTTCACTATTCCTCCACCTTCATCCATTGAAAATTGAAGAGAAATAGGGGTTTTGAAGCTCAAAACTTTCAGCCAACATATTCCCTAGCAAGTAAGTGATTTTGAGATTTTTCTTAATGGTTTTTGTACTTTTGGAGTCCCCAAAGCTTAAGCTAGCTAATGAGGGGACTAATTTGAGATATGGTTGAAAGTCTAAGGACATTTGGAACGGTGGAAATGTGCAAGTGTACACAATCGTAACAAGTAATAAAAGTGACAAGTAAATGTCGAGTTATCGTACCCACAGGGACTGTAAAAGAATTATTTATGAAATAATTTCAAACACTTTGGTTAGGGAAAAATATTTTATTTTTTGGAAACTATTTGAAAACTAAAACAAAAACAAAGTAAATTAAAATAAAACAAAATTCAAGTGTGCGATTTCAAAAACTAATTTTAATCAAGATGATATAATCGTGTTGGTTTAATCACATTTCTTACCTTAGAATGATTAAAGTTGTGTTTATACTTGTTAAAACATGGCAACTCAGTAATTTGCTAACTTATGAACACATTTACAAATCAAAAATCCATTTATCTCTTGTACATATTTCTATGCCAATTCGACCGATTAAACAGACTGCAAAAAGTAAACATGTTATTGCACATACATACTCATTAAATTAAACAATCTCTCGCATATTCCTATGTCGATGCAACCGATTAATTCAACCTAACAAGCATATAAAAGATCATGTGAAGTAACAAAGTATTTTTACTTTGAAACATTTTAATCACAAAAAATCCTGCAAGTTATGCAAGGCATACATATCGTCACATATAATGCTAATTTAATCTTTAGCTACCTTAGAAGAATTAAACATGCATAGATTAAGTATTGTGTCCATTAATTACAATTTCAATGCGTTTAAATAATTAATTTATTACCTATCTAAACAATTATAATGCCAGATAACTTAGCATAATTTTACTTAATCAAACATTTCACTGAGGCCTTTAACAGCATAAACATAGTTTTAATAATCTAAGGGGGCGAAATGAAATCAAACCAACAATTAAATTCAAGCTAATTAAATTAAACATTTCAAAAGCATGAATATTCATAAACATGTTTGTCAAAACAACAACAAGTAATTTAAAGAGATAGGGAACAAGAAACAAATCCGGTGTCTCTCCGTGGCTTGTCTGATTGAACCCTTCTTTGTTCTTCGTTATCCTCGGCTATCAGGGGGGCTTATGAACACTTCAAATGCTACTTTAAATGGCTGGAAAACACCTCTTTTCCAAGAGGGGAAATCGGCACAAGAACAAGGGGAAACTGGAATGAAAATGAAGGGAGAAAAGTTGAGAGAAAAGAAGAGAGAATGAGAGAATGTTGTAGAATTCAGGGATGCCTTGAATGAGCAGCTAGGGGCTGTACTTATAGTGTTTAGGGGCTGCTAAAAATAGCAAAAAATCAGCAGCAAAGAGTCCCTCTTGGCTGGCCATCCTATGTGGCAAAGTTGATGGATTCAACTTTGCTAAAATTAGCTTGGACAAATCTTAAAAGCCTTGAATTTTGGAGGGGTTTGAATGAGATTTTGAAAGATCTTCAAGGGCTCCTTTGCAAGCTGAATAAATCAGCAAATAAGCTGATTTGGGCCTTCATTGTGGACGATTTGGGCTGCCCAATTGGTGGCTGGTTCGGTTCAACCGGTTCGGTTCAACCAGTGCGGTTTAACTGGACCCTTTTCCCATAATTAATTAATAATAATTTATTTAGCCCAAATTAAATTGAGAATAAATTAAATTAATTAAATTATGATTAAATCTTCATAATTGGACCGTCTTGGTCTGGAAATAGAGTGGCCTTGACACTTCAAATCGCCTCTCAGTTTAATTCTTCGAGCAGTGTCTGCCGAGCCGATTTTTTCCCTCTTTGCGATTCTGTCGAAAATAGTCAAAATTTAAACACAATTAACTATAAAATTAATTAAAATTCAGCATGTTCATATTTTTAGCACAAATTAATTATTTTATAATATTTAATTATTTTTCGACAAGAATTTACTCGGAACCACATGAAATTGGGTCAAAAAGGGCATTGAAAAAGTATATATATTTTCGTGTTTCCACACCCCCATACTTAATTCATTGCTCGTCCCGAGTAATGCAAAATTTTGAAAAGAATTTTCTCGGAAAACACCTTTGAAAAACTCTTTCAGAACAACTTTCCTCAAAATTATGATGTTGGCATACTTATGCTCAAAGATAAGAAATTTGATAGTTATGCAACTTAAGCATTCATATCGTTCAAATTACCTCCAACAATTATCATACTAGCGAAATTAGACTAAATGTATCTTTAATAAAGACATGTTCTTCACTGCCAAATTGATTTTAATTCCTTATTCAAAAAGTAAACTACACTCATTAAGCTTAACTAATGTCTTCATATGTTGAACAAAGCACTTTCTCTCCACTATTGTAGGTAACATGGGAATCTTGAATCAATAGGTCTTTAATAAGGTTGTAACGTGGCTGGGCTTAAGGGTAGGTAAAAGATAGATAAAATTTTTGGCTTAAAACCCCAGACTCAGCTAAATATCGAACCTTCGGAACTTCAATCCTTGATACCCAACTTATGCTCTTTCGAACACTTATTTCATTTTGAGTACATGTGTGTGTTTTTTTGTTCTTTTTTCAAGCTCAAACTGGAGCACTTGCTTCATGTACAACAATTTTTCGAGCATTTGATACTTCTTTTCAACTCCCCCAAACTTATTTTCAAACGATCTTTTGAATAGTACTGAGTCTAGTGTTTGGGATGATTTTAGAAGTAATTAAGAGAAAGTTGATGGCTAAATGTTGCATAGGTCCAAATAAAATTAGGCCATATAGTCTCAAAATTGGGTTTCAAAGGATAATTTCATCGGGGTCAGCTTGAAAGGCTCAAACGGTCCAAACAAAAGTTTGCCTAAATCATTTTCGATATTCCATGCTTCCTAGGATTTCGCCTCAAGAAATTACTGAGTCAATTCTAAAGACTTAAGCTTTCATGCATGCCTAATTTTTTCATAAGGAACTAAAAATTTTATGGTATGAATTTGTGTGCTTTATTAAAAATACATTCACATCTTTATTAAGCTAACATAATAAATTATTGAAATAACAGAACTTTATTAATACTAAAGTTTAGCATAAGTAACAAAATTTCAATTTGAACAAAAATATATCCTAAGCATAATTAAAAGAACATTTTATTCTGAATGGAATCAATTCAAATTTTCGGTCCCCCTACTTAAAGTGAACAATGTCCTCATTGTTTAAAGTGAATAAATACTATACACTAGGTAGGATAATTAGAAAAGAGGAGGTGAGTCAAATTGACTGCTTAAGTACCAGGCTCTTTCTAAAATCCAATCCTAGACATGTATATATCTATTGCCACACTTTATCCTTTGAGACTTGTTAAATTTTTATTCATGCTTCCTATCTCTTATTTTATTATGCAAAAAATAAAAATTCCTAATTGACCTAATCCTAAGATACTTAAGAAAGAAATAAAAGTTGAAGTCCTCCCCTTTTTTATTTGTTTGCCGATCCTTCAGAATTCGACTCTTCTTTTGCTTCATTAGTATTGCCTCTGCATGAATCGCTTAGCTCCTTCTTCGAGGATGGAACCCATTGTAACACCCCTTACCCGAAACCTTTGCCGGAGTCGAGTATGTGGCATTACTAGGCTTGACTATTTGTTTGGGGCATAAAAATTTAAAGCTGTCCAACTGCATCATGCTGACTAAATTGACCATAACTCGAGTTACAAAATTCGAAATTTAGATCCGTAAATTTTCTTTGAAACTAGACTCATATAAATTTTTACCATAATTTTTCAAGAATTTTTCATCTGGCCAATTAGTACAGTTTATTCATCAAAATTACCCCTATTTCACTGTTTGATATTTCTGACCTATCTGTACAAAAACTCAGTTATCTCATTGTACAAAATTTTAATAATGTTCTTGTTTATTCCAATAAAAAATAGACTCATTAAGGATTCTAAATATATAAACCATGCTCCATAATTATTTTTGTACAATTTTTAACAATTTTTCCAAGACAGAACAGGGACTCACGAAATCATTCAGGATAAGTTTCACTAAAACTTAAATATCTCATAATATATAATTCCTTTTCCTACTCTGTTTCTTTCATATCAAAATAGACACAATAAGCTTTAATCCTATATCTTATTCACTTCCTAATTCAATTTATCCTATTTTTGGTGATTTTTCAAAATCACATCACTGCTGCTAACTAAAAATTATTTCATTGCAAAAATACGATTAACTAGATTATAACCTCCTTACTCAATTTTATTTAAACTCTATACCTTAACCATACATATATATATATATATATATATATATACCAAAAACAAATCCCATATGTAATTTAGGCCATGATCAAATTTAAAACATACATTTACATACGAGCAAGTTATAAAATTCAAACATATAAACGATACATAACCAAGAGAAATAGCCATTTTCGCATGGCTATATTCATGTACAAGATCAAACATCGTATGTTTCTAAAACTTTATCTAGCCTATATATGCCTTCTAAATCGTAACCAAAATTTAAAATACCAACAGAAGGCGATAGTGTGGATGACTTTCTTGACGATCCCTCTCGAGCTCGTAGCTTAATCAAAATCTATAAAACAAAGGAGAACATTTCACACTAGTAAGCTTACTAGCTTAGTAAGTCCTAAATTCATGATAATACAACATTTAAACATTAAACATTTAAATTTGAAATAATTCAACTTGTACGTTTGTACTCATATTTACTTTCAAACTGTCAATTTCATACCTATATAACGTATAAAATTTATAGAATAATTTCTTTTTAACCAGATGCTTATAAACAAAATATTTACTCATAATCCAACCTTCCACAACCAAAATGTCCTCATGTAACCATATGTAGAAACATTCATATACTTAAAGTTCAATTTCTATAATATAGCATCAAATACACAACAATCCATGTGGCCGAATATACCTAGTCTTGTATCCACATATTAGAAGACCAAAGCCACAATATTCATACCATTCATTAGTAAAACCGAGAACACATATTATTTGTAATAGATAACTGAATTACTTGCTTACCTTACTTTGAATATGTAAGAAGTTAATTCCTACTTGACATGCTTACCTGAGCCATTAACTCAATAAATTAGCTTTAATTCACCTTGAACACAAATTCGGTTCCTCTTTTGTAAAACACATCACCGGCATCAAGCCTGCTAGGCGTAAAAGCCTGATAAATAACACCGGCACAAGGCCTGCTAGGCGTAAAAGCCCGAGTCACACCAATACAGTTAAACATCCCAACACACTTCATAACTATTTTATACATATGTCCAATTTAATTGGGCTCGCTCACATTAAACCAACAAAACCATTATATCCTTAGACAATCCAACAATGCATATACAACTATAATTATATATCAAAGTTAACTCTCGTTCATTATGGATTTCCATCACATTCGGCTGACATATAATATAAAAGCCAAATCGTCAATTTCAATACAACCATAATCCTTCTCTATATTTATTTCCATTTATACAATCTCCAAATATAAATATACATATATGCGCATACCTATATTAAACCCAAAATAAATTAAACTTACATATTCGTATATATATATATATATCTATATAAATATACATATCATTAGCTCATTCAACTTATGATTATAATATAGATAAAAGAAAATTTAATTTCTCCAATTGCTTATAACTTACATCGGAAGTCGATAATTTTGAATATATATATATATATATATATATATAAATCCTCATTTTCAATTTCCAGCATCAATTACATTCCATTTTCACGTATACTATACCTTGATACATATACAATTATTTAATCCACCCAATTAGTTCAATCTTACATATATAAATATGCATTTTAATCTCATTTCGAATATAATAAAATATTCCCCATACCACATTCGGCTTTATACAATTAAGTCTATTCTTTCACTTTAGCATATACAATTAAATATTGAATAAAATTTGTATCAATCCAATTGCTTACAAACTTACCTCGGAAGTCGATAAATAAAGCTTCCTGATTACTCGTTCAATTTCGCCTTCCCCCGATCTAAACTCTTTTCTTTATGATCTTGATCTAAATATATTCAAATCAACTCCTTCATCACTTTTTCTCATTAAATTGATCATTAAACACATAATTTAATAAGTTACGAATTTACCCCTGACTTTTACAATGTTTACAAATAAGTCCTTATAGTTCAAAACACAAAATATCTAGAATTTGACCATATCAATTAAGGGCCGAATATTTATAGCCCTCCCATCAGCTCAATTCTTCCATTTTTGTTGATATTTAGTCCCTCCAAAATTCTTCTTTTAACAAAATCACCCTTATACCGAAATCTATCAAAAATTCTAAAGGAAATCTTATTAATCTAACTTATATATAACATATACTATCATTAATCATACAAACACCCAAATTTCGTCCATGGCAACACTTTAAACATAGAACCAAAATAAAAATTCGAATATGGGCTAGCAAATATACATGTCAACCGCCTAAAAAAAATGTTAAAATTTTCAAAAATTAAGCTTAATCACTGACCTTATTAGAACATGTAAAATGCCGAAATGTGGAGAGCTTGAATCCTTCCTTTCTCCTTTTATTTTCGGTGATATCAAAATGAAGATGATGATGGGGAAAGAGAGAATGAATTTAAAACACATTTCTTTTATTTTCTAAAATAAACACTTATTATAATATACTTAAACTAAAATAATGCACCCATTATACATATAAAATTGTTTCTCCTAGCATGCTTGCCGTCCACATCATGAGATTTGGGTTAATTGACTTGCAAATTCATTCTTTCAAACAACACTTCAATTAAACCCCTTTAATTTAATGAATGCTACTTTTTACCACTTATGTAATTTGGTCCTTTTTCTTAAATTAAACATACCAACAGTCAAATAATTTCACGAAATTTTAACACATGCTCAATCATACATATTTAACACGAAAAATAATATTAATTTATTTTTCCGACTAGAACTCGTGGTCCCGAAATCACATTTCTGATCAGGCTAAAATCGAGTTGTTCCCAAGTGGGATTTTATTATAATTTAGTATTAAATCATAAAACAATTATAATATACTCTTTAACATATAAAATAATACTTAAAAACATGTTATAGGACCACATTGCCGTCCACTATGACTTAAAATGGTTATATTACCCTTTAAGGACTTCACTAAAATAAAGCCACATTTAAATTAAAAGGCCACTTTTACCTGTTACGCGATTTAGCCATTTTTAACTAATTGAGCACACAAACATTTAAATTTTTATACGAAACTTTCACACCCATTAATTCACATATAACTGACTCAAATCATAATATTAAAATATTTCTCGGACTCGGATTCATGGTCCCGAAACCACCGTTCCGATTTGGGTCAAATTTGGACTGTTACAACTCTCCCCCCCTTAGGGATTTTCGTCCTCGAAAATCTTATCATAAGGTAGATTAAGGATTTGCTTCTACACAATACATTTAAAATTCACACATGGCTTCAAATTTCAAATCTCTTTAATCCCACAATTGAAATTCTGATCTGGTTTTCGCTGTACATCATCTTAGAATGTCGTACATCATGTTACTCTCGTACGATCAAATTAACTGACACTGTGAGCCACCTATAACAATGGTTATACAATCTCAGAGCTTCTCGGTATAGACACTTTATCTCAAAGCAACAATTAATCATCGAAACTTTAAATTCTATTAAAATCATCTTAACCGAAGAGAACTCATTGGGTCTTACTAGGAACGATGTCTCAACCTTATAATAAATATTATCCTGGCTGTTAAGGAAGTATTTGAACACAGTAAAGAATCAAATATGATTTTAGTAGCAACCATTGTAGAGACATAACTTCCATAACTCTGAGGATGGTACTACTGTAGTCTCACATTTCAAGCCAGAAGTTATAACCATAATAAACATAGTCATCTCTGTCATATAGAGATCTCTTGTAAACAGTCACATGAAATCATAAGAAAACTGAAATAGTGAAGTTTCAACATGTGGAGCTATACAAGATACCTGAAAATTACAACCCGTATAGAATGATATCAATTCCGATGCTATCCCACAACATGTACGGGAAGAACAATGTCATTTATAAATACTGAAATCCCCAGTAACAGAAGCAGTATAATCTTCACGTATATTCAACAGAACAGAATATTAACTTCATACAGATTTTACCGTCGAATTTTATATCCACATAATGAAATAAATTATTAGAGAAAGACATAACAATGTCGAACGTAACCCAAATAGATCAACAATACTTTCGTCTATTAATATGTTTAGCTAACGTTCTCATACTATAAGACTTGCTTTTTTTTTTTTTTGAAATTAAACAGTCACATATACTTCTGAGGAAAATGTACACATAGAATGCCCAAAAGGAATCATAGTAACTACCCAATTATAACCATTGTATTCAACCATTAATACAATTCAATCATTATTCATCTTGTCTAATTCTGTCATCCGAAATTTTCACATTATCTTTTTTAGTACTGTCTTCATTTACTGATTTGTTCTCTTTTCTGACTACATTAGTAATCTTTCAAACACGAATCTCTGTAACTCCACACTCGTGAGCTTATTCAACCCAAAAATCTTACAAATTTTATTGTAACATTTTACTGATAAAGGGGTGAGGGTAGTAAAGCCTCAAATTTAACTCGCACATAACTGTACATAACACATACTATCACAAATAACCAATTTAATAAATACCATATACAGCTTAACTCCATACAATCGTAAGTACATATATTTATATAAGTAATTTCACATGTCCGATTGCATATCCATAAAATCTACATGTGGCCAAACTTATTTATGTATAAATACTCATACATCCATTGAATACTCTGATGTTACAAGTAAACAACATCAAATCAATATCATATTATCCAAATATCCAAAAATGTCGAATACACAAACACATTATCTATCAACTTACTTAATCAATAAACATCACATATAATTTGTACTTAAGTCAATATATACCTTATGGCCAAATAATCAAATTCACTTGAATAAGCTTAAGCTTGTTCAGTTGCCACCATAATTCAATCATTTCGTAAGAATAAGCTCGTATTATAAGACACCGGTATAAAACCTGCTAGGCATGAGCCTGAATCACACACCGGCATTAAGCTTGCTAGACCCGAGGTCTGATAATCATTCACCGGCAATAAGCCTGCTAGGCATGAGCCTGAATCACACACCGGCATTAAGCCTGCTAGACTCGAGGTCTGATAATCATTCACCGGCAATAAGCCTGCTAGGCATAAAGCCCGATACATTCACCAGCCCAAGGCTTGCTAGGCTCACAGCCTGAGTAGTAATACCTAAAATTTTCTCCCCTGAATCATTTCATATATCGAATCTTTTATGTACTTCGAACTCATTATACGAACATTCGATAGCACATATCACACAAATAACTTAACCGAATCAATTTTATACTTAGCTAAATTCGGCTAATTCACATATAATTACAATAATTCCAAATTTCAGCACATGCTAATTTACGAAAATAATATACGATGATTATTTGCTTATAATCACTTTTGTTCTTAACACATAGTTCATAAGCCAACTCTAATCACTAAGTCACTATCGAAATTCTCATATAACATCATAACTCAATTGTCATAACTCATACGCTCATATAATTATAACTTTTATCAATAACAAAAATGCCATACACTTTGAGTCATACCTTTATGAGTGTCAACTCATCACCAATATATTTTCACTCAAACATTTGCGTACACATTCTATACTATCGGAATTTAGCTTGGCTGGAAAGCATATCTGTTTAACTAAAAAAAAAAATTTCCATCAGAGTTGGGAGTCATCACACTATCGCATTATAATTTAAGGCATGTATAGCTAGACTCACACGCGCTACGGTAGTCCTAGAATCGACTAAACCGTAAGCTCTGATACCAATCAAATGTAACACCCCTTACCTGAAACCTTTGCCAGAGTCGAGTATGTGGCATTACTAGGCTTGACTATTTATTTGGGGCATAAAAATTTAAAGCTGTCCAACTGCGTCATGCTGACTAAATTGACCATAACTCGAGTCACAAAATTCAAAATTTAGATCCGTAAATTTTCTTTGAAACTTCCAGAATTTTTCATGTGGCCAATTAGTACAGTTTATTCATCAAAGTTACCCCTATTTCACTGTTTGATATTTCTGACCTATCTGTACAAAAACTCAGTTATCTCATTGTAAAAAATTTCAATAATGTTCTTGTTTATTCCAATCAAAAATAGACTCATTAAGGATTCTAAATATATAAACCATGCTCCATAATTATTTTTTTACAATTTTTAACAATTTTTCCAAGACAGAACAGGGACTCACGAAATCATTCAGGATAAGTTTCACTAAAACTTAAATATCTCATAATATATAATTCCTTTGCCTACTCTGTTTCTTTCATATCAAAATAGACACAATAAGCTTTAATCCTATATCTTATTCACTTCCTAATTCAATTTATCCTATTTTTGGTGATTTTTTAAAATCACATCACTGCTGCTAACTAAAAATTATTTCATTGCAAAAATACGATTAACTAGATTATAACCTCCTTACTCAATTTTATTTAAACTCTATACCTTAACCATACATATATATATATATATATACCAAAAACAAATCCCATATGTAATTTAGGCCATGATCAAGTTTAAAACATACATTTACATACGAGCAAGTTATAAAATTCAAACATATAAACGATACATAACCAAGAGAAATAGCCATTTTCGCATGGCTATATTCATGTACAAGATCAAACATCATATGTTTCTAAAACTTTATCTAGCCTATACATGCCTTCTAAATCGTAACCAAAATTTAAAATACCAACAGAAGGCGATAGTGTGGATGACTTTCTTGACGATCCCTCTCGAGCTCGTAGCTTAATCAAAATCTATAAAACAAAGGAGAACATTTCACACTAGTAAGCTTACTAGCTTAGTAAGTCCTAAATTCATGATAAAACAACATTTAAACATTAAACATTTAAATTTGAAATAATTCAACTTGTACGTTTGTACTCATATGTACTTTCAAACTGTCAATTTCATACCTATATAACGTATAAAATTTATAGAATAATTTCTTTTTAACCAGATGCTTATAAACAAAATATTTTCTCATAATCCAACCTTCCACAACCAAAATGTCCTCATGTAACCATATGTAGAAACATTCATATACTTAAAGTTCAATTTCTATAATATAGCATCAAATACACAACAATCCATGTGGCCGAATATACCTAGTCTTGTATCCACATATTAGAAGACCAAAGCCACAATATTCATACCATTCATTAGTAAAACCGAGAACACATATTATTTGTAATAGATAACTGAATTACTTGCTTACCTTACTTTGAATATGTAAGAAGTTAATTCCTACTTGACATGCTTACCTGAGCCATTAACTCAATAAATTAGCTTTAATTCACCTTGAACACAAATTCGGTTCCTCTTTTGTAAAACACATCACCGGCATCAAGCCTGCTAGGCGTAAAAGCCTGATAAATAACACCGGCACAAGGCCTGCTAGGCGTAAAAGCCCGAGTCATACCAATACAGTTAAACATCCCAACACACTTCATAACTATTTTATACATATGTCCAATTTAATTGGGCTCGCTCACATTAAACCAACAAAACCATTATATCCTTAGACAATCCAACAATGCATATACAACTATAATTATATATCAAAGTTAACTCTCGTTCATTATGGATTTCCATCACACTCGGCTGACATATAATATAAAAGCCAAATCGTCAATTTCAATACAACCATAATCCTTCTCTATATTTATTTCCATTTATACAATCTCCAAATATAAATATACATATATGTGCATACCTATATTAAACCCAAAATAAATTAAACTTACATATTCGTATATATATATATATATATACATATCATTAGCTCATTCAACTTATGATTATAATATAGATAAAAGAAAATTTAGTTTCTCCAATTGCTTATAACTTACATCGGAAGTCGATAATTTTGAATTATATATATATAAATCCTCATTTTCATTTTCCAGCATCAATTACATTCCATTTTCACGTATACTATACCTTGATACATATACAATTATTTAATCCACCCAATTAGTTCAATCTTACATATATAAATATGCATTTTAATCTCATTTCGAATATAATAAAATATTCCCCATACCACATTCGGCTTTATACAATTAAGTCTATTCTTTCACTTTAGCATATACAATTAAATATTGAATAAAATTTGTATCAATCCAATTGCTTACAAACTTACCTCGGAAGTCGATGAATAAAGCTTCCCGATTACTCGTTCAATTTCGCCTTCCCCCGATCTAAACTCTTTTCTTTATGATCTTGATTTAAATATATTCAAATCAACTCCTTCATCACTTTTTCTCATTAAATTGATCCTTAAACACATAATTTAATAAGTTACGAATTTACCCCTGACTTTTACAATGTTTACAAATAAGTCCTTATAGTTCAAAACACAAAATATCTAGAATTTGACCATATCAATTAAGGGCCGAATATTTATAGCCCTCCCATCAGCTCAATTCTTCCATTTTTGTTGATATTCAGTCCCTCCAAAATTCTTCTTTTTACAAAATCACCCTTATACCGAAATCTATCAAAAATTCTAAAGGAAATCTTATTAATCTAACTTATATATAACATATACTATCATTAATCATACAAACACCCAAATTTCGTCCATGGCAACACTTTAAACATAGAACCAAAATAAAAATTCGAATATGGGCTAGCAAATATACATGTCAACCACCTAAAAAAAATGTTAAAATTTTCAAAAATTAAGCTTAATCACTGACCTTATTAGAACATGCAAAATGCCGAAATGTGGAGAGCTTGAATCCTTCCTTTCTCCTTTTATTTTCGGTGATATCAAAATGAAGATGATGATGGGGAAAGAGAGAATGAATTTAAAACACATTTCTTTTATTTTCTAAAATAAACACTTATTATAATATACTTAAACTAAAATAATGCACCCATTATACATATAAAATTGTTTCTCCTAGCATGCTTGCCGTCCATATCATGAGATTTGGGTTAATTGACATGCAAATTCATTCTTTCAAACAACACTTCAATTAAACCCCTTTAATTTAATGAATGCTACTTTTTACCACTTATGTAATTTGGTCCTTTTTCTTAAATTAAACATATCAACAGTCAAATAATTTCACGAAATTTTAACACATGCTCAATCATACATATTTAACACGAAAAATAATATTAATTTATTTTTCCGACTAGAACTCGTGGTCCCGAAATCACATTTGTGATCAAGCTAAAATCGAGTTGTTCCCAAGTGGGATTTTATTATAATTTAGTATCAAATCATAAAACAATTATAATATACTCTTTAACATATAAAATAATACTTAAAAACATGTTATAGGACCACATTGCCGTCCACTATGACTTAAAATGGTTATATTACCCTTTAAGGACTTCACTAAAATAAAGCCACATCGATCTAACCATAAATCAAGTTAAAAGGCCACTTTTACCCGTTACGTGATTTAACCATTTTTAACTAATTGAGCACACAAACATTTAAATTTTTATACGAAACTTTCACACCCATTAATTCACATATAACTGACTCAAATCATAATATTAAAATATTTCTCGGACTCGGATTCATGGTCCCGAAACCACCGTTCCGATTTGGGTCAAATTTGGACTGTTACACCCATGGCTCATATATAAAATCTGGAAACTCAGGCACAAAAATAAAAGGGTCATTATAAATTTTCTTGAGAGCAGTCCTCATCGAATCATCTCTTATTTTTGCGTATCGCCAATATGCTTGTTGTTGCCATTGCATGTGTTGCATTAAATCCATAAGCTTTGACAACTCATCACGACAATCTGGGCTAGGCGGTGGAGCTCTAAACATTGAGGGCTCGATATCAGGTTCAGCTTCTGGTTCTGCCTCCCTAGGGACTTCATTTGATTGCTCTGGTAGGATTTCTGTGGGTTCATCTTCTTCTTCTTCTTCGAGATCCTCACTTTCTTCAATTTGTTGCTGGAGAACAGAATCTCCGGCTACTCGGTGGAGATCCCAATCGGTAATTGTGCCTTGACTATACTTTGTCTTCTTTACGTCCGCAAGGAGTTTTGCTTTTAAGCACAGAATTGTGATCGTAAAGGGGAAATAGGCAGGGCCAGAGCATCTAACAGCAAAATTTCGCATTTCTCTCAGGATGATTCTGCCCACATCAATGGTCTTTCCAGTTAAAATCGAGTATAGTAGGACCATTCGCTCTAAAGAAATTGTTGTCCCATGTGAACTAGGCATCAAGCTGAAACGAATGAAATAGAACCATACCTTCGCAAGTGGTGTCAAATACTTTCTTCGACAAGTGTCTTTTATGCATAAAATGTGTTGGTAAATATGGCTTGTAGGTAAGACCCAAGTGGGTGGCATTTTGGCCTTGAAAATGACTTATAATGTCACACGGTTGTGGCACACGGGCATGTCTAGTGACCGTGGGCGTAAGTCAGTATATGGTCTAAGAGCACACGGCCATGGTACACAGACGTGCCTGGTAGCTGTGTGGCTTTGACAGGATCAACAAGGGCTAAAGTACACAATCGTGCTTGGTGGCCGTGGAGCTATAGTCAGTTTCGACCACGGGGAGGACACACGGGTGTGTCTAGCAGCCGTGGGAGGCACACGGCCTACCCCTACGGGCGTGTAAGCCCTGAAACTTAGAAAACTTTTTTTTGAATGTCTGAGAAATTTTGTACGTGTAACGGTTTAGTCCTGACCCGATTTATAATCATATTTTAGGTCTCGTTGACCGCAATAAGGGACATTATGATTGTTTTCGATGTGATACTTGATAAATTGTTTGATTAAGTTTCCGATCTGTCTGGTAACGCTCTTAACCCATTCTAGCGACGGACACGGGTTAGGGGTGTTACATTTGGTTGGTATCAAAGCTACAGTTTAGTAGATTCTCAGACTAACGTAGCGTGTTAGAGTCTAGCTATACATGCCATATATCTGAATTGTGATAGTGTGATGAATTCTGACATATAAAATGTGATTTTCGTATAGTAATAGATCTCGAAAGAGCCGTAACTGACGATGTAGAAAGTAATGCGCCTGCTCCCGCACAAGGGACAATGCCTTCTGATTCGAGACTGGCTACTAGCGGTCAAGAGAGAGAAGCTAAACAAGCTTTCTTCTAGATGATGAGTGAGTGGTTCACTCAATTTGTAAAGAATAACCCGACTGTTTCGCAACCCCCGCCCTCGGTTAATCCCCTCAGACATCTGATATACCTCTGACTGCAAATTTGAATCCATGGAATAAGCCTCTGGTTGACAAGATCCGTAAGTATGGAGCTGAAGAGTTTCGGGCTACTAGTGATGATGATGCTGAAAGGGCTGAATTTGGGTTAGAAAATACTCAACGGGTATTCGATGAAATGTCTTTGACTCCGGAAGAATGCATAAAGTGCATCGTGTCATTACTCCGAGATGCAGCTTATCAATGGTGGAAAACTTTGATTTCTATTGTTCCGAAAGAGCGACTTATATGGGAATTCTTCCAGAGTGAATTTCGGAAGAAATATATCAGTGAAAGATTCGTTGATCAGAAACGAAAAGAATTTCTAGAACTAAAACATGGCCGAATGACTGTTTTGGAATATGAATGAGAGTTCGTGAGACTGAGTCAGTATGCTCGAGAATGTGTATTAACTGAAGTTATAATGTGCAAAAGATTCGAAGATGGTCTTAATGAAGATATTTGCCTATTAGTTGGGATATTAGAAATAAAAGAGTTCGTTATACTCGTTGATCGAGCGTGCAAAGCTGAGGCACTCGGGAAAGATAAAAAAAGCTGAGTCTGAAGCCCGAGATATAGGAAAGAGATTTCCAAGCAAATCATTTCAGTCTGCTTCAAAGAGATGCAGAGATAATCAAAGTCATTCTAGAGATAATGTGGGACATTCGAACAGAAATCAATCTAGACAGCAAATGAGTTCCAAAACTCCAGCAACTTCAGTGGCCAGCGTTGGTAATGATCGATCTGAGAGATCTGAATGTAAACATTGTGGAAAAAGGCATCCGGAAAGTTGTAGATTTAATGACAAATCTTGCTTCAGATGTGTATCACTTGATCATTTTATCCGTGATTGCCTTGAGTCTATAGAGCCAGAGACTATTCAGAATCTGAGATACGGTAATGCACCTGTGAGAGGTAGACCTTCAAAGAATGTAAGAAATGTCAGTGGTAGTCAGAGAACTACGAGAGACAATGTTGCCAAGTCTGAAGCTGGAGCGCCTACCAGAGAGTATGCTATCTGAGCTCGAGAGGAAGCTTCATCTCCAGATGTTATAACAGGTACTTTTACACTTTATGATACTTCTTTGATTGCATTGATAGACCCTGGTTCTACGCATTCGTATATATGCATGAATTTAGTATTCAGCAAGAATTTGCCTATAGAGTCTACTGAATTTGCTATTAAAGTATCAAACCCCTTAGGTAAAAGTGTCCTTGTCGACAAAGTATGCAATAACTGTTCGTTAATGTAACATCCTGAAAAGGGCCTATGCATTTTCGGTTTAATTGTAAGAAATGACATGTCTTATGTGTTATGACTATGTTTTGAACATTTTTGGAAACCTGGAAATGTATGGAAATGTTAAGTTTAAAAGAGGAAAGTGAACCTTTTTGGAAACTAGGAAAGGTAAGGAAATGATTTGGAAATGATTCAAAAGAGGAAAGTGAACATTTCTGGAAACTTGGAAATGTAAGAAATGTTAAGTTTAAAGGAGGCAAACGAAAATTTTTGGAAACTTGGAAATGTAGAGAAATGTCAAGTTTTAAGGTTTAAAAAGAGGAAATTAAGGCAAGGTGGCCATAAGAAAATTAGTAGGAGGAATTTGACACACAAGCAGGCTTGGAAAAGTGGCCTGAAGATGCCACTTAGGGCCTCTGGAAATGGCGCCACATGCAAGGGTGTTGGGCCTGAGTTCGAGTCACTTGGGAAGCAAATAGAAGAAGTTTTATTTTTGCTTCCAAAAGCAAAGAGGTGGATGGCATTAAGGCTCTTAAAAGAGGAGTTTTATTCTCTTCAAATTTCGGCTAAATAGGGGATAAATAAGGGTTTATCATTATTTTCAAGAGTTAATAGTTGGATTAAATTCTTTTTATAAAGTGATAATTCAAGGGATAAAGCTATCAAAATAGAAGAGTGGTGGCCAAGTAAGGGACTCTAGCCTAGTAATTTCGGCTATAAAAGGGAGAGTAAGGCTATTCTTCATTCATACTTTTCTCTTCAAGAAAACCTCTGCCGAAAATTCCCTAGCAAACTTTCTTCTTTCTCTTTTATTTTTGCCAAGCCTACATACCTTGTGTTCTAGCCGAATCCTCCATCTTTATTCTTCCTTCTCTTTTCTTTCTAATCCCTCCAAAAGCCGAAAGCTTGCTAAGATCAAGGCCATAGCCGAATAGTTTGAGACTTTAAGCAAAGGAACTGTCGATACCTAAAGTAAGGGTAAGATCTCATTCGGTTTCATCCTTTTTCTTTTAAGATTTGCCGAAATCTAGGACTAACCCCATTAATATCTTGTTGCCGAAACCTTGAAGAGATCTTTCGAGATTTACTAAGTGTCGACTACAAGGAAGGAGAAGTTCTTTTCCCGAAGGTACACCATAAGCCGCGTGTTCCCTAGTTATTCGGTGAATTTCGGGATTTAAAATCCACAAGGTAAGTCATATTTAACATTCGGCTAAGGGTTATTTGTTATAAATAAATGTTAGAAATTGATCTAACATGAAGTTATAGGGATTTCGACAGACATATAAGGCAAGGACTACTTTCGGGATTTGGAAATTGCAAGGTAAGTTTTAGTGTACTAATCCTACTAGGATTTGGATTTATGGCCGAACGGCTCTTTACTAAGTATTAAATGATTGATTAAATGTAGAGATCTAAGATCTAAGGCATTAGATCAAGCTTTTCGGGATTTGGATTGGAAACCTTAAGCGAATCAGGTGTGTACCCCACACTAATTTTTAATATGTTTTATGGCTATGTATGATTAAATATATATATGTGATATTAAGAATATGAAAGTGGCTAAGGTACCGTGTTATGGTACTAAGTACTCAGGTACGTTTCCTACTCCTACTAGGAATATGAAAAATTTTATTTGTAACATGAGAATATGATAAGAATGTGAACTCTGGCATATTAATGCATATTACAAAATGGGGCATATTGGTTATTGAAAGGGGAAGTGAATGTGGTGACCTAAGACCACGAACACGGTGACCTAAGACCGTGATATTTGAATGTGGTGACCTAAGACCACAGTAATCTGAATGTGGTGACCTAAGACCACAGTAATCTGAATGTGGTGACCTAAGACCACGAATGCGGTGACCTAAGACCGCGATATGGAGTGTAGCGGAAGGAGGGTCGACTTAGTAGTCCCCACGGTGTACAGGTTGGTACGGGGGAGTGTAGCGGATGGCTAATTAGGTTTGGGTTTGGGAATGCATCATTAAATGTATTCTATGATTTGAATGTGTATCATATGTATGCCTGAATATATTATGACTTAGTGTTGTGTACACATTGAGTCTGTTTGACTCACCCCGTTGTGGGAACTATTTTCAGGTGACGAACAGTAATGGTCCGGGCTCGGCAGAAGCTTAGGGATGGCCATGCATAGCAAGAAATTTACGATTTGGACTTTTATTTTATTTTAAGTATTTTAAGTTTATTTTGGGATTATTTAATGTAATAAGGCCATAGTTGAATTTCTTTACTTCACTTTGATTTATTATGTTACAAATATTTATTAATTGAAAGATTAAGTAAATTTATTATCAAAACCAACCCTAACCGTTTTGTCACCTAAAGCTAAAGGAATTTTAATCAAATAAACTAGTTTTCAACTCAAGCCCAACCCAAAACAAATTTTCTTTCAAAACACACAAGTTTTTCCTAAGTCACAAAAGAATTTGAAACGGTTTACACCGGGGAACATACCAGATCCGGTCAAGGCTCGTGGGCCGGGTTTGGGGTGTTTCAGTTAATGTATCGAGATGTCTGTTTCCCTGCTGATCTGATGCTTTTGCCATTTAATGAATTCGATATTATTCTGGGTATGGATTGGTTGTTTTTGCATGATGCTGTTGTGAACTGTAAAAGAAAAACTATTGATTTGAGATGTCCGAATGATGAGATTTGCGAGTTGAGCCTAATGATTTGAATGGATTACCTGCCGTGATATCTGTTTTGAAAGCTCAAAGTTATGTGAAAAAGGGTTATGAGGCATATTTTGCTTATGTGATTGATCCGAAAGTATCCGAAAGGAAGTAGAATCAGTGCCTATTGTTTGTGAGTTTTTTGATGTGTTCCCTGAAGAGTTACCGGGTTTACCCCCGATTCATGAAGTCGAATTTAGTATTGATTTATCGCCTGGTACTACACCTATATCAATAGCTCCGTATAGGAAGGCACCAACAGAGTTAAAAGAGTTAAAGTCACAGTTACAAGATAGAGGGTTTGTTAGACCGAGTTTCTCGCCTTGGGGGTGCTCCTGTTCTGTTTGTGAAAAAGAAAGATGGCATGATGAGGATGTGTATCGATTACCGCCAGTTGAATAAGGTGACACTAAAGAATAAATATCCGTTACCCCGAATAGACTATTTATCTGATCAGTTAAAAGGAGCTACGGTATTTTCTAAGATTGATATGAGATCGGGATACTACCAATTGAGAGTTAAAGATTCAGACATTCTGAAGACTACTTTCAGAATAAGGTACGGGCATTATGAGTTTTTAGTGATGCCATTTGGACTAACCAATGCCCCAGCTATTTTTATGGATCTGATGAATAGAATTTTCAGACCGTACCTAGATCGATTTGTTGTGGTTTTCATTGACGACATTTTGATTTATTCACGGGATGACACTGAGCACGCTGAACATTTAAGAATTGTGTTGCAAACTTTGAGAGAAAAGCAATTGTTTTAGCAAATGTGAATTCTGGTTGCACGAGGTTAGTTTTCTGGGGCATATTGTGTCAGCTTCTGGAATTCGTGTTGATCCGAGTAAGATTTCTGCTATTCTGAATTGGAAACCTCCGAGAAATATATCTGAAGTCTGTAGTTTTCTGGGTTTAGCTGATTATTATCGTCGATTTGTAAAAGGATTTTCAGTGATAGCTACACCATTGACTAGATTACTTCAGAAAGATGTTAGATTCGAATGGTCGGATAAATGCCAGAAAAGTTTTGATCAGTTGAAAACTCTGTTAACAGAAGCTCCAGTGTTAGTATAGCCAGAATCGGGTAAAGAATTTGTTATTTACAGTGATGCTTCATTAAACGGTCTGGGATGTGTTTTGATGTAAGAAGGGGAAGTTGTAGCTTATGCCTCAAGATAATTGAAGCGTCATGAAAAGAATTATTCGACACATGACCTTGAGCTTGCTGCGATTGTGTTTGCACTTAAAATTTGGCGCCATTATCTGTACGGTGAGAAATATCATGTGTTTTCAGATCATAAAAGTCTAAAATATCTGATGACTCAGAAAGATTCGAACCTGCGGCAAAGAAGATGGTTAGAGCAGTTAAAAGATTATGAGCTCGTGATAGGTTATCATCTGGGTAAAGCGAACATTGTTGCTGATGCCTTGAGTAGAAAATCAATGTTTGCACTACGTAATTTGAATGCTTAGTTAGATTTGTCTGATGATAGTTTCGTGTTAGCTGAGTTAAAAGCGAAACCATTGTTTATACAACAGATACGTGATGCTCAGAAATCTGATAATGAGTTATTAGTGAAACGAGTTCAATGTGATTTGTATTATGAATCTAAACTTCGAGTTATTGATGATTGCATGAGATTTCGAGGTCGTATTTGTGTTCCGAGAAATCCAGAGTTGATTTAGTTGATTTTTAGTGAAGCACATAACAGTCGTCTATCTGTTCATCCGGGAAGTACAAAGATGTACCATGATCTGAAGCAACGCTATTGGTGGTCTGGTATGAAACGGGATATTTCTGACTTTGTTTCGAAATGTTTAATCTGTCAACAAGTGAAAGCAGAACATCTTCCGTCTGGTTTGCTACAGCCAATTCTGATTCCTGAATGGAAACGGGATAGAGTGACAATAGATCTTGTTTCTAGTTTGCCTCAGATACTGAGAAAGAAAAATATGATTTGGGTCATAGTTGACCGACTGACGAAATCTGCCCATTTTATTTCGGTAAGATCTGATTATTCACTTGATAGGTTAGCTGAGCTTTATATTACTGAGATTGTTAGATTGCACGGGGTGCCACTATCCATTGTGTCAGATAGGGATCCGAGGTTTACAAGAAGCTTTAGGTACGAAACTGCATTTCAGTACAACTTTTCATCCGCAAACAGATGGTCAATTCGAGCGGATCATTCAGATTCTTGAAGATATGTTAAGATGTTGTATACTTGAGTTTAACGGTATGTGGGAACAGTGTTTGCCATTGATTGAATTTGCGTACAATAATAGTTTTCAGTCCAGTATCAAAATGGCACCTTATGAAGCTTTATACGGACGTAAATATTGTACACCTCTGTATTGGACTGAGCTTAGTGAAAATATGATACATGGGGTTGATTTGATAAAAGACTCAGAATAAAAAGTGAAACTGATCCGAGATTGTTTGAAAGCAACATCTGGTCGACTGAAGTCTTAAGCAGACTTGAAACGGAAATATATAGAATTTGAGATCGGCAACAAAGTATTTCTGAAAGTATCACCGTGGAAGAAAGTACTCCGATTCGGACGTAAAGGCAAGTTAAGTCCAAGATTCATCGGACCATATGAGATCGTTGAACGAGTTGGGCCTGTTGCATATAGACTAAGTTTGTCCTCTGAATTAGAAAAGATCCATAATGTGTTTCATGTCTCGATGCTCCGTAGATATCGTTTCGATCCGTCACATGTGATTTCCCCATTTGAAATTGAAATTCGATCTGAGACATATGAAGAAGAACTGATCCGTATCTTAGCTCGTGAAGTGAAAGAGTTAAGAAACAAGAAAATTCCATTAGTGAAGGTATTATGGAATTGACAAGGAATAGAAGAGGCTACGTGCGAGCCTGAAGATTCAATGAGACAACAATATCCGAATCTGTTTAACGGTAAGATTTTTGGGGACGAAAATTACTAAGGGGGAGAATTGTAACAGTCCGGTTTACACCCTAGTCAGAATAGTGGTTTCGGGACCACAAATCTGAGTCCGTATAATATTTTAATATTACTTTCTGTGCCGTTGATATGTGACTAAGCATGTGGTGAATTTTCGTGAGCTAATTTGTCTGTCTGTGTGTTTAATTTGACAAAAGGATTAAATTGCATTAAAATGCAAATTTGCATGTTTTATGAAATGATTCTTATTTGTTATGTCTTTTTAAGAGTAAGGACTCATGTGGCAGTTAAGCCATTATCATTGTTAGTGGACGGCTAAGGTCATAAATGACCTTGAATTATATTTTTAATATATTTGATTAAAGGTTAAAAATGTCTTTTATGTATTAAATGATTATATGATAAATAAAAACATGAAAATGGCCACATTATCATCCTTTGTTAGCCGTAATAAGCAAAGAAAGAAAAGAAAAACATAACCAAAGGTTCGGCCATAGTTTTGGTCTAATTCCAGGTTAGTTTTCGGCCTGTTTTTGATAATTTCTACGTTTTTGCAATCGTTGCTTTAAGAGCTACAAAACCCATGTATTAATCTTGTGAATTGATGATGTTTTTGTGATATGCCATTCATGATATGTTGAGCTTTATGATGATTTATGGTGTTAAATGAAAGTTTTGAGCTAGATGAGCATACTTTGTTCTTGAATTTTTGATGAATTTAGCTAATTAGGGCTAAATTGAGAAAATAGCAATTTGAAGGACTAAATTGCAAATTTGATGGAAAATATGGGCTTGTATGACATATATGTGCATTCGGCTAAGCTTGGATGTGTGGTGATTTTGAGAATTTGATGTTTTGAGAAAACTGGACTAAATTGATAAATTGTGCAAATATGAGGGTTAATTTGTAAATAGCCCTAAATGTGTGTCATTGGATTGAATTGAATGAGTTAGTGAATAAAAGGGTTAATTCTGAATATGTACAGATCAAGAACCGAGGAAAACAGACTTAGATCGCGGGAAAGCGAAAGTAACTGAATAGCCGTTTCCGTTTCAACTAAATCGAATCCGAGGTAAGTCATTATGCAAATAAGCGTATTTGTATTGAACTGTGTATGTTCATATGATTATTGTTAACTATGAATGTTTATGAGATGATCTGTACATGAATTCTGATATAAGATCGATATAGTGACGATGTCCGCGAAGTCCCGTACGAACCTAGGAATAGATAGGATTACTATGTCATGACATATGTATCAGTTCTATTTTTATCATGTAAGACCACGTCTGGGACGTTGGCGTTGATTTGAGATTTCTTGTAATACCTCGTCTGGGATGTTGGCATCGATATGATTCTTACGTGTAAGACCATCTCTGGGACATCGACATCATATTGATTCATGTAAAACCCTATCTGGGACAGTGGCATCGATATCTGAGTGCATATAAGACCTCGTCTGGGACGTTGGCATTGTACGACTATTTCGAGCTTTCTGAGTATCCTACTAGATTCATAATGGTTCAACTGGTAAGTCTGTGATACGTAGTGGCTATGTAAATAGTGAATCCGTTTCAGGTACGTTGATTCATACACTAAGTGTGTATATAAGGTAAGTTCCTATGTGATCTTACTATGATGAGCCGCGATAATACAGAGGATGCAAGCGTTATCCGGAATGATTGGGCGTAAAGCATTTGTAGGTGGCTTTTTAAGTCCGCCGTCAAATCCCAGGGCTCAACCCTGGACAGGCGGTGGAAACTACCAAGCTGGAGTATGGTAGGGGCAGAGGGAATTTTCGGTGGAGCGGTGAAATGCGTAGAGATCGGAAAGAAACCAACGGCAATGTAATAAAATGCAAGGTAGAGGATCCAATTCGGGATTTTCCTTGAGGGTATTAGTAAGGAATTGGAATGTAATAATATTGATTCATATTGGAGGAAAATTCATTTCAATAATTCTTTTAGTTGCTTTGATAGGTGCAATTGCTGTGGCTCATCAGTAATAAATCTTTATAACTAGGAATAGTAAGCAATCAAAATTAAACCTTGTATATATGAGAGTTTTGAATTGATGAATGTGTAAAATATGGCCAATTACATGATCTAAAGTATATATGTGATAATTTGCTAAGTGATTTAGTTGTGCCAATGTATCTATGAGTATATAATACCTTCTATGCTAAGTTTGTTTGTATTATGACTTACTAAGCTTTTGGAAAGCTTACTCCGGGTGTGTGTTTTCTCTGTCTTATAGGTCGTCAAAGAAACTGAAGGCTGGGGACCGTCAAGGATCGTCATCACACTACTAAACTCGTTTTGGTACATTTTGGAAATGTATATAGATAGATATGTCATGTATAGGCTAGTATTTGGTATAAGTTTGTTATATGAGCTTAGGCATGTGATTTGGCTATTTATGAGTTAAGAATTTGCTTGAATGAATATGATATGTGTGGAATGTTTTGGCATGGTTATGTGATCTATGAATAGGTCAAGTTTTTGGGTAAGCATTTGGATAAATTATACTTGATATACATATGTTTTGGTCTTGAAGTTGGCATGATTGAAATGGATATTGAATGTTTAGATTGAATGGTTATTTTGGTTGTCTTTTATGCATAAAATGTGTTGGTAAATATGGCTTGTAGGTAAGACCCAAGTGGGTGGCATTTTGGCCCTGGAAACGGCCTATAATGTCACACGGTTGTGGCACACAGGTGTGCCTAGTGACCGTGGGCGTAAGTCAGTATATGGTCTAAGAGCACATGGCCACGGTACACGGATGTCCCTGGTAGCCATGTGGCTTTGACAGGATCGATCAGGGCCAAAGTACACTGGCGTGCTTGGTGGCCGTGGAGCTATAGTCAGTTTCGACCACGGGGAGGACACACGGGAGTGTCTAGCAGCCGTGGGAGGCACACGGCTTACCCCCACGGGCGTGTAAGCCCTAAAACTTAGAAAAAAATTTTGAATGTATGAGAAATTTTGTACGTGTGACGGTTTAGGCCCGACCCGATTTATAATCATGTTTTAGGTCTCGTTAACCGCAATAAGGGACATTATGATTGTTTTCAATGTGATACTTGATAAATTGTTTGACTAAGTTTCCGATCTATCCGGTAATGCTCTTAACCCATTCTGGCGATGGACACGGGTTATGTAACACCCCAAACCTGGCTCATACACCACGACCGGATCTAGCATGTCACTAAATAGATTTTATAAAACACAGTGCAATCTTGAAGGAAAACCTCTGTGAGAAATTTGAGGTTAGCGTTTATTTAGAAAACTTAGTAATTTTATGCTATCCGAGTTTAATTTTGCCAAATTTTCAGAACTCGAGTGATTATTTACAACCCATGTTTTAAGTTAAAGTTATGAAAGTTTAGTCGAAAAAGGTAATATTTTACTTAATAACTTAGCCGTATGAAAACTTCGTTGCCTTTGTGTTTTCTTTTTAAAGCATATCGTTATTTCAATTGAACGTTAACTCGAGTATCTAAAAACTTAAAATCCAAAGTTTAAAACCTATTAACAGTGGCCTTATTACAATGTGAAAACAACCAGTTATTAAAAATAAGTAAAGTTCTTTACTGAAATGAAATAAAACCATGTATGGCTACCTCGTTCTCCTCTCCAGCCCGGTCTATTGCACTATGTGCTACCTGAAAAAGATGTTAAACAACGAGGTCAGTCATAAGACTCAGTGTGCATATACAAAAAGTAATGCAGAACCCAACCCAACCCAACCTAGCTTTCCATCCGCTACACACCACCTGTACGTGCCAATCACACCAATGGGATTTCTACAATCAACCCTTACCGCTACACACCATCAATGGCAGTCATGCTGCAGTTAGCTGCTCATCATCAGAATCGTGACAAAGTCACAAGAACAGATCGTGACAGAGCCACTACAATGGATTGTGGCAAAGCCACCAGAACGCTTCCCCTTTCATAACACATTCCCAATCCCCATGCAAACATAGAATACAGATGTATGGATGCAACAGATTTCAACAAGCGTGTACAGAATACCCATAACATAGATCGAATTATTTCACCATAACCATTTACTTTATCAGAACAGAAGTCACTAACCTAATGTTTCGCATTCACCCTCCATGGGTATCGCAATAGCCATACCGAGTTCCCGGCATTCAACAAAACATATTAACATATTAACACAACATTATAGATGGTGTGAGAAGTTACACACCTGATTACGCGTAAGACAATACTTTCTATGTCGACACTATCACAGACAGGCACTACCACTATCTATCTACTATTCTGCTCAGAAGCTGGCCCACACTCGGGTGGCCAATCACGAACAGCAGACACAGCCCTCTTCTTCTGAGGGATCGAACCCGAAGGTTTCCTTCCCTCTCCCACTTGTATGTTTCTTGCATCCATCAAAAGCCTCGTCAAAACTCACTACGAGAGATATGATTTTGAATATCCACCCAACTAGGTTAAGACAACAGATAGACAATAAATCGATTAATAGAACCACTAGAAGGAATCTTCTTACCTAAATCGATGGAATCCCGGAGTTAGTAGACTTAGGTTAACACGTTGATCGCACCTATACAAGTACCCGATGAGATTCGACTAAAAGAGAGTGGGTTAAAGGAAGTGGCCTTTCGGCCAAACAGGGAACATGAGCCCCCTCTAACCACTCGGCCAAACATATTAACATCATCTACTTACCTTCGACTCTCTTCAGGGTTTGGCACAAGTAGTCACAGCAGTGAAGATTCGACTTGAAGATGGCACTCTAAAAGAATAGGCAACTGAAATGATCAAGGGTTCGACTTTTAAGAGGAGAAAAATGAAACAACTTAACAGGGTTTTAAGAGAAGATTCGGCCAAGAGGGGAAAAGAAAAAGAAATAGGAAACAATAAAGAACTTACCAGGAAATGAAATGAGAACTCGGCTATGCTGAATACTTTGGGAAGAGAAAACAAATGGGATGATGCTAAGACTTAAAGATTTCGGCTAAGAGGGAAATGAAGGTGTAGTTTCGGCTTTTAGTGAACAGAAGAAGAACAAAAACAAGACAATGAAGATCAAGAAGATTCGGCTAGAAAGGAGTTTGAAAAAGGAAAAAGAAAATGAAAAGGGAAGGAGAAGTTGTGATTTCGGCTTTTGAGAGTGAGAAGAAAAGAAAAATGAAAGAGATGTGCAACCTTGGTCTTCTAGTTTCGGCTATAGGTCAAAAAAAGAAAAGAGTGGAAAATGTTTAGATGGTTTTCGGCAAAAGAGAGGATGAGAGGAAAAACTAAAATAAAATGTGAAGCACACACCTTAATGCCGAGAGAAAAAAATAAACCACTACACACTAGCAACCTGATAACCAAATTTTGGCACCCTCACCCAATGCCAAAACCGAATGCTCCCCTCCTCTCAAAACTCCTTAGAAAAAATTCGGCTAACACTCCCCTAGCCATCAAACACTATGCCCTCCCTACAATCCCTCCTTACTTTCCTCTTCTTCACCTATTCAAACAAATTTGAATGCTTCAAACTCCTAGAATTTCTCTCCTCCACTCATTTAAAATATTTGAGCAAGTCTTACCTCCCTCCTCCAGAGTTTGATTGTCATCCAACCACCTCCCTTGCCTGAGCCAAAAATAATACTCCCTTGCTGCTTGAGTGATTCGAACCTTCACCCTCTCAACCTTCACCCTCGATTTCTTCTACTGGC
Organism: Gossypium australe; assembly: GCA_005393395.2. Taxonomy (NCBI): domain Eukaryota; kingdom Viridiplantae; phylum Streptophyta; class Magnoliopsida; order Malvales; family Malvaceae; genus Gossypium; species Gossypium australe. Next base: position 118,301,366 of record CM016626.1, read on the forward strand.
ACAACATGGGACGGATCCGAACAATAGCATCTAAGCATAGAAACGTGAAATACGTCGTGGATCTGACTCAAATCTGAAGGTAACTCGAGCTGATAGGCTACTGGTCCCATACGCTTCAACACCCGATAAGGCCCGATAAACCTAGGGCTCAACTTGCCCTTTCGACCGAATCTTAGCACTTTCTTCCACGGTGACACCATTAAGAAAACCTTGTCACCCACTGCAAATTCTATATCTTTCCGCTTTAGATCAGCATAGGACTTCTGCCTGTCCGAAGCTTCCTTCAATCGAGCTCGAATTAGCTTAACCTTATCTTCCGTTTTAGCAACCAACTCTGGACCCAACAACTGATGTTCCCTCAACTCTGTCCAACAAGTAGGTGTACGACACTTCCTACCATACAGTGCTTCATACGTCACCATCTGAATACTCGACTGGTAGCTGTTATTGTACGCGAATTCCGCCAACGGTAGAAATTCTTCCCAACTACCCCTAAAGTCTAAAACACAGGCCCTCAACATATCCTCTAAAATCTGAATTACTCTCTCCGACTGTCCATCAGAGTGTGGATGGGACGCTGTACTGAAATCCAACTTTATCCCTAAGGCCTGATGCAATGCCTTCCAAAACCTTGAAGTGAACCTAGGGTTCCTGTTCGAGATGATAGACACCGGTACCCCGTGCAACCTTGTGATCTCTGCTATATACAACTTAGCCAACCTCTGAAGAGAGTAATCAACCCGAACCGGTATAAAATGAGCAGACTTCATCAAACGGTCGACTATTACCCAAATCGAATCCTTCTTAGTAGGTGTAAGAGGTAGCCCACTAACAAAATCCATCGTGATTCTTTCCCATTTCCACTGCGGAATCTTCATCGGTTGCAACAATCCTGAAGGCAACTGATGTTCTGCCTTTACCTGCTGACACGTCAAACACTTACCCACAAATTCAGTTACCTCTTGCTTTAAACCCAGCCACCAAAACTATTCACGTAAATCCCGGTACATCTTACTACCCCCAGGATGCATAGCGTATGGACTGCTATGTGCTTCCTGAAGAATCTTCTGCCTCAAATCCACATTTTTTGGCATGCAGAGCTTCCCTCGGAAACATAAAGCTCCATCACTGTTCAAGCTGTAACCCTCTATTCAACCATCTTGTACTTGCAGAAGTCAAGCACTCCAGACATCATCTAACAACTATTTCTCTTTAACCTGATTCACCCATGTCGGCTTCACTTGCAGTTCTGCTAATAAACTTCCGTCATCATACAAACTAAGGTGAGCAAACATTGCTCTTAAGTCTGATATCACCTTACGGTGCAACGCGTCTGCCACCACGTTAGCCTTACCCGGTTGGTACTCAATCGAGCAATCATAATCCTTCAACAGCTCGACCCACCTTCGTTGTCTTAGATTCAACTCCTTTTGGGTAAGGAGGTACTTCAAACTCTAGTGACCCGTGTAAACAATAGACTTCTCCCCATACAAGTAATGTCTCCAGATTTTCAGGGCAAAAACCACTGCAGCTAGTTCCATGTCATGCGTCGGGTAATTCACTTCGTGAGGCCTCAGCTGTCGAGAAGCATACACTACTACCTTCCCCTCTTGCATTAGCAAACATCCTAACCTTGTATGCGACGCATCACAATTGATAGTAAACACTTTCCCCACTTCAGGCTGAATCAACACCGAAGCTTCCGTCAAAATCCTCTTTAACTTCTCAAAACTTTCTTGTTGTTTGTCAGACCACACAAACGGAACCCCTTTCCTTAACAACTTGGTTAACGGTGCTGCAATCAACGAGAACCCTTCCACAAACCTTCTGTAATACCCAGCTAGACCAAGAAAACTCTGAATCTCCGCCACAGACTTAGGTGGTTTCCAATCCAACACAGCTTCAATCTTTCGAGGGTCCACACTAATCCCCTCAGCTGACACCACATAACCCAAAAAGGTAACTTCCCTTAGCCAGAACTCGCACTTACTAAACTTTGCGAACAACTGCTTCTCCCTCAGAACTTGCAAAACCACTCGAAGATGTGAATCATGCTCCTCCTCGGACTTTGAGTACACCAAAATATCGTATATAAACACCATGACGAACCGATCCAGATATGGTTGAAAGACCCAATTCATCATGTCCATAAACGCTGCTGGCGCGTTGGTCAATCCAAACGGCATCACTAACAATTCGTAGTGACCATAGCGAGTACGAAACGCCGTCTTATGAATATCTGCTTCCTTGACCTTAAGTTGGTGATACCCCGACCTCAAATCTATCTTGGAAAAGACTGATGCTCGCTTAAGTTGATCGAACAGGTCGTCTATCCTCAGCAATGGATACTTATTCTTAATCATCAACTTATTCAGCTGACGGTAATCAATGCACATTCGCATTGATCTGTCCTTCTTCTTAACAAAAAGCACGGGTGCTCCCCAAGGCGATACACTAGGCCGGATAAAACCCCGGCCCAACAACTCTGAATCTACACCTTCAGCTCCACTAACTCCTTCGGTGCCATTCTATACGGGGCAATAGACACTGGCGTTGTTCCCGGTAGAAGGTCAATACCAAACTCTACCTCGCGATCTGGAGGCAATCCCGGAAGCTCTTCTGGAAACACATCGAAAACTTCTTTCACCGTTCGAACATCCCCCACAACTGATTCCTTGGCCTCCAAAGCACAAACATGAACCATGAATGCCTTACATCCCTTTCTCACCATTCTCTCGGCTTTCAAATCGGATACCATATTGGATAGGTAATTTCTTCTCTCGCTATCACCACCACCTCTACACCCTCTATGGTTCTTAACACCATACGCTTGGCTGCACAATCCATATTTGCTTGATACCTCACCAACCAATCCATACCTAGGATCAAATCGAACTCCCCAAATGGCAGTTCCATCAGATCAGCCCGAAAAGCTACCCTTTGAACTTCCAGAGGTACATCCTTATACAGTTTGTTCACTACCACAGTTTGTCCTTGAGGGCTAACTACAGTCATCTCCCCAGAAGAAGTCTCATAGTTTAAGTTCAAAGTTCCCGCTATAGCACTAGCCACATAAGAGTGCGTCGAACCAATATCAATCAAGGCAGTATAAGGCAAACCATAAATTAGAAACATACCGGTTATGACGTCCGGTGCTTCGCGTTCCTCTCGACGCCTAGCCGCATAGACCAACCCAAGCTGTCTTGCATCTGTATTGCTAGCGCCCCTACTAGGTGCTCCACGACCCCGACCGAACCCATTTCCTCCTCTGACTAGACCGCGACCCCTCGGTAATGGCTGACCACCCCTCCTAAACTGATCAGAACCTCATCAAGCTGGCTGTGCCTAATCCACCTGTGGACAGTCTTTTACCATATGATCCATAGAACTGTACCTGAAACATCCACCGATCCTCCTTCTGAACTCCCCAAAATGTACCTTCCCACACAAAGGACATGATCGATTCGGACCCCCTGTAGCAGATGTCTGAACACAAGTTGGCCCATCAAACCTAGGCCTTTTTTGAAAACCCCCAGACGATTCCGATAGCCCAAAACTTCTCTTATTCTTACTTCGATCCTTATCTTTATTCTGCTTCTCGGTCCGCTTTACCTCCTCGGCTATTTTAACTTTCTCAACCAGAACGAAAAAGTCTCTTTCCCGTTGCGGTGCTATCAATACTCTTAACTCATCCCGCAGTGCATCTTCGAACCGTACGCAGCGCTCAGAGCAGTCGCCACAATACCTCGAACGTAACGGCTCAAGCGCAGAAATTCTGCCTCATATTCAGACACATATTCGCTCCCCTGAACCAAATTCAAAAATGCCTTCCTTTGGGCATCCACATAGCTGGCCCCGACGTACTTCCCCTGAAATGACACCTTAAAGAAGTCCCAGTCAATTCGGTCTGCTGGAGTACCCTCCTTCACCGTAAGCCACCACTAATAGGCCTCGTCTCGAAGAAGAGAAACCACCCCTTTCAACTTCTCCTCTACCGTGAAGTCAAGATCATCCATTATGCGCTCACTTGCCTCTAACCAATACTCAGCAGTATTAGGGGCTAAGCCAAAAATGCCCCTAAACATTTCCACTCTGTTGGCTCGAAGTCGTTTAGACACATATTTCCGAGCCCTGGAACCCAATCCTGCTCCAGTAACTCTCTCCAAAACCTGTAACATTGCGTGAGACATCGCATCGTCTCAACCAGTTTGGTCCTGATACTCTGCTTCCGCGGCTGGCGGCAGCGGCATTTCGTTCCCTGACCCATGACCAGACCCTACTGGTTCCGACACCGCCATCCTGCCTCTACCACGTCCACGCGCATTACGTCCACGTCCTCTACTACTCATCTCTAATGTATCGTCTTAATCTGATTTAGAAAACTTATGTATTAGCATTTATTTTCACTGTTTATTAAAGAAAAATTTTATGAAGTATAATTACGGGTAGTTTCCACGATTCACACACAACCTAAAATTTTCCATTTCTAAAGTATAGTTCCTTACTTCTAATCATCCATGGCAATATATTCACATGGCACATGCAATTTATACTAATCAGAAACTTACCTGGCGAACTTGGGCCGGAGACGCAGGAGCCATGCTAAAAAAAACATGTATTTCATTCTACTATGTTTTAAAACCATTCTTAGAAAATGTTTTGAACCCAAAACCCAAAGTTGAGCTTTTGAAGCAGGCTCTGATACCAAATTGTAACACCCCAAACCCGACCCATACACCACGACCGGATCTGGCATGTCACTAAATAGATTTTATAAAACACAGTGCGATTTTGAAAGAAAACCTCTGTGAGAATTTCGAGGTTAACGTTTATTTAGAAAACTTAGTAATTTTATGCTATCCGAGTTTAAATTTTGCCAAATTTTCAGAACTCGAGTGATTATTTACAACCCATGTTTTAAGTTAAAGTTATGAAAGTTTCGTCGAAAGAGGTAATATTTTACTTAATAATTTAGCCGTATGAAAACTTCGTTGCCTTTGTGTTTTCTTTTTAAAGCATATTGTTATTTCAATTGAACGTTAACTCGAGTATCTAAAAACTTAAAATCCAAAGTTTAAAACCGATTAAAAGTGGCCTTATTACAATGTGAAAACAACCAGTTATTAAAACTAAGTAAAGTTCTTTACTGAAATGAAATAAAACCATTCATGGCCACCTCGTGCTCCTCTCGAGCCCGGTCCATTGCACTATGTGCTACATGAAAAAGATGTTAAACAACGGGGTGAGTCATAAGACTTAGTGTGCAACACTCATGCACCATCGATTTGGGCCTTAGCCCTACAGAACAGAATAGTAACTATTGCATATACAGAAAGTAATGCAGAACCCAACCCAACCTAGCTTTCCATCCGTTACACACCACCTGTACGTGCCAATCACACCAATTGGGATTTCTACAATCAGCCCTCATCGCTACACACCATCGATGGCATTCATGCTGTAGTTAGCTGCTCATCATCAGAATCGTGACATAGTCACCAGAACAGATCATGCCAGAGCCACTACAATGGATTGTGGCAGAGCCACCAGAACGCTTCCCCTTTCATAACACATTCCCAATCCCCATGCAAACATAGAATACAAATGTGTGGATGCAACAGATTTCAACAAGCGTGTACAGAATACCTATAATATAGATCGAATTATTTCACCATAACAACTTACTTTATCAGAGCAGAAATCACTAACCTGATGTTTCGCGTACACCCTCCATAGGTACCGCAATAGTCATACCGAGTTCCCGGCATTTAACAGAACAAATTAACATATTAACATAGCATTATAGATGGTGTGAGAAGTTACACACCTGATTACGCGTAACACAATACTTTCTATGTCGACGCTATCGCTGACAGGCACTACCGCTGTCTGCCTACTATTCTGCTCAGAAGCTGGCCCACATCCAGGTGGCCACTCACGAACAGCAGACACAACCCTCTTCTTGAACTTAGGGATCGAACCCGAAGGTTTGCTTCCCTCTCCCACTTGAATGTTTCTTGAATCCATCAAAAGCCTCGTCAAAACTCACTACGAGAGATATGATTTTGAATATCCACCCAACTAGGTTAAGACAACAGATAGACAATAAATCGATTAATAGAACCACTAGAAGGAATCTTCTTACCTAAATCGATGGAATCCCGGAGTTAGCAGACTTAGGTTAACACGTTGATCACACCTATACAAGTACCTGATGAGATTCGACTAAAAGAGAGTGGGTTAAAGGAAGTGGCCTTTCGGCCAAACAGGGAACATGAGCCCCCTCTCACCACTCGACCAAACATATTAACATCATCTACTTACCTTCGACTCTCTTTAAGGTTCGGCACAGGCAGTCACAGCAGTGAAGATTCGGCTTGAAGATGGTACTCTAAAAGAATAGACAACCAAAATGATCAGGGGTTCGGCTTTTAAGAGGAGAAAAATGAAACAACTTAACAGGGTTTTAAGAAAAGTTTCAGCCAAGAAGGGAAAAGAAAAAGAAATAGGAAACAATAAAAAACTTACCAAGATATGAAATGAGATATCGGCTATGGTGAATACTTCGGGAAGAGAAAACAAATGGGTTGATGCTGAGACTTAGAGATTTAAGCTAAGAGGAAAATGAAGGTGTAGTTTCAGCTTTTAGTGAACAGAAGAAGAACAAAAACAAGGCAATGAAGATCTAGAAGATTCGGCTAGAAAGGAGTTTCAAAAAGGAAAAAGAAAATGAAAAGGGAGGGAGAAGTGGTGATTTTGGCTTTTGATAGTGAGAAGAAAAGAAAAATGAAAGAGATGTCCAACCTTGGTCTTCTAGTTTCGGCTATAGGTCAAAAGAATGAAAGAGTGGAAAATGTTTAGATGGTTTTCGGAAAAAGAGAGGATGAGAGGAAAAACTAAAATAAAATGTGAAGCACACACCTTCATGCTGAGAGAAAAAAAACCACTACACACTAGCAACCTGATCACCAAATTTCGGCACCCTCTTCCAATGCCAAAACCGAATGCTCCACTCCTCTCAAAACTCCTTAGAAAAAATTCGGCTAACACTCCCCTAGCCATCAAACACTATGTCGTCCCTACAATCCCTACTTACTTTCCTCTCCTTCACCCATTCAAACAAATTTGAATGCTTCAAACTCCTAGAATTTCTCTCCTCCACTCATTTAAAATATTTGACCAAGTCTTACCTCCCTTCTCCAGAGTTTTATTGTCATCCAACCACCTCCCTTGCCTGAGCCAAAAATAATACTCCTTTGCTGCTTGAGTGATTCGAACCTTCACCCTCTCAACTCCATGTGATGCCATCTCCTTGCATGCTAAGTGGCGTCTCCTTGCCACTCTTCCACTGCACTTCTTTGTGTCACCAAACGCGAACTAAAATCCCTTAAGTCCTACCCCTTTTCGGCTATCCCCCCTTAGAGTCCTAAAACTAAAATTTCACCAAGGCTTCGGCTTAACCTCGAGCCTTCCCGAGTCCCCCAAACACAGCCAAACAACAAGCATAACACATCGATACGGAGAAAACATAAAAGATGCCAAGCCCCTAAATCCTGGATGTTACAGGTTAGGGGTGTTACAGTGTGACCTTAATTTGATGATAACATCATAAACAGAATGCCCCCTAATTTGAACACGGCCTGAACCAACACAGACGTGTGACCCCATTTACATGAAAAATTTTCTAAGTTTTCCAAAAGTTTCCAAAGTTCTCGGTTTAGTCCTCAACCATTTCCGATGCATGTTTTGGGCCTCGTAGGTCATTTTAGGGATGATATGAATGTTTTTAAAAAGTTTTAAATTTGAATGGAAATTTCAGTATCGGTTTTGAATGTTTGCTTGTGAATAAGTCCGGTAATGCCTCGTACTCTATCCCAGTGCCGATACGGGTAAGGGGTGTTACACTAGGAATTCCTTGTTATGCTTTTTGGACTAACTAATGCTCCTGCCATTTTTATGGTTTTGATGAATTGGATCTTTAGACCGTATTTAGACAGATTTGTTGTTGTGTTCATTGATGACATTTTGATCTATTCACGAGATGAGTCTGAGCATGCCGAGCATTTGAGAATTGTGTTGCAAACCTTGAGGGATAAGCAATTGTATGCTAAATTTAGTAAGTGTGAGTTTTGGCTCCGGGAAGTCAGGTTTTTGGGATATATTGTCTCAGCGGATGGCATTCGAGTTGATCCAAGCAAGATTTATGCAGTTGTTAACTGGAAACCACCTAAAAATGTATCTTTGGTCACGAGCTTTCTAGGATTAGCTGGATACTATCGACGTTTCATTAAAGGATTTTCAATGATTGTTACACCAATGACCAGACTCCTACAGAAAGCATTTCATTCAAATATTTGAATGGCCTGAGAAATGTCAACAGAGTTACGATCAGTTAAAAGCGTTGCCAACTGAAGCACCAGTGTTGGTTCAACTTGAGTCGGGTAAAGAATTTGTGATTTATAGTGACGCTTCATTGAACGGTTACGGTTGTGTATTGATGCAAGAGGGAAAACTTGTAGCTTATGCCTCCAGACAGTTGAAACCTCTTGAAAAAAACTATCCGACCTATGATTTAGAGTTAGCCGCTATTGTATTTGCATTGAAAATTTAGCGTCATCATTTGTACGATGAAAAATGCTACATCTTTACCGATTATGAAAGCTTAAAGTATATTATTACAGATAAACCATAAAAGTAACATATTTTAAGCGTACATTTAGCATGCTTTTGGATGACTTAAGCCTTGAATTATTTGGTGCTCTTAATCCTTTGTTTTCATGTTTTATACTCAGGAGAGCACAGAAGGACGAAAAGAATAAGAAACAGGCCCAAAACGGAGTAAATGAGCCATATCACGAAATCCACACAGCCTGGGCCCAAGACCACATGGCCATGCCTCATTCAACAACTTCGAACACGGCCTGGCCACGACTTATATGGGCGTGTGCCATGGGCGTGTCCCTGCCACGGCCAAGAGGATTTTTACTCGGATTTGGATACTTGGAGGCAGAGAAACACATTCCAAAGCCTATTCAAACATCCTAGTAGGAATTCTACTTGAATTAGGATACTTAGTGGCCAAGTAAGGCATCTCAAAGTCTATATAAACACCCAAGGGTGCAACTTGAAAGGGAGTTCGGCAGAAGCCTTCTACCAGGGCTTTTGTCGGGGGAACCCAAGTCTTTAGTTAGGGGCATCCGACTAGGCCAGAGGAGGTCGATTTGTGGATATTTACTAGAAGAAGGCTAGTTGATCCATCTTAAGAAGCCGGAGTTATAGTCAAGACGGAGGATCTCTCCTTCAATACTTTCAGTGGTTTTAGGGATTTCTTATGTTTTGTTTTACCTTTTCTTTTGAGATGTTTTCTTTATTATTATGAACTAAACCCTTAGATACCTGAGGGGATAAACCTAAGATGAATCTTGTTATCGTTTGCTGAATTATATGATAAATATTTGACTTGTTCTTAATTATGTGTTCTTAATTCTTGTGTTGATATTTCTGGGATATTAATTCAAGTATGATGTGCTTAAGTGGAGGAGCAAAAGTCCCTGCCTAAGAGTAGATCTAGCATAATTAAGCGGAGTTGATCGCGCGCCTAGAGATAGGGTGACGAGATTTTGCCGGATTAGGGTGAAACCTAATATGGGAGTCCATAGATCGAGTTAATACAATTCTAAGGGTTTTAATTAGAAAGAGATTTCAATTAACAAACCTAGGGTTAGACGTTAGTCGCCTCGAGAGAGGGATTAATATAACTTAGGGAATCTTATGGATCAAGTCAAATGAATAAAGCGTCTGGTTCAGAGTTAGATAACAAGCGAAGTCTAGGTGGATTCTTCCTTAGGTGTCTCCTTAATCAATTGGTTTTTCTTGAAGTTATTTTCCCAAACTCTTTCTCTTTGTCTTTGCATCTTTAGTTTAGTAGTTAATTAATTTAGATTAGATAAATAAATCCCTTTATTCTTAGGCTAAATAATAAAAAGAGAGTTAGTATTAGTACTTTTGGTTCCTTTGGGTTCGACATTCCGGTCATGCCTATACTATACTACTGTTTGATAGGTGCGCTTGTCTCACATCGTTGTCATAGTTAGTTTCCAGGTTCGATCATTCTTTATATAAATTTTTAAGACTTGATAGACATGATCAAGTTTTTGGCGCCGTTGCCGGGGATCTAAAATATTAAGAAAGCTTAATTTTTATTACTTTAGCCATTTTTTATTATTTTCTGCAATTTATTTTTTGTTTTTGTTTTTTTTACTTTGCTAATTTTTCCTCTATTTGCTTTTGGCAGAAAATTTTTGTAACACCCCAAACCCGGCCCACGAGCCATGACCGGATCTGGTATGTCACGGGATAAAGAAGTTTGAAAGGTTTGGATTAATAGTAGAAATTTAAAATTTTGTTAAGGGTATAAAACGGTGTTTGTTAAATCTCAAGTGGGTTGATTTGGTAAATCCGATTGAGTTGAAAATCCTTTCTCCCTTTAAAACCATTTGACCCCTAAATTTTAGAACAATAGAGTGATCGATAACTTAGAAAATTTCGTTACCCGATGGTAGCATTTTTGAAAACGCGTACAAGTGCTTATTTTTGAAAACGTTACTTTTAACCGATTTGCATAACCATTCGTAAGTTTATCAGTTATAAAGTAAAGTAAAAACAACTACCTAACCATCCGAAATAATAATAAGCGGCCATATTACAACCCAATCGAATTATAGTGAATAATTAAACTTAAAACGGGGTAAAATAAAATTTCAAGTCCACAAAACCAACATGGCCGCCTCGAGCTCTCCTCGGCTTCCGCATCCGTGCTCTACTCACCTGCAAGATGATATGGGAAGGGGTGAGTCACCAAGACTCAGTGTATAAATCCCCGACCCGAAATTAACACTCATACACAAGATATTAGTATGACATGCAATTATGCAACCCAACCTAGCCATCCATGCTCCTTTTCTACCCCGTGTGGTACCAAACCACTGGTGGTGCCAAACCACTGGTGACTCATAGTCACAATATCCGTCAATACGTGTGGTGCCAAACCACTGGTGGTGCCAAACCACTGGTGACCCGAAGTCACAATCAAATGATGGGGCCAACCCATCGTGTGATACCAAATCACTGGCGTCGATCCCGTATCTCAAATGTGGGGCCAACCTACGGTGGTACTAAGCCACAGGGACGAGACGCTATGAGGTGCCAAACCTCTGGAGGTACCAAACCTCTGGTGACCGTAGTCACAATGTGTTACCAAAACACTGGTGTCCGTCGACACGAATATTACTCCCTCTCATCAATCCCACCATCATCATGCTCATATTACAAGTATCATGATACCATATATCATGCAATCAAATATAGCATAGCATTTTTCAGCATATGATGGCATATACAACATATATCGTAAATCGAGTAATAAGGAAACTTACCCGAGAACCAAGCTTATGCCCACTAAGCCAAGTTACCATATGAGAGGTTATTAATATCATTAAATAACAGTTTATACTAATAAAGTGTGTAAGAGTTTACACACCTATTTAATCGAAGATTTAACTAGGATTCTTGTATCGATGCGATATTACAAAAGTCCCGAACTTGTCCTCGTAATGCCCCTATATTCGGCCATCATAGATTATTAATAAGGGGCTTCATGTGATTAACTAACAATCCAAAGGATGGGTCATATTTCAACAGAATAGGGCCTTAGGCCGAACCTTGATTAATACGAACTAATGTGACTTGAAATCTCGAAAACTTCTGGTTTCATAGCCGATTTAACCCCTAAAATCAAAGTGTATAAATCGGTCAGACATTGATACCAAAATGGCCCTTGGCCGAATGTTAATGATCCTCACACCTTGTCTACCGAAGCTTTAAAATTCCCCTTTATGCTTTGGGTAGTCAAAACCCTTGAAGAACGAGACCCGAATGACTCCCTCAAGATCCTTTAGTTTCGGCTACCTTCAAAGGAGACACTTGGTATTATATATAGGTATTCGGCCAACCTTTAGAAGTGCATGAACTCATGCTTTCGGTCCTATCAAAAGAAAGATAAGGAACCGAAGTTAGAAGGAAAATACTTACCAACCTTCGAAGATACGTCTCCTCTCGTGGACTCGGCCTATGCTCTACGTGGTAAGTAGCATTCGGCTAGTACTACAATGCACAAAGGAAAGCAAATTCGACAAGGTAAAAAAAAAGTTTAGTCTATTTGGTCAACAACAATGGAATGAAACAAAAGAACTAGGAGCTAGCCGAAAACACTCCCCCCCTAGAGCCTCTTCAAAACCGGAACCCCAAGCCCCCTTGGAGTCTCCCATTTTCGGCCAAAGTTTAAAACTCACGGCCACAAGAGTTGGTTGCTCTTACCTCGACGATTTCTTCACCTAGTTGATCACCAAAGTTCGGCCAAGTCTTGTAGAAAGACAATGGAGTAGTCGGCTACTTAAAGCTAAAACGGAGGAGAGGAAGAAGAAGCAGGATTCGACATGCTCAATCAAAAGGAACCAAAAACAACTAAAGAAAACTGACCATGCATCATTCGGCCAAGGGACAAATTAGAAGGAAAAAGGACTTTGGCTTTCTTCTAATCTACACAACCCGGTCATGCACCAAAATGAAGCAAGGAAATTCGGCCAAGCTTCTCTTCACCAAGCTTCATTCGGCCAAAACAAAGGATTTGAAAAGAAAAAGGAATTAGTAATCCCTTCCAAAACTTCATGGCCGGCCAACAACTCCACCCCTTTATAATTTCAAAGCCTTAATTCCCATAATATTCTCTCTATTTCCAACACATAAAATAGAGAGAAAACCAACCCATGCTTCCATTATCATCTAAATAATAAGTAAAATAAATGAAATAATAATAGAACACTCCCCCATGCATTAATTAATAAAATAAATCCTAATATAAAATAATAACACTAATTGCCCATATACCTTATAAAATAACTAAATAAAAATAACTAAATAATAATAATAAAAATAATAATAATAATAATACTAACACTACCCTTTTTCCCCCCCCAAAGCCGTGCAGCACAAAAGGGGACATGGGCAGCATGCTTTGCATGCATGCGTGCCCCCATGCAGGCTGCCACCTGTCGACCAAAACTAAAAAAAAAAATTGAAATTCCCATATGCAGTTGCCAGGTCTCGAACCCGAGACCTGGGGGAAACTGCCCAAGCTTCTGACCATCCGACTACTGCGCCACTTCTGTTATGAATGCGTCGGAAATTCTATTTAAGCTTCCCTCTCTTGGCTTCCTCACGCATTAAATGCTAGAGGCCAAAAACAACAAACATCCATATCTAGCCCCGGGGGTTTCGAACCCGAGACCTGGGGCAATTTAGCGCCCCAGCCACTCGGCCAATTTAACTTTCATGACATAATTCGGCAAAACATTCTTTTAAACCAATGCTTCATCGATCCTAAATGCTTAAATGTTAAGCAGCAATAAAAATGCTCGCGCGTCCCCGAGGGTGCTCGAACATGCGACCTCGAGCTGCCATGAACCACTATGCTCCTGACCACTATGCCAAGGCATCATTTGTGACATGTACCCATCACAAATTCTTTTAATCACTCCTCCGCTCACAACGCTAAACGAAAACAAAATAAAAAACCTGCACATGTGCTATCCCTAGGATTCGAACGCGTGACCTCAAGAGCTCCCCCTTAGCTTCCGGCATCCTAGCCATTCGGCCTACGTTCATTTCATGAGAACAAACGCATAGGAATATTCTTATACCTTTCTCCTTAAGTCCCCCTTTATGGCAACAAAATTAAAACTCCTCCCACGCGGATCGAACCTGAGCCCAGCGCACCTTCTAGTCTTCTAGCAGCACTCTAACCACTCCGCCAGCCATTCCTTTGTGTCCAAAATCGCCCCAATAAATAAAAATATTTATACCCTTAGCCTTTCCATCCCAAGCACTTAAGGAACTTTTTAACCCTATACTGAACTCAATTCGGGATTTCTGACCAAGCCACAACACATACATTTATCTAGGCAATCACGCAGTAAATAAAATACATTACAAACAACCTAGTGCAGGATGTTACAGTTCTACCCCCCCTTAAAATAATTTCGTCCTCGAAATTACCTGGGTCAGAAGAGTTGGGGGTATTGTTGTCGCATCACATCCTCGGGCTCCCACGTAGCTTCCTCTACGCCATGATTCCGCCATAGGACCTTCACTAATGGAATTGACTTCCTACGCAAAACTTTCACATCCCGATCTAGGATCTGCACAGGTTCCTCTTCCATCGTCAAATCTGAACTCACCTCAATTTCTTCAACTGCCAAGACGTGTGATGGATCAGAACGATAGCGTCTAAGCATGGAGACATGGAACACATCATGAATCTGACTCAGTTCTGCAGGTAACTCGAGCTGATAAGCCACTGGTCCCACTCGTTTCAACACCTTAAACGGTCCAACAAACCTTGGACTTAACTTGCCCTTTTTCCCAAATCTTAACACTTTCTTCCATGGCGAGACCTTCAGAAAAACTTCGTCTCCTACGGCAAACTCTATGTCCCTCCGCTTGAGATCAGCATAAGACTTTTGCCTATCCGAGGCTTCTTTCAATCGAGCTTGGATCTTCTTCACCTTATCCTCAGTTTCTGCAACCAATTCCGGTCCTAATATCCGTCGTTCACCCAACTCTGTCCAACAAGTGGGTGTACGACACCTCCTACCATACAATGCTTCATATGGTGCCATCTTAATGCTTGCCTGATAACTGTTGTTGTATGCGAACTCAGCTAATGGCAAAAATTCCTCCCAACTACCTCTGAAGTCCAAAACGCAGCCTCTTAACATGTCCTCCAAAATTTGAATAACTCTTTCCGACTGCCCGTCAGACTGTGGATGGAATGCTGTACTGAAATCCAACCGTGTACCCAAAGCCTGATGTAGTGCTCTCCAAAACCTCGATGTAAATCTGGGGTCTCTGTCTGAGATGATCGACACTGGCACACCATGCAACCTCACTATCTCTGCCACATACAACTTAGCTAACTTCCGGAGCGAGTAATCCACCCTTACCGGTATGAAGTGAGCCGATTTGGTCAGACGGTCCACAATCACCCAAACTGCGTCTTTCTTGCTGGGCGTGAGGGGTAGCCCACTGACGAAGTCCATAGTGATCCTCTCCCATTTCCACTGAGGAATCTTCACCGGTTGAAGTAACCCAGATGGCAACTGATGTTCAGCCTTTACCCTCTGACATGTGAGACACCTTCCCACGAATTCAGTTACCTCACGCTTCAACCCTGGCCACCAAAACTGATTTCGTAGATCTCCATACATTTTGCTACCTCCAGGGTGCATAGCGTATGGACTGCTATGTGCATCCTGAAGAATTCTTTGCCTCAAGCCCACATCATTCGGCATACAAGGCCGCCCTTGAAAGCACAACACACCATCACCAGTCAGACTATACCCTTCCAAACCGCCATCTTGAACTTGCAACCTTCGCGCGTTTAAGCTGTCATCCCCTAATTGCTTTTCCTTAATCTCCTCGATCCAAGTTGGCTTAACTTGCAGCTCTGCCAAAAGACTTCCATCGTCGTATAGACTAAGACGAGCAAACATCGCCCTTAAGTCTGTCACGATCTTTCGGCTCAACGCATCAGCCACCACGTTAGCCTTGCCTGGGTGGTACTCAATTGAACAGTCGTAGTCCTTCAACAGTTCAATCCATCGGCGCTGCCTCAGATTCAAGTCCTTCTGAGTCAAAAGGTACCTCAAACTTTTATGATCCGTATAGACGATTGATTTCTCTCCATACAAGTAATGCCTCCATATTTTCAAAGCAAAGACTACTGCCGCTAACTCCAAGTCATGAGTAGGATAGTTAACCTCATGCGGTCTTAGCTGACGGGATGCATAGGCCACTACCTTCCCGTCCTACATCAACACACACCCCAAACCATTATGGGACGCATCACAATAAACCGTGAACAATTTCCCCGCCTCAGGCTGCACCAAAACTGGAGCTTCCGTCAGAATCTTTCTTAGCTTATCAAAACTTTCTTGCTGTTTCTCTGACCAAACAAATGGGACTCCTTTCCTTAATAGTTTAGTTAACGGTGCTGCGATTAAGGAGAATCCTTCCACAAATCTTCGATAGTACCCGGCCAGACCCAGAAAACTTCGAATTTCTGCCACTGTCCTAGGTGGTTTCCAGTCCAACACCGCTTCGACCTTGCGGGGGTCCACTCTAATCCCTTCAGCTGACACCACGTGACCCAAAAAGGTCACCTCTCTAAGCCAGAATTCGCATTTACTGAATTTGGCATACAACTGCTCCTCCCTCAGCACTTGTAGAACTATGCGCAAATGCCTGTCATGCTCCTCCTCCGTCTTCGAGTAAACCAATATGTCGTCTATAAACACCACGACAAATTGATCTAAGTATTGCTGAAACACCCTATTCATTAAGTCCATGAACGCTGCCGGTGCGTTGGTCAACCCAAACGGCATCACTAAGAACTCGTAATGCCCATACCGGGTACGAAATGTCGTTTTATGCACATCAGCCTCCTTTACCTTAAGTTGATGATAGCCCGACCTAAGATCTATCTTTGAGAACACCGACGCACCCTTCAGTTGATCAAACAGGTCAACAATCCGAGGCAACGGATACCTGTTTTTGATTGTTAACTTGTTAAGCTGACGGTAGTCGATACACATCCGCATTGACCCGTCTTTCTTCTTGACAAACAGCACAGGTGCTCCCCACGGAGATATACTAGGTCGAATGAACCCTCTATCCAAGAGTTCCTGAATTTGAGCCTTCAGCTCCGCCAACTCCTTCGGTGCCATTCGGTAGGGTGCTATGGACACAGGTGCCGTTCCGGGCAACAAGTCTATACCGAACTCAACTTCCCGATCTGGAGGCAGACCTGGAAGTTCTTCAGGAAACACATCAGCGAATTCCCCTACAGTTCGGACCTTCTCAACTGTTGACTCCTTAGCCCCCAAGGCATAAATTTGAACCAACAATGCCTCACAACCTTTTCTGATCATTTTCTCGGCCTTCAATGCAGACACTATATTGGATAGATAATCTCTTCTGTTACCTATCATGACCACTTCATCACCCTTAGTCGTCTTTAGAACCATGCGCTTAGCGGCGCAATCCAACCTTGCCTGATACTTAACCAACCAGTCCATTCCAAGAATTAGGTCGAACTCCCCAAACGGTAGTTCCATCAGATCGGCCACAAACTCTACCCCTTGGAGTTCTAGGGGTATGTCTCTATATAGCTTGTTCACCATCACGGAGTGTCCCAGAGGGCTAATCACAGTCATCTCACTAGAAGCAGTCTCAAAATCCAAGTTCATAGCCTCTACCACACTACTGGCAATGTATGAATGCGTCGAACCCACATCAATTAATGTAATATAGGGGAGACCAAAAATTAGGAACGTACCGGTGATGACGTCCGGTGCGTCACCCTCCTCGCGACGCCTCGCTGCGTAGACTAAGCCAGGCTGCCTAGCTTCGGTGTTGCCTGCTCCTCTGGCCTGAACTCCGCGACCTCGATTAGGACCATTGCCTCCTCTACTGTTACCACGACCCCTCTGCGGTGGTCCTACATTCCTTGCTGGAGTACGGTTCTGACCTTCTGACTGATTCCTTGCCAACTTCCGAGGACAATCCCTTACACGATGATCCGGGGATCCACATTCAAAGCAACCCCTCTCACCGGTGTAACAACCTCCCCAATGTGACTTTCCACAGCGATTACACTGAGTCGGTCTCTGATTAGTCATGGTCCTTCCAGTCTGATTCGGCCCACTCTGTCTGACCCTCTTTTGAGCATTATTTCCCGATCCAGATGACCCAACACCTCTTTTCTGCTTGTTCCTATCATAGTTCTGCCTCACAGACTCTCGGACCCTTTCGGCTACCTTAGCCTTTTCTACCAGAACAGCAAACTCACGTACTTGTTGTGGAGCAATTAACAGCCTTAAGTCGTCCCTAAGTCCGTCTTCAAAGCGGACACAACGATCGTGCTCAGTTGACACGACTCCCCGGGCATAGCGGCTCAGCCTCAGGAATTCTGCCTCATACTCAGATACTGACTTATTTCCTTGCACTAATACCAGAAAAGTTTTCCTCTGAGTATCAGTATAACTGGTGCCCACATACTTCTTCTGATAAGTGGCCTTGAAGTATTCCCAAGTAAGGTCGTCTGCTGTAGCGCCGTCTCGAACCGTGAGCCACCACTGGTATGACTCGTCTTTTAGGAGCGACACTGCTCCTTTTAGCTTCTCCTCATTTGTTAAATCGAGATCGTCCATAATCCTTTCGGTTGATTCTAACCAATATTCGGCTGTACTGGGTGCGACACCTGACACACCCCGAAATACTTCAGCCCCATTGGATCGGAGCCGCTCAGATACAGACTTCCGAGCTCCTGTGCCTCTACTGGTCTCAGCCATCATTTCTAGCACACGTAGCATAGCCTGCGATACCGACTCTCCTCCCGTCTGATCCTGATGTCCATCACCAAAAGCTGGGGGTGGCGGTGGGGGTGGTATCTCATTATCCGATCCTTGGCCCGACCTAACTGGTTCTGTCACGGCCATCCGGCCTCTACCGCGTCCCCGACGGCCGCGACCTCTAAAACTCATTTCTTATGGCGCAATCTGTCTTAAAAAGTTTTATAAGTTAGTCAATGTTTTACTGATTATTAGCAAAGAATCTTATTGGCGAAGTTAAGAAGTTGCTTTTTCGATCAAACAAGTTTCAAGTCTTCTATCGTAATTCGAAGATACACATTCACCTATTCCATCACTCTTTTCGACCCATTTCTTAACCCGGGGGTATTTTCGTCCTTTACCCTACAGGGGTATTTTGGTAATAAAATAATGTAAGTTTGACAATTCAAAGGAAATTTAAAATTTTAAAAATTTGCCAAACTTGGGGGTTCCTTTTTGAAAAATTTTGTCTTCCCAAATTAGTAGTGTTGCAAAACTTTTTGAAAATCAGGGTCATTTTGGGAAATTTGCAAATTAGGGGCAATCTTGTAATTTTCCAAAAACACAACATTTTTGATATTTTGCAAATTAGGGATTTTAGATATGCTTGTAAAACAAGGGAAATTTTGTTTAAAAAGAAATTTTGGGGTAGTTTGGTAGAATTCTTAAAACTAGGGGCATTTTTGTAATTTACCCCTAAGGGTATTTTAAAATGTCCATAAATCAAAGGAATTTTGTAGTATAAATCTCATAAGTTTGAGGGAAGTCTTTAAAACTAGAGTCTTTATAAAAATGCGGCTAATTCCCTTTCGGGTTTTAATAATAGGGGTTTAGCCCATGAACAAATCCTCACGGTTAAGGTGAACCGAAGCTACGCACCAGGTAGGATTCCCGCGAAGAGGAGGTGAGTCGCTAAGACCACTTAAATACCAAGCTCTTCCGGATCCAATCCTAGACATGCGTACAAGGGTTACCACACCTTAACTCGGCGACTTAGTCATGGGTTTGTTTAATTAGGCAATTAGAATCTTATGCGATTGTTTGGGGTAAACTAGTCCTAGAGTTCATATACCTTTCATACTATCTACGTCCCATTTCTATCCGTTTACAGATAACCATTCATACATAGATTAAAAATACTTACAAGAGCGGATCGGTGCCGGAGACTCGACGCCATGTTGTTCAACCAAAATTATTTTTTTTTTTTTTTCAACGGGGTTGTCAAAAGCCTATCTAGCAAAAACATTTTTGGGGCTTAGGCCCTCACAGCCGAGTTTTTGAACCGGACTCTGATACCAAAATTGTAACACCCTAAACCCGGCCCACGAGCCATGACCGGATCTGGTATGTCACGGGATAAATAAGTTTGAAAGGTTTGGATTAATAGTAGAAATTTAAAATTTTGTTAAGGGTATAAAACGGTGTTTGTTAAATCTCAAGTGGGTTGATTTGGTAAATCCGATTGAGTTGAAAATCCTTTCTCCCTTTAAAACCATTTGACCCCTAAATTTTAGAACAATAGAGTGATCGATAACTTAGAAAATTTCGTTACCCGATGGTAGCATTTTTGAAAACGCGTACAAGTGCTTATTTTTGAAAACGTTACTTTTAACCGATTTGCATAACCATTCGTAA
The DNA here is from genome assembly GCA_005393395.2 of Gossypium australe. Lineage (NCBI taxonomy): Eukaryota > Viridiplantae > Streptophyta > Magnoliopsida > Malvales > Malvaceae > Gossypium > Gossypium australe. The sequence continues at coordinate 118,321,507 of CM016626.1, forward strand.
GTTTATCAGTTATAAAGTAAAGTAAAAACAACTACCTAACCATCCGAAATAATAATAAGCGGCCATATTACAACCCAATCGAATTATAGTGAATAATTAAACTTAAAACGGGGTAAAATAAAATTTCAAGTCCACAAAACCAACATGGCCGCCTCGAGCTCTCCTCGGCTTCCGCATCCGTGCTCTACTCACCTGCAAGATGATATGGGAAGGGGTGAGTCACCAAGACTCAGTGTATAAATCCCCGACCCGAAATTAACACTCATACACAAGATATTAGTATGACATGCAATTATGCAACCCAACCTAGCCATCCATGCTCCTTTTCTACCCCGTGTGGTACCAAACCACTGGTGGTGCCAAACCACTGGTGACTCATAGTCACAATATCCGTCAATACGTGTGGTGCCAAACCACTGGTGGTGTCAAACCACTGGTGACCCGAAGTCACAATCAAATGATGGGGCCAACCCATCGTGTGATACCAAATCACTGGCGTCGATCCCGTATCTCAAATGTGGGGCCAACCCACGGTGGTACTAAGCCACAGGGACGAGACGCTATGAGGTGCCAAACCTCTGGAGGTACCAAACCTCTGGTGACCGTAGTCACAATGTGTTACCAAAACACTGGTGTCCGTCGACACGAATATTACTCCCTCTCATCAATCCCACCATCATCATGCTCATATTACAAGTATCATGATACCATATATCATGCAATCAAATATAGCATAGAATTTTTCAGCATATGATGGCATATACAACATATATCGTAAATCGAGTAATAAGGAAACTTACCCGAGAACCAAGCTTATGCCCACTAAGCCAAGTTACCATATGAGAGGTTATTAATATCATTAAATAACGGTTTATACTAATAAAGTGTGTAAGAGTTTACACACCTATTTAATCGAAGATTTAACTAGGATTCTCGTATCGATGCGATATTACAAAAGTCCCGAACTTGTCCTCGTAATGCCCCTATATTCGGCCATCATAGATTATTAATAAGGGGCTTCATGTGATTAACTAACAATCCAAAGGATGGGTCATATTTCAACAGAATAGGGCCTTAGGCCGAACCTTGATTAATACGAACTAATGTGACTTGAAATCTCGAAAACTTCTGGTTTCATAGCCGATTTAACCCCTAAAATCAAAGTGTATAAATCGGTCAGACATTGATACCAAAATGGCCCTTGGCCGAATGTTAATGATCCTCACACCTTGTCTACCGAAGCTTTAAAATTCCCCTTTATGCTTTGGGTAGTCAAAACCCTTGAAGAATGAGACCCGAATGACTCCCTCAAGATCCTTTAGTTTCGGCTACCTTCAAAGGAGACACTTGGTATTATATATAGGTATTCGACCAACCTTTAGAAGTGCATGAACTCATGCTTTCGGTCCTATCAAAAGAAAGATAAGGAACCGAAGTTAGAAGGAAAATACTTACCAACCTTCGAAGATACGTCTCCTCTCGTGGACTCGGCCTATGCTCTACGTGGTAAGTAGCATTCGGCTAGTACTACAATGCACAAAGGAAAGCAAATTCGACAAGGTAAAAAAAAAGTTTAGTCTATTTGGTCAACAACAATGGAAGGAAACAAAAGAACTAGGAGCTAGCCGAAAACACTCCCCCCCCTAGAGCCTCTTCAAAACCGGAACCCCAAGCCCCCTTGGAGTCTCCCATTTTCGGCCAAAGTTTAAAACTCACGGCCACAAGAGTTGGTTGCTCTTACCTCGACGATTTCTTCACCTAGTTGATCACCAAAGTTCGGCCAAGTCTTGTAGAAAGACAATGGAGTAGTCGGCTACTTAAAGCTAAAACGGAGGAGAGGAAGAAGAAGCAGGATTCGGCATGCTCAATCAAAAGGAACCAAAAACAACTAAAGAAAACTGACCATGCATCATTCGGCCAAGGGACAAATTAGAAGGAAAAAGGACTTTGGCTTTCTTCTAATCTACACAACCCGGTCATGCACCAAAATGAAGCAAGGAAATTCGGCCAAGCTTCTCTTCACCAAGCTTCATTCGGCCAAAACAAAGGATTTGAAAAGAAAAAGGAATTAGTAATCCCTTCCAAAACTTCATGGCCGGCCAACAACTCCACCCCTTTCTAATTTCAAAGCCTTAATTCCCATAATATTCTCTCTATTTCCAACACATAAAATAGAGAGAAAACCAACCCATGCTTCCATTATCATCTAAATAATAAGTAAAATAAATGAAATAATAATAGAACACTCCCCCATGCATTAATTAAATAAAATAAAAATAATAATAAAATAATAACACTAATTGCCCATATACCTTATAAAATAACTAAATAAAAATAACTAAATAATAATAATAAAAAAAATAATAATAATACTAACACTACCCTTTTTCCCCCCCAAAGCCGTGCAGCACAAAAGGGGACATGGGCAGCATGCTTTGCATGCATGCGTGCCCCCATGCAGGCTGCCACCTGTCGACCAAAACTAAAAAAAAAAAAAATTGAAATTCCCATATGCAGTTGCCAGGTCTCGAACCCGAGACCTGGGGGAAACTGCCCAAGCTTCTGACCATCCGACTACTGCGCCACTTCTGTTATGAATGCGTCGGAAATTCTATTTAAGCTTCCCTCTCTTGGCTTCCTCACGCATTAAATGCTAGAGGCCAAAAACAACAAACATCCATATCTAGCCCCGGGGGTTTCGAACCCGAGACCTGGGGCAATTTAGCGCCCCAGCCACTCGGCCAATTTAACTTTCATGACATAATTCGGCAAAACATTCTTTTAAACCAATGCTTCATCGATCCTAAATGCTTAAATGTTAAGCAGCAATAAAAATGCTCGCGCGTCCCCGAGGGTGCTCGAACATGCGACCTCGAGCTGCCATGAACCACTATGCTCCTGACCACTATGCCAAGGCATTATTTGTGACATGTACCCATCACAAATTCTTTTAATCACTCCTCCGCTCACAACGCTAAACGAAAACAAAATAAAAAACCTGCACATGTGCTATCCCTAGGATTCGAACGCGTGACCTCAAGAGCTCCCCCTTAGCTTCCGGCGTCCTAGCCATTCGGCCTACGTTCATTTCATGAGAACAAACGCATAGGAATATTCTTATACCTTTCTCCTTAAGTCCCCCTTTATGACAACAAAATTAAAACTCCTCCCACGCGGATCGAACCTGAGCCCAGCGCACCTTCTAGTCTTCTAGCAGCACTCTAACCACTCCGCCAGCCATTCCTTTGTGTCCAAAATCGCCCCAATAAATAAAAATATTTATACCCTTAGCCTTTCCATCCCAAGCACTTAAGGAACTTTTTAACCCTATACTGAACTCAATTCGGGATTTCTGACCAAGCCACAACACATACATTTATTTAGGCAATCACGCAGTAAATAAAATACATTACAAACAACCTAGTGCAGGATGTTACAATTTTAGTTTATAGAGAAGATGGCACTGAATAATTATCAGTGGCAAGTCATGAGGACAATTCCTACTAAAGCAGCCAGTGTCTTCAACCTCGACGTGGTCATCATGATATCTAACCAGCTAGAGATGATGAATAAAAAGATTAATGGTTTGTATAGCCTCTCGCAGGTACACCTAGTAATGCAATATGACTCGAATCCAGGAGGCGTGTCGAATCCTGAGTACCCACCTTACGGATATGGCATGGAGAACGAACAAGTCCATAATATGGGTAACTATTCCAGACATCAAAATAATTTTTACTGCGACACTTATAATGTAGGTTGGAGGTACCATCCCAATTTCTCGTGGGATGATCAAAGTAGCCAAAGACAGGAACTTCTTCCAAATTTTCAACAACCACCTCACCAACAGGAAGAGGAGACGAGTCTTGAAGAGATGCTGGCAAAATTCATAGCAGCAACAGAAAACCCAGATTTTCAACAACCACCTCACCAATAGGAAGATAAGCTAAACCTTTAAGAGATGGTGGCAAAATTCATAGCAAACACAGAAACACGCTACCACAATATAGAAACAAAATAAGAAGTATCGAATCAAGGAATTGAGGATCAGTTAGGTCAGCCTGCTAAGCTGATCTTAGAACAACCACAAGAAAGCTTGCCAAGCAACACTGAAACTAACCCAAAAGAGCAAATTCAAGCTGATCGTCGAAATCAGAGCTTTAAAATTTATAATGAGAATGATCGAACCTGAAAACTAACTCTGTCAACGATTTTAAGGTAAGAGCACCTATCGAACAGTAGTATAGTTTAGGCAAGACCTGAATATCGAATCTGAAAGGAAACAAAAGTACTAATACTAACTCACTTTCTATTATTTAGCTTAATAATTAAGTGGATGGTTATCTAATCTAAATTTAACTATCAACTAAACTAAAGACGCAAAGAAAAAAAAATGAATTGGGGAAAATACTATTGGGAAAACTCAGTTGATCAAGATGATACCCTTAGGAAGAATCCACCTAGACTTCACTTGTTATCTAACACTGAACCAAACGATGTATTCACTTGACTTGATCCCTAAGATTCCCTAAGTTATATTAAACCCTCTCTCGAAGCGAATAACGTTTAACCATAGGTTGATTAATTGAAATCTCTTTCTAATTTTAACCCATAGGATCGCATTAACTCAATCTATGGACTCCCATATTAGGTTTCACCCTAATCCAGCAATATCTCGTCACCCTATCTCTAGGCATGCGATCAACTCCGCTTAATTATGCTAGATCTACTCTTAAGCAGGGACTTTTGCTCCTCCACCTAAGCACATCATACTTGAATTAATATCCCAGAAATATTAACACAAGAATTAAGCACACATAATTAAGAACAAATCAAGTATTTATCATATAGTTCAGAAAACAATAACAAGATCTGTCTTAGGTTTCATCCCCTTCAGGTATCTGAAGGGTTTAGTTCATGACAATAAAAGAAAACATCTCAAAAGAAAAGATAAAACAAAACATAAGAAATCCCTAAAAACCCCTGAAGGAATTGAAGGAGAGATCCGCCGTTTTGAGTAGAATTCCGGCTTCTTGAGATGGATCAACTGGCTATCCTCGAGTGATTCCCACAAATCTGACCTTTTCAGCTCAGCTCCTTGGCCTAGCTCACCGCCCCTTTCAGGTAATACTTAGGGGCTTTATATAGGCTTTCGAAATAGGTTTCTTTGCCTCTAAGTATCCAAATCCGAATGAAATTGCTATTTCCTATGACAGGGACACGGCCATGGCACACGCCCATGTAAGTCATGGCCAGGCTGTGTTCAATCCTGATAAATGAGGCACGGTCATGTGAATCGGGAGACGGTTGTGTTCTAGTAGGACGGGAGGCACGACCATGTGGTCTTGGGCCCAGGCCGTGTGGATTTTGTGATTCGGCCCATTTACTCTATTTTGGGCCCGTTTTCCATTCTTTTCATCCTTAGGTGCTTTCATGGGTATAAAACATGAAAACAAAGGATTAAGAGCACCTTTTTACATAAATCGAGGCTTAATCCATCCAAAAGCATACTAAATGTGGGCTTAAAATATGTTACTTTTATGGTTTATCAAATACCCCCACACTTAAGCTTTTGCTTGTCCTCAAGCAAAATTCTCAACTTACAATTAAAACGAACTTTCCATAATTCATAATTCCTATCGACAATGTCTCATCATAATTCATAGATAATTTATACATGGATAATTTAACTCAAAGAGTCCTAAAGATTCAAACAATCAAACTCATACATTTGTAGCACAAAAACGTATGTGTCTTCCCTTATCTAAATAATTACCTTTAATTCAAAATCGACAAGGTTCAAAATTAAGGTTCAAAATTAAGCACTCAAAAGTCGAACCTAAAAAGTTAATCCCATATGCTTGCCTGAAAATCAAATCTCCACGACTGTAAAATGAGATGATAAACAGATCAAAAAGTCTTTAATAGGGTTGTAACGGGGCTAGGGTTAAAGGTGTGGAAAAAGGCTGAATTAGGAGGTTAGAATCGAGATTGAATTGACAAGTTACCTAACTAGAAACAACGAACTAATAATGAATAATTATATTAACTGGAAACTAATAAAACAAGCTTCTTTTCCAAGATTTGGAATTTACATGTGTAAGCTCAAAGAATTAATAATAAATATATTTTGATAATAATAAGAAAGAACTATTACAACTGAAATATAGATCATAGTTCGGCAACTGCTCAAAATCAACTCTCGACAAAAACGGTAATCAGAAGGATGGTAATAACAGATACAAAAGGTTTTGGGTAATATTAGTGGGTGAGTCAATAAAAAGGGTTGTTAGGATTAAACAGGGTTCACTAGGGGTTAATTTATGAAGGTAGGCTTTTAGTGGATTAAGTGGATTAAAACCTAGGGGCCTTTATCATCTCGGTATATCAAATCATAGGTGTGGTCTCGACATGTATAATCGATGCAAGTTCTAGAATAACAAATCAATGTTGACACACTCATAATCAATAAAGTGAGCATGGAAAAGGATATATGCTCTTTAAGGCTCAAAAATCTCACAAAAAATTATGGTTGTTTTAACATCAACCTTGTAAATTTCAAATTTCGAAGTAATATTCAAATTTAGGTTAACAACCTAGAAGATTTTTTTTATTTTGAAAAATAGACTTATCATGCTTGATTCTCTAGTATCTTAAAATTTCAATCATCAATGCACAATTGACTATGACTTACTCAAAAACATGTCAATAAAAATCATAAATCATCAAAAATTTCATCCTAATTAGTAATATGAGAAAATTACTTAAAAACAAGACTAAAATTAGGGATTTGAGAATAATAAAGAAAGTTAGGCACTTTTACCCCCCACACTTAATATGTACATTGCCCTCAGTGTACAAAGATAGATAATATCAGTTATTAGATAATCAAAAGAGAGGGGAAAAAGTGACACTCACTGAATTATGGATGGATTCCTTGGAGGATGTGTAGAATATGTTAGAGGTGTCGTCTTTTGTTGTGGCGGTTACTAACGAGCTTTGTGCTAGATGAAGAAATTGGGGAGCTCGTGAAGAATTAGCCAGGGATTTTTAAGACACATTTAAAATAAACTAAATATATACTAAAGACAAAGTAAACTAAATAGAAGGAAAATAGAAAATAAAATAGAGTTAAAAGAAAAGGTGGATGGACCGATGAGTCCTTATTGTTGGATGGTTCACGAGGTGGGTGTGACTTCTAAGGCTACGGAGGTGCTGGAGGTGGCGAAAGTGGTATGGCTATGGTCGTGGTTGTGGTGATTCCCTGGCAGCCTTTTGAACCTGGCACTAAGAAACTAAAATATATTAAACTCAATTAAGCATAAGATTGTCAAAGGGAAGGAAATTGAAGCAAAAGAGAAAAGAGAAATAGAATCTAAATGGTTTCAATAACCCTTGGCTTGTTGTTTGGATGAAGCGGCCGGCATGAACTTATGTATAGGGATCTCCCTTGAGGAGACTACGCTTGCCTTCTTCCGCTTCTTCGTCATGGATATGTGTAGCTCAAGAGTTTGGAGACTTTGTTATGGAGAGGGGAGAAAAAGGAAGAAAAGACGATGGGTGTGGGAAGAATGGGGGTGCTTTCAATAGAGTTTTGGAGTCTGATGTTCCCCCACGCCTGTGGACCATGGGCATGTCACTTCACACAGTCGCCTTGCACGGCCGTGTGTCTAGGTGTGTTGATTCACCCACGCCCATTTTATGAATTGCCACGCCCATTTTTGAGAAGTCAGTGTCGACCACGGCCACATCGCACGACCGTGGGCTTTTGTCGGTGCCCGTGTTGAAGTGGTTGGGTCCGTGAACTTCAAAAATTAGTTGAGTCTGATTCGTACCACCTCTGCCATGTTAGTACAAAGATTCTTGAGGTACACACGGCCATGGCCACGGCCGTGTGCAAGGCCTTGTGGCCTGGAAATTTGCACCCTTGGTTAGTTTAAAGTTAGGTGATAAAAAGAAAGAATAAAATATAATAGATAAGATAAATAAAAATGTAGAAGTTAATGGGGTTAGTAATTGGGTTGCCTCCTGAGAAGTGCTTGTTTATAGTCTTAAGCTAGACTTACTTCTTATTCGCCTATTCATGGTGGTTTTAGTAGTTGGTAGTCCTTCTTCATGCTAGCAGCTCCTTTTGTCGTGATAAAGTATAAGACGAGTAGCATTTATTCTTAAAGTGCCAAAAATGGGGTTACTTACCTCGACTGTTCCGTACAGGAAAGACATCGATTACCTTGAAATGGATTTCCTTGCTTATGTTAGGATCAGGTGGAGATATTCGTGGGTCTCCTTTGTCTAATAATACCTGATCTCTAATTTTGAACTTGGGTGCCTCGTAGAGTGGCTTTGGTTCTGCTTTGGGTATCCCTAGTTCTCTTTTAAGGTTTGTCTTCTCCTCTTCTAGTTCATCGATCTGAGTCATTTGTTCCTCGTGAGTTATATCTTTGTTGGCACAGGGTTTAGAATCGGGTTCAATCGTGTCCTTTTGTGGTGCTTCTTGAAAAGAAGGGTTAACCGAATGGTTATCAACAGGGTTTAGAATCGGGTTCAACCGTGTCCTTAGTTCTTCGATGTTCTAACGGAATCGAGGGCTTGAAGAGTGACTGTTTCGTCACCTACATAGAGTATAAGTTTGCCTACATCAACATCGATTTTAGTTCTAGCAGTTGCTAAGAATGGTTAACCTAAAATTAGGGGGATCGTGTTGTCCTTATCCATGTCTAAAATGACAAAGTCTACCGGGAATACGAATTTGTCAATCTTCACAAGTACATCTTCAATTATTCCCCTAGGAACTCTAATAGTTTTATCATCTAGTTGAATGCTCATCCTAGTTTGTTTGGGTTTCCCTAGACCTAGTTATTTAAAAAATTTATAAGGCATTACATTTATGCTTGCCCCTAAGTCAGCTAACGCATTATCAATAGTTAAACTACCAATTAAGCATGGAATTGTGAAACTCCTTGGATCTTCCAATTTCTGTGGTAGTTTATTTAGCAACATTGCTGAGCACACTGCGTTCAGTTCCACATGTGATTCCTCGTCTATCTTTCGCTTATTTGTCAAAAGCCTCTTTAAAAATTTCCTGGATTCTGGCATCTATGAAAGAGCTTCAAGAAAAGGTAAGTTAATATGTAATTTCTTCAAAAGTTTAAGAAACTTACCGAACTATTCCTCTGTGTCGCCTTTCGTTATTGCTTGGGGATATGGTATGCGAGGTTTGTACTCTTTGATTATCGGTTTTGGCTTGTTATTGACCTCAACCGTATCTTCTTCTACCACCTTCTTTTGTTTTGAACTAGACACGTCTAACCCTTTACTATCTTGAGCTGTTATGGCTTGAACTTGCTCCCTTGGGTTAGTCTCGGTGCTGCTCAGTGGTCTTCCTTGTGGTCTCTCAGAAATCTGCTTAACAAGTTGTCCGAATTAATCCTTGAATTCTTGTGACAATGCCTCAAGTTTTGTTTCTATCCTCTGGAAACATGTGTCTGAGGCTGTTATGAAGTTTGTTTGCTCCTCTTCAAGGTTCGGCTTCTTTTCCTGTGGGTAGGGCTATTGTTGGAAGTTTTGGGATGGTTGTTGCCTTTGATTTCTTTGACCTCCCCATGAGAAATCGGGATGGTTCTTCCAACCTGGATTATAAGTATTACTATAAGGGTTATTGTTAGATCAAAAATTATTACCCATATAGTTCATTTGTTCGCTCTCCATGCCCTGTCCGTAAGGTGGGCACTCAGGATTCACCACTCCTTCACTTGTGTCGCACTGCATTACTGGATGTGCCTGCGAAGAACCGTAGAAACTATCAAATTTTTATGTAACAATTCTACTTGATTTGATAACGTGGTCACTGCATCAATGTTGAAAACTCTGACTGCTTTAACTGGCCTTGTCCTTGTAACTTTTCACTGATAGCTATTCAGTGACATCTCCTCTATAAACTCGTAGGCTGCTTCAGGATTTTTGTTGTTCAGGGTTCCACCGGCAGCTGAATCGATTAGTTGCCTTGTTGAAGGCTTCACACCATTATAAAAAGTTTAGACCTGTAGCCACAAAGGTAATCCGTGGTGTGGGCACCCTCTCAACAAATCTTTGTATCTCTCCCATGCATCATAAAGTGCCTCTAAGTCCATATGCACAAAAGAATAGATCATTCCTTAACTTGGCCGTTTTGGCCGGTGGAAAATATTTTAATAAAAATTTTTCGGTCATTTGATCCCATGTAGTGATTGATCCTCGTGGAAGAGAATGTAACCACTGTTTGGCTTTATTTCTCAGGGAAAAGGGAAATAACTGAACACAGATGGCATCATCAGAAACACCATTTATCTTGAAGGTGTCGCAAAATTATAGGAAATTTGCTAAGTGTGTGTTAGGATCGTCATCCTGCAAACCATCAAACTGAACAAACTGTTGTATCATTTGTATAGTGTTATGTTTCAGTTCAAAATTATTTGCAGCAATAGTAGGCCTAACAATACTAGACTCAGTTCCTGTTAAACTAGGTTTAGCATAATCATACATAGTACGTGAAATATGATGTTCGGCCATCTCTGGAGGTGGCAGATTATTTTTAGCTATTTCTTCCGTAATATTTATTTCGGGTTCTTGCTCTTCGGCTATGTAGTTTAGGCTTCACCTTATCTCTCTACGATTTCTTCGAATTATACCTTCAATATCACTGTCATAAAGTAGAGGTCCTATCGGGTTCCTTCTAATCATAAACTAGAGGTACCTGAAAGGGACAAAAGAAAGAAGAAAGAAAAATTAGAAAAACAAAAATAAAATTTAAAAATAAATATGGCTAAACTAATAAAAGTTAAGCTTTCTTAATATTTCAGTTCCCCGGCAACGATGCCAAAAACTTGATCGTCGAAATCAGAGCTTTAAAATTTATAATGAGAATAATCAAACCTGGAAACTAACTCTAACAATGATTTTAAGGCAAGCGCACCTATCGAACAGTAGTATAGTTTAGGCAAGACCGGAATATCGAATCCCAAAGGAACCAAAAGTACTAATATTAACTCTCTTTCTATTATTTAGCCTAAGAATTAAGTGAATGGTTATCTAATCTAAATTTAACTATCAACTAAACTAAAGACGCAAAGACAAAAAGAATGAATTGGGGAAAATACTATTGGGATAACTCAGTTGATCAAGACGATACCCTTAGGAAGAATCCACCTAGACTTCACTTGTTATCTAACACTGAACCAGACGATGTATTCACTTGACTTGATCCCTAAGATTCCCTAAGTTATATTAAACCCTCTCTCGAAGTGAATAACAATTAACCCTAGGTTGATTAATTGAAATCTCTTTCTAATTAAAACCCCTAGGATCACATTAACTCGATCTATGGACTCTCATATTAGGTTTCACCCTAATCCGGTAATATCTCGTCACCCTATCTCTAGGCGTGCGATCAACTCCACTTAATTATGCTAGATCTACTCTTAAGTAAGGACTTTTGCTCCTCCACCTAAGCACATCATACTTGAATTAATATCCCAGAAATATTAACACAAGAATTAAGCACACATAATTAAGAACAAATCAAGTATTTATCATATAGTTCAGAAAACAATAACAAGATCTGTCTTAGGTTTCATCCCCTTCAGGTATCTGAAGGGTTTAGTTCATGAAAATAAAAGAAAACATCTCAAAAGAAAAGATAAAACAAAACATAAGAAATCCCTAAAACCCCTTGAAGGAATTGAAGGAGAGATCCACCGTTTTGAGTAGAATCCCGGCTTCTTGAGATGGATCAACTGGCTATCCTCGAGTGATTCCCATAAATCTGACCTTTTCAGCTCGGCTCTTTGGCCTAGCTCACCGCCCCTTTTCAGGTAATACTTGGGGGGTTTATATAGGCTTTCGAAATAGGTTTCTTTGCCCCTAAGTATCCAAATCCGTATGAAATAGCTCTTTCCTGCGACAGGGACACGGCCATGGCACACGCTCGTGTAAGTCGTGGCCAGGCCGTGTTCAATCCTGATGAATGAGGCACATTTGTGTGAATCGGGAGACGACCGTGTTCTAGTAGGACGGGAAGCACGGCCATGTGGTCTTGGGCCCAGGCCGTGTGGATTTCGTGATATGGCTCATTTACTCCATTTTGGGCCAGTTTTCCGTTCTTTTCTTCCACGGGTGCTTTCCTGGGTATAAAACATGAAAACAAAGGATTAAGAGCACCTTTTTACATAAATCGATGCTTAATTCATCCAAAAGCATACTAAATGTGGGCTTAAAATATGTTACTTTTACGGTTTATCACAAGCCGTAACAGTTCAAGAAGTGAAATGTTAGTAGAATCTAACCCAAGGCAAGAGCTTGTGGTAAGTGAAAGTAAGGTTGAAGTCAGCCAGGATTTACCAAACCCGGTGATTACAGAGTACCAAGCTCGTATGCCATACCCTAATACGATAAAGAAAGACCATACAGAGGAATAATTTAGTAAGTCTCTTAAACTTCCAAAGAAATTTGATATTAACTTTTCATTTCTTGAAGCTCTTTTGCAGATGCCAAATCCTAAACCTCGTGGCGGTAAAGAAGAAATTTATGAGGAACAAAGGCTGTGGATCGATGAACTAGACGAATAGAAGACACACCTCAAAGAGAAACTAAAAACACACGAAGCAAAAACGAGGCAACTCCACGGCACATTTAATGATGGGACAACCCAGCTTAAAATAGGAGATCAGGTACTCAAAATCTTCCCAGATGGAACAATCGAGGTAACTAGTCCTAAAATCAACACCCTTAAGGTAGACACTACTCGACTTAAACTTTATATCCATAACCGAATTGATCGCATGAGAAAGGATTTCCACCTACTCAAACCACCATAATTGTGCAAATAACAGGTAAGTCTAGCTCAAGACTTTAAACGAGCGCTTCTCGGGAGGTAACCTGAGCACTAACTCTACTAACTAGTTTCGTTTTATTTCTTTTCGTATTTAGGTGTAGGTTTCCATACCCACATGGCCTTGCACACAGCCGTGGCCGTGGCCGTATGAGCACCATAAGTAGGTAAAAGGGCGTGGCCATAGACGTGTGGCAACAGGACAATTTTTTTTCCAAAACACGGGCTGCATCTCTATTTAAACCCCCTTCTTCCTTTCTCTTTTCTAGTTGTCTTTCTTCTTTCATTTTCCATTATTTACTTTTATTTTATTTTTATTTTTATTTTTATTTTCTTTATTATTTTCTTCTTATTCTTCATGCCATTTAGATTTAGCTTAGGATACAATAAAATCAGGATGACTGCTTCGAGGATTCAATTTCAAACGGTTCGAGACACTTCCCTACGTTCACCTCCAATCCTATCCGGTTTCTTTTCATTGACTTCGTCCAAAATTCAGGAAGTTTACTTCTCTCCCTATCTTTTGATTTTCTCACTATATTGTCATTTTATCTATCTTTGTACATTGAGGGCAATATACATCTTAAATGTGGGGGGTTAATTATAGTATTATTTGAAAATCCCTGAATTATGCCTTGTTCTAAAGTAATTTTCTTATATTATGATTAGAATAAAAATACCTTTGATTTATGATTTCTATTGATATGTTTTCGATTAAGTCATTGATAATTGTGCATTGATGATTAAATTTGAAGAATACTAGAGAATCAAGCATAATAAGTCTATTTTTTTTAGAAATTTAAAATTTGTTAGGTTGTCTACCTAAATCTAATTATTACCTTGAAGTTTGAAATTAACAAGGTTGACATCAAATACCCATAATATTTGTGAGATTTTGAGCCTTTTAGAGCATACATTCTTTCGTGCTCACTTTTTATTATAAGTGCGTCAACATTGATTTGTTATTCTAGAACTTGCTTCGATTATACATGTCAAGACCACACCTTTGATTTTATATACAGAGATGATAAAGGCACCTAGGTTTTAACCCACTTATTCCACTAAAAAGCCTACCTTCAAAACTAACCCCTAGTGAACCACGTTGATCCTAACAACCCTTTTTATTGACTCACCCACCAATATTCCCCCAGAACCCTTTGTATTTGTTATCACCATTCTTTTTTACTACCCTTATATGGAGATTTGATTTGATCGGTTGCCTAATTATTTTTTTCAGTAGTAAATTCATCCTTTATTATTATTTGCTGTGTTCTTAAAAAAAAAGAAATTTTGAAATGTATTCATTATTAGTTCTATGAGCTTATGCATGTAAATTCCAAATCTTGAAAAAGAAGCTCGTTTTATTAGTTTCCAGTAAATATAATTATTCATTATCAGTCCGTTGTTTCTAGTTAGGTAATTTATCAAGTCAATCTCGATTCTAACCTTCTAATTCAGCCTTTATCCACACCTTTAACCCAAGCCCCATTACAACCCTATTAAAGACCTTTTGATTTGTGTATCGTTTCATTTTATAGTGGTGAAGATTTGATTTTCATACAAGCTTATGGGATGAACTCTTCATGTTTGACTTTTGAGTGCTTAATTCTGAACCTTAAACACTTCGAGTGATTTGAGTGAATCTTTAGTAAGGATGTCAATTCTTGTCGATTTTGAATCAGAGGTAATTATTCAGGTAAAGGGAAACACCTATGTTTTCATACTATAAAAACTATGACTTTAGACTCTTTGAGTTGAATTATCAATGTATAAATTATCTTTGAAATATGATGAAGCATTATGGATAAATATTATGAATCAAGGAAGTTTGTTTTAATTATGAGTTGAGAATTTCGCTTGAGGACAAGCAAAAGCTTAAGTGTGGGGGTATTTAATAAACCGTAAAAGTAACTTATTTTAAGCCCACATTTAGCATGCTTTTGAACGATTTAAGCCTTGAATTATGTAATTTGGTCCTCTTAATCCTTTGTTTTCATGTTTTATACTCAAGGGAGCACCAGAGGATGAAAAGAACGAGAAATGGGCCCAGAGTGGAGGAAATGGGCCATATCACGAAATCCACACGGCCTGGGCCCAAGACCACACGGCCGTGTCTCATTCAACAGCTTCGAACACGGTCTGGCCATGACTTACACGGGCGTGTGCCATGGGCGTGTCCCTACCGTGGCTAAGAGGAGTTTTACTCGAATTTGGATACTTGGAGGCAGAGAAACACATTCCAAAGCCTATTCAAACACCCTAGTAGGAATTCTACTTGAATTAGGATACTTAGGGGCCAAGTAAGGCATTTCAAAGTCTATATAAACACCCATGGGGGCAACTTGAAGAGGAGTTTGGCAGAAGCCTTCTACCAGGGCTTTTGCCGGGGAAACCCAAGGCTTTAGTCAGGGGGCGTCTGACTAGGTGAGCGGAGGTCGATTTGTGGATATTTACTAGAAGCAAGCAAGTTGGTCCATCTCAAGAAGCCGGAGTTATACTTAAGACGGAGGATCTCTCCTTCAATCCCTTCAGGGGGTTTTGGGATTTCTTATGTTTTGTTTTATCTTTTCTTTTGAGATGTTTTCATTCATTATTATGAATTAAACCTTCAGATACTTGAGGGGATGAAACCTAAGATGAATCTTATTATCGTTTGCTGAACTATAAGATTAATATTTGGCTTCTTCTTAATTATGTGTTCTTAATTCTTTTGTTGATATTTCCAGGATATTAATTCAAATATGATGTGTTTAGGTGGAGGAGCAAAAGTCCCTACCTAAGAGTAGATCTAGCATAATTAAGCGAAGTTGATCGCGTGCCTAGAGATAGGGTGACGAGATTTCGCCGGATTAGGGTGAAACCTAATATAGGAGTCCATAGATCGAGTTAATGCAATTCTAGGGCTTTTAATTGGAAAGAGATTTCAATTAATCAACCAAGGGTTAGACGTTAGTCGCCTTGAGAGAGGGATTAATATAACTTAATGAATCTTACAGATCAAGTCAAATGAATAAATCGTCTGGTTCAGAGTTAGATAACAAGCGAAGTCTAGGTGGATTCTTCCTTAGGTGTCGCCTTAATCAATTGGTTTTTCCTCAAGTTATTTTCCCAAACTCTTTCTCTTTGTCTTTGCATCTTTAGTTTAGTAGTTAATTAATTTAGATTAGATAAATAAATCCCTTTATTCTTAGGCTAAATAATAAAAAGAGAGTTAGTATTAGTACTTTTGGTTCCTTTGGGTTTGACATCCCGGTCTTGCCTAAACTATACTACTGTTCGATAGATGCGCTTGCCTCACATCGTTGTCATAGTTAGTTTCCAGGTTCGATCATTCTTTATATAAAATTTTAAGACTCGACAGACACGATCAATGACTCTGAAAGATTTGAATTTGCAACAACGGAGATGGCTCGAGCTACCAAAAGACTATGAGTGAAACACCCCACACCCGGCCCACGAGCCTTGACCGGATCTGGTATGTTTCCCCGGTGTAAACCGTTTCAAATTCTTTTCTGACTTAGGAAAAACTTGGGTGTTTTGAAAGAAAGTTTGTTTTGGGTTGGGCTTGAGTTGAAAACGAGTTTATTTGAGGTGACAAAATATTAAGAGTTTATTTGAAAATAAATTTCACTTGATCTTTAATTAATAAAAATTGGTATCGTAATAAATAAAGGAAAAATAAAGTAGTTCAACTATGGCCTTATTACATCAAATAATTCCCAAAAATGAATTAAAGTGCTTAAATAAAATAAAAGTCCAAATAATAAAATTTTCCTTGTTGTGCATGGCCACCTTTAAGCTCCTGCCGACCCGGTCCATTACTGATCATCACCTGGAAGAAAAAGTTCCCCAACGGGGTGAGTCAAACAGACTCAATGTGTACACCAGACATGCATTATCATATCACATACATATTCAAATAACAGGTAAAAATAATGATGCAACCCAAACCCAAACCTATTAAGCCATCCGCTACACTCCCCCGTACCAACCTGTACACCGTGAGGACTACTAAGTCGACCCTCCTTCCGCTACACTCCATATCGCGGTCTTAGGTCACCGCATTCGTGGTCTTAGGTCACCACGTTCAGATTACTGTGGTCTTAGGTCACCACATTCAGATTACTGTGGTCTTAGGTCACCACATTCAGATATCACGGTCTTAGGTCACCGTGTTCGTGGTCTTAGGTCACCACATTCACTTTAGCCATATTTTCACATTCTTAATAACACATTTAATTTAAAACATAGCCATGAACATATTAAAGCTTAGGGTAGGGTACACACCTGATTCGCTTAGGGTTTCCAATCCAAATCCCGAAAAGCTTGATCTAATGCCTTAGATCTTAGATCTCTACATTTAATCAATCATTTAATACTTAGTAAAGAGCCATTCGGCCATAAATCCAAATCCTAGTAGGATTAGTACACTAAAACTTACCTTGGTGTCGAATTGACTATAGCCAAATCCTGAAACTTCGCAGAGTTGTCCCCTTGCAATCGGCTAGGCACTAAAATCACTTAACTAATTAGTTTCGGCTTTTAGACGAAATAAGAAATAGATCTTTATACCAAAATAAGCCTTGGCCGAATGCTATAGACACTTGCCTTGTGGATTTTAAATCCCGAAACTCACCGAATAACTAGGGAACACGCGGCCTATGGTGTACCTTCGGGAAAAGAACTTCTCCTTCCTTGTAGTTGACACTTAGTAAATCCTGAAAGATCTCCTCAAGGTTTCTGCAACAAGAATATTGATGGGATTAGTCCTAGATTTTCGACAAATCTAAAAGAAAAGAATAGAAATCAAACTTGTTCTTACCTTTGAAGAAATCGACAGCACCTAAGCTTGAAGCCACTTGAGATATTCGGCTATGGCCTTAAAAGGATTACTTCTGGCTTTTGGAGGGATTAGAAAGAAAAGAGAAGGAAGAATAAAGATGGAGGATTCGGCTAGAACACAAGGTATTTCGGCTTTGGCTAACAAAGAGAAGAAGAATAAAAACTGTAGGAAATTCGCCAGAGAGAGGAGAATTTGCTTAAGAAATTCGGCAAAGGAAAAGTGAATGAATGAATGGCCTCTCTTTTCTTTTTATAGTCGAATTTACTAGCTAGAGTCCCTTACTTGGCCACCACTCTTCTATTTTGATAGCTTTACCCCTTGAATTATCACTTTATTAAAAGAATTTAATCCAACAATTATCTCTTGAAAATAATGATAAATAAATCCTTTATTTATCCCTTATTTATCCACTAATTATAAAAGAATAAAAGCTCCTAGAATTTAGCCATGTGCCGTCCAACTCCCTTGCTCCTGCAGCAAAATAAAACTCTTTTATTTGCTCCTCAAGTGACTCGAACCTAGGCCCAATACCCTTGTATGTGGCGTCACCTACTGGGCTTTAAGTGATATCTTCAGACCACTTTTCCAAGCCTGTTTGTGTGTCAAATTCCTCCTATTAATTTTCTTAAGGCCACCTTGCCTTAGATTCCTCTTTTTAAACTTTAAAACTTGACATTTCCCTACATTTCCAGGTTTCCAAAAATTTTCGTTTGCCTCCTTTAAACTTAACATTTCCATACATTTCCAAGTTTCCCGAAATGTTTACTTTCCTCTTTTGAATCATTTCCTTACATTTCCTTACATTTCCTAGACAAGACATTTCCTTACATTTCCTTACATTTCCATACATTTCCTTACATCTTAGGGTTCCTAAAACTCCTCAGAACACATCCAACACACCCACTGAGCCCACTATCTCATGAATTACGCACGAACGCATAACCCCTAATCTAGGATGTTACAATGAGTTAGTAATTGATTATCATCCGGGAAAAGCAAATGTGGTCGCAGATGCTTTGAGTAGAAAATTTTTGTTTGCCTTAAGAGCAATGAATACACAGTTGACATTATCTGATGATGATTTGATTTTAGCTGAGTTAAAAGCTAAACCAGTATTTCTTCAGCAAATTTGTGAAGCTCAAAAATGTGATAGTGAATTGCAAGCTAAAAGAGTGCAATGCAAGTCGACTTGTGATTCAGAGTACCAAATCGGATTCGATGATTGCTTGATGTTTCGAGACAGAATATGCGTACCGAAAAATCTAGAGTTGATTCAGAAAATTTTACACGAGGTACATAGTGGTTGTTTATCCGTTCATCCCGGGAGTACTAAAATGTACAATGATTTGAAACAACTATATTGGTGGTCGGGTATGAAACGAGCCTTTTTTAATTTGTAGTGAGATGTTTAGTGTGTCAGCAAGTTAAAGTAGAACATCAAGTGCCTTTGGGTTTACTTCAACCAGTGATGATACCAGAGTGAAAATGGGACAGAGTTATGATGGATTTCGTACTGGGATTGCCTTTGACTCTGAAAAAGAAAGATGCTATTTGGGTTGTCATTGATCGAAAAATGAAATAAGCACATTTCATCCCGGTACGTACTGACTATTCACTCATTAGATTAGCTGAATTCTTCATTGTTGAGATCGTTATATTCACGGGGTGCCAGTTTCGATTATTTCAGATAGAGATCCGAGGTTTACGTCATGGTTTTAGAAGAATCTGCAAGAAGCTCTGGGTACGAAGTTGAATTTTAGTACAGTTTTTCATCCGCAAACTTATGGACAGTCTAAACGAGTAATTCATATCCTAGAAGATATGCTCCGATGTTGTGTTTTAGAGTTTGAAGGTAATTAGGAAAAATATTTGCCATTGGTTGAATTTGCGTATAACAACAGCTATCAATCGAGTATAAAGATGGCACCATACAAAGCTTTGTATGGTCCCAAATGGTGAACTCCATTGTACTAGAACGAGCTTAGTGAGAAACAGATTCACAGGGTTGATTTGGTTAGAGAAATCGAAGAGAAAGTGAAAGTAATTCACAACTATTTGAAAACAGGTTCAGATCATCAGAAATCGTACGCGGATTTGAAACGAAAAGACATTGAATTTTAGATTGGTGACAAAGCGCTTTTGAAAGTATCTCCGTGGAAGAAAATACTTCGTTTCAGTTGTTAAGGCAAATTGAGTCCGATATTTATCTTGCCATATAAGATCAACAAAAGAATAGGTCTAGTGGCATATCGACTATCTTTACTGACTGAGTTAGAAAAAATCCACAATGTTTTTCATGTGTCAATGTTGCGTCGATATCGATCGGATCCCTCACATGTAATTTCTTTGTCAGAGATTTAGATTCTACCCTATATGACGTATAATGAAGAACAGATCAGAATTTTAGCTCGAGAGGTCAAAGAGTTGAGAAATAAATGAATAGCCTTAGTGAAGGTTTTATGGCAACGACACGTTGTTGAAGAGACTACGTGGGAGCCCAAGGAAGCTATGAGAGGACAATACCCTAACCTATTCTCTGGTAAGATTTTCGGGGACGAAAATCCCTAAGGGGGAGAGTTGTAACAGTCCGTTTTTGGTCAAATCGAAACTGTGTGTAACACCCCAAACCTGTAGCTGTCTTCAGAATAGGGTTTCAGAGCATTACCAGAATATTCAGAACATTTTTCTATTAAACTATGTAAATTTACTATTCATTTACCAAGATCATCCATAATGTCCCTCCCAATACGAGCATTAGAATTGAATCGAGACTTAATTGAAACCTCTAAGAATATTTTGCAAAATTACAAAAATTTCTATGGTGTAGGACTCACACGCCGGTGTGACCCTGGAACACGTCTGTGCTACAGGTCGTGTTCGCTTTAGGGTGCTCTCTAACTTGCGCCACACGGCCATGCCACATGCCCGTGTGCTAGGCCGTGTGGTTAATTAATTTAATTAGAATGAGGTACAAGTTTCACACGGGCAAGACATAGGCCCATGTTCTAGGCCGTGTGGCACACATGGCTAGACACACGCCTGTGTCTCTGCCCGTGTAACCAATTCTGAGAATTCTGTTTCTCAAAATTTAGGTGCAGGGGACTGATCACTGAAATCATAGCTTTAGAATTTATAAAACGAATGATCAAACCTGGAAACTAACTCTGACAATGATTAAAGGCAAGTGTACCTATCGAACAGTAGTATAGCTTAGGTAAGACCAGATTGTCGAACCCAAAGGAACTAAAAGTACTAATACTAACTTTCTTTTTATTATTCAGCCTAAAATAAAGTGAAGTTGCTTTAAATCTAAATTAGCGATTTCTCAGCTAAAGACACAAAGACAAAAAGAATGAATTGGGAAATAACTAGAAGAAAAACTCAGTTGATTACGATGATGCCTTCAGGAAGAATCCACCTAGACTTCACTTGTTATTTAACACTGAACCATATGATTTATTCACTTAGTTTGATCCGTAGGACTCCCTAACGTATATTAAACCCTCTCTCGAGGTGAATAACGTCTAACCCTAGGTTAATTAGTGGAACTCTCGTTCTCTTGTAATAACCCCCTAGAATAGCAGTAAATCGATCTATGGATATCCCATATTAGGTTTCACCCTAATCCGGAAAAATCTAGTAACCCTATCTCTAGGCGTTCGATCAACTCCGCTTAATTATGCTAGATCTACTCTTAAGTAGGGTATATTCCTCCTCTACCTAAGCACATCAGATTTGGATTAAGCATGCATAATTAAGAACAAACTAAGTATTTATCATATAATTCAGGAAACAATAACAAGATTCATCTAGGTTTCATCCCCTTCAGGTATCTGAGGGGTTTAGTTCATAATAAATAAAGAAAACTATCAAGAGAAAAGATAAAACAAAACATAAGAAATACCTAAAACTTCCTGAAGGAATTGAAGGAGAAATCTGCCGTCTTGAGTAGAATTTTGGCTTCTTGGGATGGATCAACTGGCTAACTTCGAGTAATTCCCTCAACTCTGACCTTTCTGGCTTGGCTCATTGGCCTAGCTCGACCCCCTTTCAATGGTGGTACTTAGGGGGTATTTATAGGCTCTTGGAATACGATTCTTTCTCCCTAAGTATCCTTTTCCGACTAAAATTATCTAAGTCCACGATAGGGGCACGACCATGTCACAAGCCCGTGTGACTCGTCTTCAGGCCGTGTTCAGATTTCTAAGTTGAGGCACGGCTGTGTAAGTCGGGGTGAGGCCATGTTCTAGATGCATGACAAGGCACAGCCGTGTGCTCTTTGGGCCAGGCTATGTGGATTTCATGATATAGTCCATTTACTCCGTTTTGGGCCCGTTTTGTGTTCTTTTCATCCTCGGGTGCTTTCCTGGGTATAAGACATCAAAAGAAAGGATTCAGAGCACCTTTTCACATAAATTGAGGGATAAATCATCTAAAAACAAGCTAAATGTGGGATTAAAATATGTTATAATTACGGTTTATCAAGGACCCAGGGCCTAACTACATGCCCGTGTTACCAGGCCGTGTGTGACACATGGTCTAGACACACTGCCGTGTGTCTGCCCTTTTAGACAAAATGAAGCCATTTCTAACTTCATTTCTCACCCAAAATTTCACCCAAGACCTTCAATTAAAAAAACACATCCAACACCAACCAATTCAAGCATTCAAATTGGGCAATTTCTATGATTCACAATGCATATCACTACAAGCATACATGATCACAACCTTACCTTAGTTTAACTTAGGCATTCCCAACATTGATCGCATATTTTTACCATAACACATGTGAATACATGTATATCATAATAATCTACTTAGTCTTACCAAAATGAAACAATATTAGCCATTCCAATGGCTATGTTACAAAATAACATTTTAAGCCACTATTGGCCAAGTTGTCCTATACATGCCATTATACCTAAAATGATCTTATTAAGTATACCCAAAATGCTAGTTGATAGTGTGACGATGCTCCAATTATCTTCCAACCTTCACAAGCTTCCGAGCACTATAAAACAAGGGAAAATAAACGGAGTAAGCATTACATGCTTAGTAAGTTCGTATAACGGAAACTAAACTTACCAATCCTGTTATTAAATTTAAGCACACAACATCATGTTTTCCATCCAGTAGCAAAATTTCCTAAGCACACGCCTTCAATCAAACATGTTAGTCACAATATTTACAAACATGTCAAGTAAAAATAGATGAGCTCATCATGCAATGTTCTTTCAATTCACTATCATTACATCTTAAGATTTTCATGCCAAGTCAAGGGATACATATCCATTGAATCATTGAATTCTGATGGTTGCTCAGGTAGTACACTCGAAGTGTAAAGTTCCATAATCCTTCAATTTCTTATTCAAGGGTACCCCTTAGGGCACTTAACCTAGGAACATACTCTCAAGCCACATATCATATAACAGGATTACTAGTTCAGGCTAAATACTTTATATAACGTAAGCTTGGAGGAGCTTGATTAGGATTACCAGTCCAGGCTAAACCCTAATCTTAATGCATACTCAAGAGGAATTATATTAGGATTACCCGTCTGGGATAAATCCTTTATATAACAAGGTCAATGGGATTACTTGTCCGAGCTAAATCTCGTCTGCAACAAATGCTAGATCTACTCTTAAACAGGGAATATTTCTCCATTGCTTAAGCACATCAATACTTGAATCAATATCCTAAAATATCAAAACAAGAATTAAGAACACATAGTTAAAAATAAATCAAGTATTTATCATATAGTTCAGAAAACAATAACAAGATCCGTCTTAGGTTTCATCCCCTTCAGGTATTTGAGGGGTTTAGTTCATAATTATAAAAGAATACATCTCAGAAGAAAGTATAAAACAGAACATAAGAAAAACCCTAAAACCCCCTGAAGGAAATTGAAGGGAAGATCTTTCGTCTTGAGTATGATTTCGGCTTCTTGAGATGGACCAACTGGCTATCTTCGAGTAAATCACACAATTTGGCCTCTCTGGCTTGGCTTCTCGGCCTACCTCCACTGCCCCCTTTTAGGTCACACTTAGGGTGTTTATATAGGCTTTCAGAATGTCTTTCTTTGTAACATCCCAAGTTGG
The DNA here is from genome assembly GCA_005393395.2 of Gossypium australe. Classification (NCBI taxonomy): domain Eukaryota; kingdom Viridiplantae; phylum Streptophyta; class Magnoliopsida; order Malvales; family Malvaceae; genus Gossypium; species Gossypium australe. Next base: position 118,345,313 of record CM016626.1, read on the forward strand.
GGGGTTCTGCATTTCATGTTCTGTGTGTTTGGCTTGTTTTGGTTGCTATTTGGATGTGTTTGGGGGTCTTAGGAAGGCCCGTGTTTGAGTTGGAGTCTTGGTTAAATTTTAGTTTTAAGGCACTTTAGGAGGGAAGCTTGTGGGGGTAGGTCTTATGTGTAATTGTATGTAATTGATGACACAATATGGAGTGTGGTAGAGTGGCAAGGTGACACCTAGGAAGCAAGGGGGGATGCGCCACAGGAGAGCAGGGAGGATGGAGGTTCGAGTAGCGTAGCTTGCATTTTGGGAATTTCTTTTTGGCGCCAGGATGGAGGAGAGGTGGATTCGGCTAGGACTTTGGTGTGTGGGAGTTTAATGAGTCAACACATTTGAAATGAAAGGAGGAGAGAAGTTGGAGGAGAAAGAATCGGTCAACATTTTGAATGGGGAGTGAAGAGTGATAAGTGGATGATGTTGTGGGATTTGGAGAGAGGGAGAGAGGTTGGCCGAATTTGGAAAGGTGTGTGTGGGTGTGCACGGTTTAGCTTGGTAGGTGGGGGGCCGAATCTCCATTGGTTGCTTTTGGCATTTTTTTTTTTGGTGGTGCAGGTTCGGTCATCTAGAGGGTAGTGACGAAATGGTTTCCAAATAGGTGTTGGAGTTGGTTCATTTTCATCTCCTTTCAATATCATTTTCTTTCATTTATTTTTCACTTTTTCTTTCAAGCTTGATTCATCTTTCTCCTACCAAAACCGCAACCCCTTACTCCATTTATTCTTCTTGTTTCTTCATAGCCGAATCTCCCTAGTCCAATAGCTTCTTGTTTCTTGATAGCCGAATTTGTAAGTGTCTTAACCGAAACTTATTCCTTTCTTTTATCTCCTTTCTTCTCTTCTTTATTTCATATTTCTGTGGAAGCCAAAACCCCCTTTTTTGCGTCAAGTGTAGGCACCTTTCTATCGATTTTTCTGATAGCTGAACATAGACCCTCCGTTCGACATACTCTTGTTTCGGTAAGGAGTCTTCTTCTCTGTTCATCTCGTTTTCTTTCTTTTTCTCTTTGGGTTGGTTGAACCAAAGTTTCTGACGCACTCCTTGGGCACTGACCGATTGTAAAAGGGTGTGCTTTCTTCATCTCTTTTTTCGTGTGGCCTGTTTGCAAGAGCAATTTGGTAAGTAGTTGTTGGCCGAATGGGTGGTAAGGGGTTCTTTATCAACTTGTTTGGCCGAAAGGCAACTTCTTTTGATCTATTTAGAGAACTGATTCTAACATGGTGATTATTTAGGGACTCAATCGGTTTCTTAGGCCAACCTTCTAGCATTCGATTTCTGTTAATCAAAGTAAGGAACTTCTTTGGTTTGGGTACCTATTCTTTTTGTCTTTTCATTACCTTAACCGAGTTTCCTGATCAAGATCTTTTCATGGACGTGAATGCCAGTCAAGTGAAGGAGGGGGTTGGACTCGTAGTCCCCGCCCCTAAGTTTAAAAAACGTGCAGTATCGACAGTACGAGACTTTCTGCCGGGTTGTGGTAGGGAACCAACATCTGCTTGGGATAGGCAGATTGCGATTGTTTCTTCTAGCGATAGTATTGATAATATTGAGAGTTTAGATCTTCGTGTTTTCAGGTGTGTAATTTCTCACACCCTTTCTTGTTAATTTGTGATAACTACATGCCTCATGTATAAGCCAGAATTACGGCAGTGATTATAGTAAACCTGTGGAGGGTAAAACCAAGGATGTCAGGTTAGTCACCTTCTTACTATGTTATTATGTACCTTGGCATGAAATGATATATGCTTGGTATGACTAATGTGTATCGATATATGTTGCATTCACTACATTATACTTGTATGTTGCATGGGATGGGGCTATGATAATGATGGAAATGGAAAGTGTATATCGGTGACTTTGTCACACTATTTTGATGGCTCGGTGCCATATTTGTATATCGGTGACTCGGTCACATTGACTCGGTGGCTAAGCCACATCGTATCGACTTTGAGCAGCACGACTGCCAAAGAGGAGTGAAGCGGATGCAGGGTTGATTGTAGAAATCCCCACAGGTGTGCTGAGGTTGGATATGTGGAGCGGAGTGTAGAGGATGGAACATTAGGATGGGTTGGGTTTATCGTATTGATTATCTGATATGTTTTCGCATTTGGGCTTTGACCGAATGATGTATGGGGGCCTGGGCCCAATTATGGCATGTGAGGTAATTGCACACTGAGTCATCATGATTCACTCTTTCTGCTTAAACATTCGCAAGTGATCCTTAGTTCAGTGGATTGGGCCGGGGTGGACTCGAGGTGGCCATGCACGGGTTTTATTCAATTAAACTTTGTTTTATTTATCATTTTCTGCTTTTGGGGATTTTTGTTATTTAATAAGGCCACTATTAATCTGGTTCAATTTCGGTTAAAACTTTAGACGTTTTAATTACAAATTAATCGATAAGATGTTTTCTTTACAAAATGCAAGTGGAGGTTTTTCTCACAACTTAATCAATGATTTTATATACGAAATTTGACAATAAACCTCAAGATTAATCTAATGTAACGTCAAGTGTTTTCAAACATCACCTAAACACAAGGATTGGGCTAATTAAAAACCTTTATAAAATGTTTACTGAGTTTCCAAATGAACTTCTAAACTTGGAGTTTTCAAAAGGAACTTTAAAATTCTCTGAAGAACGTGAAGTTTCATAAAAATCTTTCCATGTGACATACCAGATCCGGTCATGGTGTTTGACCGGGTTTGGGGTGTTATATTCTTTGCTCTTAAGTATCCTAATCCAAATGGAATTCAAAAAAGGTAACATCAGGGACACGCCCGTGTGGCACGCCCATGTAAGTGGAGTCCAGGCTGTGTTTTGGGTCTGCTAAGGAGGCACGACCATGCGGCTTGGTCCCTGACCGTGTGAATTTCGTACTTTGGCCCATTTTCTCTGTTTTTGGCCCGTTTCTTGTTCTTTTCATCCTCCGGTGCTCTCCTAAGTATAAAACATGAAATTAAAGGATTAGGAGCACCAAATTCCATAATTTGGGGGATAAATCATCCAAAAGTATGCTAAATGTGGGATTAAAATATGTATATATCACGGTTTATCAAATACCCCCACACTTAAGCATTTGCTTGTCCTCAAGCAAAATTCTCAACTCATAATTAAAATGAACTTCCTCAATTCATAATATTCATCAATAGTGTTTCATCATAATTCATAGATAATTTATACATGGATAATTTTAACTCAAAGAGTCCTAAAGATTCAAACAATCTAAGTCATACATTTATAGCCCGAAAACATTAGCACCACGTTTGGTTCGCTGTAATGGAATAGAGGTGTAATGGAATAGAGGTGTAATGGAATAGAGCTGTAATAAGTAATTCAACTGTTTGGTTGAATGGAATGGAATAGAGCTGTAATAGAATTCTTGTGTTTGGTTGAATGGAATGATGTTGTAATATCATAAGGAAAAGAACTAAAATGACCAGAATACCCTTAGTAGAATTTTTTAGGTAGATGATTATTGTTATTGTTATTAAATTTTAATAAGGTTTTTATTGAAAATAATTTTATAAAAAAATAAATAATTTAATCATATTTTAATATAATTATTATTAAATATAATTTAATAACATGCTTAATATAATTATTATTATATGAATTAAAAAATCAAAATATAATACTATAAAAATATATAATCTATTTTATTATTTTTAAACTGCAATACATATATGTGTTAAAATATCATTACTGAAACAAATAATTTAATTACTCTACAAAAAAAAAAATAGAAGTAATTAATTAACTTGAGAATTATATTTCACATCCAAGCATAATATTCATATATTAACAAAAAAGTATTTTATTACACATGTATTTTATTACAATATTTATTACACGTGTATTTTATTTTTACCATACACTTTTCTTTCTTTTATTTATTTAATAATAATTAATATAATTAATTTGAAACCTTAAACATAAAAAAAATCCAATAATTAAGATTTTATCTAAGTTTGCCGCCACATCTATAGAAATTGGCTTAATTGTCATTTTGGTCCTTTTTATTTTCTTTTAATCTACAACTAAACTTATACACTTTATTCAATTTAATCCTTTTCTCCTAATTATCCTTCTTTTAAGCTAATTCACTTTATTAAACTTTAATTAACCAATCACTTAACTTCTTAAATATTTTTAATAGATATTTACATATCCATTTTACAGTGTTTCAGTGAATACAAGTTGCTCAACCCTGTAACTCCAGAATTCTTTGGATTCACAAACTCTGTAACTCCAAAATTCTTTGCTGCAAGTTTCAATTTGCTAATATGCAGAGTTTGTCTATGGTCTCAAGTTTGTTTTTGGACACTCAAATATTGAGAAATAAAGACTTTGATATTGTTCTTTTTTTTTTTTTACTATTAAAGGTGAAAATAAGACAAAATGCAAGAGAATTTTAAAGCAATCTTTTTTTGCATGTAACACCTCAAAACGAAAGGCAATTGATTAAATGCACCTAGCTAGAAAATATCAAAGGTGCTTGTGTTGTCTGGCAGTGCATCTTAGTATGCACCTTGACAAAACTGCTCAGACCTTATTAAGTAAGCAGCTCCTTAAGATTCTGACAAGAGCAGAAAGCCACTTAATTTTTCATGATTCTAGTCCTTTATAACCATTTGCTCATTGCTACATACGATTGCAACATCTTTCCATCTAAAAACTCCAAAGCATTCATCATAGCATAAATATTGAAGTGAAGGAAAGAAAAATTATATTGATCATTAGGCAAGAGTAAGCACCAATAGTTAGACATGTATATGCATAAGCATATAAATCTAGGGGCATCTACTTATGGAGACATGTAAACTAGATCTTAATGAACACCAATGTGATGTATTTATACACAACTAGATCAACTAGATATGTAAACTGTTTAACAGAAATAGTTATAACAAACTAACAATTTACATCTTCTAATAACTGCTTTACAACTTCTAATAAATATAATTTTAACTTTAATTTTAAATACAACTCAAAAACCATACATTCATTTCTAAGCTTTACATTACCAAATTTCTCTGCCATCACATGAACTCACAAAAACCAACCATCTACAACAAAAATCAGCTCAATAGAAACTGATCAACGAACAACTAAAATTTACAGCTCAAACAAAATCAAGAAAAGGAAAACATACATAGCACTTCAGTCAATCCCAAAGCCACCTCTTCATCAAATAAAACCCCATCATTTCACTACAACTCACTGGAGGCCACAAATAGAAAACAGACTCAATTTCGGAATCAAACAAATAGAACTTCTACAATATAAAAACTAGATCCAAAAACAAGATCATATAAACCAATTAATATACAGAAAATAAGCAAAGATTAAACACAGCACTTAACATTGCAATCAATTTCCACCAGCTCTTGCAAAAATGGAGAAAGCATCACACAAGCAATTAATCTAGCAAATATAGCATAGAAACACAAGACTAAAAGATCCTTAAAGCATATATCTTATCACTTTCTTAACTATTCTATGTCAAGCAATTGGTCTTGGCAAAACCTATGAAATGGGTGCACTGAGTTACATCTAGACAAAATCATACATAAATAGACAGAAGAATCTGCACTAAAATATCCAAAATAGGTGCATTTGGATATGAAAAAGGGAACACTTGCAACCTAGCTATCTAAGCTGCAATATTGAAAGAGAAACAATTTAGTAAGCTATAAAGATCAATAAGGAAGCTAGTGATAATATTTAATTAAATATTCCCAGATAAGCATGAATGGAAGCAAGCCAAACTAAGGTATTTTGAGCACACTAACAAGACAAACAAAAGAGCTTTAAGGATATCATTTCAGGCAGTTAAGAACAGATGTCAATATTCATGATTCAGATACTGAAATTACACGATGACAATTGTAGAGTTTACAGCACTAAAAATGTATTAAAATAGAATTAGCATAACATTCTTATAAATAAGAACAGAGATGGATACTTTCTTAGCAAATTGTTTTGACTCCTATTTTGGATGTCATATAATGATCCAACTAGTCAAAAGATCTAAACGTTCATAATTTCTCTTCAAAGTAACATAGTGAAACTTAAACTCATGTGGATGCATATAAACTGGTCAAACTTCTATAATAAGGGACTATTAGTTGCTCAAAATCAAAACAACATTTTCTAAAGTCCCCAAAAGTGAACTGGATGGGTCAAAGCTCCTGTCAAACGTATTGTAGAATGATGAGATTCTGTACTAATTTGATAAAACTCGGTAAATCTCAACAAAATTGTCTAGAAACATCTGATGTACTAAATTAAGCTATTATAGCCAATTAACATTAGATTGAGGAACATATTAGCCCCCATGATCAGAAATATGTTGAGATGTTTGAATGCTGGAAACATGCTATTTTGCGCTGAAAATTTGTATTTTAGCCCAAAGAAGCCAATAGTAGTCTCTTTCGCAAAATCAAATTAAACAGTGTAATAATGTCAAGCAAAATTCAAAAATAAATGTTGAATCAAATATCGCCTAGAATTCACAATGACTGCCATTATTGGATATAGTGAAATGGGCACAAACCTCATATGTCATTGTCTTCCACTTCTCCCCACATACCTTCCCAATCTGAAACAATATCAGGGAGGATTCGTTAACATATACGTTAAATACACAAAGATTCATTTTCTAAAATAAGATTTTAGAAAATCAACAATCCCTGCTTGCACACAACTTACAATTCCATGATTGAAAATCATTTAGACAGGGACATAAACCTATATGAGCCCTCCAAATACATAAAAATCTTAGAAAAAAATTTGGCATACCATTGTCCAACACTCACAATTGAATTAGAGTAACATAAAAGAAAATCTCATACGCCAAGGAAACGCAATTTGCAACAGCACAGCATGATAATGATAGATATTAAAAATTATGATAAACCCTCAGATCTCATAGATATGGTGGATCATTTGTAGTTTTTAAACTCACTGATTTTTGTTACAAGCCTTCACCATATCAGCAACAGTGTTGACAAGAAGAAAGAAAGAAAGAGAAGAGGAGATGTTCTTCCTACGAAAACAAAATTGAAGGGGAAAATAAAAGAGATATATTGAATGTTGAATTGTTGATGCCATTGCTGATGAAAAAAAAAAGGAATCAAAGGCCATCACTTACCGTAAATAAGGAGCTTCAACGGGAAGGAAAATGAACGTGGTGAATGAATGCTTGATTTGTCGTCGACTAAGGAGCTAATTTCTCTAGGATTTACTTTGGGATGAAATTGTCTGTGAAAGTGAAAACCAGGAAGATGAGAGACGAAAGGAAGATGAGAGACGGGATTTTTTGGTCCAAATAGGGAAAAATGTTTTTACCCGATAGCATTGAATAGCTAAGCAGACCCCAAGCCTCTGAATAGCTATTACGTCCCCGTACTGTAATAGAGACGGAATGGAATCAGGGTGTAATGCCATTCCAGCCAACCAAACTAATGTTTAGTGGTGGGCCCACTGAATTGGGGGGGAATGCATTCCTATTCCCCCCAACCAAACATAGTGTAGGTGTTTTCCCTTATCTAAATGATTACCTTTAATTCAAAATCGACGTGAGTTGTCATCCTCACTAAAGATTCACTCAAATCACTCAAAGTGTTTAAGGTCCAAAATTAAGCACTCAAAAGTCGAACATGAAAAGTTAATCCCATAGGCTTGCATGAAAATCAAATCTCCACCACTATAAAATGAAATGATACACAGATCAAAAGGTCTTTTACAGGTTGTAATGGGGCTTGGGTTTAAAGGTGTGGATAAAGGCTGAATTAGAGGGTTAAAAACGAGATTGAATTGACAATTTACCTACCTAGAAAAATGATCTAATCCTGAATAATTACATCAATTGAAAACTTGAAACACTAATAACACGAGCTTCTTCTTAGAATGTGGAATTAATTGCTTAAGCTCAAACATAGAAATAATAATGAATAACTTTCCAACGTTTTTTTTAATATAAGCATTCACAATAAAAAGAAAGAACTTTAACAACTGAAATATAGAACATAGTTAGGCAACTGCTCAAAATCAAATCTCGACAAAAAAGGGAGTCAAGAAATGGCGATAACAAATACAAGATGGGTTTCGGGTTATTATTAGTGGGTGAGTAAATAAATGGTTTGTTAATATCAAAGGGGTTCACTAGGGGTTAATTGTGAGGGTAGGCTTTTAGTGGAGTAGTGGGTTAAATCATAAGTGCCTTTATCATCTTTGTATTTCAATTCAATGATGTGGTCTTGACATGTATAATCGAAGCAAGTTCTAGAATAACAAATCAATGTTGACACACTCATAATCAATAAAATGAGCAAGAAAAGAATGTATGCTCTAAAAGGCTCAAAATCTCACAAAAATTATGGGTTTTTGATATCAACCTTGTAAATTTCAAACTTCAAGGTAATAATTAGATTCAAGTAGACAACCTAACAAAATTTTAATTTTTGAAGACTCATCATGATTGATTCTCTAGTCTCCTAAAGTTTAAATCATCACTGCACAATTATCAATGACTTAATCCGAAACATATCAATAAAAATCATGAACCAAAGGAAATTTCTTTCTAATAGTAATATGAGAAAATTACTTAAGAACAAAATATAATTCAGGGATTTGAGAATAATGCAAAAAGTTAGGAACTTTTTCAAAATAAAATTCACCCCCCACACTTAAGATGTACATTGCCCTCAATGTACAAAGATATATATCTAAAGATTAATCGCATGAGATTAAGTGAGAAAGGGAGAGGTGAAACTTCCTGAATTTTTTTGGATGAATTTCTTGGGTTGGTAGTGTAGAAATTTTATTTGGAGGTGAAAGATAAGTTAGAGGAGGCGTCTTTGGTGGTGGTATGGTGGCCGCCAACAATCTCTGCGCTAGATGAAGAAATTGGGAACCTCGTGAAGAAATAGCCGGGAAATAATAAGAATAATTCAATATATACTAATTATATATTTAAAGAAAAGAAAAATAAAAACAAAGAGTGTAAAAAGTTAAATAAAACTAAAAGAAAAGATTAATGGACTAAAAAGTCCTTATCGTTAGATGGTTCGCGGGGTGGGTGTGATTTTTAAGGGCATGGTGTGGTGATTCCCAAGCAGATTTTAGAACCTAAATCAAAGAAATCAAAATATAAGAATAAAAATGGAAGACAAGAAAGATAAAGGGAAGGAAAATAAAGGGGAAGAGAAAAGAAAAAGAAAAATTAAATGGACTGAAAGGTCCGTGTCCTGTCGAGTTAATGAAGGCCGACATGAACTTATGTAGACCGGTCTCGTATGGTGAGACTTTGCTAGGCTCCTTTCACTTCTTCAACATAGATAAGGTGTGGATCACAAGTTCGGAGAATGAAGAAGGGTGAAAATGAAAAGGGAGGGGAGTGTCAAGGGTATGGAAAAAGGGAAATGGGGACTAGGTGAGAAGGGGAGAGGGGTGTTTTAAATAGAAATCCTAGATCTGGTACATCCCCACGCCCGTGTACCTTGGGCGTGTTGAGTCACACGGCCGTATCACACGACCGTGTTGTGCTACGTTTGTTTCCCCCACGCCCATGTCCAGGTCGCCACACCCATGTTGATAAAACAGTGTAGACCATGGCTATATCGCACAGTCGTGGTGTTCAGTTGGAGCCCATGGCTTGAAGATATTTTTCATCCTATTTCGTACAACCTCTGCCACATCGGTACGGAAATCTGTGGTGTCTACACGGCCATGGCCATGGAAGTGTGCAAGGCCGTGTGGAATGAAAATCTGTGTGGTTAGTTTGTAGTTTGATGCTGAAAGTAAAAATGGAAAGAAAATAAAACAATAAAATAAAAATATGCAAATTAATGGGGTTAATGCTCGGGTTGCCTCCCAAAAAGCGCTTGTTTATAGTCTTAAGCTAGACTTACCTCTCATTCGCACATTCATGGTGGTTTGAGGAGTTGAAAATCCTTTCTCATGCTACCTGTCTACTATCAGTATATAGTTCGAGTCGAGTAGTGTTTACTTCAATAGTGCCAAGAGTACCTTAAAAGGGATTTCTTCATTTGTGTGAAGGTCAGGAGGAGATATTCGAGGGTCTGTCTTATCTAACAATACTTGATCTCTGATTTTAAATTTGTTTGTCTCATGGAATGGCGTTGGTTCTTCTTTGTGTATTCCAAATTTCTCTTTGAAACGTGTCTTCCACTCGTCTAGTTCATCGATCTAAAGCCTTCGTTCCTCATGAGTTATTTCTTTATTAGTATGAGGTCTAGAATCAGGCTCAGTTGTGTAGTTTCATGGTGCTTCCTGAAAAGAAGGTTTAACCGAATGGTCATTAATAAAATTAATTTTCTCACCTTGATTACTTGATGTCCTAGACGAGTCAAGAGCCTGAAGACTGATTGATTCGTCACCTACACGGAGTATGAGTTCTCCTGTACCAACATCAATTTTAGTCCTAACAGTTGCTAAAAAGGGTCTTCCTAAAATTAAAGGAATATTATTGTCTTCATCCATGTCTAAAACGATAAAGTCTACCAGGAATACGAATTTATCAATTTTCACGAGAACATCCTTGATTATACCCCTTGGAATTCTAATAGTTTTATCAGCTAATTGAATGCTCATCCTAGTTTGTTTGGGTTTCCCTAGACCTAGTTGTTTAAACATTTTATAAGGCATAACATTTATGCTTGCCTCTAAATCAGCTAAAGCATTATCAACAGATAAACTACCAATTAAACATGGAATTGTCAAACTCCCTGGATCTTTTAATTTTCGTGGTAGTTTATTTTGCAAAATTGCTGAGCATGCTGTGTTTAGTTCCACATGCGACTCCTCGTCTAACTTCCGTTTATTTGTCAAAAGCTCTTTTAAAAATTTCCTTGACTCTGGCATTTGCGAAAGAGCTTCAAGAAATGGTAAGTTAATATGTAATTTCTTTAAAAGTTTAAAAAATTTACCGAATTGTTCTTCTGTGTTGTCTTTCTTTATCGCATTGGGGTACGGCACACAAGGTTGGTACTCTCTAATTACCGATTTTGGTTTTTCATGGCTTACCTCAACCTTACCTTCCCCTACCACACTCTCTTCTCTTAATTTGGGCTCATCTAACCCTTCACTATCATGAGCTGTTATGGCTTAAAGTTGCTCCTTCGGGTTAGTTTCAGTGTTGTTTGGAAGGCTTCCTTGTCATCATTCAGAGAACTACTTAGCAAGTTGCCCTAATTGGTTCCCGATTCCTTGAATTGATGCTTGTTGATTTTTGTGTGCTATCTCGGTGTTCTGGAAATGGGTTTCTGACACCGCTATAAATTTCGTTAACATCTCTTCAAGGTTCGGCTTCTTTTCTTGTAAGTAAGGTTGTTGTTGGAAGCCTGGGAGGGGTTGTTGTCTTTGGTTTCCTTGGCTACCCCATGAGAAATTAGAGTGGCTCCTCCAACCTGGATTGTAAGTATTACTATAAGGGTTATTTTGAGGTCTAAAATTGTTACCCATATAGTGAGCTTGCTCATTTTCAGTGCTCGGGGTGTAAGGTGGATATTCTGTGTTGTTCAACCCTCCTCCATTTGTATCGCACTGCATAACTGGATGTACCTGCGAAGAACCACATAAACCATCAATTTTCTTACTTAACAATTCTACCTGGTTTGATAGCATGGTCACTACGTCGAGGTTGAAAACACTGGCGGCTTTTGTTGGCTTTGTCCTTGTGACTTGCCACTGATAGTTATTAAGTGACATCTCTTCAATGAATTTATAGGCAGCCTCAGGTGTTTTGTTATTCAAGGTTCCACCGGCGGTTGAATCCATCAATAGCCTGGTTGAAGGGTTCACACCGTTATAAAAGATTTGGACCTGTAGCCACAAGGGTAATCCATGGTGTGGGAATACTCTCAATAGATCTTTGTATCTCTCCCATGCATTGCAAAGTGTCTCTAAATCCATCTGCACAAAAGAAGAGATATCATTTCTCAACTTAGCCGTTTTAGCCGGCGAAAAATATTTTAACAAAAATTTTTCAGTCATTTGTTCCCATGTAGTGATTGATCCTCGTGGTAACGAGTTCAACCAGAGTTTAGCTTTATTCCTCAATGAAAAGGGAAACAACCGAAGACGAATGGCATCATCAAAAATGCCATTTATTGTGAAAGTATCGCAAAATTATAAGAAATTCGCGAAATGATAATTTGGATCTTCATCCTACAAACCATCAAACTGAATAAATTGTTGTATCATCTGAATTGTGTTAGGTTTCAGTTCGAAATTATTTACAGCAATAGCAGGTCTAACAATACATGACTCAATTCCTGTTAAATTAGGTTTATCATAATCATACATAGTTTAAGGAGCATGATTTTCGGCCACCTCTGAAGGTAGTAGATTAGTCTCAGCCATCTCTTCTGTAGTATTAATTTTGTCTTCTTGCTATTCTTGTATGTATTGTAGGCTTCTCCTTATTTCTCTTCGGTTTTTGTGAACTGTGCTTTCAATTTCACTATTGTAAAGTAGCGGTTCTGACGGTTTCTGCTAGTCATAAACTAGAAGAAAATTTAGAAAAGTAAAAATAAAATTTAATTGCCAAAATAAAATATGGCTAAAGTAATAAAAATTGAGCATTCTTAATATTTCAGTTCCCCGGCAATGGCGCCAAAAACTTGATCGTGTTTGAAAGTCTTAATATTTATATAACAAATGATCGAGCTTAGAAACTAACTTACGACAACGATTGAGGCAAGTGCACTTATCAAATAGGTAGTATAGTTTAGTGGCAAGACCGGGATTTCGAACCCAAGGGAACCAAAAGTACTAATACTGACTTTCTTTTTATTATTTAGCTTAAGAATTAAGGGAATTGTTGTTTAACCTAAAATAACTAACTACTAAGCTGAAGATGCTAAGACACAGAGAAGGAATTGGGGAAAATACTTTTGGGAAAAACCAATTGATAAAGACAATACCCGAGGATGAATCCACCTAGACTTCACTTGTTATTTAACTCTGAACCAGACGATTTATTCACTTGACTTGATCCTTAGGATTCCCTAATTTACATTAATACCTCTCTCGAGGCTACTAACGTCTAACCCTAGGTTTATTAATTGAAATCTCTTTCAAATTAAAACCCGTAGAATTGCATTAAATCGATCTGTGGACTCCCGTATTAGGTTTGACCCTAATCCGGCAGATTTTCGTCATCCTAGCTCTAGGGTTGCGATCAACTCCGCTTAATTATGCTAGATCTACTCTTAAATAGGGAATATTCCTCCACCGCTTAAGCACATCAATACTTGAATCAATATCCTGAAATATCAAAATAAGAATTAAAAACACATAGTTAAGAACAAATCAAGTATTTATCAAATAGTTCAGAAAACAATAACAAGATCCGTCTTAGGTTTCATCCCCTCCAGGTATTTGAGAGGTTTAGTTCATAATTATAAAAGAATACATCTCAGAAGAAAGTATAAAACAAAACATAAAAAAAAACCCTAAAACCCCCCAAGGAAATTGAAGGGAAGATCTTCCGTTTTGAGTATGATTTCGGCTTCTTGAGATGGATCAACTGGCTGTCTTCGAGTAAATCCCACAATTCGGCCTCTCTAGCTTGGCTCCTCGGCCTACCTCTACCGCCCCCTTTTAGGTCACATTTAGGGTGTTTATATAGGCTTTCAGAATGTCTTTCTTTGCCCTTAAGTATCCTAATCTGAGTGGAATTCAAACAGGTCACGTCAGGGACACGCCCGTGTGGCACGCCCGTGTAAGTCGAGTCTAGGCCATGTTTTGTGTCTGCTAAGGAGGCACGGCCGTGTAGCTTGGTCCCTGGCCATGTGAATTTCCTACTTTGGCCCATTTTCTCCTTTTTTGGCCCATTTCTCGTTCTTTTCATCTTCCGGTGCTCTCCTAAGTATATAAAACATGAACTTAAAGGATTAGGAGTACCAAAATCCACAATATGGGGGATAAATCATCCAAAAGTATGCTAAATGTGAGATTAAAATATGTATATATCAAGGTTTATTAGGGACTTATATGTAATTCATCTAAGCTTGGGTTTATTGAAATTATGTGAATTTTGAGTATTTGTGAAATAAGGACTAAATTGTGAAAATGTGAAAGTTTAGGGGCTAATATGCAAATATGTTTGAAAGAGTGTTATGGACTAAATTGAATGAATAATTGATTAAATAAGTTAATTTTATATATTTTTAGATCAAGAAAAGAGGAATCTGAAATTAGATCGAGGGAAAGGCAAGATTATCGAGTAATTGACTCATTTCATCATTTTCATACTCGAGGTAAGTTCATATGTAACGAGCTCTATTATAATTGTGTTTATATGATATGATATTGTATATATTGTAAGTATTAGACTACGGACTTGCTCAACGATGACTCGACAAAGATTTGACAATAATTCGATATGAATCGACTACAAAATTGTATTGGAAAATCCCAATTGAACCTTAGGAATAGTTTAGGATGCTAGTGACATGTCATTAGGGTATTGAGTTGGCTTCGAGCCATGGTATAGGCACTTCGGAGGAGTTACCTTGACTTGGCTATGAGCCATGGTATAGGTACTCCGGGGATAAGTTACCTTGATTTGGCTTCGGGCCATGGTATAAATACTTATTGATTGAGATCATTGAGTATCCAACTTCTATTCCAAACGATTCAACAAAAAAGTGAAAGATTTGGACTAGATTGAGATTGGTACAAGTTGGTATAGGTATGTTCGTAAAGTTTATAAACATTGAATCCATAAAATGGATGAAATCTTGGTAAGCTAGTGAATGAATGATTGAATGGTTTAAGATTTAATGTACTTGTATTATCTTGCATTTATTTTTATTGAATTGTGAATGAATGGTGAGATTGCTCATTACGTTAATACGAACTTACTAAGCTATGAAGCTTACTTTGTGTTATTTTTTCCATGTTCATAGTGAATCAAGGCTGGCTCGGATCCGGGAGTCATCAGGAATATCATCGCACTATCGGACATCAATTTGGTACTTTTGAGTTGTATAAATATAGGTTATGGCATGTATAGGCTAGATGTGATATTTTGGTTGTGATGATAGCCATAAGATTTGGCTTGTAAATGAATATGTTTTGGTTTGTATATATATCAATGAGTGATGGCTTATTTTGGTATGATTTGGCATGAATGTGGTTATGGTTTTTAGTTGCTCAAAATGGTTATAATTGGAGCTTGGTAACTGACTTATATTGTGTGATGGAAATTGATAATTTGAGAGTTTTTGTGCTAGTGAAATTGTGTTTGATTAATGTAAGCGTGGAATGATTTATTGATTGAATTGTATATGTGAATTTAGGTATGAAAATTTGATGGCAAACTATAGTATGTTTGGTATTGTTGGTATTTGGATGCACATTAGTGTCTTGAAATTGTGCCATTTGAGCTTGAATAGGTATGTGCGTAATGGGTGGCAAATTGGCCTTGCAAATGGCCTATTTTTGTCCTCACGGACAGAGACACGGGCATGTGTCTCAACCGTGTGTGACATACAGTTAAGTGCACGGCCATGTGTCCCCTGGTGTTGAATTGAATTAAAGTCAGTATGCTTCACACAATCTTACACACAGGCGTGTGACCGGCCGTGTGGTACAAGTCAGTATACCCCATAAATGGCACACAACTTAACACACGGGCGTGTGACTTAGCCGTGTTGATAAGTCAGTAAACCCTATAGTTTTGGCACGGCCGAACACACAGCCTGGCACACGGGCGTGTGTGGCCACTTCGAAGGGCACACTGTCTAGACACACGGGTGTGTGGTTGGCCTTTTGACCCAAGTCAGTATGTATTCCCTATTTTCACATGGCCTGAGACACGGGCGTGTCTGGAGCCGTGTGGGGCACACAGCCTGTTCACACGGGTGTGTGACCCTGTATGAACGAAAAATTTCTAGGTTTTCCGAAGTTTTCGTATGTTATCGGTTTAGTCCCGAATTACTTCTAAAGCATGTTTAAAGCCTCGTAGGCCCTTATAAGGGACAATGTGCTGGTGTTGATTGATTTATGAGAATGAATGTTTTGTGTTTGATAAATGTATGCTATATATTGTATAGTGATCGGTAATACCTCGTAACTCTATTCTGACGAAGGATATGGGTTAGGGGTGTTACACTATCAATGTCAGTGTAATAAATAGATAGAAATGAGATAAATTGTTAGAGTAGTTGTCGAAGCAATAACTTGAAAACAATAAGATAAATTATGATAATGATAAACTAGGATCCCCAACGTGAATATTCAACAGAATACTAAGTGCTCACAAGGTAAAATAGAATAGGTGATTGTCAATGCATTAAATTGCAATGAATATCTTACCAAGCTTACCTTCTATATTTAATATGAGACTTAAACATACACATACAACGTCCGATGATGGCAATGGAACACTATTAAGAACAAGAGAATTAAATTCCTCAAATCTTCAAGAAACTTCTGTTGTCATGCTTGTTAGCTTGAACTGTCACTGTACTTTCCAGTGTCAGTGAATAATGGAGTGGTTCAGCTCTTAACAAAAGAATGGAGAGGAAGAGTGTGAGGCTTAGAAGTTGCAGCAATGATACGGGCCGGCTCGGGGTGAGTCGAAATGTATGCGGGTTGCCCAATCGTCTACAAGGAGGAATCAAGCCTTTGGAAGATAATTGAAAAATATAAATGAGTTTGCGGAAGCTTAAATAAATAAAAACAGGATTTGGTTCGGTTTTGATAAAATAAAATATAAAATAGATAAAAGGATAATTGGATGGAGATGGATAAACGAACTTAAACGAGAAGCGATTCAACACTAAAGAGTGTCACCCCGAGTTCTATAATGTTTAAGGTGGATGAATGGAATCAATGATGGAAATGGAAATACGAACTTAACTTTAAGAAAGATTCAACACTATATAACAGTGTCACCCCGTTTCTTATATCGTTAAGGTGGATAGGTGAAGATAGGTTGATGAACGCCACACCAAACGAAATTCGGTGATAAGTTCAAACAAGCCGAAGACGCCACAAGCAAAGCTTGATAAGTCTAACGAAACTTGTACGAAAACGAAGAGGAGATAAACTCACTCAAATGAACAAAGGTTCATAAAATTTCATTCATCAAAATTCTCTTGCCACCAAAATGCACTTGCCCATCATGGATTATTTAATTCTCATTCTTGCATTTTAAATCACAATGTGTGCCGCCCCTTCTCCATGTCCTTTGCCAACATTTCATGCATTTGTTTATTTAATGCAAAGCTCCCATTTAATCCTTCAATTTTCGGCCAAGACATGTTTGAAGTTGCTGTCCATTTCCAATTGCAACCTTGCATAATTGCCTATAAAAACACATAACCAAACATTAATTTTGAATAAAATTTAACTTGAACCAAAAATTAAAATCCTTTATTTCAAACACCAGACATATTAAAAACTATATTAACTAAACAATTTAATTAATATGAAATAACATGTAGCAAAAATAATAAATGACTGAATTAATTAATTAACTTAAACTAAATTAATTAAATTTCGTTCTAGCAATTTAATTAACTTATACTAAGTTAACTAATTTTTATTCCAACAATTAAATTATTAGAATGACCTAAGAGGTGAGCTAATAACGAGCTCCACAAATTAAAATTTGTGATGCCCCGGGCGTGCCCGTATCATCCCCTCCCTCTTCAAGACGATTCGTCCTCGAATCGACCCGTTGGTTGTCTGAACAAAACTCCTTGTTCGTCTTTCCTCGATCAAACGGGAAGGATGATAATAGCAATACCTGAAAAGAAAATTCAAGAATTAGCAAGAAATGTGTTAAACATACTTGTGACCCGAATAAAAACAACACCAAACAATTAACTCGCATTTGAAAAGATCTCAAGGCGTGTATATGATCTACTTGGAATCCAAAATTTATGCTTATCATGTGAATAGTAAATTAAATGATATACATAAGCATCACAAGTAGATAGATGACAAAATTCAAATGGAACACATAATTGAACAACCAAACCTTGCATTGTCTGATATGTGGGCTCTTCTATACATGAATGATAACAAGTATCAGACACAAGAATCCTTTTGTCGACCATTAAAACAAGTAGACCGTCAATAGGTAATATAGGACAATTAATCATAACATGATCTAGATGTTTGGCAAAAACAAAGTTAGCAACACAAAGCTTATCGTAATCCGAAGAGAGTAACAACGCATCAACAGTTTTAGAGAACTTACCCTTATATTTAGAAAGATAAAGATCAGTCTTACTTTGATTGAGTAATACAAACCTTCTCTCCACGGTCAAGTAGTGTAATCGAAGCTTCGCGTTCAACTCAACCATTTTCAAATGGAAAGTGAATTTCAAATACAGCCACAAATATTGTTTAAGGAACGAATAAAAATTAAAAACAAAGTTAACAAAATTCGTTACCTTATTCAAAAACCCAGTATCGATAATATAGAAATCTTTCAAACTTACTGGATGATACTTGAGTTTTCCACAAAACAAATCGAAACATATGCCCGATTTATGGGACTTAGGTTCCGAAAAATCAATCACGTTAGACCAAGAAGAATTATGTACGTTCAAGATGAAGCGGTCAAAACTCTTAACATATTTCAAAATGTATTTACAAAAACTCAACGATTTCATATTAGACATCGAATTAATCTCGTAATATCTACAATCAAACAAATTGGGGTTAGAAGAAAAATCATCTTTATAAAAAAAATTCGATGGAGATTGAATTACTTCAGAACACTTTCTTTCCTTACCTTCCTTACCTTTTTCACTTAAATGAAATAGCTTTTCTTCGGGAAGGTATTGAAGTTGGAAATCATCGTGCGATACATTGGACACCTGAAATGAAGAAACAAAAGAAGAACATAATTCCAAGGAGTTAGTAGAAAAACCACTCTCTTTTTCTTGCTCATCTTGTGTTCGTGTTTCTTTTTCCAACTCTTTTTCTCTTTCAACACTCTCTTTATTCTCAATCTCAATTTTCTATTCTTTTTCTCCCTTTTCTTCTTTTTCATTTTTATTTTCCTTTTCAATTTCTTTTTCAATTTCTTCTTTTTTTTCTTCTCTCAAGTTCGTTCCATATTCGCTCGTTTTCTCTCATGATCTTCTCTTGCCTTTCTTTTCTTTTTAGTGCTTTTTCTCTCTTCCTTTCATTACAATAAGAAGAGGATACAAAAGAATCAACATAAGTAAAATTTTGTTCAAGAGAAGGGTTAGCGTTCTCATAGATATCTTGATGAGTTCTTTGGGAATGTTTCTCCAATAGAGACTTAGACGAGGAATAACTTGTTCGTTCTCGTTCGTCGTTTCGAAAGGATTCGAACTCGTATCTTTCTTCTCTCCGTCTAGAAAACCTTGAGGAATATGAATCTTGACAAGAGTCTCTTCGCGAATAGTTTCAGGATGTACATTGCTGTGAAGTTGACTCTGTTTTTCGACTTGAAGAAAGCCGATCTCGTTGGTCTCGTTCCTCGATCCGATCCAAGTGCTTTTCCAACTTGTTTATGGCTCTTCGCACTCCGTTCAACAAGTATTGGTAATCATTGGATGAGAACTCTTCTTGAGACATATTTATTGCTGAAAAAGAAACTATTATAACAAAGGGAATTAAAACGACAAAAATTAAAATACCTTACCACAAAATCTCACAAGTCACTCACAAAAAAAATTTCGCTCACACTCGTGTTTCACTCGTATAAGGCTTTTTTTTTTATGAATACACTCGTGCCTTTTACCGATATTTCTCACTCTCACAAATTCGTATTTCGTTTTCAAAAGACTTATTTGCTGCTTGAGGGTCGACTTCAAAATTGGTAACAAGGGTTTGATGCCGGGTATAAGGTAGGCTAACAAAAATTTTTTTATTATTATTTTTTTTTGTCACGGGTAGGCTAAAACAAAGAAAAAATTCTAGGGGTTGGGCAGGAAGATGAAGAGGGTGGAGTAGTGGCTTTAAGATCGGGAACAAAGTAGACAAAATGAACAATATTGTAAACTTTCAGAAATTTCAAAACATTTTTTTTTACCCTTTTTTTTGTATTTCTTCTTCTCTTTTTTTTTTTTTTCAAATGAAGACAAATACAATAGGAACGAAAATAAATTGTTTTTTTTTTAACTTCGAATGTTTTTTGAATTTTTTTTACGAACCTATTTCGGCTTCACGTATGGTCATCGGTAGTCCTCGTTTTGTAGCTCTGATACCAGATGATACGATCTGGTATCAATTGATATGTCCAGTCTTTGAAAGGACTTCAAGTTAGTCGTCGGAGCTTCGTAATTCTCGGTTTAACCAGCTCTGATTCCAGATGATACGGGCCAGCTCGGGGTGAGTCGAAATGTATGCGGGTTGCCCAATCGTCTACGAGGAGGAATCAAGCCTTTAGAAGATAATTGAAAAATATAAATGAGTTTGCGGAAGCTTAAATAAATAAAAACAGGATTTGGTTCGGTTTTGATAAAATAAAATATAAAATAGATAAAAGGATAATTGGATGGAGATGGATAAACGAACTTAAACGATAAGCGATTCAACACTAAAGAGTGTCACCCCGGGTTCTATAATGTTTAAGGTGGATGAATGGAATCGATGATGGAAATGGAAATACGAACTTAACTTTAAGAAAGATTCAACACTATATAACAGTGTCACCCCGTTTCTTATATCGTTAAGGTGGATAGGTGAAGATAGGTTGATGAACGCCACACCAAACGAAATTCGGTGATAAGTTCAAACAAGCCGAAGACGCAACAAGCAAAGCTTGATAAGTCTAACGAAACTTGTACGAAAACGAAGAGGAGATAAACTCACTCAAATGAACAAAGGTTCATAAAATTTCATTCATCAAAATTCTCTTGCCACCAAAATGCACTTGCCCATCATGGATTATTTAATTCTCATGCTTGCATTTTAAATCACAATGTGTGCCACCCCTTCTCCATGTCCTTTGCCAACATTTCATGCATTTGTTTATTTAATGCAAAGCTCCTATTTAATCCTTCAATTTTCGGCCAAGACATGTTTGAAGTTGCTGTCCATTTCCAATTGCAACCTTGCGTATTTGCCTATAAAAACACATAACCAAACATTAATTTTGAATAAAATTTAACTTGAACCAAAAATTAAAATACTTTATTTTAAACACCAGACATATTAAAAACTATATTAACTAAACAATTTAATTAATATGAAATAACATGTAGCAAAAATAATAAATGACTGAATTAATTAATTAACTTAAACTAAATTAATTAAATTTCGTTCTAGCAATTTAATTAACTTATACTAAGTTAACTAATTTTTATTCCAACAATTAAATTATTAGAATGAGCTAATAACGAGCTCCACAAATTAAAATTCGTGGTGCCCCAGGCGTGCCCGTATCAGGCAAAGGTGAAATAAAAGGGATGAGAGGTTCGGCCTAAACAAAATAAAGAGAGGAGAAAGATGATCAAAAGAGAAAGAGGTGCTGGAGAGGTCACTTACTTGGTTTACGGTCTCAAAAGAAAAAGAACACAAAAGCTTTCGAGAAAAGAAATCGCACAAGGAAATGCCTAAACCTCCCTATGCAAATTCGGCTACAAAAGAAAAGGTGTTTGGAAAAATACAAAAAAAAATGACCAAATGGGAAAAACACCTAACCACTCATCCTTACCAAAGTCTACCACAAAATTCGGCCACCCCCTAGTCCATAATGCTGCCCAAGTTCATGGACAAGTTGGCCATGAAATAATTTCCAAAACATCCACCTTGATACATGCCTTGTGCTCATCTACTTTCCCAAAGTTTAAGAAATTCTATTCCCACAATCAAGCAATTCTATCCCTTATTCATGCTTACCATAACCTTAAGTCTACTATCCATAAATGAAAAAGTCCAACCTTACCTTAATTAAAGTTTGACCAACACATTCCATACAAATGCAAAAATAAAAGTCACCTAATTGCCATCCATGGGATTCGAACCGAAGCCCCCCTCACACTACTTGTGGCGTCACTTTCCAAGGCCCTAAGTGGCGCCTCCATTGCCATTTTGCCAACTGGTTACTTGTGTCTAAATCCTCCAACAATATTTCTTAAGGCCTATCTTGACTAGCTCCCTTTTTAAGAATTAAAAATCTAATATTTTTTTTCCAAGGCATTCTCATACATTCTAAAGTTCCTGAAACTCCCAAAGCACACTCAATCCACACATAGGCATGCTACCACATACAATTAAGTTAAAACGCATAACCTTTAAATCCCGGATATTACATTAACCCAACCCAGCCTAGTATCCAACCGCTACACACCACTCATATATCCATCCACCACACACCAGGGGATTACTAAATCGACCCTCCATCCGCTACACACCTCTTTGGCAGTACACTACTCAAAGTCCACTTAGTGGTCTAGCCACTGATCCACGTGATTAAATCACAAATATCCACGATGTGACTCAAGGTCATCATTAATCCACGATGAGGCTCGAGGCCGACTTCAATCTATAGTGAGGCTCGAGGCCATCACTAATCCACGTACATAAATGAACACACTTCCCCTTATACAATATATCCCAAACCCTATGCACATGCGGCATATTATAATGAGATGACAATATAACATATGAACATACCGAATATGCATATATGACATACTTGCATAGATCCACAATTATTAACCACACCCTCATCATAGGTAGTATACTAACTTGGTTACCGGATTACCCAATATGGATAATAAATCCACCACAGCCACTGTTTCGGCTACCACACACAATTACATATATTTTAATTAAGATAAATAAATAGTATGGTAATTACACACCTGATAACTCGTAATACCACGCCCTCTATGTCGACACTATCGCTAATCGACACTACCACTATTTGCCTACGATCCTACTCCGAAGCTGGCCCACACTCCGGTGGTCAATACCGAACCGCTGAAACCGACCACTTCTTGAATTTAGGGGTAGGGACTATGTGTCCAACCCCTTTCTCTCCTTGGCTGATACTCGAATCCATCAAACAAAATCTTTGGTCAGAAGACCCGAGTTAAAACGTTAAATTTGATCTAAACGAGACTAAATAACATCTTAATCGAATAACCTTACCCGAAATTGACAAAAACCCGAAGAGTCTATACTTGAACCAAGAGATTGTCAAAATCCCTACATGAACCATGTTAAATTCGGCCCTAACAGTTATGGACAAAAGAAGTGGCCTTCGGCCGAACGTTACCTTCCTACCTTGATTGATCAAATCCCGAAAGATCCTTAATACTCCTAACGCCGGCTTCAAACAAAAGAAGCACCAAGTTAAGGCCCTTATCATGATTCGGCCACACCCAAGAACCAAGGTTAGCGTTTGGTTTCGACAACCAAAGAAAGAAAAGAGACAGATCTAAAAGAAATATCGAACCCTTACCACGATCACTAACCCGATTGAGAAGATTGGCAAAAGATAAACGGCGGCACCTCTTCTAAAGATCAACAAACGAAACGAGTCACCACAAGAGAGATTCGGCCTTGAAGATTAACAATAATAACGAAAGAAAAGAATGGATGGAGATGGCTTAGAAGATTCAGTTACAAGACAGAAAGTAAAATGAGTTGTTCGGCTCTTGAAGACAAAGTAATCGGTGAAAAGAAAAAGAGAGTGTTGAGGTTTAAGAGGTTTCAGCTATAAGGAGAAGTGAAAAGAAAGATTCGACTTAATGATGAGGTGAGTTTTAAGGCCACAAGTATGAAAAGAAAAAGAGAATAGGAAGGGGGTATGATTCGGCTTAGAGAAGAAGTAGAGAGAAGAGAAGATGAATCAAGAATGCACCCCAAAGATCACTCCCACTTTCGGCTTTTGGTCATATGGAGAGAAAACAATTGAAGAGCTTTTGACTAATACTTTTCGGCACAAGACTAGAGAAGGGGAAAAAACAAAGGATGCACCCTACAGCCACTAAGCAAATTCGGCACCTACCCCCCTATACATGACCAAAAATGCCACCCCCTAGAACCCCATAATCGGCCAACTCTCACACCCCCTCCATATCCCTTGTTTCTCTCCTAAATTTCCTCCCCTCCACCCATTCAAACAAGTTTGAATGAGTCAACCTCCTAACAATCCTCTCCACCATTTATCCAAATCACTTGTCCCTTTCAAACCTCCATCTTTCAAGTGCCCACGCCAACTCCAACTCCCCCGCCTGACGCAAAAATGAACTCCAAAATGCTATCTCCGCAGTTCGAACCCCCTCCCCCTTGGAACTCCCCTTGACGCAACTCCCCTGCTCTCCAAATGATGCCTCCTTGCCACTCCACCACTCCACTTGTTGTGTCAATGAACACCACACTAAATCCCTTAAGGCCTAGCTCCCCTAGCTCTCCCCTAAAGGCTTTAACCTAGAAATTTTCACCAAGGCTCCCATATAACCCCAAGGTTTCCCGAAACCCCCAAACACACTCAAATAGCACACAGAGCATACTAACACATAAATACGAATTAAAATGCAAGACCCCTAAATCTTGGATGTTACAAAAGAAGAGTTTCAGTCGGATTAGGGTACTTAGAGGCAAAGAAAGCCATTCCAAAAGCCTATATAAACACCCTAGAGGCCAACCTTCATGGGGTCCAGCTAGGCCAATGAGCCGAGCCAGAGAGGCCAGAATTGTGGAATTTACTCGAAGAAAGCCAGATGATTCATCTCAAGAAGCTGGAGTTATACTCAAGACGGAAGATCTCTCATTCAATCCCTTTAGGGGGTTTTAGGGTTTCCGCATGTTTTGTTCTATCTTTTCTTTTGAGATGTATTCTTTTACGATTCTGAACTAAACCCTCAGATACCTGAGAGGGATGAAACCTAGATGAATCTTGTTATCGTTTGCTGAACTATATAATAAATACTTGATTTGTTCTTAACTGTGCGTTCTTAATTCTTGTGTTGATATTTCCGGGACATTGATTCAAGTACTGATGTGCTTAGGTAAAGGAGGAATAGACCCTGCCTAAGAGTAGATCTAGCATAGCTGAGCGGAGTTGCTCGCGCGCCTAGAGTTAGGGTGAAAAAAATCTGTCGGGTTAGGGTCAATCCTAATATGGGAGTCCATAGATCGAGTTAATGCAATTCTAGGGGTTTTAATTAGAAAGAGATTTCAATTAATCAACCTAGGGTTAAATGTTAGTTGCCTCGAGAGAGGGATTAATATACATTAGGGAATCCTACGGATCAAGTCAAGTGAATAAATCGTCTGGTTCATAGTTAGATAACAAGTGAAGTCTAGGTGGATTTTTCCTCAGGTATTGTCCTAATAAATTGGTTTTTCCTAAAGTTATTTTCCCCAATTCATTCTCTTTGTCTTTGCATCTTTAGCTTAGTTGTTAGTTAATTTTAGATTAGATTAAAATTCCTTTAATTCTTAGACTAAATAATAAAAAGATAGTTATTATTAGTACTTTTGGTTCCTTTGGGTTCGACAATCCGGTCTTGCCACAGCGATAATACTATTCGATACGTGCACTTGCCTCAAGTCATTGTCAGAGTTAGTTTCTAGGCTTGATCATTCTTTTTATAAATTTCTAAGACTCTGACAAACGATCAACTTTCATTTCATATTAACATGAACCATCGCACTCGTTGGTACATCTCGTTGGCAGTAAGTCTCTACTTTAGCTTGCCCCAATTTTAACTTGTCTCTATTAGAATCTTCTTGCCTCTCACCACTAGGCTTTGACATGTTCATAATCCTTTGGCCTCATTATTTATGAAATTTAAAAACACCCTTACGATCTTGCCAAGCCAACAAGTCAAAATTCAAAACACTACCAAAGTGCTCAAAATGTACCTTACTCAAAGCATTTACTCGTCCTGATTGTCCAGTTTGCATTGCTAGTTTTCCCACGAAGTTCGATGCACAACCCACCTTACCCAAAGGTGATAGCTCTATTGATGACTCTACAGGCCTCATCTAGGTCTCATGATGCACTAAGGCTCTCTATTTATAGTTCAGCTCCCCCAAAATCAGTGGTCTAGATCAAGTTACATTGACGAACGAGATTATCCTATCCCTATAATCAAGGGATTTACAAGATTTACACAATTAAACCTAATCTAATATTACAAGATATGATTCCCCTTAATCTCTATGATAAGTTCCCATATTTACCAAGGTAACTTATCATTCTATATTTGCATCATTGAGCCACCCAGGCCTCAAGTGGACAAGTTTCTTCAACAGGTCTTTCAATCCGACTAGTTCTTGTGGGTCAAATTATCCCCACCTAATCGATAGACCTTCATGGGATGCATCTTGTGAGATGGTCATGGGCATTACACCTTGGCCCGTGACACTATGAGGTGGAGGACCTAGTGAACTAACAAGTGACCCACCATAATTATTCACCATGAAAAGAATCTCACGAACAAGTCTTTAGCATGCAGTACGAACATATTGATGGTTTTTTTATAAAAATATTAGGAGTCTAGTTTCTGAGGAGTTACTATTTGCAAACAAACGCTTATAAGCAGGTGATTATTCAACTAGCAAAGGATGAACCAAAGTTCATTGGTTTGGCTATGTGGGGTTAATGTTTTCCTTTACAATTCAAGATGAAAACAACAGAACTAAGTTTGGTAGGATGGGGCCAAACAAGCCATGCATAGAGAAGAAAGAGCAAAATGAGAATCAAAAACCTTTCTATTGATATTGTTAATAATCAACTTGATAAGTAGGAGTTCATTAATAATAAAAAAGAAAGATAAAAACCTTGTTCCTAATCATGTTGATGTTGAAATCGCCATTGCTACTAACCAAGATATATTCAAATCCTTCAAAGGCTAATGAAGAACCATCTTTAGAACAAGAAGACATTGATTGGTCTAGAGATGATCAAAGAGTGCTAAGAATCAATGTCCTTATTGACGATTGACCCTTGAACAAGTATGGTATGGGAAAAATGAAAATGAAAATTCAAGAAGCAAGAGAAGGCAATCGTACCCAAGTCAGTGAGTTTGAGTCTGACGATAGATCAACCTTATGGAGGAGGCTACAATAGCTTGATGTTTCTACTAGAAAATGCTTTTTTGATATGTATGTTATTTTATTTTATTGTTATAATTTGAACAATTCTTAGTTAATTGTTGTTAGTTGTTCCTATTTCTTAGGAAATAGTTTGTTTGTTGTTGAGTTTTAGTAGATAAGATTTACTAGCTAGGTTTATTTTTAATTATTTTTCAGTCATTACAAATACTATAAGTTGCTTTTGCAATGTTATAAAGGGAGAGTTTGGTCATGATACTTTTAGTATATGAAGAGTCAACAGTTAATTACAAATTATTAGAGCTCAAATTATATATGTTCAATTAGTCCTTCCTCTAGCTCAACACAATCCTTTACGAATTGTAATTAGAACTGATGCATTGAATGAATGAAAACGAAGGAAAGAAAAATAGATTGAATGTATTATTGTCTGCAGTAAATGCATTTTCTCATCAGGAAGAAGAGATGACTAAGGAACTAATTTAATTTCCTTGAATTATTATTTACTTTATTGTAATTAAATAATTGAGTTCAAAGTAAAAACTAAATTAAGTAGTCATCGCAGTTTCACGAAACAAGACAATTAAATTTATTTACTTGCAGATGCTAGTACAGTAAACTTGTCATGAATTTTATAAAATTTGTCATATCCCATAAATCGGGCTAGTAGAAATTGGGTTAGTAAAACCAAGAGTGGTCACATCCTGATTTTGAGTTAGGATTGTGAAAATTATGTCAAGTGAGTTAATCTGGTTCAGTGGTTATGTGTTGTGCTTAGGTGTGTAAGGTTCTCGGTTCGAACAATTTTCCTTGAATTTTTGCTATTTTCGCCAACCCCTGACTTTGGATATTGGAGTTAAATATTGTTTTTAGTCAATTGATGATTGAATGAGCTTGCTGGTTCTGTGGTAAGGCTTCATGTAACATCCTGAAAATGGGCCTATGCATTTTGATTTAATTATACAAAATGGCATGTCTTATGTGTTATGAATGTATTATTAACATTTTTGGAAACTTGGAAATGTAAGGAAATGATTTAGAAATGTTAAGTTTAAAAAGAGGAAACTAAGGCAATGTGGTCTTAAGAAAATTTATAGAGGAATAATGACATACAAATAGGCTTGGTAAAGTGGCTATAGGGCGCCACTTAAAAGCCCAACAAGTGACACCACAAGCATGTGCAATGGGCCTAGGTTCGAGTCGCGTGGGAAGCAAAATTTTGAGGTTTTTATTTTGCTTGTTGACGCCAAAAGGAGGGGAGTAGTGGACGGCATCAAGGCACTTAAAAGATGAGTTTTATTTTTTTTAATTTTCGGATAAATAGTAGATTAATGGTGATTTAATATAAGATTATTTTAAGGATAAAAGAAGAGATAATTGGATTTTTTTTTTTTATGAAGAGATAAAGAGAAAAGTTAGGAATGGAAGAGATGGACGAATGAGGGACTCTTGGGGTAATAGTTTCAGCAAATAGGAGAAAACAAGGCCATTCTTCATACTTTTCTTCCCCACTAAGTCTCTGCCGAAATTCTCTAGCAAATTTCTCCATTCTTTTCCTTCTTCCCTCTACCGAATTCTCTCTGCTCATCATCCTCTTTTCCTTTTTGATTCACCAAGAGCCGACTTCTGTTCTTCACTCATTCTCTTTGGTCGAATCCTTCTACACCTTATTCTCTTATTCTTGTTCTCTCAATCTCCTAAAAGCCGAATATTGCTGAGGATTCAAGCCAAGGTGTTGTCAACTACAACATTAGGGGAGGAATTTCGGGATATCAAGTGTTGCCGATTTCAATACTAAAGGTAAGGATGTTATTGATATCGTTTTGGTTCTTTTCTTTAGGCCGAAATTTAGATTCTAATGCCATCCATATCTTTGGCCGACACTTTGAAGGGCCTTTCGGGATTTACTAAGTGTCGACTACAGGGAAGGAGGAGTTCTTTTCCCGAAGGTACACCATAGGCCGCGTGTTCCCTAGTTATTCGGTGAGTTTCGGGATTTAAAATCCACAAGGTAAGTATCTATGGCATTCGGCCAAGGCCATGTTGAGTAAATAGATGTGTTTCATTAATTATTCAAAAGCCGAAACTAATCTATTCAAGTAATCTAGTGATTGCCGATTTCAAGAAAGAAGGATACAAAGTTTCCGGCATTTGATTAGACGTCAATCGGCAGCAAGGTAGGTTTAAGTCTACAAATCCTACTGGGATTTGGATTTATAGCCGAATAGGCTTTATGCTAACATATTAAGGTTGGCCGAATGTAGGGACTTGAGATCTAAGGCATTAGATCAAGCTTTTCGGGATTTAAGAGAACTGCTAAGTTAATCAGGTGTGTACCCCACACTATTTTTTAATAAGTTTAAGGCAATATTTAAATATGTTTGTATGTTATACGAATGTGAAAATATGGCTAAGTACCATGTTATGGTACACAGTACTAAGGTACGTTTTCCTACTCCCACTATGAGTATGATATGAATTGCTATACCATGAATATGAATTTGATAAGAATGTGAAATCGGGCCTAAGGCATTATGTTGCATGATTTTGTATGACATGGGCATATGGGATATTATGAAAGGGGAAGTGAATGTGGTGACCTAAGACCACGATATCTGAATGTGGTGACCTAAGACCACGATATCTGAATATGGTGACTCCTGTCACAATTATTTTATCTGGTGGCTATGCCACGAATTTTATAAGGGCGATGAGCACGTCGACTGCAGCGACTGCCTTCGATGATGTGTAGCGGATGGAGGGTTGACTTAGTAGTCCCCACGGTGTGCGGGATGGTACGGGTGATGTGTAGTGGATGGCATATAGGTTTGGGTGCGGGTTGCATCATATTGTTTAAATGCTATATGTACACATATGATTTGAAATGCCTGAATTTGTTAAGACTTAGTGTTTGTGTACACATTGAGTCTGTTTGACTCACCCCGTTGTGGGAACCTTTTTCAGGTGACGATCAGTAATGGACCGGGTCGGCGGGAGCTTAAAGGTGGCCATGCACAGCAAGGAATTTTACGATTTGGACTTTTATTTTTAATTAAGTATTTTCAATTATTTGGGTTCATTTTGTTGTAATAAGGCCATAGTGAATAATTTTATTTACTTTTAAATTATTATGTTGCAAAAATTTTATGAATTAAAGACTAAGTAAATTTTATTTTAAGTTAAAATTCTAAGTGTTTTGTCACCTAACTAAAGGGTTTCCAATATGAGATAAACTCGTTTTTAACTTGAGCCCAACCCAAAAATGATTGTTCTTTCAAAACACACAGTTTTTTCCCAAAGTAACAAAAAAATTTTGAACTGGTTTTTCTCGAGGAACATACCAGATTTGGTCGAGGCTCGTGGGTCGGGTCTAGGGTGTTTCAGCTTGGTATCAGAGCCCGGTTTTAAACTCTCGGCCTTGGGTTTAAGGCCCAAAATGTTTTCGAAAATTAAGCCCAAAAGAATTTTTTGTGAAAAGTAGGTTTTTCTGGCATGGCACCTAAGTCTCCGACCCGAAGTCCACCAGGTAAGTACCCCTAACCATTGTGTGAATTATAGTATGAATTGTAGAAGGGTAGAACTGGAATGGCACATAGAATAGTATGATAGGTACTTGAACACTAGGACTAGTTACCCCAACAATTACATAAGACTTAAATGCTTAATAAAACAAACCTGTGTCTAAGTCGCCGAGTTAGGGTGTGGCAACCATTGTGCGCGTGTCTAGGATTGGTATTCGGTGGGAGCTTGGTACTTAAGCAGTCCACGTGACTCACCTCCTCTCCACTCGAATCCTACCTGGTACGTAGCTTCGGTTCACCCTAACCAAGAGGACTTATTCATGGGCTAAACCCCTAACTAAAACCCGAAAGGGAATTAGTTGTGTTTCCATAAAAACCTTAGTTTTTAAACTCTTAAATCACCCTTTGATTTATAAAAGCTATTCTATAAAATTTTTCGGAAATATTTCTTGATTTATGAAAATTACTAAAATACCCCTATTTGCAAAATTACTAAAATGCCCTTGGTTTAAAAAAATTCCATATCACCCTCGATTTCAATGAAATTTCCTTACTTTGTAAAAGTATCTCCAAACCTCTATTTTGCAAAAGGCCAAAATATCCCGATTTGGAAAATTTTCGAAATTACCCCTGGTTTACCACAATTATCAAAATGACCCTGATTTTCAAAATTTTTGCAACATCACCGATTTGGAAAACAAATTCTCAAAAAGATCCCTCAAGTTTTGCAAATTTTGAAATACTCTCGATTTATTAAGATTTACAAATTTACCCTGGTTAATTACCAAAATACCCTTATTGACAAAATCACCAAGGGACCTTATTTTGACAAATTACGAAAATACCCCTGTAGGGCAAATTACGAAAATACCCCTTGGTAGTGGAAAAACAACAACAATGAAAACTACAACATTTCTCTGAATGAACGAAAGTTCATAATTGATTGATGAATATATGAATGTAAAGACTGTTTGCATGTATGAATACGAAAGAACCACTCCTAAAATTCTTTTCATAAAACTTCTTCGCGGGTAATCAGTGGAATAAAGGCTAACTCATAAAATTTCTTAATTAGATTAAAGCGCAGTCGTTAGAAATGAGTTCTAGAGGATGTGGTCGTCGTGGACGCGGTAGAGGAAGAATGACTGTGTCGGAACCCGTTAGATCGGGTCAAGGATCTGACAATGAGATACCACCGCCACCACCACCCCCAGCTGTTGGTGTTGAGCAGCAAGCTCAGACGGGGGATGATGCTGTGTCGCAGGCTGTGCTGCGAGTTCTTGAAATGGTGGCTGGAGCGGGTGGAAATATGGAAGCTCAAAAATCTGTACCCGAGCGACTCCGTGCCAATGGGGCTGAAATGTTTCGTGGAGATCTGGTGTGGCACCCAGTACAGCTGAATATTGGTTGGAAGCAACGGAACAGATTATGGATGAGTTAGATCTGACCCCTGAGGAGAAGTTGAAAGGAATGGTGGCACTGCTACGCAATGAAGCGTATCAGTGGTGGCTCACAGTTCGGGATGGTGCCACAGCTGAGGATCTGACTTGGGAATATGTTAAGCCGGTGTATCAGAAAAAGTATGTCGGCACTCGTATACTGATGAGCAAAGGAAGGCTTTTCTGGGGCTGGTTCAAGGGAACAAGTCCGTAGCAGAATACGAAGCTGAGTTTCCGAGGTTGAGCCGGTATGCTGAGGCGTAGTGGCTACGGAACATGAGCGATGTGTCCGGTTTGAGGACGGATTAAGGGATGACCTGAGGTTGTTGGTTGCTCCACATCAAGAGCGGGAGTTTTCTGCGTTAGTAGAGAAAGATAAAATAGCGGAAGGGATTAAGGACACGGTGAAGCAGAACACTGATCGGAATAAGCAGAAAAGAGGATTTGGATCTTCTGGGAATGCTCAGAAAAGGCCTAGAGTTGATAGGCCGCAAGGTCAACAAGCTGGTACTGGAGGGCAATATCGTACTTGTGATCAGTGTGGGAAGAAACACTTAGGGGAATGTTGGAAGAAGACGGGAGGATGCTTCAGATGTGGGTCCAAGGACCATATGATTAAGGACTGTCCAATGCGGACGGAGGGGAATAAACCGGTAGCTCAGAATGTCAATCAGGTTGGTAGAGGTGGTCAGCAGCCTCAGCGGGGCCATGGTCCGAATGGCCGAGGTAATGGTGCTGGAAGAGGACGTGGAACACCGGGCAGAGGTGCTGCTAATACTGAGGCAAGGCAGCCAGGCTTGGTTTATGCGGTTCACCGTAGGGAAGATGGAGACGCGCCGGACGTCATAACCGGTACGTTCCTTATTTTTGGCAAGCCCTATTTTGCTTTGACTGATGTGGGCTCGACCCATTCGTATGTTACATGTAGAATAGTTGAGACTCTAGATATAGCCTCTAAACTTTTGGATAGGGAGATGACTGTAATAAGCCCACTAGGTCAAACTGTAGTGGTAAATAAGATCTTTCGGAGTGTACCCCTAGAAATTCAAGGCGTAGTATTTTCTGCCGACTTGATGGAACTTCCCTTCGGAGAATTTGATCTCATCCTTGGTATGGACTGGCTAGTGGAACATCGGGCTGTGTTGGACTGCGCAGCTAAGCGAATGGAATTAAGGACCCCGGAGGATGATGTGGTCATTATGATAGGAGAAAGAAGAAACTACTTGTCTAATGTAGTTTCGGCGCTAAAGGCTGAAAAGATGGTTCGTAAAGGGAGCAAGGCGTTCTTAGCCTTCGTAAATGCGTTAGATGGGAAGGAAAAAGGTGTCAATGGAGTTAGAACGGTAAGGGATTTTGAAGATGTGTTTCCGGAGGAATTACCAGGAATACCCCCAGATAGGGAGGTGGAGTTTGGAATTGACTTGCTGCCGGGAACAGCTCCTATATCAATTGCTCCGTACTGAATGGCACCAAAGGAGTTGGTGGAGCTCAAGGCTCAAATCCAGGAATTGTAGGATCGTGGGTTTATTCGACCCAGTGTGTCTCCATGGGGAGCACCGGTCTTGTTCGTGAAGAAGAAGGATGGAACTATGCGAATGTGCATAGACTATCGTCAGTTGAACAAGCTGACTATCAAGAACAAGTATCCTTTGCCGAGGATTGACGACTTGTTCGATCAGCTTAAGGGAGCGGCAGTATTCTCAAAGATCGACTTAAGGTCAGGATATCATCAGTTGAAGGTGAATGAGGCAGATATCCACAAGACAGCCTTTAGGACAAGATACGGCCATTATAAGTTTGTTGTAATGCCGTTTGGATTGACGAATGCCCTAGCTGCGTTCATGGATATGATGAACCGAGTTTTCCAACCTTACTTGGATAGGTTCGTCGTGGTGTTTATCGACGATATCCTGGTGTACTCCAACTCTGAAGAGGAGCATGATGAGCATCTTCGGATTGTGTTACGAGTGTTAAGGGAGAAGGAGCTTTATGCCAAATTCAGCAAGTGTGAATTTTGGCTTAAGGAGGTTGCATTCTTAGGACATGTAGTGTCTGCTGAAGGAATAAGGGTGGATCCTAGAAAGATTGAAGCGGTGTTGGATTGGAAACCACCTAGGTCAGTGGCTGAGATTCGCAGTTTCTTGGGATTGACAGGCTACTACAGAAGGTTTGTGGAAGGGTTTTCGTCAATAGCCGCGCCTTTGACAAAGTTGTTAAGGAAGGAAGTACCCTTTGTATGGACGGATAAGCAGCAGGAGAGCTTTGAGAAGCTTAAGAAAGTGTTAACTGAAGCTCTGGTCTTGATTCAGCCGGAGGCAGGAAAGGATTTCGTGGTGTATTGTAACGCTTCTCACACAGGATTAGGATGCGTACTGATGCAAGACGGAAAAGTGGTTGCTTATGCGTCTCGACAATTAAGGCCACATGAGGTTAACTACCCAACTCACGATTTGGAATTGGCGGCAGTGGTCTTCGCTCTTAAGGTGTGGAGGCATTATCTTTATGGAGAAAAGTCGGTAATCTACACGGACCACAAGAGTCTTAAGTATTTGTTGACTCAGAAGGAGTTAAACCTGAGACAGCGAAGGTGGGTTAAATTACTAAAGGACTACGATTGTTTGATAGAATATCATCCGGGCAAGGCGAATGTAGTGGCTGATGCCCTAAGTCGGAAAGTGGTGTCGGATCTAAGGGCGATGTTCGCACACTTGAGTTTGTATGATGATGCGAGTCTGCTGGCAGAATTGCAAGTTATACCAACATGGTTGAATGAGGTCAAGAGAAGTCAGTTGGTGGATGAGGATCTAAGTGCTAAGTTACAACAAGTACAGAACAGAGAGTTAGAGGATTATAGTGTTAATGATGAGGGAGTATTGTACTTCAAGGGAAAGGTCTGTATGCCGAAGGACGAGGAGTTAAGACAGAGGATTCTTCGAGAAGCGCATAGTAGTCCTTATGCTATGCATCCTGGAGGCACTAAGTTGTACAATGATTTGAGAGAATAGTTTTGGTGGCCTGGTCTGAAGAAAGAAGTTACGGAATTTGTTGGCAAGTGTTTGACGTGTCAGCAAGTTAAGGCTGAACACCAAGTTCCATCGGGATTGCTTCAACCGATACTGATTCCGCAGTGGAAGTGGGACAGAATTACCATGGAATTCGTTAGTGGGCTTCCCCTTACGCCTACTAAGAAGGACTCGGTATGGGTGATAGTAGATCGGTTGACAAAGTCCGCGCATTTCATTCCAGTGAGAGTTGACTATTCTCTGCAAAAATTGGCGAAGTTATATGTGGCGGAGATTGTAAGGTTGCATGGAGTTCCGATATCGATCATTTCAGATAGGGACCCAAGGTTTACTTCTCGATTCTGGAAAGCGTTGCATCAGGCTTTAGGCACTAAGTTGGACTTCACTACGGCTTTTCATCCACAGTCTGACGGGCAGTCTGAACGGGTAATCCAAGTTTTAGAGGATATGTTGAGGGGCTGTGTGATGGATTTCAGAGGAAGTTGGGAGGAATATTTACCTCTAGCGGAATTTGCCTACAACAACAGCTACCAGGCCAGTATTCGGATGGCACCATATGAAGCGTTGTATGGTCAGAAGTGTCGAACTCCTACGTGTTGGACGGAGTTAGGAGAATGTCAAGTTTTGGGTCCAGAATTAGTGGCAGAATCTGAAGAGAAGTTTGAGATAATTCGTGCACGATTGAAGGAAGCATTTGATAAACAGAAGTCGTATGCAGATCTTAAACGGAAATAAATCGAATTTGATGTGGGAGAACAAGTATTCCTTAAGGTTTAGCCTTGGAAGAAGGTGATGAGATTTGGGCGAAAAGGGAAGTTAAGTCCAAGGTTTATAGGACCCTATCGAGTATTGAAGCGAGTTGGACCAGTGGCATACCAGTTGGAGTTGCCACCGGAGTTGAAGCAGATGCACGACGTATTCCATGTGTCCATGCTACGTCGCTATCGATCAGATCCATCTCATGTGGTAACAGTCGAGGAGGTGGAGCTAAGATCAGACTTATCCTACGAGGAAGAGCCGATTCAGATTCTAGCGCGTGATGTGAAAGTGTTAAGGAGGAAGTCAGTTCCTCTAGTCAAAGTATTATGGAGAAATCATGGATCGGAGGAAGCTTCGTGGGAGCCAGAAGAGGCAATGCGACAGCAATACCCTCATTTATTTTAGCCAGGTAATTTCGAGGACGAAATTATTTTAAGGGGGTAAAATTGTAACATCCTGAAAATGGGCCTATGCATTTTGATTTAATTATACGAAATGGCATGTCTTATGTGTTATGAATATATTATGAATATTTTTGGAAACTTGGAAATGTAAGGAAATGATTTAGAAATGTTAAGTTTAAAAAGAGGAAACTAAGGCAAGGTGGTCTTAAGAAAATTTATAGAGGAATAATGACATACAAATAGGTTTGGTAAAGTGGCTATAGGGCGCCACTTAAAAGCCCAACAAGTGACGCCACAAGCATGTGCAATGGGCCTAGGTTCGAGTCGCGTGGGAAGCAAAATTTTGAGGTTTTTATTTTGCTTGTTGACGCCAAAAGGAGGGGAGTAGTGGACGGCATCAAGGCACTTAAAAGATGAGTTTTATTTTTTTTCGGGTAAATAGTAGATTAATGGTGATTTAATATAAGATTATTTTAAGGATAAAAGAAGAGATAATTGGATTTTTTTTTATGAAGAGATAAAGAGAAAAGTTAGGAATGGAAGAGATGGCCGAATGAGGGACTCTTGGGATAATAGTTTCGGCAAATAGGAGAAAACAAGGCCATTCTTCATACTTTTCTTCCCCACTAAGTCTCTGCCGAAATTCTCTAGCAAATTTCTCCATTCTTTTCCTTCTTCCCTCTGCCGAATTCTCTCTGCTCATCATCCTCTTTTCCTTTTTGATTCTCCAAGAGCCGACTTCTGTTCTTCACTCATTCTCTTTGGCCGAATCCTTCTACACCTTATTCTCTTATTCTTGTTCTCTCAATCTCCTAAAAGCCGAATATTGCTGAGGATTCAAGCCAAGGTGTTGTCGACTACAACATTAGGGGAGGAATTTCGCGATATCAAGTGTTGTCGATTTCAAGACTAAAGGTAAGGATGTTATTGACATCGTTTTGGTTCTTTTCTTTAAGCCGAAATTTAGATTCTAATGCCATCCATATCTTTGGCCGACACTTTGAAGGGCCTTTCGGTGAAACACCCCAAACCCGAACCATAAGCCCCGACCGGATATGGTATGCTTCTTAAGAAAATTCAATTTGTTGTTTTGGTAAAACATGTGATTTTGGAGTAAAAGAAAAGATTTAAAGTACGAACTTGCTAAAACCGTTTTAAAATTTAAATTTGTTTATATATATAAAATCATCAAAAAAAAAAAAGATTATTTTGTCAAAAGAAGTTCCAAATTTATGTCTTATTAATATTTTGAAAACCATTAGTATTTATGCGTCAAAACAATTTTTAATACGATTATCGAAAATACTTGACTATTTAATTGAAGTTGATCGTAGCAGAATATAAATTAAAAATGTAAAAGAAACATAGCTAATAGCGGCCTTATTACAAAAACATATCCCAAATTTAAATCCCAAAATATATAAGAAAACATAATAAGTTTAATAAAAAGGAAAACCCAATTACTGAGTTGAGCAATGGCCACCACGTAACTCTCGCTAACCTGGTCCAAATCATTGTGTATCACCTGAAATGATATCCCACGGAAGGGTGAGTCAACAGACTCAATGTGTAATAATACACTAAAAGTCCAATCGATCATAGCAATAAAGCCCATAATATAGCAAATCAAATAATTATTTGATTAAATCACATGTACATATAAAATGAAATGCAATCCCGAACCCAACTTAGATATCCATCCGCTACACACCACCCGTACCTACCAATCACACCGTGGGGATTACTGAATCGACCCTCCATCCGCTACACACCATCGAAGGCAGTTGCTGCAGTCAACATGCACATCGCCCTTATAATCGTGGCATAGCCACCAGATAATTGTGACAGAGTCACCGGATTCATAGTATGTGACCGAAGTCACCGGATTCATAATATCGTGACCGAAGTCACCGGATAATGTGGTAAAACCACCGGAACACTTCCCCTTTCAATATTACCCATATGCCCATGCAATAACATATTATTTCAATATCATGCCTCATACTCCCAAAATCATATCGGAATCGTACACATTTCATATATATGCTTATAGTATTATTAACGATGCAGATATCATGCTTTGTACATTATCCAAAATCATAATCAAATATCGGATATGTCTCATATTAAAAGTTTATACAAAAATGCTAAGGAATAACGTACCTGAATTTATTGTACCATTGAATGGTACCCGAAGCCATAATCATTTATATTTCTTTATAAACACATTTTTATCAACAATACTATTAATCTATTAGAATTTTAGTGTAAGCTACACACCTTGTAAACACGAAAAGCGATAGAATACTTAAGATTTCCGGCTCTTGCCTACAACGTCGACAGTACCTACATATCACTTTGTGAGAAATCGATTATCACTAAAAAGATATGGCCTTAGGCCGAATATCATTATCTCCTTACCTTGGATTATTCGAAACCCGAACGATCTCTCCCTAATCGTCGGCTACAAGAAACCCCGAGATTCTCCTTCAAAGATTTGGCCAAGGAGAAGTAAGAGAATTAGATTCCTAGAATCGATTAATCCAAAGGAAAATAAAGATAAACGATTGATAGATAATCCTTACCCGAAACACAGAGATTGATTCACCCCTAACTTGAACTATAAAGGGATTCGACCTTAACAATTAAAAAGAAAAGAAATGGTGATTTCGGCTTTAACAAAAGAGAAAAGAAGAGATGGTGGTTTCGATTATGATGATTTCGGTTTTAACCAAATGAAAAGAAAGAAAAATGGTGAAAAAAATATAGAGAATAGTTTCGGCTAAGAGAAAGAAGGAGAAAAGAGAAAAATGAAAAAGAAAAAAGAAAATATGAGAAATGCCTTTGGTGTTAGGATGAATTGGGCATTAGAGAGGAAGAAAAGAAATGATAAATGTCTTCAAAAGTAGCAATATTTTGGTACCAAAAAGAGAGAAAAACTTGAGAGGAAAAGAAGAAAAAGAGTACCAATTTGGTCAAAAATATAATAGCCAAAACAAAGCAAAGTTTTCACCAAATGCAAATGACAATTTCGGCTAAGGAGAAAAATATTTGGAGAAAAGGAAAAAGATGCACAAATTGACAAACTTTTGGCCAACTAACACCCCCTAATCCTATACCACATTCGGCCAACTCACTAGCCAACACAATCCCCCTTTTTCCTCCTCAATTCTTCCCTATCAACCCCTTAATCTCCATCACTATTAAATCAACCCCCCTTAGCCCCTTATGCCGTCTAGGTTCATGGTCAAATGACCATGGAAAAACTTCCAAAACATCACCCACTATTCAAGCCTTTTGTCCCCTGAACATACCATAACATTTTGATTCCTTACCTTAACTACTAACCTTCCTTTTCCCTTTGGTCTACTATCCAAAAATAAAAGAAAAATCCATCCATACTAGATAAGGCTTGACCGACACTATGGGAAATAGAACAAAAATTAAAACTTCTTCCAATTGCTAGCTAAGGGATTCTAACCTCTCACCTCATGCATTCACCCATGCGCCATCACCACTTTACCAATTACTCAACTTGTGATTAAAACCTCAAATTAATTCTCTTAAGGCCAAACTTGCGTAGCTCCTCTTCTAAGATTAAAATCTAATATTTTTCTAAGGCAATCCCTTACATTCTAAAATTCTCGAAGTCCCTAAAACTCATACAAAGAGCACACAACAAAACAATGCACACATTCAAGCGAAAATTTCATAACCCCTAAATCCTGGATATTACAGTTCTACCCTCCTAAAAATAATTTCGACCTCGAAATTACCTGACAAGAATAAGTGAGGGTATTGCTGTCGCATAGCTTCCTCCGGCTCTCACGAAGCTTCTTCCGATCCATGATTGCGCCATAACACTTTGACGAGAGGAACTGATTTCCTCCGTAACACCTTCACATCCCGATCTAGAATCTGAATCGGCTCCTCCTCATAGGACAAATCTGGCTGAAGTTCCACCTCCCCAACTGGCACTAATGAGATGGATTCGACCGGTAACAACGTAACATCGTAACATGAAACACATCGTGCATTTGCTTCAACTCCGAAGGTAACTCTAACTGATATGCCACTGGTCCAACCCGCTTCAAAACCCGATAAGGTCCTATAAACCTGGGGCTTAACTTTCCTTTGCGACCAAATCTCATCACCTTCTTCCAAGGCGAAACCTTTAAAAATACTTGGTCTCCCACAACAAACTCTATTTCCTTACGCTTCAAATCTGCGTACGACTTTTGCCTATCAGATGCCTCTTTCAACCGTGCCCGAATTACCTTAACCTTTTCTTCAGATTCTGCCACAATCTCTGGACCCAAAACCTGACGTTCCCCTAATTCTGTCCAACACGTAGGAGTGCAACACTTCCGTCTATATACTGCTTCATACGGTGCCATCTGAATACTGGCTTGGTAACTGTTGTTGTATGCAAACTCAGCTAAAGGCAAAAACTCTTCCCAGCTTCCTCTGAAATCTATCACGCATCCTCTTAACATGTCCTCTAACACTTGGATTACTCGCTCAGACTGGCCGTCAGACTGTGGATGAAATGCCGTACTAAAGTCTAATCTGGTGCCCAAAGCCTTATGTAATGCTTTCCAAAACCGAGACGTAAACCTCAGATCCCTATCCGAAATAATCGACATCGGCACTCCATGCAATCTTACAATCTCTGCCACATACAACTTCGCCAATTTCTGCAAAGAGTAATCAACTCGTACAAGTATGAAATGTGCAGACTTCGTCAATTGATCTACTATCACCCATACCGAATCTTTCTTAGTAGGCGTAAGGGGAAGCCCACTAACAAAGTCCATGGTGATACGCTCCCACTTCCATTGCGGAATCTTTATCGGCTGAAGCAATCCCGACGGAACTTGGTGTTCAGCCTTAACCTGCTGACACGTTAAGCACTTCCCCACAAACTCCGTAACTTCCCGCTTAAGACCAGGCCACCAAAATTGATCCCGAAGATCCCTGTACAACTTACTACCTCCCGGATGCATCGCATAAGGACCACCATGCGATTCCTGAAGAATTCTCCGCCTAAGCTCCTCATCCTTCGGCATACAGACCTTACCCTTGAAACACAAAACTCCATCGCTGTTAACACCAAAATCTTCCAACTCCCTATTTTGCACTTGCCACATCTTAACACTTAAATCATCATCTACCGACTGTCTTTCTTTCACCTGACTCAACCACATCGGCTTTACTTGTAATTCCGCCAACAAGCTTCCATCGTCATAAAGACTAAGATGTGCGAACATCGCCCTTAGATCCGACACTACTTTCTGACTTAGGGCATCTGCCACGACATTCGCCTTGCCCGGGTGATACTCTATAGAGCAATCATAGTCTTTCAACAACTCCACCCATCTTCGCTGTCTTAGATTCAGCTCCTTCTGAGTCAGTAGATACTTAAGACTCTTGTGATCCGTGTAGATTACTGACTTTTCTCCATACAAATAATGTCTCCACACCTTAAGAGCAAAGACTACCGCTGCTAACTCCAAGTCATGCGTCGGATAGTTAACCTCGTGAGACCTCAATTGCCGAGACGCATACGCAACCACCTTCCCATATTGCATCAGAACACATCCCAATCCAATGTGAGACGCATCACAATACACCACAAAATCCTTCCCTGCCTCAGGCTGAATCAAAACCGGAGCTTCAGTCAAAACCCTCTTTAGCCTCTCAAAGCTCTCTTGCTACTTATCTGACCACACGAAAGGTATCTCTTTTCTCAACAACTTCGTCAAAGGTGCCGCTATCGAGGAGAATCCTTCGACGAACCTTCTGTAGTAACCCGCTAATCCCAAGAAACTACGAACCTCCGATATAGACTTAGGTGGTTTCCAATCTAACACCGCCTCAATCTTCTGAGGATCCACCCTTATTCCTTCCGCAGACACCACATGACCTAAAAATGCAACTTCTTTCAGCCAAAATTCGCACTTGCTGAATTTGGCATAAATCTTCTTCTCCCTTAGCACTTGCAACACTATTCGAAGATGCTCATCATGCTCTAACTCAGACTTGGAATACACAAGAATGTCGTCTATGAACACAACAACAAACTGATCCAAGTAGGGTTGAAAAACCCGATTCATCATATCCATGAACGCAGCTGGGGTGTTCGTCAATCCGAACGGCATTACCAAAAATTCATAATGCCCATATCTTGTTCGGAAAGCTGTCTTATGAATATCCGCTTCCTTCACCTTAAGCTGATGATACCCCGACCTTAGATCTATCTTTGAGAATACCGCAGCTCCCTTAAGCTGATCAAACAAATCGTCTATCCTCGGCAAAGGATACTTGTTCTTGATGGTCAGCTTATTCAACTGTCGGTAATCTATGCACATAAGCATAGTCCCGTCCTTCTTCTTCACGAACAAGACCGGTGCTCCCCATGGAGACACACTAGGTCGGATAAACCCAAGATCAAGCAACTCTTGAATTTGAGCCTTAAGCTCAACCAACTCCTTTGGTGCCATTCTATACGGAGCGATAGATACTGGCGCCGTTCCAGGCAACAAGTCAATTCCAAATTCCACCTCACGATCCGGAGGCAATCCTGGAAGTTCTTCCGGAAAGACATCCACGAATTTTCTCACAGTCCTGACCTCTTCAATAGTTGCCTCCTTAGCCTCTAAAGCACTGACCAACATAAGAAAAGCCAAACATCCTTTCCTAACCATCTTTTCTGCCTTAAGAGCAGATACTACATTTGATAAGTAGTTCCGTCTCTCGCTCATCACCACAACTTCTTTATCGTCCATCGATCTTAGTGACATTCGTTTAGCAGCACAATCCACATTTGCACGATACTTCACTAGCCAATCCATGCCTAGGATCAAATCAAATTCTCCAAATGGCAACTCCATTAAGTTAGCCGGAAACTGCGTCCCTTGAACTTCTAAAGGCACTTCCTTAAAGAGCTTATCTACTACTACAGTCTGCCCTAAAGGACTAAGTACAGTCATCTTCCTAGGTACAGTCTCAGAGTTCACATGTAGAGTTCCAGATACCTCACTAGCGATGTAGGAATGTGTTGACCCTATATCTATCAAAGCAATAAAGGGCAACCCAGAAATAAGAAACGTACCCGTGATAACATCAGGTGCATCACTATCTTCCCTCCGACGAATCGCATACACCAAACCTGGCTGTCTAGCCTCAGTGCTACCACTGCCTCTGCCCGGGGTCCCGCGACCTCTACCAGAACCATTACCTCTGCCACTTGAACCACGACCCCTCATCGGCTGCTGTCCACCTCTGCCAGCCTGATTAAAACTCTGACCTACTGGACGATTCCTCTCTGTATCCAATGGACAATCCCTAATCATATGATCCTTGGTTCCGCACTTAAAACATCCTCCCGTCTTCTTCCAACACTCTCCCGGGTGCATCTTTCCACACTGAGCACAAGTACGGTACTGTCCTCCCGTTGCAACTTGCTGGACTCGCGGCACAACAACTCTAGGTTTCTTTTGAAAATTCCTGGATGACCCTGAAGACCCATAGCTCCCCTTATTCTTATTCTGACCTCGATCTCTGTTCTGTCTCTCAGTCCGCTTAACTTCTTTAGCTATCCGTACTCTATCCACTAGAACTGCAAAATCCCTCTCTCGATGTGGTGCAATCATCACTCGCAGCTCATCTCGCAACCCATCCTCAAATCTGACACATCGCTCATAATCAGTAGCTACAATCCCTCTGGCGTATCGACTTAACCGCAGAAACTCCGCTTCATACTCAGCTATCGACTTATTTCCTTGTACCAGATTCAGGAATGCCTTTCTCTGAGAGTCAATGTAGCTAGCTCCGACATATTTCCCTTCAAACTTGACCTTAAAATACCCCCAATCTACTCGATCCGCAGGAATACTCTCCTTGACAGTGAGCCACCACTGGTACGCCTCGTCACGAAGCAACGAAACAGCACCTTTCAGTTTCTCCTCGGCAGTGCAGTCCAAATCGTCCATGATGCTCTCAACTGCTTCTAACCAGTACTCCACTATGTTCGGAGCTACCCCAGATACTCCCCTAAAAACCTCGGCTTCGTTAGATCTATGTCTCTCAGCCACTGACTTTCGTGCTCCATTACCCATACTAGCTCCCGCTACTCGCTCTAGAACTCGCAACATAGCTTGCGATACAGCGTCATCTCCTCCAGTTTGCTCTTGAAATTCCGCTTCAACAGCTGGTGGCGGAGCTTCATTTTTGGAACCCTGACCAGACCTAACTGGTTCCGACACAGCCATTCTGCCTCTACCGCGTCCACAACGACCACATCCCCTAGAACTCATATCTAACGTCGTGATTTAATCTGATTAAGAAGTTTTATGCATTAGTATTTGTTTCACTGTTTTTCCACGAGCAAATTTTATGAAAAGAAGTTTTCAGAAGTAGTTCTTTCGATCAATCAAAATTTCTAGTTCAAGATCACTATTCTAATTCAGAGAATCACACATTCACATCAATTAAGACACATTCACTCATCCACAACATTCAACACACTTCTATGGGCATTTCTGTCCATTCCCAACCCAGGGGTAAATTCGTCATTTTCCTATAGGGATATTTTGGTAATAAATCAGTGTCATTTTGATAAA
This sequence comes from Gossypium australe, assembly GCA_005393395.2. Classification (NCBI taxonomy): domain Eukaryota; kingdom Viridiplantae; phylum Streptophyta; class Magnoliopsida; order Malvales; family Malvaceae; genus Gossypium; species Gossypium australe. The sequence continues at coordinate 118,390,162 of CM016626.1, forward strand.
TTTTGGAAGTCAGGGACATTTTAGAAATTTTACCTCTAGGGGTATTTAGGTAATTTTGTAAATCGAAAATACTTTAAGAAATGTCTTCAAAAATAGTTTGTACAGATCAAAAGGGTAATTTAGTGATTTAAAAAAAAACTATAGTTTTTATAAAACTGCATGGCTAGTCCCTTTCAGGTTTTAATTATCGAGTTTAGCCCGTGAATAAGCCCTCTTGGTTAGGGTGAACCGTAGCTACGCACCAGGTAGGATTCGAGTAAAAAGGAGGTGAGTCGATAGGACTGCTTAAATACCAAGCTTTTACCGAATCCACTCCTAGACATGCGCACAATGGTTGCCACACCATAACTCGGCGACTTACTTCACAGGTTTGTTCAATTGTTTTTAAGTCTTATGTATGTGTTTGAGTGCACTAATCCTAGGGTTCAATAGATCCTAGTTCACTAATCTACGAGCCCAAGTATGCCCATATATCTATCATATAATAATTCACTCAACAATTAGAGGTACTTACCTGGTGGACTTCGGGTCGGAGATACAGGTGCCATGCCAGAATAAACTTGAAAAATTTATGAAAGCCCATAAAAAAATATTTTTGGGCCCAAAACCCTCAAAGCCGAGTTTTGAACCGGGCTCTGATACCAAGTTGAAACACCCCAAACCCAGCCCACAAGCCCCGACCGGATATGGTATGCTTCTTAAGAAAATTCAATTTGTTGTTTTGGTAAAACATGTGATTTTGGAGTAAGAGAAAAGATTTAAAGTACGAACTTGCTAAAACCGTTTTAAAATTTAAATTTGTTTATATATAAAATCATCAAAAAAAAAAAAGATTATTTTGTCAAAAGAAGTTCCAAATTTATGTCTTATTAATATTTTGAAAACCATAAGTATTTATGCGTCAAAACAATTTTTAATACGATTATCGAAAATACTTGACTATTTAATTGAAGTTGATCGTAGCAGAATATAAATTAAAAATGTAAAAGAAACATAGCTAATATCGGCCTTATTACAAAAACATATCCCAAATTTAAATCCCGAAATATATAAGAAAACATAATAAGTTTAATAAAAAGGAAAACCCAATTACTGAGTTGAGCAATGGCCACCACGTAACTCTCGCTGACCCGGTCCAAATCATTGTGTATCACCTGAAATGATATCCCACGGAAGGGTGAGTCAACAGACTCAATGTGTAACAATACACTAAAAGTCCAATCGATCATAGCAATAAAGCCCGTAATATAGCAAATCAAATAATAATTGATTAAATCACATGTACATATAAAATGAAATGCAATCCCGAACCCAACTTAGATATCCATCCGCTACACACCACCCGTACCTACCAATCACATCGTGGGGATTACTAAATCGACCCTCCATCCGCTACACACCATCGAAGGCAGTTGCTGCAGTCAACATGCACATCGCCCTTATAATCGTGGCATAGCCACCAGATAATTGTGACAGAGTCACCGGATTCATAGTATGTGACCGAAGTCACCGGATTCATAATATCTTGACCGAAGTCACCGGATAATGTGGTAAAACCACCGGAACACTTCCCCTTTCAATATTACCCATATGCCCATGCAATAACATATTATTTCAATATCATGCCTTATACTCCCAAAATCATATCGGAATCGTACACATTTCATATATATGCTTACAGCATTATTAACGATGCATATATCATGCTTTGTACATTATCCAAAATCATAATCAAATATCGGATATGTCTCATATTAAAAGTTTATACAAAAATGCTAAGGAATAACGTACCTGAATTCATTGTACCATTGAATGGTACCCGAAGCCATAATCATTTATATTTCTTTATAAACACATTTTTATCAATAATACTATTAATCTATTAGAATTTTAGTGTAAGCTACACACCTTGTAAACACGGAAAGCGATAGAATACTTAAGATTTCCGACTCTTGCCTACAACGTCGGCAGTACCTACATATCACTTTGTGAGAAATCGATTATCACTAAAAAGATATGGCCTTAGGCCGAATATCATTATCTCCTTACCTTGGATTATTCGAAACACGAACGATCTCTCCCTAATCGTCGACTACAAGAAACCCCGAGATTCTCCTTCAAAGATTTGGCCAAGGAGAAGTAAGAGAATTAGATTCCTAAAATCGATTAATCCAAAGGAAAATAAAGATAAACGATTGATAGATAATCCTTACCCGAAACACAGAGATTGATTCACCCCTAACTTGAACTATAAAGGGATTCGACCTTAACAATTAAAAAGAAAAGAAATGGTGATTTCGGCTTTAACAAAAGAGAAAAGAAGAGATGGTGGTTTCGATTATGATGATTTCGATTTTAACCAAAAGAAAAGAAAGAAAAATGGTGAAAAAAATATAGAGAATAGTTTCGGCTAGGAGAAAGAAGGAGAAAAGAGAAAAATGAAAAAGAAAAAAGAAAATATGAGAAATGCCTTTGGTGTTAGGATGAATTCGGCATTAGTGAGGAAGAAAAGAAATGATAAATGTCTTCAAAAGTAGCAATATTTTGGTACCAAAAAGAGAGAAAAACTTGAGAGGAAAAGAAGAAAAAGAGTACCAATTTGGTCAAAAATATAATAGCCAAAACAAAGCAAAGTTTTCACCAAATGCAAATGACAATTTCGGCTAAGGAGAAAAATTTTTGGAGAAAAGGAAAAAGATGCACAAATTGACAAACTTTTGGCCAACTAACACCCCCTAATCCCCTACCACATTCGGCCAACTCACTAGCCAACACAATCCCCCTTTTTCCTCCTCAATTCTTCCCTATCAACCCCTTAATCTCCATCACTATTAAATCAACCCCCCTTAGCCCCTTATGCCGTCTAGGTTCATGGTCAAATGACCATGGAAAAACTTCCAAAACATCACCCACTCTTCAAGCCTTTTGTCCCGTAAACATACCATAACATTTTGATTCCTTAACTTAACTACTAACCTTCCTTTTCCCTTTGGTCTACTATCCAAAAATAAAAGAAAAATCCATCCATACTAGATAAGGCTTGACCGACACTATAGGAAAGAGAACAAAAATTAAAACTCCTTCCAATTGCTAGCTAAGGGATTCGAACCTCTCACCTCATGCATTCACCCATGCGCCATCACCACTTTACCAATTACTCAACTTGTGATTAAAACCTCAAATTAATTCTCTTAAGGCCAAACTTGCTTAGCTCCTCTTCTAAGATTAAAATCTAATATTTTTCTAAGGCAATCCCTTACATTCTAAAATTCTCGAAGTCCCTAAAACTAATACAAAGAGCACATAACAAAACAATGCACACATTCAAGCGAAAATTTCATAACCCCTAAATCCTGGATATTACATTCGGGATTTACTAAATGTCGACTACAGGGAAGGAGGAGTTCTTTTCCCGAAGGTACACCATAGGCCGCGTGTTCCCTAGTTATTCGGTGAGTTTCGGGATTTAAAATCCACAAGGTAAGTATCTATGGCATTCAGCCAAGGCCATGTTGAGTAAATAGATGTGTTTCATTAATTATTCAAAAGCTGAAACTAATCTATTCAAGTAATCTAGTGATTGCCGATTTTAAGAAAGAAGGATACAAAGTTTCTGGCATTTGATTAGACGTCAATCGACAGCAAGGTAGGTTTAAGTGTACAAATCCTACTGGGATTTGGATTTATAGCCGAATAGGCTTTATGCTAACATATTAAGGTTGGTCGAATGTAGGGACTTGAGATCTAAGGCATTAGATCAAACTTTTCGGGATTTAAGAGAACTGCTAAGTTAATCAGGTGTGTACCCCACACTATTTCTTAATAAGTTTAAGGCAATATTTAAATATGTATGTATGTTATACGAATGTGAAAATATGGCTAAGTACCATGTTATGGTACACAGTACTAAGGTACATTTTCCTACTCCCACTATGAGTATGATATGAATTGCTATACCATGAATATGAATTTAATAAGAATGTGAAATCGGGCCTAAGGCATTATGTTGCATGATTTTGTATGACATGGGCATATGGGATATTATGAAAGGGGAAGTGAATGTGGTGACCTAAGACCACGATATCTGAATGTGGTGACCTAAGACCACGATATCTAAATATGGTGACTCCTGTCACAATTATTTTATCTGGTGGTTATGCCACGAATTTTATAAGGGCGATGAGCACGTCGACTGCAGCGACTGCCTTCGATGATGTGTAGCGGATGGAGGGTTGACTTAGTAGTCCCCACGGTGTGCAGGATGGTACGGGTGATGTGTAGCGGATGGCATATAGGTTTGGGTACGGGTTGCATCATATTGTTTAAATGCTATATGTACACGTATGATTTGAAATGCCTGAATTTGTTAAGACTTAGTGTTTGTGTACACATTGAGTCTGTTTGACTCACCCCGTTGTGGGAACCTTTTTCAGGTGACGATCAGTAATGGACCGGGTCGGCGGGAGCTTAAAGGTGGCCATGCACAGCAAGGAATTTTACGATTTGGACTTTTATTTTTAATTAAGTATTTTCAATTATTTGGGTTCATTTTGTTGTAATAAGGCCATAGTGAACAATTTTATTTACTTTTAAATTATTATGTTGCGAAAATTTTATGAATTAAAGACTAAGTAAATTTTATTTTAAGTTAAAATTCTAAGTGTTTTGTCACCTAACTAAAGGGTTTCCAATATGAGATAAACTCGTTTTTAACTTGAGCCCAACCCAAAAACGATTATTCTTTCAAAACACACAGTTTTTTCCCAAAGTAACAAAAGAATTTTGAACTGGTTTTTCTCGAGGAACATACCAGATCTGGTCGAGGCTCGTGGGCCGGGTCTGGGGTGTTTCACTTCAGCTTACCTAGAGGTCCTTTGTTCGAATCCTTACACTTGTAAATGAGATTATTTTTGTTTCTCCCTTAGTGTACCGCCCATATGGTTAATGTTTGGGTCAAATTTAAACTCAAGTCAATTGATAAGTTAACAAAAAATCTGATAAGTTGGGATTTTCTTTTAAACTTTATTTTATTATTATTTTGTTTGAGAAAAATTCTCCCCAAATCTCTCTTCACATTTTCACATTATCTTCTCTCTCTTTCTCTATAGTTTAATTGTTTCTTTTTCCTGTTAATTCATTCTTCCTTTTACCTTTTTCCCCTATTTTTCTCTTTTTACTTTCTTTTTCTATTTCATTCGTGATTGTGGCCATTATTGCATTGTTTGTCTTGTTTCAGTCGAAAGCAAGATTTTCAGAAAGATTTGTTCATGATGATTAATCTTGGCGTAAGTAATGAAATTTTTGTTGTTTAGGTTTAGTTTTCCTCTCACACAATTGTTGTTTTCTCGTGTTATGATATTCATTATTCATTGTTTGGGTTTGCTAGGTGAAGTTCATGAGGCAACTGATCCTCTGGCAATGTAGAATATGTTGGTGGGACTGTTGTTTTCGTTTGGGTAAGTGATTAAACGCAGAAAGGCTAATTTCTATTTTTTAAGGTTTAATGTCCGTGGTTGTGGTCAAGTTGGTATTTGAAATTAGTGTTTTGTTACTGAAATTGATCATTTAAATGTAGGCTTTAGGTTCTACAATTCTCGTGGTTGGATTCACATCAAAAAACGAATAGGTGTGTAACGAGAAACCCAAATAATAGCAAACGACGCAATGCTAAAAAACTCATTGTCGATGTAACACGACTGTCTGCCAGGCTTCGTGGCAAACCATGTGAGCCACACGGCTGTGTGCTAGAATGTTTGTAACACCCCTAACCTGTATCCGTCACCCGAACAGGGTTTTAGAGAGTTACCAAAACATTCAGAACATTTATCAATTAATTCAGACAAGTTACTACTCATTCACCGAGGTCATTCATAATGTCCCTTAAATGGACCCTCGAGGCCCAATACAATCATTATAATCAAGTCAGAACTAAATCAGGAACTCATGGAATTTTTCACGAAATTCCAAAAATTTTCCAAGGTGCAGGGCTCACATGCCCTGTGGTCCAAGGGACACGCCCGTTTAACCCTAGGACACGCACGTGCTACAGGTCGTGTCTGATTTTGGGGTGCTCTCTGACTTGCGCCAGACGGCCATTCCACACACTAGTGTGCTAGTCCGTGTCGATAATTAATTTAATTTGAATTAGGTGCAGGTTTCACACGGCCATGACACACGCCTGTGTTCTAGGCCGTGTCTCCCACACAGCTGAGACACACGCCCTGTCCCTGCCCGTGTGCTCAATTCTGAGCATTCTATTTTTCTCGAATTTAAGGTGTAGGGGACACACGACCTAACCACATGCCCGTGTTACTAGGCGGTGTGTCACACACGGTCTAGACACAAGCCCGTGTAGACAAAATAAAGTCATTCCTAGCTTCATTTCTCACCCCAATCTTTTTCATAATCCTACACCACATCTTGCATTCATAACCCAACAAATCCAAGCATTTTATTCAAGTTAATTCTATCATTTAACATGATATATCATCACATACAATTACTAACCATTTCAAGCATTCTAATCAAGCATATTCCATTCATCATCATGGCATATCATTTCATGCATACATGTTGACAAACTTACTTTGGTTATGTCTTCATGTTAGACATAATTTGATTAACTGCTTAACATATATGTGGCTAACATAATATGACATTAAAAGTATATCAAAAATAAATGGAGTAAGCATAAAATGCTTAGTAAGTTCGTATAACATGGCACTAAACTTACCGTTAATCCTATTTGATGTAACTAAGTAAGGTATAATCAACCACTTTGATCTCAAGCCCTACACACATCTTATTTGCCCTTGTTAGTCATATATTCCATAGTAATATCAAGACATATATGGGCTCAACAATAATCAAGTTTCCAAGCACATATGCTTTCCATATCATGCATTCATTCAACATACATAATTCATCTCATTATTTCGGGTATAATTTCATAATAGTTCATTTCGAGTTCAAATAATTTCACAACAAAACTTTACACATATTACTCGAAATATCAAAGTCATGATTAGTACACTCTAGTAGTACAAGTCTATAATCAAGAATGAACATTCTTATCAAATAGTTTCCGTGTACAAATATCATCTTCTCATATTTCATATATCACTTGTCATGCATCATCATTTTGTTGCATTTCATGTAATATTCTTTCATGTCATATTTCCATATCATATACACCATTCCATGTCAATTTGCCTTAGATTTATATTTACCCCTGTAAGAACCTTGCACGTTGAATGTATTTGAATTATCGATGGATGCATAAGTAGTACACTCAAGGCGTACGAATCGGGATCCTTCAATTCATATTCAATGGTACCCATAAGGTACTATTCCAAAGAGTACACTCTCGAACCACATATATATATACTATAGGATTACCAATCCAGGCTAAATTCTTTTTATGACATATGCTCTAAAGATCTTGATCAAGATTACCTGTCCGGGATAAATCCAATCCATAATATATGCTCGAGAGGACTTATATCAGGATTACTCGTCCGGGCTAAATCCTGTTAGAATTTAGGTCGAAGGATTACTCATCTGAGCTAAATCCTATCCGCAACAAATGCAAGACCTCTTTCGTTTCGAGAAATTACATATCCATTGGTTTTTCATTTATTCAACCGAGAATTTAACACTTTTCAAGCATTATTAGGAATTTGCTTAATTCAAACCTCCGTAACATTTATGTAATTCGAGTAAAACACATTTCACATTTATGTTAAGCATACAAGTGACATTTTATTCATTTACCATTTTATCAGGTATTTTCATTTATTGGGCTATATCGAGTAGGTGATCATTTCACATTTTTATGACATTGATAAAATTCACAAACACAACATTTAAATCAAGAATAAAAACATATACAATTTAGTTATACGAACTTACCTTGACAAAGGTTCGTGTACATAAAATCTACTAATCTGACATTTTCCTCATTCCTCGTTCTAACTCCGAATTTGGTCTATTTGTATCTATACGAGTAGATTTAACATCAATTTATCATATTATAGATTCATGTGGACTAAATTTTCATCTTAGGAAAAATTACTATTTTGCCCCTAACTTTTCCATAAATTCCATTTTCGTCCTTAGGCTCAGAAAATGAACCTTGTGCAAATTACACCCTATTCCAAGCCTAACCAAATCCCCATTACAAAATTCAAAGCACATGTATTCATAAAATTTTAGAATTTTTCATCAAATTTTACAACTTTTCATTTTAGTCCCTAAATCATGTTTTCATCAAAAATCACTTTGTAAAAGTTGTTTATCTATCAATAATCTTTCATTTTCTACCGTAAATTTCTAATTTTCAGCATATACATCCATGACCCATTTTCATACTTTAATAACATTTCAAATTAATCCCCCAAATAGAGAGATTAAGCTATCCTGATTCCAAAAATATCAAAATTACTAAAAACGGGACAAGACAACTTACCCAATTTGGCCATGAAAGTCTCTTCTCTCTCCCTCCTAGGGTTTCCATGTTTATTTTGGGGAAGATGGTGAGAAAGTATGATTTTATTTTCTTTTCATCTTTTTAATTAATTAAAATTTTCACTTTCCAATTTAGTTCTTACCCTTTTTCTATATTTCCATGTATGAGTCACCAAGAAAAATCTACATACTTTTTTTAATGGTCTAATTACCATATAAGGACCTTAAGTTTTGAATTCTATAGCTATTTACTCCTTATAGCTACTAGAATTCAACTTTCGCATTTTATGCTATTTAGTCCTTCTCATAATTAAGCACTCAATCGATAAAATTTTCGTATCATTTCACATGTCATATCTATTATATTACAGACCATATAATAAAATAAAAATAAAATTTTATTATCGGTTCAAATTAGTGGTCTCGAAACCACTATTTCAATTTCACCGAAATTTGGGTTGTTACAACTCTCCCCCTTAAGAAATTGTCGTCCTAAAAAATTTTACCAGTAAGAAGATTTAGGTATAACTTTCTCATGTTTCTATCCGGTTCCTAAATAGCTTTCTCTATATCATATCATTGTCTAAGAACTTTCTCTAAAGATACCTTTATACTTTTCGTTTCTTTCACTTCACATGCCATAATTTCAACCAGTCACTCGTTGTAAGTCATGCCAAGCTGAATTTAACATTTATCAAAGCAACAACATATGATGGGTCTGATCTATTCTGTCATAACAAATATACTCATAAAAACATTATGAATTCTATAGAACTCTTATAATAATACCAATCAATATGAAACCAATCCAATTCTTTTCAATAATCTTTATGACCTGATAAACCACAGATTTAATTTGCCTTTACGAGCAAATTGGGGAACTTTCTTTCATGGAATCTCCAAAAATACTTTGTCACCATTAGAAACTTTATTTCTTTTCATTTTAGATCCACAATGGATTCCTGGCGATCAAATACTGCTTTTAAACTGTTTCAGATCATTTTTATCTTTCTTCGGTATCAAAGAATCACCTACTACATGTATTCATTCTCACTGAACTCCATCCAAAACACCGGAGTTTTGCATTTGTGATCATATAAAGCCTCATACAGTAAAATTTTATATGTGACTGTTTATTGTTATAAGTAATTTTAACCCACGATAAATACATTTTTCAGTTACCTTTAAATTCAAATACACAACATCAAAGCATATCTGTCAAAATCTGAATCATATGTTTAGATTGATCATCCATCTGACGATGAAATATCGTACTAAAATGTAACCATGTACCTAGAGTTTCTTGTAACCTATTTCAGAATCAGAATATGAACTATAGATCTCTATTAGAAATAACAGAAGCTAGCACATCATATAATCTAACAATTAAAAAACAAATCATTCAAGCAATCTATCAAGTGGGAAATCCACTCATACCAGGATGGAATGTGCAGGCTTCATCAAACAATCGACAATTACTCAAATAGTATCTTTCTTTTCATAGACAGTGAGAATGCTGATATAAAATTCATAGTAACTATGTCCCATTTCCATTTCAGTATTTTCATTGATTATAACCATCTTGAAATTTACTTCCTTATCTTCGCTGGTACATCCATCATTTAAGTACAATTTCAGAAATACCACATTTCATTTCCGAGCTACTAATACATCTTTTTCGAATCATTATGCATTTTATCATTCTCCTGATAAACAGGTGTAGTACTACTGTGATCATTCATGGAAAATGTCTAGTACAAGCTCTAATTTCTTCCGTCCACCAATTCTGCCTCTGATTAACAGACATTTACTAAATCTATTCTAAAATTCTGATTCAGAAATTATTTCACACTGTACTCATTTAACTCACATCTCATTATCACTTTTCTAAGTTTCACTTATCTTTTGTAGAGACACTAGTTTAGCTCTATACTCAGCTAAAATTAAGTTATTATCAAATGATCATATTCGATATCCATGGCTTGCAAAATATACAAAGATTTTCTAGTCAGAACATTTGTAACCATATTCATTCTTTCCATGTGGTATACAGTTATCAAGTCATGATCTTTCAGTAATTCAAACCATATACGCTATCTCAGATTCAAATCTTTTAGCAACATCAGATACTTCAAACTTTTATATTCGGTGAATATACAACATTTTTTTTCACCAAACAAGTAATGTTATCAGATTTCAAAACAAAATCAATAACTGTCAATTCCAGATCATATATTGGGTAATTCTTTCCAAGTGGTTTTTAACTGTCTCAATTTATAGGCTATTGCTTTGTCTTACTGCATCAAATCACAATCTAATTCCATTCAATGTTATATTATTGTAATAACAAGTTCCTTACCCAATTCAAGCAGAGTCAGAATCAACACTTTGATCAACAAAGCTTCCAACTGGTTGGAACTTTACTGATATTTATCGGTCCATTCAAGTCTTACATCTTCTCTGTAATAACTATGTCATCAATGTAGCTACTTCAATTATTAACATCGAAGCTTTGAGTTTTTTCAAAGCCACAACCATCAGATAGATTCAAAACCATAGTGTATCAATATGACCAACATTTCAACCGTATCCATAACGTAACACTTTAATATCAATGGTGTACGTTAAACCAGAATGGGTAGAACCGAAAGTGGCCTCGAAAATAACCAATGCATTAATTCAGTTTCTATAATCTATGATCTCTATCACCATACCTCATGATAGAGTCAATATTTATTACGGTAATGAATGTAATTACCTCTGACCGATGAATATCTTTTTCAGATAAACCATATTTAAATAATAGAGAGACTGATGATATCTCAGAAAAATTCAGAAGAGTAATGTCACGTATTCATCAGTAGAAACAACTATGATAAAGACAATATAATTTTCATATTCGCAATTCAGGGCTTCAATCAGTTGAAGTAGTAAATACCATCATTTGAACCTTATCATTAAATCTTATATTAATCCGGATGAATTAGAGACCCAAGTAAGGTAGAGCGATACCGTTCATGAATCAGCCAGACTTACAGTAATTCCATCTATCATAATTTACTAACCTTTCGATACAATAAATTTTGCATCTAAAAATGCACATTTTCAAATGCCTCTAAGAATAACAGTACACATAGGACATTGATATAAAATACCCAGAAGGGATCGCGATAATATATACTCGATTATAACAGTTGTATTCAATATTTTTGCAATTTCATCTCTATTCCGCTAACATATATAGTCATCAATAATCTCACATCATTTAGTTCACTTGCAAAGATTATTCGAAAGAATTTTCAGTTAACCCATTCTGTAGATACCATATCTGAATCAATCAATTGCTCATAAACAACTTCTTTCTTTAATAGGTATTGTATATCCTAAACAATTTTCAGAAAAAAATATGATATCTCTCTTAATACTTCCTTTACTTATTACCAATTCTCATTCTGACTATGTTATTAGTCATTCAGCCTTTGAACTCTTTAGTTCCACATTCATAAGCTTAATCTATATAAATATTGTAAATTTCATTGCATAACACTATATTGGTAGGGGGTAGAGATCGTAAGCCTCAAAAATTAACTTTCATATATATATGCTCATATAACATAACACTTATCATTTCCATGTACTACAAAACATCTATCCATACCTTTTTGAATTCTATTTCATCATCAGTAACATTTTACTCAGATACTTGAGTATCTCTTTTGTAGTCATCAGAATTAGCTCAATTGGAAAGCATCTCAGTCTATTTGTAAAACAATTTTCATCAGAGTCAGGAGATATCACACTATCACAGGTTAATTAATGGCATGTATTTCTAGACTCCACATATACTACGTTCAGTTCGAGAACCGACTAAACCATAGCTATTATACCATTAAATGTAACACCCCTAACTCGTATTCGTCACCGAAACAGGGTTTCAGAGCGTTACTAGAACATTCAGAACATTTATCGATTAATTTAGGCAAGTTACTACTTAGTTACCGAGGTCATTAATAATGTCCATTAAATGGACCCTCGAGGCCTAATACGATCATTAGAATCAAGTCGGGACTAAATCGGAAACTCAGTGAAATTTTCATGAAATTCAAAAATTTTCCATGGTGCAGGGCTCACACGTTTGCGTGGTCCAAAGGACACACCCGTGTGACCCTGGGACACACTCAAGCTACAGGTCGTGACTGATTTAGGGTGCTCTCTGACTTGCACCACACAGCCATGCCACAAGCCCGTGTGCTAGGCCGTGTGGATAATTAATTTAATTCGAATTAGGTGCAGGTTTCACACGGCCACGACACACACCCGTGTTCTAGGCCGTGTCTCCCACACGGTTGAGACACACGCCCGTGTCCCTTCCCGTGTGCTCAATTCTGAGCATTCTAACTTTCTCGAACTTAAGGTGTAGGGGACACACGGCCTAACCACATGCCCGTGTTACCAGGTTGAGTGTCACACACTGTCTAAACACACGCCCGTGTGTCTGCCCATGTGGACAAAAGAAAGCCATTCCTAGCTTTATTTGAAACAGCCCAAACCCGGCCCACGAGCCTCGACCAGATCTGGTATGTTCCTCGGGTAAAGCGGTTCAAGACATGGTTGATACTTTGGAAAACTTGGATGTTTTTGAATAAAATTTGTATTGTGTTGGGTTCGAATTGAAAAGTCTATGTTTTATTAAAGCTTTAATTTCGTACTTGAAAATCATACATTAGAAGTATTGCCGAATTCGTGATAAGTTATCAAAACATTTAGAATTTATTTATTTTTTTGAAAACATTACTTAAACTTTGAATTGATAAAAATTGTATCATACCGAAATAAATAACACGCATGCATCAAATAGTTCAATACTACTGGCCTTATTACATCAAAAACAAATCCCGAATAAATTTAAAAAAAAATGCTTAGAAATAAATTAGTCCAAAATAACTTCTGAGCGGATCATGGCCACCACTAAGTTCCTGCCGACCCGGTCCATCACTGAGCGTCACCTGAAAAATATTCCCACAACGGGGTGAGTCAACAGACTCAGTGTGTATAACCAACACTAAGTCCCAATGATTTAGGCATATCATAACATATCATACATACATAACAAGTAGGGATAATGATGCAATCCAGAACCCAAACCTAGATACCATCCGCTACACATCACCCGTACCAACCATCACACCGTGGGGACTACTAAGTCGACCCTCCATCCGCTACACACCATCGAAGGCAGTCGCTGCAGTCGACGTGCTCATCGCCCTTATATATATATTGTGGCATAGCCACCAGATAACTATTCGTGACATAAGTCACCACATTCAGATTACGTGACAGAAGTCACCACATTCAGATATTTGTGGTATAAACCACCAAATCACTTCCCCTTATCATAATTTCCCATATGCCCCATGTCATACAAATCATGCAATATCATGCCTTATGCCTTATTTCACATTCTTATCACATTCACATATGTGCCATATATTATACTCATAGTAGGAGTAGGTAAATGTACCTGAGTACTTTGTACCATTGCACGGTACTTTAGCCATATTCTTACACTTTCATATTAACACATATAATAAATTAAAGCCGTAAATCTATTAAGATTTAGTGTGGGGTACACACCTGATTCACTTAGCGAGTTCACTGCAATCCCGAAAATCCCGATCTAAACTTTAGATCTTTAATTCCTATATTCAGCCAATACCAAGTATTTTTAGCAAAAGCCTATTCGGCTAAATAACCAAATCTCGAAGGATTATTGCGACAAAATCCTTACCTAGTTGCCGATTTTACTTCTAATCAAATCCTGAAAACTTTGTACTGTTTCTTCCTTGCAATTAGCTAGCACCAAATCCTTTAACTAATTAGTTTCGGCTTTTAAACAAATAAGAAATAGATCCGAAACATCAACTATGGCCTTGGCCGAATGTCACATACACTTACCTTACGGATCTAAGTCCCGAAATTGATCCTTGCTCTTGGTGATGTCGAGATCTCTGCATATCCTTTGTTAGATCTGCTTTCCAATCACTTAATGAATTTAATAAATGGGCCCAACACTAAACTTTACTTACCTTAGATCTTTAAAATCCCGAAGAAAGACCTCTCCTAGAAATCGGCTACACTAGAAATCCCGAAATTCTCCTTCAACGATTCGGCCAAAGATCATTAATGGTATTAGAGTTTTGATTTCGGCTTTAAGGAAAAGCAATAATATGACAACAATCAAATCCTTACCCTTAGTGTTGTAGTCGATTGTACTTTCACTTTAATCCACAGAGATTCGACTTTGAGGCTTAGAGAATAGTCGGCTATGAGTCACTTGTGTATTCGGCTTCAACAAGAATGAAAAGAGAGGGATATGAGCTTAGGAAGAATCGGCAAGGGCTATCAAATGGGAATAGGATATTCGGCTATCTCAAGAGTATTTCGACTTTGACAAAATAATAGAGAAAAGAGGATATTAGCTAGAGAATTCGGCAAAGACTCAAAAGAAAAGAAAGTAAATGGCCTTGCTCTCCTTCCTTGGCCGAAAATACCACCCAAAAGAGTCCCTTGGCCGGCCACACACATCCCCTTATCAGCTTCCACATTTTTCTCCTATTTCCTCTCTTTTATCCCTTAAAAATAATCTAAAATAAATCATCCTTTATCTACTACCTTAGCAGAACTTTAAAAGGAATTAATTCACATCCAAAGCTCATCCATCAAGTCTCCCCATGCCGTCCATCACTGCTTCCCTTGGCTGCAAAATAAAACTCCTCTTTTGCTTCCCTTGTGATTCAAACTCAAGCCCTTCTTCCTTGCTTGTGGCGTCACCTATTAGGCCTTAAGTGGCGCCTTGCAGCCACTTTACCAAGCCCATTTCCATGTCATATTTTCCCTACTATTTCTTTTAAGGCCTACTCTGCCAAGCTTCCTCTTTTAAACTTAAAATCAAATAATTTCTAAGGCACTTACCTATACTCTAAGGTTCACAGAATTCACAATACACATTCATAACATACAAAAGCATGCTACTTCATATAATTAAGCAATAATGCGTAAGCCATAAATCCCGGATGTTACAGTTCTACCCCCTTAAAATAATTTCGTCCTCGAAATTACCTGCCTTAAATAAGTGAGGTATTGCTGTCGCATTGCCGCTTCTGGCTCCCACGAAGCTTCTTCCGATCCATGATTTCTCCACAATACTTTGACTAGAGGAACTGACTTCCTTCGTAACACTTTTACATCTCGTTCTAAAATCTGACTCGCCTCCTCCTCGTAGGACAAATTTGGCCTTAGCTCCACCTCTTCAACCGGTACTACATGAGATGGATCCGATCGATAACGACGTAGCATGGACACATGGAATACGTTGTGCATCTGCTTCAATTCCGAAGGCAACTCTAACTGGTATGCCACTGGTCCAACTCGCTTCAATACCCGGTAAGGTCCTATAAACCTTGGACTTAACTTCCCTTTACGACCAAATCTCATCACCTTCTTCCAAGGCGACACTTTAAAAAACACTTGATCTCCCACATCAAATTCTATTTCCTTCCATTTGAGATCCGCATACGACTTTTGTCTATCAGATGCTTCCTTCAACCGTGCTCGAATCACACTAACCTTCTCTTCAGATTCCGCCACTAACTCTGGACCCAAAACTTGACGTTCCCCTAATTCTGTCCAACACGTAGGAGTGCGACACTTCCGTCCATACAACGCTTCATACGGTGCCATCCGAATACTAGCTTGATAGCTGTTGTTGTATGCAAATTTCGCTAACAGCAAATATCCTTCCCAACTTCTTCTGAAGTCTATTACACAGCCTCTCAGCATATCCTCTAACACTTGGATTACTCGTTCAGACTGACCGTCCGACTGTGGATGGAAAGCCGTGCTGAAATCCAATCTGGTGCCTAAAGCTTGATGTAACACTTTCCAAAACCGAGAAGTGAACCTTGGATCCCTATCCGAAATAATTGACGTTGGCACTCCATGCAATCTCACAATCTCCGCTACATACAACTTCGCCAACTTCTGCAAAGAATAATCAACCCGCACTGGAATGAAATGCACGGACTTTGTCAATCGATCCACTATCACCCACATCGAGTCCTTCTTAGTAGGCGTAAGGGGAAACCCACTAACGAAGTCCATGGTGATTCTCTCCCACTTCCACTGCGAAATCTTTATTGGTTGAAGCAATCCTGACGGAACTTGGTGTTCAGCCTTAACTTGCTGACACGTTAAGCACTTCCCTACGAATTCGGTAACTTCCTTCTTAAGACCAGGCCACGAAAACTGTTCTCTTAGATCTCGGTACAACTTACTACCTCCAGGATGCATAGCGTAAGGGCTACTATGCGATTCCTGAAGAATCCTCTGCCTTAACTCCTTATTCTTCGGTAAATAGACTTTACCCTTGAAACACAATACTCCCTCGTCATTAATACCATAATCTTCCAACTCCTCATTCCGTACTTGCTGTAGCTTAGCACTTAACTCATCATCCATTAACTGACTTTCCTTCACTTCATTCAACCATGTCAGTTTTACTTGCAATTCTGCCAGCAGACTTCCATCATCATACAAGCTCAGATGTGCAAACATCACCCTCAGATCCGACACAACCTTCCGACTTAGGGCATCAGCCACTACATTTACCCTGCCCAGATGATACTCTATCGAACAATTGTAGTCCTTCAGTAATTCAACCCAACTTCGCTGTCTTAGGTTCAACTCCTTCTGAGTCAACAAATACTTAAGGCTCTTGTGGTCTGTGTAGATCACTAACTTTTCTCCATAGAGATAGTGCCTCCACACCTTAAGAGCAAAGACCACTGCCACTAATTCCAAATCATGAGTTGGGTAGTTAACCTCGTGTGGCCTTAATTGTCGAGACGCATAAGCGACTAATTTCTCGTCTTGCATTAGAACACATCCTAATCCGGTATGAGAAGCATCACAATACACCACGAAATTCTTTCCTGCCTCTAGTTGAATCCAGACCGGAGCTTCAGTCAAAACCCTCTTAAGCTTTTCAAAGCTCTCCTGTTGCTTATCTGTCCATACGAAAGGTACCTCCTTTCTCAACAACTTCGTCAAAGGTGCGGCTATTGATGAGAATCCTTCTACAAACCTTCTGTAGTAGCCCGCCAATCCCAAGAAACTACGAACCTCAACCACCGACTTAGGTGGTTTCCAATCTAACACCGCCTCAATCTTCCTAGGATCTACCCTTATTCCTTCTGCAGACACTACATGTCCTAAGAACGCCACTTCCTTGAGCCAAAATTCACACTTCCTGAATTTGGCATAGAGCTTCTTTTCCCTCAACATTTGCAACACAACCCGTAGATGCTCATCATGTTCCTCCTCAGACTTGGAGTACACTAAAATGTTGTCGATGAACACAACGATGAACCTATCCAAATGGGGTTGAAAAACCCGATTCATCATATCCATGAACGTAGCTGGGGCATTCGTCAATCCAAACGGCATTACCACGAACTCAAAATGCCCATACCTTGTTCGGAAAGCTGTCTTATGGATATCCCCTTCCTTCAGTTTAAGCTGATGATATCCAGACCTTAGATCTATCTTAGAGAAAACCGCCGCCTCCTTAAGCTGATCGAACAAGTCGTCAATCCTCGGCAAAGGGTACTTGTTCTTGATGGTCAGCTTATTCAACTGACGGTAATCTATGCACATACGCATAGTTCCATCCTTCTTCTTCACAAACAAGACCGATGCTCCCCACGGAGACACACTGGGTCGAATAAACCCATGATCAAGTAACTCTTGGATTTGAGCCTTGAGCTCAACCAACTCTTTGGGTGCCATTCTGTACGAAGCGATTGACACAGGAGTTGTTCTAGGTAGCAAGTCAATTCCGAACTCCACCTCTCTGTTCGGGGGTATTCCAGGTAACTCCTCCGGAAAAACATCCACAAAGTCCCTTACTATTCTAACTCTATTAACTCCCCCTTCTTTCGTATCCAATGAACTAACAAAGGCCAAAAATGCCTTGCACCTTTTCCGAACCATCTTATCAGCCTTTAACGTAGAAACTACGTTAGACAGGTAGTTTCTTCTTTCTCCTATCATAACTACTTCCTCATCCTCTGGGGTCCTTAACTCCATTCGCTTAGCTTCACAATCCAATATAGCTCGATGCTCCACTAACCAGTCCATACCAAGTATGAGATCGAATTCTCCAAAAGGTAGTTCCATTAAGTCGGCAGGGAATCCTGCACCTTGAATCTCTAAGGGTACTTCCCGAAACATCTTATTCACCACTACAGTTTGACCTAACAGGCTTACTACAGTCATCTCCCTATCAGATAGTTCAGAGGCTATGTCTAGAGTTTCAACTACTCTACATGCAACATAAGAATGGGTCGAGCCCACATCAATCAAAGCAAAGTAAGGCTTGCCAAATATAAGGAACGTACCGGTTATGACGTCTGGTGCGTCTCCATCTTCCCTACGGCGAACTGCATAAACCAAGCCCGGCTGTCTTACTTCTGTATTACCAACACCTCTGCCAGGTGTTCCACGTCCTCTTCCAGCACCGTTACCTCTGCCATTCGGTCCACGACCTCACTGAGGCTGCTGTCCACCTCTACTAGCCTGATTATAACCTTGACCCGCTGGTCGATTCCCATTCGGTCTCATAGGACAGTCCTTAATCATATGATCTTTAGATCTACACTTAAAACATCCTCCCGTTTTCTTCCAACACTCTCCTAAGTGCTTCTTCCCACACTAATCACAAGTACGATACTGCCCTTCTGTCGCGGCCTGCTGACCTTGCGGCCCATCAACTCTAGGCCTCTTTTGAACATTCCCATTTGACCCTGACGGTCCAAATCCTCTTTTGTACTTATTCCGGTCCGTGTTCTGCCTCACAGAGTCCTTAACTCCTTCGGCTACCTTAGCCTTCTCTACTAATACTGCAAACTCCCGCTCTTGCTATGGAGCTATCAATAACCTCAGGTCATCTCTCAGTCCGTCCTCAAACCTGACACATCGTTCATGCTCCGTAGCCACTATTCCTCGAGCATACCGGCTCAACCTTAGGAATTCACCCTCGTACTCCGCCACGGACTTGTTCCCTTAAACCAGCCCCAGAAATACCTTCCTTTGCGCATCAATGTAATGAGTACCAACATACTTCTTCTGGTATGCCGTCTTAACATACTCCCAAGTGAGTTCCTCTGCCATAGCACCATCCCGAATTGTGAGCCACCATTGATATGACTCATCGCGAAGAAGCGACACCATTCCTTTCACTTTCTCTACAGCCGTCAGATCCAACTCATCCATAATTCACTCGGTCGCCTCCAACCAATACTCAGCAGTACTGGGTGCCACACCAGATACGCCACGGAACACCTCAGCTCCATTGGCTCGAAGTCGCTCGGGTACAGATTTTCGAGCTCCCATATTTCCACCTGCTGCAGCCACCATCTCAAGAACTCGCAGCACAGCCTGCGATACAGCGTCATCCCCCGTCTAATCTTGCTGCTCAACAGCTGGTGGTGGGGGTGGTGGTGGTACCTCTTTCTCAGACCCTTGACCCGATCTAACGGGTTCCGACACAGTCATTCTGCCTCGACCATGTCCTCGCACATTACGACCACGTCCCCTAGAGCTCATGTCTACTATCGCGCTTTAATCTGATTTAAGAAAGTTTTATGCATTAGTATTTGTTCCACTGATTATCCGCGAACAATTTTATGAAAAAGAGCTTAGTAATAGTTCTTTCGATCATTTAGAGTTTTCGTTTCAAGTTTTCTACCCTAATTCAGAGAAATACACACATTCAATAGTATCTATCACACACACATTCATCATTCGAACATTTTTGTCTGTTTCTATCCCCGGGGTATTTTCGTCTTTTGTCCTACAGGGTATTTTGGTAATAAATCGAGGTCAATTTGAAAATCTTAATAAATCAGGGCACTTTGAAATTTCAAAACTCTAGGATAGTTTTAACAATTTTCTCAAATCAAAGGTATGGCAAAAATTTTGGAATTCGAGGTCATTTTGGAAATTTTGGTAAACTAGGGGTAATTTGGTAAATTTTCCCAATCAGGGTATTTTGAATTTTCGCAAACTAGGGTTTTTGGATACTTTTGCAAAATAAGAAAATTTTATTAAAATTAAGGGTAGTATGGTAATTTTTAGAAATCAAGGGCATGTTGATAATTTTTCAACCAGGGGTATTTAGGTAATTTTGTAAATTGGGAATATTTCAGAAAGATTTTATGAAATAGTTGTTACAAATCTAAGGGTAATTTGAGGATTTTAGAAGTAAGGTTTTTATAAAAATACGGCTAGTCCCTTTCGGGTTTTAATTATTGGGTTTAGCCCGTGAATAAGTCATCTTGGTTAGGGTGAACCGTCACTACGCACCAGGTAGGATTCGAGTGGAGAGGAGGTGAGTCACTAGGACTGCTTAAATACCAAGCTCCCACCGAAACCAATCCTAGACATGCGCACAATGGTTGCCACACCCTAGCTCGGCGACTTAGTCACAGGTTTGTTTAATTAGGCATTAAAGTTTTATGTAATTGTTGGGGTAAACTAGTCCTATAGTTCAAGTACTCATCATACTAATCTACGTTCCATTTCTACCCTTCTACATACAATAATTCACACAATGGATAGGGGTACTTACCTGGTGGACTTCGGGTCGGAGACTTAGGTGCCATGCCAGAAGAACCTGCTTATTTCACAAAAATTTTCACAAAATTCTTTTGGGCTTAATTTTGAAAACATTTTGGGCCTTAAACCCAAGGCCGAGAGTTTAAAAATTGGGCTCTGATACCAAGCTGAAACACCCCAAACCCAGCCCACGAGCCTCGACCAGATCTGGTATGTTCCTCGAGTAAAGCGGTTCAAAACATGGTTGATACTTTGGAAAACTTGGATGTTTTTGAATAAAATTTGTATTGTGTTGGGTTCGAATTGAAAAGTCTAAGTTTTATTAAAGCTTTAATTTCGTACTTGAAAATCATACATTAGAAGTATTGCCGAATTCGTGATAAGTTATCAAAACATTTATAATTTATTTATTTTTTTGAAAACATTACTTAAACTTTGAATTGATAAAAATTGTATCATACCGAAATAAATAACATGCATGCATCAAATAGTTCAATACTACTGGCCTTATTACATCAAAAACAAATCCCGAATAAATTTCAAAAAAAATGCTTAGAAATAAATTAGTCCAAAATAACTTCTGAGTGGAGCATGGTCACCACTAAGTTCCTGCCGACCCGGTCCATCACTGAGCATTATCTGAAAAATATTCCCACAACGGGGTGAGTCAACAGACTTAGTGTGTATAACCAACACTAAGTCCCAATGATTTAGGCATATCATAACATATCATACATACATAACAAGTAGGGATAATGATGCAATCCCGAACCCAAACCTAGATACCATCCGCTACACATCACCCGTACCAACCATCACACCGTGGGGACTACTAAGTCGACCCTCCATCCGCTACACACCATCGAAGGCAGTCGCTGCAGTCGACGTGCTCATCGCCCTTATATATATATTGTGGCATAGCCACCAGATAATTATTCGTGACATAAGTCACCACATTCAGATTACGTGACAGAAGTCACCACATTCAGATATTTGTGGTATAAACCAACAAAACACTTCCCCTTATCATAATTTCCCATATGCCCCATGTCATACAAATCATGCAATATCATGCCTTATGCCTTATTTCACATTCTTATCACATTCACATATGTGCCATATATTATACTCATAGTAGGAGTAGGTAAACGTACCTAGTACTTTGTACCATTGCATGGTACTTTAGCCATATTCTTAGACTTTCATATTAACACATATAATAAATTAAAGCCGTAAATCTATTAAGATTTAGTGTGGGGTACACACCTGATTCACTTAGCAAGTTCACTGCAAACCCGAAAATCCGGATCTAAGCTTCAGATCTTTAATTCCTATATTCGGCCAATACCAAGTATTTTTAGCAAAAGCCTATTCGGCTAAATAACCAAATCCCGAAGGATGATTGCGACAAAATCCTTACCTAGTGGCCGATTTTACTACTAATCAAATCCTGAAAACTTTGTAGTGTTTCTTCCTTACAATCGGCTAGCACCAAATCCTTTAACTAATTAGTTTCGGCTTTTAAACAAATAAGAAATAGATCCGAAACATCAACTATGGCCTTGGCCGAATGTCACATACACTTACCTTATGGATCTAAATCTCGAAATTGATCCTTGCTATTGGTGATGTCAAGATCTCTGCATAACCTTTGTTAGATCTGCTTTCCAATCACTTAATGAATTTAATAAATGGCCTTCGGCCCAACACTAAACTTTACTTACCTTAGATCTTTAAAATCCCGAAGAAAGACCTCTCCTAGAAATCGGCTACACTAGAAATCTCGAAATTTTCCTTCAACGATTCGGCCAAAGATCATTAATGGTATTAGAGTTTTGATTTCAGCTTTAAGGAAAAGCAATAATATGAAAACAATCGAATCCTTACCCTTCGTGTTGTACTCAATTGCACCTTCACTTTAATCCACAGAGATTCGGCTTTGAGGCTTAGAGAATAGTCGGCTATGAGTCACTTGTGTATTCGACTTCAACAAGAATGAAAAGAGAGGGATATGAGCTTATGGAGAATCGGCAAGGGCTATCAAATGGGAATAGGATATTCGGCTATCTCAAAAGTATTTCGGCTTTGACAAAATAATAGAGAAAAGAGGATATTAGCTAGAGAATTCGGCAGAGACTCAAAAGAAAAGAAAGTAAATGGCCTTGCTCTCCTTCCTTGGCCGAAAATACCACCCAAAAGAGTCCCTTGGCCGGCCACACACATCCCCTTATCAGCTTCCACATTTTTCTCCTATTTCCTCTCTTTTATCCCTTAAAAATAATCTAAAATAAATTATCCTTTATCTACTACCTTAGCCGAACTTTAAAAGGAATTAATCCACATCCAAAGCTCATACATCAAGTCTCCCCATGCCGTCCATCACTGCTTCCCTTGGCTGCAAAATAAAACTCCCATTTTGCTTCCCTTGTGATTCAAACTCAAGCCCTTCTTCCTTGCTTGTGGCGTCACCTACTAGGCCTTAAGTGGCGCCTTGCAGCCACTTTACCAAGCCCATTTCCATGTCATATTTTCCCTACTATTTCTCTTAAGGCCTACTCTGCCTAGCTTCCTTTTTTAAACTTAAAATCAAATAATTTCTAAGGCACTTACATATACTCTAAGGTTCACAGAATTCACAAAACACATTCATAACATACAAAAGCATGCTACTTCATATAATTAAGCAATAATGCATAAGCCATAAATCCCAGATGTTACATTATTTCTCACCCCAATCTTTGCCATAATCCTACACCACATCTTGCATTCATAACCCAACAAATCCAAGCATTTAATTCAAGTTAATTCGATCATTTAACATGATATATCACCACATACAATTACTAACTATTTCAAGCATTCTAATCAAGCATATTCCATTCATCGTCATGGCATATCATTTCATGCATACATGTTTACAAACTTACCTTGGTTATGTCTTCATGTTAGACATAATTTGATCAACTACTTCACATATATGTGGCTAACATAATATGACATTACAAGTATATCAAAACAATCATTACTAGCCATTCCAATAGCTAGATTATAAGCATTGTTTATGTTTATATGCCAATATGGCCAACATATCATACACATGCCATTAAAACCGCAACTGAATTACCATACTATACCGACATGGGCCGATGGATAGTGTGAGTGATCTCCGTCGAGCCTCCAATCCAACGAGCTTCTGATTTACTCTAAAACATGGAAAAATAAACAGAGTAAGCATAAAATGCTTAGTAAGTTCGTATAACATGGCACTTAACTTACCATTAATCCTATTTGAGGTAACTAAGTAAGGTATAATCAACCACTTTGATCTCAAGCCCTACACACATCCTGACTGCCCTTGTTAGTCATATAGTCCATAGTAGTATCAAGACATGTATGGGCTCAACAATAATCAAGTTTCCAAGCACATATGCTTTCCACATCATGCATTCATTCAACATACATAATTCATCTTATTATTTCGAGTATAATTTCATAATAGTTCATTTCAAGTTTTAATCATTTCGCATCAGAACTTTACACATATTACTCGGAATATCAAAGTCACGATTAGTACACTCTAGGAGTACAAGTATATAATCAAGCATGAACATTCTCATCAAATATTTTTCGTGTAAAGATATCATCATCTCATATTTTATATATCACTTGTCATGTATCATCATTTTCTTGAATTTCATGTAATATTCTTTCATGTCATATTTCCATATCATACACCATTCCATGTCAATTTGCCTTAGATTTATATTTGCCCTGTCAGAACCTTGCCCGTTGAATGTATTTAAATTATCGATGGATACATAAGTATTACACTCGAGGTGTATGAAGCATGATCTGTCAATTCATATTCAATGGTACCCATAAGGTACTATTTTAGAGAGTACACTCTCGAGCCACATATATATATACTACAGGATTACCAATCCAGGCGAAATCCTTTTTATGACATATGCTCTAAAGATCTTGATCAGGATTACCCGTCCGGGCTAAATCCAATCATAATTGAGGTCGAAGGATTACTCATCCGAGCTAAATCCTATCCGCAACAAATGCAGGACCTCTTTCGTTTAGGGAAATCACATATCCATCGATTTTCCATTTATTCAACCGAGATTTAAACACTTAAAGCATTATCGGGCATTTACTTATTTCATACCTCCGTAACGTTTATGTAATTCGAGTAAAACACATTTCACATTCATGTCAAGCATACAAGTGACATTTTATTCATTTACCATTTTATCGGGGATTTTCATTTATTGGGCCATATCGAGTAGGTTATCATTTCACATATTTATAACATTGATAAAATTCACCAACACAACATTTAAATCAGGAATAAAAACATATACAATTTAGTTACACGAACTTACCTCGACAAAGGTTCGTGTACGTAAAATCTACTAATCTGACATTTTTCTTATTCCTCGTTCTAACTCCGAATTTGGTCTACCCGTATCAATACAAGTAGATTTAAAATTAATTTACCATATTTTATGTTCATGGGGACTAAATTTTCATCCTTGGCAAAATTATTATTTTGCCCCTGACTTTTCCATAAATTCAATTTTCGTCCCTAGGCTCGGAAAATGAAACTTGTGCAAATTACGCTCTATTCCAAGCCTAACCAAAGCCCTGTTACAAAATTTACAGCACATGTATTCATAAAATTTCAAAATTTTTCATCAAATTTTGCAACTTTTAATTTTAGTCCCTAAATCATGTTTTCATCAAAAATCACTTTGTAAAAGTTGTTTATCTATCAATAATTTTTCATTTTCTACCATAAATTTCTAATTTCCAGCGTATACATCTATGACCCATTTTCATACTTTGATAGCTTTTCAAGTTAATCCCCCAAATAGAGAGATTAAGCTATCCCGATTCTAAAAATATTAAAATTACTAAAAACAGGGCAAGGCAGCTTACCCAATTTGGCAATGAAAGTCTCTTCACTCTCTCCCCTAGGGTTTCCATGTTTATTTTGGGGAAGAAGATGAGAAAGTATGATTTTTATTTTCTTTTCATCTTATTAATTAATTAAAATTTTCACTTTCGAATTTAGTCCTTACCCTTTTTCTATATTTCCATGGATGAGTCACCAAGAAAAATCTACAAACTTTTCTTAATGGTCTAATTACCATATGAGGACCATAAGTTTTGAATTCCATAGCTATTTAATCCTTATAGCTACTAGAATTCAACTTTTGCATTTTATACTATTAGTCCTTCTCGTAATTAAGCACTCAATCGATAAATTTTCGTCCCAAAATTTTCACATGTCATATCTATCATAATACGGACCATATAATAAAATAAAAATAAATTTTACTTTTGGCTCGAATTTGTGGTCCCAAAACTACTGTTCTGATTTCACCAAAATTTGGGCTGTTACAACGTTTGTGTCATATGAGCTATGTTATTTGGGCCGTGTAGGCCACACAAGCATGTGGGCCCATTTTTGTGAAATTTTCCCTCAGGTCGTATTTATATGTTATGCGTATTTAGCCACTCTGTACGGTATATACTATATAAGTAGGACTTGAAAACATGATATATGATAGTATGATATTGTATGTTATTTGGAAAAGGTATGTGAAATACATATGCATAATCTGTATACTAATAATTCTGATGGCATGTTTCTGTTTTTCTATGTTTGTATATGAGCACATGATGTTTGGTTGTGTTAATTTGTATATCTCTAGATCTGATATTAACCATGCATGTGACTTTATGGTGAAGCTGGTTTGCTTTTGTTGGAATTTGTGATACATCTATTTTCCAAAGCGTGGAGTTCCATGCCTTTGATTTTCGTTATTGTTAGCATGTCTTACATGCTTTTCATTGAAATTATGTTTATGCATGCCATGTCACATTGTATGGGGTTCGGATTATATGGTAAGAAGGAAGTTTTGGGAATTTATTTATCTGCACTATCTGATGGTTTAACCACATTTCTGTTCTGGCAGCTTGACTACATTTATAGTGGCTCGACAACACATATCTCTTCTGGCAACTTGGTTGCAATATAAGGCACTAAGTTGGACTTCACTACGGCTTTTCATCCACAATCAGACGGGCAGTCTGAACGAGTTATACAAGTGTTGAAGGATATGTTGAGAGGCTGTGTGATGGATTTCCGAGGAAGTTGGGAAGATTACTTGCCTTTAGCTGAGTTCGCCTACAACAACAACTATCAGGCTAGCATTCGGATGGCACCATATGAAGCGTTGTATGGTCGGAAGTGTAGAACTCCTACTTGTTGGACTGAGTTAGGAGAACATCGAGTTTTGGGTCCAGAATTAGTGGCAGAAATTGAAGAAAAGGTTGAAATAATCAGGGCACGGTTAAAGGAAGCCTCTGATAGGCAGAAGTCGTACGCCGACCTTAAGTGAAAGGAAATAGTGTTTGAAGTGGGAGACCAAGTGTTCCTTAAGGTTTCGCCTTGGAAGAAGGTGATGAGTTTTGGTCGCAAAGGGAAGTTAAGCCCAAGGTTTATAGGGCCCTATCGAGTACTGAAGCGAGTTGGGCCAGTGGCATACCAATTGGAGTTGCCACCAGAGTTGCAGCAGATGCACGACGTATTCCATGTATCCATGTTACGTCGTTATCGATCGGATCCGTCTAATGTGGTACCAGTTGAAGAAGTGGAGCTAAGGCCAGACTTATCGTACGAGGAAGAGCCGATTCAAATATTGGAACGTGATGCGAAGGTGCTACGGAGGACGTCAGTTCCTCTAGTCAAAGTGTTATGGCGCAATCATGGATCGGAAGAAGCTTCGTGGGAGCCAGAAGAGGCAATGCGACAGCAATACCCTCAATTATTTTAGCTAGGAAATTTCGAGGACGAAATTATTTGTAAGGGGGGTAGAACTGTAACATCCTAAAAAGGGCTATGCATTTTCGGTTTAATTGTACGAAATGACATGTCTTAAGTAGTATGAATAAATTTTGAATATTTTTGGAAACCCGGAAATATATGGAAAAGATTTAGAAATGAACATTTTGGAAACCTGAAAATGTATGGAAATGTTAAGTTTAAAAATGGAAAGTGAACATTTTTGGAAACTAGGAAATGATTTGGAAAAGATTCAAAAGATGAAAGTGAACATTTCTGGAAACATGGAAATGTAAGGAAATGTCAAGTTTAAAGAGCCAAACAAAAATTTTTGGAAACTTAGAAATGACTTAGAAATATCGAGTTTTAAAGTTTAAAAGAGAAAACTGAGGCAAGATGGCCTTAAGAGAAAAAGTATGTGAAATTTGACACACAAGCAGGCTTGGAAAAGTGGCCTGAAGATGCCACTTAGGGCCTCTGGAAATGGCGCCACATGCAAGGGTGTTGGGCCTGAGTTTGAGTCACTTGGGAAGCAAATAAAAGAAGTTTTATTTTTGCTTTTAGAAGTACAGAGGTGGACGGCACAAGGCTTGCCAAAGAGGAGTTTCATTCTCTTTTAAATTTGGCTAATTAGGGGATAAATAAAGGATTTTTTTGGATTATTTCTAAGAGATAATTGTTGGATTAATTCTTTTATTTTGTGATAATTAAAAGGATAAAGCTATCAAATAGAAGAGTGGTGGCCAAGTAAGGGATTCTGAGTAGTAATTTCGGCTATAAAAGGAAGAGAATAGGGCTACTCATCAAATTTTCTTCCTCATCTTCTCTCTACCGAATTTTTCCTAGCAAAATCCTCTCTTCTCTTTTATTTTGTCCAACCGAATATACCAATAATCTCTAGTGAAATTGATTTCTTTTAAGCCTCAAAAGCCGAATCTTTGTGACTCCAAGCAAGGGTGCAGTCGACTGAGGTATTAAGGTAAGAACAATGTATTTTGTTGTTCAGTTTCTTTTTATCGAGATCTAGGAACTGATCCCCTTATTGTCTCTTGGCCGAATATTAAAGGAGGAACTCCGGGATTTTTGATAGTTATCGACTTCAAGAGAAGGGATTTTCGGGATTTAAAGCTTCAAGGTAAGACATCTGATATTCGGCCATAGGCCATTTAATGATGATTAAGTGTTAGAAATCAATCTAGCATGTGCTTATAAGATTTTCGACAGCACTAAGAAAGCAAGGATCTATTTCGAGATTTAAGATTTGGAAGGTAAGCATATAGGTATGTTCGGCCAAGGCTTGATTTGGTATTTAGATCTATTCTTTAATTTGTTTAAAAAGCCGGAACTAACCCCTGATGAGATTTAGGGCTTGGCCGAATACAAGAAGAAGCATAGCAACAATTTTGGGATTTGAATAATCATCAAATCGGCATCAAAGGTAAGTTTTAAGAATACAAATCCTACTAGGATTTGGTATTATAGCCGAATAGGATTTATGCTAAATAGTAAGTGATTAATCAAATGTAGGAACTTGAGATCTAAGGCAGTAGATCAGATTTCGGGATTTCAGTGAAGTTGTTAAGCGAATCAGGTGTGTACCCCACACTATTTCATACTACCCTATATGGCTAAGTTTAATTAATACATGTGCTATTAAGAATATGAAAGTAGCTAAGGTACCATGTTATGGTACAAAGTACTCAGGTACGTTTCCTACTCCTACTAGGATTATGAAATATGTTAATTGTAACATGAGAATTAGAATAAGAATGTGAACTCTGGCATATTTATGCATATTACTATTATATGGGGCATATGGGTTTTATTTTGAAGGGGAAGTGAATGTGGTGACCTAAGACCACGAACACGGTGACCCAAGACCGTGATATCTGAATGTGGTGACCTAAGACCACAGTAATCTGAATGTGGTGACCTAAGACCACAGTAATCTGAACGTGGTGACCTAAGACCACGAATGCGGTGACCTAAGACCGCGATATGGAGTGTAGCGGAAGGAGGGTCGACTTAGTAGTCCCCACGGTGTACAGGTTGGTACGGGGGAGTGTAGCGGATGGCTTAATAGGTTTGGGTTTTGGGAATGCATCATAACTTGTATGCTATGATATGAATGTGTAATAATTGTTATGCCTGATTCGATTATGATTTAGTGTTGTGTACACATTGAGTCTGTTGACTCACCCCATTGTGGGACCATGTTTCAGGTGATGAACAGTGATGGACCGGGACGGCAGGACTTGTGGTGGCCATGCTCAACTTGAAGTCTTTATTTTAATGGACTGTTATTTTTTTTAAGTTCTCTGAATTATTTGGATTTATTTGATGTAATAAGGCCTTAAGGCCATAGTGCACTATCTTATTTCTGTTTATTGTTTATTTATGTTACAAATTTTTATTAAGTTTAAAAACCAAGTAATTTATTTTTTTTAAAAAAATATACTCTATATGTTTTATCACATAGAATTAAAAAGGGTTTTCTAATATGAAAATCAAATTGGTTTTCAACACAAGCCCAACCCAAACAATTTTTTTTTTTTAAAATCGCACAAGATTTTCACAAAGTAATAAAAGAGTTTTGAATTGATTTACATCGAGGAACATACCAGATCCGGTCACGGCTCGTGGGCCGGGTTTGGGGTGTTTCAGCTTTACTCGATGAACATACCAGATCTGGTCGACGCTCGTAGGCCAGGTTTGGGGTGTTTCAATTTGGTATCAGAGCCCAGTTTTAAAACTCTCGGCCTTGGGTTTAAAGCCCACAACGTTTTCTAAATTGAGCCCAAATGAATTTTGTGAAAAATTTTGTGAAATGAGCAGGTTTTCTGGCATGGCACCTAAGTCTCCGACCCGAAGTCCACAGGCAAGTACCCCTATCTATTGTGTGACTTATAGTATGATTTGTAGAAGGGTATAAATGGAACATAGATTAGTATGATGAGTACTTGAACCCTAGGATTAGTCTACTCCAACATAAGAATTTCATAAAAAACTTTAATGCCTAATTAAACAAACCTGTGACTAAGTCGCCGAGTTAGGGTGTGGCAACCATCGTGCGCATGTCTAGGATTGGTTTCGGTGGGAGCCTGGTATTTAAGTAGTCCTAGTGACTCACCTCCTCTCCACTCGAATCCTACCTGGTGCGTAGTGACGGTTCACCCTAACCAAGAGGACTTATTCACGGGCTAAACTCAATAATTAAAACCCGAAAGGGACTAGCCGTATTTTTATAAACCCTAGTTTTAAAATCCTCAAATTACCCTTTTGATTTGTAAAACTATTTTTTATAAAATTTTTCTGAAATATTCTCGATTTACAAAATTACCTAAATACCCCTGGATGTAAAAATTACTAAAATGCCCCTAGCTTGGAAAAAAAATTTATTACCATACTACCCTCGACTTTTACTAAGATATTTTTTTCAAAATACTAGAAACCCCTATTTTTGCAAAATAATAAGATACCCTGATTTGGAAAATTTACAAAATTACCCCTGGTTTACGAAATTACCAAAATAACCCTGATTTCTAAAATTTCTGCCATACCGTTGATTTGAGAAATTTTTCAAAAATACCCTAGAGTTTTGAAATTTCAAAGTGCCCTAATTTATTAAGATTTTCAAATTGACCTCGATTTATTACCAAAATATCCCTATAGGACAAATGACGAAAATACCCCCGGGATAGGAACAGACAGAAATGTTTGAAGAGTGAATGTGTATGGTAGAAACTACTGAATGGATGTGTTACTGTGAATTAAGGTAGAAGACTTGAAACTTTGATTGATCGAAAGAACTACTATTAAGCTCTTTTCATAAAATTGTTTGCGGATAAACAGTGGAACAAATACTAATACATAAAATTTCTTAAATCAGATTAAAGCGCGATCGTAGGCATGAGCTCTAGGGGATGTGGTCGTAATGTGCGAGGACGTGGTCGAGGCAGAATGACTGTGTCGAAACCCGTTAGATCGGGTCAAGGGTCTGAGAATGAGGTACCACCACCCCCACCACCAGCTGTTGGTGTTGAGCAGCAAGATCAGACGGGGGATGATGCTGTATCGCAGGCGGTGCTGCGAGTTCTGGAGATGGTGGCTGGAGCAGGTGGAAATATGGGAGCTCAGAAATCTGTACGCGAGTGACTCCGAGCCAATGGAGCTGAGGTGTTCCGTGGCGTATCTGGTGTGGCACTCAGTACTGTTGAGTATTGGTTGGAGGCTACCGAGCGAATTATGGATGAGTTGGATCTGACGGCTGCAGAAAAAAGTGAAAGGAATGGTGTCGCTTCTTCGTGATGAGTCATATCAGTGGTGGCTCACAATTCGGGATGGTGCTACGGTTGAGGAACTCACTTGGGAGTATGTTAAGACGGCATACCAGAAGAAGTATGTTGGTACTCATTACATTGATGCGCAAAGGAAGGCATTTCTGAGGCTGGTTCAAGGGAACAAGTCCGTGGCGGAGTACGAGGCTGAATTCCTAAGGTTGAGTCGGTATGCTTGAGGGATCGTGGATACGGAGCATGAGCGATGTGTCCGGTTTGAGGACGGAATGAGAGATTATCTAAGGTTGTTGATAGCTCCGCAGCAGGAGAGGGAATTTGCTGTGTTGGTAGAGAAGGCTAAGGTAGCCGAACACGGACCGGAATAAGCAGAAAAGAGGATTTGGACCGTCAGGGTCATATGGGAATGTTCAAAAGAGGCCTAGAGTTGATGGGTCGCGAGGTCAGCAAGCTGTTACAGGAGGGCAGTATCGTACTTGTGATCAGTGTGGGAAGAAGCACTTAGGAGAGTGTTGAAAGAAGACAGGAGGGTGTTTCAAGTGTGGGTCCAAGGACCACATGATCAAGGACTGTCCTATTAAGATAGACGGAGGTCGACCAGCAGTTCAGGGTTTTAATCAGGCTGGCAGAGGTGGACAGCAACCTCAGCGGGGTCGAGGTGTGAATGGCCGAGGTAATGGTGCTGGAAGAGGACGTGGGACACCTGGCAGAGGTGCTGGTAATACAGAGGCAAGACAGCCGGGCTTGGTATATGCAGTTCGCTGGAGGGAGGAAGGAGACGCGCCGGACGTCATAACCGGTACGTTCCTTATATTTGGCAAGCTTTACTTTGCTTTGATTGATGTGGGCTCGACCCATTCGTATGTTGCATGTAGAGTAGTTGAAACTCTAGGTGAAACACCCCACACCCGACGCACGAGCCCGGACTGGATCTGGTATGTTCCTTAAGTAAACCGGTTTTCAAATTCTTTGTTACTTAGAGAAAATTTGTAAAATTTTAGGAAATATTGTATTGGATTGGGCTTAGGTTGGGAAACCCATTTAATTAATTTAAAAATCCAATTTTATTAAGGTGAAAAAATAATTTTTAGGGTTTGTTTTTAAAGAAATCATTCTTGTACTTAACTTTAATCAAAATAGTTCGTAACATAATAATTAAAAGTAAAGCAAAATAAAGAAAATCCACTGGGCCTTATGGCCTTATTACATCAAGTAAAACCCAATAATAAAATTAAAGGTCCAAAAAAAAAAATAAAGTCCAAATTAAATAAAATCTTCAAATGATGCATGGCCACCTCAAGGTCTACCGTCCCGGTCCGTCACTGTTCATCACCTGAAAATAGTTCCCACAACGGGGTGAGTCGACAGACTCAATGTGTACACAACATTAACATTCAACAAATCAGGCATACAAGTTCATATCAAGTTCATGTCATATAAAATAAATGATGCAACCCAAACCCAAGCCTAATGGTCCATCCGCTACACACCACCCGTACCTGCCAGTCACACCGTGGGGACTACTAAGTCAACCCTCTATCCGCTACACACCATCGAAGGCAGTCGCTGCAGTCGACGTGCTCATCGCCCATATAATTTGTGTTATTAAACACCATATTCAAATAATGTAACCGAAGTTACCAAATTCAGATAATGTAACCGGAGTTACCATATTCAAATTTTGTGACCGTAGTCACCATATTCCGTTGGTGAGACCGAAGTTAACACCTTCTTCCCCTTTCACATAGATCCCGTATGCCCCATAAATTTTATATCATGCATAACATACTTAATTCTCATTCATGCCACTAATCATATGTTCAAAATATATCATATTCGTAATCCTATCAGAAGTAGGAACGTACCTGGGTACTCTTACACATTTGTGGTGCCTAGCCACATTCACATTCTTATGCATATTCATATATTAAAATAATTGCCATATGATATATCGAAAGTTAATGTGAGTACACACCTAATTTGTTTAATAGATTCCTTGAAATCCCGAAGAACGATCTACCGATCTAGATCTTTATCTCCTATATTCGGCCAATTATTAAAACATATTAACAAACCTATTTGGCTTAAAAACCAAATCCTAGTAGGATTTGTATTACTTACCTTGTTGCCGAATTGGATGATTGATCAAGTTCCAAAAATTTGCTAGTATCCTTTTCCTTGAAATCGGCTAACACTAAATTCATTAAACATGGTTAGTTTGACTTCTGAAAATTACAAGAAACAGATCTTAGTTCCTTGGCCGAATACATAAGGTTTACTTACCTTAAAATTTCCAAATCTGAAAAGGATCCCTTGCCCTATATGTCTGTCGAAATCTTCATGTTAGTTTTAATCTAACATATACATCATAACCTTTAATCAAATAAATTTATCTTACCTCTGATCCTTGATCCTTATAGTCGGTAATTGTAGAAACCTTAATGCCTTGATCAATTGCTTCCTTCCATAGAGTCTCAGAGTTTCGGCTATGGAGATTTAATCAGGGATCAAAAGAAAAGTTTTTGGCTTGACAGATGAAGAAAAGAGGAGAAGCAAAGAAGAAAAGAAAATTCGGCAGAGGGAGTTTTGGCTTAGGGAAAATTTCGGCAGAGAGGAAGAGGAAGCAAAAGTTGATGAGTAGCCCTCCTGCCCTCCTTTTATAGCCGAAAATATCAGCCTAGGAGTCCCTTACTTGGCCACCACTCCTCTTTTTGATAATATTATCTCTTTTTTTTTTTAAAAAAGATAAAAGTGTTTAATCCATCATTTATCTCCTCAAATAATCCTATTAAAGAAAATCCTTTATTTATCACTTATTATTCACATATTTATGCAAATAAAACACCTCCCTTTTCTAGAAACCAATGCCGTCCACCTCAGCCTTCTGGAAGCAAAAATAAAACTTATTTATTTGCTCCTCAAGTGACTCGAACTCAGGCCCATTTCCCCTGTTTGTGACGCCATTTCCTTAGGCCCTAAGTGGCATCTTCAGGCCACTTTTCCAAGCCTGGCTGTGTGTCAAAATTCTCCAACTTTTTCTTTTAAGGCCCTCTAGCCCTTATTTCCTATTTTGAACTTTAAAATTTGACATTTCAGCATCATTTCTAAGTTTCCTAAAATTTTCGATCGGCTCTGTAACTTGCCATTTTTCTTACATTTCCAAGTTTCCAGAAATGTTTACTTTCCATTTTTGAATCATTTCCAAAAATGTTCAGGTTTCCAAATATGTTCAGGTTTCCAAAATGTTCAGGTTTCCAAAATGTTTCAGGTTTCCAAAATGTTTCAGGTTTCCAAAATGTTCAAAAATTTATTCATAATACTTAAGACTCGTCACTTCGTACAATTAAACCGAAAATGCATAGGCCCTTCCTAGGATGTTATAGTTCTACCCCCCTTAAAAATAACTTCGTCCCTGAAATTTCCTAACTAGAATAACTGAGGGTATTGCTGTCGCATTGTCTCCTCTGGTTCCCACGAAGCTTCTTCCGCTCCATGATTGCGCCATAACACCTTGACTAGAGGAACCGGCTTCCTTCGTAGTACTTTCACATCACGTTCCAAGATCTGAATCAGTTCTTCCTCGTAGGATAAGCCTGGCCTTAGCTCCACCTCTTCAACTGGTACCACATGAGACGGATCCGATGGGTAGCGACGTAGCATGGATACATGAAATACGTCGTGCATCTGCTTCAATTCTAGTGGCAACTCTAATTGGTATGCCACTTGCCCAACTCGCTTCAGTACTCGATAGGGCCCTATAAACCTTGGGCTTAACTTCCCTTTTTGACCGAACCTCATTACCTTCTTCCAAGGCGAGACTTTCAGGAATACTCGATCTCCCACTTCAAACTCTATTTCCTTCCGCTTAAGGTCCGCGTACGACTTCTGTCTATCAGAGGCTTCCTTCAATCGTGCCCGAATTAACTCAACCTTCTCTTCAGTTTCTGCCACTAACTCTGGACCCAAAACTCGGCGTTCTCCTAACTCGGTCCAACAAGTAGGTGTTCTACACTTCCTTCCATACAATGCTTCGTATGGTGCCATCCGAATACTAGCCTGATAGCTGTTGTTGTAAGCAAACTCAGCTAAAGGCAAGTAATCTTCCCAACTTCCTCGGAAATCCATTACACAACCTCTCAGCATATCCTTCAACACTTGTATAATCCGTTCAGACTGCCCGTCTGATTGTGGATGAAAAGCCGTAGTGAAGTCTAACTTAGTGCCTAAAGCTTGATGAAGTGCCTTCCAAAATCGAGACGTAAACCTTGGGTCTCTATCAGAGATGATTGACATCGGTACTCCATGCAACCTCACAATTTCTGCCACATATAACTTAGCCAACTTCTGAAGAGAATAATCAACTCTTACTGGGATAAAGTGCGCGGACTTGGTCAAACGGTCCACTATCACCCATACCGAGTCCTTCTTAGTAGGCGTAAGGGGAAGCCCACTAACGAAGTCCATGGTAATTCTTTCCCACTTCTATTGGGGAACTTCGATTGGTTGAAGCAATCCTGATGGAACTTGGTGTTCAGCCTTAACTTGCTGACACGTCAAACATTTCCCCACAAATTCAGTCACTTCTCGTTTTAGATCAGACCACCAAAATTGTTCCCTTAGATCTCTATACAGCTTGATGCCTCCAGGATACATAGCATAAGGGCTACCATGCGCTTCCCGAAGAATCCTCTGTCTCAACTCCTTATCCCTCGGCAAACAGACCTTTTCCTTGTAGCACAATACTCCTTCATCATTGACGCCATAGTCCTTTAATCCTCCTTGCTGCACTTGCTGTAATTTAGTACTTAAGTCCTTATCAGCCAACTGTCCCTTTTTTCACCTCCTTCAGCCATGTGGGCTTAACTTGCAATTCTGCCAACAGGCTTCCATCGTCATACAGACTTAAATGAGCGAACAAAGCCCGTAGATCCGACACAACCTTCCTACTCAGGGCATCGGCTACCACATTCGCCTTGCCCGGATGATAATCTATCGAACAATCATAGTCCTTCAGCAATTCCACCCACCTTCGCTGCCTCAAGTTTAACTCCTTCTGAGTCAACAAATACTTAAGGCTCTTGTGGTCTGTGTAGATAATCGACCTTTCTCCATAAAGGTAGTGCCTCCAAACCTTAAGGGCGAAAACCACTGCTGCTAGCTCCAAGTCATGAGTTGGGTAGTTAACCTCATGAGGCCTTAACTGTCGTGACGCATAGGCGACCACTTTACCCTCTTGCATTAGCACACAGCCTAACCCCGTATGCGAAGCATTACAGTACACCACAAAATCTTTTCCTGCCTCTGGCTAAATTAACACTGGAGCTTCCGTCAACACCCTTTTAAGCTTCTCAAAGCTCTCCTGCTGCTTATTAGTCCATTCGAAGGGCACTTCCTTTCTTAGCAACTTTGTCAAAGGCGCGGCTATTGACGAGAACCCTTCCACAAACCTTCTGTAATAGCCTACCAAGCCTAAGAAACTTCGGATTTCAGCCACGGACCTAGGTGGTTTCCAATCCAACACTGCTTCAATCTTCCTAGGATCCACTCTTATTCCTTCTGCGGATATCACATGTCCTAAGAATGCCACCTCCTTAAGCCAAAATTCGCACTTGCTGAATTTGGCATAAAGCTTCTTCTCCCTTAACACTTCCAACACAACTCGAAGATGCTTATCATGCTCCTCTTCCGACTTCGAGTACACCAAAATATCGTCGATGAACACAACGATGAACCTGTCCAAATAGGGTTGGAAAACCCGATTCATCATGTCCATGAACGCGGCTGGAGCGTTCATCAACCCAAACGGCATCACTACAAACTCAAAGTGGCCATATCTTGTCCTAAAAGTTGTCTTATGGATGTCAGCCTCCTTCACCTTCAACTGATGATATCCCGACCTTAAGTCGATCTTTGAAAATACTGCAGCCCCCTTCAGCTGATCGAACAAATCATCGATCCTTGGCAAAGGATACTTGTTCTTAATGGTCAGCTTATTCAACTTACGGTAGTCTATGTACATAGGCATAGTTCCGTCCGTCTTCTTTACAAATAGGACCGGTGCTCCCTATGGAGACAAGCTGGGTCTGATGAACCCACGATCCAACAACTCTTGGATTTGAGCCTTAAGCTCCACTAACTCCTTTGGCGCCATTCGTATGGAGTGATTGACACAGGAGCTGTTCCTTGTAGTAAATCTATCCCAAATTCCACCTCCCTATCTGGGGGTATTCCTGGTAATTCCTCTGGAAATACATCCATGAAGTCCCTTACCGCCCTAACTCCATCAATACCTTCCTCCTTCCCACCTACCGTACTAATGAAGGCTAAGAATGCCTTACACCCCTTCTTAACCATCTTCTCGGCCTTCAGCGCCGAAGCTACGTTAGACAAGTAGTTCCTCCTTTCTCCGATCATTGCTACCACTTCATCCTCCGGGGTTCTTAGTTCCATACGTTTAGCCGCACAATCCAACATGGCTCGGTGTTCTACTAACCAATCCATTTAGAGTATAAGTTCAAACTCTCCGGAAGGTAACTCCATTAAGTCTGCCCGAAAGTCCACTCCCTAAATCTCTAAGGGCACATTTCGAAAGATCTTGTCTACCACAATAGTTTGACCTAATGGGCTTACTACAGTCATCTGTCTATCAGAAAGTTCAGAGTCTAGGCCTAGTGTTTCCACTACACTACATGCAACATAGGAATGGGTCGAACCCACATCAATCAGAGCAAAATAGGGTTTGTCAAAAATAAAGAACGTACCGGTTATTACATCCGGTGCGTCACCATCCTCCCTCCGGCGAACCGCATAAACCAAACCCGGTTGTCTTGCTTCTGCATTAGTATTAGTAGCACCTCGGCCCTGTGTTCCACTACCTCTGCCAGCAACACTACCTCTGTTGGCCGAACCACGACCCTGTTGAGGCTGCTCTCCGCCTCTACCAGTTTGGCTAGCATTCTGAACTGCCGGTCGGCTCTTATCTGGTTGCTTGGGACAATCCTTAAGCATATGGTCCTTGGACCCACACTTGAAACATCCTCCCGTCTTTCTCCAGCACTCTCCCAAGTGCCTCTTTCCACAATGCTCACAAGGGCGATACTGCCAGCCCGTACCAGCTTGTTGATTTCGTGGCCCGTCAACCCTAGGCCTCTTGTGACCCTTTCCAGATGGTCCAAAACCTCTTTTGGGCTTATTCCTATCCACAGTCTGCTTGGTAGCATCCTTGATTCCTTCGGCCACCTTGGCCTTTTCCACCAAAGCAGAGAATTCCCGCTCCTGATGCGGTGCTATCAACAGTCTCAGATCGTCCCTCAGTCCGTCCTCAAAACGGACACAGCGTTCATGCTCAGCTGCCACTACACCTTGAGCATAACGACTCAATCTTAGAAATTCTGCCTCATATTCTGCTACGGACTTGCTCCCTTGCACCAACCCCAGAAAAGCCTTTCTTTGCTCATCTGTATACCTGGTTCCCACATATTTATTCTGGAATGCCTCCTTAACATATTCCCAGGTCAGATCCTCCGCCGTGGCACCATCTCGAACAGTTAGCCACCATTTATACGCTTCATCGCGTAACAACGCCACCATCCCTTTCAACTTTTCCCCAGGATTCAGATCGAGCTCATCCATGATACGCTCCGTTGCTTCCAACCAATACTCAGCTATACTGGGTGCCACTCCAGATATTCCTCGAAACATTTCAACTCCATTAGCTCGGAGTCGTTCAGGCACAGACTTTCGATTTCCTGAATTTCCTCCCGCACCAGCCACCAATTCCAAGACTCACAGCACAGCCTCCGACACCGCATCTTCCCCTGTCTGAGCTTGCTGCTCGACATTAACAGCTGGGGGTGGTGGTGGCGGTATTTCATTATCGAACCCTTGACCCGACCTAACGGGTTCTGACACGGTCATCCTTTCTCTACCTCGTCCACGACGACCACGTCCTCTAGAGCTTATTTTCTAGCGTCGAGATCTGATTAAGAAGTTTTATGGATTAGTCATTGTTCCACTTATTTACTGCGAAGGAGTTTTATAAAAAGAAATTTAAGAGTGGTTCTTTCGGATTCATACAAACACACAGTCTTTTCCATTCATTCCTTCATCCTTCAAACAAGTATGAACTTTCGTTCATTCAGAGAAACGTTGTAGTTTTTGTTGTTGTTGTTTTCCACTACCCAGGGGTATTTTCGTAATTTTGTCCTACAGGGCATTTTCGTAATTTTTCAGAAGAAAACGTTCCTTGGTGTTTTCATCAAAAAGTATTTTGGAAATTTCAAAGTCTCGGGGTAATTTGGAAAAATTTCAAAATCCGGGGGTATTTCGGTAATTTTTCACAAATCAGGGTAAATTTGTAAAATTTAATAAATTAGGGATATTTCAAAAGTTGTAAAACTTTGAGGGTTCTTTTTGAAAATTGTTCCTTCAAAAATGGGGATGTTGCAAAAATTTTGGAAATCAGGGTCATTTTGGTAATTTTGTAAGTTAGGGGCAATTTTGTAATTTTCCAAAATCAAGGTATTTTGATATTTTACAAATTAGGGTTTTCGAATGTTTATAAAATAATGAAATTTTGGTAAAGCTGTTGAGTAGTTGAACATTTTATAAACCAAGGGCATTTTGGTAACTTCACCACTAAGGGCATTTTTGTAATTTTCGTAAATCAGGAGTTTTTCAGAAAATGTTGTAAAAAGAATTTTCTCAGATTTAAAAGAAAGTTTTAAAGGTTTGGAAAAAATTAGGGTTTGTTGTTTTGTTCTCTCTTCTTTTTTTTTTTAAAACATGGCTAGTTCCCTTTTTGGGTTTTAGTCATCTGTTTAGCCTATGACCGAGCCCTCTTGGTCAGGGTGAACCAAAGCTACGTACCAGGCAGGATTCGAGTGGAAAGGAGGTAAGTCACGTGGACTGCTTAAATACCAAGCTCCCACCGAAACCATTCCTAGACATGCGCACAGAGGTTGCCACACCACTGAGCCCTCTGAGTTAGGGTGAACCGAAGCTACGCACCAGGTAGGATTCCTGCGAAGAGGAGGTGAGTCACTAGGACTGCTTAAATACCAGGCTCTTCCGGATCCAATCCTAGACATGCGTACAGGGGTTACCACACCCTAGCTCAGTGACTTAGCCATAGGTTTGTTTAGTGCATTAAGTCTTATGTGTTTGTGTTTGAGTAGACTAGTCCTAGGATTAAAGTTCCTATCATTCTATTCTACGTTCCATGCCTTTTTCTACCCCTATACAGTTCATAAATCACAGAATCACACATAAGGTTAAGGGTACTTACCTAGTGGACTGCGGGTCGGGGACTTAGGTGCCATGCCATAAAACCTGCTTATGTTCAAAGAAAATCATTTGGGCTCGAATTCAAAACGTTTTGAGCCTGAGCCCACAGGCCGAGAGTTTAAACTGGGCTCTGATACCAAGCTGAAACACCCCACACCCGGCCCACGAGCCCGGACCGGATCTGGTATGTTCCTTAAGTAAACCGGTTTTCAAATTCTTTGTTACTTAGAGAAAATTTGTAAAATTTTAGGAAATATTGTTTTGGATTGGGCTTAGGTTGGGAAACCCATTTAATTAATTTAAAAATCCAATTTTATTAAGGTGACAAAATAATTTTTAGGGTTTGTTTTTAAAGAAATCATTCTTGTACTTAACTTTAATCAAAATAGTTCGTAACATAATAATTAAAAGTAAAGCAAAATAAAGAAAATCCACTGGGCCTTATGGCCTTATTACATCAAGTAAACCAAATAATAAAATTAAAGGTCCAAAAAAAAAATAAAGTCCAATTTAAATAAAATCTTCAAATGATGCATGGCCACCTCAAGGTCTACCGTCCCGGTCCGTCACTGTTCATCACCTGGAAATAGTTCCCACAACGGGGTGAGTCGACAGACTCAATGTGTACACAACATTAACATTCAACAAATCAGGCATACAAGTTCATATCAAGTTCATGTCATATAAAATAAATGATGCAACCCAAACCCAAGCCTAATGGTCCATCCGCTACACACCACCCGTACCTGCCAGTCACACCGTGGGGACTACTAAGTCAACCCTTCATCCGCTACACACCATCGAAGGCAGTCGCTGCAGTCGACGTGCTCATCGCCCATATAATTTGTGTCATTAGACACCATATTCAAATAATGTAACTGAAGTTACCAAATTCAGATAATGTAACCGGAGTTACCATATTCAAATTTTGTGACCGTAGTCACCATATTCCGTTGGTGAGACCGAAGTCAACACCTTCTTCCCCTTTCACATAGATCCCGTATGCCCCATAAATTTTATATCATGCATAACATACTTAATTCTCATTCATGCTACTAATCATATGTTCAAAATATATCATATTCGTAATCCTATCAGAAGTAGGAACGTACCTGGGTACTCTTACACATTTGTGGTACTTAGCCACATTCACATTCTTATGCATATTCATATATTAAAATAATTGCCATATGATATATCGAAAGTTAATGTGAGTACACACCTGATTTGTTTAATAGATTCCTTGAAATCCCGAAGAACGATCTACCGATCTAGATCTTTATCTCCTATATTCGGCCAATTATTAAAACATATTAACAAACCTATTTGGCTTAAAAACCAAATCCTAGTAGGATTTGTATTACTTAACTTGTTGCCAAATTGGATGATTGATCAAGTTCCAAAAATTTGCTAGTATCCTTTTCATTGAAATCGGCTAACACTAAATTCATTAAACATG
This sequence comes from Gossypium australe, assembly GCA_005393395.2. NCBI lineage: Eukaryota > Viridiplantae > Streptophyta > Magnoliopsida > Malvales > Malvaceae > Gossypium > Gossypium australe. Next base: position 118,433,201 of record CM016626.1, read on the forward strand.
GTTAGTTTGACTTCTGAAAATTACAAGAAACAGATCTGAGTTCGTTGGCTGAATACATAAGGTTTACTTACCTTAAAATTTCCAAATCTGAAAAGGATCCCTTGCCCTATATGTCTGTCGAAATCTTCATGTTAGTTTTAATCTAACATATACATCATAACCTTTAATCAAATAAATTTATCTTACCTCTGATCCTTGATCCTTATAGTCGGTAATTGTAGAAACCTTAATGCCTTGATCAATTGCTTCCTTCCATAGAGTCTCAGAGTTTCGGCTATGGAGATTTAATCAGGGATCAAAAGAAAAGTTTTTGGCTTGACAAATGAAGAAAAGAGGAGAAGCAAAGATTAAAAGAAAATTCGGCAGAGGGAGTTTTGGCTTAGGGAAAATTTCGGCAGAGAGGAAGAGGAAGCAAAAGTTGATGAGTAGCCCTCCTGCCCTCCTTTTATAGCCGAAAATATCAGCCTAGGAGTCCCTTACTTGGCCACCACTCCTCTTTTTGATAATATTATCTCTTTTTTTTAAAAGATAAAAGTGTTTAATCCATCATTTATCTCCTCAAATAATCCTATTAAAGAAAATCCTTTATTTATCACTTATTATTCACATATTTATGCAAATAAAACACCTCCCTTTTCTAGAAACCAATGCCGTCCACCTCAGCCTTCTGGAAGCAAGAATAAAACTTATTTATTTGCTCCTCAAGTGACTCGAACTCAGGCCCATTTCCCCTGCATGTGACGCCATTTCCTTAGGCCCTAAGTGGCATCTTCAGGCCACTTTTCCAAGCCTGGTTGTGTGTCAAAATTCTCCAACTTTTTCTTTTAAGGCCCTCTAGCCCTTATTTCCTATTTTGAACTTTAAAATTTGACATTTCGGCATCATTTTTAAGTTTCCTAAAATTTTCGATCGGCTCTGTAACTTGCCATTTTTCTTACATTTCCAAGTTTCCAGAAATGTTTACTTTCCATTTTTGAATCATTTCCAAAAATGTTCAGGTTTCGAAATATGTTCAGGTTTCCAAAATGTTCAGGTTTCCAAAATGTTTCAGTTTTCCAAAATGTTTCAGGTTTCGAAAATGTTTCAGGTTTCCAAAATGTTTAAAAATTTATTCATAATACTTAAGACTTGTCACTTCGTACAATTAAACCGAAAATGCATAGGCCCTTCCTAGGATGTTACACTAGGCATAGCCTCTGAACTATCTGATAGGGAGATGACTGTAGTAAGCCCATTAGGTCAAACTGTAGTGGTGAATAAGATGTTTCGGAAAGTACCTTTAGAGATTCAAGGTGTAGTATTCCCTGCCGACTTAATGGAACTACCTTTCGAAGAATTCGATCTCATACTTGGTATGGAATGGCTAGGGGAACATCGAGCTATATTGGATTGTGCAGCCAAGCGAATGGAGTTAAGGACCCCGAAGGATGAGGAAGTAGTTGTGATAGGAGAAAGAAGAAACTACTTGTCTAACGTAGTTTCAGCATTAAAGGCGGATAAGATGGTTCGAAAAGGGTGCAAGGCATTGCTGGCCTTTGTTAGTGTATTGGATGCGAAAGAAGGAGGAGTTAGTGGAGTCCGAACAGTAAGGGATTTTGTGGATGTCTTTCCGGAGGAGTTACCTGGAATACCCCCGGATAGGGAGGTGGAGTTCGGAATTGACTTGCTACCTGGAACAGCTTCTGTGTCAATCGCCTCGTACAGAATGGCACCAAAGGAGTTGGTTGAGCTCAAAGCTCAAATCCAAGAGTTGCTTGATCGTGGGTTTATTCGACCCAGTGTATCTCCATGGGGAGCACCGGTCTTGTTTGTGAAGAAGAAGCACGGAACTATGCGTATGTGCATAGATTATCGTCAGTTGAATAAGCTGACCATCAAGAACAAGTATCCTTTGCCGAGGATTGACGACTTGTTCGATCAGCTTAAGGGGGCAGTGGTTTTCTCAAAGATAGATCTAAGGTCTGGATATCATCAGCTTAAGGTGAAGGAAGTGGATATCCATAAGACAGCTTTCCGGACAAGGTATGGGCATTTTGAGTTCGTAGTAATGCCGTTTGGATTGACGAACGCCTCAGCTGCGTTCATGGATATGATGAACCAGGTTTTTCAACCCTACTTGGATCGATTCGTCGTTGTGTTCATCGACGACATCTTAGTGTATTCCAAGTCTGAGGAGGAACATGATGAGCATCTCCAGATTGTGTTGCAAGTGTTAAGGGAGAAGAAGCTCTATGCCAAATTCAGCAAGTGTGAATTTTGGCTTAAGGAAGTTGCGTTCTTAGGACATGTAGTGTCTGCAGAAGGAATAAGGGTAGATCCTAGGAAGATTGAGGCAGTGTTGGATTGGAAACCACCTAAGTCTGTGGCTGAGATTCGTAGTTTCTTAGGATTAGCAGGCTACTACAGAAGGTTCATAGAAGGGTTCTCATCAATAGCCGCGCCTTTGACGAAGTTGTTAAGAAAGGAAGTACCTTTTGTATGGACAGAAAAGCAACAGGAGAGTTTTGAGAAGCTTAAGAGGGTTTTGACTGAAGCTCCGGTTTTGATTCAATCGGAGGCAGGGAAGGATTTTGTGGTGTATTGTAACGCTTCTCATATCGGATTAGGGTGTGTTCTGATGCAAGGCGAGAAAGTAGTCGCTTATGCGTCTCGGCAATTAAGGCCACATGAGGTTAACTACCCAACTCATGATTTGGAATTGGCGGCAGTGGTCTTTGCTCTTAAGGTGTGGAGGCACTATCTTTATGGAGAAAAGTCAGTAATCTACACAGACCACAAGAGCCTTAAGTATCTGTTGACTCAGAAGGAGTTGAACCTGAGGCAGCGAAAGTGGGTGGAATTACTGAAGGACTATGATTGTTCGATAGAGTATCATCCGGGCAAGGCAAATGTAGTGGCGGATGCCCTAAGTCAGAAGGTAGTGTCGGATCTGAGGGCGATGTTTGCACATCTAAGCTTGTATGATGATGGAAGTCTGCTGGCAGAGTTGCAAGTTAAGCCGACGTGGTTGAATGAAGTGAAATAGGGACAGTTGGTTGATGATGATCTAAGTGCTAAGCTACGGCAAGTGCAGAGTGAGGAGTTGGAAGATTATGGTATTAATGACGAGGGAGTTTTGTGTTTCAAGGGTAAGGTTTGTATGCCTAAGAATGAGGAGTTGAGGCAGAGGATTCTTCAGGAATCGCATAGTAGCCCTTATGCTATGCATCCTGGAGGTAGTAAGTTGTACCGAGATCTAAGGGAACAGTTTTGGTGGCCTGGTCTTAAGCGGGAAGTTACAGAGTTTGTAGGCAAGTGCTTAACGTGTCAGCAAGTTAAGGCTGAACACCAAGTTTCGTCAAGATTGCTTTAACCAATAAGGATTCCGCAGTGGAAGTGGGAGAGAATCACCATGGACTTCGTTAGTGGGCTTCCCCTTACGCCTACTAAGAAGGACTCGGTATGGGTAATAGTGGATCGTTTGACAAAGTCCGCGCATTTCATCCCAGTGCGAGTTGATTATTCTTTGCAGAAGTTGGCAAGGTTATATGTGGCGGAGATTGTAAGGTTACATGGAGTTCCGGTATTGATCATTTCGGATAGGGACCCAAGGTTCACGTCTCGGTTTTGGAAAGCACTACATCAGGCTTTAGGCACCAGATTAGACTTTAGTATGGCTTTTCATCCACAATCGGACGGTCAGTCTGAACGAGTAATCCAAGTGTTAGAGGATATGCTGAGAGGCTGTGTGATGGACTTCAGAGGAAGTTGGGAAGAATATTTGCCTTTAGCAGAATTTGCATACATTAACAGCTATCAAGCTAGTATTCGGATGGCACCGTATGAAGCACTGTATGGACGGAAGTGTCACACTCCTACGTGTTAGACGGAATTAGGGGAACGTCGAGTTTTGGGTCCAGAGATTGTGGCAGAATCCGAGGAGAAGGTTGAGGTAATTCGACCTAGGTTGAAGGAGGCATCTGATAGACAGAAGTCGTACGCCGATCTCAAACGAAAAGAAATAGAATTTGCTGTGGGAGATCAAGTGTTTCTTAAAGTGTCGCCTCGGAAGAAGGTGATGAGATTTGGTCGCAAAGGGAAGTTATGTCCAAGGTTTATAGGACCTTATCGGGTTTTGAAGCGAGTTGGACCAGTGGCATATCAGGTAGAGTTGCCACCAGAATTGAAGCAGATGCACGACGTATTCCATGTTTCTATGCTACGTCGTTATCGATCGGATCCATCTCATGTAGTGCCGGTTGAAGAGGTGGAGCTAAGGCCAGATTTGTCCTATGAGGAGGAGCCTATTCAGATTTTGGAACGAGATGTGAAAGTGTTACGGAGGAAGTCAGTTCCTCTGGTCAAAGTGTTATGGAGAAATCATGGATCGGAGGAAGCTTCGTGGGAGCCAGAAGAAACAATGCGACAGCAATACCCTCACTTATTTTAGTCAGGTAATTTCGAGGATGAAATTATTTTAAGGGGGTAGAACTGTAATATCCTAGATTATAGCTTATGCATTAATACTAAAATTTATATGAAGTAGCATGCCTTTGTATGTTGTGAATGTGTATTATGAATTTTGTGAGCCTTAGTGTGCAGTCAAATGCCTTAGAAATTATTTGATTTTTAGTTTAGAAGAGGAAGCTAAGTTTGATAAGGCCTTAAAAGAATTAGTAGGGGAATTTGGACATGGAATTGGGCTTGTTAAAGTGGCTGCAAGGCGCCACTTAAGGCCTAGCAAGTGACGCCATAAGCTGTAATGAGAGGGGCTAGGTTCGAGCTGTAAGGGAAGCAAATAAAAGAGTTTTATTTTTGCTGCAGGAGTGAGCAGTAGTGGACAGCATTAAGGCACTAAGGGATGAGTTTAATCCTTTTAAAATTTCGGGTAAATAGTAGATAAATGATGACTTATTTTAGATTATTTCTAAGGGATAAAAGAGAGGAAAAATAGGAGATTAACAAGGGAATTGATAGTAAGAGGAGGAGATGGCCGAATAGGGGGCTCTAGGCATAGTAATTTCGGCAAAAGGGGAGAAGTAAGGCCATTATTCATTCTTTTTCTTTTCTCTTTTTCCTCTGCCGAATTCTCTAGTGAAGCTTCTCCTCTCTTTTATTTTGTCAAAACCGAATATTCTATTCTCAAAATCGACCATTGCCGATTCTCTCTAAGTCTCACACTCTCTTCTCTTCTCCACTTTGTTTCTCCAAAAGCCGAATCTCAAGGTACTCCTAGCCGATTATTCAGTAAGCCTCAAAGCCGAATATCTTTGTGGTGTTAGGCAAAGGTGCTGTCAACTACAACATTAAGGGTAAGAATAAGTGTTGCTTGATTTCCATTCCTTTTATCTTTTAGATCTAGAAACTAATCCCAATATTACTCTTTGGCCGAACCTATGAAGGATCTTTTCGGGATTTGTCTATAGTCGACTATAAGGAGGAGTTCTCTGGGATTTCAAGATCTAAGGTAAGGGTGATATTCGGCCATAGGCCATTTTATTGTGTTTAAGTGATTAGAACCGAATCTAACCCATATCTATAGGGATCTCGACATCTTCATAGCCAAGAGACCACTTTCGGGATTTAAATCGCAAGGTAAGTGCACACACACATTCGGCCAATGCCATATCTAGTGATTTAGATCTATTTCATATTTATTCAAAAGCTGAAACTAACCGGTTAGGTGGTTTAGTAGTTGGCCGATTGCAAGAAGAGTCATCACGAAGTTTCGGGATTTGTGTAGGAGCAAGTCGGCAGCAAGGTAAGAAGTTGGTTGCATTAATCCTTCGGGATTTGGCTATTTAGCCGAGTGGCTCTTTGCTAACATGTTTAGGGGTGACCGAATGTAGGGATTAAGGATCTAAAGCATTAGATCGGGTTTTCGAGATTTCAGTAAACTCGCTAAGTAAATCAGGTGTGTACCCCACACTCAGCCTTAATAGATTTATGGTTATGTCTTAATAAATGTGTGAATAAGAATTATGTAATATGTGGCTAAGGGTACCATACTGTAATATCCCGAAATTGGGCCTAGTAGGATTGGGCCGATTGGGCCGTGGGCTTTAGGAAAAATTTGTATGTCATCTAGTTATTTGTGTTAGCTCGGGTATGAATTTTTGTGTGCTTAGTATATTTGTGTGAAGGCTTGGAAATATTAGGAAGCTAGAAGAATTTTTAGTATAGTTTATTTAATGAAGTGGATTAAGTGAGCTTGACACTTAAGTTAATTTAAGTGTTAAATTAAAGCACATGAGGAGTTAGTGGCATAGTGGATAAGGCTCTTGAAAGGTTGCTTGAGGTTAGTGGTTCGAGTATCAAGGAAAGCATTTTGAGTATTTTTATTTCATCATAGCATTTATGGACGGTCAACTTATGTTTATGATAGGTTGGACTTTCATCTTTTGGTAAGTTGAATATATGTTAAAGGAAAGCTTGATATTGGGGATAAGATTCTTAAGGTTAAGGAAGGTTGGGGAGACATAACGCTAGACTTTAGGATGATGTTTTGGAAAGTATTCTTAGGCCTTTAGTGATTGTATGTGGACGGCATGGGTGTCTAGGAGGGTGGCCGAATGTGGTTAGGTGGTTTGGGGGGGAATAGTTGGTCAACTTTTCTTTTTGTGCATCTTTTTGCATTTTGTTTTTCCTCTCCAAAAACTCTTTCTTTTGGCCGAATGTTGCTTATGCTTTTGTGCAAATTTTGCTTTTGATTTTAACCTCATTTTGTTTGAACCAAATACCATTTCCTTTCTTTCATTTTATCCTTTTGAAACCGAAACAACATTTGTACTTTTGTGCACTTTTCTTTTTGGCAAACAAGGAGTTGGCCGAATCTCTTATCCCCATCTTCTCTCTTATTCTTTTTCTTCCTTTTGGCCGAATCTCTCCTCTCCAAACTCCCTTTTCTTTTCTCCATTGTTGCTAAAATCGAACTCTCTCTCTCTCTTTCATTCTCTTTTCTATTCACATATTTTCTTCTCTCATAACCAAATTGCCGAAACTCCCTACTTCCTTTTAGTCTTTGTTTTGACCGAATATTCAAGGGTAGACTCTCTTTGGTTTTCTTCAATCGATTTTGGAAAAGAGTAAGTATTCTTGGCCGATTTTTCTATTATTTCTTTCTCCTTTCTATATCACTTTCTTGTGGACATAGGCCGAATCTTTGGGCATTGGTCTGTAAGGTTCTAATCATTCTAGGAATCGATTTCATTTAGGCTTCTCGGGACGTCGGAAGCAATCTATCTAAGCCTCGTTTCTTTGTCAATTGATTTGGGTAAGTTTAGGTAAGACTTGGTATTTTGAAGTGATAACTCATTGGATTTAGTGATATGGCCGAATGGCCTTTGTTTATAATTTAAGTGTTGGCCGATTGTAGGACAAGGTGATCTAGTGTGATAGATTGGATCTCCGGAAGTTAGATTTTTGCTTTGGTGAAAGGTGTGTATCTTACACACTTTATAACTTGGGTTATATATGTATTCATGTGTGTTTTATAACTAATCATATTATGAAAGTGGGAAAAACGATGAGTTTTGGATATGATACCTTGATGGTATGAATGAGGATTCGGGTAAGTCCGTTTCGATATGTTGTTAATACATGTGGATTGAAATCATGATCTATTATTTATGGTATTATTATATGATTCATATTAAAGTGTATTAACATGATTTGGTTATCTATTGCATTGGTATGGGCAACATGAGAGGAGGGGGAAGATTGTGACTTCGGTCACCAGTGATTTGGTATCACATTTGTGTCTTCGGACACCAGAGGTTTGGCACCTCATAGCGTCTCGTCCCTGTGGTTAACACCACCTTGGGTTGGCCCCACTTTTGAGATATGGGATCGACGCCAGTGATTTGGTATCACACGTGGGTTGGCCCCACAACTTGATGATTTGTGACTTCGGTCACCAGTGGTTTGGCACCACCAGTGATTTGGTATCACATTCGTGTCTTAGGACACCAGAGGTTTGGCACCTCATAGCGACTTGTCCCTGTGGTTAACACCACCGTGGGTTGGCCCCACTTTTGAGATATGGGATCGTCTGCCAGTGATTTGGTATCACACGTGGGTTGGCCCCACAGATGGATTATTCGTGACTTCGGTCACCAGTGATTTGGTATCACATTTGTGTCTTTGGACACCAGTGGTTTGGCACCACCAGTGGTTTGGTACCACACGGGGTAGAAAAGGAGTTATGGATGGTTAGGATGGGTGCATTATACATATATGTTGCTTTGTTATAATTTGTGTAAGTATGTGGTAATTACCCGGGAGAGGGAATATGCACTGAGTCTTGGTGACTCACCATCTCCCTTATCATTTCAGGTGATTCGTGAGATTGCGGATGAGGAGCCGGATGAACTCGAGGAGGCCATGCAATAAATTTCGGTTCTACGTGAACTTTGGTTTGAGAACTTTACTTTATTTAAATTTGGTTTTATATTTTTATGGGTTTGTAATAAGGCCTCTTAAATTATGATTTTGGATTATATTTATGCTTTGGAATTGTTTTAAAATATGGCTTATAAATTTCTTGATTATTATAATATTTGAGCCCAAAGTTTTCTAAACTACACAACGCAATGGTTTTTAAAATGTTACCATCGGGTAACATAAATCATTTGATAATTTTAACAACTTAAGTGTTTTCGATAATTTAAATGATTTTCAAATGTTAAGTTTCTACATTCAAATGCAAATGGTTTTCAAAGTAATAATTCGAGTTTTCTTAAAATGATATAAATGTTTTCTAACCTATGATTTATTCACTTATTTTAAAGTTTTATGTAATTTCAAAGTAAATTATTAGTTTTAACTTATTATACACCTGATTTCTACAAATATAGAATTTCAAAGGGTTTTTCACAAAATTTTAATCATTAATTCGATTCTTTTCAAAATATTTTCCTCAGTGACACACCAGATTCGGTCGTGGCGTATTGACCGGGTTTGGGGTGTTACACATACAATGGTACAAAGTACTCAGGTACGTTTACCTACTCTTACTATGAGTATAATATGATCAGTTACGGCACATATGTGAAACTATAAGAATGTGAATATAGAATAAGGCATGTTATTGCATGATTGTATGACATGGGGCATATGGGTGATATGTTAAGGGGAAGTGATCTGGTGGTCTTTACCACGATATCTGAATGTGGTGACTTATGTCAAAAATATCTAAATGTGGTGACTTATGTCACGTATTATCATCTGGTGGCTCTGCCACAATATTTATAAGGGCGATGAGCACGTCGTCTGCAGTGACTGCCTTCGATGGTGTGTAGCGGATGGAGGGTTGACTTAGTAGTCCCCGCGGTGTGATGATTGGTACGGGTGATGTGTAGCGGATGGTATCTAGGTTTGGGTTCAGGAATGTACATTATATATATGTGCTATACGAATATGTATGAGTTGATATGCCATAACTGTTGCGACTTAGTGTTGGTGGTTATACACTGAGTCTGTTTGACTCACCCCTTTGTGGGAATATGTTTCAGGTGACGCTCAGTGATGGACCAGGTCGGCAGGAACTTTGTGGTGCTCATGCTCAGCTCAGAAGTCATTTTGGACTATTTTATTCCTAAGTATTTTTGGATTCGTTCGGGATTTGTTTTTGATGTAATAAGTCCAGTAGTATTGAACTGTTTTATGCATGCATGTTATTTATTACGGTATGATGCAATTTTTTTTTATCAATTCAAAGTATAAGTAATGTTTTCAAAAAAATAAATAAATTCTAAATGTTTTGATAACTGATCACAAATTCGGTAATACTTCTAATTTATGATTTTTAAGCACGAAATTAAAGCTTTAATAAAACTTAGACTTTTCAATTCGAACCCAACACAAAACAAATTTTATTCAAAAACATCCAAGTTTTCCAAAGTAACAACCAAGTTTTGAACCGCTTTACTCGAGGAACATACCAGATTTGGTCGAGGCTCGTGGGCCGGGTTTGGGGTTTTTCAAGCATCTCTTCAAGGTTTGGCTTCTTCTCTTGCGGATATGGCTGATTTTAGAAATTTTGAGGAGGTTGTTGTCTTTGATTTCCTTGACCTCCCCATTAAAAATTTTGGTGGTTTCTCCAACCTGGATTGTAAGTATTACTATAAGGATTATTATTGGATCTGAAATTATTACCTATATAGTTCATCTGTTCGCTCTCTGCGTCTGGTTGGTAGGGTGGGTACTCAGGATTTGCCACAGTTCCACTTGCATTGCACTACATGACTGGGTGTACCTGCGAAGAACACAGTCTATCAATCTTTTTATTTATCATCTCTATCTATGTTGATAGTGTGGTCACTGCATCCAGGTTGTAAACTCCAGCTGATTTTGTTGGTTTAGTCCTTGTAGCTTGCCACTGATAGTTATTCAGTGACATCTCTTCAATGAACTCGTAGGCTACTTCAGGAGTTCTGTTGTTTAGGGTTCCATTGGTAGCTGAATCAATTAATTGCCTCATTGAGGGGTTTACACCGTTATAAAAGGTTTGGACTTGTATCCATAAGGGTAAACCATGGTGCAGACACCTTCTCAAGAGATCCTTGTATCTCTCCCATGCGTCGTATAATGTCTCTAAATCCATCTGCACAAAAGAAGAAATATCATTCCGTAATTTGGCCGTTTTGTCCGGTGGGAAATATTTTAAAAGAAATTTTTCGGTCATTTGTTCCCATGTAGTGATTGACCCTCGTGGTAACGAGTTTAACCACGGTTTGGCTTTATTCCTTAATGAAAAGGGAAATAACTGAAGACGTATGTCATCATCAGAAATGCCATTTATTTCGAAGGTATCACAGAACTCTAAAAAATTAGCTATATGAGTGTTTGGGTCTTCGTCCTGCAAACCATCAAATTGAACAAATTGTTGAATTATTTGTATTGTGTTAGGCTTTAATTCAAAATTATTAGCAGCTATAGCAGGCCTAACAATACTCGATTCTGCTCCTGTTAAATGCGGTTTAGCATAATCAAACATAGTACGTGGAGCATTGTTTTCTCCTACATCATGTGATTGTGGATTATTCTCGTCCATCCCTGCAGTAGGATTGGGTCTGCCTTCTTGATTTTTCTCTGTGTATTTTAGGGCTCGCCTGATTTCTCTGTGAGTCATACGAACGATAGCTTCAATTTCACTGTCGTATACTAAAGGTCCTCCCGGGTTCCTTCTAGTCATAAACTAAAGGTACCTGCTGGAAAAGAAAGAAATATAATTTAGCAAAAATCAAAATTTAACCTAAAAATAAAAATAAAAGTAAATTGCGAAAAATAAAATAAAAAAATAATGGCTAAAGTAATAGAAATAGAGCTTTCTTAATATTTTAGTTCCCTGGCAACGGTGCCAAAAACTTGATCGTTGGAATCAGAGTTTTAAAATTTATAAAGAGAATGATCGGACCTGGAAACTAACTTTGAAAGCGATTAAAGGCAAGTGTACCTATTGAACAGTAGTATAGCTTAGGCAAGACCGGATTATCGAACCCACAGGAACTAAAAGTACAAATACTAACTTTCTTTCTATTATTTACCTTAAAATAAGTGAAGTTGTTTTAATATGTAATTAACTAATTACTAAGCTAAGACGCAAAGACAAAAAGAATGAATTGGGAAATAACTTCGAAGAAAAACTCAATTGGTCAAGACGATACCCTCAGGAAGAATCCACCTAGACTTCACTTGTAATTAACACTGAACCATACAATTTATTCACTTAGTTTGATCCGTAAGACTCCCTAACGTATATTAAACCCTCTATCGAGGCGAATAACGTCTAACCCTAGGTTAATTAACAGAAATCTCTTTCTCACTTAGTTACCCCCTAGAATAGCAGTAAATCGATCTATGGACTCCCATATTAGGTTTCACCTTAATCCGGCAAAATCTCGTTACCCTATCTCTAGGCGTGCGATCAACTCTGCTTAATTATGTTAAATCTACTCTTAGGCAGGGTCTATTACTCCTCCACCTAAGCACATTAAATTTGGATTAAGTTCACATAATTAAGAATAAACTAAGTATTTATCATATAATTCAGAAAACAATAACAAGATTCATGTAGGTTTCATCCCCTTCGAGTATCTGAAGGGTTTAGTTCATAATAAATAAAGAAAACATCTTAGAAGAAAAGATAAAACAAAACATAAGGAATCCCTAAAACCCCCTGAAGGAATTGAAGGAGAGATCCGCCATCTTGAGTAGACTTTTGGCTTCTAGAGATGGATCAACTGGCTATCATTCAAGTGATTCCCACAATTTTGACCTTTTTGGCTTGGCTCTTTGGCCTAGCTGACCGCCCTCTTTCAGGTAACACTTAGGGGGTTTATATAGGCTCTTGGAATATGTTTCTTCGCCCCAAAGTATCCAAATCTAAATGAAATTGCTCTTTGCCACGATAGGGACACGGTCATGTCACACGCCAGTGTGACTAGTCTTCAAGCTGTGTTTGGACTTCTTTAATGAGGCACGGCCGTGTGACTCAGGGTAAGGCCGTGTGGGCTTAAGTCAAGGCCATGTGGATTTCGTTATATGGCCCATTTACTCCATTTTGGGCCCGTTTTATGTTATTTTTGTCCTCGGGTGCTTTCTTGGGTATAAGACATGAAAAGAAAGGATTAAGAGCACCTTTTTATATCAATCAAGGCTTAAATCATCCAAAAGCATACTAAATGTGGGATTAAAATATGTTGCTTCGTGTGCGATTTGGAATAGCTTCGGCTATATATGGAACTTAGTGTGCGAGACTGAGATAGCTTCGGCTATGTAAGGCAATTAGTGTGTGGTGTTATAATAGTTTCGGCTATGCGATGGCACTTAGTGTGTGAAACATCGAGTATTCGACAGTGTTACGAGAATGTAACGCCCTAAAAATTTGGGGTCTGTAATTTTGCATGTTCTGACACAACTTGCTTGTTTGCCTTACTAGCTAAGTGATTTGGGTGAGTATGGGAGTGTTTGAGAAGCCTGGGTTCAAGTCTTGACTTTTGTAGAATTTTTAGTTATTCTCTTAAATGAACCTGGACACTGGTACTTCTGCCTTATTAGTAATAATGCTTGTTTTATGACATAAAAAGAGTTTGTGGCCTAATGGCAAGGTGGCGTGTTGTGCAACTGTGAGGTTTGAGGTTCAAGTCCTGGGTTATGCAATGGAGTGTTTATTTTGCTGCTTGTGCCGTGTAAGTGGAAGAGTTGGACTGAAACATTATTGAGAGGAATTTGAACTAGTCATGGAGGGATTGGTGGAGCAAGTCAAGGAGGAGATTGGGGAGAAAATCAAAGAATTTCGAAAATGGGAGGTTGGTAAGCTGTTGTGCCCGATTGGGACTCTAAGGCTTTAGTGGAATTCAGCTAGGGGGAAAATAGGGAGCATTTCCGGCACTAGGCATTTATTTGTTCGGTTTTGTGAGGTTTTGGAAGGAGAGTGCCGAATTTTCTTTGGGATTTTTACCATCTTTCGGGTTTTGTACTTTAGCTATTGAGGTGACCAAAATTTCTACTACTTTCTGCCTTCCTACATTTGCCGAATAGGTAACTTTCTTTTTAGGGTCTCATATTTCTTTCTTTATCGAATTCCCTTTCCTCTCTCACTTTTGGTTCTGCTTCTTCTTTTCCTCCTTAATCATTCTCCTCTCGGCCTCCCTTCTAAATCGAACCTACTCTCCATCTTCATCTTCTCTGCTTCCCACTCACTCCCATTCATAGCCGAATTCTTCATAAGGCTTTTTGTGTACATTCAATTTATCATCTTTCCCTATTGTGCTTGGTCAAATATACCTAAACTATTCCAACTGATTTCATCATCATTAATTTTGGTAAGTCTTCCAACTTTTTCCAAGTGAGTTATTTCATTAGCACTGTGTTCCTAAGCAACATTTATTTTGTTCTTAGGGTTCTAAAATCTCTAGAAGAGAAAAGAGGAGTCTCTAGGGTACAGAGGCGTTGCAAATCTTCCCCTTCACCAACTGATTGATCATTGGGGTAGGTTTGGTAAGGTAGGCCGATTAGGCTGTGATGTTGGTATTGGGTTTGTTTTTAAATCACATTCTAGTGAACAGATCTGTCTAATAAGAATCATTGCTTAAACAGATAATCATCAGGAGCGTGGAACTGTGGCTTGGCCAACAAGCTTAGAAGACTAGGCCATATTTCATTCAATCGTGGTAGGTGATGATTGTTTAAGTGTGGTTAAGTACTTTAAAATATCCATTATTGAAGGGCTGATCGAATATTCAAATCAATGTAGGTTGGTGCCAAGAGGTGTTTCGCTAGCTTTCGTGAAAAAGGTGTGTAATCACACTATATCCTCTGCAAATTGGCAGAAGTTGAAAAGCTGAAACCTCAGCATATGAGGCCTCACGAGCGTGCGATCACTTGTGTGTTAAACCAAGCCCACAATCATGGGCGATAGACTGTAGAGGCCACCACGAGCGTTCTCGTGCTCTTGGGCGGTTATGGGCCTCGTTTGGCTGAAATAGGCCGTGTGGGCCCAATGGGCTTGTTGGCCCCACACAAAATAAATCCACGATAAGTTGCAAATAGTGGACAGGACTACATCGTTCGCATAGCCGATACTGATTTGGGCTAAATGGGCCACACGAGCGTGTGGGCCCACTTGGGCTGAATATTTGACCTTGGGCCCATTTACATCATTTTGATCATATAGGTTATCTGTGTCGCTCTAGGCGACTGTGGACCTTTGGAAAGGTCGTTATCTGCACTGAAACCCTAAAATAGGTAAATTGACCAAAATACCCTTAAAGGGAAAAAATTACTATTTTACCCCTAATAGATGGAAATTACCATTTTACCCCTAGAGGTAAGTCGACTGATGAATGCATATTATTGTATGAATGTACTGAGTAGGAAATACTGCATACACAAGATATTTATGACATGGCATACTGCGTGGGGTTGGGATACTGTTATGGAGGAAGTGTACAGTTGCTGGTGGCTTTGCCACAACCACTGTTACTGGCAGCTTTGCTGCTATACTGATATTGGCAGCTCTGCTGCAATACTGTTACTGGTGGCTTTGCCACATATACTGTTACTGGCAGCTATGTTGCAATATTGGTGTGTTGGCTAGGTGGGCCGATTTTATCCCCACATGGTGTGTTGGTTGGATGGGGTGGGTTACATATTTGCACCATACTGATACTGTAATGGGCTAAGGCCAACACTGTACTGTTACTGAATAGGGCTCGGGCCTAGACTGTTACTGCATGATAGGGGATTATAGATTGAGTTCTCGTAACTCACCCTTTTCTTTTAACTGTACAAATAATCCCCAGCCTTAGATGATTTGCCGCACGTTTGCTAATATTTTATTTTAGACCTAGTTATTTAAAATTTTATATTGGGTGGATATTTATGTAATAAGGCCTCTGGTGATTTTAATTTCTTTTAATTGAGTTTAATTTCTTATTTTGAAACTACCAAACTGATACAAATAACTTTTCTAAAATAATAATTGTTTTAAAAGACAAACACATATTTTCAAACTTCAAAATGACATTCATTAGAGTAGCTTACGCGGGTTTTTAACCAATTAAGAAACCAACAGTAACAAACATGGCAATCGTTTAAAAACGGTTTTCTCTCAACAAGCTTGATTTCAAATAACACTTCGATGCGACACGTCAGATTCATTCGTTGATTGTGTGTCAGAGTCTTATAAATTTATAAAAAGAATTATCAAGCCTAGAAACTAACTGTGACAATGACTTGAGGCAGGTGCACCTATCGAACAGTAGTATAGCTTAGCGGCAAGACCAGATTGTCGAACCCAAAGGAACCAAAAGTACTAATACTAACTCTCTTTTTTATTATTTAGCCTAAGAATTAGAGGAATTTTTATCTAATCTAAAATTAACTAACAACTAAGCTAAAGATGCAAAGACAAAGAGAATGAATTGGGGAAAATAACTTTGAGAAAAACCAATTGATTAAGACAATACCCGAGGAAGAATCCACCTAGACTTCACTTGTTATCTAACTCTGAACCAGACGATTTATTCACTTGACTTGATCCGTAGGATTCCCTAATATATATTAATCCCTCTCTCGAGGCAACTAATATCTAACCCTAGGTTGATTAATTGAAATCTCTTTCTAATTAAAACCCCTAGAATTGCATTAAATCGATCTATGGACTCTCATATTAGGTTTGACCCTAATCCGACAGATTTTCATCACCCTATCTCTAGGCGCACGAGCAACTCCGCTCAACTATGCTGGATCTTCTCTTAGGCAAGGTCTATTCCTCCTCTACCTAAGCACATCAGTACTTGAATCAATATCCTGGAAATATCAATACAAGAATTAAGAGCACATAGTTAAGAACAAATTAAGTATTTATCATATAGTTCAACAAACGATAACAAGATTCATCTAGGTTTCATCCCCCTCAGGTATCTGAAGGTTTAGTTCATAATCGTAAAAGAATACATCTCAAAAGAAAAGATAAAATAAAACATGAGAAAACCCTAAAACCCCCTGAAGGGATTGAAGTAGAGATCCTCTGTCTTGAGTATAACTCCGGCTTCTTGAGATGAATCAATTGGCTTTCTTCGAGTAAATTCCACAATTCTGGCCTCTCTGGCTCGACTCCTTGGCCTAGATGGACGCCTAGCTGGGCCCCCCATGAAGGTTGGCCTCTAGGGTGTTTACATAGGCTTTTCGAATGGCTTTCTTTGCCTCTAAGTACCCTAATCTGATTGAAACTCTTCTTTGCTATGGCAGGGACACGCCCATGTGTATCATGGCCAGGCCGTGTTCGAGTCTGTTGATGAGGCACGATCGTGTGGTCTTTGGCCCAGGCCGTGTTGATTTCGTGATATGGCCCATTTACTCTGTTTTGGGCCCGTTTCTAGTTCTTTTCATACTCCGATACTCTTCTGAGTATAAAACATGAAAACAAAGGATTAAGAGAACCAAATTACACAATTTAAGGCTTAAATCACCCAACAGTATGCTAAATGTGGAATTAAAATATGTTCATATTACGGTTTATCCGTCGTAACGTCTAGGCCGGGTTTGGGGTGTTACAGAGAAGGTATGAGTTCGTTATGAATTTGTACAGTTATGTACATGTAAGTATGAAGCTCAAATAGAAAAGGTTATGACTTTGCATATGAGTATATGAATAAGCTTATGGAAGGTCTGATATTATCATGAATTATACATTAACTTGTTCAAATTGATGGTTTGTGTTTTATGAATTGTTAAGTATATTTAGTACGAACTTACTAAGCTTTGTAGCTTACCGTGTTTGTTTTTATCGTATTTTATAGTGAATTCAGAACTAGTTCAGATTCGGGGATCGTTAGAGACTACGTCACACATCCAAACATCTACTTGGTACTTTTGAGTTGTGTATATATGGTATATGGCATGTATAGGTTTGAATCATTTTGGTATGTTTGATGAACATGTATTTTGAGCCATTTGAGTTGGCTTATGATAATGAAAGTTGATGATGTTTATAAATATGCAAATGGTTCTATTTTAAGTTTGGTAATTGACCTATATTGTGTGGTTGAAGTTGAATTTATAATGCTAATTGATATTAGGTAATTTGGAAAGTTATGTGCTTGAGAATTGATGATTGATAATGTATGTATGGAATGGTTTAGTTGATTGAGTTGAATATGTGAATTAGGTATGAAATTCGATGATAAATTGCAGCATATTTGTAAATTATATTGATGGTAAAGAAAGGGTATGATTTGAACATTGGTTGATGTTATTTGGATGCATATTAGTGCCTTGAATTGGTACTATTTGTGCTTGTATAGGTATGTGCAAAATTGGGTGGCAAAATAGCTTGGTAAATAGCCTATTTTTGCCCACAAGGGCAGAGACACGGGTGTGTGTCTCAGCCGTGTGTAACACATGGTCAAGTTACACGACTGTGTGTCCCCAGGTGTTGAAATTGAATTGAAGTCAGTATGCTCCACACGGTCTCACACACGGGCGCGCGATTAGCCATGTGGTACAAGTCAATATACCCCCTAATTGGCACACGGCCTAGCACATGGGCATGTGACTTGACCGTGTTGCATAAGTCAGTATACCCTACAGTTTTGGCACGGCCTAACACACGGCCTGGCACACGGGCATGTGTGGCCACTTCGAAGGGTACACGGGCTAGACACACGGGCGTGTGGTCAGCCATGTGAACCATGTCAGTATGTATGCCCTGTTTTCATATGGCCTGAGACACGGGCGTGTCTACTAGCCATGTGAGGCACACGGCCAGTTCACACGGGCTTGTGACCCTTGTTTACAAGAAAAATTTCTAAGTTTCCAAAATTTTTGTATGATATCCATTTAGTCCTGAACCACTTCTAAAGCATGTTTAAGGCCTCGTAGGCCCTTATAAGGGATAATGTGATTGTGTTGAATAATTTATGAGAATGAATACTTATCATTGCATAAATGTAACCCCATTCTGGCATTGAATACAGGTGAGGGGTGTTACATGTTGAGTTGTCTATAATCAATACACATTCTCATTGACCCGTCTTTCTTCTTTACGAACAATATTGCGCACCCCAGGGCGAAAAACTAGGTCATCCAAAACCTCTATCTGTTAATTCTTGCAACTAAGCTTTTTCAACTCTTTCAACTCTATCAGAGCCATTCTATACGGAGCTATAGATATCGGTGAAGTTCCCAGTACTAACTAATAGCAAATTCAACTTCTCTGATTGGTGGTAACCCCAATAATTCTTCCAGAAACACATCCGCATACTCACAGACAACTGGCACTGATTCAATCTTAGATTCCGACACTTTTGTATCTAAAACATAAGCAAGATAAGCTTCACAAACATTTCTCACATATCTCTAAGCTGACATAGACGAAATTACAATCGACAATTCACTCAACTCATCTGACTCAATTCGAAGAATTTAATTGTTTTGACATTTCAATTCAATAGTCTTTCGTATACAATTCACAACAACATCATGCAACATCAACCAATCCATACCCAGAATTACATCGAATTCATCAAAAGGTAGTAACATCAAATCAATCGAAAAATAGTAACCCGAAGTCATTAAAGGACAGTTCTTGCATACTTTATCAACTATAACATACTTGCCTAAGGAGTTCAATACTTTAATCACAAACTCATTAAACTCAACAGGCAAACACTTATTAGACACCAAATTCATACATATATATGAATGAGTCGATCTAGGATCAATCAAAGCAATCACATAAGTTTCATAAAGGGAAAATGTACTGGTGATAAGATCTGGTGATGACGCATCTTCGGGAGCGCGAATAGCATAAACTCTAGCAGGTGCTCTGGCCTCAGATCTCATAGCTGAATCTTTTGTCGTGTCTCTACTACTGGTCACATTTCTCGTATTTCTCAGTGGCCTCCCTCTATTAACTGTGTTACTCAGTCTTGCATTCTGAATCTTATCTTTCTCAACTAACTCTAGGCAATCACGTATGAAATGATTTTTGTGAACCACATTTGAAACAAGCCCGGTTATTCTTTCTACATTCACCAGGATGTCATCTTCTGCATTGTTGATATTCAGGTCTATAATTTCTCACACCGCCAACACTCGATAATGATGTAGCTTGAGTTTTAGGACTTGAGTATTGTTTTCCACGATCTTGTTTCAAATACCCAATTGAAGCATTCGAACGAGTGTACGAATCTCTAGATTTCTTTGATGAAGATTGATATGGCTTATTCATCAATATTTTTTTCGAGTCTCTTACCTCTAAATATGCCTTCCTCTTTTCTTTGCTAAGCTCCTTGGCTTTGCAAGCTTTATCAATCAGGTCAACAAATTCTTTCAATTCTAGGATTCTGACTAGAAGTTTAATATCATCATTCCATCCATCAACAAACCGTTTACACATTATTTCTTCAGTATAAACATACTCCCGAGCATACTTGCTCAATCTTACGAATTCTCTTTCGTACTCGGTCACCGTCATACGACCCTGTTTCAATTCTAGAAACTCTTTGTGCTTTTGATCAAGAAACCACCAACTTATATATTTCTTCCGAAACTCAGTTTGAAAGAATTCCAAGGTCACTCTTTCTCTTCGTACCATTGAAACTAAGGTATTCCACCATTGATATGCAGTGTCCCTCAATAAGGAAATGGCACACATTAAAAACTCAGCTGGCGTGCACGAAAGTTCATCAAATACCCAGATAGTATTTTTATGTATCTCATGTATGTACCTATATTAGTTCGTATCAAACTCATATCGTCTCGTAACAACACATTTCCCTTTGAACCACATAGAATGATATCGGATATAGGGGAAATGTCACACACTATGTGCCAACACATGGTCAAAACCATCTTTATCTCATATCTCATATAGATGCTCACTCTCGAGCTATCATTGGTATCCTAAATATTCCTAAGGTTCAAACGGGACTCGATAGTCGTCGTGTGTCATTGAATTTCCCTCATTTCAATATAAGCCAAATTGTATAATAACATATGTATATCGATTCATTTTCAATAAATTTTAATATAATAACATTCAATTTAATCTAAAAATTACATAGTATAGTTCATACGAACTTACCTGGCTAAATTGTAGAAATACCAAAGTTTAGGGGCAGTTTTATAATTTTCCATTTTCCACCCGATCTTGGTCTATATTAATAATTTTATTTAATATATTAATTTATACTATAAAATAATTCATTTGATACAATTTGGTCATGTTTGACATTTTTACAATATTGCCCCCAAAGTTTTACTTTTATTCAATTTAGTCCCTGAACCCAAAACATGAAATTTAACCATTTTTACCAAATATTGAGCTTATCAAAATGTTCATGGTATCCAAAATAGCCCATTCATGCAATAATTTCACATTAAATCCTTGTACTTTTATTAATTTAACAAATTAGTCCCTAATCGAAAAATTCATCAAAATCACTTAACAAAATACTTACAACTATAAGTCAACATTCCAAATTCATCATCTAACATAAAAGATCAAAATATTCATCAATGGCAACATTCAAAATCTTTAACAGTTTAAAAATCGAAGGTATGAGCTAGTTGGATCTAGTTGCAATGATCTTGAAAACATAAAAATTATTAGAAATGGTTAAGAATATCACCTACATGCAAAATTTGAAGGTTGGTCGAATGCTCCTTGCTCCAAAAATGGAGTTCTCACGGTTGAAGAAGAATGACATAAGCAAAAATAGGGTTTTGCTTTTCTTTTTATTAATTTATTACTTATTAACCTTTTTATTCATTATTTTCATAATATAATAACATATAACACTTTAAAATTAAAAGAAATTAAAGCATCCACCGTCCCAATATTTTAAGGATGGTTTATTTATCCATTAAGGCCATCCAATTATAATTCTTTAATCAATTTAACACCTTTAAACTAATAGCGATTGACTTTTCAACTTTTACATTTTAGTCATTTTTAATTAATTAACTATCGACATGTTACAATTTCTTAATGAAACTTTAATACAACCTTAATAACACTTTGTAATTGTTTATAAAAATATTTACGACTCAGTTTATAGAAACGAGGTCTCGATACCTCATTTTCTAAAACTACTTGACTTTAGGGTCTTACCACTTGAATTTAATTAATCATTTATATAACATAAATTACCATATCAAAAACCTTTTTAAAATCACAATTAACTCGTAAATATTAAATATAATATATACAAACTTACTCGTAGGATTTAGTGGCTCCGAAACCACTGTTTTCGACCCCACTGAAAAACAGACTGTTACACGTGTCATGACACACAACTTTGAATCCCACATCTAGAGTTCATTTTGTTATGTTGCGACCCCAAAAGCTCGTGTTGTGACTCGGTTGTCATTCCTAATGCTTTTAGGCCTAAATATAGGTGTTTTGCACACTCAATTAACTCATTAAAACTACCTTAAGAACTGTATTGGCCTACATGGTCAACTAACTCAGAATTATGCATAAAAACACTTATTTTGAAATAAATTAAATCTAAATTAAGAAAATTGAAAATACAATAAATAAACATAAAACAACTAGAAAATAAGCTCATAAATGTCGAAAAGCACCTAAACTGCCACCACAATTTGTGGCAGGTCAAATACCCTCACACTTAAGTCATTGATTGTCCTCAAGCAAATAAGATAAAATTAAAAGACAAAGAAAAGAAAAAAATAATATAGCCAAAGTACTTTAGCATGTTCTGGACACGAGATCGGATCGGAGCACTGATAATAGGAAGATTTGTTAAACAAGTAATTCTTTCTAGATGTTAAGGGCAATATGTTAAAGGCAAGCAAGTCAAAGAAAGTTAAACATATGACTCCATCAAAAAGTACACACGAGTATAGCATTTACAGTTGAAGGATACAGGTAGTTCATGTAACACCCTTCACCCGTATTCAACGTCGGAATAGGGTTACGAAGCATTACTGGACTTATAAAACTATTTAACATTCATTTCACATACAATTAGTCAATTCAAATACATTCATTTACAACCAATCATTTTGTCCCTAATATGAGCCTACGAGGCCTTAGACATGTTTTAAAAGTGGTTCGGGACTACACGATAACTTTGGAAATTGTTAGAACACTTAGAAAATTTTCTCAAAAATAGGGGACACACGCCCATGTGGCCCGGCTATGTGTCTCACACGGCCAACAGACACGCCCATGTCATAGGCTGTCTAGACATTCAAAAAGGAATCATATGACCGTGTACCAGCCCGTGTTCGACCTCGTGTAACTCTCTGACTTGGGTCACACGGCCAACACACACGCCCATGGCTAGCCCTTGTGCCCTAAAAATGACCATATACCCTCGTGTGCCAAGCCATGTGCTAGGCCGTGCAAATCCTGTAGGGTATACTGACATATGCCGAACTGCCAAGTCACAAGCTCGTGTGTGAAGCCGTGTGGAGCATACTGACTTAATTTCAATTTCAACACCAGGGGACACACGGCCTTGTACATGACCGTGTATCACACACGGCTGAGACAAACACCAATGTCTCTACCTGTGTGGACAAAAATAGTCTATTTACCAAGCCATTTTGCCACCCATACTAGTATTCACTTGTTGGAATGCCGATACCTCTATGGCTCAGCAAAAAATAAATAATTTCATCGATTCAAACCATGGATTCATGTGCAACGAATGAATTAGGGTGAAATAATGGTTTCAAAATTTTTGAAACTTCAATCTAAGTAGACACCGACGTCTCGGCAACGAGAATTCTGATCTACTATCTAATCAAGCCGCAACCTTTTATGATTTCGACCTCTACGTAATCCACCTAGTTTGACGATGAATGAAAGAAATCTCCAAAACAATTTTGGAGGTTTCTTTGCTTGATGGCTGCTAGACCTCACAAGCAAAGTTTTAGTTTTTTAGGGGTTTAAGAAAGAAAAACTCTCTATCTCTCACCTTTTATAATTGGTATATATATAATGAATCATGATTCATAAAAGTTTTATACTAACATAATAATAATAATTAAAAATAAATAAATAAAATAATGTTTTAACATAAAGTTATAATTACATTAATTATAACAAGGATTTCAGTAAACAATATTTATTTAAATTTATATACGAACCAAATTCATATATTAATAGAACTATGTTCTTATTATGTGTACAACATCCTTGTACATATAATATGTTCAATATATGATTACCCAATTAAATTAATTCTATAATTAATTTAATTCATGTGACAATCAAACACAATACCAACTATGTTTTATTCCGTTCATTTCAACCATAGGGTGTGACACTGTAGGTTCTTGTAACGTTAGTAGTAATACTAGAACGATTCTAATGTTCCAAACAATGGAGGGCATCTAGCAATGCATCATTGCTACCTAAGTTACACGAAGTCATGATTCGACATAACCTTTTGTGATTAACCTTTCATGTATTAGTCCTTAAGTCATTTATCTCTGGAATGGACACAAGTCATGGAATAGTCACACTTGCATAGTCCATCCCATGTTTCTTGATATCTTGAGTAGACTATGATTAACAAATAAGTATGACATCTCATATCAACTTATTTGAGCATGACCATGCATTTCTAATCTCACTCAATCAAGTGGCCTAAGATATTACTCCCATTATGTAGGAGGGACTTAACCTATATTGATCAACCATATCCCTCTACATAGATTGTGGTATATCCAACATCAGCCTTTATAGAACAGCCAGTTACGGTGTACGTTTGACTGTATCAAAATATACAACTCATCGAGGTAATGATTATCTCAAGTCTGAGGATCATATACATATTAATCACTATGAGTAATGTTGTGATATTTACATAATAATCCAAGAAACATACTCATAGCGGGTCAGTCCAATATGTTGTTCTCTAACACACATATTCATCCATTGATTTTGACACTTCATATCAATGACAACTCTTTATCATCAATCAACTACATGTTACTCTTAATGCATTATTGTTGTCCTAGTCAACAATAATACTTGACTAAGGATCTTTTAAGAATAATCATATTATTCTCAGGACATTATTAAAAAACAGTTTATTTGTACACACAGAAAAAAAACTAAAATAATAATGACAACGCCTTATATTAATAAACATGGTAAATCAAGTATGTTATTACAACCATCTCATGATTGATCTTTGGGAAAACTCTTACATCACTTACATCAACCTAATAGACAGCATAACATTACATTTTAACCAACCAATTCAAGCTTAATTCATGCATAATCTATACCACCTTTCTCATACACAGAAGACACAAAATATACCATGCCATGTAGACCAACATTACATATACAATTCAATTAAATATACACTTCCATATATGCATCATTTAACCTAAAATTCAAAAGCAAATCAATATCCACAAATCAACCATTATTCAACACATTCCACAAGATATAGACACACATATACATATATGATTCAAACATACCAAAATAGCCTAAAATGAGCCATCACTCATGGCTATATATACAAATTACAACATAAGCATTTACAAGCCAACTTAAGTGGCACAACACATTACAAAGTATACCAAAATGTCCAAAGTCCCTATACATGCCATATACTAAAATGCCAAAGTTCAAAATTACCAAGTGATAGTAGGATAGTGTGACGTAGCCTCCGACGATTCCTGAATCCGAGCTAGCTTGATTTCACTATAAAACACGGAAAATTAAACAAAGTAAGCTATATAGCTCAGTAAGCTCGTATGAAATAAACTCAATTCAATTATAAATA
This sequence comes from Gossypium australe, assembly GCA_005393395.2. NCBI lineage: Eukaryota > Viridiplantae > Streptophyta > Magnoliopsida > Malvales > Malvaceae > Gossypium > Gossypium australe. The sequence goes on from CM016626.1 coordinate 118,458,469, forward strand.
TTCATATCAACCAATTGAATATAGCAACATTTAGATCATTTATGTAACAAACCTTTCATATGTTTAATCATATGTTTATATGTGCACTTCACAATTTCTTCGATTTAAAACTTATACGGTTCATGTACATACTTGTACTATCTTGTATCAATCTCATACTCAACCACATCTTTCATTTACTCATTGAACCATTCGGAATACTATCTTATACATGGAAAACCCGTACACGAAGTGCCACATATATAGCCGAAGCTATCTTGATCACATATCAGATATATGCTCACTGTCAAGCTATCAATGAGTCTGCTCACATAAGCTGTGGGTCAAAATGTAGCTACACGGTACTGCTCACACAAGCTATCAAGTAACCAAACACATGCCAGTATACTCAGCCACCGGTAGGACGTACAAGACAGCACTCGGATCACATAATCGCATAAAGCCCCTAATGACATGTCACTAGTATCCAAATCTATTCCTAAAGCTCAATTGACAATTTCAATGTCAAATTGTCATCGAATCATTGTCGAATATGTCTGTAATCTTGTATTCATAGTTTATGCAATATCAAAGCATTAAAAACATAATTATAACAAAGCTTATTACATACGAACTTACCTCGGATGTAAAAATAGCTAAACTAGTCAATTAGTTAAAAACTTTGTTTTTCCTTCGATCTAGATCCGAGTTTCACTTTTCTTGATCAACATGTGACCAAAATTAACTTATTTAATCATCTCCCTATTCAATTTAATCCAAAATTTACTTTAAGGCATTTTTACACAACTGCCCCTAATATTTCACATCTTTTACAATTTAGTCCTTATTTCATAAAAATCACAAATTCATGAAATTTAATACTAAACCATGCTAGCAGAATTAGCATTATGCCCCTAGCAGCCCATATTTTTCATTTATTTCACATTTTAACCATGAATTTTACACTTTTCACAAATTAATCCCTAATTTGCATTTTTACCAAAAAAAATCACTTAACAAAACTTGTATAACTATCATCAAACGTTCAAAATCTATCATCAAACATCAAAATACATGCTTATTCATCAATGGAAACTTTCTAAATCTTTACCAGTTTTGTAAAATAGTCCATGGGCTAGCTAGACCTAGTTGCAACAATCACAAAACATAGAAACATTAAAAACCGAGTCAAAAATCATTTACATGTTGAATGTACCATGGCCGAACCTTCAAAGCACAAAAATGGTGCCTTTTTCTTTCTTTTAATTTGGCTAGAATAAGATGGAAGCGTTAAAATTATGTTTGTTTTATTTAATTAACTTATATTTACAAATTACCAAATTAACCTTGTTATTAATTCATTGAAATTCATTAACCATGTCCATCTTTCTCCACTCACACTAGTATTGGTCTAATTACAACATAAGGACATCTAATCTAAGATTCCTTAGCTATAAATACATTTAACTAATAGAACATCACTTTTACACTTTACGCAATTTAGTCCTTTTTATCAAATTGACCAATCAAACGATAAAATTTCTTAACGAATTTTTCACACGATTATTCTATCATACTGTCAACATTAAAAAAATAGTAAAATAAATATTTTGACCACAGATTTGTGGTCCCAAAACCACTGTTCTGATTTGACTGAAAATGGGCTGTTACAATTCTCCCCCTTAGGGATTTTCGTCCCCGAAAATCTTACCAGTGAATAGGTTAGGGTACTATTTTCTCATAGCTTCTTCAGGTTCCCACGTAGCTTGTTTGAAACAATGACACAATACCTTTACTACAGCTATGTGTTTATTTCTAAACTCTTTATGATACGAGCATGCCCGGGGCGTCAAGGTTTTAGAACTTAACAGCTCGAATCAAAGCCAAGGCGATTTGTATCCTTTGGTGCACATCCCAAAATGAGCTTATTTTCAGCTCATTTGAGTTCGTTTTAGCTTATTGAATTTGATTTGCATTTATTTTATTTCATGCACTTTAATTGGCTGAATAAATTTATTTATTTAGTTAGTTAAATTCTGCTCAAAATAATTAATTAAACAAATGTGTTACTAAAATTGGGCATTTTTACTTTTAGGTATTAATGTGTGTTTATTATTGCATGTGTTTAATGTGTCTTAAGCTACTACATAATTTTATTGTGTTCTAGCTAAATTAATATACGGGAATTAATGAGTTTTAGCTGCTTAATTTTAATGAGCCAAATTTAATTTGCAGCCATCAACTTGTTTCAGTTATAACATGATTATGCTCAAAGTATGGCCGCCGAATTGAATGTAACTTCCTGCCAAATTTATGAACTAAATTTGTTGATTTAATGGTGTAGGAACAACCGAATAAATGGTGCCAATTTTCCCAATTTAATATGTTGATTTTATAGACAATGGAATAATTCAAATGCTGCACATTTAATTGCTACAGCCAATATGGGAATGTTTGGAAGCATGGGGATAAAATAATCAAGCAAAACAAATGAAAATCCTTGTCTTCTTGTGACTAATGGACGGCATGAAAGAACAAAGCAAGCTAAGTACAAACTTTTAATCCATGAGCATTATAAATTTTTAAATCAAAAAATGGATAAAAGGGCATGGACGGCAAGTGGAAGGCCATGATGAATTGAACATGAGGGAAATAAAAAAAATATTTCAAAGAATTGGAGCATGAACTTGGACGGCTTGGTGAAGGAATATTATGGACTTGGAAGGCACATGGAAATTATGGATGAATAAAATAAAGCATGTGTGTTGAGTGCATTTAATGGAAGGCAAATTAAACAATTGAAATTGAAGGCATTAGGAAACATGGACGGCACATGGGGTTTGACAAGCCTTGAATTAAATAACGATTTGATGAAGGCATATATGGAAGCATGCGTGAATTTGTACAAGAGATAGTGGCCATATTATTTTAATGGTTTGGACAGCAATAAAAGTTTATGCATGCTAAGAATGAAAATTAGTATGGAGCTGAAACTTAATCTTTAAATTTGAGCATGGGCAGCCAAAATGGAAGCATATTGGACAACAACTTGGACGACACATGGACATGGGAAATGAAATTAATTTCTTTACAATTAGGTGCATTGGCCGAACAGCCTCTCCATTTTCCATTTCTTTTTTTTTCGGCTAGCTTGTAGATTAGCCTATAAATATCTTGCTGTTTTCATTTTGCAGGAGACAAAATTTTCATGAATGAATTTTTATGAACGTTGTTCATTTGAGTGAGTTTATCTCCTCTCTATCTTTTGTATGAGTTTCAATTCCAACTTATCAAGCTTTGCTTGTGGCGTCAGTCGTTTCTCATCCATTTATTTATACCAACGGTTCTTATCTTTTTAGATAATGGGTCTTGGTCCATCATCGAATTCCATCTTTCCACCTTAACAATATAAGAGACGGGGTGACACTGATATATAGTGTTGAATCCTTCTTAAGTTAAGTTCGTATTTCCGATTCCATCTTCGATTACCATTTTTCACCTTAAACATTATAGAACAGGGGTGACACTCTTTAGTGTTGAATCTGAAACACCCCAAACCCGGCCCACGAGCCTCGACCAGATCTGGTATGTTCCTCGAGTAAAACATTTCAAAACTTGTTTGTCACTTTGGAAAATTTGGGTGGTTTTGAAGAAAAATTGATTTGTGTTGTGTTCGAGTTGTAAACGAGTTTCTTATTGAAGTCTATATTTTTAATAAAGCGTTAAAAACATTGCCGAGTTCTTAGAGTTTACTATTTAAATTGAAAATCATTTGTATTTATGTGTCAAAACATTTTAAGATTTATTTTTAAGAAAAGTTACTTAAACTTTAATTTGATAGGAATCGTGCCATAACAAAATAATTAAAATGCATGCATAAACAGTTAATAGCAATGGCCTTTTTACATCAAAAACAAAACCCAAAATAAATTCAAAGTACTTAAAATAAAAAGTCCAAATAAAATAAATTTCGTGCTGAGCATGGCCACCACAAGCTCCTGCCGACCCGGTCCATCTACTGAGCATCACTTGAAAAATATCCCACAACAGGGTGAGTCAAACAGACTCAGTGTGTAACAACCAACACTAAGTCCTAACGATTCAGGCATATCAGATCATACATATACATATAGCAATTAAACATAATGATGCAAACCCGAACCCAAGCCTGGATACCGTCCGCTACACATCACCCGTACCAACCATCACACCGTGGGGACTACTAAGTCGACCCTTCATCCGCTACACACCATCGAAGGCAGTCGCTGCAGACGACGTGCTCATCGCCCTTATATATATTGTGGCATAACCACCAGATAATATTTTGTGACATGAGTCACCACATTCAGATTACGTGACATAAGTCACCACATTCAGTTATTGTGGTATAGAACCACCAGATCACTTCCCCTTTTCAAATTCACCCATATGCATAAACCATGTCATATTCCTTATTCACATTCTTATAGTTTCACATATGTGTCATAACAGATCATATTATACTCATAGTAGGAGTAGGTAAACGTACCTGAGTACTTTGTACCATTGCATGGTACTCTTAGCCACATCTTACACATTCTTATTAACACATTTATTAAAACATAACTATAAATCTATTAAGGCTTAGTGTGGGGTAACACCTGGTATACTTAACGCTTTCGCTGAAATCCCAAAAACCCGATCTAATGCTTTAGATCCTTAATTCCTACATTCGGCCAACACTTAGTATTTTAGCTAAAGGCCATTCGGCCAAATAATCAAATCCTGAATCCTTACCTTGCTGCCATTTCGATCACTCCACAAATCCCGAAACTTTGTGATATTCCTCCTTGCAATTGGCCAACTACTAAATCACTTAACCGGTTAAATTTCGGCTTTTGAACAAACAAGTAACAGATCTAAGTCACTAACTATGGCCTTGGCCGAATATACATGTACACTTACCTGATGGATTTAAATCCCGAAAAGTATCCCTTGGTTGTGGTATCTGTCGAAATACCTATAAGCCCATGTTAGATCCAATTCTAACATTAAATCACAATAAGCAGCCCCTTGGCCAAATGTCACACAACTTATCTTGGATATTGCAATCCCGGAACCTCCTTATAGTCGACTATAATAAATCCCAAAAGAATCCTTCATAGTTTCGGCCAAAGACATTAAGGGGATTAGTACCTTGATTTTGACAGTCAGTGAAAGAAAAAGAATTGTATTTCGACATAGAAGAGGTTCCTTACCAACTTAATCAAATGTCCTTCCTTGAAGCAGAGAAATTCGGCTCTTGCTTAACTGATCCAATCGGCTCCTAAGGGGTAGAGGAGCATTCGGCTATGGCCTCCAAGATAGGAGATTCGGCTTCAAGGTAGAGATGGTGTTTCGACACTCTAATGATGAAGAGAAAAAGAGTAGAGAATGGGGCTATAAGGTTTCCGCTATGGCTCTCAAATGAGGATGGAGTATTCGGCTAACACCAAATAAAAGAAGAAGCTTGGGAAAAAGATATAGGTTCGGCCAAGAAACAAATAGGGGAGAAGAAGAAAGAAACATAAATGGCCTGATGCTCTGAAAGTTTCGGTCAACACTAAAAAGAATAAGCAAGCCGAAACTAGGTGTCTTTTTCACAAAAAGAAAACGGCACAAAAGGGGAAAGAGAGAACTAAATTTCGGCACTCATTCCCTCCCTAAATGACCGAAAATAGTCACCAAAAGAGTCCCCTGGCCGGCCACTTCTCATCCCCCTCTCAAATCCCAATTTTTCTTCCTATTTTTCCTCTTTTCTATTCATTCAAAATAATTCGAATGGGTCAACTATTATCCCTTCTTATTAGCCAAATTTTAAAAGAATAAAACAAGTCTTTATCCTCATCATTTCAAAGTCCTCTTGCCGTCCAACACTCTCCCCTCCTTGACGCAAAAACAAATGCCCATTTGCTTCCCTTGCCACTCGAACCTCCTCCCTTGGAACCCCTTGCTAACGTCACCTTCCCTGCACCCTAAGTAGCGTCCCAAGCCTCTCTACTACTTCATTTGTTGTGCCATAACTCCCACACAATTTTTCTTAATACCTCCTTAGCCTAGCTTCCTCCTTTTAAACTTAAAATTAAATAATTTCTAAGGCATTTGACTACACACTAAGGTTCACAAAATTTATAAAAACACATTCCACATACACAGACATGCTTCCACATACAAATTAGCAATAATGCATAAGCCATAAATCCAGGATATTACAGTTCTACCCTCCTTAAAGAAATTTCATCCTCGAAATTTCCCGCTAACGAACAATCGTACATCCTAACTCACCACACTATGCTATTGCTGTGCACTCTGATCTTAATAAAACTAACATACTTTCTAGGTACAGTCTCCAAGTTTACACTCAAAATTCTAGATACTTTACTAGAAATCTGAGAATGAGCTGACCCTATCACGAACAAGGCAATAAAGTGTATTCCAGAAATAGGAAACGTACCCGTTGTCACATCTGGCACATCTTCCTCCTCGCAGCGCCTGACTGCATAAACCAACCTCGGTTGTCTCGCATCTGCATCCTCAGCACCTCTGCCTGGTGCTCCACGACCTCGGTCGAAACCATTTCCTCCATGGTTAGGACCACGACCCCTCGTCGCCTGCTGACCACCTTTTCCAGCCTGATTAAAACCCTGACCTGCTGGTCGATTCCCATCTGGTTTCATAGGACAGTCCTTAATCATGTGATCCTTGGATCCACACTTAAAATAGCCCCCTGTTTTCTTCCAACACTCCCCTTGATGCATCTTACCGCACGGAGCACAAGTACGGTACTGCTCTCTTGTAACAACCTGCTGCACTTGCAGCCCATCAAACTTTAGGCCTCTTTTGCACATTCCCAGATGTCCCTGCTGATCCAAATCCTCTCTTCTGCTTATTCCGGTCCGTGTTCTGCCTCACAGAGTCCTTAATTCCTTTGGCTACCTTAGCCTTCTCTACCAACACAGCAAATTCCCGCTCTTGCTGCGGAGCTATCAATAACCTCAGATCATCCCTCAGTCCGTCCTCAAACTGGACACACCGCTCATGCTCCGTAGCCACGATTCCTCGAGCATACCGACTCAATCTTAGGAATTCAGCCTCGTACTCCGCCACGGACTTGTTCCCTTGAACCAGCCCTAGAAATGCCTTCCTCTGCGCATCTATATAATGGGTACCAACATACTTCTTCTGGTATGCCGTCTTAACATACTCCCAAGTGAGTTCCTCAGCCGTAGCACCATCCCGAACTGTGAGCCACCATTGATATGACTCATCGCGAAGAAGCGACACCATTCCTTTCACTTTCTCCTCAGCCGTTAGATCCAACTCATCCATAATTCGCTCGGTCGCCTCCAACCAATACTCAGCAGTACTGGGTGCCACCCCAGATACGCTACGGAACACCTCAGCTCCATTGGCTCGGAGTCGCTCGGGTACAGATTTTCGAGCTGCCATATTTCCACCAGCTCCAGCCACCATCTCAAGAACTCGCAGCACCGCCTGCGATACTACATCATCCCCCGTCTGATCTTGCTGTTCAACACCCACAGCTGGTGGTGGGGGTGGGGGTGGTGGTGATACCTCATTTTCAGACCCTTGACCCGACCTAACGGGTTCCGACACAGTCATTCTGCCTCGACCACGTTCTCGCACATTACGACCACGTCCTCTAGAACTTATTTCTACGATTGCGCTTTAATCTGATTTAAGAAATTTTTATGTATTAGTATTTGTTCCACTATTTATCCGCGAACAATTTTATGAAAAGAGCTTAATAGTAGTTCTTTCGTTCAATCAAAGTTTCAAGTCTTCTACCTTAATTCACAGAAACACATCCATTCAGTAGTATCTATCATACACATTCACTCTTCAAACATTTTTGTCTGTTCCTATCCCAGGGGTATTTTCATCATTTGTCCTATAGGGGTATTTTGGTACTAAATCGAGGTCCATTGGAAAATCTTAATAAGTCAAGGCACTCTGAAATTTTCAAACTCGAGGGTATTTTGGAAATTTTTCCCAAATCTAAGATGTTGCAGAAATTTTGGAAATCGGGGTTATTTTGGTAATTTCGTAAACCAGGGGTAATTTGGTAAATTTTCTCAATCAGGGTATCTTGAATTTTTGCAAAATGGGTAAGAAAATTTTATTAAAATCGAGGGTAGTATGGTAATTTTAGAAACCCAGGGCATTTTTGTAATTTTTCAACCAGGGGTATTTAGGTAATTTTGTAAATTGGGAATATTTCAGAAAATTTTATAGAATAGTTTTTACAAATCAAAAGGGTAATTTGAGGATTTTAAAACTAGGGTTTTTATAAAAATACGGCTAGTCCCTTTCGGGTTTTAATTATTGGGTTTAGCCCGTGAATAAGCCCTCTTGGTTAGGGTGAACCGTCACTACGCACCAGGTAGGATTCGAGTGGAGAGGAGGTGAGTCACTAGGACTGCTTAAATACCAAGCTCTCATTGAAACCAATCCTAGACATGCGCACAATGGTTGCCACACCCTAACTCGGCGACTTAGTCACAGGTTTGTTTAATTAGGCATTAAAGTTTTATGTAATTGTTGCGGTAAACTAGTCCTATAGTTCAAGTACTTAATATACTAATCTACGTCCCCTTTATATCCTTCTACAAATCAAACAATAAATCACACAATAGATAGGGGTACTTACCTGGTGGACCTCGGGTCGGAGACTTAGGTGCCATGCTAGAAAAACCTGCTCAATTCCAAAAAGATTTTCATAAAACTTATTTGGGCTCGATTTGCAAACGTTGTGGGCTTTAAACCCAAGGCCAAGAGTTTTAAAACTGGGCTCTGATACCAAGCTGAAACACCCCAAACCCGGCCCACGAGCCTCGACCAAATCTGGTATGTTCCTCGAGTAAAACATTTCAAAACTTGTTTGTCACTTTGGAAAATTTGGGTGGTTTTGAAGAAAAATCGATTTGTGTTGTGTTCGAGTTGTAAACGAGTTTATTCTTGAAGTCTAGATTTTTAATAAAGCTTTATTTACAAAATATTAAATTAAAAACATTACCGAGTTCTTAGAGTTTACTATTTAAATTGAAAATCATTTGTATTTATGTGTCAAAACATTTTAAGATTTATTTTTAGGAAAAGTTACTTAAACTTTAATTTGATAGGAATCGTGTCATAACAAAATAATTAAAATGCATGCAAAACAGTTAATAGCAATGGCCTTTTTACATCAAAAACAAAACCCAAAATAAATTCAAAGTACTTAAAATAAAAAGTCCAAATAAAATAAATTTCGTGCTGAGCATGGCCACTACAAGCTCCTGCCGACCCGGTCCATCTACTGAGCGTCACCTGAAAAATATCCCACAACAGGGTGAGTCAAACAGACTCAGTGTGTAACAACCAACACTAAGTCCTAACGATTCAGGCATATCAGATCATACATATACGTATAGCAATTAAACATAATGATGCAAACCCGAACCCAAACCTGGATACCGTCCGCTACACATCACCCGTACCAACCATCACACCGTGGGGACTACTAAGTCGACCCTCCATCCGCTACACACCATCGAAGGCAGTCGCTGCAGACGACGTGCTCATCGCCCTTATATATATTGTGGCATAGCCACCAGATAATATTTTGTGACATGAGTCACTACATTCAGATTACGTGACATAAGTCACCACATTCAGATATTGTGGTATAGAACCACCAGATCACTTCCCCTTTTCAAATTCACCCATATGCCACATGTCATACAAATATGCATAAACCATGTCATATTCCTTATTCACATTCTTATAGTTTCACATATGTGTCATAACAGATCATATTATACTCATAGTAGGAGTAGGTAAACGTACCTGAGTACTTTGTACCATTGCATGGTACTCTTAGCCACATCTTACACATTCTTATTAACACATTTATTAAAACATAACCATAAATCTATTAAGGCTTAGTGTGGGGTACACACCTGGTATACTTAACGCTTTCACTGAAATCCCGAAAACCCGATCTAATGCTTTAGATCCTTAATTCCTACATTCGGCCAACACTTAGTATTTTAGCTAAAGGCCATTCGGCCAAATAATCAAATCCCGAATCCTTACCTTGCTGCTGTTTTGATCACTCCACAAATCCCGAAACTTTGTGATATTCCTCCTTGCAATCGGCCAACTACTAAATCACTTAACCGGTTAAATTTCGGCTTTTGAACAAACAAGTAACAGATCTAAGTCACTAAGTATGGCCTTGGCCGAATATACATGTACACTTACCTGATGGATTTAAATCTCGAAAAGTATCCCTTGGTTGTGGTATCTGTCGAAATACCTATAAACCCATGTTAGATCCAATTCTAACATTAAATCACAATAAGTAGCCCCTTGGCCGAATGTCACACAACTTACCTTGGATATTGCAATCCCGAAACCTCCTTATAGTCGACTATAACAAATCCCGAAAGAATCCTTCATAGTTTCGGCTAAAGACATTAAGGGGATTAGTACCTTGATTTTGACAGCCAGTGAAAGAAAAAGAATTGTATTTCGACATAGAATAGGTTCCTTACCAACTTAATCAAATGTCCTTCCTTGAAGAAGAGAAATTCGGCTCTTGCTTAACTGATCCAATCGGCTCCTAAAGGGTAGAGGAGCATTCGGCTATGGCCTCCAAGATAGGAGATTCGATTCAAGGTAGAGATGGTGTTTCGGCACTTTAATGATGAAGAGAAAAAGAGTAGAGAATGGGGGCTATAAGGTTTCGGCTATGGCTCTCAAATGAGGATGGCGTATTCGGCTAACACCAAATAAAAGAAGAAGCTTAGGAAAAAGATATAGGTTCAGCCAAGAAACAAATAGGGCAGAAGAAGAAAGAAACATAAATGGCCTTGATGCTCTTGAAGTTTCGGTCAACACTAAAAAGAATAAGCAAGCCGAAACTAGGTGTCTTTTTCACAAAAAGAAAACGGCACAAAAGGGAAAAGAGAGAACTAAATTTCGGCACTCATTCCCTCCCCAAATGACCGAAAGTAGTCACCAAAAGAGTCCTCTGGCCGGCCACTTCTCATCCCACTCTCAAATCCCAATTTTTCTTCCTATTTTTCCTCTCTTCTATCCATTCAAAATAATTTGAATGGGTCAACTATTATCCCTTCTTATTAGCTGAATTTTAAAAGAATAAAACAAGTCTTTATCCTCATCATTTCAAAGTCCTCTTGCCGTCCAACACTCTTCCCTCGTTGACGTAAAAACAAATGCCCATTTGCTTCCCTTGCCACTCGAACCTCCTCCCTTGGAACCCCTTGCTAACGCCACCTTCCCTGCACCCTAAGTAGCATCCCAAGCCACTCTACTACTTCATTTGTTGTGCCATAACTCCGACACAAGTTTTCTTAATGCATCCTTAGCCTAGCTTCCTCCTTTTAAACTTAAAATTAAATAATTTCTAAGGCATTTGACTACACACTAAGGTTCACAAAATTCATAAAAACACATTCCACATACACATAGACATGCTTCCACATACAATTTAGCAATAATGCATAAGCCATAAATCCGGGATATTACAGAATCGGTTCTCGTTTAAGTTCTTTTATCCATCTCCATCTAATTATCCTTTTGTCTATTTTATTTTTATTTTATCAAACCGAACCAACTCTTATTTATTTACTTAAAGCTTCCGCAAATTCATCATATTTTCTGATTATTTTTATGAAGGCTTGATTCCTCCTCGTAGACGATTGGGCAATCCGCATACGTTTTGACTCACCCCGAGCCGGTTCGTATCATCTGGTATCAGAGCTACAAAATGAGGACTGCCGACGACCATCGTGAAGCCGAAATAAGTTCGTAACTTAAAAAAATAAAAAAAAATATTGTATTTTATTTTCATTGTATTAGCATATATTGTGTTTAAAAAAAAGGGGGAAAATTTGAAAAAAAAAAGGAGAGAGAAGTAAAAAAAAAGTTCAAAAAACAATTCGTATAAAAAAAATATACGAATACAAAAAAAAAGAAGTAAAAAAATAAAGAGTTTAAAAAAAAGTGTGTGGAATTTTTTTTTTTTGAAAGTTTGGAAGTTTTGTTTCATTACTTCTTTCCCGATCTTCAAGCTACCCTTCTTCACCGCAACGCCACTATACCGAAAATTTTTTTCAGCCGACCTCCACCCCATAACATCATTTTCCCTTGTACCAATTTTGAAGCCGGCCCTCAAGCCGCAAATAAGTCTTTCAAAAAAAAGTACGAATTTGTGAGAAGAGATTGAGTGGTAAAAGGCACGAGTGATTCATTAAAAAAAAGAGCCTTATACGAGTGAAAATACGAGTGTGAGCGATTTTTTTTTTGTGAGTGACTGTGAGTTTTTGTGGTAAGGTATTTTTTAACTTTTTATGTGTAACACCCCAAACCCGGTCAACACACCACGACTGAATCTGGTATGTCACAGGAGAAAACGACTCCTAAGAAAACAATTTGTAGATTTAATTTTGACAGAAGGGGTCATTATTTAAAGCAAGTTGTTTGATTAAGTAAAACAGGGTGGGAAAAATTGTGTGATGTTTCATAGTTTAAAGAAGCCTTTGGTTTTTATAGAAAATCCAAAATAGTTTTAGCCCAGTTGTCAAAATTGTTTGTAGTTTTTAAGAAAACCGAGTTAACCTATTGATACTACTTGTTTGTCGTTACCCGATGGTTAAGTTTTGGAAAACCCGATAAGTTGTGAATTTTGGAAAACTTTCATTTTAAAGGTTGTTTAGGCATGCCGTTTTGTTTAACTTATGTAAATATTTCCGTGATAATTTAAGCAGATCGATAAACTTCAAAGTGAAAGTTAATGGCCTTATTACAACCCGAAAACCACATTAAAAGTAAAGCAAAATCCAGAATATAATTTAAATCAAAACATACAGCAATGAGCATAGCCACCTCGAGTCTGTCCCGACTCCACATCCGCGATCTACGGATCATCTGCAACATGTAAAGGAAGGGGTGAGTCACCGAGGCTCAGTGTATAAGTCCCCAACTCGATTTCGGCATAATGAGAGAAATTGAGAGAAGAGATGAAGTTGAAAGAGGAATGAAAATGATGATTTCGGCTTTGGGTTTGTGAAAGAAAGCAATGAAACGACACCTGGATACTATGGTTACTTTGGTTTGCCACAAAAAGAGATGAAACAAAGAATACCTAGCCGAAAAATGCACTCCTAACTGGCTATTGAAATTTCGGCACCCCCTCCCCTAAGCTATCCAAACCGATTGCTCCCTTCTCCAACTAGCGTTCAAGTTTCGGCCAACTCCAAGCTCCCACACCTCTCTCCACAAATCTCTCCTTGCCACCCATTCAAATGCGTTTGAATGATTCAAACTCCACAAATTTCTCTCTACCACACACTTCAAATGTGTTGACTCCTTCAACACATATCCAAGAGAGTCCATCCTGAGCACACCACCTCCCTAGCTTTGGCGTCAAAAACAATAAGCAGAAAGGGAATTCTGCTGCTCGAACCTAGGCTCCCTTGCTCCCCCTTGTGGCGTCAGTTCTCCAAGCCTTAAGTGGCGTCCCTTGCCACTCCACCGAGGCTCCTCTTGCGTCAAAACTTGCTACCAAAAATACTAAACCCCTAGCTCTATCAGCTCCCCCTTCTTAGAAGCCCAAAACAAAAATTCCTGCTATGGCTCTGGCCAATCCATAGCTCGAGCCTACACCCTAAAGTAGTCCAAACTAACACACCTACCATTCAATACACATGCACACACATGAAATGCAAAGGCCCCGATTTAAGGATGTTACAGTTCTACACCCTTAAAAAATAATTTTGGCCTCGAAATTACCTGGTCAAAAGAGTTCAGGGTATTGCTGCTACATCACATCCTCTAGTTCCCACATGGCCTCCTCAGTTCCGCGATTCCGCCAAAGAACCTTCACCAAAGGAACCAACTTCCTACGCAAGACCTTGACGTCCCGATCCAGAATCTGCACTGGTTATTCTTCGAAGGACAAATCCGGACTCACCTCAATCTCCTCCAGTGGCACAACATGCGATGCATTTGATCGATAGCGCCTAAACATTGAAACATGAAACACGTCGTGAATCTGACTCAATTCTGCTGGCAACTTGAGCTGATAAGCTACTGGTCCTACACGCTTCAATACTTTATACGGCCCAATGAACCTAGGGCTCAATTTGCCCCTCCGACCAAACCTCAGCACCTTCTTCCATGGCGATACCTTAAGAAAGACCTTGTCACCCACCGCAAACTCTATATCTCTCCGCTTGAGATCGGCATAAGACTTTTGCCTGTCCGAAACCTCTTTCAAACGAGCTCGAATCAGCTTAACCTTATCTTCTGTTTCAGTCACTAACTCTGGACCCAATATCTGACGCTCATCCAACTCTGTCCAACATGTAGGGGTACGACACTTTCGCCCATACAGTGCTTCATACGGTGCCATCTGGATACTTGCCTGATAGCTGTTGTTGTACGCGAACTCTGCCAACGGTAGAAATTCTTCCCAACTACCCCTGAAATCCAAAACACAACCCCTCAGCATATCCTCCAAAACCTGGATAACCCTTTCCGACTGCTAGTCTGATTGTGGATGAAATGCCCTGCTGAAATCCAGTCTTGTACCCAAAGCCTGATGCAACGCTTTCCAAAACCTTGACGTGAATCTGGGATCCCTATCTGAGATAATCGATACTGGTACTCCATGCAGTCTCACTATTTCCGCCGCATACAACTTAGCCAACCTTTAAAGCGAATAATTCACTCTAACCGGTATAAAATGAGCTGACTTAGTCAAATGATCCATAATCACTCAATCTCAATCCTTCTTGCTAGGCGTAAGAGGTAACCCAGTGACGAAATCTATCGTAATCCTTTCCCATTTCCACTGCGGAATCTTGATCGGTTGCAACAGATCCGAAGGTACCTGATGTTTAGCTTTGACTTGCTGGCACGTCAGACACTTACCCACAAATTCCGTTACCTCACGTTTCAGCCCCGGCCACCAAAACTGTTCCCTCAAGTCTCTATACATCTTGCTACCCCAGGATGCATAGCGTATGGACTGCTATGTGCCTCCTGGAGAATCTTTTTCCTTAACTCAACGTCTTTCGGCATGCAAACTTTCCCTTGGAAACATATGCTCCATCACTACTCAAGCTATAACCCTCCAATCCACCATTCTGCACTTGTAAACACCGAGCACTTAAGACTTCATCCACAACTGCTTCTCCTTAACCTGACTAACTCATGACGGCTTCACTTGCAACTCTGCTAGCAACCTTCCGTCATCATACAAACTCAAGTGAGAAAACATCGCTCTTAAGTCTGCTACCACCTTGCGACTCAATGCGTCAACCACTACGTTAGCCTTACCCGGATGATATTCAATCGAGCAGTCGTAGTCCTTCAACAACTTGACAAGTAATTCACCTCATACAAGTAATGTCTCCAAATTTTCAGGGCGAAAACTACTGCAGCCAACTCCAGATCATGCATTGGGTAATTCACCTCATAAGGTCTCAGTTGACAAGAAGTATACGCCACAACTTTCCCTTCTTGCATTAGCACACAACCCAAACCAGTATGTGACGCATCACAATAGACCGTAAATTCCTTCCCTGCTTCAGGCTGAATTAGAGCCGGAGCTTTTGTCAGAATCCTCTTTAACTTATCAAAACTTTCCTACTGCTTGTCTAACCACACAAATGGAACTTCTTTCCTCAGCAACTTGGTCAATGGCGCTACAATCAAGGAAAACCCTTCTACAAATCTTTTGTAATACCCTGCCAAGCCCAGGAAACTCTAAATTTCTACCACCGACTTAGGTGGTTTCCAGTCTAACACCGACTCAATCTTCCGAGGATCCACTCTAATCCCTTCAGCTGATACCACATGACCCAAAAAAGTTACCTCCTTCAACCAGAACTCGCATTTGCTAAACTTTGCGAATAATTGCTTCTCCCTCAGAATCTGCAAGACCACACGTAAATGCGCATCATGCTCCTACTCGGATCTTGAGTATACCAATATGTCGTCTACAAGCACCACTATGAACCGATCCAAGTACGGCTGAAACACCCGATTCATCATGTCTAAGAACGTTGCCGTCGCATTTGTCAACCCAAACGGCATTACCAAGAACTCGTAGTGCCCATACCGAGTACGAAACGCTGTCTTGTGAATATCAGCCTCCTTCACCTTGAGCTGGTGATACCCCGACCTTAAATCAATCTTTAAAAAGACTGATGCACCCTTAAGCTGATCGAACAGATCATCTATCCTTGGCAACGGATACTTGTTCTTGATCGTCAACTTGTTCAGCTGTCGGTAGTCTATACACTTCCGCATCGTACCATCTTTCTTCTTAACAAAAAGCACAGGCGCTCCCCAAGGCAAAACACTCGGCCTGATAAAGCCCCGGTCCAACAATTCCTGAATCTGTGCTTTCAGTTCTACTAACTCTTTCGGCGCCATCCTATATGAAGCAATAGACACTGGCGCGGTTCCGGGTAACAAGTCTATTCCAAATTCGACCTCACGATCTGGAGGCAGACCTGGAAGCTCCTCTGGGAGCACATCAGTAAATTCTTTCACCCCTCTGATATTACTTACCGTTGACTCCTTAGCCTCCAATGCACAAACATGAACTATGTACGCCTCACATCCCTTCCTCACCATCTTCTCGGCCTTCAAAGCGGACACAACATTGGATAAATAATCTCTTCTATTACCTATCATCACCACCTCTTCACCCTCAGCGGTTTTCAGTACCATACACTTAGCTGCGCAGTCCAAACTCTCTTGGTACTTCACTAGCCAGTCCATCCCTAGGATCAAATTGAGCTCCCCGAATAGCAGTTCCATCAGATCAGCCAAAAACATGACCCCTTGGAGTTCTAGGGGTACATCCCTATAAAGTTTGTTTAATTCTACAGAGTGACCTAGAGGGCTAATTACTGTCATCTCCCTAAAAGCAATCTCAAAGTCTAAGTTCAAATTTTCCACTATGCTACTGGCAACATACGAGTGCGTCGAACCAATATCAATTAAAGCAATACAAGATAGTCCAAAAATTAAGAATGTACCGGTTATGACGTCCGGTGCGTCACCCTTCTCTCAACGCCTCGCTGCATAGACCAATCCAGGCTGTCTTGCATCAGTATTCCCGGCACCTCTGTTCGGTGCCCCGCGACCTCGTCCATTACCATTACTACCCCTGACTGAACCTCGACCCCTCTGAGGTGGCTGTCCATCCCTCCTGAATTGCGTACGACCTTGACCCTCAAACTGGATCCTAGCTGATCTTCACAAACAATCCCTTACCCGGTGCTCCATCGACCCACAATCAAAGCACCCTCTGTTTCTGGTCCAACATTTTCCCGTATGAGACTTCCCACATCGACCACACCGTGGCGGCCACTGAGTAGCAGTAATAGCCTTGCAGCTTGATTCGGCCCACCATAACGAACCCTTTTCTGTGACTTCCCAACAGACCCTGATGACCCAGAACTCCTCTTAGACCAATTCCTATCCTGGTTCCGTCTCACTGACTGTTTCACTTCCTCAGCAATCTTGGCCTTCTCTACCAAAACCGCAAATTCTTTTTCCTGCTGTGGTGCAATCAACATTCGCAGCTCATCTCTTAACCCGTCCTCAAATCTGACACAACGCTCGTGTTCTGTAGCCACAATTCCCTGAGCATAGTGACTTAGCGGAAGAAACTCTTCCTCATACTCCGATACTGTTTTACTCCCCTGAACCAAATTCAAGAATGCCTTACGTTGTGCATCAATATAACTAGACCCAACATACTTCTTTTGATAAGCTGCCTTAAAGAAATCCCAAGTGAGATCATCAGCTGTCGCGCCATCCCGGACCGTGAGCCACCATTGATAAGATTTATCCCGGAGAAAAGATACTATCCCCTTCAGCTTTTCCTCAGCCGTAAAGTCTAGGTCGTCCATTATACGTTCTACCGCCTCCAGCCAATATTCAACCGTATTGGGAGCCACTCCAGACACACCCCTGAATACCTCAGCTCTATTAGCCAGGAGTCGTTCTGAAATAGATTTCCAAGCCCCCACACCTCCACCTGCTCCAGCTACTCTTTCCAGAACCCGCAGCATCTCCTGTGACACTGCGTCATCACCACCCGTCTGATCCTAAAACTCCACGCCCTCAGCTAGCGGCGGTGGTCCCTCATTTCCCGACCCATGGCCAGACCCAGTTGGTTCAAACAAAGCCATTCTACCTCTACCTCATCCACACGTGTTACGACCACGTCCGCGAGTACTCATGACTGGCGTTTACGAATTAATCTGGTTTAAGATATTTTATGAATTAGACTAATTCCACTGTTATTACAACACAATTTTATGAATGGTTTAATAGAGTAGTTGTTTTCGCAAGTGCACACAGCCCTATGGTCTCAGTCTCTAAAATAACCTCCTATCACTATTACTCATATGACAATCATCATAATCAAGTACACAGCAGTTAGGGGTGCTTACCTGGGCGAATCGGTGCCGGAGACTCGGTGCCATGCTTCCCAAAATTATGCATTTCTATCCAAAACTATTTTGTAAACCAATTATTAAAACATTTTAAGCCTCGGGCCCACAGCCGCGCTTTTGAACTTGGCTCTGATACCACAATTGTAACACCCCAAAATCGGTCAACACACCACGACCGAATCTGGTATGTCACAGGAGAAAACGATTCCTAAGAAAACAGTCTGTAGATTTAATTTTGAAAGAAGGGGTCATTATTTAAAACAAGTTGTTTGATTAAGTAAAATAGGGTGGGAAAAATTGTGTGATGTTTCATAGTTTAAAGAAGACTTTGGTTTTTATAGAAAATCCAAAATAGTTTTAGCCCAGTTGTCAAAATCGTTTGCAGTTTTTAAGAAAACCGAGTTAACCTATTGATATTACTTTTTTGTCGTTACCCGATGGTTAAGTTTTGGAAAACCCGATAAGTTGTGAATTTTGGAAAACTTTCATTTTAAAGGTTGTTTAGGCATGCCGTTTTGTTTAACTTTGCAAATATTTCTGTGATAATTTAAGCAGATCGATAAACTTCAAAGTGAAAGTTAATGGCCTTATTACAACCCGAAAACCACATTAAAAGTAAAGCAAAATCTAGAATATAATTTAAATCAAAACACATAGCAATGAGCATGGCCACCTCGAGTCTATCCCGGCTCCACATCCGCGATCTACGAATCATCTGCAACATGTAAAGGAAGGGGTGAGTCACCGAGACTTAGTGTATAAGTCCCCAACTCGATAATATTAATGCTCTTACACAATTTCATAAGCCAACATGCAAGTCATGCAACTCGACACCTAACCATCTGTACTCCTATTTCTACCCCGTGTGGTCAAAACCACTGGTGACCGTAGTCATAAATAATATCGGTGTGGTCAAACCCACTGGTGATCGTAGTCACAAATAATATCTATGGGGCCAACCCATAATATGGTCAAACCCACTGATGACAATCCCGTATAATAATATCCGTGGGGCCAACCCACTGTGGTACCAAACCACTAGGATGAGTCACAAAATAGCAATAGGTGGTACCAAACCACTAGTGATCAAAACCACTGAGACTTAGTCACAATAATATATGCAAAGTGGGGCCAACCCACTGTGTTGCCAAAACCACTGGTGACAGTCTAAATCATCCTTCCCCCTCCTCTCATCATACCCACATCAATGAACATACTTTTCATAACATGAATGTCAAGCTTAGCATACAATAGTCACATATCATGGCATATACAACTTTTAACCAAGGCATTTAACATCAATCAAATCATAAGGGACTTACCCGGAGTCCTCGCTTATACCCACGAGGGTAGCACATCGTAAAACATTATTTTACGCCACTATTCCGGCATTTAACAAATCACATAACAAAATCATATTAACCTACGAAGTGTGTAAGAGTTACACACCTAATTACCCGCAATACGACACTATCTACGCTGATGCTGTAGTCAATCGACACCACCACGATCTGCCTACTCTCCTGCTCAGATGCTGGTCAACACCGAAGTGGCCAGTCACGAACCGCAGACACTGTTCTCCTTTTGAAATTAGGGGCTGGGGTCTCAGATTTAACCCCCCTTACTGCTTGGCTAACCTTCGAGTCCATAACCCACCTTAGTCACTAACCGAATCAAAGCAGAGATTCACAAACCAATAAAGTTAATGATTTAGACTAAAGTCCTTACCTAGATCGACAACACCCGAGCCTTCAGGCTTAAATCACAAGCCAACAAATCTCGGAGATCAACAGAATGCGGCTACACTCCTTCCTACAATCGACCAAGCACATCACCATGAATCTAATAGCCTTTCGGCTTAGGCATAAGTCCCAAAAGAAATAACCCGGAACAAAAGGAATTGTCCCCCTTACCTTAGGCTGGCATATTCGGCTTGGAGATCCTGAGAAGAGAGATTAATTTTGGCACCCAGGAAGATTGAGAGAAAACGCAAGAAGAGGAATGGAAACATGAGCACAGATATTCGGGTTTTGCCAAGAATCGAAAGTGAAAAGAGGGTTAGAGGGTTTCGGCCTTAAAAAGCAATTTAAGAGAAACAAGAAGGAAGATTCGGCTCCTCAAAGATTGAAAAGGAATGAGAGAAAAGAAGGGTAAGATGATTCAGCTATGAGTCCAAAAGAAGAGAAGAAAAGATGTTAATAGAGAGGGAGAGTGATGGTTTCGGCTTTAGTACAAGATGAGAGAAAAAGAAAGAAGCTCTAGGTGTTTTTCGGCACAATGAGAGAGATTGAGAGAAGAGATGAAGTTGAAAGAGGACTGAAAATGATGATTTCGGCTTTGGGTTTGTGAAAGAAAACAAAGAAATGGCACTTGGATACTATGGTTACTTCAGTTTGCCACAAAACGAGATGAAACAAAAAATACCTAGCCGAAAAATGTACTCCTAAGTGGCTATTGAAATTTCGGCACCCCCTCCCCTAAGCTATCCAAACCGATTGCTCCCTTCTCCAACTAGAGTTCAAGTTTCGGCCAACTCCAAGCTCTCACACCCCTCTCCACAAAACTCTCCTGGCCACCCATTCAAATGCGTTTGAATGAGTCAAACTCCATAAATTTCTCTCTACCACACACTTTAAATGTGTTGACTCCTTCAACGCATATCCAAAAGAGTCTATCCTGAGCACACCACCTCCCTAGCTTTACCATCAAAAACAATAAGCAGAAAGGGAATTTTACTGCTCGAACCTAGGCTCCCTTGCTTCCCCTTGTGGCGTCACTTCTCGAAGCCTTAAGTGGCGTCCCTTGCCACTCCACCAAGGCTCCTCTTGCGTCAAAACTTGCTACCAAAAATACTTAACCCCTAGCTCTATCAGCTCCCCCTTCTTAGAAGCCTAAAACAGAAATTCCTGCTATGGCTCTGGCCTATCCATAGCTCGAGCCTAGACCCTAAAGTAGTCCAAACTAACACACATACCATTCAATACACATGCAAACACATGAAATGCAAAGGCCCCGATTTAAGGATGTTACATTATGTTTATTTTATTTTATTTTATTTTTTTCTTGATAACATATTTCTTTCAGCAACGATAGCATGTCTTTATATTTTGAAAGAAGAAGTACTGTAGATGGAGATTGGTTTGACCCATCATACAACCAAGCGAAAGGCGACGTGATCAAAGAAACTGAGGCTTTAGAGATCAAGGATGTTTTAATGATGTCAAGAAGAATAACAAGTCAAACATTCCACCGTTTCAAGGTAGAGCCGATCCGGATGCATACCTTGAATGGGAAATACGAATAGAAATGGTTTTTAGGTACCACGATTATTTGGAAAGTAAGAAAGTAAGGCTGGCGGAAAATAGTTTCACCGATTATGCCATGACTTGGTGGGATCAATTCACCAAGAGTCAAAAGCGAAATGGAGAATACCCAATATTAACGTAGTCTGAAATGAAAGATGTGATGCGCAAGCGGTACCTCCCATCTTCCTATCATCGAGAGCGAACTTCTTCAACACAAAGGACGGAGTTCAGAACAGCACGGCAATACCCGACCAAGGACTATTCTAGAAGAGATTATTACCAAGACTCCTACTCAACGCAGTCTTCGAGACGGAGAGAAGAAAGATATGAGTTCGAATCCTTTCGAGGCGACGAACGAGAAGGAACAAGTTATCCCTCTTTTGCTTCAACGAAGTCTCTATTGGAGAAACGTTCCCGAAGAACTTATCGAGATACCTATGAGAATGCTATCCCTTCTCTTGAACAAAATTTTGATTCTTTTGTATCATCTTCATGTAGTAATGTAAAGACGAGAGAAAAAGAACAAAAAAGAAAAGAAAGGCAAGAGAAGATCATGAGAGAAAACGAGCGAATATGGAACAAACTTGAGAAAAAGGAAAATGAAAATAAGGGAAAAGAAAAAGAGAGAGAAAAAAGAAAAAGTGTGCGAAAAGGAAATGAGAAAACGAGATGAGCAAGTAGAAGTGAGTGTTTCTGAATAAGGTAAAGAATTTTGCCAACCTTGTTTTCAATTTTTATTCGTCCCTTAAGCAAATTTTGTGTTTGTACATGCAATTCGTGTACATGGAATCCCCATTTTGTTTGAAAAATGTTGATTCGCGAATAAAGCATCGACTACATTACATGCCCTAGGAGAGAAGGTTTGATACGAACTCACTTAAGAAGCCTGTGACAGACGTCAACCATGACCTGATTGAGCTACCTAATGGGCCAATTACACGTTCCCGTACCAAACAATTCAAAGATGCCGCAATGGTTTTGGTGGCACAAATTTGGAATGACGATAGAAGAGAGCCCAAAAACATGCTGAACTCTTACAACTTATTTGAAGTTGAATATACTAGCTAGTCCGACTGCTAGTTTATTTAACACTTTAAATTACGCATGTTTTATTTTCAGTAGTAGCTTCATTTTCTTATTTCATATTTATTTGTTTAGATAGTACAAGTTTTTAATTAGTCTTTGTCGAAGTTGAATATTAGTATGCTCTTACCTAGTGTTTAAATAAGGTGATTAAAATTCTGTTCTAACTATATTTAGTCGAATTTTAATTAATGTGATTTATACATTTTGTAGTGCTCCACGTTTTTGATAAGATGTCATAGAAGATGG
The DNA here is from genome assembly GCA_005393395.2 of Gossypium australe. NCBI lineage: Eukaryota > Viridiplantae > Streptophyta > Magnoliopsida > Malvales > Malvaceae > Gossypium > Gossypium australe. Next base: position 118,481,615 of record CM016626.1, read on the forward strand.
TAGCTGAAAGACAAACAAATGGAAAGCACAAAATCAATTTTTACTCAAGGCATGGGACGGCAAGGCATAAAGCATCATGGTGGAATTAAAGGAATAAATAATTGAAAACCACCAAGGCATGGGTGAGTGCATGGACAGCATGGTGGGTATAAACAATTGAAGAATTAACAAAAGTGCAAGTGTAACACCCCAAACCCGGTCAACACGCCACGACCGAATTTGGTATGCCACGGAGGAAAACATTGTGAAGAATAACGAGTTAACGATTAAATTTTAGTGAAAAACTCTTTGTTGATTTAAGCTTGTAGAAATCAGGTGTATAATAAGTTAAAAACTGGTAATTTAATTTGAAATTTCGTAAATAAATCTTTAGAACCTAGTTGCAAATCCATAGATTAGAAAACTAATTATAATTTTGAAGGAAACCCAAGCGATTAGTTCGAAAACCATTTCTAACTGAAATTTGGAAACTTAAGTTTCGGAAAATCGTTTGAGTTATCAAAAACACTTAAGTTGTTAAAGATTATCAAATGATTTATTTTACGCGATGGTAACATTTTGAAAACCATTTCGTTTTGTAGTTTAGAAAACTTTGTGCATAAATTAATATATCAACCATGTAATTTCTAAGCCATATTTAAAACAAGTCCAAAACGTATAAATAATCCAAAAACATAATTAAAAAGGCCTTATTACAAATCCAAATAAAGATGTAAACCAAATTAAGATAAAATAAAGTACCCAAATCGAAGTTCTTATAAAACCGAATTTTTATTGCATGGCCTCCTCGAGTTCATCTGACTCCTCATCCGCAATTTTACGGATCACCTGAAAAGATAAGGGAGAAGGTGAGTCACCAAGACTAAGTGCGTAAATCCTTCCCCCGATTAATGCAACATACTTACACAATTCATAACCGAGTAATGTATATATAATGCACCCAACCTAACCATCCATAACTCCTTTTCTACCCCTTGTGGTAGCAAACCACTGGTGGTGCCAAACCACTGGTGACCCAAAGTCACGATATCCAATAATGTGATGCCAAATCACTGGTGACCCAAAGTCACGAATAATCAAGTTGTGGGGCCAACGTACGTGTGATACCAAATCACTGGCAACGATCCCGATATATCAACAGTAGGGCCAACCCACTGTGGTGCTAAGCCACTGGGACGAGTCGCTATGAGATGCCAAACCTCTGGTGTCCCAAAGACACGGATATCAAATCCTTCCCCCTCCTCTCATATCACCCATAACCATGCAATTATTATGCAAATCATGCTATCATGCTCTAATATGAACATATAACAAATATATCGTAGATCATGATATTAAACAACATATATCAACATCATATCGAAACGGACTTACCCGAATCCTTGCTCATAACCATCAAAGTATCATATCAAGATCTCACAATTTTTGGCTTTAAAAACATGATTAGTATATTTATGTATATAAATTACCGAGTTATAAAGTGTGTAAGATACACACCTATCACTAACGCAAGCACTAAATCTCGAAGACCCGATCTACAGCACTCGATCTCCTTGTCCTACATTCGGCCAAACCACAAAACTATAAACAAGGCCATTCGGCCACACCAACACATCCCGAGAGGTTATCGTACGAAATACTAAATCTTACCTATTAACTTACCCAAAACGATTGTCAGAGAATTAAGACTTGAGTCGATTACTTCTAAAATCCCGAGGAGTCCCCTTCCAAAACCGATTGAAGAAAACCAAATGAAGACCTACCCTTGTTGATATTCGGCCAAGACAACCCAAAAAGAGAATGGGAAGTTTCGGCAATATGGTTAAATGGTGAAGGGAATTTCGGCTATGATTGATTTGTAATAACAAAAAGGATTCGGCTAGAGTGGAGAAAGAGAAAGGAAAAGGAAGAAAAGAAAGAAATTGCAATGGGAGAGGGATGTTTTCAGTTTTGGGCAAAAGTGGAAGAAAGAAAAAGAGAAATGGGGAGAAGGAAGATTCGACCAACCGCTAAAGATGAAGAAAGAGATGAAGGGAAAAGGGTTGGTTTTAGGCTACAAAGAAAATAAAATATGAGAGAGACTCAAATGAATATTTGGCCAAATGCCTAAGAGAAAATTCGACAAACCACAATGGTCTTTTCGGCTTTGACACAAAACAAGAAAACAATGCCAAAACTAAAACAAAATTGTACCTAATGCCCGAGACACAATCGGCTAAGGAGGAAGATTTTGGAGAGGAAAAGAAAAAAATGCAAAAGATGCACAAAATGCAAGAATTGACCAACTAAAACCCCCAAATTCCTATCAACATTCGGCCAACCCCCCTAGACACCCATACCGTCCACATTCATGTCAAACATTCTACACAAAACTTTCCATAGCATAACACCTTACATCATGCCTTATGTTCTCACATCAACCTTTAATCAAATGATTTCTTTCCCAAACATCAAGCTTTCCTAATCTATTATTCAACTTGCCATAAAAAGTTAAAGTCCAACTTACCATATGTATAATTTGACCAATACTTAATGTAAGGTGCATAAATATAAAGTCTTCCAATTGCAATTCATGCAACTCGAACCACTTCCCTCAAGCAACCATCCATGTGCCATAACCACCTTGCCACTAATTCCTCATGTGCTAGAATTAGACACTTAAATTAACTCAAGTGTCAGGATCACCTAATCCACTTCACTAATTTCTTCAAACTAAAAAAATTATTCTAGCTTAGCTAATAATTCCAAACCTTCACAAAATAACAAGATGATACTCAATTTTTTTTTCTAAAGCCCAAGGTCCAATTGGCCCAATCCTACTAGGCCCAATTTCGGGATGTTACAATTCTACCCTCCTAAAAAAATTTTCGTCCTCAAAATTTCCAACTAACAGCCGTGCATCCTTACTCACCACACTACGCTCTTGCTGCGCACTCTGATCTTAATAAAACTAACATACTTTCTACTAAATCTTGGAACCCTAACCAGACCCAACTGGCTCAGACACAGCCATCCTACCTCGACCGCATCCACGCATAACACGACCCCGACCTCGAGTGCTCATGTCTAAAGTCTCGACTTATCTGATTTAAAAGTTTTATGCATTAGTCATTATTCCACTATCTTTAAAACACAGTTTTATGAATAATTTTAATAAGAAGTTGTTTCGCGAGTATATCCAACCTATAGTTATGATTCTCTAGAGTAGTTCCTACTACTATATAGTCATATTATCATCATCATATCATCAAAATCAACAGTTTGAAGTACTTACCCGGGCAGATCGGTGCTGAGACTCGGTGCCATGCTTTTCAAATCATTAAATTTTCAACAAAACATTTTAAGACCATGCTTTAAATCATTTTTGGGCCTCGGGCCCACAGCCAAGCTTTTGAACTTAGCTCTGATACCAATTTGTAACACCCCAAACCCGGTCAACATGCCACGACCGAATTTGGTATGCCACAGAGGAAAACATTTTGAGGAAAAACGAGTTAACGATTAAATTTTAGTGAGAAACTCTTTGTTGATTTAGGCTTGTAGAAATCAGGTGTATAATAAGTTAAAAACTGGTAATTTAATTTGAAATTCCGTAAATAAATCTTTAGAACCCAGTTGCAAATCCATAGATTAGAAAACTAATTATAATTTTAAAGGAAACCCAAGCGATTAGTTCGAAAACCATTTCTAACTGAAATTTGGAAACTTAAGTTTCGGAAAATCGTTTGAGTTATCAAAAACACTTAAGTTGTTAAAGATTATCAAATGGTTTATTTTACCCGATGGTAACGTTTTGAAAACCATTTCGTTTCGTAGTTTAGAAAACTTTGTGCATAAATTAATATATCAACCATGTAATTTCTAAACCATATTTAAAACAAGTCCAAAACGTATAAATGATCCAAAAACATAATTAAAAAGGCCTTATTACAAATCCAAAATAAGATGTAAACCAAATTAAGATAAAATAAAGTACCCAAATCGAAGTTCTTATAAAACTGAATTTTTATTGCATGGCCTCCTCGAGTTCATCCGACTCCTCATCCGCGATTTTACGAATCACCTGAAAAGATAAGGGAGAAGGTGAGTCACCAAGACTGAGTGCGTAAATCCTTCCCCCGATTAATGCAACATACTTACACAATTCATAACCGAGTAATGTATATATAATGCACCCAACCTAACCATCCATAACTCCTTTTCTACCCCGTGTGGTACCAAACCACTGGTTGTGCCAAACTACTGGTGACCCAAAGTCACGATATCCAATAATGTGATGCCAAATCACTAGTGACCCAAAGTCACGAATAATCAAGTTGTGGGGCCAACCCACGTGTGATACCAAATCACTGGCGACGATCCCGATACATCAAATGTGGGGCCAACCCACGGTGGTGCTAAACCACTGGGACTAGTCGCTATGAGGTGCCAAACCTCTGGTGTCCCAAAGACACGAAATATCAACGATCCAAGTGTGGGGCCAACCCACGTGTGATACCAAATCACTGGCGACGATCCCGATATATCAACTGTGGGGCCAACCCACTGTGGTGCTAAGCCACTGGGACGAGTCGCTATGAGGTGCCAAACCTCTGGTGTCCCAAAGACACGAAATAATCTGTGGTACCAAACCACTGGAGGTGCCAAACCTCTGGTGTCCCAAAGACACGGATATCAAATCCTTCCCCCTCCTCTCATATCACCCATAACCATGCAATTATTATGTAAATCATGCCATCATGCTCTAATATGAACATATAACAAATATATCGTAGATCATGATATTAAACAACATATATCAACATCATATCGAAACGGACTTACCCGAATCCTTACTCATAACCATCAAAGTATCATATCAAGATCTCACAGTTTTCGGCTTTAATAACATGATTAGTATATTTATGTATTTAAATTACCGAGTTATAAAGTGTGTAAGATACACACCTGTCACTAACGCAAGCACTAAATCCCGAAGACCCGATCTACAGCACTTGATCTCCTTGTCCTACATTCGGCTAAACCACAAAAGTATAAACAAGGCCATTCAGCCACACCAACACATCCCGAAGGGTTATCGTACGAAATACTAAATCTTACCTATTAACTTACCCAAAATGATTGTCAGAGAATTAAGACTTGAGTCGATTACTTCCAAAATCCCGAGGAGTCCCCTTCCAAAACCGATTGAAGAAAACCAAATGAAGACCTACCCTTGTTGATATTCGGCCAAGACAAATCAAAAAGAGAATGGGAAGTTTCGACAATATGGTTAAATGGTGAAGGGAATTTCGGCTATGGTTGATTTGTAATAACAAAAAGGATTCGGCTAGAGTGGAGAAAGAGAAAGGAAAAGGAAGAAAAAGAAAGAAATTGCAATGGGAGAGGGATGTTTTCAGTTTTGAGCAAAAGTGGAAGAAAGAAAAAGAGAAATGGGGAGAAGGAAGATTCGGCCAACCACTAAAGATGAAGAAAGAGATGAAGGGAAAAGGGTTGGTTTTAGGCTACAAAGAAAATAAAATATGAGAGAGACTCAAATGAATATTTGGCCAAATGCCTAAGAGAAAATTCGACAAGCCACAATGGTATTTTCGGCTTTGACACAAAGTAAGAAAACAATGCCAAAACTAAAACAAAATTGTACCTAATGCCCAAGACACAATCGACTAAGGAGGAAGATTTTGGAGAGGAAAAGAAAAAAATGCAAAAGATGCACAAAATGCAATAATTGACCAATTAAAACCCCCCAAATTCCTATCAACATTCGGCCAACCCCCCTAAACACCCATACCGTCCACATTCATGTCAAACTTTCTACACAAAACTTTCCATAGCATAACACCTTACATCATGCCTTATGTTCTTACATGAACCTTTAATCAAATGATTTCTTTCCCAAACATCAAGCTTTCCTAATCTATTATTCAACTTGCCATAAAAAGTTAAAGTCCAACTTACCATATGTATAATTTGACCAACACTTAATGTAAGGTGCATAAAAATAAAGTCTTCCAATTGCAATTCATGCAACTCGAACCAGTTCCCTCAAGCAACCATCCATGCGCCATAACCACTTAAATTAACTTAAGTGTCAGGATCACCTAATCCACTTCACTAATTTCTTCAAACTAAAAAAATTATTCTAGCTTAGCTAATAATTCCAAACCTTCACAAAACTATACTAAGCACACAATAAAAATCATATTTGAACTAACACAAATAATAAGGTGATACTCAAATTTTGTTTTCTAAAGCCCAAGGTCCAATTGGCCCAATCCTACGAGGCCCAATTTCGGGATGTTACAGCAAGTGTGTGATAGTGGAATTGCATGTGCAAATTAATTGAAGCATAAACGGCACAAGCATTGACTTTGAATTAAATGAATTACCATGGTGGGTTTTAAAGATGAACATGCGGCACTAGCTTCCAAAGATTGGAGCATGATGAAAGGGAATTTAAAATCGTAGCACTTGGGGGAGTGGGACGGCAATGGCATGTTGAGATGATGGAACATAAAATAAGCAAACTTTGTTTTTTTTATGAACATGATGGACGGCTATATTGGGGAATAAAATCAAGTATTTGGGTGAGTGGTGCATAAATGGCACAAGCAATTGATTAATCAACATGATGATCCTAGTGGAGCAAAACGGCATAACAACCTGAAGGAATAATAATGTGAATTGATTTCTTGGTTGGCACCTAGCATGGGACAGCCACAATTTGAATGATTTTTAATTTCCTTTAATTTGTTTGAGACATTGGGCTACCGAGATTTAGCCTATAAATATTTGTTGTTTTCCCATTTGTAAGACACCTTTGAATTTGAATGAATGAAGAATTTCTTTTGGTGAGTTTAATTCACTCTCCTAATTCTCAAGGTTTGAATTGACTTATCTAGTTTCTAGTGGCGTCGTTCTATCCTTTTTTCGAACTTATCATCCTCTCGGGTGTGGCATTCATTTATCTATACCGTTGGTTCCTATCTTGCTAGATAGTGGGTCTCGATTTTATTTCGAAACTCCTTTCATCAATTTGAAACTTATAAGATCCGGGTCTTTAATTTTTATTAAAGGTTCTTTCTTGTTTCAAATACGTATCCATCTCAACCTCTCACCTATCTTTACCTTTCGAAGATATTATTTCCAATAAAATTATCCCTTTTGTTAATTAAAAGAAAAACTACCTAATTTACGATCAGGCAACATTTACGATTCATCTTCAAACCCGAGACGGACCGTATCAGTTGGTATTAGAGCCAATCAAATTAGGCACGTTTTGATCATCTTGAGTTTTCTTTTCTGAGTAAGTTTAAAAATATATATATATCGTTGTATCTTGATTTTCAAACTCTTCAGAATTCACCACCTCTACTGTCGAGCCTTATTTTCTGACCCACCACCTATCAACCTTTCTACCCTTTCAAAGCCTACCTTTTTCCAAAACCAATTTTAACCTTTTTACTCTAGAAAAGTCCTACAAGTTGCTAGTAAGTCGAAGGCAACCTTCTAGAATCTAGAAGAGTGAATTCGAGCGGTAAAAGGCAAGAGTAATTACATTAAGAAAAAAAAAGCCAGAAATTGAGTGAAAACACGAGTGTAAGTGTTGATAATTTCTTTGTGAGTGAACAAGTGAGGATTGTAGTGAGGATTAATTAATTTTGTTTAACATGTCTAGGAGCCCGGAATGTCGAATAATAAGCGATGAAGCATCCGACGCCGCCGGAGGTGGAAGAGGATTGCAACCCCGACGAAATGATCCTGAAAGGAGAGATCCGGATTTGCAAACAGTAATGCGAGAAATCACACGTTTGTTCCAATCAATCAACGAACGATTGGATCGAAGAGATGAACGAAGGCCTCGAGCAAACACCCCTCCAATTCTGAGAAGGGGACGAGAACTGCCTTGGTTACATGACAACGACATCTATGAGCCGAGTGAAGCCGACATCAACCCGGCTTTTGAACACGATGAACGGAGAGGAGGTCCACGAGTCCGTGAGTGAAGAGATCGAGAATGGGCCGATGACGACTTGAAGAATATTAAAATGGCGACTCCTGCTTTCCAAGGGCGGTCCGATCCGGAAGCCTACCTTGAGTGGGAAAAGAAGGTGGAGTTAATTTTCGAATGCCATAATTATTCAGAAAATAAGAAGGTGAAACTTGCTGCCATCGAATTTTCTGATTATGCCATTATTTGTTGGGATCAATTAACAACGAGCCGAAGACGGAATGGTGAACGTCCAATATCTACATGGGTGGAAATGAAGGCACTAATGCGGAAGAGATTTATCCCAACCTACTATCACCGCAAATTGCATCAAAAGTTGCAAAGCCTAACTCAGGGCCACTGAAGCGTGGAGGATTACTACAAGGAAATGGAAGTGGCCATGATCCGAGCCAATGTAGAGGAAGAACAAGAAGCCACAATGGCACGCTTTAGCGCCAGCCTTAATCGAGATATCGCAAATGTTGTAGAATTACACCATTACATCGATATCATCGAAATGGTTCACATGGCAATAAAGGTCAAAAAATAGCTAAAACGAAGAGCTACGCCTAGAGCAACCCCCAATCATGCTTCAACATCTAAGTGGGGGCAAGTGACCAACAAACGGGACATACCGAATCGAGCCAAAGAAACAAGTGGTGCACCCAAGTCTAACAAACCAATCGGTGAGACGAGCAAGGGCAAAATGGAAGCTCTTCCGAATCGATCCCAAGACATTAAGTGTTTCAAATGTTTGGGACGAGGCTATATAGCAAGTTAATGTCCAACCCGAAACACTATGTTTATTCGAGATAATGGCGAGATTGAATCTGAAAGTGAAAAGGAAGATGATGCCAGTGAGACGTCCCAAGACGAGGAAGAAGTAGAACAAGCCGAAAATGGAGAGATCTTGGTGGTAAAAAGGATTCTTAGCTTACAAGGCGTCGAAAATGAACAACAACGCAAAAACATCTTCCATACGCGTTGCTAAGTAAAAGGGAAGATTTGTTGCGTCATTATTGACGGAGGAACCTGTACTAATGTGGCCAGCACCATATTGGTGGAGAAACTTGGATTGTCTACCACCAAACATCCCCATCCGTATAAATTACAATGGCTTAACGACGGGGGAGAACTTAAAGTCACAAAACAAGTTTTGGTCTCCTTTGTAATAGCAAAATATCAAGATGAGGTCTTGTGCGATGTGGTACCGATGCAAGCGGGACATCTCCTACTTGGGCGACCTTGGCAATTTGACAAGCGAGCAATCCATGATGGCTACACTAACCGGTACACTTTTAAATACTTGGGCCGGAACGTGACACTAGCTCCGCTAACACCCAAACAAGTTTACGAAGATCAGTTGAAAATGCAGGCATCAATGGAAAAATCAAAAGGAAGCGAGTGGAAAAATAAGAAAGAGAAAGAAAAGAATTTAGAAAAAAAGAGGGGCAAGAAAATTAGTGATAAAAAAAGATAGTGGGAACAAAAGGAAAAGGAAACGAAGGAAAAGAGTGAAAAAGAAAGTGGAAAAATGAGTGTTTTTGCAAAAGCAAGAGATATTCGAAAAGCTTTGTGTGTGAGACAACCGATGTATGTCCTACTATACAAGGAATCATTTTTGAACACTAACGACTTACACGAGAATCTTCCTTCTTCTGTGTTGTCTCTGATTCAGGAATTCGAAGACATATTTCCAGATGAGATACCAAGTGGTTTACCGCCCATTCGAGGCATAGAACACCAAATTGACTTGGTGCCGGGAGTTTTTCTGCCCAATCGACCTGCGTACTGCAGTAATCCCGAGGAAACAAAAGAGCTCCAAAAGCAAATCACTGAATTGCTAGAAAAGGGATATATCCGAGAAAGCCTTAGTCTATGCGCGGTACCGGTGCTACTAGTGCCAAAGAAAGATGGTTCGTGGCGGATGTGTGTCGACTGTCGCGCGATCAACAAGATTACCGTCAAATACCGACGTTCGATACCCCGACTCGATGACATGCTCGACGAGTTAAGCGGAGCTCGAATCTTTACAAAGATTGATCTCAAAAGTGGCTACCACCAAATTAGGATACGAGAAGGCAATGAATGGAAAACGACTTTCAAAACAAAGTTAGGTTTATACGAATGGTTGGTAATGCCATTCGGACTTACAAACGCTCCAAGTACTTTTATGCGACTTATGAATCATGTTTTACGAGCTTTCATTGGCAAATCATGTGTTGTTTATTTTGATGACATTTTAGTGTACAGTAAATCTTTGGAGGATCACATCCAACGTCTACGTGCGATCTTAGAAACACTGCAGAAAGAGGTATTGTACGCCAATCTCAAGAAATGTTCTTTTTGTACTGACAAGGTTGTTTTCTTAGGATAAGTCGTAAGTGCAAATGGCTTAGAGGTGGACCAAGAGAAGGTTCGAGTAATCCAAGAATGGCCCCATCCTACAACGACTAGCCAAGTACGAAGTTTCCATGGGTTGGCTAGTTTTTAGCACCGATTCGTGCCCAACTTCAGCACGCTAGCTGCTCCTTTAACGAGCGTGATCAAGAAGAATTTAGCCTTCCATTGGTTCGATGAGCAAGAACGGTCTTTTAATGCCATTAAAGAATGTCTTGTTAAAGTTCTATTGTTATCCCTTCCTGACTTTACTAAAACCTTTGAAATTGAGTGTGATGCATCAGGTGTAGGGATCGGAGCCGTTCTAACTCAGAATGGAAGACCGGTGGCGTACTTCAGCGAGAAATTGAGCGGAGCTGCACTCAATTACCCCGTGTATGAGAAAGAGATGTACGCTCTAATAAGATTGCTTGAAACATGGCAGCACTACTTGAGGCCGAAAGAGTTTGTTATTCATTCAGATCATGAAGCGCTCAAGTACATTAAAGGTCAACATAAGCTCAACAAACGGCATGAGAAATGGATCGAGTATTTAGAATCGTTTCCGTACGTAATTAAGTATAAGAAAGGTAAGGAAAATCTAGTAGCAGATGCGTTATCACGAAGGTACACTTTATTAACCTTTCTTGATTCTAAATTACTTGGTTTCCATCACATTAAGGAATTGTATGCTAATGATGCTGATTTTGGCAATGTCTATAATGCTTGCGAGAGTGATGCTTTTGATAAGTTTTACAGGCATGAAGGATTCCTTTTCAAGGAAAACAAGTTATGTATACCGCAAGGTTCTATGCGAGACATGCTTGTGTTAGAGGCACATAGTGGTGGCCTTATGGGTAACTTTGGAAGAGACAAAACATTGTCCACTATTCAAGAACATTTTTTCTGGCCAGGAATGAGAAAGGATGTCGAACAGATTTGCGAACGTTGCATAGCTTGCAAACGAGCAAAATCGCGGGTCTAGCCTCATGGTTTATATACGCCCCTTCCTATTCCAGACACTCCGTGGACCGACATTTCCATGGATTTCATCCTTGGAATACCGAGATCAAAAATCGAGAAAGACTCAACTTTTGTTGTAGTTGATCGTTTTTCTAAAATGTCCCATTTTATCCCTTGTTCTAAGACTGACGATGCTGTGCATATTGCAAACTTGTTTTTTAGGGAAATCATACGACTGCATGGAGTTCCGAAGACGATCGTATCTGATCGGGACGTAAAAATTTTAAGTCATTTTTGGCGAACTCTGTGGGGAAAGTTAGGGACGAAATTACTATCTTCGACCACGTGTCATCCTCAAACGGATGGACAAACCGAAGTAGTGAACCGAGTCCTATCAACCTTGTTGCGAGCATTGGTGCGGAAAAATCTCAAAACGTGGGAAGACTGTCTGCCCCATATCGAATTTGCTTACAACCGAGCTGTTCATTCTGCAACTAAATTTTCGCCTTTCAAGATTGTTTACGGGTTTAACCCTCTCACTCCTCTTGATTTATTGCCATTGCCTTCAGATAAATTTATCCATTCTGATGCTAGGAAAAAGGCGGACTACATAAAGGAACTGCATCAAAAGGTGCGCGAGAATATTGAGGCAAGAACCAAGCAATACGTCGAACGAGCTAACAAAGGTCGTAGACGCATTCTCTTTGAACCAGGGGACTGGGTTTGGGTTCATATGCGAAAAGAAAGGTTTCCCACGCAAAGGCGATCTAAACTTCTCCTAAGGTGGGACGGTCCATTTCAAGTCCTTGAACGAATAAATGACAACTCATACAAATTGGACTTACCAGGTGACTATAACGTGAGCGCGAGTTTTAATGTTTCTGATCTTTCTCCTTTCGATGTATATGACGATTCGAGGACGAATCCACTTAAAGAGGGAGGGGATGATACGAAATCACTTAAGAAGCCTGTGACGGACGTCAACCATGACCCGATTGAGCTACCTAATGGGCCAATTACACGTTCCCGTACCAAACAATTCAAAGATGCCGCAATGGTTTTGGTGGCACAAATTTGGAATGACGATAGAAGAGAGCCCAAAAACATGCTGACCTCTTACAACTTATTTGAAGTTGAATATACTAGCTAGTCCGACTGCTAGTTTATTTAACACTTTAAATTACGCATGTTTTATTTTCAGTGGTAGCTTCATTTTCTTATTTCATATTTATTTGTTTAGATAGTACAAGTTTTTAATTAGTCTTTGTCGAAGTTGAATATTAGTATGCTCTTACCTAGTGTTTAAATAGGGTGATTAAAATTCTGTTCTAACTATGTTCAGTCAAATTTTAATTAATGTGATTTATACATTTTGTAGTGCTCCACGTTTTTGATAAGATGTCATGGAAGATGGTAGCTAAAAGACAAACAAATGGAAAGCACAAAATCATTTTTTACTCAAGGCATGGGACGGCAAGGCATAAAGCATCATGGTGGAATTAAAGGAATAAATAATTGAAGACCACCAAGGCATGGGTGAGTGCATGGACGGCATGGTGGGTATAAACAATTGAAGAATTAACAAATGTGCAAGTGTGTGATAGAGGAAATGCATGTGCAAATTAATTGAAGCATAAACGGCACAAGCATTGACTTTGAATTAAATTAATTACCATGGTGGGTTTTAAAGATGAACATGCGGCACTAGCTTCCAAAGATTGGAGCATGATGAAAGGGAATTTAATATCCTAGCACTTGGGGGAGTGGGACGGCAATGGCATGTTGAGATGATGGAACATAAAATAAGCAAACTTTGTTTTTTTTATGAACATGATGGACGGCTATATTGGGGAATAAAATCAAGTATTTGGGTGAGTGGTGCATAAATGGCACAAGCAATTGATTAATCAACATGATGATCCTAGTGGAGCAAAACAGCACAACAACCTGAAGGAATAATAATGTGAATTGATTTCTTGGTTGGCACCTAACATGGGACGGCCACAATTTGAATGATTTTTAATTTCCTTTAATTTGTTTGAGACATTGGGCTACCGAGATTTAGCCTATAAATATTTGTTGTTTTCCTATTTGTAAGACACCTTTGAATTTGAATGAATGAAGAATTTCTTTTGGTGAGTTTAATTCACTCTCCTAATTCTCAAGGTTTGAATTGACTTATCTAGTTTCTAGTGGCATCGTTCTATCCTTGTTTCGAACTTATCATCCTCTTGGGTGTGGCGTTCATTTATCTATACCGTTGGTTCCTATCTTGCTAGATAGTGGGTCGCGGTTTTATTTCAAAACTCCTTTCATCAATTTGAAACTTATAAGATCCGGGTCTTTAATTTTTATTAAAGGTTCTTTCTTGTTTCAAATACGTATCCATCTCAACCTCTTACCTATCTTTACCTTTCGAAGATATTATTTCCAATAAAATTATCCCTTTTGTTAATTAAAAGAAAAACTACCTAATTTACGATCGGGCAACATTTACGATTCGTCTTCAAACCCGAGACAGACCGTATCAAGGTTCGTCTTGATCAAGCAAGGTAAATTCGATCTTCGATTTTCAGCTTGTGAAGACAAGCAAGGTAAGAATGACTTTTGCCATACCTCGCATAAAGGTAAAGTCAATTTCTGTCTTTCAACACCTAAAGGTAAGACTCTTGGAACCTATAAGCCCATTTTGTTTTCTTCGGATGTTGACAAGAACCACGTTGCTGAATCCGTTCTTGTAAAGTCTTTAAAATGTGGTGTTCTTCATTGTTCTATCTTGTTGGATAATGGACTATCTGTTTTGGTTCTTAGCAAAAAGATAATTGTTTTCGATAAGTGTCATGAAGCATTTGTTGAAACAATTTTGTTCATATCAGATGTTGAAAGAGCTCATAATGATGATTGCCATTTTGTAAAGCATTTAAATCATGAATTATTTGAATGCCCTATTTTGTTTATTGATGGTCTATTTGTTTTAAAAGAAGACAAAAAGAATTTTGTGTTTGTTAATTTTTATTCACGTGCGAGTACAAAGCCAGGTTTGAATGTTCAATTTCGAGTGCCATGTGTGTTTTCTTCATTACTTGCGTGTGACGACTATATCTATCACTTGATGTGTTATTCGCATGTTTATTTTGACTTCTGGAATCCAATTAGATCGTATGCATGCTTTAAAGCTTATCCGCTTTTGTTCCAAAATTTTGACAAGGCTTTGATCCTTTTGTATGATAAAGTGCTTATGCCTGCCCGCATGCGATTTATTTGTTTGGGGTTGTTTTTTTTATTCAGGTTGCAAGTATGTTTAAAACATTTCTTGCTAATTCTTGAATTTTCTGTTCAGGTATTGTGATTATTATTCGTCCCGTTTGATCGAGGAAAGACGAGCAAGGAGTTTTGTTCGGACAACCAACGGGTCGATTCGAGGACGAATCGTCTTGAAGAGGGAGGGGATGATACGAGCACGCCCGGTGCGTCAAGGTTTTAAAACTTAACAGCTCGAATCCAAGCCAAGGCGATTCGTATCCTTTGGTGCACATCCCAAAATGAGCTTATTTTCAGCTCATTTGAGTTCATTTTAGCTTATTGAATTTGATTTCCATTTATTTTATTTCATGCATTTTAATTGGCTGAATAAATTTATTTAGTTAGTTAGTTAAATTCTGCTCAAAATAATTAATTAAATAAATGTGTTACTAAAATTGGGCATTTTTACTTTCAGGTATTAATGTGTGTTTATTATTGCATGTGTTTAATGTGTCTTACACTACTACATAATTTTATTGTGTTCTAGCTAAATTAATATGCAGGAATTAATGAGTTTTAGCTGCTTAATTTTAATGAGCCAAATTTAATTTGCAGCCATCAACTTGTTTTAGTTATAACATGATTATGCTCAAAGTATGGCTGCCGAATTGAATGTAACTTGCTGCCAAATTTATGAACTAAATTTGTTGTTTTAATGGTGCAGGAACAACCGAATAAATGGTGCCAATTTTCCCAATTTAATATGTTGATTTTAGAGACAATGGAATAATTCAAATGCTGCACATTTAATTGCTACAGCCAATATGGGAATGTTTGGAAGCATGGGGATAAAAAAATCAAGCAAAACAAATTGAAAATCCTTGTCTTCTTGTGAGTAATGGGCGGCATGAAGGAACAAAGCAAGCTAAGTACAAACTTTTAATCCATGAGCATTATAAATTTTTAAATCAAGAAAATGGATGAAAGGGCATGGACGGCAAGTGGAAGGCCATGATGGATTGAACATGAAGGAAATAAAAAAAAATATTTCAAAGAATTGGAGCATGAACTTGGACGGCTTGGTGAAGGAATATTATGGACTTGGAAGGCACATGGAAATTATGGGTGAATAAAATAAAGCATGTGTGTTGAGTGCATTTAATGGATGGCAGATTAAAAAATTGAAATTGAAGGCATTAGGAAGCATGGACGGCACATGGGGTTTGACAAGCCTTGAATTAAATAATGATTTGATGAAGGCATATATGGAAGCATGCGTGAATTTGTACAAGAGATAATGGCCATATTATTTTAATGGTTTGGACGGCAATGAAAGTTTATGCATGCTAAGAATTAAAATTAGTATGGAGCTGAAACTTAATCTTTAAATTTGAGCATGGGCAGCCAAAATGGAAGCATATTGGACAGCAACTTGGACGACACATGGACAAGGGAAATGAAATTAATTTCTTTACAATTAGGTGCATTGGCCGAACAGCCTCTCCATTTTCCATTTCTTATTTTTTCGGCTAGCTTGTAGATTACCCTATAAATATCTTGTTATTTTCATTTTGTAGAAGACAGAATTTTCATGAATGAATTTTTATGAATGTTGTTCATTTAAGTGAGTTTATCTCCTCGCTATCTTTCGTACGAGTTTCGATTCCGACTTATCAAGCTTTGCTTGTGGCAGCAGTCGTTTCTCATCCATTTATTTATACCAACGGTTCTTATCTTTTTAGATAACGGGTCTTGGTCCATCATCGAATTCCATCTTTCCACCTTAACGATATAAGAGACAAGGTGACACTGATATATAGTGTTGAATCTTTCTTAAGTTAAGTTCGTATTTCTGTTTCCATCTTCGATTACCATTTTTCACCTTAAACATTATAGAACCCGGGGTGACACTCTTTAGTGTTGAATCGGTTCTCGTTTAAGTTCTTTTATCCATCTCCATCCAATTATCCTTTTGTCTATTTTATTTTTATTTTATCAAACCGAACCAACTCCTATATATTTACTTAAAGCTTCCGCAAATTCATCATATTTTCTGATTATTTTTCCGAAGGCTTGATTCCTCCCCATAGATGATTGGGCAATCCACATACGTTTCGACTCACCCCGAGCCGGTTCGTATCACTTTAATTTCTCGAGCTAGAATTCTGACTGGTTCTTTATTGTACGTCATGTCAAGTTGAATCTTAATTTCTGTCGGAGAAATTACATGTGATGGATCTGATATATATCGGCGCAACATGGACACATGAAACACATTGTGGTTCTTTTCTAATTCTGATGGTAATGCTAGCCGATATGTGATAAACCGTAAAAGCAACATATTTTAATCCCACATTTAGCATACTTTTGGATGAGTTATCCTCTGATTTATGTAAAAAGGTGCTCTTAATCCTTTCTTTTCATATTTTATACTCAGGAAAGCACCCAAGGATTAAAAGAACGAGAAACGGGCTTAAAAGGCACCAAATTGGGCCAAGAGAGAAATCGACACAGCCTGGCCCAAAGACTACACAGGCGTGCCTCAGTAAAAGTCTGAACATGGCCTGGCCATGATTCATACGGGCGTGTGCCATGGCCGTGTCCTGGTTGCTGGAAAGAGCAATTTCATTCAGGAAAGGATACTTGGAGGCAAAGAAACACATTCCAAATTAGGATACTTAGGGGCCAAGTAAGGCATCTCAAAGTCTATATAAACACCCAAGGGGGCAACTTGAAAGGGGGAGTTCGGCAGAAGCCGAAATCGGCGGTTAGCTAGGCCAATGAGCCAAGCCGGAAAGGTCAGATTTGTGGGAATCACTCGAAGATAGCCAGTTGATCCATCCCAAGAAGCTGGAATTCTACTCAAGACGGCGGATTCCTCCTTCAATTCCTTTAGGGAGTTTTAGGGATTTCTTACGTTTTGTTTTATCTTTTCTCTTGAGATGTTTTCTTCATTTGTTATGAACTAAACCCCTCCGATACCTGAAGGGGATGAAACCTAGATGAATCTTGTTATTGTTTTCTGAATTATATGATAAATACTTAGTTTGTTCTTAATTATGTGTGCTTAATTCTTGATTTAATATTTTGCGGATATTGATTCAAGTTTGATGTGCTTAGGTGGAGGAGGAATAGACTCTGCCTAAGAGTAAATCTAGCATAATTAAGCGGAGTTGATCGTACGCCTAGAGATAGGGTGACGAGATTTTTTCGGATTAGGGTGGAACCTAATATAAGAATCCATAGATCGATTTACTGCTATTCTAGGGGGTTATTATAAGAGAACGAGGGTTCCACTAATTAACCTAGGGTTAGACGTTATTCGCCTTGAGAGAGGGTTTAATATACGTTAGGGAGTCCTACTGATCAAACTAAGTGAATAAATTGTATGGTTAGATAATAAGTGAAGTCTAGGTGGATTCTTCCTGAGGGTCTCGTCATGATCAACTGAGTTTTTCTTCTAGTTATTTCCCAATCCGTTCTTTTTGTCTTTGTGTCTTTAGCTTAGTAGTTGTTAATTTAGATTAGATCAACTTCACTTTGTTCTAGGCTAAATAATAAAAAGAAAGTTAGTATTAGTACTTTTAGTTCCTTTGGGTTCGACAATCCGGTCTTGGCTAAGCTATACTACTGTTTGATAGGTACACTTGCCTTTAAACGTTGTCAGAGTTAGTTTCCAGGTTTGATCATTCGTTTTATAAATTTTAAAGCTCTGATTTCAGCGATCAAGATTTTGGCGTCGTTGTCGGGGAACTAAAATATTAAGAAAGCTTAATTTTTATTACTTTACCCAATTTTTTTTATTGCAATTTATTTTTTATTATTATTAGTTTTATTTTTTTTTCTTTGCTAATTTTTCTTTTATTTGATTTGATAGGTAATTTTAGTCTATAGAGGAGATGGCACTAAATAACTATCAGTGGCAAGTTCTGAGGACAACGCCAATAAATGCCGCCAATGTTTTCAACCTCGACGTGGTCACCTGGTTATCTAACTACCTAGAGATGATGAATAAAAAGATTGATGGTTTGGATAGTCTCACGCAGGTACACCTATTAATGCAATATGACTCGAATCTAGGAGGCGCGGTGAATCTTGAGTACCCACCCTACGGATATGGCATGGAAAATGAGCAAGCTCACTATACGGGTAACTATTCTAGACCTCAAAATAATTTTTATAGTGACACTTATAATACAAGTTGGAGGTACCATCCCAATTTCTCGTGGGATGATCAAAATAGCCAAAGACCAGAACGTCATCCAGATTTTCAACAACCACCTCACCAATAAGAAGAGGAGTCGAACATTGAAGAGATGATGACAAAATTCATGACAACCACAGAAAACCGCTTCCAAGATACTGAGAAAACACTTAAAAACAACGAGAACCGAGTCAGGGAACTTACTAAGTTAGTCAAGGAAGTCGCTAATGCAGTCCAACAACTCGCAAAGCTAACGGCAGAACGACCGCAAGGACGTCTACCAAGTAATATTGAAACTAACCCGAGAGAGCAAAATCAATCCATTTACGATAGTGAAGGGTTAGGCGTACCAAACACAAGGGAAGAACCTGTGGTAAGTGAAGGTAAGGTTGAGGTGTGCCATGATATACCGAAACCGGCAATTACAGAATACCAACCTCGTGTGCCATATCCTGATGCAATAAAGAAAGACCACATAGAGGAAGAATTTGGTGAACTCACACTTCGTGTAGACGATGAAACAATCACTCTTCAAGCTCTTGACTCAGCTAGGACATCGAGTAATAAAGGTTCGAACGTTAATTCTATTGATAATCATTTGGTTCAACCTTCTTTACAGGAAGCATCAGGAAATCACTTAGCTGAGCTAGATCTTAGGCCTTGTGCCAACAAAGAAGAATTACATGAGGAACGAAGCCTTAGGGTCGACAAACTAGAAGAGTGGAAAACACAATTTAAAGAAGAACCGGAACCACATTAAGTGAAACCGAAGGAAACCCCAGATGAGCTGATAAGAACAACAAATCACATCAAAACAGAGGATCGGGTATTGTTCAATAAGGAAGACCGACGAATCACCAATTCAGACCTCAAGGAAAAGGAAGAAATCACTTTTGAGGTACTTAATGTCTTCCTATACAACAAAGTCGAGGTAAGCAATCCTAAATCCAACACTTTTGAGGTAAACATTACTCGACTTAAACTTTACATCAAAAATCGAGTTGACCGTATGGGAAAGGATTTTCACCTCCTCAAACCACCACGACCATACAAATGAGAGGTAAAGTCTAGCTTAAGACTATAAACGAGCTCTTCTCGGGAGGCAACCCGAGCACTAACCCCATTTTTACATTTTTTATTTTTATTTTTTACTTTTATTTTTCCTTTTAGCACCTAACCATAAACTAACCAAAGTGCAGATTTCCATACCACACGGCCTTGCACACAGCCGTGGCAGTGACCGTGTGGCCACCATAAGAAGGTACAAGGGCGGGGGCAACCACCAGATCCATAATTTCTATTTAACCCATTTTTTCCTTTTTCTTTTCCAATTGTCTTTCTTCTTTCATTTTTCACTATTTACTTTATTATTTTCTTCTTATTCTTCGTACCATTTAGATTTAGCTTAGGACACAATAAAATTTGACCGACTACTTCGAGGATTCAATTTCAAACAGTTCGAGACGCTTCCCCATGTTCACCTCCAATCCTATCCAGTTTCTTTTCAATGACTTCATCCAAAATTCAGGATGTTTTACTTCTCTCCCCATCTTATGATATTATGATTATATTGTAACACCCCAAACCCAGCCTAAACGTTACGACCGGATCTGGCATGTCACATAAAAGGGTTGTTTAAAAACTGCGCGTTTGTTAAAAATTTCGAGTTTAAATATTTATTCGCTTGTTATCCTTTTGTTAATATTTTGGAAAACGGTTATTAAGGGTTTAGGAAATTCCCGTATTGAACATTTGATAACAATAGCCAGTAATCATATTTAAAGCTAAACCAAATAAAATACCAAAAATACAGTTAAATTGGCCCTATTACATAACAAAATCCTAGTTACAAATAAGTTTAACTAAGAGAACGAGTTTACGAGAAAAACATTGTATGGCCACTACAAGTCTGCCTCGACTCCCAAATCCGCGATCTACGATTACTTGCAAAATTAACTAAGGGGTGAGTCATCGAGACTAAGTGTGTAAATCCCCATCTAGTAGATGTTAAGCTCTAACACAGATTCATATGCAGATATGCATGTCATGCAACCCATCCAACCTATCCGTCCGAAACTCCCAACTCTACCCCGTGTTGTACCAAACCACTGGTGGTTCTAACCCACTGGTGACCGAAGTCACAAATAACATATGTGGTACCAAACCACTGGTGACGATCCCTTTTTATAATATGTGGGGCCAACCCACTGTGGTACCAAACCACTGGGACGAGTCACAAAGATAAGTATATGTGGTACCAAACCACTGGTGACCCAAGTCACAAACAACCATGTGTGGGGCCAACCCACTTTGTGGTACCAAACCACTGATGACGATCCCTTTTGACATTATGTGGGGCCAACCCACTGTGGTACCAAACCACTGGGACGAGTCACAAAGATAAGCATATGTGGTACCAAACCACTAGTGGTTCCAAACCACTGACACTTAGTCACAATGTAATAAGAAGTGGGGTCAACCCACTGTGTGGTACCAAACCAGTGGTGACAGTCTGATAATCATATCTTCCCCCTCCTCTCATCATACCTATCTCTATGCCATGATCATCAGTCATAATAATTCGTGTATGAGTATGACATGTATGCAAATAAAATATCAAAGATAACGCATGAAACGAATTACCATCATAATCAGAATAACAAATACGACATAACCAAGCTAATAACCTCTAAGGGTATAACAGTAATTTTACCTACTAGGGGTATTTTCGTAATTTACTCACCAAGGGTATTTCAATAATTTCGTACCAGGAATGGCCTTTCCGAAGGCCCAACGTCGCCCCGAGCTACTCAACTACCATTTCTGGTCGAAATGGACTATTGGGCCTAAAACCCGATTTTGGCCTATTCGGGCCCACACACTCGTGTGGCCCACCTAACACAAATCTAGTCACGTATATAAGTTTGGGAAATTATTTTGATGTAATAAGGCCATAGTCGAAGTACTTTATTTTCCTCTTAATTATTATGTACGAATTGTTATCACGTAAAGTTTAAGTAAATTTATTCTAAAACAAACCCTAAACGTTTTGTCACCTAAAGTAAAAGATTTTTAATAAAATAAACTTGTTTCCAATTCATGCCCAACCCAAACCAATCTTTCTTACAAAACACACAAGTTTTTCCTAAGTAACAAAAGAATTTTGAACCGGTTTACATCGAGGAACATACCAAATCCGGTCAAGGCTCGTGGGCCGGGTTTGGGGTGTTTCAGCGTGGTATCAAAGCCCAGTTTTAAACTCTCGGCCCTGGGTTTAAGGCCCAAAACATTTTCAAAAAAAAATTAGGCCCAAAAGAAATTTTGTGAAAATTTTGGGAAATAAGCAGGTTTTTCTGGCATGGCACCTAAGTCTCCGACCCGAAGTCCACCAGGTAAGTACCCCTATCTCTTGTGTGAATTATATGATAATTTGTAGAAGGGTAGAAATGGAATGGAACGTAGAATAGCATGATAAGTACTTGAACCCTAGGACTAGTTACCCCAACAATTACATAAGACTTAAATGCCTAATAAAACAAACCTGTGACTAAGTCCTCGAGTTAGGGTGTGGCAACCATTGTGCGCATGTCTAGGATTGGTATTCGGTGGGAGCTTGGTATTTAAGCAGTTCGCGTGACTCACCTCCTCTCCACTCGAATCCTACCTGGTGCGTAGCTACGGTTCACCCTAACCAAGAGGACTTATTCATAGGCTAAACCCCTAACTAAAACCCGAAAGGGAACTAGCTGTATTTTCATAAAAACCCTGGTTTTAAAACTCCTAAATTACCCTTTTTATTTGCAAACATGATTCTATAAAATTTTCTGAAATATTCTTGATTTATGAAAATTACTAAAATACCCCTACTTGCAAAATTACTAAATTGCCCTTGGTATTAAAATTTCCATATCACCCTCGATTTCAATGAAATTTCCTTACTTTGTAAAAGTATCCCTGAACCTCTATCTTGCAAAAGTCCAAAATATCCCGATTTGGAAAATTTCTGAAATTACCCCTGGTTTACCACAATTACCAAAATGACCCTAATTTTCAAAATTTTTGCAACATCACCGATTTGGAAAACAAATTCTCAAAAACAACCCTCAAGTTTTGCAAATTTTGAAATACCCTCGATTTATTAAGATTTACAAATTTACCCTGGTTAATTACCGAAATACCCCTGTAATTTCAAAATTTCTGAAATACTCTCGGGATCTCAAAAATTAC
Source organism: Gossypium australe (assembly GCA_005393395.2). Classification (NCBI taxonomy): domain Eukaryota; kingdom Viridiplantae; phylum Streptophyta; class Magnoliopsida; order Malvales; family Malvaceae; genus Gossypium; species Gossypium australe. Next base: position 118,504,621 of record CM016626.1, read on the forward strand.
CAAAATACCCTTATTGACAAAATCACCAAGGGACCTTATTTTGACAAATTACGAAAATACCCCTGTAGGGCAAATTACGAAAATACCCCTGGGTAGTGGAAAAACAACAACAATGAAAACTACAACATTTCTCTAAATGAACGAAAGTTCATAATTGATTGATGAATGTATGAATGTAAAGACTGTGTGCATGTATGAATACGAAAGAACCACTCAAAAAAAAATTTCTTTTCATAAAACTTCTTCACGGGTAATCAGTGAAACAAGGACTAATTCATAAAATTTCTTAAATCAGATTAAAGCGCAATCGTTAGAGATGAGTTCTAGAGGACGTGGTCGTCGTGGGCGTGGTCGAGGAAGAATGACTGTGTCAGAACTCGTTAGATCGGGTCAAGGATCTGACAATGAGATACCACCACCACCACAACCCCCAGCTGTTGGTGTTGAGCAGCAAGCTCAGACGGGGGATGATGCTGTGTCGCAGGCTGTGCTGCGAGTTCTTGAAATGGTGGCTGGTGCTGGAGGAAGTATGGGAGCTCGAAAATCTGTACCCGAGTGACTCTGAGCCAATGGGGCTGAGATGTTTCGAGGAGTATCTGGTGTGGCACCCAGTACAGCTGAATATTGGTTGGAAGCAATGGAATGGATTATGGATGAGTTGGATCTGACCCTTGAGGAGAAATTGAAAGGAATGGTGGCACTGCTACGCGATGAAGAGTATCAATGGTGGCTCACAGTTCGGGATGGTGCCACAGCTGAGGATCTGACCTGGGAATATGTTAAGGCGGCATATCAGAAAAAGTATGTTGGCACTCGATATACTGATGAGCGAAGAAAGGCTTTTCTGGGGCTGGTTCAAGGGAACAAGTCCGTAGCAGAATGCGAAGCTGAGTTTCTAAGGTTGAGCCGGTATGCTCGAGGCGTAGTGGCTACGGAACATCAGCGATGTGTCCGGTTTGAGGACGGATTAAGGGATGACCTGAGGTTGTTAGTTGCTCCACATCAAGAGCGGGAGTTTTCTGCGTTAGTAGAGAAAGCTAAAATAGCGGAAGGGATTAAGGACACGGTGAAGCAGAACACTGATCGGAATAAGCAAAAAAGAGGATTTGGATCTTCTGGGTATGCTCAGAAAAGGCCTAGAGTTGATGGGCCGCGAGGTCAGCAAGCTGGTACTGGAGGACAATATCGTACTTGTGATCAATGTGGGAAGAAACACTTAGGGGAATGTTGGAAGAAGACGGGAGGATGCTTCAAATGTGGGTCCAAGGACCATATGATTAAGGACTGTCCAATGAGGCCGGAGGGGAATAAACCGGTAGCTCAGAATGTCAATCAGGCTGGTAGAGGTGGTCAGCAGCCTCAACGGGGCCGTGGTCCGAATGGCCGAGGTAATGGTGCTGGTAGAGGATGTGGAACACCTGGCAGAGGTGCTAATAATACAGAGGCAAGGCAGCCAGGCTTGGTATATGCAGTTCGCCGTAGGGAAGATGGAGACGCACCGGACGTCATAATCGGTACGTTCCTCATATTTGGCAAGCCTTATTTTGCTCTGATTGATGTGGGCTCGACCCATTCGTATGTTGCATGTAGAATAGTTGAGACTCTAGATATAGCCTCTGAACTTTCGGATAGGGAGATGACTGTAGTAAGCCCACTAGGTCAAACTGTAGTGGTAAATAAGATCTTTCGGAGTGTACCCCTAGAAATTCAAGGCGTAGTATTTTCTGCCGACTTGATGGAACTTCCCTTCGGAGAATTTGATCTCATCCTTGGTATGGACTGGCTAGTGGAACATCGGGCTGTGTTGGACTGTGCAGCTAAGCGAATGGAATTAAGGACCCCGGAGGATGAGGTGGTCATTATGATAGGAGAAAGAAGAAACTACTTGTTTAATGTAGTTTCGACGCTAAAGGCTGAAAAGATGGTTCGTAAAGGGTGCAAGGCGTTCTTGGCCTTTGTTAGTGCGATAGATAAGAAGGAAGAAGGTGTTAGTGGAGTTCGAACTGTAAGGGATTTTGAGGACGTGTTTCTGGAGGAATTACTTGGAATACCCCCGGACAGGGAGGTGGAGTTTGGAATTGACCTGCTGCCGGGAACAGCTCTTGTGTCAATCGCTCCATACAGAATGACACCAAAGGAGTTGGTGGAGCTCAAGGCTTAAATCCAAGAATTGCTGGATCGTGGGTTTATTCGACCCAGTGTGTCTCCATGGGGAGCACCGGTCTTGTTCGTGAAGAAGAAGGATGGAACTATGCGAATGTGCATAGACTATCGTCAGTTGAACAAGCTGACCATCAAGAACAAGTATCCTTTGCCGAGGATTGACGACTTGTTCGATCAGCTTAAGGGGGCAGTGGTGTTTTCGAAGATAGATCTAAGGTCGGGATATCATCAGCTGAAGGTGAAGGAAGTGGATATCCATAAGACAGCTTTCCGGACAAGGTATGGGCATTTTGAGTTTGTTGTAATGCCGTTTGGATTGACAAACGCCCCAGCTGCGTTCATGGATATGATGAACCGGGTTTTTCAACCATACTTGGATAGGTTCATCGTGGTGTTTATCGACGATATCTTGGTGTATTCCAAGTCGGAAGAGGAGCATAATGAGCATCTCCGAATTGTGTTGCAAGTGTTAAGGGAGAAGAAGCTCTATGCCAAATTCAGCAAGTGTGAATTTTGGCTTAAGGAGGTTGCATTCTTAGGACATGTGGTATCTGTAGAAGGAATAAGGGTGGATCCTAGGAAGATCGAAGCAGTGTTGGATTGGAAACGACCTAGGTCTGTGGCAGAGATTCGTAGTTTCTTGGGATTAGCAGGGTACTACAGAAGGTTTGTGGAAGGGTTCTCGTCAATAGCCGCGCCTTTGACGAAGTTATTGAGGAAGGAGGTACCTTTCGTGTGGACAGATAAGCAACAAGAGAGTTTCGAGAAGCTTAAGAGGGTCTTGACTGAAGCTCCGGTCTTCATTCAGCCGGAGGCAGGGAAGGATTTCGTGGTGTATTGTGACGCTTCCCATACAGGGTTGGGATGCGTATTGATGCAAGACGGGAAGGTGGTCGCATATGCGTCTCGACAGCTAAGGCCACATGAAGTTAACTACCCCACTCACGACTTGGAATTGGCGGCAGTGGTCTTTGCTCTGAAGGTGTGGAGGCACTATCTCTATGGAGAAAAGTTGGTAATCTACACAGACCACAAGAGTCTTAAGTATTTGTTGACTCAGAAGGAGTTAAACTTGAGACAGCGAAGGTGGGTTGAATTACTGAAGGACTACGATTGTTCGATAGAATATCATCCGGGCAAGGCGAATGTAGTGGCTGATGCCCTAAGTCGGAAGGTTGTGTTAGATCTAAGGGCGATGTTTGCACATCTGAGTTTGTATGACGATGGAAGTCTGCTAGCAAAGCTGCGAGTTAAGCCGACGTGTTGAACGAAGTGAAGGAAAGTCAGTTGGATGATGATGAGTTAAGTGCTAAGCTACAGCAAGTACAGAATGAGGAGTTGGAGGATTATGGTATTAGCGACGAGGGAGTGTTGTGCTTCAAGGGTAAGGTCTGTATGCCTAAGGATCAGGAGTTAAGGCGAAGAATTCTTCAGGAATCGCATAGTAGCCCTTATGCTATGCATCCTGGAGGAAGTAAGCTGTACAGAGATCTAAGGGAACAGTTTTGGTGGCCTGGTTTGAAGAAGAGAGTTACAGAATTTGTTGGTAAGTGTTTGACGTGTCAGCAAGTTAAGGCTGAACACCAAGTTCCGTCAGGATTGCTTCAGCCAATTATGATTCCCCAATGGAAGTGGGAGAGAATTACCGTGGACTTCGTTAGTGGGTTTCCCCTTACGCCTACTAAGAAGGACTCGGTATGGGTGATAGTAGATAGGTTGACTAAGTCCGCACATTTCATCCCAGTGAGAGTTGATTATTCTCTACAGAAGTTGGCAAAGCTGTATGTGGCGGAGATTGTAAGATTGCATGGTGTGCCAGTGTCGATTATCTCAGATAGGGACCCAAGGTTTACTTCTCGGTTTTGGAAAGCTCTACATCAGGCTTTAGGCACCAAATTGGATTTCACTACGGCTTTTCATCCACAGTCTGACGGGCAGTCTGAACGAGTAATCCAAGTGTTAGAGGATATGTTGAGGGGCTGTGTGATGGACTTCAGAGGAAGTTGGGAGGAATATTTGCCTCTAGAGGAAATTTCCTACAACAACAGCTATCAGGCCAGTATTCGAATGGCACCGTATGAAGCGTTGTATGGTCGGAAATGTCGAACTCCTACGTGTTGGACAGAGTTAGGAGAACGTCGAGTTTTGGGTCCAGAATTAGTGGCAGAATCTGAATAGAAGGTTGAGATAATTCGTGCACGGTTGAAGGAAGCATCTGATAGACAGAAGTCGTATGCGGATCTTAAACGAAAAGAAATCGAACTTGATGTGGGAGACCAAGTATTCCTTAAGGTTTCGCCTTGGAAGAAGGTGATGAGATTCGGTCGGAAAGGGAAGCTAAGCCCAAGGTTTATAGGACCTTATCGAGTATTGAAGCGAGTTGGACCAGTGGCATATCAATTGGAGTTGCCACCGAAGTTGAAGCAGATGCACGACGTATTCCATGTGTCCATGTTACGTCGCTATCGATCGGATCCATCTCATGTGGTACCAGTCGAGGAGGTGGAGCTAAGACCAGACTTATCCTACGAGGAAGAGCCGATTCAGATTCTAGCACATGATGTGAAAGTGTTAAGGAGGAAGTCAGTTCCTCTAGTCAAAGTATTATGGAGAAATCATGGACCGGAGGAAGCTTCGTGGGAGCCAGAAGAGGCAATGCGACAGCAATACCCTCATTTATTTTAGCCAGGTAATTTCGAGGATGAAATTATTTTAAGGGGGTAGAACTGTAACATCCTGAAAATGGGGCTATGCATTTTTTATTTAATTATACGAAATGGCTTGTCTTATGTGTTATGAATGTATTGTGAACATTTTTGGAAACTTGGAAATGTAAGTAAATGATTTAGAAATGTTAAGTTTCAAAAGAGGAAAGTGAACATTTTTGGAAACTTGGAAATGTAAGGAAATGATTTAGAAATGTTAAGTTTAAAAGAGGAAACTAAAACAAGGTGGCCTAAAGAAAATTAGTAGAGGAAACTTGGCACACAATTGGGCTTGGAAAAGTGGCTTGGAGGTGCCACATAGGGCCCTGGAAATGACGCCACCAGCATGTGAGGAAGGGCCAAGGATCGAGTCGCGTGGGAAGCAAAATAAAGTTTTATTTTTCGGCATTAAGAGGGAGAAGTGGACGGCATTAAGGCACTAAGGGGAGGTGTTTTATTTTTGTTAAAATTCGGCAAATAGATGGATAAATGATGGATAATTATTGGTATTTTTTTTAATTAAGGGATAAGAGATAATTAAAGGATTATTTCTATTAATTTTAATAAAGATAAGAGAAGTGATGGCCAAGTAAGGGAGTCTTGGCCTAGTAATTTCGGCAAAAGGAGGAAAATAAGGCCATTCATCAATCTTCTCTTCTCCACTGAAGTCTCTGCCAAAAATTCCCTAGCAAACTCTCTCCTTTCTCTTTTATTTTTGCCAAAGCTGAAATCTTCTTCTCCCTAAGTCCACCATTGCCGAATTCCCTAGTGACTCTTTTCCCTCTCTTCTCTTTTGATAAACTGACAACACAGATAACCTCTAGCCGATTTCTTGTTAAGTTTCAAAAGCCGAAAGCTTGCTAAGATCAAGGCCATAGCCGAATAGTTTGAGACTTCAAGCAAGGGGTTTTCGACTTGTGCATTAAGGGTAAGATTAGTGGTTGTCGATTTCCGTTCTTTTTCTTCTAAGATTAAAGCCGAAACTAGGAAATCTAACCCCATTATTGTGTTAGTCGAAACTTGGAAAGAAGGTTTCGAGATATGTCCATAAGTCAACCATAAGGAAGGAATCTTTCAAGATCTAAGGTAAGGATGATATTCGGCCATAGGCCACTTTTACCATGTTTAAATGTTAGAAATTAATCTAACATGTGTCAAAGTGATTTCGAAAGATACCAAGGGGTAAATAGAAATTTTGGGATTTCAAATCACAAGGTAAAGTACATATATCCAATCGGCCAATGCTCTATTCTGGTATGTAAATCTGTTTCCTATTCGTTTAAAAGCCGGAAACTAATTAGCTAAATGTTTTGGTGCCTAGCCGATTGCAAGGGAGGAACTCTGTGAAGTTTCGGGATTTGATTTGTAGGCAAATCGACAGCAAGGTAGGTTTTAAGTGTACTAATCCTACTAGGATTTGGATTTGTGACCGAATAGGCTTTTGGTTTAAATATCAAATGTTGGCCGAATGTAGGAATTATGATCTAAGGCAGTAGATCGGAATTCGGGACTTCAGTGAAGTGATAAGTTAATCAGGTGTGTACCCCACACTATTTCTTAATAAGTTTAAGGCAATGTTTAATATGTATGTATGTTATACGAATGTGAAAATATGGCTAAGTACCATGTTATGGTACACAATACTAAGGTACGTTTTCCAACTCCTACTATGAGTATGATAAGACTTATTATGCCATGAATGTGAATATGATAAGAATGTGAATTAAGGCATGATATTTCATAATGTGTATGATATATGGGGGCATATGGGTTATTATGAAAAGGGGAAGTGAATGTGGTGACCTAAGACCACGATATCTGAATGTGGTGACCTAAGACCACGATATCTGAATGTGGTGTCTCTTGACACAAAATATGTATATGGTGGCTATGCCACGAATTTTATAAGGGCGATGAGCACGTCGATTGCAGTGACTGCCTTCGATGGTGTGTAGCGGATGGAGGGTTGACTTAGTAGTCCCCACGGTGTGCAGGTTGGTACGGGTGATGTGTAGCGGATGGTATATAGGTTTGGGTTCGGGTTGCATCACTTTTTGTATCTGTTATATGAACATGTATGATAATGTATGCCTGAGTTATTAAATTTTAGTGTTGGTTACACATTGAGTCTGTTTGCCTCACCCCGTTGGGGAACTTTTTCTTCCAGGTGACGATCAGTGATGGACCGGGCCGGCAGAAGCTTAGGAATGGCCATGCTCAGCAAGAAATTCATTTTTATTCGGACTATTTTATTTTAAGTATTTTGAATTTAAATTTTGGGAAATTATTTTGATGTAATAAGGCCATAGTCGAAGTACTTTATTTTACTCTTAATTATTATGTACGAATTGTTATCACGTAAAGTTTAAGTAAATTTATTCTAAAACAAACCCTAAACGTTTTGTCACCTAAAGTAAAAGATTTTTAATAAAATAAACTTGTTTCCAATTCATGCCCAACCCAAACCAATCTTTCTTACAAAACACACAAGTTTTTCCTAAGTAACAAAAGAATTTTGAACCGGTTTACATCGAGGAACATACCAAATCCGGTCAAGGCTCGTGGGCCGAGTTTGGGGTGTTTCAATAAATGACCATGTTTCGATTGGTTATGTAATTTAATTATGCAAGCTTAATTTATATGAATTAGTTAATGGTTGTTATTTGAATTTGAAAGCATGGTTTATATATTCATCGATAAATAAGCCTAGTGAAGTTGATTAATGTGGTCATAAGAATTTACAAGTATGATGAATGTATATATGGTTAAAATTTGCTAAATTCAGCCTAGTTAAATTAAATTATAAATATCATTGAGATGATTTATTTGCTTATGGCTTACTAAGCTTTCAAAGCTTACTCTGTTTGTTTTTCCTATATTTATAGAGTTCTAGAGACTTGCTCGGGTTAGAAGTAGCAGGAGGCCTTATCACACTATCCAGTCATCGTTTCGGTAAATAAAAGCCTTGAGTTTTGGTTGTGTGGCATGTATAGGCTAGTTTTAATATGGTTTATTCTGATTTGTGTAAATAAAGCCATGTGATATGGCTTGATAATGAATGTAATTATGGAGTGAATTTAGTGCATGCTATGTGATGCAAAATTTGATATGTTTTAATCTGCTCATGAATGACCAAAAGAAATGGTTAATTTTGGTAAGTTTCATGGTTGATTTGAGAAATAGATATGATGAGAAATGCTATGAATTGAAATGGATTAATATGATGTATGAATCACATGTTTTTGATGTGAAGTTGTACTTTGAATTGGTATGTTTGAGTTGGATTTGTATATGGAAATGAATGATGTTGTTTTGGGTCAAATTGTGCATGATTTGGTGTGTTTTTTGGCTTCCTTTGGGACATGAATTGATGCTTGTTTGATGCTTGTAGGTGTGATCCAATTTTGGGAGGCGAATTAGCCTTGCAAATTGCCTATATTTGCCCACACGGTTGAGCACACAGGCGTGTGTCTCAATCGTGTCTCTCAAGGTTGCAATTCATAGCAAGTTAGGCTGCCACATGGGCAAGAAGCACGGGCGTGTGCCAGACCATGTGACCAAAGTCAGTGTTACACACGGGTTGAGACATGGTCCAAGGCACGGCCGTATTAGGCAGACAGCCTAGTCACATAGGCTTGTGCCCTATTTTGTCAGAAAAATTTTCTAAGTTCTGCAAAGTTTCCTATGAGATTAGTTTAGTCCCTAACCTTCTCTAAAATTTGTTTAAGGTCTCGTAGACTGTCTAAAGGGACTATAGGAGTATGATTTATTATGAAATGATGTTGTATGATTGATGTTGTGAATTTAGCATAAAATGTTCGGATATGTCCGGTAATGCCTCTTAACCCGAGTCTGGCGACGGATATGAGATACGGGTGTTACATAAATCGTAACTCTCATACCAATAAATGTAACACCTCTCACCCGTATTCAATGCTGGAATAGGGTTACGGAGCATTACCAGACTTATAAAATAATTTAACATTCATTTCACATGTAATTAGTCAATTCAAATACATTCATTTACAACCAATCATTTTGTCCCTAATATGAGCCTACGAGGCCTTAAATATTTTTTCAAAGTGGTTCAGGACTAAATTGGTAACTTTGGAAATTCTTTGAACACTTAGAAAATTTTCTTAAAATTAGGGGACACACGCCAGTGTGGCCCGACAGAAATGCCCATGTCACAGGCCATATGGACATTTGAAATGGAATGACATGGCTGTGTCCTAGCCCGTGTTCTATCCCTTGTAACTCTCTGACTTGGGTCACACAGTAAACACACACGCCCATGTGGCTAGCTCATGTTCCCTAAAAATGACCATACACGCTCGTGTGCCAGGCCGTGTGCTAGGCCGTGCCAATCTTGTAGGGTATACTGACTTATGCCACACGGTTAAGTCACACGTCCGTGTGTGAGGCTGCGTGGAGCATACTGACTTAATTACAATTTTAGCACCAGGAGACACATGGCCGTGTACATGACCGTGTATCACACACGGCCGTGTACATTACCGTGTATCACACATGGCTGAGACACATGCTTGTGTCTCTGCCCGTGTGAACAAAAATAGGCTATTTACCAAGCCATTTTACCACCCATACTAGTATTCACTTGCATCAACCTAATAGACACCAAATCTTAGCATAACATTACATTTTAACCAACCAATTCAAGCTCAATTCATGCATAATCTATACCAACTTTGTAACACCCCTTAGTCGTGTTCAATGCCGGAACAGGGCTTGAGGCATTACCGAACTTATAACACAAGCATTCACACAATTCCGAGTTAGAAATTTGTGTGCAAATTAAAACCATTCTTATTCAATTCCAAAGTCCCTTATATGAGCCTACGAGGCCCAAAACATGCTTTGGAGGTGGTTCGAGACTAAACCGAGAACTTTAGAAATTTTTACAACACTAAGAAAATTTTTGCTAAATGAAGGGCTCACACGCCCGTGTAGTCCAAGGGACATGCTCGTGTGATCCTAGGACACGCCCGTGCTTCAGACCGTGTTCAAATTAGGGTGCTATCTAACTTGTGCCACACGCTCGTGCCACACGCCCGTGTGCTAAGCCGTGTAGAACACACGGCTGAGACACACGCCCATGTGTTTGCCTAGGTGCTGAATTCTGGACATTCTGGTTTTAAAAATTAAGGTGTAGGGGACACACGGCACGTGGGGCAGACCGTGTGTCACACATGGCTTAGACACACGCCAATGTTCCTACCCGTGTGGACAAAATAAAGGCTATTTTCCAAGCCATTTGCCACCCTTGTTCACACATACACTTACACCAATTCAAGGCACAAACATAACATACTTAGGCAACCAAAACATCCACAATTATGACCAACACAATATCAACATCTATCATACTCACAACAATTATTAAGCCACAATTGACTACTTTCAAGATATCTAATTATACAACACTTTATCATCTCTTCAATAGACCATATTACCAAACATTTCACATTCATGACATAAATCACATTTCTATCATTCACCAAGCATACCATGACCATATCACCAAAGGCATTGGCACATATATATATACTTAGGCTTACAACCATGATAGCCCAAATAAGCCAATTTACATAGCCAAATGTCAAAACAAGCCTTTGACAATCACAAGCCAACACATTGGCTACAATCATGATGGCACACATAACAAATTGACTAAGTCCCTATACATGCCATAAACTCAAAATACTTGAATTCATCAATACCCAAATTGATAGCTTGATAGTAGGATAGGATCTTCGGTGATCTCCAATCCGAGCTAGTTCAATGACACTATAAAACAAGGGAAAGGAAAGGGGTAAGCTATATAGCTTAGTAAGTTCGCATGAAAATAAATCATCTCATCAAATAAACATAATTTAAGCCATTATAAATACTATAATATAACTTGTATAATTCCACTTTTATGCCATGTATTCGTTCACATAATTAACCAAGAATTTCACAGGTTTATTCATTTCAAGGCTTACATGGTTTGAATACTTCTTATCAATTCATTCACATTTACTTAAGCATAAGCAAATAGAATTAAACTATATTCAATTCAATAGCCATCATATTTATAAATATTCAGTTAAACCATATGAATTCTCATAATTTTCCACTTACTCATCATATGAAATTCACTTTTAACACTTACTCCCCGATTTCTGTTACGAGCACCCTGACTGAGTCGTACCATCACTTGTAACCACATTTCATCTACATTTCCCGTTGAACCATTTAAAATACTAAAGGATACTCGGAAATCTTGCACACACAGTACCGTACCAATGCCATATCCCAGATATGGCTTTACATGTAATCTCTTATCGATGCCAATAGCCCAACTATGGTCTTACAGGAAGTCTCATATCGATGCCATATTCCAGATATTTTCTCACACATAATCTCAATAACCCTAATGTCATGACATTTATATCCTATCTATTGCTAAGCTTCAACTGGGACTTTCGCTGTGTCGAATCTCTGTCGGTCATTTCCGTAGTATTGTACTCAATAGCATACACATTTCATTTCAATAATATAGCATTTACCACAATTATATCAATTTAGAATTTATACATATATAACTTAATGCTTATAAAACATACGAACTTACCTCGATACAAAAATAGCGGAAATGGACCTATTCGTCAAACACTTTGGTTTTCCTCCGATCTAGACCCGAACTGCATGTTTCCTGATCTATAATATCACATTTAACTTATTTAATCATTATACTATTCAAATCAGCCCAAAATCAAATGGCAACATTTTAGTCCCTAGGCTCGCAAAATGAATTTCATTCAATTTCTTCAAAACCCAAGCCTAGACGAACCATTTTTATACTCATAACAGCCCACATTTCTCATTTATTCACATTTTTCTACTCATTTTATAACTTTTACAAATAAGTCATTTTTGACATATTTACTGAAAATCATTTAGCAGAAGTCGTTTAACAAACAAAAAACATGCATTTTCTACCATCAAACATCAAAATATACACATATATAACATGGGTAAAACCCTAAATCTTGATCATATCTTAAATTAGTGGTAGAAATAGATAGATTGGGTTACAATGACTTGAAAAAAGTAAAGAGCATTGAAAACGGGGCAAGAACGGACTTACAATTGAGCTTGGAAGTTTAGGCAAACCCTAGCTATGTCTTCTCCTTGTGAAATTTGGCCAAGTGAGTAAGAAGATGGGCAAAATTTGGCTTTTTAATTCATTTAATTACCAAATTACTAAAATGCCATTAATGAAAAACTTTAGAAACATACCTAACCATGTCCATTTTTGTCCACCAACTTAAATAGTGGTCTAATTACCATTTAAACACCTTCAATTTAAAATTTCATAACAATTAGACACCTTTAACCTATAGAACTCACATTTTGTACTTATTACAATTTAGTCCTTTTGACTAAATTGAATGCCCAAACGTCAAAATTTTTAAACGAAATTTTCAAGAAATCATCCCATAAAATTGTAGACCATAAAAGTATAATAAAAATGAATTTTGTTGCGTCAGATTTGTGGTCCCGAAACCATTGTTATGACTAGACCTGAAATGAGATGTTACAACTCTCTCCCCTTTAGGGATTTTCGTCCCCGAAAATCTTACTGGAATATAAATTCAATTTCCACGTAGACTCCTCTATCTCATGACACTGCCAAAGAATCCTCACTAAGGTTATGCTTTTATTTCCCAAATTTTTAATCTCTCGTGTCAAAATTTCGATTGATTCTTCGTTATACAACCCATCGGCTGAATCATAATCCCTATCGGAGAATTCATACTCAAAGAGTCCAATCGATTCCATTACAACATAGATACACAAAACAGAATTTGAATCTTTTTCCAAGGCAATAGTTTCGGAAGCATGCTATTGCTAAAAGGGAATTTCATATCCTCATGTTTCAAATTCACATACGTTTTCTGACAATCTGAAGTGGATTTTGAACTGCCATGAAGCACTTTTACTTTCTGTACAATTTTTGAATGGATAGTTTCAACTAATCTATAATGTTACATAGCCGATCACCAGAACATCTGTTTCAAATAACTGTACATTTTATTACTCCCTGAATGAACAAACGAGCTACTATTGAGCTTCGTACAAAATTTTCTTCATAAGCTCTGAATTACTCAGTGAGCAAATTCTATCTCGGAATAATGATAACAGTCATCAAGTCCGACTTGAAATTCAGAATCAAAAGTCGTCTCACACTGTAATTGTTTAGTTTACCACTCACTATCACATTCATAAGGTTCTCAATCTTGCAAAGAAAACATCGCTTTAGCTTCTAATTTAGATAGATTCAGACCGTCATCAACTAAGATTAATCATGCATCCAATACTCACAAAATAATCAAAGGTTTTCCATTCAAGCATTTGCAACTATATCTGCTTTCCCAAAGGTTAATAGATAACTACTCACAATCTTTCAATAGTTCAAGCCATTTATGTTGTTTTAAATTCAGATTCTTCTGTGACATTAGATACTTTAAACTCTTGAGATTAAGAAACATATGAATTTTTTCATCGGACAACTGATGTCATCAAATTCCCAACACAGCTATAAAAAGTGGCCGAATTTAAATCACCCATCGGACAGTTCCTTTCATATGACTTTAACCATTGAAAGCATAAACTATCACTTTACATTCTTGTATTAAAACACATCAATAGTACATCGCTGAAAAATCACAAATTCTTTACTCAATTTAAATCGGACCTAGAATTTGTAACACCCCTAACCCGTAGTCGTCGCCGGATTGGGGTCAGAAGGTGTTACTTAACAAAATTTAAGCACTTTGCTTTATAAATTTTGAGCATGTCGATATATGGATTAATAATCACAAGCAAATACTGCATTTTCAAATTCACATTATAATTAACAGTCACAAAAATTTTATGCGTATTTGACTATTTCGAATTAGCCATTCATTCACAACATGTATACACTTAGCCATATGTTTCATATCCAATTCGGCTAGCAAGTAAAATATCATACAAATTTCTTTTTATAACCATGCTTATACTCAACTACTAGTAACTGTCTCTATACAAATATATATAAATACTCATACCATACTTATATGATCAATCAAATCATACCAATTTGTTATCCAAACACATATGCAACCTTTAATAATATTACCCTATGGCCGAACATAACATTAATGCAACATATTTCATATGCGTTTTAGACTATCACTATGAACCATTATAAGAGCACAAAATACAAACAATAATATTCCCCATTCGCATGTTAATAATTATCTTGCATAAATCACACTTACATAACCAATTCCTCTCTCACCCATTTCGGCTATTAAATATAGGTTCAAAGGTAGCACAGAAAGCTTTACCATTCAATATTAAGCTAACTTTGCCATTACAAATCATGATCATCATTAGTCATTACAAGTCGAATCTAAATATCCAACTACATATGGTTTTTTCGTTGGCATATACATTTATTTTACTTATAACTTGCCAATCATAACACATTAACATAACATTTTTAACTATCCAAATAAAGTAAATTAAGCCACAACCGAAATATACATCTCTCAACCTTATTTACTTCATTTGAACCAAATCATAAAAAAAATACAAAACATAACAATATGTCAAGCTTATACCAGGCACACCATATATATATATATATATATATATATCCAGCATATTACTTAACTAATATATTACATACTTATAACTCATCAAGCATCCATCATTTTCCTCCTTGCCAAAACACATGACCAAACACCATAACATATATACCATATGATTATTTTCCATATATGATTAAACCATGATCAAATTCACACAACCATTAGCATTTTAACCAAGCCATTATATCAAAAGCATAGAAATTAAACTTAACTAAAAGAAATAGCCATTTTCGCAAGGCTATACTTATATACAAGACAAAAACTCATTGGTTTTAAAACTTAGTCTAACCTATACATGCCTTTGATTCACAAACCAAGTTTATAAGTACCAAAAGGGATGATAGTGTGGTTGACTTCTCTGACAATCCTCTGAGCTCGTAGCTTAACCAAAATCTATAAAACAGAACATTTAACACACACAGAGTAAGCTTACTAGCTTACTAAGTCCTAAGCAATTATAATATAACATTCAAAGATTCAAACAATTTGAACATTTAGTTTATGGCATTAAATATAAGCAATTCGATTTATAAATTCATCATTGCCGAATGCTATCATTTTACTTAACTTAACTATTATCATTTTCTTACCATAAGCATGTAAACTCATCGAAACACCTAAATAAAATATGTATTTGAATATTCCAAATGAAATAAATATAACATAAATATCAATCACATATACCTAATTATACACATATGCAAACATATCCAACCTCTTTCACATTTAGCATTTTCACATATGGCCAATTCTCCATAAGCATATTCAAGCTTAAATTCTATTATATATAAATCATACACATTAATGGTAAGATCAATTTTACTTATTAAAATTCTTATCGAAGCTTCAACTATATCACATCTTACTTAATTCAAATGGGAATATACTAACTTACCTTATTTCTTGCAAATATGAAAGACTTATACTTACCCGAGCATTTAACTTTTTGTAATAATCACGTTCCATCTTGTAAGTGATTCATGAATTCTCTATTTATAACACATCACCGGCATTAAGCCTGCTAGGCATCAAAGCCTGAAATACACACTGGCACTAAGCCTGCTAGACCCGAGGTCTGAAATTTGATCACCGGCATTTAGCCTGCTAGGCAATAAGCCTGATACAATTCACCGGCACAAGGCCTGTTAGGCTCAAAGCCTGATAAAATTCATCGGCACGAGGCCTGCTAGGCTCGAAGCCCGAAATACGATATTATCACCATCTCAATCACATTACATGCTGACCAAAATTATATAAACCATACATAATTCATATCCCTTGTACTTATCAATTCAATTAAAATTCAATAACATTTCATGATAAATTGTCTATCCACATTCGGCTTTCACTATAGTTATAACTAGGATTCCATAATTCAACATGTATACAAGGTTATAACTAACATTAACGATATTTAACTGCTTATAGACTTATCTCGGAAATCGTCGGACGTCGTGTACCTGCTATTCATCAACTTTCGCCTTTCCCCGATCCAATTCTGCTTTTCTTTGTTCTTGAACTAAACACATTCAATTTGAGCTCATTCAAACACAATTCATTTCTATTTAATCCCAAAACACATAAATAGGCAATGTAACATCCTAAAAATTTAGAATCGATACGTTGCATAATTTTGGTGCTCAATTAGTGAATGATTAAATTTGTGTGTTTATTATAGTTTTGAGGAGGCTCGGGATTTATTCGGAATTAGAATAAATTTTAGTAAGGAGTACTTTATTGAAGTGGAACAAGTAACCTTGATGGTTAAGGAAATTAAGTGACAAAAATTAGTATAAGATGAGCTAGTAGTGTAACAACCCAAACCCGGTCAACACACCACGACCGAATCTGGTATGTTATAGAGTGAAAACAATTTGAAAACACAAGTTTGTCGGATAATTTTTAAAGAAGACTCTTTTATTGCTTTAGAGGGTCAGAAATCCCTGTGTAAAGTGATGTTGTATCGTGTAACTGTTGTTTTTAAAACCCATGCTAGAAAAATTCACTTGTTATTACAAATTTTAGAAAACATTTGATACTTTATCAAAGACTGAGTGCGATGAGTATATTCAAGTTAAAAACCATTTGCCTTTGCAGTTATTTGAAGGGATTAGAGTTGTAAAAAAAACATCCAAGTTTCCTTTATTATTTTGATGAACTTTGTTACCCGATGGTAACATTTGAAAACTCGAAGGAGATATAGTTTCAAAACATTGCTTTTTACCGGTTATTTTAACAAATTACTATATTCAACAATTGTATAATATAATCAAAGTAAAAGCAAATAATAAAAACCCAAAATAATACTTAGCGGCCTTATTACAAACCCAAAACCTATTTTAACGGAAATTAATAAAATCGAAATAGCAGTTTAAAGTCAAAACCAAACTAAGATGCATGGCCACCTCGAGTCCTCCTCGGCTCCATATCCACGATCTATGCCTTATCTGTAAAATATAAGGGAAGGGGTGAGTCACCGAGACTCAGTGTATAAATCCTCAACCCAATAGTTCAAGCACTTACACAGATCATCAGCAAAACATGCAAATCATGCAACCCCATAACCTAACCATCTAATCTCCTTTATCTACCCCGTGTGGTCAAAACCACTGGTGGTCAAAACCACTGATGACCGAAGTCACAAATATATCGGTGTGGTCAAAACCACTGGTGACCGTAGTCACAAATCAAGTGATGGGGCCAACCCATCGTGTGGTCAAAACCACTGATGACAATCGCGTAATCAATCATGTGGGGCCAACCCACTGTGGTACCAAACCACTGGGACAAGTCACAATATTCATATGTGGTCAAAACCACTGGTGACAGTCCAAATAAATCATCCCCCTCCTCTCATCAATCCCATCATCATGCTCATAACATACGTGTCGCAATATCATAATCATGCATACAACATATAACACAACATTGAACAGTAACATGATGATGTATATCTAAAGATCACATAACAGGGGACTTACCCGGAATCCAAGCTCATGCCCACAAGGCATAATCACCGGTTTCAGTGGCAATAACAGTAACATAATAGGCATATTATACTAATAAAGTGTGTAAGTGTTACACACCTGATTACACGCAAGACTATGCTCTCTACGCGTTAATCGACACTACCGCTATCGGTCTACTGCTTTACTTCGATGCCGGCCCACACCCAGGTGGCCAATCGTGAACAGCCGACACTACCCTCTTCTTGAACTTAGGGGCTGGGGTCTCAGATCCAACCCCCCCTAACGTTCGGCTAAGCCGACGAAACCCCAAGACTCTAAGCGTATCTCACAACCAATGAACCCCGAAAGTTCACACAAGATGGCGTCACTACCCTCCCTTAAATTGGCGACCAAATCTCGAAGATCCACTGTATTCGTCAACACCCTCTCTACAATCTCATTCAACACGAAATTGACCCAACAAACCCGAGGAGAAATAGCAGAGAAAGATCTTTACTAGGCTAATATTCGGCCAAAGTATCAAGCAAGAAGAGAAGAAGAAGAACTCGCAAGGTTTCGGCTTATGAATCTAAAAGAAGACAAAAGGAGAAATCGCAAGAGAGGGGGAGGGTGATAGTTTCGAATAATAGAAGAGAAGAAGACTTGATTCGGTCTTGAGGTGGTTCGGCTTTTGAGGGTTTCAAGAAAAAGATGAAACAAAAATGAAAAGGGAGATAGGTATGGTGTTTTCGGCCTTGAGCAAAAATAAGAAAAGAAGAAGTGATAAAGATGGATTCGGCCAAGAACCAAAGATGCCGAAAAGAGAAAAGAGAATGAGAGGGGTGCCAATGAGGTTTCGGTTCTTGCTAAAATCAATGGAAGAAAAGAATGGCTTTGAAGTGGGAAGGTTCGGCTACCAAAAACAAAAAAAAAGAAAAGGGTTTCGGTTTATGACTCTAAACGCAAAAGAAGAGACTCCCCCAACTAGCAGAAAATGCACCCTCCCAAGGCTACTAAGAACATTCGGCAACCCCCCTTCTCAAGCACCAAAATCGATTGCTTCCACAAGCTCACACTACATCCAAAAATTCGACTAAACACAACCTACTCCCCTCAAACACATGCCGTCCCCCTTATCCCTCCTTGAATTCCTCTCATCCACCCATTCAATGGAATTTGAATGAGTCAAATTCCTATAATCTCTCCTCTTCATCCATTTCAAACAAGTTGACTCAATCCTCATCCATCCAAGAGAGTCCATCCTGAGCACTCCACTCCTTGCCTATGGCGTCAAAAAAAAAATAACAGGAAGGGATTTCTGCAGCTCGAACCAAGGTCCTCCTTGCTCCCTGTGGCGTCATCTTCCTTGTACCTGAGTAGCGCCTTCCTTGCCACTTTACCACTGAGATACTTGTGTCAAAACGCTCCAATAATTTCCCTTAACACCTCACTCACTCAGCTCCCCTTCTTAGAAGCCCAAAACGAAAATTTTGCTATAGCCCTAGCCTATCCCAAGCTCAAGCCTAGACCCTAAATCAGTCCAAACTAGCATAACATCCATAACATAAACATGCAAATAGGTAAAACGCAAAGACCCCGATTTAAGGATGTTACAAGTAGTAAAGAGGTTCGAATCCCATGGTATGCATTTTGTGACTTTAACTTTTGCACTCTTCTAGCATGTGTCGGCCAAGCTCTATTTTTGGTAAGTTAGACTTTCATTTTTATGGTATGATGGCTAAAAGATATGGTAAGAGTGAATTTAAGGTAGGGAATCATGAGTATATGGTATGTAGGGGGAACACAAGGCACTTTATAAGGAGTGTGTTTTGGAAAGTTTGGAATGGCCAAACCTTGTCCATGAACTTGGACGGTTTTAGGGGCTAGGGGGTGGCCGAATGTTGTTGGAGGTATTGGTAAGAATGTGTAGCAAGTTTGGTCACTTTCATTTTGGTCATTTTGTGCTTTTCACAAAAACTTTTCTTTTCATCTTTCTCTCCCTAGCCGAATGCATTTTGTGCATTAGTGAACATCTTGTTTTCTTCTTTTGGTCATTTCCTTTTGACCATTTGGTCATATTTTGCTAAACCTCTCATCCCCTATTTCTTTCATTCTCCATTTTGCTCTTTCTTACAAATATATTTTTTCCCTTCTCTTTCCCTCCATGGCCAAATATTGCTAGCATCATCTTCATCAAATTTTTCTTCTTAGCCGAACCCTCCTCTTCACATATATTTTCTTGTTAATCATTTTTTCAACCTTTGTTTTAATCAATCAGTAAGGACCCTTTTGGAATCTTTATTCTCTTCTTTTCTTTAGCCGAATATACATATTGGTTTGGAAGGGTCTTTTGACCGAAAATAGCATCCTCTATCCCTTTCTCTTAGACAATCTTTTTCG
Organism: Gossypium australe; assembly: GCA_005393395.2. Classification (NCBI taxonomy): domain Eukaryota; kingdom Viridiplantae; phylum Streptophyta; class Magnoliopsida; order Malvales; family Malvaceae; genus Gossypium; species Gossypium australe. The sequence goes on from CM016626.1 coordinate 118,524,544, forward strand.
TCTTTATAGTGATATAGAGAAGGCTAAAACTCAGAGTATTCGTAATCATCGTGGATCGCTAGGATTCGGTTCAAAGTGTTAAGGTAAGGGTTTCTATCAAGGACTTCCATATTACTCATTATTTCGTTAAAGATGGGTTACTAATTGATTTAATCTTAGGGACATTATCACTTGATTTACATCCCGTGAACGTAAGATTTCGTGGCAAACAAGATAGGGTCGGTAAGGGTGGTGAGTAGTGTTCAGAAGAGGGGTGGATTCGCTATTCCCTCTAGATTCAAGGGAAGGACTATTTCGACAATTTGAGACTTTCCACCGGGTTGTGGACCCTCATCCAGGGAGAATCAATTATTCGAAGTTGTTCGTAGTTAGGATCCATTAGCTATTCGGGATTTTCCACCGGGTTGTGAACTGTCAATCGGGGAGAACCGCCAAATAGTAGTTGTTCAAGATTCCGAGGGTAAAGATCTAGATCGCTTATCTTTAGTATAGAATTATATTAAGTATGAGTGTTCTAATCAAGCGTGATACGTATTTAGGTATCGACAATCGGGAAAGTATAGTCCTCACCGTAATCAGGTGTGTAATCTCACACTTATCTCATGGGTTAGATGACTATACCGTAATTAAGCATTAGTCTAAAAATCGCAAAGTTGGTGAAATCGAAAAATATGGTATATTATCACTTTAGTGATAAGAGTATAAAATCGGTATTAAAATCGAGAAAATTTTAGAATCGCCCTTAATGGGCTAAAACGATAAAAAGTGATAATTTGGGCCATATGTGATATTTTGGGCCATATGTGATATTTTGGGCCCCATGTGATAAATGGGCCATATGAATTATTTGATAAAATTGGCCAAGTGTGATATGAGATGAAATGGGCCAAATTGTGAAATGGGCCAGTTTTGTAATGATTTTATGTAACAACCCGAATTTGACCTTAATCGGAACGGTGGTTTCGGGACCACGAATCCAAGTCCGTGAAACTTTTAAATGCTATATTCTATGCTTATTTATGTGTGAGTGAATGGGTGTGAAAGTTTCGTAGAAAAATTTTATCGTTTGAATGCTTAATTTGGTAAAAAGGACTAAATCGCGTAAAGCGTAAAAGTTGCATGCTAAAGTGAAATGTACCAATTTGATTGTGGATTTTTAAGTGGATGTCCTAAAGGGGCATTTAACCCATAAATCAAGGTAGTGGACGGCATGGGACCACATTGACCTATTGTTATATGTTAGTTTAATTATTATAATAAGGTTATATTAGTAATTTACAAATAAAGTTATTATTTGTTTAATAAAACATAAAAAAGGGCCACTATCATCTTTCTCCCAAGTTGGCCGAATTTTAAGAGAAATAAAGGGTTAGGAAGGTTGAATTTTCGGCATTTCAAATGCTTGATTAAGGTATGTGTGATTTTCGGTTTTAGATAATGTTTACGTTTTTTAGATCGTTGCTTCGTATATTACCCGACCCATGCTTGAATTTTTGAAATTTGTATGTATATAGGATTCGGCCATTAACATGTATAAATGGTTTTGATATTTGATGGTTGTAGATTAAAGATGTGTTAAAGATTTACAAGTTTTGTATTAGGAATTTTGGTGAAATTTTGTATTTAGGGCTAATTTATAATAATAAAATTTTAGAGGGACTTATTTGCAAAATAAATGAAACGAGAGGGCTTGTAAAGTCCCTAGGAATATTCAGCCCTTGTATAGCCTTGGAAAATTGTGTGTATTTTGTGTTTTGTGCTATTAGGACTAAATAGCAAAAATGTGAAACCTTAGGGGTAAAATGGTAATTTGCATGTTTATGTATTTTGGGACTAAATTGAAGTGAATTGTACTTGAATGAGCTGAATTTAATGTGTTTTAGATTAAGAGCAAAGAAAAACGGAATTGGATCGGGGAAAGATGAAGGTTATCGAATAGCCGATTTACACAGTCTATCGACAGTCGAGGTAAGTTCTTAAGTTAAAGTTCATTAAAGGAATAATTATAAAAGTGTGAAATGAAATTAATTGATTAAATTGAGTAAGATATAGGTGTTAGCTGAGTGTGAATGTTCTATATTATGTTTTGCAAGATAATATGAATTAGTATATTTGATTTGACAAGTGAATCGGTTTTGTGAATATGAATAGATAGTGATGTATGTGTAAGAAATATAAATTGATGAATTGATTTCATAAACAGTTCAGGCTTATTGCCTAGCAAGCCTCGTGCCGGTGACATATTCGGGCTTATTGCCTATCAGGCATCGTGCCGGTGATATATTCGGGCTTATTGCCTAGCAGGCTTAATGCCGGTGTTTTAAGTTACGTACCTTGAGTTTCGTAGGCCTAGGGCCAAGATTTAGCAGATGATATACCGGTGAGTGTTAAACTTTGAATTTCATTTATAAAGTAATGAGATCGTGAAATGAATCTAGTAAATTCGATGCTTGAAAGTGAAAGTCTTAATTCAGCAATAAAGTATGAAATTCAAGTATGTGTACTATGATAAGGAGCAAATAAATTAATGGAAGGTAAATATTTCATGTACTTGGTTGTGACATTTATATGTATATGCAAAGTAATTTGCCATATGGATGCTTGGAAATGCGAAAGCTTGTGTATAATTAAGATGGGTTCTTATAAGTATATTCATTCAATTGTTTACGTAATCACCTATGTATGTAAACGGCAATTAATATTCTAGGTATAGAAGTTAAAGTTACAAGTAATTTAAGTATGAGAATTTGTTTTATTGAGCTTATGTGTAAGACATAAATGCTTTCAGTTGTTAACTGTTTTAAATCATCGATTAAGACTTACTAAGTTAACAAGCTTACCTTGAGTGTGTTTGATGTTCTATTTTTTTTTTTAGATTTTGGGACAAGCTACGAGCTCGGGTAATAATCCGTCAGCAAGTCTACCGCACTATCAACCTTTTGGTACATCTATCGCTTAGTGTTATTTTGATAAAGGCATGTATAGGGTGTTTAATGTCTTTGTTTGAGTTGAATACTTGGACAATATATGTATTATGGCCATACGAATATGGCTTATATTCCTTGTCTATATGGTATTAATGCATGCTTGGTTAATGATCGATTGGAGTATATTATATGTCGTTTTTAATACAAATGGTGGCATGGATATTAGGTTAGTTTACATTTGGCTATAGTACTTATACTTATGATAAGTATATTGTAGTTTTGTGGTTAAAGGTTAATCGGTCTAAGATAATGATTATAGTAAGGATAATTTGTGTTAGTGTCTACGGCAGCATTGAATAGATTAGTTGCTAGGTTAATGCATATTGATTATAGTTTTTAAGTTGGATATGAAACATTGAAACATGAAACGAATGCGATTTTTGGTATGTCCTAAATGCTAAAATTGATTATGGTACTAGTCCTAGCTTGTCACGTTTGAGCATGGTTATATTAATTGCATTGGTTATATATATGTATCGTGATATACAGGTGACCTCTTGATTGAATTAAAAGGGAATTATGGATTTGGTCGATGTTACATATACATGACTTAGATTAACGATTTTTATATGTATGGATATATATATATATATATATATATATATATATCTATATAATATACCATAGCGTGATTTGAGAAATTATGGCGAGTCATGTAATTGCGTATGCATAAGAAATGAATAGGTGACTTTTGATTAACATCTGGTGGACGATTCAAATGACTTGGAATGTTAAAGCATGTTTTTAATCTATTTCAAATTAGTATAAATTTGGTGATCCATGTCTATAATGATCTAAGTTGAGTCTGTAATGCCTGTAACCCTAATCCGACGTCGGATACGGGTTAGGGGTGTTACATTTTATTTATGGGCCTTATGTTGAAATTATCATATGAATAAATTGTCATGCATTTTATATACCTGATTGCATGGGTTGGGATATTTGATGAAGAGAAGATGGCTTCGTGCCAAGTTAATGGCTTCGTGCCTAGTTAATGGGTTCATGCCCAGTTAAAGGCTTTGTGCCCAGTTAATGGCTTCATGCCCAGTTAAGTATATGGCTTAATGCCCAGTTGGTGTGTTGGCGGGGTGGGTGACTAAAGCTCCCCACAGGTGTGCTGGTTGGTACGGGTGGTGTGTAGCGGATGGAAATTTAGGCTTGGTTGGGAGTTGAATATCACATGCATTTTATACTTGTTATATTGTTACATTTGTAAATGGGCTCAAGCCCAATTAATGCTTAAATGGTTTTGGCCCAGTGGACTATGGTAAGTGGGTTACACACTGAGTTCTAAGTAACTCACCCCGTTTTCTTTACTCTTCTCAAGTAATGATCAGTAATGGAGGCTTGGGCCGGGGATGACTTTGTGGAGGCCATACTACGAACGATGGTTTATATGAACTTTGAACTTCTTTTAAGTATTTTTATTAAATTACTATTTCAGTTATGATGTAATAAGGCCTCTAGTATTATTTTTATGGATTTTTACTTGTGGATGGATTTTAATTATGTTTAAATACTTAAATGGGACTATTCTATTTTTTTTATAAATGTTTTCTTAAATTCTCGTGCAAAAAGGGGTTTTTCTTAAATATTTTATTCGCGTAAATTTTTCTGTAAAATTCTTTTAAGAAACTTGTTTTCAAATTTCTCTTGAACTCTTTTAAACTTCTCACAAAATTTTAACCAATTAATTTGTAAACTCTTACGTCTTAAATCATAGATTTTATATTAACCTCGGTTTTTAATAAACTTCAATTCCAAAATAGTTTTGAGGATCTGTTTTCTTTAAATCATTAGATGACTAGATGTATGTTCGTTTTGTGTAACATACCAAATCTGGTCTTAACGCATAAACCAGGTTTGGGGTGTTACATTTTATGGTATCAGAGCTTGTTTCAAAACTCGGCTGTGATTTGGGTTCAACAACAATTTTTGTTTAAAGCTGTTTCAAATTATAGAATTTATGTTTTAAAGGTAGTATGGCACCACGAGCATCTGGCACCAAGTCAAGTAAGTATTCGTATACTGAATAATTATTATTGTGATATGATCATAGGAACACTCTAGAACTTCTAGTTTTAGGTTTTGAAACTATAGAGATTGAGACTATAGGATGTGATTGCGAAAACAATTCTATTTCTTATATCTCATAAAGTATCGTTAATAAACACTGAAATAGTATTCTGATTCATAAAACTTGTAATAAGATTAAACCGAATTAGTCAGTATGAGCTGTAATATCCCGGGATTAGGGGCTATTTTTATTGTGACTTTGTTTGCATGTTATCGGCTTTCTATGTGGTTGTTTTGATGTTTTAGGGGCTTAGTTGTAGGCTAGGAGTAAGCCTGAGTAGGTAGGAAAATTTTAGTTTTTGGACTTTATGTGAGAGGAGCTGAAGGAGCTGGGGCATATGTATTTTATTTGGTGTTTTGTTGCACAAGTGAGGAGCTGGTAAAGTGGCAAAGCATGCGCCACTAAGGGGTTGTGGTTGGCGTCATTCACAGGTGAGAGAGGTCCTGAGTTCGAGCTGCGAAATTCCCCATTTTGGCTTCCATTTTGACGGCATGGGAGGGAGAGTTGTTGGTAGTTCAAACTCTACCATGGACTTTGTCAACTCTTTCAAATGGAGGGTGGAGAGTGAATGTAGGAGGGAGACTAGTTCAACTAGTTTGAAATGGGTGGCTTGGAGTGTTTTTGGGGATTTGGCCGAAAGTTGGGGAGTTGTAGAGTGAGTGGCCGGTTTGGTAAGTGGAAGAGTGGGGAGTGCCGAAAATTCAATTGGCTTTTCTTTTGTGTTTTTCGGTCACCTTTGTGTCAAGCCTTTTTCTTGTTTTTCTTTTGAAACCGAAAGACTTAAACCTCCCTTAAGCTTGCCGAAAGTTGCCTTGATTTCTTGTGTTTCATTGTTAGCCGAATGCACTCTTGCATTGTCTTTTCTTTTCTTTCACTTGCATAAGCCGAAACTAGCATTCCCTTTTTCCCATATTTCCATTTTCCTTCTCTTTTGAAACACTAGTGCCGAAACTTACTTTGTCCCTAAACCAAAATCTTGATTCATTCTCTCCATTTCTTTTCTCGCAAAACCGAAAGCACTTTTATCCTGTTCACTTTCTTTTCATCTTGTAATTTCCTCCTTCTTTCTTGAAACACTTGAGCCGAACCTCTCTTCAACTCTTGGCCGATTTCTTTCTTCTCTTGAACCACATTTATTTTGTTTTATTTTCTTTCTAGATTGTAGCCGAATCCCTCCTTTGTGCTGCCGAAATTTCCTTCTATCATTTGTTCTTACTTTGGCCGAATATCAATCCCTCACCTAGTAGTTCTCTCTTGGCCGAATATTGGAGTGGTGTTGACCTCTGTTGTGTAGTGTTCAATCGGGTTTGGAATAAGGTAAGTGCTAGCCGAATATTCTTTTCCTTTTCTCTCTTGTGCTCTATCGATTTTGGTAAGGCTAAGGATGACTTTGGGCAATTGTTGAAAGAAAGCTAATCTCTTGTGTAATCCACTTCATTATAGGACATACGGTTTGTTGAAGGAGACAAGTGGAGCCTTCTTCTTTCGATTAACTGTTTGGTAAGTAGTGGTAAGTGATTGGTACTATTATTATTAGTCTATTTGTTTAGTTTCGATTAAGTCTAAGGGTTCAAAGGATTAATCGTTCTCTTTTTAAGGTGTAGCCGATTGTTGAAGGAGGAACCATTGTGGTTCGGGTTTGGTAGGAAACCAAACGATTGCAAGGTGAGGGTTAATTGATAAACCCTTTTTGGTTTAAATGGTTATGGCCGAATGATATGTGTGCTAACCCCTTGGTTGGCCGATTTTTTTAGGATCAAAGTTGTCGAGGTGATCGAGGGTTTTAGACGGGCTCTTTGGGATTAGATTTGTGATTTACCAGGTGTGTAAACTAACACACTTCTGTTTAGTAATATGATTAATAACCTGATTACTTATTAAAGTGAAACAATATGATTGATGGATTTGGTACCCGATGGGGTATAAGCACGGATACGGGTAAGTCCGTTTCATTACGAGATCTGTAGTGATATATGTGATAACATGTTTTATGATGTCAATACTATGAGATGCCATTTGAGCATGTTAGCATGATTGCATGTTTTATATCATTTGCATTAGTATGACATGTGTGGGTGATATGAGAGGAGGGGGAATATGATATCCGTGTCTTTGGGACACTGTGTCTTTGGGGCACCAGAGGTTTGGCACCTCCAGTGGTTTGGTACCACGATTGATATATTGTGACTTTGGGTCACCAGAGGTTTGGCACCTCAGCGTCTCGTCCCAGTGGCTTAGTACCACGGTGGGTTGGCCCCACGGTTGATTATTCGGGATTGACGCCAGTGATTTGGTATCACACGATGGGTTGGCCCCATCATCGGATTTGTGACTGCGGTCACCAGTGGTTTGGTACCACATTTGTGTCTTTGGGACACCAGAGGTTTGGCACCTCATTGCGACTCGTCCCTGTGGTTTGACACCACCGTGGGTTGGCCCCACTTGAGAGATACGGGATTGTCGCTAGTGATTTGGTATCACACGATGGGTTGGCCCCATCATTGGATTATTCGTGACTTTGGGTCACCAGTGGTTTGGCACCACACTTATGGATATCGTGACTTTGGGTCACCAGTGGTTTGGCACCACCAGTGGTTTGGTACCACACGGGGTAGAAAGGTGATATGGATGGTTAGGATCGGGGTGCATTAATTATGTTGCTATGATATGATGTGTGTTAGCATGTTGTATTATCGGGAGTGGGATTTATGCACTGAGTCTTACGACTCACCCTCTCCTTTGACTTTTCAGGTGACTCTTAGATGCGGACATGGAGCCGGGATGGACTCGAGGTGCTCCTGCCATGCTTAAATAAAGAATTGCTCAGACTTTATAAAATTTGGTACTTTAGCTTACTTATTACTACTGGGTTTTGTTTTGGATTGTAAACGGCCTTTTTAATTATGTTTGCTATGGTTATGTTTAAAGTAGATTTTTAAAATGCCTTAACAAATTAATTGAGTTAAATTCGCTAAAACATGGAAAGACAATGGTTTCAAAACTATAACGCAACGTGTTTTTAAACTATACCATCGGGTACTACACTACGATTTGATATTAAGGAAACTGAAATGATTTTCAAACCTAAACTCGATTTTCTACTAAGTCAAAATGAATAAACATGTTTTAACTTCATAACCAATTGAGTTTTCGAAATTTCTGAGTTTTCAAATAAAACATCAGTTTCCAAACAATCATGCCCAAGATTTCTGCAAGTACTAAATCTACCAAATTGTTTTACTAAACTTTCAAAGAAAACTATGGTTATAAAATTCGATTTTTCCCCGTAACATACCAGATTCGGTCGTGGTGTGTTGACCTAGTTTGGGGTGTTACAATTGTGGTATCAGAGCCAAGTTCAAAAGCTCGGCTGTGGGCCTGAGGCCCAAAATGTTTTAAAAAGTCTGTTTAAAGTGTTTTTGTTTTGAAATGTATGGTTTGAAAGGCATGACATCGAGTCTCTGGCACTAGTTCGCCCAGGTAAGTACCCCTTACTACTGCTTGTGTTTCTGATATTGATGAGATATGATTGGATGATTAGCAGTAGTGTATTACTTTAAAGATTGAAACTGATAGGATTCTGTGAACTCGCAAAAACAAAGCTTCTTAAATATTCATAAGACTTTGCTTTAAAACAGTGGAATAAACACTGATTCATAAAACCTCTAAATCAGATACGTAGAAAAGTTAGACATGAGTGCTCGAGGTGGACGCGGTCGTGGACGAGGTCATGGTAGGATGACGGTTTCTGAGCCCGTAAGATCTGGTCAGGGTTCAGAAAATGAAATACCGGTACTGCCACCAGCTGGAGGTGGTGAGTTCCAAGATCAGACCGGGGATGACGCAGTGTCACAGGCGATGCTGCGAGTGTTGGAAAGGGTAGCTGGAGTAGGTGGAGGTGCAGGAGTTAGGAAATCTGTGCCTGAGCGACTTCGGGCAAATGGGGCTGAATTCTTTCGAGGTGTTTCTGGTGTTGCTCCCAGCACGGCTGAATATTGGCTGGAGGCAACAGAGCGGATCATGGATGATCTGGACTTGACTGCTGAAGAGAAGCTGAAGGGCATAGTATCGCTTCTTCGGGATGAGTCATACCAGTGGTGGCTCACGGTTCGGGACAGTGTGGCAGCAGAGGATCTGACATGGGATTATTTCAGGGCTGCATTTTAGAAAAAGTACATTGGGGCTAGTTATATCGACGCGCAACGAAAAGCATTTCTGAGGCTAGTCCAGGGGAGTAAGTCTGTTTCTGAGTACGAGGCTGTCTGTTTCTGAGTACGAGGCTGAGTTCTTGAAGTTGAGTCGGTATGCGAGGGGTATTGTGGCTACTGAGCACGAGAGGTGTGTTCGTTTCGAGGATGGCCTGAGAGACGAACTGAGGTTGCTGATTGCTCCGCAGCAGGAGCGCGAGTTTGCTGTCTTGGTTGAGAAGGCTAAGGTAGCCGAGGGTGTTAAGGAGTCAGTAAGACAGGGCATGGACAGGAATAGGCCCAAGAGGAGCTTTGGATCTTCTGGGTTAGCGGGTAATCCTCAGAAAAGGGCTAGACAGAATGGACCGAATCAGTCTGGTAGGTTTGTTACTGCTAGTCAGGGACCGCGGTGTAACCACTGTGGGAAGTATCATTGGGGAGGCTGCTGGACCGGTGGAAAAGGTTGTTTTGAGTGTGGTTCTCTGGAGCACCGAGTGAGGGACTGTCCGCGTAAGTTGGCTAGGATTTAGTCTGAGAGTCAGGGCCGTACTCAGATCAGGAATAATGGACCGCCACCGCAGAGAGGTCGTGGTAATGGCAGAAGTAACGGTTCTGGTCGAGGCCGTGGAGCACCGGGCAGAGGTGCGGGTAGGTCTGAGGCCAGACAGCCTGGGTTAGTGTATGCTGCGAGGCGTCGAGAGGAGGGCGACGCACCGGACGTCATAACCGGTACGTTTTTGATCTTTGGTTCTCCATTTATTGCTTTGATTGATGTGGGTTCGACACACTCTTATGTTGCTAGTAGTATAGTAGAGACCATGGACTTAGACTCTGAGATATCTTCTAGGCGGATGACTGTGATTAGCCCTCTAGGTCACTCTGTAGTAGTAGATAAGCTGTTTAGAGATGTACCCCTAGAACTCCAAGGGGTAGTGTTCGCTGCTGATATGATGGAACTGCCGTTTGGGGAGTTCGATCTGATTCTTGGGATGGACTGGTTGGTTAAGTATCAGGCGAGGTTGGATTGCGCGGCTAAGCGCATGGTTCTTAAGACGGTTGAGGGTAATGAAGTGGCTATGATAGGTAATAGGAGAAATTACTTATCAAATGTGGTATCTGCTCTGAAGGCGGAGAAGATGGTCAGAAAGGGCTGTGAAGCATATGTGGTTCATGTGTATGCCTTGGAGGCTAAAGAGTCTGCTGTAGAGAAGGTCCGAACAGTTAAGGAATTTGCTGATGTGTTTCCTGAGGAGCTTTCGGGCTTGCCGCCGGATCGTGAAGTAGAGTTCGGGATAGATCTGTTACCCGGAACGGCGCCAGTGTCTATTGCTCCGTATAGGATGGCGCCAAAGGAGTTGGTGGAGCTTAAGGCTCAGATTCAGGAGTTGTTGGACCGAGGTTTTATCAGGCCAAGTGTTTCACCGTGGGGTGCGCCGGTACTCTTTGTAAAGAAGAAAGATGGTACGATGCGGATGTGCATAGATTATCGCCAGTTGAATAAGCTGACGATTAAAAACAAGTATCCGTTGCCTCGAATAGATAACTTGTTTGATCAGCTGAAGGGTGCAGCGGTATTCTCGAAGATCGATCTGAGGTCTGGGTATCATCAGTTGAAGGTAAAGGAGGCTGATATCCACAAGACAGCGTTTCGGACTCGGTATGGGCACTACGAATTTCTGGTAATGCCGTTTGGGTTGACTAACGCACCGGCAGCATTCATGGATATGATGAATAGGGTGTTTCAACAGTATCTGGATCAGTTTGTCGCGGTTTTCATAAACGACATCTTGGTGTACTCAAGGACAGAGGAAGAACATGATGCGCATTTGCGAGTGGTATTGCAGATTTTGAGGGAGAAGCAGCTCTATGCTAAGTTCAGTAAGTGCGAGTTCTAGCTTAGAGAAGTGACTTTCTTGGGCCATGTAGTGTCAGCTGAGGGGATTAGAGTGGATCCTCGGAAGATTGAGGCAGTTTTGGATTGGAAGCCGCCGAAGTCAGTGGCTGAGATTCAGAGTTTTCTGGGTTTGGCTGGATACTACCGAAGGTTTGTAGAAGGGTTCTCGTTGATCGCAGCGCCGATGAACAAGTTGTTGAGGAAAGAAGTTCCGTTTGTGTGGACTGAGAAACAGCAGGAGAGTTTCGACAAGCTTAAGAAGATTTTGACTGAGGCTCCGGTTCTAATTCAACCTGAGGCTGGTAAGGAATTCACAGTGTACTGCGATGCATCACATACGGGTTTGGGTTGTGTGCTGATGCAGGAAGGTAAGGTTGTGGCTTACGCATCTCGGCAGCTGAGGCCACATGAGGTCAACTATCTGACGAACGATTTGGAGTTAGCAGCTGTAGTCTTCGCTTTGAAGATCTGGAGGCACTACTTGTACGGAGAGAGATCGATAGTCTACACCGACCATAAGAGTTTGAAGTACCTTTTGACTCAGAAGGATTTGAATTTGAGGCAGCGCAGATGGGTGGAGTTACTTAAAGACTACGACTGTTCGATTGAGTATCATCCGGGCAAGGCTAACGTGGTGGCAGACGCGTTGAGCCGTAAGGTTGTTTCGGACTTAAGAGCGATGTTCGCCCATTTGAGTTTGTATGACGACGGAAGTATTCTGGCAGAGTTGCAGGTTAAGCCTACTTGGGTTAAGCAGCTCAGAGAGAAATAGTTAGATGATGAGGTTCTGAGTGCGCAGAGGATTCAAGTGCAGAATGGTGGTTTGGAAGGTTACAGCTTGTCTAGTGATGGAGTGCTATGTTTTCAAGGTAAAGCTTGTATGCCCAAGGATGTTGAGCTGAGGCAGAAGATTCTTCAGGACGCTCATAGCAGTCCTTATGCGATGCATCCTGGAGGTAGTAAGATGTATAGGGATCTTAGAGAGCAGTTTTGGTGGCCTGGTTTGAAAAGAGAAGTGACTGAGTTTGTGGGCAAGTGTCTGACTTGCCAGCAGGTCAAGGCTGAACATCAGTTGCCGTCAGGGTTGCTTCAGCCCGTGAAGATTCCGCAGTGGAAGTGGGAAAGGATAACCATGGATTTCGTCAGTGGGTTACTGCTTACACCATGCAAGAAGGATTCAGTTTGGGTAATTGTGGATCGACTGACTAAATCAGCTCACTTTATTCCGGTGAGGGTTGACTACTCACTTCAGAGGTTGGCGAAACTGTATGTGTCAGAGATAGTGAGGTTGCATGGTGTGCCAGTTTCGATCATCTCGGATAGGGATCCCAGATTTACGTCAAGGTTCTGGAAAGCGTTGCATCAGGCTTTGGGTACTCGTTTGGATTTCAGCACGGCTTTTCACCCGCAGTTTGATGGGCAGTCAGAAAGGGTCATTCAGATCTTAGAGGATATGCTGAGAGGTTGTGTCCTGGATTTCAGAGGTAGTTGGGAGGAGTTTCTACCATTAGTTGAGTTTGCTTACAACAACAGTTACCAAGCAAGCATCAAGATGGCACCATATGAGGCGTTGTATGGTAGGAAGTGTCACTCACCTACGTGTTGGACGGAGTTAGGTGAACGTCAGTTGTTAGGACCCGAGTTGGTGGCTGAGACCGAAGACAAAGTTAAGTTGATTCAGGCTCGATTGAAGGAAGCTTCGGACCGGCAGAAGTCTTCTGCCGATCTTAAGCGAAGAGACATAGAATTTGCTGTGAGGGATCAAGTTTTTCTGAAGGTCTCGCCTTGGAAGAAGGTGTTAAGGTTCGGAAGGAAAGGCAAGCTAAGTCCGAGGTTTATTGTGCCATATAAGGTACTGAGACGAGTGGGACCAGTAGCGTATCAGCTTGAGTTGGCAGCAAAGCTAAGTCAGATTCACGACGTATTTCACGTTTCGATGCTTCGGCGTTATCATTCAGATCCGTCGCATGTGGTAGCAGTAGAAGAGATCGAGGTAAATCCAGATTTGACCACGGAGGAAGAGCCTGTGCAGATTCTAGATCGGGATGTGAAGGTTCTGCGTAAGAAGTCTGTGCCTTTGGTTAAAGTTCTTTGGCAGAATCATGGCGTGGAAGAAGCTACGTAGGAACCCGAGGATGTAATGAGACAGCAATACCCGCAACTCTTTTTATCAGGTAATTTCGAGGTCGAAATTATTTTAAGGGGGTAGAACTGTAATATCCCAGAACTAGGGGCTATTTTTATTGTGACTTTGTTTGCATGTTATCGGCTTTCTATGTGGTTGTTTTGATGTTTTAGGGGCTTAGTTGTAGGCTAGGAGTAAGCCTGGGTAGGTAGGAAAATTTTAGTTTTTGGACTTTATGTGAGAGGAGCTGAAGGAGCTGGGGCATATGTATTTTATTTGGTGTTTTGTTGCACAAGTGAGGAGCTGGTAAAGTGGCAAAGCATGCGCCACTAAGGGCTTGTGGTTGGCGTCATTCACAGGTGAGAGAGGTCCTGAGTTCGAGCTGCGAAATTCCCCATTTTGGCTTCCATTTTGACGGCATAGGAGGGAGAGTTGTTGGTAGTTCAAATTCTACCATGGACTTTGTCAACTCTTTCAAATGGAGGGTGGAGAGTGAATGTAGGAGGGAGACTAGTTCAACTAGTTTGAAATGGGTGGCTTGGAGTGTTTTTGGGGATTTGGCCGAAAGTTGGGGAGTTGTGGAGTGAGTGGCCGGTTTGGTAAGTGGAAGAGTGGGGAGTGCCGAAAATTCAATTGGCTTTTCTTTTGTGTATTTCGGTCACCTTTGTGTCAAGCCTTTTTCTTGTTTTTCTTTTGAAACCGAAAGACTTAAACCTCCCTTAAGCTTGCCGGAAGTTGCCTTGTTTTCTTGTGTTTCATTGTTAGCCGAATGCACTCTTGCATTGTCTTTTCTTTTCTTTTACTTGCATAAGCCGAAACTAGCATTCCCTTTTTCCCATATTTCCATTTTCCTTCTCTTTTGAAACACTAGTGCCGAAACTTACTTTGTCCCTAAACCAAAATCTTGATTCATTCTCTCCATTTCTTTTCTCGCAAAACCGAAAGCACTTTTATCCTGTTCACTTTCTTTTCATCTTGTAATTTCCTCCTTCTTTCTTGAAACACTTGAGCCGAACCTCTCTTCAACTCTTGGCCGATTTCTTTCTTCTCTTGAACCACATTTATTTTGTTTTATTTTCTTTCTAGATTGTAGCCGAATCCCTCCTTTGTGCTGCCGAAATTTCCTTCTATCATTTGTTCTTACTTTGGCCGAATATCAATCCTTCACCTAGTAGTTCTCTCTTGGCCGAATATTGGAGTGGTGTGGACCTCTCTTGTGTAGTGTTCAATCGGGTTTGGAATAAGGTAAGTGCTAGCCGAATATTCTTTTCCTTTTCTCTCTTGTGCTCTATCGATTTTGGTAAGGCTAAGGATGACTTTGGGCAATTGTCGAAAGAAAGCTAATCTCTTGTGTAATCGACTTCATTATAGGACATACGGTTTGTTGAAGGAGACAAGTAGAGCCTTCTTCTTTCGATTAACTGTTTGGTAAGTAGTGGTAAGTGATTGGTACTATTATTATTAGTCTATTTGTTTAGTTTCGATTAAGTCTAAGGGTTCAAAGGATTAATCGTTCTCTTTTTAAGGTGTAGCCGATTGTTGAAGGAGGAACCATTGTGGTTCGAGTTTGGTAGGAAACCAAACGATTGCGAGGTGAGGGTTAATTGATAAACCCTTTTTGGTTTAAATGGTTATGGCCGAATGATATGTGTACTAACCCCTTGGTTGGCCGATTTTTTTAGGATCAACGTTGTCGAGGTGATCGAGGGTTTTAGACGGGCTCTTTGGGATTAGATTTGTGATTTACCAGGTGTGTAAACTAACACACTTCTGTTTAGTAATATGGTTAATAACCTGATTACTTATTAAAGTGAAACAATATGATTGACGGATTTGGTACCCGATGGGGTATAAGCACGGATACGGGTAAGTCCGTTTCATTACGAGATCTGTAGTGATATATGTGATAACATGTTTTATGATGTCAATACTATGAGATGCCATTTGAGCATGTTAGCATGATTGAATGTTTTATATCATTTGCATTAGTATGACATGTGTGGGTGATATGAGAGGAGGGAGAATATGATATCCGTGTCTTTGGGACACTGTGTCTTTGGGACACCAGAGGTTTGGCACCTCCAGTGGTTTGGTACCACAGTTGATATATTGTGACTTTGGGTCACCAAAGGTTTGGCACCTCAGCGTCTCGTCCCAGTGGCTTAGTACCACGGTGGGTTGGCCCCACGGTTGATTATTCGGGATTGACGCCAGTGATTTGGTATCACACGATGGGTTGGCCCCATCATCGGATTTGTGACTGCGGTCACCAGTGGTTTGGTACCACATTTGTGTCTTTGGGACACCAGAGGTTTGGCACCTCATTGCGACTCGTCCCTGTGGTTTGACACCACCGTGGGTTGGCTCCACTTGAGAGATACGGGATTGTCGCTAGTGATTTGGTATCACACGATGGGTTGGCCCCATCATTGGATTATTCGTGACTTTGGGTCACCAGTGGTTTGGCACCACACTTATGGATATCGTGACTTTGGGTCACCAGTGGTTTGGCACCACCAGTGGTTTGGTACCACACGGGGTAGAAAGGTGATATGGATGGTTAGGATCGGGGTGCATTAATTATGTTGCTATGATATGATGTGTGTTAGCATGTTGTATTATCGGGAGGGGGATTTATGCACTGAGTCTTGCGACTCACCCTCTCCTTTGACTTTGCAGGTGACTCTTAGACGCGGACATGGAGCCGGGATGGACTCGAGGTGCTCATGCCATGCTTAAATAAAGAATTGCTCAGACTTTATAAAATTTGGTACTTTAGCTTACTTATTACTACTGGGTTTTCTTTTGGATTGTAAACGGCCTTTTTAATTATGTTTACTATGGTTATGTTTAAAGTAGATTTTTAAAATGCCTTAACAAATTAATTGAGTTAAATTCGCTAAAACTTGGAAAGACAATGGTTTCAAAACTATAACGCAACGTGTTTTTAAACTATACCATCGGGTACTACACTACGATTTGATATTAAGGAAACTCAAATGATTTTCAAACCTAAACTCGATTTTCTACTAAGTCAAAATGAATAAACATGTTTTAACTTCATAACCAATTGAGTTTTCGAAATTTCTGAGTTTTCAAATAAAACATCAGTTTCCAGACAATCATGCCCAAGATTTCTGTAAGTACTAAATCTACCAAATTGTTTTACTAAACTTTCAAAGAAAACTATGGTTATAAAATTCGATTTTTCCCCGTAACATACCAGATTCGGTCGTGGTGTGTTGACCGGGTTTGGGGTGTTACATGAGCGCTAGAGGACGTGGCCGTGGTAGAGGCCGAGGTGCTAGAGCCGTGTCAGAGGCATCGGGATATATGCAAGAAATGGATGCACCGGCATCATCTGTGTCGAGAAATGGATCCCATGACCATATGAGAGAGGACATTGCTTTGACCCAAGCAATGTTGCGAGTCCTAGAAAGGGTTGCTGGGGCTAGAACTGGGCCAGCAGCTCGTGGATCAATATCAGAACGGCTTAAATCAAGTGGTGCCGAGGTTTTTAGGGGTGTCTTAGGTGTAGCTCCAAATGTAGCGGAGTATTGGCTCGAGGCGGTGGAGCAAATCATGGATGATTTGGAGTGCACCGCCGAGTAGAAACTGAGAGGAGCGGTGTCCCTGTTAAGGGACGAGGCATATCAATGGTGGCTTACTATTCAAGAAGGCACTGAGGCTGTATTTGTTACTTGGGATTTCTTCAAAGCTACTTTCCAAGGGAAGTATGTCGGGACAAGTTATGTGGATGCCCGGAGGAAGGAATTCCTGAATCTGGTTCAAGGAAATAGGACGGTGGCAGCTTACGAGGCAGAATTTCTACGCTTGAGTCGTTATGCTCGGACGATTGTGCCAACTGATCATGAGCGATGTGTACGTTTTGAGGATAGGCTGAATGATGAGTTGCGGGTACTGATAGCCCCACAACAAGTAAGGACTTTTGCCACGCTTGTGGAGAAAGCCAAGATCGCTGAAGAGGCTAAGAATTCAGAATGTTAGAACCGGGAAAGAGTCAGAGGCAAGAGGGATTTTAAGTACACAGGTTCTGCTAAAAGGTTCCAAAAGAGGCCTCGGAATGATGAGCCAGCTCAAACTAGAGCACCTGCGACTACCAATCAGATTCAACTGTGTGCTGACTGTAGAAGACGACACCCCGGGGAATGCTGGAAGAGAACCGATGGTTGTTTTAAATGTGGTTCTAAGGAGCACTAGTTTAGGAATTGCCCTCGACGGACTGCTTCGACTCAAGAAGCTCGTAACCCTGATGCACAGCCAGCCAGAGGCACTAAGCAGCCACTGAGAGGTCGTGGACCAGGTCGTGGTGGTAATGGTGCTGGACGTGGTCAAGGTGCACCGGGTCGGGGTAATGGCTTTAGAGGTAACGCGGAGGCAAGACAGCCAGGGTTAGTCTGTGCGGTCAGGCGTCGGGAGGATGGCGATGCACCTGATGTGACAACTGGTACGTTCTTCATCTTTGATGTACCTGTTACTGCTTTGATTGATATCAGGTCTACCCACTCGTATGTTGCTAGTGCCATATCTGGAAACCTGAATATTAGATCTGAGATTACCGATAGAGAGATGACAGTAATTAGTCCTTTAGAACAGTCTGTAATCGTGAATAAATTGTTTAGAGACGTGCCTGTAGAAATTCAAAGAAAAGTATTTTTGGCGGATTTGATAGAACTGCCTTTCGGCGAGGTCGACATTATTTTGGGCATGGATTGGTTGGTGAAGCACCGTGCACAATTGGATTGTGCTGAAAAGTGGATGTCAATCAGGACTTTGGATGATAAGGAGGTAGTAATGATAGGCGAGCGAAGGAACTATTTGGCAAATGTGGTATCTGCTTTAAAGGCAGAAAAGTTGGTGCAAAAAGGGTATGGTGCGTTCCTAGCCTTCATTAGTGCTTTGGATGCCAAGGAGTTATCAGTGGAAGGTGTAAGAACGGTGAAATTTCCCAAAGAACTTCCGGGTCTACCTCCAGACCGGGAAGTAGAGTTTGGCATTGAGCTTTTGCCCAGAACGGCTCCGGTGTCCATTGCTCCTTATAGAATGGCGCCGAAGGAGTTAGCTTAAAGCCCAAATTCAAGAGTTGTTGGATCGAGGATTTATTCGACTGAGTGTGTCTCCGTGAGGAGCACCGACTTTGTTCGTCAAGAAGAAGGATGGGTCGATGCGTATGTGTATTGATTATAGGCAGTTGAACAAATTGACAATCAAGAATAGGTATCCATTGCCTAGAATCGACGACCTGTTTGATCAATTGAGAGGAGCTTCAGTTTTCTCCAAGTTTGATTTGAGATCGAGTTATCATCAACTCAAGGTTAAGGTGGCAGATATTCATAAGACGGCATTCCGAACTCGTTATGGACATTATGAGTTTTTGGTGATGCCGTTTGGTTTGACCAATGCACCAGCTGCATTTATGGATATGATGAACCGGGTCTTTCAACCCTATCTAGACCGGTTTGTGGTGGTGTTCATAGATGATATCTTGGTATATTCGAGGAATGAAGAAGATCATGACTCACATTTACGCATAGTATTGCAAATACTGCGAGATAAGCAACTTTATGCCAAATTCAGTAAGTGTGAATTTTGGCTGAAGGAAGTGACTTTCTTGGGTCATGTGGTGTCAGCTGAAGGAATAAGAGTTGATCCTCGGAAGGTAGAGGCTGTGTTGGATTAGAAACCACCGAAGTCAGTGGCTGAGATTCGAGTTTCTTGGGTTTGGCTGGTTATTATAGACGCTTTGTTGAGGGGTTTTCGTTGATTGCTGCACCCCTAACTAATCTGTTGTGTAAGGGAGTACTGTATGTGTGGATCGATAGACAACAAGAGAGTTTTGAGAAATTGAAGAAGATTTTGAGGGAAGCGCCAGTACTGATTCAACCTGAGGCTGGAAAAGAGTTTACTGTTTATTGTGATGCGTCACACACGAGTATAGGATGTGTGTTGATGCAAGGTGGAAAGGTGGTAGCTTATGCATCTCGTCAGTTGATGCCGCACAAAGTCAACTATCCTACCCATGATTTGGAGTTGGCTGCGGTGGTTTTTGCTTTAAAAATTTGGAGGCATTATCTCTACGGTGAGAAGTCTATTATTTATACGGACCATAAGAGTCTTAAGTACCTCCTTACCCAAAAGGAGTTGAACTTAAGACAACGAAGGTGGGTGGAACTGTTAAAGGATTATGACTTCTCAATCGAGTATCATCCTGGAAAGGCTAACGTGGTGGCAGACGCGTTGAGTCGTAAGGTAGTATCAAAGTTAAGAACAATGTTTGCTCATCTCAGTTTGTACGAGGATGCCAGTTTGCTAGCGGAACTTCAGGTGAAGCCTTTGTGGTTAGAACAGATCAAGGAAAAGCAGTTATCAGATGAAAAGTTGGGTCCTTTAATGCAACAAGTTGAAAGTGGTGTAATAGGGGACTTTGGAATGAACAAGGATTGAATGCTGTGTGTTCATGGAAGAGTTTGTATGCCCATGGATTTAGATTTGAGACAAATGATTCTGTGAGAGGCGCATAGTAGCCCTTATGCTATGCACCCCAGAGGAAATAAGATGTATCAATACCTCCATGAACAGTATTGGTGGGCAAGGTTAAAGCGGGAGGTTACGGATTTCGTGGGTAAGTGCTTGACTTGTCAACAAGTGAAGGCGGAACATCAATTACCTTCCGGCCTATTGCAACCGGTAAAGATTCCTTTATGGAAATGGGAAGAGATAACGATGGACTTTGTTAGTGGGTTACCCTTAACACCTACTAAAAAGGATTCTGTTTGGGTGATAATGGATCGATTGACGAAGACTGCCCATTTTCTACCAGTTCGTACAGATTACTCGCTGCAGAAGTTTGCTAAGTTGTATGTATCAGAGATCGTGAGGTTGCATGGAGTACTAGTGTCTATTATATCAGACAGGGATCCTAGGTTTACATCATGATTTTGGAAAGTTTTGCATGAGGCTTACGGCTTTTCATCATCAGTCAGATGGAAAGTCGGGAAGAGTAATTCAGATTTTGGAAGATATGTTAAGGGGTTGCGTGATTGACTTCAGAGGTAGTTGGGAGAATTTTCTACCATTGGTAGAGTTTACGTATAACAATAGCTATCAGTCCAGCATTCAGATGGCACCCAACGAGGCATTGTATGGTCGTAGGTGTCGTACTCCTACTTGTTGGACTAAATTGGGCGAACGACAGTTATTGGGTCCTGAGCTGATATCAGAAACGGAAGAAAAGGTAAAGGTAATTCGGGCTCGGTTAAAAGAAGCTTCGAATAGGCAGAAATCGTATGCGGATCTGAAGCGTAAGGATATTGAGTTTGCAGTGGGAGATCGGGTCTTTCTAAAGGTCTCACCTTGGAAGAAGATCTTCAAGTTTGGAAGGAAGGGCAAGTTGAGCCCTAGGTTCGTCGGACCGTATCATGTGTTGAAGCGCGTAGGACCAGTGGCTTATCAGCTTGAATTACCTCTGGAGTTGAGTCAGATTCATAGTGTTTTCCATGTCTATATGTTAAGCCGTTATCAATCGGATCCGTCTCACATAGTACTGATAGAAGAAGTGGAGATAAGGCCGGACTTGTCTTTCGAGGATGAACCGATGGAAATTTTAGATCGAGATGTTAAGGTGTTAAGAAAGAGGTCGGTAACGTTGGTTAAGGTTCTATGGCGTAATCACGGAGCGGAGGAAGCTATGTGGGAGCCTGAGGACGCAATTTGACAATAATATCCTCACCTCTTTTAACCAGGTAAATTTCGAGGACGGAATTTTCTTTTAGGGGGTAGAATTGTAACAACCTAAAAATTTAGAATCGATATGTTGCATAATTTTGGTGCTCAATTAGTGAATGATTAAATTTGTGTGTTTATTATAGTCTTGAGGAGGCTCGGGATTTATTCGGAATTAGAATAAATTTTAGTAAGGAGTACTTTATTGAAGTGGAACAAGTAACCTTGATGGTTAAGGAAATTAAGTGACAAAAATTAGCATAAGATGAGCTAGTAGTAAAGTGGAGTTGGCGCCATAAGTGCTGCTTGAGGGAAGAGGTTCGAATCCCATGGTATGCATTTTGTGACTTTAATTTTTGCACTCTTCTAGCATGTGTGGCCAAGCTCTATTTTTGGTAAGTTAGACTTTCATTTTTATGGTATGATGGCTAAAAGATATGGTAAGAGTGAATTTAAGGTAGGGAATCATGAGTATATGGTATGTAGGGGGAACACAAGGCACTTTATAAGGAGTGTTTTTTGGAAAGTTTGGAATGGCCAAACCTTGTCCATAAACTTGGACGGTTTTAGGGGCTAGGGGGGTGGCCGAATGTTGTTGGAGGTATTGGTAAGAATGTGTAGCAAGTTTGGTCACTTTCATTTTGGTCATTTTGTGATTTTCACAAAAACTTTTCTTTGCATCTTTCTCTCCCTAGCCGAATGCATTTTGTGCATTAGTGAACATCTTGTTTTCTTCTTTTGGTCATTTCTTTTTGACCATTTGGTCATATTTTGGCAAACCTCTCATCCCCTATTTCTTTCTTTCTCCATTTTGCTCTTTCTTAAAAATATATTTTCTCCCTTCTCTTTCCCTCCATGGCCGAATATTACTAGCTTCATCTTCATAAACTTTTCTTCTTAGCCGAACCCTTCTCTTCACATATATTCTCTTGTTAATCATTCTTTCAACCTTCGTTTTAATCAATCGGTAAGGACCCTTTTCGAATCTTTATTCTCTTCTTTTCTTTAGCCGAATATACATATTGGTTTGGGAGGGTCTTTTGACCGAAAATAGCATCCTCTATCCCTTTCTCTTAGACAATCTTTTTTGTCTTTATAATGATATAGAGAAGGCCGAAACTCGGAGTATTCGTAATCAATGTGAATCGCTAGGATTCGGTTGAAAGTGTATAAAAGGACTTCCATATTACTCGTTATTTCGTTAAAGATGGGTTACTAATCGATTTAATCTTAGGGACGTTATCGCTTGATTTACATCCCGTGAACGTAAGATTTCGTGGCGAACAATATAGGGTCGAAAAGGGTGGTGAATAGTGTTCAGAAGAGGGGCGGATTCCCTATTCCCTCTAGATTCAAGTGAAGGGCTGTTCCGGCAATCCGAGACTTTCCACCGGGTTGTGGACCCTCATCCGGGGAGAATCAATTATTCGAAGTTGTTCGTAGTTCAGAGCCATTAACTATTCGGGATTTTCCATCGGGTTGTGAACTGTCAATTGAGGAGAACCACCAAATAGTAGTTGTTCGAGATTCCGTGGGTAAAGATCTAGATCGCTTATCTCTAGTATAGAATTATATTAAGTATGAGTGTTCTAATCAAGCATGATACGTATTTAGGTATCGACAATCGGGAAAGTATAGTCCTCACCGTAATCAGGTGTGTAATCTCACACTTATCTCATGGGTTAGATGACTATACCGTAATTAAGCATTAGTCTAAAAATTGCAAAGTTGGTGAAATCGGAAAATATGGTATATTATCACTTTAGTGATAAGAGCATAAAATTGGTATTAAAATCGAGAAAATTTCGGAATCGCCCTTAATGGCCTAAAACGATAAAAAGTGATAATTTGGGCCATATGTAATATTTTGGGCCATATGTGATATTTTGGGCCATAAGTGATATTTTGGGTCATATGTGATATTTTGGGCCCCATGTGATAAATGGGCCATATGAATTATTTGATAAAATTGGCCAAGTGTGATATGAGATGAAATGGGCCAAATTGTGAAATGGGCCACTTTTGTAATGATTTCATTTATGGGCCTTATGTTGAAATTATCATATGAATGAATTGTCATGCATTTTATATGCATGATTGCATGGGTTGGGATATTTGACGAAGAGAAGATGGCTTCGTGCCCAGTTAATGGCTTCGTGCCCAGTTAATGGCTTCGTGCCCAGTTAATGGCTTCATGCCCAGTTAAAGGCTTTGTGCCCAGTTAATGGCTTCATGCCCAGTTAAGTATATGGCTTAATGCCCAGTTGGTGTGTTGGCGGGGTGGGTGACTAAAGCTCCCCACAGGTGTGCTGGTTGGTACGGGTGGTGTGTAGCAAATGGAAATTTAAGCTTGGTTGGGAATTGCATATCACATGCATTTTATACTTGTTATATTGTTACATTTGTAAATGGGCTCAAGCCCAATTAATGCTTAAATGGTTTTGGCCCAGTGGACTATGGTAAATGGGTTACACACTGAGTTCTAAGTAACTCACCCCGTTTTCTTTACTCTTCTCAGGTAATGATCAGTAATGGAGGCTTGGGCCGGGGATGACTTTGTAGAGACCATACTACAAACGATGGTTTATATGAACTTTGAACTTCTTTTAAGTATTTTTATTAAATTACTATTTCAGTTATGATGTAATAAGGCCTTTGGTATTTTTTTTATGGATTTTACTTGTGGATGGATTTTAATTATGTTTAAATACTTAAATGAGACTATTCTATTTTTTATAATTGTTTTCTTAAATTCTCGTGCAAAAAAGGGTTTTTCTTAAATATTTTATTCTCATAAATTTTTCTGTAAAATTCTTTTAAGAAACTTGTTTTCAAATTTCTCTTGAACTCTTTTAAACTTCTCGCAAAATTTTAACGAATTAATTTCTAAGTTTTTTATTTATAAACTCTTATGTCTTAAATCACAGATTTGAGGATATGTTTTCTTTAAATCATTAGATGACTAGATGTATGTTTGTTTTGTGTAACATACCAAATCTGGTCTTAACGCATAGACCGGGTTTGGGGTGTTACAGGCAATTTACTGTTTTACCCCTAACATTTACAACATTTATAATTTAGTCCTTATTACACAAAACACAAAATACACATAATTTGAATTTAAACCCTAAGGGCCGAATCTTCCCAATGGTCTTAATAGTCCCTACATTTAATTTATTTTTGCAATATAGCCCAAAATATTCAAAATCACCAAAAATCTCAATACAAAACATATTAATCTAAAACATATATTTCATATTTCATCAATTAACAACAAGAATCACAACTAACCATCAATGGCATATCACAAAATCTTCATTAAATTCTAAAATTAGGGTATGGGTTTGATAGTATATCAAGCAACGATATTAAAAACGTAAAAATTATCAAAAACTAAACAAAATACATACCCTAATTAAGCTTCCTTGTTTGCCGAAACTTGAAGCTTCAACAATGGTGTTTTTCTCACCTTATATTCAGCCAAAGAAGGAAGGTAATGCATGTGCCTTTTATTTTATTATGTTTTATATTTCTAACATATAATATAATATATAAGTTTACTTATAATATAAATAACAAATTAAATAAAACATTTTAATGCACACTTAATCATTCATGCCGTCCACTAATGTTCTAAATGGCCATTTTGCATCATAAGGCCTCATTCAAAAGAAAACAAATCAATTTAACCACTTAATTGAATAGTTGGCCACTTTTTCCACTTACGCGATTTAGTCCTTTTTGACTAATTGAGCACACAGACAATCAAATTTTTATACGAACCTTTCACACATACTAATTCACATATAATAAACATAGAAATAATATTTTAAAATTTTTCGAACTCGGATTCGTGGTCCCGAAACCACCGTTCCGATTAGGGCAAATTCAGACTGTTACAGAATTAGTTAACAATACCTTCAACTATTTTCAACTTTGCTAACACTCACAGACCATTCAAACCTTCACAAATGTGATAACTTTATCAATCAAAACAGCTTTAAGTCATAATAATATCATCCAATTAGAATTGATCTAATAGGTACATCCTTGTATCACACTCTTTTTGAATATAAATTCTTCATTCAGATTGTTCGTCAATTTACCCATGAATGTACAAGATTTTATCCTCTTGCCTGAGGATAAACTTAAATGCATATAACTCAAATTACCTTTCAACTAACCAGCTCGCTCAAATAGAAACAACTGAGTCGATCTCAACTATCAAATAATATCATATCAAAATACTCCCTTCTTCATGCTGTTAAAACAACTCAAACATACAATCTTTCAAAATTTCCTCACGTGCTAGTCAAAGATCTTTACAACTGCATTAGTTCAAGGAAACAAAATATCATGATTGAACTCATTTAGCTTAATCAAACTTACTAGAGAAAAGAAAACCATCTTCCAATTTGAGCTTGAGCTTCCACTATCTATACCTTTACCGATGCCAATTCCTTTCACGAAATTTAGAGAAATCCTGATACCGTAATCACCATGTTCCTATAATTGAACCAGAAATACAACCATAAAAGACATAGTTATCACAAGCCAAAGAACACACTTTAAAGATGAGTCACGATTGATAATTTACGAAATAGGGATGATAAGAAAACCAAGATAAAGAAATCTAAGATGCGATACCATACTGCAAGTCCGAGAACGTAACTCATAAGAAAATAATAAAGATTTTGATGATTCCTCAGAGAAAACCAGAAGAAAAACAATGCTTATACGCTCTGGAATTAATTGTAACAGAGATAATATATTTTCCAAATATATATATATATATATAAAATAACATCCAGTAGAAACAGAAGAATAGCCTCACATAAATTTTCACCAACAACTTTTATTCCAAACATAATAGAATAAAATCCCAAAGAGAGAGATAAGAAATGCTGCTCATGAACCAACCAGAGTAATAGTTCTTTCATCTAACATTATAATCAGCTAGCATTCTCATACAATAAGAATTTCATCAGAAAATGAACAACCACATATATGTCTGAGGATAAATGAATATATAAAATACTCAAGATAGATCATTATAATCTATTCAATTACAACTGTTACACTCAGACATCTTTACGATTCAAATATCATTTCTCTGACTAATTTTGTCATCATTAATCCCATATTATTCCATTCACTAACGAAAATCAATCCGGAAGAAATTCACGCAAATACATACTTTAGCCAACATACCTGAATAAGTCGATTAACCGAGATTAACTTATTCTTTAACCGTGACATCTCAAAATCCAAATGAACTTTAGAATAACCTGGCATATTTTCCAGAACTATATTCAATTGCCAAACTATTCTTAACTCTGACCACATTATTAGTTATTCCACTACTAAATTCTTTAGTCTCTTACTTGTGAGCTCATTCAACTTAAATCTCATGAAATTTTGTTATAATATACCATATTGGTAAGGGGGTGAGGTCGTAAAGCCTCTAACTCAACTCTCATAAATACACACAGATAACTTAGCATTCATCATCAACATAATATATTCACAATCATATAATTCACTTCACTTCAACCTAATTAATATACATATTTATGTTACATGAACTTTCCTATTATCTTTATTCAAACAAGTGTACTAAAACATACATTCCATAAAATTTGAGTAAGTTTACTTATCGCATTCACTTAATCAAACAAGTTAGGCACATAACATCATATGAATGTCAAACAAACATGGATGAGCTTATCACAATATAAACATTCATTTCATTTCACCTTTCCATATTTCAAGAATAATTCCCATTGATCTATTGTAATTTCAATGGATACCCGGGTAGTATACTCAAGAAATGTATGTCAACAATCTGTCAATTCATATTAAAAAGTGGCCTTTTGGCACATATTCATAAAGCACACTCTCGAGCCACATATGATATAACAGGAATGCCAATTCAGGCTAAATCCTTTTAGTAACGTATGCTCTATAGGGCTTACTCTGGATTATCCATTCGGGCTAAATCCATTTCACAACATATGCTCGAGAGGACTTAATTCAGGATTACCCTTACGGGATAAATCCTTTTTGCAACATTTAAAACATTTTATCCGTTCCACAAAATCACCATAATCCATCGAAATACAACGTTCAACCGGAACAATGACATTTTATCCATATTTCTCAACTTATGGTTATTTCATTTTGTACATCATCACATACATATCATGAACTGTAATTCATACCTTTCAAAGTTTTGAATCATCACAAACACATTTTAAAATATCTTAGTATCACTTTCAGTATTTCCGAAAATAGCTTGGTTGGAAAGCATCTCTGCCTTAACAAAACAATTTCATCAGAGTTGGGAGATATCACACTATCACAGGTAGTAATATGACATGTATAGCTAGACTCACATACGCTATGTTAGTCCGAGAATCGACTAAACCATAACTCTAATACCACTAAATGTAACACCCCTTACCCGTATTCAACGCTGGAACAGGGCTCGAGGCATTGCCGGACTTATAACACATGCATTCACACAATGCTGATTCAAAAATTTGCGTCCAAATTAAAACCATTCATATTCAATCATAAAGTCCCTTATACAAGCCTCCAAGCCCAAAACATGCTTTGGAGGTGGTTCAGGACTAAACCGAGAACTTTAGAAATTTTTACAACACTTAGAAAATTTTTGCTAGATATAGCGCTCACACGCCCATTTGGTCCAAGGGACACGCCCATGTGACCCTGGGACGCGCCTGTGCTTCAGACCGTGTTCAAATTAGGGTGCTCTCTGACTTGCGCTACACGGTCGTGCCACACGCTCGTGTGCTAGGCCATGTAGCACACACGTCTGAGACACAAGCTCGTGTATTTACCCGTGTGCTCAATTCTGGACAGTCTATTTTTAAAAATTAAAGTGCAGGGGACACACGGCTGGAACACATGCCCATGGGGCAAACCGTGTGTCAGGCATGGCCTAGACACACACTAATGTGTTTACCCGCGTGGACAAAATAAAGGCTATTTACCAAGCCATTTGCCACCCTTGTTCACACATACACTTACACCAATTCAAGACACAAACATAACATACTTAGGCAACCAAAACATCCACAATTATGACCAACACAATATCAACATCTATCATACTCACAATAATTATTAAGCCACAATTGACTACTTTCAAGATATCTAATTATACAACACTTTATCATCTCTTCAATAGACCACATTACCAAACATTTCACATTCATGACATAAATCACATTTCTATCATTCACCAAGCATACCATGACCATATCACCAAGGACATTGGCACATATATATAAACTTAGGCTTACAACCATGATAGCAAAAGTAAGCCAATTTACATAGTCAAATATCAAAACAAGCCTTTGACAATCACAAGCCAACACATTGGCTAGAATCATGATGACACACATAACAAATTGACTAAGACCCTATGCATGCAATAAACTCAAAATACTTGAATTCATCAATACCCAAAGTGATAGCTTAATAGTGTGATAAGATCTCCGGCGATCTCCAATCTGAGCTTGCTCAATGACACTATAAAACATGGGAAAGGAAAGGGGTAAGCTATAGAGCTTAGTAAGTTCGTATGAAAATAAATCATCTTATCGAATAAACATATTTTAAGCCATCATAAATACTATAATATAACTTGTATAATTCCACCTTTATGCCATGTATTCGTTCACATAATTAACCAAGAATTTCACAGGTTTATTCATTTCAAGGCTTACATGGTTTGAATACTTCTTATCAATTCATTCACATTTACTTAAGCATAAGCAAATAGAATTAAACTATATTCAATTCAATAGCCATCACATTTATAAATACTCAATAGAACCATATGAATTCTCATAATTTTCCACTTATCATATGAAATTCACTTTTAACACTTACTCATTGAATTTGGTCACGAGTACCTTGACGGGGTCGTACCATCACTTGTAACCACAATTCGCCTCATTTCCCATTGAACCATTTGGAATACTAAATGATACTTGGGAATCTCGTACACACAGTACCAAACCAATGCCATATCCCAGATATGGTCTTACATGTAATCTCATATCGATGCTAATAGCCGAGCTATGGTCTTATACGAAATCTCATATCGATGCCATATCTCAGTAACCCTAATGCCATGACATTTATATCCTATCTATTCATAAGGTTCATCGAAACTTTCGCTGTACCAAATCTCTGTTGGTCATCTCCGTAGTATCGTACTCAATAGCATTCACATTTCATTTCAATAATATAGCATTTACCACAATAATATCAATTAAGCATTTATACATATACAATTTAATATTTATTAAACATACGAACTTATCTCGATACAAAAATAGCAGAAATGGACCTATTCGTCAAACAATTTGGTTTTTCCCTATTCTAGACCCGAACTTCGTTTTTCTTGATCTATAATATCACATTTAACTTATTTAATCATTATACTATTCAAATCATCCCAAAATCACATTATGGCAAAAATTACTTTTTCCCCTAAATTTTGACAATTTTCCACTTTAGTCCTTATGCTCGTAAAATGAATTTCATTCAATATCTTCAAAACCCAAGCCTAGCCGAACCATTTTCATACTCATTTTGACATATTTACCGAAAATCATTTACTAAAAGTCGTTTAACAAACAATAAACATGCATTTTCTACCATCAAACATCAAAATATACACATATTCAACATGTGTAAAACCCTAGACCTTGATCATATCTTAAATTAGTGGTAAAAATAGATAGATCGGGCTATAACGACTTGAAAAATGTAAAGAGCATTAAAAATAGGGCAAGAACGGACTTACAATTGAGCTTGGAAGCTAGAAAAACCTTAGCTATGTCTCCTCCTTATGAAATTCGGCCAAGGGAGGAAGAAGATGGACAAATTTTGGCTTTAGTTTGGCTTTTTAATTCATTTAATTACCAAATTATTAAAATTCCCTTAATGAAAAACTTTAGAAACATTACCTAACCATGTCCATTTTTGTCCAACAACTTAACCAATGGTCTAATTACCATTTAAAGACCTCCAATTTAAAATTTCATAACAATTAGACACCTTTAACCTATAAAACTTACATTTTGCACTTATTATAATTTAGTCCTTTTGACTAAATTGAATGCCCAAACATCAAAATTTTAACGAAATAGTCCCATAAACCTGTAGAACATAAAAATATAATAAAAATGGATTTTACTATGTCGGATTTGTGGTCCCGAAACCACTGTTCAGACTATACCGAAAATCAGGTTGCTACAACCTTTCTCATTACACAAAAGACACAAAATATACCATACCATTTAGACCAACATTACATATACAATTCAATTAAATATACACTTCCAAATATGCATCATTTAACCTAAAATTCACAAGCAAATCAATATCCACAAATCATCCATCATTCAACACATTCCACAAGACATAGACGCAAATATTCATATATGATTCAGACATACCAAAATAGCCTAAAATGAGCCATCACTCATGGTTATATATACAAATTACAACATAAGCATTTACAAGCCAACACAAGTGGCACAACACATTACAAAATATACCAAAATGACCAAAGTCCCTATACATGCCATATACCAAAATATGAAAGTTCAAAAGTACCAAGTGATAGTAGGATAGTGTGACATAGCCTCCGACGATTTCTGAATCCAAGCTAGCTTGATTTCACAATAAAACATGGAAAATTAAACAAAGTAAGCTATATAGCTTAGTAAGCTCATATGAAATAAATTCAGTTCAATCATAAATAGTCATATCAACTAATTGAATATAGAAACATTTAGATCATTTAACTAACAAACCTTTCATATGTTTAATCATATGTTTATATGTGCACTTCACAACTTCTTCGATTTAAAACTTATACGGTTCATGTACATTCCTGTACTATCCCGTATCAATCTCATATTAAACCACATCTTTCATTTACCCATTGAACCATTTGAAATACTATCGGATACATGGGAAACTCGCACACGAAGTGCCACATATATAGCCGAAGCTATCTCGATCACATATCATATATATGCTCACTCTCGAGCTATCAACGGGCCTCTTCACACAAGCTGTTGGTCAAGACGTAGCTACACGATACTGCTCACACAAGCTATTAAGTAACCACAACACATGCCTGTATACTCAGCCACCGGTAGGACGTACAGGACCAACACTCATATCACATAATCACATAAAGCCCCTAATGACATGTCACTAGTATCCAAATCTATTCCTAATGTTCGGTCGGGCATTTCAATGCCGAATCATCATCGAATCATTGTCGAATATGTTCGTAATCTCATATTCATAGTGTATGCAATATCAAAGCATTAAAAACATAATTATAACAAAGTTTATTACATATGAACTTACCTCGGATGGAAAAATAGCTAAAAATTATTGTCGAGAACTTTATTTTTCTCTCGATCTAGATCCAAGATTCGCTTTTCTTGATCTATATGTAATCAAAATTAACTTATTTAATCATCTCTCTATTCAATTTAGTCCAAAATTTACTTCAAGGCTTTTTTTAAAAACTGCCCCTAATATTTTATATCTTTTACAATTTAGTCCTTATTTCATAAAAATAACAACTTCATGAAATTCAATACTAACCCATGCTAGCCAAATTACCATTATGCCCCTAGCAGCCCATATTTTTCATTTATTTCACATTTTAACCATGAATTTTACACTTTTCACAAATTAATCCCTAATTTGCATTTTCACCAAAAAAATCACGTAACAAAACTTGTATAACTATCATCAAACATTCAAAATCTATCATCAAACATGAAAATACGTGCTTATTAATCAATGGAAACTTTCTAAATCTTTAAAACTATAACACCACAAACCCGGCCCAAAACACCACGGCCGAATTCAGAATGCTACTTAGGAGAAAGTTTGAAAAGAATTCGACATAAAGGTGAAAACACAAAAAATTTTCGTCATTTATAAAACATTGTATATTTGAAATTCTAAGTAAAATAATGTTGTTACAATATCTCGGATTTAAAACCTTAATATAAGTTTTTAAGATATAATTTGTTTGAAAGAAAACATTCCCAGTTATTAGCTCGATAATCAATCCAACGTAAACATAATAAAATCCCCAAAATACTTTAAGTGGCCTTATTACAATAATGATTTATCCAAAAGTACTAGAAATATAAAGTGCATAAAACAAATAAAACATCTTCTGCATGGCCACCTCGTATCCGCTCCAGCCCGGTCCAAGATTCATGTATCACCTGCATTGTTTTTGGAAAAATAGGGTGAGTCAAACCGACTCAGTGTATAATTATTCACATGTCTCCACAAATGGGCTTTGCCCGCATCCACATAGTCCACAAACATAATCATGCAAAATGAATCCCAACCCAACCTAGTGTCCATCCGCTACACACCCCCGTACCTGCCGCACACACTAGGGGATTGCTAAATCACCCTCCAACCGCTACACACCTCCTTGGCAGACCTGCTGCCCAAGGTCGTGGCATAGCCACCGATCACCTAAGTGACCCCACGTATCTGTATCCACAAGGTGACTCAAGGTCATCCTCAATCCACGGTGATGCACACAGCTATCATCCATCCACGATGTGGCACATAGCCAACACCCCACCTTGATGAAGCACATAGCCAACATCAAGCGACGACGTAGCTCAATGCTAACATCATCCACGTACATAAATATGTACACCCTGTCCTTCAGTAATCATATCCCAAGCCCCATGTTTATATATGTATCATGACAAATAGAAGTATCATTTTAATGAGCATACATCACAGGCTTACCACAATTTCACACATATACCATAGGTAAATTAATATCATGAAACACTGACCTGGTTAACAGATTACCCACCATGGGTAGCCACCATCTTAGTCATTATTTCCGGCTATCATACACATCATATACGCATATATATAACCACACATACAATTACGGCAGATCAGTGCGATAATTACACACCTGATAACTCGAAGAATCACACTCTCAAAATTGATGCTATCTCTAACGGAAACTATAGCTATCTGCCTATGCTCCTGTTCTGACGCTGGCCCACACCCCGATGGCCAATCCCGTACCGCAGAGACTGATCGATTCTTAAACTTAGGGGTAAAGACTACCCCTTTCTCTCCTTGACTGGTACCCGCATCCATTGAATCAACACTTAATCAGAAAACCCAGTTAACTAACTTACGAGATCTTAATTAAATAAAAACCACAACTTAAACACCCTTATCGAAATGGATCAAAATCCCGAGACTCCTTTTATACCACTATCGATTTGCCCCTAAAAGACCATAGTCAGATTCGGCCAACCTTAATAAGTAATATGGCCTTTGGCCGAATATCACACTTCACTTACCTTGGGTATTCAAATCCCGGATGATCTCTCCCTAATCGCCAACTACCAAAGAATCCCGAGATCCCCCCTTTCAAGGTTTCGGCCATAGAGAATAGAAGAGATTAGGGTTTTGCTTTTCAATAGTCAGAGAAAGAATGGGGAAAAGAAATCAGCCTAGAAGAGATTCTTACCTAAAAAGT
Source organism: Gossypium australe (assembly GCA_005393395.2). Lineage (NCBI taxonomy): Eukaryota > Viridiplantae > Streptophyta > Magnoliopsida > Malvales > Malvaceae > Gossypium > Gossypium australe. Next base: position 118,558,167 of record CM016626.1, read on the forward strand.
ACTGACCAAACGCAAATGGTCAAAAAACTCCAAGAAATCGGCAAGAAGCACCTGAAGTAGAGAAATCGGTTTAGATGAGAAAGATGATAGGCTTCTGATCTAGTGAATAAATTGGTAGGGGTAGAGATGTAATCGGTTTTGGCCACAAGATAGGAGATTCGGCTTTTGAAAGTGAATGGAAAAAGGGGAGAAAAGAAAAGGTATTCCCAATTTCGGCTTTGGTCAATTGAAGAGAAAAGAAAAAGAACACAAGTTGAATTCCTAGAGTTTTTCGGCACAAATGAGAAAGATGAGAAGGGAACCAATTTCGACACACCTATCCTACTATCACCAAAACCGAAAATGCCATCCTCCAAAGCCCCATATCCGGCCACCTCCTCTTCCCTCACCCAAATCCCTTATTTTCCTCCTAATTTCTCTCCACACCACTCATTCAAAATAATTTGAATGAGTCAACCCTTATCACTCCTCTTTAGCTGAATTTTAAAATAAATTTGACCAAGTCTTAATCTTTATCTCCTCAGAACCTTTGTGCCGTCCACCACTGCTCTTCCTTGCTGCAAAATAAAACTCCAAACGTTTCCCTTGCTGCTTGAACCTAGGCACTTCCACCTGCATGTGGCGTCACTCCCCTAAGCTCTAAGTGGCGCCTCCCTTGCCACTTTACCAGCTCAGTCACTTGTGTCCTACCCTCCACATTAATTCCCCTAAGGCCTAGCTTCCTTAGCTCTCCCCCAATTAGGTTCAACCCAAAATTTACACTAAAGCTCCTACCAACTCCCCAGGGTTCCCAAAGCCCCTAACACACCCAAACAACACACAAAGCACACTATCACATGAATTATGAATTAAAGCGCATAACCCCTAAATCCCGAATGTTCCAAAAACTTTTCAAAATAATCCCTGGGCTAGCAAGACCTAGCTGCAACGATCACAAAAACATAGAAATCTTTAAAAATTGAGTCAGAAATCACTTACATGCTTGAGGTACCATTGTAACACCCCAAACCCGGCCTAGAAGTTAGGCCCGAATCAGGCGTGTCACATCAAAGGCATAATTCAAACGATTTTGCTACTTAAAAATTTTAAGGCCCAAAAGCCTAAAATCATTGAGTCTTGTTAAGTAAAAAAAACCCATTTTATAATTTTAAGTACTTCGAAATGAAGTTTAACTGTAAGAAATTTACTTAGGTTTAATAATTAAGTAAACAGTTGAAACAACAAAACCCAAAGTCTAAAGTCAAAACGGAGTACAATGCCTTATTACATCCAACGAAAATAAGCAATTAAAACTATGTCTTTTGAAACAATTAAATAAAAGTTTAAACATCTTGTAGTGTGGCCATCTCCGAGTCCTCTCCCACGTCGAGCCATTTACTGAGGATCACCTGAAACATTAAATAAAGGGTATGAGTTTCGAAACTCAGTGTGTACAACCCTTGGCATTCAATTCAAAATAAAATTATCACATTGGCCTGAGCCCTATCAAAATCGATGGTCTTGGGCGTTGGCCCACAATAACCTCATATCATATCATATCATATCATATCATATCATATCATATCATATCATATCATATCATATCATATCATATCATATCATATCATATGGAAAACAAGGTAATGCAAAACCCTCCCCAAAAATCCATCCGCTACACACCATTTCCCTTCCAACCCTACACACCTATGAGGATTTCTAAATTGACCCACCCATCCTCTACACACCACAGGTAGCACTCACAGCGGCACTACTCAACGTTGCTGCAAGGCTGCTAATCATATAATGGGCTTAAAGCCACCAGAGGATCCATGGTCGTCAAGCGACTATGCAATCCTCAAATCTTCCTCCGTACCATAATTCCCACCCATATGCATCTTAAGCAGAATATCATATGAATGCAACATGCACATGAGTAACATCCACAAAACTCATACTCACCATATAGGGGTATTTTTGTCATTTCACAATGAAACACCCCAAACCCGGCCCATGAGCCTCGACCAGATTTGGTATGTTCCTTAAGAAAAACCAGTTCAAATTCATTTGCGTTTTGAAAAACTTTAGGTAATTTTGGGACAAAATTCGAATTGGGTTGGGCTCAAGTTGGAAACCAATTTATTTTTTTGAAATATAAGTTTTATAAAATCTCATTGTTAAGTTTCAAATCGTTAAGTTAGAAGATATGCCGAATTGATTTTTTTTATATAGAAATCATATGAATTTAAGCGTCAAAACATTTAGGGACTTATTTTATAAAAATTGGTTTAATCTTGATTTAACATTAAACATATCGTAATAAAAGAATTAAAGTGCATGCATAAAACAGGTCATACTATGGCCTTATTACATCAAAATATACCAAAATCAATTTAAAATGCTTAAATTAAAATAAAAAGTCCAAATCGTAAAATTCCTTGCTGAGCATGGCCACCTTTAGCTCCTGCCGCACCTGAAAAATATTCCCACAACGGGGTGAGTCAACAGACTCAATGTGTACACAAACACTAAGTCCAAACAGATTCAGGCGTATCAAGTCATACACATTCATATCAAAATATACAGTTAATGATGCATTCCCAAGCCCAAGCCTAGTTACCAACCGCTACACATCACCCGTACCAACCTGCACACCGTGGGGACTACTAAGTCAACCCTCCATCCGCTACACACCATCGAAGGCAGTCGCTGCAGTCGACGTGCTCATCGCCTTTATAATTTCCTGGCATAACCAGCAGATAATATTTTGTGTCATGCGATTCCACATTCAGATAATTGTGACCGAAGTCACCACATTTGGATAATGTGACCGAAGCCACCACATTCAGATATTGTGACAATAGTCACCACATTCACTTCCCCTTTCATATTCACCCAAATGCCCATGTCATACAAAATCATGCATTATCATGCCATTTTCTCAATTCACATTCTTATAGATTCACATACGTGTTTTAACAGATCTTATCATCATCCCAGTAGGAATAGGAAAACGTACCTGAGTACTTTGTACCATTGTATGGTACCTTAGCCATACTTTTCACATTCTTAATAACACATTTATATTAACATTGCCATAAATCATATTAGGAAATAGTGTGGGGTACAACCCTGATTCGCTTAATGCTTTCACTCCAAGTCCCGAAGAGCCCGATCTAAAGCCTTAGATCCTAGTCCCTACATTCGGCCCACACATAATATTTTAACTAAAGGCCATTCGGCCATAAAACCAAATCCCAATAGGATTATGTAACCCAAAACTTACCTTGGTGCCGATTTCACTACTAACCAAATCCCGAAAACTTTGCTATGTTCCTTCTTCTTTTCTGCCAAGCACTAAATCTCATCATAGGTTAGTTTCCGGCTTCTAAGATAATAAGAAACAAGTCTAAATACTAAAATAGGCCCTTGGCTGAATGTGTATGTGCACTTACCTTGAAATTCTCAAATCCCGAAAAGTATCCCTTGCCTTAGGTGTCTGTCGAAATCCCCATGGATACATGTTAGATCAATTTCTAACATTTACACACATTAAAAATGGCCTATGGCCGAATATCATCTTACCTTGAATCTTAAATATCCTGAAAGATCCTTTCTTGAAGTCGACAACACCTAAATCCCGAGACCTCCCTTCCATAATTCGGCCAAAATCAATAATAGGGATTAGTCCCTAAATTTCGATTAGTCTAAGAATATAAAAGAATGGAAACCGAATTTGAATCTTACCCTTACTTGAAGAAATCGACAGCACCTATGCCAGACACCACAAGAATTCGGTTTTAAGACTTGGAGAGTAGTCGACTATGGCCTAGAGAGAACTTGCTTTCGGCTTTTGAAAGATTATGAAAAGAAGAAGGGAAAGGTTTATAGAAGAGATTCGGTTTCAACAAAGATGAAAAGGAAAAGCTTGAGGGTTTCAGCAATGGTGGAATATAGATTCGGCTAGCACAGGCAATAATTTCAGCTTAACAAAATAAAAGAGAGAGGAGAAAGTTTGCTAGAGAATTTCGGCAGATGAACAAGAAAAGAAAGAATGAAGATTGGCCTCACACTCCTCCTGTTGGCCAAAAATACACCAAGAGAGTCCCTTGGCCGGCCATCACATGCTCCCTCATCAAATCCCTCATTTTTCTCCTCTTATCACCTCATCTAACAATAAATAAAATAAAAAGAAATAATCCCTTATTTATCCCTTATCTTAACTATTTTATCACCCCTTTTATCTCTTAAAAATAACAGGATTAAAGCTCATAAAATCTAGCCTTGGTGCCGTCCCCCTATTCCCCTCTTATTGACGTCACAAGCAAAATAAAAACATCAACATTTTGCTTCCCACGCGACTCGAACACAAGTCCTTCCCCCTAGCATTTGGCGTCATTTCCAGAGCCCTTAGTGGCACCTCCAAGCCACTTTTCCAAGCCCAATTGTGTGTCATATTCCCCTATAAATTTTCTTAAGGCCACCTTTCTTCAGTTCCCTCTTTTAAACTTTAAACTTAATATTATCTAAGGCATTTCCTTACATTTCCAAGGTTCTAAAAATGTACACAACAAATTCATAACACATAAGACATGCTATTTCATATAATTAAGCATAAATGCACAAGCCATAGTCCAGCATAAATGCATAAGTGAGGGTATTGCTGCCGCATTGCTTCTTCTGGCTCCCACGAAGCTTCTTCCGATCCATGATTTCTCCATAACACTTTGACTAGAGGAACTGACTTCCTCTGCAACACTTTCACATCTCGTTCCAAGATCTGAATCGGCTCTTCCTCGTAGGTCAAATCTGGCCTTAGTTCCACCTCTTCAACCGGAACCACATGAGATGGATCCGATCGATAACGACGTAACATGGAAACATGGAATACGTCGTGCATCTGCTTCAACTCCGATGGTAACTCTAACTGATATGCCACTGGTCCAATTCGCTTCAATATCCGATAAGGTCCTATAAACCTTGAACTTAACTTCCCTTTGCGTCCAAATCTCATCACCTTCTTCCAAGGCGAAACTTTCAGAAACACTTGATCTCCCACATCAAATTCTATCTCTTTCCATTTGAGATCTGCATAAGATTTCTGTCTATCAGACGCTTCCTTCAACCGAGCTCGAATTATCTCAACCTTCTCTTCGGATTCCGCCATTAACTCTGGACCCAAAACTCGACGTTCCCCCAATTCTGTCCAACACGTAGGAGTGCGACACTTCCGTCCATACAATGCTTCATACGGTGCCATCCGAATACTAGCTTGATAGCTGTTGTTGTATGCAAATTTCGCTAATGGCAAATACTCTTCCCAACTTCCTCTGAAATCTATCACACAGCCTCTCAACATATCCTCCAATACTTGGATTACTCGTTCAGATTGCCCATCTGACTGTGGATGAAAAGCCGTAGTGAAATCCAATTTAGTACCTAAAGCCTGATGTAGAGCTTTCCAAAACCGCGAAGTAAACCTTGGGTCTCTATCCGAAATAATCGATAGTGGAACTCTATGCAACCTTACAATCTCTGCCACATATAACTTCGCCAACTTTTGCAGAGAATAGTCAACTCTTACCGGGATGAAATGCGCGGACTTAGTCAACCTATCTACTATCACCCATACCGAGTCCTTCTTAGTAGGCGTAAGGGGAAACCCACTAACGAAGTCCATGGTGATTCTTTCCCACTTCCACTGCGAAATCATTATCGGTTGAAGTAGTCCTGACGGAACTTGGTGTTCAGCCTTAACTTGCTGACACGTTAAGCACTTGCTAACAAATTCAGTAACTTCTCTCTTAAGTCCAGGCCACCAAAACTGTTCTCTTAAATCTCGGTACAACTTACTTCCTCCGGGATGCATAGCATAAGGGCTACTATGCGATTCTTGAAGAATTCTCTGTCTTAGCTCTGAATCCTTAGGCATACAGACCTTACCCTTGAAGCACAACATTCCCTCGTCATTCACGCTATAATCCTCCAACTCCTCATTCTATACTTGTTGCAGCTTAACACTTAATTCATCATCAACCAACTGTCCCTCTTTTACTTCATTCAACCACGCCGGCTTAACTTGCAGCTCTGCCAGCAGACTTCCATCATCATACAAGCTCAGATGTGCAAACAACACCCTCAAATCCGACACAACCTTCCGACTTAGGGCATCCGCCACTACATTCGCCTTGCCCGTATGATACTCTATCGAACAATCGTAGTCCTTCAGTAATTCTACCCACCTTCGCTGTCTCAAGTTCAACTCCTTTTGGGTCAACAAGTACTTAAGACTCTTATGGTCTGTGTAGATTACCGACTTTTCTCCATAGAGATAGTGCCTCCACACCTTAAGAGCAAAGACCACTGCCGCCAATTCCAAATCATGAGTTGGGTAGTTAACCTTATGTGGCCTTAATTGCCGAGACGCATAAGCGACTACTTTCCCATCTTGCATCAATACGCATCCCAATCCTGTATGGGAAGCGTCACAATACACCACGAAATCCTTTCCTGCCTTCGGCTGAATCAAGACCGGAGCTTCAGTCAAAACCCTCTTAAGCTTCTCAAAGCTCTCTTGTTGCTTATCCGTCCAAACGAAAGGTACTTCCTTTCTCCATAACTTCGTCAAAGGCGCGGCTATCGATGAGAACCCTTCCACAAACCTTCTGTAGTAGCCTACCAATCCTAAGAAACTACGAACCTCAGCCACAGACTTAGGTGGTTTCCAATCCAACACTGCCTCAATCTTCCTAGGATCCACCCTTATTCCTTCTGCAGACACCACATGTCCTAAGAACGCAACTTCCTTAAGCCAAAATTCACACTTGCTGAATTTGGCATATAGCTTCTTCTCCCTTAGTACTTCCAACACTATCCAGAGATGCTCATCATGTTCCTCCTCAGACTTGGAATACACAAGGATGTCGTCGATAAACACCAAGACGAACCTATCCAAATAAGGTTGAAAAACCCGGTTCATCATATTCATGAACGTAGCTGGGGCGTTCGTCAATCCAAACGGCATTACAATGAACTCAAAATGCCCATACCTTGTCCAAAAAGCTATCTTATGGATATCCACTTCCTTCACCTTAAGCTGGTGATATCCATACCATAGATCTATCTTCGAGAAAACCGCTGCTCCCTTAAGCTGATCGAACAAGTCGTCTATCCTTGGCAAGGGGTACTTGTTCTTGATGGTAAGCTTATTCAATTGACGATAGTCTATGCACATACGCATAGTTCCGTCCTTATTCTTTACGAACAGGACCGGTGCTCCCCATGGAGACACACTAGGCCGGATAAACCCACGATCCAGCAATTCTTGGATTTGAGCCTTGAGCTCAACCAACTCCTTGGGTGCCATTCTGTACGGAGCGATTGACACAGGAGCTGTCCCAGGCAACAGATCAATTCCAAACTCCACCTCTCTATCCGGGGGTATTCCAGGTAATTCCTCCGGAAAGACATCTACAAAATCCTTTACAGCCCTAACTCTACTAACACCTTCTTCCTTTGTGTCCAGCGCACTAACAAAGGCCAAGAACGCCTTACATCCTTTCCGAACCATCTTATCAGCCTTTAGAGCAGAAACTACGTTAGACAAGTAGTTTCTTCTTTCTCCGATCATAACAACTTCCTCATCCTTTGGAGTCCTCAACTCCATTCGCTTAACCGCACAATCCAATACGGCCCGATGTTCCACTAGCCAGTCCATTCCAAGTATTAAATCAAATTCTCTGAAAGGTAATTCCATTAAGTCGGCAGAAAATACTACTCCTTGAATTTCTAGAGGCACTTTCCGAAACATCTTATTCACCACTACAGTTTGACCTAGTGGGCTTACTACAGTCATCTCCCTATCAGAAAGTTCAGAGGTTATGCCTAGAGTTTCCACTACTCTACATGCAACATACGAATGGGTCGAGCCCACATCAATCAAAGCAAAATAAGGCTTGCCACAAATAAGGAACGTACCGGTTATGACGTCCGGCGCATCTCCATCCTCTCTACAGCGAACCACATACACTAGACCCGACTGCCTTGCCTCTGCATTACCAACACCTCTGCCAGGAGTTCCACGTCCTCTTCCAACACCATTACCTCGGCCATTCGGACCAAGACCTCGCTGAGGCTACTATCCACCTCTACCAGCCTGATTAACATTCTGAGCTACTGGTCTATTCCCATCCAGCCTCATAGGACAATCCTTAATCATATGGTCCTTTGACCCACACTTGAAGCATCCTCCTGTCTTCTTCCAACATTCCCCTAAGTGCTTCTTCCCACATTGATCACAAGTACGATATTGCCCTCCAGTACCAGCTTGATGACCTCGCGGCCCATCAACTCTAGGCCTTTTCTGAACATTCCCAGATGATCCTGGCGGCCCAAATCCTCTTTTCTGCTTATTTCTATCAGAGTGCTGCCTTACAGAATCCTTAATTCCTTCCGCTATCTTAGCTTTCTCTACTAACATAGAAAACTCCCGCTCTTGATGTGGAGCGACTAACAACCTCAAGTCATCCCTTAATCCGTCCTCAAATCGGACACACCGCTCATGCTCCGAAGCCACTACTCCTCGAGCATACCGGCTCAACCTCAGAAATTCAGCTTCGTACTCTGCTACGGACTTGTTTCCTTGAACCAGCCCTAGAAAAGCCTTCCTCTATGCATCAATATATCTGGTTCCAACATACTTCTTTTGATATGCTGCCTTAACATATTCCCAAGTAAGATCCTCAGCTGTTGCACCATCCCGAATTGTGAGCCACCACTGATACGCTTCATCGCGTAGCAGCGCCACCATTCCTTTCAGTTTCTCCTCAGGGGTCAGATCCAACTCATCCATAATCCGTCTCGTCGCTTCCAACCAATATTCAGCTGTACTGGAAGCCACACCAGATACTCCACGAAACATTTCAGCCCCATTGGCTCGAAGTCGCTCGGGTACAGATTTCCGAGCTCCCATATTCCCACTTGTGCCAGCCACCATTTCAAGAACTCGCAGCACAGCCTGCGATACAGCATCATCCCCCGTCTGATCTTACCGTTCAGCACCAACAGCTGGTGGTGGTGGTGGTGGCGGTGGTACCTCATTGTCAGACCATTGACCCGACCTAACGGGTTTCGACACAGTCATTCTTCCTCGACCACGTCCACGATGACCACGTCCTCTAGAACTCATTTCTAACGATTGCGCTTTAATCTGATTAAGAAGTTTTATGAATTAGCTTTTATTCCACTGATTATTCGCGAAGAGTTTTATGAAAGGAGCTTAATAGGGGTTCTTTCGATCATTCAAAATTTCAAGTTTTCTATCCTAATTCACAGAAAACACATCCATTTCGTAATATCTCCCATACACATTCACTCTTCGAACATTTTTGGTCTATTCCTATCCTAGGGGTATTTTCATCATTTGTCCTACCGGGGTATTTTGGTAATAAACCGGGATCAATTTGAAAAATCTCTATAAATCAAAGGTATTTCGAAACTTAGGGTTCTTTTTGCGAATTTGTTTTCCAAATCGGGGTTGTTGCAGAAATTTTTGGAATCGGGGGTCATTTTGGTAATTTTGTAAAGCACGGGTAATTTGGTAAATTTCCAAATCAGGGTACCTCAAATTTTCACAAGTTAGGGTTTCATGGATACCTTTGCAAAATAGGGGAATTTTATTGAAATCGAGGGTAATATGGTCATTTTGGAAACCAAGGGCATTTTTGTAATTTTACATCTAGGGGTATTTTTGTAAATTTTCATAAATCAAGAATATTTCAGAAAAATTTTGTAAAACAGTTTTTACAAATTAAAAGAGTAATTTTAAGAGTTTTAAAACTAGGGTTTTTATGAAAATACGACTAGTCCCTTTCGGGTTTTAGTTATTGGGTTCAGCCTACGAATAAGTCCTCTTGGTTAGGGTGAACCGAAGCTACGCACCAGGTAGGATTCGAGTGGAGAGGGGGTGAGTCACGCGGACTGCTTAAGTACCAATCTCCTACCGAAACCAATCCTAGACATGCGCACAATGGTTACCACACCCTAACTCGGCGACTTAGTCACAGGTTTGTTTAATTAGGCATTTAAAATTTTATGTAACTGTTGGGGTAAACTAGTCCTAGGGTTCAAGTACCTATCATGCTAATCTACGTTACATTCCATTTCTACCCTTCTACAAGTCACAATATAAATCACACAAAGGATAGGGGTACTTACCTGGTGGACTTCGGGTCGGAGACTTAGGTGCCATGCCAGAAAACCTGCTTATTTTTAAAAAAATTATTTTGGGCTTAACATTTGAAAACATTTTGGGCCTTAACCCCAAGGCCGAGAGTTTAAAACTGAGCTCTGATACCAAACTGAAACACCAGACCTGGCCCACGAGCCTCGACCAGATTTGGTATGTTCCTTAAGAAAAACTGGTTCAAATTCGTTTGCGTTTTGAAAAACTTTAGGTAATTTTGGGAGAAAATTCGAATTGGGTTGGGCTCAAGTTGGAAACCAATTTATTTTTTTGAAATATAATTTTTATAAAATCTCATTGTTAAGTTTCAAATCGTTAAGTTAGAAGATATGCCGAATTTCTTTTTAGATTTTTTTTTATTTAGAAATCATATGAATTTAAGCGTCAAAACATTTAGGGACTTACTTTATAAAAATTGGTTTAATCTTGATTTAACATTAAACATATCGTAATAAAAGAATTAAAGTGCATACATAAACAGTTCATACTATGGCCTTATTACATCAAAATATACCAAAATCAATTTAAAATACTTAAATTAAAATAAAAAGTCCATATCGTAAAATTCCTTGCTGAGCATGGCCACCTTTAGCTCCTGCTGACCCGGTCCATTACTGATCATCACCTGAAAAATATTCCCACAACGGGGTGAGTCAACAGACTCAATGTGTACACAAACACTAATTCCAAACAGATTCAGGCATATCAAGTCATACACATTCATATCAAAATATACAGCTAATGATGCATTCCCAAGCCCAAGCTTAGTTACCAACCGCTACACATCACCCGTACCAACCTGCACACCGTGGGGACTACTATGTCAACCCTCCATCCGCTACACACCATCGAAGGTAGTCGCTGCAGCCGACTTGCTCATTGCCCTTATAATTTCGTGGCATAACCACCAGATAATATTTTGTGTCAAGTGACACCATATTCAGATAATTGTGACCGAAGTCACCATATTCGGATAATGTGACCGAAGCCACCACATTCAGATATTGTGACAATAGTCACCACATTCACTTCCCCTTTCATATTCACCCAAATGCCCATGTCATACAAAATCATGCATTATCATGCCATTTTCTCAATTCACTTTCTTATAGATTCACATACGTGTTTTAACAGATCTTATCATAATCCCAGTAGGAATAGGAAAACGTACCTGAGTACTTTGTACCACTGTATGGTACCTTAGCCATACTTTTCACATTCTTAATAACACATTTATATTAACATTACCATAAATCATATTAAGAAATAGTGTGGGGTACACACCTGATTCGCTTAATGCTTTCACTCCAAGTCCCGAAGAGCCCGATCTAAAGCCTTAGATCCTAGTCCCTACATTCGGCCCACACATAATATTTTAACTAAAGGCCATTCGGCCATAAAACCAAATCCCAATAGGATTATGTAACCCAAAACTTACCTTGGTGCCAATTTCACTACTAACGAAATCCCGTAAAACTTTGCTATGTTCCTTCTTGTATTCGGCCAAGCACTAAATCTCATCGTAGGTTAGTTTTCGGCTTTTAAGATAATAAAAAACAAGTCTAAATACTAAAATAAGCCCTTGGTCGAATGTGTATGTGCACTTACCTTGAAATTCCCAAATCCCGAAAAGTATCCCTTGCCTTAGGTGTCTGTCGAAATCCCCATGGATACATGTTAGATCAATTTCTAACATTTACACACATTAAAAATGGCCTATGGCCGAATATCATCTTACCTTGAATCTTAAATATCCTGAAAGATCCTTTCTTGAAGTCGACAACACCTAAATCCCGAGACCTCCCTTCCATAATTCGGCCAAAATCAATAATAGGGATTAGTCCCTAAATTTTGATAAGTCTAAGAATATAAAAGAATGGAAACCGAATTTGAATCTTACCCTTACTTGAAGAAATCGACAGCACCTATGCCAGACACCACAAGAATTCAGTTTTGAGACTTGGAGAGTAGTCGACTATGGCCTAGAGAGAACTTGCTTTCGACTTTTGAAAGATTATGAAAAGAAGAAGGGAAAGGTTTATAGAAGATATTCGGTTTTAACAAAGATGAAAAGGAAAAGCTTGAGGGTTTCGACAATGGTGAATATAGATTCGGCTAGCACAGGCAATAATTTCGGCTTAACAAAATAAAAGAGAGAGGAGAAAGTTTGCTAGAGAATTTCGGTAGATGAACAAGAAAAGAAAGAATGAAGATTGGCCTCACACTCCTCCTTTTGGCCGAAAATACACCAAGAGAGTCCCTTGGCCGGCCATCACATGCTCCCTCATCAAATCCCTCATTTTTCTCCTCTTATCACCTCATCTAACAATAAATAAAATAAAAAGAAATAATCCTTTATTTATCCCTTATCTTAACTATTTTATCACCCCTTTTATCTCTTAAAAATAAAAGGATTAAAGCTCCTAAAATCTAGCCTTGGTGCCGTCCCTCTATTCCCCTCTTATTGACGTCACAAGCAAAATAAAAACATCAACATTTTGCTTCCCACGCGACTCAAACACAAGTCCTCCCCCCTAGCATTTGGCGTCATTTCTAGAGCCCTTAGTGGCACCTCCAAGCCACTTTTCCAAGCCCAATTGTGTGTCATATTCCCCTATAAATTTTTTTAAGGCCACCTTTCTTCAGTTCCCTCTTTTAAACTTTAAACTTAATATTTTCTAAGGCATTTCCTTACATTTCCAAGGTTCTAAAAATGTACACAACACATGCATAACACATAAGACATGCTATTTCATATAATTAAGCATAAATGCACAAGCCATAGTCCAGGATATTACACACAACCCAATGGTATTTCCGTAAATCTACTCTACAAGGGTACTTAGGTAATTTTGCAAAACAGTGGTACTTTGGAAATTTTGTAAATCAGGGATGTTTTGGTACTTCTACAAATTAAGGGTATTCTGGTAATTTCACAATTCGGGGTTATTTTAGTGATTTTACAAATCTAAGGATGTTTTGGTGATTTTTAAACTATGGATATTTTGGTCATTTCAAATCAGGGGTATTTTAGTAATTTTACAAATCTAAGGGTATTTGGTCCCTCTCGGGTTTTAGTTATGAACTTTGGCCCATTAACAAGTCCTTGAGGCTAAAGTGAACAGACACTATGCACCAGGTAGGATTCCAGAGAAGAGGAGGTGGGCCATTAGGGTCGCTTAAGTACCAAGCTCTCCCTCGATCCAATCCTAGACATGTATATGCCCGTTACCACACTCTAACCTAGCGACTGGTCCACAGACATGCTTGATTATTAGAAAGTCATATGAGGTTTAAGAGTTGTTCAGTACTAAGCCTAAAGTCCATAAAACCCTAGCATACTAGTCTACGTCCCCATAAAGCCCATCAACCCATTTCTCGTTCATATAACCCATAATGGCCAAATCACATTTTTATGGCCCACTAGGCCCAAATCTCAATCATATGACCCATTAGGCCCAAAACAAATCCATATCATGCAACATGTATGCTTAACCCAATTCATCTAATCAAATTAATCCATTTCATCAAACTTAGCCTTAGGGCCCATCGGGCCCATTTAGCCACTTTCGGCTTTTCGGCTTTTCGGCATTGTCGATTTCGTGTGTGCATAGTGTTTGTACTCACCTGGTTACCACGACATGCTATTCTATCCTTAGCCTTAAACCTACAACCAACCAACCTTCAATCAACCACTCATACTTAATCAAAATATTTACTCAAAAGTCGAAACCTTACCGTAACCTTACCGTGTGCCATAGGGTTCTAATAGCCTTTCCTTAGCTACTAATCATGAGTATCCCCTAGATTTTCACTCACACATACATCATTAAAATTTGAGTGACTCATAATCCACCCAAGTCACCCTATAGATCACACATACATTCGGCCATTCACTTAATCCACCATCGAGTTGAGTACACTTACCCTTGCTAACGATCCTACCACACTTGCGTTATTTGAACCTTATCCTTGTTGTCGTAGAGTTAACGATAGGACAGTTAGATAGCCTTTTGGCTTTTAGCAAAACGTACAAAAGAGGTTAATCGAATCCTTACCAAATCCACTTTCGATCCTGCGACCTAAATTTGGCTTTTGAGATTAGTATGGTGATAGAGACAATTCGGCACCAATAGGGAGAAGAAGAGGAGAAGTGATCGGCTAGAACTAAAGCCGAACAAGAGAAGGAATTTAAAAAGAGAAGGTATGGGGAATTCGGCTAGAGAGAAAACCAAAATTTCGGTAAAGTAATGATGGGTTTTCTTTCAACAAATGGAATAATTTGGCTAAGGGGGAGAAAATGAAATGTAATGGAACCCAAGGAACCTCTTAAAGGAATTCAACACCTCCTTTTATAGCCAATTGCCGAATCCTACCTTCCCCCACAGTCCAATTCAGCACCAACTCTTCCCACCTCTCATCTCCTAATTTTTCTCCATGATATATACCTTATCTTATCTGAAATTGCCTTTTTTATCAGTTCACAAGACCAATTCAAAGACGTCAACAAATGAGTCCAAACTCCACACAACTTTGGCCGACAACTAAGCAAAATAAGCACTCCAAAATCACCTTACCACTACTCGAACCTTAGACCTCTTCACGCCACTTTGTAGCTCCCCTAGTGATGCCACCTTGCCACTGGACCACAAGCCCATTTGTGTCATATTTTCTCCTTAATTTGCTTAAGAGGTATAAAGGGTCCACTAAAGCAAGAAAAATAAAATTTCCCCTATGGTCATCCCTATCTCTAAGACTTCAAATAATCCCGATAATACCTTAAAATTAATATTCTAAGTGCTACTCATACATACCAGCCTCAGTGCACAGAAATTTAAAGTTTCGGGATTTTGGGGCGTTACAACTTGGTTAGTGACGTTCTCTTGTTCTCAAAAATTTTAAACGCTCCCATTCCCAAGGCCCAATAGGCCCAATTACTAGGCCCAAATTCGGGGTGTTACAACCATGGCCGAACCTTCAAAGCACAAAAATGGTGTCTTTTTATTTCTTTAAATTTAGCTAGAAGAAGATGGAAGCCTTAAAATTATGTTTGTTTTATTTAATTAACTTATAGTTACAAATTACCAAATTAACCTTGTTATTAATTTATTACAATTCATTAATCATGTCCATATTTGTCCACTCACACTAATCCTGGTCTAATTACAACATAAGTACCCCTAATTTAAGATTCCTTAGCTATTAAATATATTTAACTAATAGAACATCACTTTTACACTTCACGCGATTTAGTCCATTTTATCAAATTGACCAATCAAACGATAAAATTTCTTAACGAAATTTTCACAAAATTATTCTATCATACTGTAATCATTAAAATAAAATAAAATAAATATTTTGACCTCATATTTGTGGTCCCGAAACCACTGACCTGATTTGACTAAAAATGGGTTGTTACAGTTTGAATTTGACGTATTCAGTTTCTGTTATCCATGCTTTTAACTCTAATATGATATTTACAAGTATAAGAAATTCACGATTATTTGTGCATATGATTGAGATTTTCTCAATTTCTCATGCTTTAATCTATTTCACTATGATCACTCTTTACTCCCTTGGCTTTTACCCATTCTATGTTCTTATGCCATATTTTAGTTTTAAGCACATACTTGCAAGGGTTTTATTCTTGTTATACTATAGATTTTCATTAACCATGGATTTAATGTTTGAGTATTTGAATTTAAACAACCTATAATTCAAATAAACGTATATGCTTACTCATGTCTATCTTTCTTATTTTCTACGTTTAACTACTTTTACCTATTCACAATTTAACAAATTGAACTAACTAGTCTAAATGGAAAAAACCTAAAATTTTTTATTATTAGGCTAAATTTACAATTTAAATAATCAACCTATTGAAATGCTCGAGCATATGTAACGCCCCAAAACGTAAGTATTTATTTTTACATGTTTGAATCCCAAATACCTATCTACTTTAGTGGCTAACTGATTTGGGTGTGTTTGGGAGTGTCTGAGAAGTCCTAGGTTCAAGCCTGGGCTTGCACAAAGTTTTGATTTTAGGGAATAAAACCCTTGCCTTTTGTTAGTAGGCTTTTAAATAATTGTGGGTAAAGCATGACATAAGGAGCTTGCTGGTCTAAGGGGTAAGTGGCGTGTTACCTATGCAAGGGGTCTAAGGTTCGAATATTGCTGAAAGCAAAGGAGTGTTTATTTTACTGCTCTGCCGTGGAGGTGTTGGAGTTTAACTGAAACACTGAAGTAGTTGAGGTGAATTCGAATTGAATGGTTGAGGGGAGGTGTGATCAGGTGGAGAGATTTGAGGAGGGATTTTAGGAGGAAATCAAGGAAATGAGGGGAGAGGTAGAAGTGTGCCAAAAGTGGACTCTGGCACTCAAGAATTCGGCTAGAGGGGGATTCTCAGTTTTGATTTTGCTTGGTAAGTGTTGTGCTCTCTACCGAAATCTCTTTTCCCCATTTTCGATTTTTGCATTGTTTTCTCTCTTTAGTCGAATGTGGTAAAAGTGTTTGCACTTTCTTCTATTGCACTTTTTGACAATCTTTTTCCTTGGCCAAATATATCCTTCTTTTCTTTTCATCTCATCTTTTCATCTTTCCCCTGTGTTGGCCGAATTGACATTAGTTGCCTTATTCGATTTCTTTTCTCTCTTCTCCCCTAAATCGATTCTCCTCTTCTCCATCAAGTGGTGTGCTGCCGGTTTTCAGTTCCGATTACTGTCGAAACCAGTCCTCTATGCCGATTGACTCCTTTCTTTTCGGTAAGTGAGTATGGCACTGGAAGTTTCGGGTTTTGAGTTACTAAAGTGGAGTTTTGTTTAACTATGTTTGACAGCTATAAATCAAAGGTGACAGGCTATGCTAGTGCTGTAACATCCTGAAAATGGGCCTATGCATTGTTGATTTAATTATACGAAATGGCATGTCTTATGTGTTATGAATGTATTATGAACATTTTTGGAAACTTGGAAATGTAAGGAAATGATTTAGAAATGTTAAGTTTCAAAAGAGGAAAGTGAACATTTTTGGAAACTTGGAAATGTAAGGAAATGATTTAGAAATGTTAAGTTTAACTGAGGAAAATGAACATTTTTGGAAACTTGGAAATATAAGGAAATGTCTTAGAAAATGTTAAGTTTTAAAGTTTAAAAGAGGAAACTAAGGCAAGGTGGCCTTAAGAAAATTAATAGAAGAAATTTGACACAAGAACGGGCTTGGAAAAGTGGCAAGGAAGCACCACTTAAAGCCCAGTAAGTGACGCCATACACAGTGCAAGGAGGGCTTGTGTTCGAGTCACATGAGAAGCAAATAAAGGAGTTTTATTTTGCTGCAAGGAGCAAGGGAGTTGGACGGCACCAAGGCACTTGAGGAAGAGTTTAATTCTCTTTAAAATTCGGCAAATAGATGGATAAATGAGGGATAATTATTGTTATTTTTAATTAAGAGATAAGAGATAATTGAGGGATTAATTCTAATATTGAATAAAGTGATAATTAAAAGATAAAATTATCACATAGGAAGAGTGGTGGCCAAGTAAGGGACTCTAGCCTAGTAATTTCGGCCAAGGAAGGGAGAGTAAGGCCATTCTTCATTCATTCTTTTCTCTTCAAGGAAGCCTCTGCCGAAATTCTCTAGCAAATTTCTCCATTCTTTTCTTTCTTTCCTCTGCCGAATTCTCTCTGCTCATCATCCTCTTTTCCTTTTTGATTCTCCAAAAGCCGAACCTTCAAGGTAACCATTAGCTGATTTCTTCATAGTCTCAAAAGCCGAAACTTGTTGATCACACTTAGTCCATAGCCGAATCTTTGAGGGGCTTTAAGCAAGGGTGCTGTCGACTTTGGTATTAAAGGTAAGGGCCAATTGTCATTCGGTTTCTACTCTTTCACTCCTAGACTTGTCGAAATCTAGGACTAATCTCATTGATGTTCATGGTTGCCGAAACTTGGAAGGAGTGTTCAGGATCTAGCAAGTTGTCATGTAACATCCTGAAATTGGGGCTATTTGTGATTTAATTATTTTGCTTGTGTTTAAATTTCTGTGATATTATTTGTGGAATTATAAGACTCAATTAGGGGTCTTGAGTAAGCTCGGTTAAGTAGGATAATTTTTAGTATGATTTATTTAATGAAGTAGGATTAAGTGAGCTTGACACTTAAGTTAATTAAGTGTTCATTTAAAGCATAAGAGGAGTAAGTGGCAAGTTGGTTAAGGAGTTTGGAAGGCTGCTTGAGGTTAGTGGTTCGAGTAGCATGTTTAGCATTTTGAGGTTTTTATTTCATGATAGCATTAATGGCCGGTCAACCTATGTTTATGATAGGTGGACTAATAACTTTTGGTAAGTTGAATTTATTTTTAAGGAAAGCATGGAAAAAGGGATAAGATTCCTAAGGTTATGGAAGGATATCTTGAAGTTATGGTAAATTGAGGGGACAAAAGGCTTGGCTTGTGGAAAATGTTTTGGAAACTAATTCATGGCCAGTTGACCATGAACTTGGACGGCAATGTGGCTAAGGGGGGGATTTGGCCGAATATGCTAGTAATTGGTAAGGTTTAGGAGTGTTTTGGTCATTCCTAGCATTTGGTGCAAAAGGTTGCAATTTTCTCTCAATCTCTTTTCTTTTCTTTTGGCCGAATTTTACCTTTTGTTAAGCCTAAACTCTTTTGACCATTTGGTCATTTTTGCTCATCTTTCATTTTCTCCATTTCATTCTCTCAAAACCGTAATCTTCATCAACATCTTGTTCTCCTATTTGTTTTGCTTAAACACCAAAAATTTCCTATACTCTCTTCTTTGCCGAAACTCTATTTCCTTTCCCATTATTTTCTTTTTGTTCTTTAGCCGAATATACCTCTTTGTTGTGCCGAAAATTTTCTTCTCCTATCTTGAATCACTTTGGCCGAATATTAAAGGTAGCATAGTTTTCCTTGGGACTTTTCTGTCAATCGATTTTGGTAAGGTGGTAAGAGTTTATTTCAAAGGATTATTCTTTTAAGTTTTCGTTTAAGCCGAAGGCTAATAACCTTAATGATGATGGTTGATTGTAGGGAAGTGAGGCCGATTCACATTTAGGAGTGTGTTGACTAGTGTTCGAAGGCTTTTGGGTAAGGTTTCGGGTTCACAAGGAACCCTTCTCAATTATTTTGGTTTGGCCGAATAGGCCATGTCATTAATGTCCATTTTTGGCCGAATATAGGGGAAAGGAAAACTTGTGTGGACGATTTGTCTATTCGGGATTTAGGACTCTCGTTAGTATCAGGTGTGTACATACACACCTTATAACTTTTTAATATGCTAAGTGTTATATTATGCCTAATCGATTTGTGTAGACATGGATGTAATACCATCATGGTATTAACAAGGATTCGGGTAAGTCCTTATTTGCTATGAGATTACTATTTGATGCTTTTGGGAAGCATGACACATTTGGTATGTGCAATATTTGATTTATGGCAATGAGAAATCTATGAATGTTGTTAAATAAACCTATTGGCATGATTTCAGTAAATATACATAATTGTTTGATATGGGTTGATGAGTGGAGGGGGCAGTGATATTCGTGTCGACGGACACCAGTGTTTTGGTAACACATTGTGACTACGGTCACCAGAGGTTTGGTACCTCCAGAGGTTTGGCACCTCATAGCGACTTGTCCCTGTGGTTGATACCACCGTGGGTTGGCCCCACTTTGAGATATGGGATCGTCTACCAGTGATTTGGTATCACACAATGGGTTGGCCCCATCATTCAATTTGTGTCTTCGGACACCAGAGATTTGGTATCTCCAGTGATTTGGCATCACATCTGTGACTATATGTCACCAGTGGTTTGGCACCACCAGTGGTTTGGTACCACACGGGGTAGAGAAAGGCGTTTGGATGGTTAGGTTGGGTGCATTTTAAACTTATGCATGTTAATTTGGTTATGATTTGTGTATGTTATTGCACTAAATCGGGGAAGGGTTACACATTGAGTCTTGGTGACTCACCTTCTCCTTTAATTTTTCAGGTGACTCGTAGATCGCGGGTGAGGAGCCGGATGGACTCGAGGTGGCCATGCAGTGGAGATTTTTAATAAATGAATTTTGGATTTTATCTATTTTTCTTTTGGGTTATGTTGCTTAATTGTAATAAGGCCTCCTAGGATGATTTTATTATTGCTGCATGCTTGAATGTTTGGTTTAAACTATTTGATGGTGTTAATACGGTTGCACATGTTTTCTCAAATTAAACGCAAAATGTTTTTAAAGTACTATCGAGTACATTTGAAATTTTTAAACAACTCGACTCAACAAATATTTTTAAGTGTGGTTTTTAACAAAGAAAATTCAAATTGAAAGGCATTTCGACTACTTTTAAAATCGGTTTTTAAAATGATTTTCAAAATGTTTTCTCTGTAGCAAACCAAATTCGGTCATATTGATTGGGCCGGGTTTGGGGTGTTACAAAATTGGTATCAGAGCCTAGTTCAAAGCTCAGCTGTGGGGCCCCAAGGCCCAAAAATGTTTTTGGTAGGCCTTTTTGAAATATTTGGTTTTGAATAAGCATGGCACCGAGTCTCCGGCACCGATCCGCCCTGGTAAGTACCTCTAACTTTTTGTATGAATTATTTACTGTAGAAGGGTAGGAAGCATGGGACGTAGATAGTGATAAGTATTTTAAACTTTAGGACTTGTTTATCTCAAATAAAGACATAAGACTTTAAAAGCCTAATTAAAACCAACCCGTGACCAAGTGGTCGAGTTAGGGTGTGGTAACCTTGGTGCGCACGTCTAGGATTGGATTCGGAAGAGCTTGGTATTTAAGCAGTCCTCATGACTCACCTCCTCTTCGCGGGATTCCTACCTGGTGCGTAGCTTCGGTTCACCCTAACCAAGAGGACTCGGTCATAGGCAAAACCCTAAATAAAACCCGAAAGGGACTAGCCATGTTTTAAGGAAAACTTCGGTTTTAAAAATCACTAAATTATCTCTTTTTGATAATAGGACAAATTTATCTTCAAAAATTTTTTTTCAAATAATTCCGGTTTACCAAAATTTCCAAAATGCCCCTAGTGGCAAAATTACGAAAATACCCTTGGTTTCTAAAATTACCATATTACCCCAATTTTATCAAACTTTTATTTTACAAAAATACTCAAAAATGTTGTATTTCAAAATAATACCTTGACTTGGGGAAAGTTACAAAATTATCCCCGATTGACAAAATTACCAAAATACCCCTGGTTTTTGAAATTTTATCATATCTTCAAATTGAGAATTTCTCAAAAATACCATCAGTTTTAAAAATCACAAGATGTTTTGATTTATTAGAGTTTTAAAATTTTCTTGATTTATTACAAAAAAATACCTTGTAGGAAAAATGACGAAAATACCCCTAGGTTAGAAACGGACAGAAATGTCTGAAGAGTGATAGGTATGAAAGGTATTAGGGAATGGATGTACTTTTCTGTGTAACTAGGATAGAAGACTTAAAACCTTGTTTGATCGAAAGAATCTCTATTAAAACTCTTTTCATAAAATTTCTACCCGGATAATCAAGTGAAACATGTACTAATCCATAAAAATTTCCTAATCAGATTAAAGCGCGATAGTTAGAATGAGCTTTAGAGGACGTGGCCGTCGCGGACGCGGAAGGGGTAGGATGACCGTGTCAGAACCTGTCGGGTCGGGTCAGGGATCTGAGAACGAGATACCACCGCCACCACCACCCCCAACCTTTGGAGCTGAAGAGCAGGATCAGACGGGTGATGACGCTGTGTCACAAGCGATGCTGCGGGTTCTGGAAAGGGTAGCTGGAATGGGTGGAGGTGGAGGAGCTCGGAAGTCAGTACCTGAGAGACTTTGAGCTAACGGAGCTGAATTTTTCCGAGGTGTGTTTGGTGTAGCGCCCAATACGACTGAGTATTGGCTAGAATCGACCGAAAGAATCATGGATGAGATAGATTTGACAAATGAGGAGAAACTGAAAGGTGTGGTGTCGCTTCTCAAGGATGAGTCCTATCGATGGTGGCTCACGGTTCGAGATGGTGCTACGGCAGATGATCTTACTTGGGAGTATTTCAAAATTTCTTATCAGAAGAAGTATGTTGGCTCTATTGATGCATAGAGGAAAGCTTTTCTGGGGTCAGTACAAGGAAATAAGTCTGTATCGGAATATGAAGCGAAATTCTTGAGGCTGAGCCGCTATGCTCAGGGAATAGTGGCATCGGAGCATGATCGTTGTGTCCGCTTTGAAGATGGACTTAGAAACGAGTTAAGGTTGCTGATTGCTCCGCAGCAAGAGTGTGAGTTTGCTGTCTTGGTGGAGAAGGCTAAGGTAGCCGAAGGAGTCAAGGAGTCCGTGAGACAGAGTTATGATATGAGCAAGCAGAAAAGAGGCTTTGGATCGTCTGGGTCAGGTGGTAATGCTTAGAAAAGGCTTAGGCAGAGTGGGCCAAATCAGGCAGGGAGGTCCACAGCTGCTAATCAGAGACCGGCCCAGTGTAATCGTTGTGGGAAGTTCCATTAGGGAGAATGTTGGACCGGAGGGAAAGGATGTTTCGAGTGTGGTTCGTTGGATCATCGTGTGAGAGACTGTCCACGTAAGCAAGCTAGGAATCAGTCTGAAGGTCAAGGTCGTGCTCAGTTCAGAAAGGAGGGACCAGCACCGCAGAGAGGTCATGGTAATCGTAGAGGTGGCTATGGCTCTAGTGGAGGTCACGGAGCAGCTGGCAGAGGTGATGGCAACACCGAAGCAAGGCAACCTGGTTTAGTCTATGCAGCGAGACGTCGTGAGGAGGGTGACACACCGGACGTTATAATCGGTACGTTCCTAATTTTTGGTCTTCCATATGTTGCATTAATTGATGTGGGTTCGACGCATTCTTACGTTGCTAGTAGTATAGTTGAGACCATGAATTTAGTTCCTGTGACTGCTTCTAGGGGGATGACCGTACTTAGTCCTTTAGGTTACTCTGTAGAAGTAGACAAGCTATATAGGGATGTACCCCTAGAACTTCAAGGGGTAGTGTTCGTAGCTAATCTGATGGAACTGCCGTTTGAGGAGTTCGATCTGATTCTTGGGATGGATTGGTTGGTCAAGTACCAAGCAAGTTTGGATTGCGCTGCTAAGCGCATGGTTTTGAAGACGGTTGAAGGTGAAGAAGTGGTCATGATAGGTAATAGGAGAGATTATCTATCCAAC
Source organism: Gossypium australe (assembly GCA_005393395.2). Taxonomy (NCBI): domain Eukaryota; kingdom Viridiplantae; phylum Streptophyta; class Magnoliopsida; order Malvales; family Malvaceae; genus Gossypium; species Gossypium australe. The sequence continues at coordinate 118,581,568 of CM016626.1, forward strand.
GTGGTATCTGCGCTGAAAGCGGTGAAGATGGTTAGGAAGGGCTGTGAGGCGTTCGTAGTTCATGTGTGTGCTTTGGAAGCTAAGGAGTCTTCTGTGGGGAATGTTCAAACTGTAAAGGAATTTGCTGACGTATTTCCTGAAGAACTTCCGGGATTGCCTCCGGATCGTGAGATCGAATTCGGTATAGATCTGTTACCCGAAACGGCGCCAGTGTCTATAGCTCCGTATAGGATGGCACCGAAGGAATTGATGGAATTGAACGCTCAGATTCAAGAGTTGTTGGATCGAGGTTTCATTCGACCAAGTGTTTCACCTTGGGGAGCGCCGGTACTTTTTGTCAAGAAGAAGGATGGTTCGATGCTGATGTGTATAGATTACCGCTAGTTGAATAAGCTGACGATCAAAAACAAGTATCCTTTGCCGAGGATAGATGACTTGTTTGATCAGCTTAAAGGGGCTGCGGTTTTCTCTAAGATTGATTTAAGGTCTGCATATCATCAGTTGAAGGTGAAAGAGGCTGATATCCATAAGACGGCATTTCGTACTCGGTATGGACACTACGAGTTTCTGGTGATGCCGTTTGGATTGACTAATGCACCGGCAGCATTCATGGACATGATGAATAGGGTATTTCAGCAGTTTTTGGATCAGTTTGTTGTGGTGTTTATAGACGATATTTTGGTGTATTCGAAGTCAGAGGAGGAGCATGATGCGCATTTGCGAATAGTGTTGCAGATTTTGAGGGAAAAGCAGCTGTATGCGAAATTTAGTAAGTGCGAATTCTGGCTTAAGGAGGTGACTTTCTTGGGTCACGTTGTTTCAGCCGAGGGGATTAGAGTGGATCCTCGGAAGATTGAGGCAGTGTTGGATTGGAAGCCGCCTAAGTCTGTGGTTGAGATTCGGAGTTTTCTAGGTCTGGCGGGGTATTACCGAAGATTTGTGGAAGGATTTTCTTTGATTGCTGCACCGATGACCAAGTTGTTGAGGAAAGGAGTTCCATTTATGTGGACCGAGGAGCAACAAGAAAGTTTCGACAAATTGAAGAGGATTCTGACTGAAGCTCCGGTTTTGATTCAACCTGAGGCAGGCAAAGAATTCACGGTTTATTGCGATGCATCACATATTGGTTTGGGATGTGTGTTGATGGAAGAAGGGAAGGTAGTGGCTTATGCATCTCGGCAGTTGAGACCACATGAGGCTAATTATCCGACTCATGACTTGGAGTTAGCGGCTGTAGTCTTCGCCTTGAAGATATGGAGGCACTACTTGTACGGAGAGAAGTCGATAGTTTACACGGATCACAAGAGTCTTAAGTATCTTTTAACTCAGAAGGATTTGAATTTGAGACAGCGTAGATGGATTGAGCTGTTGAAGGACTACGACTGTTCGATCGAGTATCATCCTGGTAAGGCTAACGTGGTGGCAGACGCGTTGAGCCGTAAGGTTGTATCGGATTTAAGATCAATGTTTGCTCGACTTAGTTTGTTTGACGATGGGAGTCTTTTGGCGGAATTGCAAGTCAAGCCGACTTGGTTAGATCAGATTAAGGAGAAGCAGTTAGAGGATGATGGTTTGAATGATCGGAGGTTGCAAGTTCAGAATGGTGGATTAGAGGATTTTAGTCTATCCAGTGATGGAGTTTTGTACTTTAAAGGGAGAGCTTATATGCCGAAGGATGTGGAGTTGAGACAAAGGATTCTTCGGGATGCACATAGTAGCCCATATGCTATGCATCCCGGAGGTAGCAAGATGTATCGGGATTTGAGAGAGCAGTTTTGGTGGCCAGGTCTGAAGCGGGAAGTAACTGAGTTCGTAGGTAAGTGTCTGACGTGTCAGCAAGTCAAGGCTGAACATCAGTTGCCATCTGGTTTACTTCAGCTGGTGAAGATTCCTCAGTGGAAGTGGGAGAGGATCACTATGGACTTTGTCAGTGGATTACCTCTTACCCCTAGCAAGAAGAATTCAGTTTAGGTGATTGTGGATCGACTAACTAAGTCAGCGCATTTCATACCTGTAAGGGTAGATTATTCGCTTCAGAGGCTAGCAAAGTTATATGTAGCTGAGATAGTTAGATTGCACGCTGTACCAGTGTCGATCATTTCGGACAGAGATCCGTTTGGAGAGCTTTGCATCAAGCCTTGGGAACGAGATTGGATTTCAGCACAGCTTTTCACCCGCAGTCCGACGGACAATCGGAGAGAGTGATTCAGATCTTAAAAGATATGCTCAGAGGATGCGTTCTGGATTTCAGTGGCAGTTGGAGGAGTATCTACCGTTGGCGGAATTCGCTTATAACAATAGTTATCAAGCGAGTATCCAAATGGCACCATATGAAGCACTGTATGGACGGAAGTGCCGTACTCCTACGTGTTGGACAGAGTTGGGTGAACGTCAGGTTGTGGGTCCAGAATTGGTGACTGAAACTGAGGACAAAGTTAAGGTAATTCGAGCTCGTCTCAAGGAAGCGTCGGATAGGCAGAAGTCTTACGCCGATCTCAAGCGCAAGGAAATGGAATACGAGGTAGGAGATAAAGTCTTTCTGAAGGTGTCGCCTTGGAAAAAGGTGTTACGTTTTGGGCAAAAAGGGAAGTTAAGCCCAAGGTTTATCGGCCCGTATACTGTGTTGAAGCGAGTAGGACTGGTAGCTTATCAACTCGAACTGCCAGCAGAGTTGAGTCAGATTCATGACGTCTTTCATGTGTCGATGCTTAGGCGGTATAGGTCCGATCCATTACATATCGTGCAAGTAGCAGAGATTGAGGTTAACTCCGACTTATCTTTTGAAGAGGAGCCAGTTCAGATCTTAGATCGTGATGTCAAGGTTTTGCGTAAGAAAGCAGTACCCTTGGTGAAAGTGCTATGGCGAAACCATTGTACGGAGGAAGCGACGTGGGAACCCGAGGATGTGATACGGCAGCAATACCCCCATCTCTTCTGATCAGGTAATTTCGAGGTCGAAATTATTTTTAAGGGGGGTAGAACTGTAACATCCTGAAATTGGGGCTATTTGTGATTTAATTATTTTGCTTGTGTTTAAATTTCTGTGATATTATTTGTGGAATTATAAGACTCAATTAGGGGTCTTGAGTAAGCTCGGTTAAGTAGGATAATTTTTAGTATGATTTATTTAATGAAGTAGGATTAAGTGAGCTTGACACTTAAGTTAATTAAGTGTTCATTTAAAGCATAAGAGGAGTAAGTGGCAAGTTGGTTAAGGAGTTTGGAAGGTTGCATGAGGTTAGTGGTTCGAGTAGCATGTTTAGCATTTTGAGGTTTTTATTTCATGATAGCATTAATGGCCGGTCAACCTATGTTTATGATAGGTGGACTAATAACTTTTGGTAAGTTGAATTTATTTTTAAGGAAAGCATGGAAAAAGGGATAAGATTCCTAAGGTTATGGAAGGATATCTTGAAGTTATGGTAAATTGAGGGGACAAAAGGCTTGGCTTGTGGAAAATGTTTTGGAAACTAATTCATGGCCAATTGACCATGAACTTGGACGGCAATGTGGCTAAGGGGGCGGATTTGGCCGAATATGCTAGTAATTGGTAAGGTTTAGGAGTGTTTTGGTCATTCCTAGCATTTGGTGCAAAAGGTTGCAATTTTCTCTCAATCTCTTTTCTTTTCTTTTGGCCGAATTTTACCTTTTGTTAAGCCTAAACTCTTTTGACCATTTGGTCATTTTTGCTCATCTTTCATTTTCTCCATTTCATTCTCTCAAAACTGAAATCTTCATCAACATCTTGTTCTCCTATTTGTTTTGCTTAAACACCAAAAATTTCCTATACTCTCTTATTTGCCGAAACTCTATTTCCTTTCCCATTATTTTCTTTTTGTTCTTTAGCCGAATATACCTCTTTGTTGTGCCGAAAATTTTATTCTCCTATCTTGAATCACTTTGGCCGAATATTAAAGGTAGCATAGTTTTCCTCGGGACTTTTCTGTCAATCGATTTTGGTAAGGTGGTAAGAGTTTATTTCAAAGGATTATTCTTTTAAGTTTTTGTTTAAGCCGAAGGCTAATAACCTTAATGATGATGGTTGATTGTAGGGAAGTAAGGCCGATTCACATTTAGGAGTGTGTTGACTAGTGTTCGAAGGCTTTTGTGTAAGGTTTCGGGTTCACAAGGAACCCTTCTCAATTATTTTGGTTTGGCCGAATAGGCCATGTCATTAATGTCCATTTTTGGCCGAATATAGGGGCAAGGAAAACTTGTGTGGACGATTTGTCTATTCGGGATTTAGGACTCTCGTTAGTATCAGGTGTGTACATACACACCTTATAACTTTTTAATATGCTAAGTGTTATATTATGCCTAATCGATTTGTGTAGACATGGATGTAATACCATCATGGTATTAACAAGGATTCGGGTAAGTCCTTATTTGCTATGAGATTACTATTTGATGCTTTTGGGAAGCATGACACATTCGGTATGTGCAATATTTGATTTATGGCAATGAGAAATCTATGAATGTTGTTAAATAAACCTATTGGCATGATTTCAGTAAATATACATAATTGTTTGATATGGGTTGACGAGTGGAGGGGGCAGTGATATTCATGTCGACGGACACCAGTGTTTTGGTAACACATTGTGACTACGGTCACCAGAGGTTTGGTACCTCCAGAGGTTTGGCACCTCATAGCGACTTGTCCCTGTGGTTGATACCACCGTGGGTTGGCCCCACTTTGAGATATGGGATCGTCTGCCAGTGATTTGGTATCACACGATGGGTTGGCCCCATCATTCGATTTGTGTCTTCGGACACCAGAGATTTGGTATCTCCAGTGATTTGGCATCACATCTGTGACTATATGTCACCAGTGGTTTGGCACCACCAGTGGTTTGGTACCACACGGGGTAGAGAAAGGCGTTTGGATGGTTAGGTTGGGTGCATTTTAAACTTATGCATGTTAATTTGGTTATGATTTGTGTATGTTATTGCACTAAATCGAGGAAGGGTTACACATTGAGTCTTGGTGACTCACCTTCTCCTTTAATTTTTCAGTTGACTCGTAGATCGCGGGTGAGGAGCCGGATGGACTCGAGGTGGCCATGCAGTGGAGATTTTTAATAAATGAATTTTGGATTTTATCTATTTTTCTTTTGGGTTATGTTGCTTAATTGTAATAAGGCCTCCTAGGATGATTTTATTATTGCTGCATGCTTGAATGTTTGGTTTAAACTATTTGATGATGTTAATACGGTTGCACATGTTTTCTCAAATTAAACCTAAAATGTTTTTAAAGTACTATCGAGTACATTTGAAATTTGTAAACAACTCGACTCAACAAATATTTTTAAGTATGGTTTTTAACAAAGAAAATTCAAATTGAAAGGCATTTCAACTACTTTTTAAATCGGTTTTTAAAATGATTTTCAAAATGTTTTCTCTGTAGCAAACCAAATTCGGTCATATTGATTGGGCCGGGTTTGGGGTGTTACATGTCGACTTCAAGAAGGGATACTTCGGGATTTAAAATCCACAAGGTAAGCACATCTGATATTCGGCCATAGGCCATTTAATAGTGATTAAGTGTTAGAAATCGATTTAACATGTGGTTATAGGGATTTCGACAGACACCTAAGACAAAGGATCAATTTCGGGATTTGGATTTGTAAGGTAAGTGACTAAGAATATTCGGCCAAGGCCCTATTTGTTGATTAGATCTATTTCTTATTTTTTCCAAAAGCCGAAACTAATTTGTTAAAGTGATTTAATGCTTGGCTGAATGCAAGAAGAGTATAGCAAAGATTTCGGGATTTGGTTAGCAGTGAAATCGGCACCAAGGTAGGTTTAAGTGTACAAATCCTACTGGGATTTGGTTTTATAGCCGAATAGGCTTTATGCTAACATATTAAGTTTGGCCGAATGTAGGGACTTGAGATCTGAGGCATTAGATCAAGCTTTTCGGGATTTAAGTGAACTGCTAAGTGTATCAGGTGTGTACCCCACACTATTTCTTAATAAGTTTAAGGCAATATTTAAATATGTATGTATGTTATACGAATGCGAAAATATGGCTAAGTACCATGTTATGGTACATAGTACTAAGGTACGTTTTCCTACTCCCACTATGAGTATGATATGAATTGCTATACCATGAATATGAATATGAGAAGAATGTGAAATCGGGCCTAAGGCATTATGTTGCATGATTTTGTATGACATGGGCATATGGGATACCATGAAAGGGGAAGTGAATGTGGTGACCTAAGACCACGATATCTGAATGTGGTGACCTAAGACCACGGTATCTGAATATGGTGACTCCTGTCACAATTATTTTATCTGGTGGCTATGCCACGAATTTTATAAGGGCGATGAGCACGTCGACTGCAGCGACTGCCTTTGATGATGTGTAGCGGATGGAGGGTTGACTTAGTAGTCCCCACGGTGTGCAGGTTGGTACGGGTGATGTGTAGCGGACGGTATATAGGTTTGGGTTCGGGTTGCATCATTTTTTCTATCTGTTATATGAACATGTATGATAATGTATGCCTGAATTATTAAATTTTAGTGTTGGTTACACATTGAGTCTGTTTGACTCACCCCGTTGGGGAACTTTTTCTTCCAGGTGACGATTAGTGATGGACCGGGCCGGCAGAAGCTTAGGGATGGCCATGCTCAGCAAGAAATCCATTTTTATTCGGGCTATTTTATTTTAAGTATTTTGAATTTAAATTTTGGGAATTATTTTGATATAATAAGGCCATAGTTGATATACTTTATTTTACTCTTAATTATTATGTACGAATTGTTATCACGTAAAGTTTAAGTAAATTTATTTTAAAACAAACCCTAAACGTTTTGTCACTTAAAGTAAAAGATTTTTAATAAAATAAACTTGTTTTCAATTCAAGCCCAACCCAAACCAATCTTTCTTACAAAACACACAAGTTTTTCCTAATTAACAAAAGAATTTTGAACCGGTTTACATCGAGGAACATACCAGATCCGATCAGGGCTCGTGGGCCGGGTTTGGGGTGTTTCAGTTTGGTATCAGAGCCCAGTTTTAAACTCTCGGCCTTGGGTTTAAGGCCCAAAATGTTTTCAAAATTAAGCCCAAAATAAATTTTGTGAAAATTTTGTGAAAAGCAGGTTTTTCTGGCATGGCACCTAAGTCTCCGACCCGAATTCCACCAGGTAAGTACCCCTATCCTTTGTGTGATTTATATTGTGAATTATAGAAGGGTAGAAATGGAATGGAACGTAGAGTAGCATGATAGGAACTTGAACCCTAGGACTAGTCTACCCCAGCAAACTTCATAAGACTTTAAATGACTAATTAAACAAACCTGTGTCTAAGTCACCGAGTTAGGGTGTGGCAACCATTGTGCGCATGTCTAGGACTGGTATTCGGTGGGAGCTTGGTATTTAAGCAGTCCACGTGACTCACCTCCTCTTCAATCGAATCCTACCTGGTGCGTAGCTTCGGTTCACCCTAACCAAGAGGACTTATTCATAGGCTAAACCCAATAACTAAAACTCGAAAGGGACTAGCCGTATTTCTATGGAAACCCTAGTTTTGAAAACCCTAAATTACACTTTTAATTGTAGCGAAATATTATTGTGAAAATTTTTCCAAAATATTTCCTATTTGCAAAAAAGTACTAAAATACCCCTAGTGGTAAATTACCAAAATGCCCTTGGTTTCTAAAATTTCCCTACTATCCAAAATTTTAATAAAATTTTCTTATTTTGTGAGAATATTTAAAAACCCTATTTTGCGGAAGTCCAAAATACCCCGATTTGAAAATTTTACGAAATTACCCCTGGTTTACCCAAAATTACCAAAATAACCCTGGTTTTCGAAATTTTGCAACATCACCAATTCGAAAAATAAGTTCTCAAAAATAACCCTTAAGTTTTATAAATTTAAAAATCCCACTGAATTATTAAACTTTACAAATTTACTCTGGTTATTACCAAAATACCCCTGAGTTCCAAAATTACCGAAATACCCCCAGATTTCAAAATTCCCGAAATACTCCCGGGATCTCAAAAATTACCAAAATACCCTTATTGACAAAATCACCAAGGGACCTTATTTTGACAAATTACGAAAATACCCCTATAGGGCAAATTACGAAAATACCCATGGGTTGTGGAAAAAACAACAACAATGAAAACTACAACATTTCTCTGAATGAACGAAAGTTCATAATTGATTGATGGATGTATGAATGTAAAGACTGTGTGCATGTATGAATACGAAAGAACCACTCCTAAAATTTTTTTCATAAAACTTCTTCGCGGGTAATCAGTAGAATAAAGGCTAATTCATAAAATTTCTTAATCAGATTAAAGTGCAGTCGTTAGAAATGAGTTCTAGAGGACGTGGTCGTCGTGGACGCGGTAGAGGAAGAATGACCGTGTCGGAACCCGTTAGATCGGGTCAAGGGTCTAACAATGAGATACCACCGCCACCACCACCCCCAGCTGTTGGTGTTGAGCAGCAAGCTCAGACGGGGGATGATGCTGTGTCGCAGGCTGTGCTGCGAGTTTTGGAAATGGTGGCTGGAGCAGGTGGAAATATAAGAGCTCGAAAATCTGTACCCGAGCGACTCCGAGCCAATGGGGCTGAAATGTTTCGTGGAGTATCTGGTGTGGCACCCAGTACAGCTGAATATTGGTTGGAGGCAACCGAGCGCATTATGGAAGAGTTAGATCTGACTCTTGAGGAGAAGCTGAAAGGAATGGTGGCGCTGCTACGCGATGAAGCGTATCAGTGGTGGCTTACAGTTCGGGGTGGTGCCACATCTGAGGATTTGACTTGGGAATATGTTAAGATGGCATATCAGAAGAAGTATGTGGGTACTCGTTACACTGATGAGCAAAGGAAGGCTTTTCTGGGGCTGGTTCAAGGGAACAAGTCCGTGGTAGAATATGAGGCTGAATTTCTGAGATTAAGCCGGTATGCTCGAGGAGTAGTGGCTACTGAACATGAAAGATGTGTCCGGTTTGAGGACGGACTAAGGGATGATCTGAGGTTGTTAGTCGCTCCACATCAGGAATGGGAATTTTCGGCATTAGTGGAGAAAGCTAAGATAGCTGAGGGGATTAAGGACTCTGCGAGGCAGAATACTGATCGGAATAAGCAGAAAAGAGGATTTGGATAATCGGGGAATGCTCAGAAAAGGCCTAGAGTTGACGGGTCGCGAGGTCAGCAAGCTGGTACTGGAGGGCAATATCGTACTTGTGACCAGTGTGGGAAGAAATACTTAGGGGAATGTTGGAAGAAGACGGGAGGATGCTTCAGATGTGGGTCCAAGGACCATATGATTAAGGACTGTCCAATGAGGCCAGAGGGGAATAAACCGGTAGCTCAGAATGTCAATCAGGCTGGTAGAGGTGGTCAGCAGCCTCAGCGAGGCCGTGGTCCGAATGGCCGAGGAAATGGCGCTGGAAGAGGGCGTGGAACACCTGGCAGAGGTGCTAATAATAATACTGAGGTGAGACAACTGGGCTTGGTATATGCAGTTCGCCGTAGAGAAGAGGGAGACGCGCCGGACGTCATAACCGGTACGTTCCTTATTTTTGGCAAGCCCTATTATGCTTTGATTGATGTGGGCTCGACCCATTCGTATGTTGCATGTAGAGTAGTTGAGACTCTAGACATAGTTTCTGAACTTTCTGATAGGGAGATGACTGTAGTAAGCCCACTAGGTCAAACTGTAGTGGTGAATAAGATCTTTCGAAAAGTGCCTTTAGAAATTCAAGGAATAGTATTTTCTGCCAACTTGATGGAACTACCCTTTGGGGAGTTTGAACTCATACTTGGTATGGATTGGTTAGTGGAGCATCGAGCTGTGTTGGACTGTGCAGCTAAGCGAATGGAGTTAAGGACCCCAAAAGATGAGGTGGTCATCATGACAGGAGAAAGAAGAAACTACCTGTCTAATGTAGTTTCGGCGTTGAAGGCTGAGAAAATGGTTAGGAAAGGGTGCAAGGCATTTCTGGCCTTCGTTAGTGCTGTGGACGCAAAAGAATGGGGAGTTAGTGGAGTTAGAACGGTAAGGGACTTTGAAGATGTGTTCCCAGAGGAATTGCCCGGAATACCCCCAGATAGAGAGGTGGAGTTTGGAATTGACTTGCTGTCGGGAACAGCTCCTGTGTCAATTGTCCCGTATCAAATAGCACCAAAGGAGTTGGTTGAGCTCAAGGCTCAAATCCAAGAATTGCTGGATCGTGGGTTCATCCGACCCAGTGTGTCTCCGTAGGGAGCACCGGTCCTGTTTGTGAATAAGAAGGACGGAACTATGCGAATGTGCATAGACTATCGTCAGTTGAACAAGCTGATCATCAAAAACAAGTATCCTTTGCCAAGGATAGACGGCTTGTTCGATCAGCTTAAGGGGGCCGCAGTATTCTCCAAGATAGATCTAAGGTCTGGATATCATCAACTTAAAGTAAAGGAGGCAGATATCCATAAGACAGCCTTTCGGACAAGGTATGGGCATTTTGAGTTTGTTGTAATGCCGTTTGGATTGACGAACGCCCCAGCTGTGTTCATAGATATGATGAACCGGGTTTTTCAACCTTACTTGGATAGGTTCGTCGTGGTGTTCATCGACGACATCTTGGTGTAATCTAAGTCTGAAGAGGAGCATGATGAGCATCTCCGGGTTGTGTTGCAAGTGTTAAGGGAGAAGAAGCTATATGCCAAATTCATCAAGTGCGAATTTTGGCTTAAGGAAGTTGCGTTCTTAGGACATGTGGTGTCTGCATAAGGAATAAGGGTGGATCCTAGGAAAATTGAAGCAGTGTTAGATTGGAAACCACCTAGGTCTGTGGCAGAGATTCGTAGTTTCTTGGGATTATCAGGTTACTACAGAAGGTTTGTGTAAGGGTTCTCATCAATAGCCGCGCCTTTGACAAAGTTGTTAAGGAAGGAAGTACCCTTTGTATGGACGGATAAGCAGCAGGAGAGCTTTGAGAAGCTTAAGAAAGTGTTAACTGAAGCTTCGGTCTTGATTCAGCCGGAGGCAAGAAAGGATTTCGTGGTGTATTGTGACGCTTCCCATATAGGGTTGGGATGCGTATTGATGCAAGACGGGAAGCTGGTCGTGTAAGAGTATGCCCAAAGATCAATCATGAGATGGTTGTAATAACATACTAATTTACCATGTTTATTAATATAAAGCGTTGTCATTATTATTTCAGTTTTTCTTTCTGTGTGTATAGATAAACTGTTTTATAATAATGTCCTGAGAATAATATGATTATTCTTAAAAGATCCTTAGTCGAGTATTATTGTTGACTAGGACAATAATAATGCATTAAGACTAACATGTAGTTGATTGATGATAAAGAGTTGTCATTGATATGGAGTGTCAAAATCAATGCATGAATATGTGTGTTAGAGAACAACATATTGGATTGACCCGCTATGAGTATGTTTCTTGGATTATTATGTAATTGTCACAACATTACTCATAGTGATTAATATGTATATGATCCTCAGACTTGAGATCATTATTATCCCAGCATCGTGAGTTGTATATTTTGATACAGTCAAACGTACACCGTAACAGGTTGTTCTATAAAGGCTGATGTTGGATATACCACAATCTATGTAGAGGGATATGGTTGATCAATAAAGGATAAGTCCCTCCTACATAATAGGAGTAATATCTTAGGCCACTTGATTGAGTGAGACTAGAAATGCATGGCCATGCTCAAATAAGTTGATATAAGATGTCATACTAATTTGTATATCATAGTCTACTCAAGATATCAAGAAACATGGGATGGACTATGCAAGTGTGACTATCCCATGACTTGTATCCGTTCCAGAGATAAAGGACTTAAGGATTAATGCATGAAAGGTTAATCACGAAAGGTTATGTCGAATCATGACTTCTTGTAACTTAGGTAGCAATGATGCATTGCTAGATGCCACTCATTGTCTGTGACAATAGAATCGTTCTAGTATTACTGCTAACGTTGCAAGAACCTACAGGGTCACACCCTATGGTTGAAATGAACGGAATAAAATATAGTTGGTATTGTGCTTGGTTGTCACATAAATTAAATTAATTAAAGAATTAATTTAATTGGGCAATCAAATATTGAACATATTATATGTACAAGGATGTTGTACACATAATGATAACATAATTTTATTAATATATGAATTTGATTCAAATATAAATTTAAATAAATATAGTTTACCGGAATCCTTATTATAATTAATGTAATTATAATTTTCGGTTAAAAAATTTATTGTATTTATTTAATCTTGTAATACATTCAAGAGATACCAATTATAAAAGGCCCAATTAAGAGGATACCTATTATAAAAGGCCCAATGAGAAAGGCACCCATTATAAAAGGTATTAAAAGGAGACAAAACTTAACATCAAAACCCTAAGTGATTGCTTGTTAGGTCTAGCAGCCGTCAAGCAAATAAGCCTCCAAAACAATTTTGGAGATTTCTTCCGTTCATAGTCAAACCGGGTGGATTACGTAGAGGCCGACATCGGAAAAGGTTGAGGCTTGATTCGACAGTAGATCAAAACTCTTGTTGCCAAGGTGTCGCTGTCTACTCAGATTGAAGTTTTGGTAATTTCGAAACCTTTATTTCACCCCGATTCGTTCCTCACACATGGATCCATGATTTGGATCGCCAGATCTAATTTTATTCTGCTGCGCCATGGGGTACCGGCATTCCAACAGTGGTATCAGAGCCACTTGTGTGATACGAACTCGGGTTTAAATACTTGGGTGATGCAATTGTATGAGATACATGTTTTGATCTTATTATATTTTTGATTGTTTAAATCGTTTAAGCATAATCTGATAATTGTTCCTTTCGGTAATTGATTAAATGTTAATCATGGTGTTGTGGCCTATTCGATTTTATGTTATTACTGTTAACTATTAACAAATCTGTAATAATGCGGTGGTGGTATTTATAGTTTCCAGTAAGTGTTAACTGGCTAGTGGAACAAGGGTTGTTCCGATATGAAACCTCAAGGATTAAAATCATAAAAACATGATTCTGTTGATAAAAATTTATCAAATCGTGAGGCTTCATTTGACTGGGGTATGCGATTCGCGTCGCGGGGGCTCCGTCCCCGCGCCCCCCTGAGTTAGGGATCTGATGATGGCTCCGGCCGCGGGCCTTCGGCCCGTTTCCTTCGACATCCTCAGACCCCCGCAAAAAAAAAATTTTATAATTCACCTTAGCAAAAAAAAAAAAAGCATTGAATTATGTATGCTATTTTTGACATGCACGATATTTGAAATGCATAGTTATAGCCCAATGACCCATTCGATAAATGGTTGTATTTTTTTTTAAATACGGCCTGCGTGTTTTGCCTTACTACTATTCTCTTGTATTTCTCTTCTCATCTTATTCCCTCGTATGTAAAACGAGTTTCTGCATATTGTAATTTGCAAGAGTTGCTGTGGGCCAAACAAGAAGGAAGGTGGGACAATGGTTGTGAATGATAGCTTGTGAAAGGGCTTACACCTTTAGGTTTCCTTTTGGTTTTCCCATTGGCTTGGGTTGAACCACTTTAGTTTATGGGCTATAACTATTGCATTTATTTATTGCTTTATTTATTCATGCATGAGATGCTATGGATGATAATAAACCTTGTTGATAATAAACCCTATTAATTGATGAGATCGATTAGAAGACTAAATGGGCTAAAGTAGACCATAATTGGTGAGATGCAACAACCTTAATAAAATCCCTCTATTAAAATATTAAGTCAACATGGCCTTCCAATTTTGCCCTCGTTAAGGCCTCGATCAATACTATGTAGGTTCTGCCAAAGCGAAGTACTAGTATTTATCTTGGTTAAACGCGAAGAATAAATAAGTGATATTCGCTGGTTAAAAAATTGGTTAATGACTTAACTAGGTTACTCTAATAGGATTAGAAACCTAGAGGCAAGTAAATTGGATAAATCATAAGATGATTAGAACAAGAGTTGTTCACCAAATATTAGGAGTTACATATGATGTAATTAGCAAATGTTGCTTACCTAAATAACCATAATCTTAAGAGTAAAGCCAAAGCTTACTTAAGAGGTGGTGAAATATAGATCCTTAACCTACTAGAAATACTTTTGAGAAAGTTTTTCCGAAATTAATATACGAGGGTTATTAATTTTGAAATAAAATATTGGGAATATCATTTAATAAAGTCTTTTTAATGATTGATATAAAATTGGTAAATTTACTCACATGCATATTTAATTGTTGTAGATATATTATGGCTGCAAACACTAGCACACTCTCATTGCGATCGGTCCTTGAGAAGGACAAATTGAATGGTTTGAATTTTCTTGATTGGTTCCGTAACTTGAGGATTGTCCTTAAACAAGAACGGAAATTATATGTCATTGAACAACCACTTCCTAATGAACAACCCGTTAATGCCTCGAGGACTGATAGAGATGCTTACAAGAAGTATCTCGATGACATGATAGATGTTGGATGTCTTATGCTTGCCACTATGAATCCTGAACTTCAGAAGCAATATGAGGACATGGTTGCTTATGATATGATCGAGCACCTGAAAGAACTTTATCAGGGACAAGCATGACAAGAGAGGTTTGATATCTCTAAGGCCTTATTCCAATGTAAGTTGGCTGAAGGAAGCCCAGTAGGACCTCATGTCCTTAAGATGATTGGCTATATTGAAAGCCTGTCTAAGCTTGGGTTTCCATTGAGCCAAGAGTTGGCCACTGATATTATTTTACAATCGTTGCCGGATAGCTACAGCCAGTTTGTCCTCAATCTCAATATGAATGAAATTGACAAAACTCTACCACAATTGCTCAGTATGTTACGAACTGCTGAAGGCAACTTGAAAAAGGTTGGACCCAAGCCCATACTGATGGTCCGTAATAACAAGGGCAAGGGAAAGGCCAAAGTTCAAACAAAGCCCAAGGGCAAAGGTAAGCCCAAATTTGGAAAAGGAAAGGCTGCACTGAAACCTAAAGGTGAGGTGTCTAAGGAAGGAAACTGTTTTCATTGTGGTGTGACTGGACATTGGAAACGGAACTGCCTTGCCTATCTTGAAGAAGTCAAGAAGGCTAAAGCAAGCGGAATGTCTGCTTCAGGTATTTATGTTATTGATATTAATTTATCAACTACTACTTCTTGGGTATTAGATACTGGTTGTGGTTCTCATATTTGTACTTCTGTACAGGGACTACAAAGGAGTAGGACTTTGGCTAGAGGAAATGTGGACCTACGAGTTGGAAATGGAGCAAAAGTTGCTGCATTAGCTGTGGGAACATATACTTTATCTTTGCCTAGTGGACTTGATTTATGTTTAGAGGATTGTTATTTTGTGCCCAGTTTGACTAAAAACATTATTTCAATTTCTTGTTTAGACAAAATTGGTTTTGAGATAATTATTAAGAATAATTGTTGTTCATTTTATCTCAATAATGTTTTCTATGGTTCGGCACAATTGATTAATGGCCTCTATATTTTAGATCAAACGAATCCCATTTACAACATAAATACTAAAAGATCTAAAATAAATGACTCAAATCAAACTTATCTTTGGCATTGTCGTTTGGGCCACATAAGTGAGAAACGCATATCCAAACTCCATAGAGATGGTCTCTTGAATTCATTTGTTTTTGAACAATTTGAAGTATGTGAATCTTGCTTATTGGGAAAAATGACTAAATCTCCTTTTTCTGGAAAAGGTGAACGAGCTAGTGATTTTTTGGGCCTAATACATTCTGATGTATGTGGACCAATAAATACACAGGCCAGAGGTTGATTTCACTACTTCATTACTTTCACTGATGATTTCAGTAGATATGGGTATGTTTATCTCATGCGCCATAAGTTTGGGTCCCTTGAAAAGTTCAAGGAATTTAAAAATGAAGTACAAAATCAACTAGGCAAAACTATCAAGTCACTTCGATCTGATCGAGGTGGAGAATATTTGAGCCTAGAGTTTGATGATCTTTTGAAAGAATGTGGGATTGTCTCACAACTTACTCCTCCTGGTACTCCTCAATGGAATGGAGTATCTGAGAGAAGAAATCAAACTTTGTTAGACATGGTTCGATCCATGATGAGTCATGCTGATCTACCGACTTCCTTTTGGGGACATGCACTTGAGACTGCTGCCTTCACACTAAATCGTGTTCCATCTAAATCGGTCCAAAAGACGCCATATGAGATGTGGGCTGGGAAACGTCCTAGTATGTCCTTTATGAAAATTTGGGGTTGTGAAGCTTATGTTAAACGTCAGACGTCTACTAAGCTTGAACCCAAATCTGAAAGGTGTATTTTTGTGGGGTATCCAAAAGAAACTAAAGGATATTATTTTTTTAATCCCAATGAGAACAAAATTTTTGTTGCTCGGACTAGTGTCTTCCTAGAGAAAGAATTTACTTCTAGAAAAGGAAGTGGGAGAAAGATTGAACTTGAAGAAATTCAAGAATCACAAGATACCACTGAACCAGAGATTGAACAAAACCAAATTCCACAAGAAATTGAGGAACAAACAACTGCTCTAGAAACACAACCACCGCGCAGATCTTTAAGAAAACGCCGTGCACCTGAGAGATATGGATTTCTCATTACAACGCATGGTGACGTTCTTCTTATAGATCAAGATGAGCCTAGGACTTATCAAGAAGCGGTGACGAGCCCAAACTCTGAGAAATGGCTTGAGGCCATGAGATCTGAGATGGATTCCATGTATGAAAACCAAGTATGGACTTTGATTGACCCACCCGAAGGGGTTAAACCTATAGGGTGCAAATGGGTTTTCAAAAAGAAAATAGACATGGATGGTAATGTACAAACATACAAAGGGCGATTAGTCGCTAAAGGTTTTCGCCAAATTCATGGTGTTGACTATGATGAAACCTTTTCTCCTGTAGCTATGTTTAAATCCATCAGGATCTTGCTCGCCATAGCTGCATTTCATGATTATGAAATCTGGCAGATGGAAGTCAAAACAGCTTTCCTTAACGGGAAACTTGAGGAGGATGTGTATATGACACAACCTAAAGGTTTTGTAAATCCAAAGGATGCTAGAAAGATATGTAAGCTGCAAAGATCCATTTATGGATTAAAGCAAGCTTCTCGAAGTTGGAATATTCGTTTTAACGATGCAATCAAAGAGTTTGGTTTTATCAAAAATGAAGATGAACCATGTGTTTACAAGAAAGTTAGTGGGAGCACTATCACATTCTTGGTACTATATGTGGATGACATACTTATTATAGGAAATGACATACCTACCTTGCAGTCTATTAAGACTTGGTTAAGAAGTTGTTTTTCTATGAAGGACTTGGGCGAAGCCACTTATATCTTAGGAGTCAAGATCTATAGAGATAGATCAAGACGACTACTAGGTCTAAGCCAAAGTACATACATAGATAAAGTACTGAAAAGGTTTAGTATGGAAGAATCTAAAAGAGGATTCCTACCTATGAGACATGGTATTTCACTCTCGAAGGAAATGTGTCCTTCAACTCCACAAGAGAGAGAACGTATGAGTAAAATTCCATATGCTTCCGCTATTGGATCTATCATGTATGCTATGTTATGTACCCGTCCAGATGTCTCGTATGCCTTAAGTATGATGAGCAGGTATCAAGTAGATCCCGGTGAAGGTCACTGGACCACAGTCAAGAGTATCCTTAAGTACTTAAGAAGAACTAAGGATACGTTCCTATTATATGGAGGTGAGGAAGAGTTAAGTGTAAAAGGTTACATTGATGCCAGCTTCCAAACTGACAAGGATGATTCTCGATCGCAATCAGGTTTTGTGTTTTGCCTTAATGGTGGTGCTGTGAGCTGGAAGAGTTCAAAGCAAAGTACAGTAGCTGATTCTACAACAGAGGCCGAGTATATTGCAGCCAGTGAGGCAGCAAAAGAAGCAGTTTGGATCAAGAAGTTCATTACTGGACTAGGGGTTGTGCCTAGCATATCAGATGCTATAGAACTCCGATGTGATAACAATGGAGCTATTGCACAAGCTAAAGAACCCAGATCTCACCAGCGATCCAAACATATACTTAGACGCTACCATCTTATTCGAGAGATTATCGATCGAGGGGATGTAGAGATATGCAGAGTACCTTCAGATGATAACATCGCTGATCCCCTGGCCAAGCCTCTGACACAGCAGAAGCATGATCGTCACACTAAGTCACTTGGTATTAGATATCTGAGTGATTGGTCTTAGTGCTAGTGGGAGATTGTAAGAGTATGCCCAAAGATCAATCATGAGATGGTTGTAATAACATACTTAATTTACCATGTTTATTAATATAAAGCATTGTCATTATTATTTCAGTTTTTCTTTCTGTGTGTATAGATAAACTGTTTTATAATAATGTCCTGAGAATAATATGATTATTCTTAAAAGATCCTTAGTCAAGTATTATTGTTGACTAGGACAATAATAATGCATTAAGACTAACATGTAGTTGATTGATGATAAAGAGTTGTCATTGATATGGAGTGTCAAAATCAATGCATGAATATGTGTGTTAGAGAACAACATATTGGATTGACCCGCTATGAGTATGTTTCTTGGATTATTATGTAATTGTCACAACATTACTCATAGTGATTAATATGTATATGAGCCTCAGACTTGAGATCATTATTATCCCAGCATCTTGAGTTGTATATTTTGATACAGTCAAACGTACACCGTAACAGGTTGTTCTATAAAGGCTGATGTTGGATATACGATAATCTATGTAGAGGGATATGGTTGATCAATAAAGGATAAGTCCCTCCTACATAATAGGAGTAATATCTTAGGCCACTTGATTGAGTGAGACTAGAAATGCATGGCCATGCTCAAATAAGTTGATATGAGATGTCATACTAATTTGTATATCATAGTCTACTCAAGATATCAAGAAACATGGGATGGACTATGCAAGTGTGACTATCCCATGACTTGTATCCGTTCCAGAGATAAAGGACATAAGGATTAATGCATGAAAGGTTAATCACGAAAGGTTATGTTGAATCATGACTTCTTGTAACTTAGGTAGCAATGATGCATTGCTACATGCCACTCATTGTCTGTGACAATAGAATCGTTCTAGTATTACTGCTAACGTTGCAAGAACCTACAGGGTCACACCCTATGGTTGAAATGAACGGAATAAAATATAGTTGGTATTGTGCTTGGTTGTCACATAAATTAAATTAATTAAAGAATTAATTTAATTGGGCAATCAAATATTGAACATATTATATGCACAAGGATGTTGTACACATAATGATAACATAATTTTATTAATATATGAATTTGATTCATATATAAATTTAAATAAATATAGTTTACCGGAATCCTTATTATAATTAATGTAATTATAATTTTCGGTTAAAAACTTTATTGTATTTATTTAATCTTGTAATACATTCAAGAGATACCAATTATAAAAGGCCCAATTAAGAGGATACCTATTATAAAAGGCCCAATGAGAAAGGCACCCATTATAAAAGGTATTAAAATGAGACAAAACTTAACATCAAAACCCTAAGTGATTGCTTGTTAGGTCTAGCAGCCGTCAAGCAAATAAGCCTCCAAAACAGTTTTGGAGATTTCTTCCGTTCATAGTCAAACCGGGTGGATTACGTAGAGGCCGACATCGGAAAAGGTTGAGGCTTGATTCGACAGTAGACCAAAACTCTTGTTTCCAAGGCGTCGCTGTCTACTCAGATTGAAGTTTTGGTAATTTCGAAACCTTTATTTCACCCCGGTTCGTTCCTCACACATGGATCCATGATTTGGATCATCGGATCTAATTTTATTCTGCTGCGCCATGGGGTACCGGCGTTCCAATAGGTCGCATATGCGTCTCGACAGCTAAGGCCACATGAAGTTAACTACCCCACTCACGACTTGGAATTGGCCGCAGTAGTCTTTGCTCTGAAGGTGTGGAGGCACTATCTCTATGGAGAAAAGTCGGTAATTTACACAGACCACAAGAGTCTTAAGTATTTGTTGACTCAGAAGGAGTTAAACTTGAGACAGCGAAGGTGGGTTGAATTACTGAAGGACTACGGTTATTCGATAGAGTATCATCCGGGCAAGGCGAATATAGTGGCGGATGTCCTAAGTCGGAAGGTTGTGTCAGATCTAAGGGCGATGTTTGCACATCTGAGTTTGTATGATGATGGAAGTCTGCTGGCAGAGTTGCAAATTAAGCCGACGTGGTTGAATGAAGTGAAAGAGGGACAGTTGGTTGATGAGGATCTAAGTGTTAAGCTACAGCAAGTACAGAATGGAGATTTGGAAGACTATGGCATCAATGGCGAAGGAGTGTTGTGCTTCAAGGGTAAGGTCTGTATGCCTAAGGATCAGGAGTTAAGGCGGAGGATTCTTCAGGAATCGCATAGTAGCCCTTATGCTATGCATCCTAGAGGAAGTAAGGTGTACAGAGATCTAAGGGAACAGTTTTGGTGGCCTGGTCTGAAGAAGGAAGTTACAGAATTTGTTGGTAAGTGTTTGACGTGTCAGCAAGTTAAGGCTGAACACCAAGTTCTGTCAGGATTACTTTAGCCAATCAAGATTCCACAATGTAAGTGGGAGAGAATTACCATGGACTTCGTTAGTGGGTTTCCCCTTACGCCTACTAAGAAGGACTCGGTATGGGTGATAGTAGATAGGTTGACTAAGTCCGCACATTTCATCCCAGTGAGAGTTGATTATTCTCTACAGAAGTTGGCAAAGCTGTATGTGGTGAAGATTGTAAGATTGCATGGTGTGCCGGTGTCGATTATCTCAGATAGGGACCCAAGGTTTACTTCTCGGTGTTGGAAAGCTCTACATCAGGCTTTAGGCACCAAATTGGATTTCACTACGGCTTTTCATCCACAGTCTGACGGGCAGTCTGAACGAGTAATCCAAGTGTTAGAGGATATGTTGAGGGGCTGTGTGATGGACTTCAGAGGAAGTTGGGAGGAATATTTGCCTCTAGCGGAATTTGCCTACAACAACAGCTATCAGGCCAGTATTCGGATGGCACCGTATGAAGCGTTGTATGGACGGAGGTGTCGAACTCCGACATGTTGGACTGAATTGGGGGAACGTCGAGTTTTGGGTCCAGAATTAGTGGCAGAATCTGAAGAGAAGGTTGAGATAATTCGTGCACGGTTGAAGGAAGCATCTGATAGACAGAAGTCGTATGCGGATCTTAAACAGAAGGAAATAGAATTTGTTGTGGGAGATCAAGTATTCCTTAAGGTTTTGCCTTGGAAGAAGGTGATGAGATTTGGTCGGAAAGGGAAGTTAAGCCCAAGGTTCATAGGGCCCTATCGAGTGTTGAAGCAAATTGGACCAGTGGCGTATCAGTTGGAGTTGCCACCGGAGTTGAAGCAGATGCACGACGTATTCCATGTATCCATGCTACATCGTTATCGTTCGGATCCATCTCATGTGGTTCCAGTTGAAGAAGTGGAGCTAAGGCCAGATTTATCCTACGAGGAAGAGCCGATTCAGATTCTAGAACGAGATGTGAAAGTGTTACGACGGAAATCAGTGCCTTTAGCCAAAGTACTATGGAGAAATCATGGATCAGAAGAAGCTTCGTGGGAGCCAGAAGAGGCAATGCGACAGCAATACCCTCACCTATTTCAGTCAGGTAATTTCGAGGACGAAATTATTTTAAGGGGGTAGAACTGTAACATCCTGAAAATGGGCCTATGCATTGTTGATTTAATTATACGAAATGGCATGTCTTATGTGTTATGAATGTATTATGAACATTTTTGGAAACTTGGAAATGTAAGGAAATGATTTAGAAATGTTAAGTTTCAAAAAAGGAAAGTGAACATTTTTGGAAACTTGGAAATGTAAGGAAATGATTTAGAAATGTTAAGTTTAAAGGAGGAAAACGAACATTTTTGGAAACTTGGAAATGTCTTAGAAAATGTTAAGTTTTAAAGTTTAAAAGAGGAAACTAAGGCAAGGTGGCCTTAAGAAAATTAATAGAAGAAATTTGACACAAGAACGGGCTTGGAAAAGTGGCAAGGAGGCACCACTTAAAGCCCAGTAAGTGACGCCATACACAGTGCAAGGAGGGCTTGTGTTCGAGTCACATGGGAAGCAAATAAAGGAGTTTTATCTTGCTGCAAGGAGCAAGGGAGTTGGACGGCACCAAGGCACTTGAGGAAGAGTTTAATTCTCTTTAAAATTCGGCAAATAGATGGATAAATGAGGGATAATTATTGTTATTTTTAATTAAGAAATAAGAGATAATTGAGGGATTAATTCTAATATTGAATAAAGTGATAATTAAAAGATAAAATTATCACATAGGAAGAGTGGTGGCCAAGTAGGGGACTCTAGCCTAGTAATTTCGGCTAAAGAAGGAAGAGTAAGGCCATTCTTCATTCATTCTTTTCTCTTCAAGGAAGCCTCTGCCGAAATTCTCTGGCAAATTTCTCCATTCTTTTCTTTCTTTCCTCTACCGAATTCTATCTGCTCATCATCCTCTTTTCCTTTTTGATTCTCCAAAAGCCGAACCTTCAAGGTAACCATTAGCCGATTTCTTCATAGTCTCAAAAGCCGAAACTTGTTGATCACACTTAGTCCATAGCCGAATCTTTGAGGGGCTTTAAGCAAGGGTGCTGTCGACTTTGGTATTAAAGGTAAGGGCCAATTGTCATTCGGTTTCTATTCTTTCACTTCTAGACTTGTCGAAATCTAGGACTAATCTCATTGATGTTCATGGTTGCCGAAACTTGGAAGGAGTGTTCAGGATCTAGCAAGTTGTCGACTTCAAGAAGGGATACTTCGGGATTTAAAATCTACAAGGTAAGCACATCTGATATTCGGCCATAGGCCATTTAATAGTGATTAAGTGTTAGAAATCGATTTAACATGTGGTTATAGGGATTTCGACAGACACCTAAGACAAAGGATCAATTTCGGGATTTGGATTTGTAAGGTAAGTGACTAAGAATATTCGGCCAAGGCCCTATTTGTTGATTAGATCTATTTCTTATTTTTTCCAAAAGCCGAAACTAATTTGTTAAAGTGATTTAATGCTTGGCCGAATGCAAGAAGAGTATAGCAAAGATTTCGGGATTTGGTTAGCAGTGAAATCGGTACCAAGGTAGGTTTAAGTGTACAAATCCTACTGGGATTTGGTTTTATAGCCGAATAGGCTTTATGCTAACATATTAAGTTTGGCCGAATGTAAGGACTTGAGATCTAAGGCATTAGATCAAGCTTTTCGGGATTTAAGTGAACTGCTAAGTGTATCAGGTGTGTACCCCACACTATTTTTTAATACGTTTAAGGTAATATTTAAATATGTATGTATGTTATACGAATGTGAAAATATGGCTAAGTACCATGTTATGGTACACAGTACTAAGGTACGTTTTCTTACTCCCACTATGAGTACAATATGAATTGCTATACCATGAATATGAATATGATAAGAATGTGAAATCGAGCCTAAGGCATTATGTTGCATGATTTTGTATGACATGGGCATATGGGATACCATGAAAGGGGAAGTGAATGTGGTGACCTAAGACCACGATATCTGAATGTGGTGACCTAAGACCACGATATCTGAATATGGTGACTCCTGTCACAATTATTTTATCTGGTGGCTATGCCACAAATTTTATAAGGGCGATGAGCACGTCGACTGCAGCGACTGCCTTCGATGATGTGTAGCGGATGGAGGGTTGACTTAGTAGTCCCCACGGTGTGCAGGTTGGTACGGGTGATGTGTAGCGGATGGTATATAGGTTTGGGTTCGGGTTGCATCATTTTTTCTATCTGTTATATGAACATGTATGATAATGTATGCCTGAATTATTAAATTTTAGTGTTGGTTACACATTGAGTCTGTTTGACTCACCCCGTTGGGGAACTTTTTCTTCCAGGTGACGATCAGTGATGGACCGGGCTGGCAGAAGCTTAGGGATGGCCATGCTCAGCAAGAAATCCATTTTTATTCGGACTATTTTATTTTAAGTATTTTGAATTTAAATTTTGGGAATTATTTTGATGTAATAAGGCCATAGTTGAAATACTTTATTTTACTCTTAATTATTATGTACGAATTGTTATCACGTAAAGTTTAAGTAAATTTATTTTAAAACAAACCCTAAACGTTTTGTCACTTAAAGTAATAGATTTTTAATAAAATAAACTTGTTTTCAATTCAAGCCCAACCCAAACCAATCTTTCTTACAAAACAAACATGTTTTTCCTAATTAACAAAAGAATTTTGAACTGGTTTACATCGAGGAACATACCAGATCCGGTCAGGGCTCGTGGGCCGGGTTTTGGGGTGTTTCAAGTGCCGAACCCATCCTCTATTCGGTTCTCTTGCTCTCCTTTGGTAAGTTCTATAAAACAATCATCATTCCATTTCTTCTTCTACCTTAAGTGTTAACTGATATCAATTGTATGGTAGTTAAGGAAAGACTCTGGAAACTCCTAATCAGTCGTTGAAGACTAAGATTCATGGGGAATCACCGTGGTTCAATTGAATGTAACACTACTCTATGAATGAATTATTGATTTCAGGTTTCTTATTAACCGTAAAGTAGGACTGATGGTGGTCTTTGATTGACCAAATGGAGGTTGGTGAGGACTTGAGCGACTATTCGTGATGAATCAAAACCTAGTGTGTAAACACTGCCCAAATCATAAATCGACAAAAGCCAGAAAAGTATGGCAATTGACGCTACAAGAGTGTGTGCTTGCTTGTGTGGTAATCTGAACGCATAAAACATAGGCGTTAGACGACCGAAGCCACCATGAGCTATTTCATAGTCTTGGGCCATTTTGGGCCATGTTGGGCCAAAATAGGCCGTGTGGGCCCAACGGGCTTGTGGGCCCCACACAGGTAAATCGCACGAACATGTGGAGAATATAGAGCCAAGATGTGTAAATTACAGGGCCGAACCCATTTTTGGGTAAAGTGGGCCACACGAGGGTGTGGGATCAAATGGGCCCGCATTATGGGCTTTGGGCCCATTTGCACTGTTTGACTGTTAAGGTTGCATGGGGTCGTCTGAGATGACTATGGACCTACTGATGGGTCGGTAAGTACACCTAGACCCCAAACTAATAAAATGACTGTTATGCCCCTATAGTAAAATGACTGTTATGCCCCTATGTTATGTATGACTGTATATGAGCATGCCATGATATATATATGCATGTTGCATCCATGTGTGATATGTTGCATGGGATGGGATTATTATGATTGGAGGAAGTGTACTGCACTGCCAACTCTGCTCCAAATACTATTTACTACCGCAACCGGTGCTAATTTTTGGAGTGTAGGGATGGGTGGGTGATTTTATACCCACATGGAGTTTTGGGCTAGACGGACTGGAGTGTAGAGGCTGGATGGGTAAGATTTCTAATTGAATGCTTAAACTATTACTGATACTGGTATGAGCTAAGGCCCACACTGATACTGTTATGAGCTAAGGCCCACAGTGATATTGATACTGTAATGGGCTAAGGTCCAACTGAATTGGACTGTTATTGATTTGGGCTTGGGCCCGGACTGTACTTGCTTGAGGCATGATTGGTCGTTTACTTGCATGGGTTACACACTGAGTTTTTGTAAACTTGCCTCTCTATTTATATGTACAGTTAATCTCCAATCTTAGGCGGATTGGTGCTGCGAGGGATTCGGAGGTGGCCACACAACCACAGTTATTTATCTATTTGAGTTTATTTCTTATAAATTTCATTTGGGTTTTTGTTATGTAATAAGGCCTCTTTAATTTTTACCTTTTAAGTTGGGGATTTTATGTAATATCCTTAAATCGGGGTCTCTGCATCTTGCATGTGTTTGCATGTGATGATATGTCTTCTGCGTTTGTTTAGCATGTTTTGGGGTCTAGGCATGACCTCGGGTTAGGCCTGGGTCATGGCCAAAATTTTTGTTTTGGTACTTAGTGAGAGAAAGCTAAGGGGGTTAGGGGTTAAAAGAAATTCTTGGAGTATTGTGACACAAGAATTACCTTGGTAAAATGGCACGGAGGTGCCACTAAGATGCCAGGATGATAACGCCACATGCAGGGGGGAGAGCTCAGGTTCGAGCAGCAGAAATCCCTTTCTGCTTATTCTTTTTCACGCCAGAAGCAGGGAAGAGGAGTGCTCAGGATGGACTCTGGAAGATAAGGATGGAAGGGGTCAAACGGATTTGAGCTGATGTAGGGGAGGAAATTTAGGAGTTTGAATCTTTTCAAACTCATTTGAAGGAGTTGGCCGAATTATGGACTGTGGGGGAGGAGGTGTAATCGGCTTGGGAAGCTAGGTGTGCCGAATTTCAATGGCCAAGTAAGGGTGCATGTTCGGCTAGCTTTGGGAGTCTTTCTCTTTTACGTTTAGTGTCAAAACCGAACCTGAAAGTGCATTTTTTCTCTCTTTTCTCTTTCGGCAGCTTGGGCATTTAGATGAACCAATTTTGCAACACCCTTTGAAGAGCCGAAACTCAATTCTCACCTTTTCTTCTCTTTACCTTTCGGTTCATTCATTGTTATCCATTCTCTTCTCTTCATTTCATGTACATTCATTATTGACCGAAACTCTCTCTTTGCCGAATCCCTTCTTTCCCATTTTATTTTTCTTCTCCATTTTTACCATCTTTAGAAGCCGAAACCTTGTGAGTTCTCTTCTTCTTCTCTTCTTTCAAGTGGTTGGCCGAATACTTTGCTCATGATCCCTTCTCCTCTTGCGTTTTCTCTTCATCATATTAAGTGCCGAATCTATCTTTTCTTTGAGTTATAGTCGAATCATCTGGTAAGTAAACTTCCTATTCTTCTTTTTCTTCTTCGATTGATTTGGTTAATGCCGAATCTCTTTTATCTTTCTTTTTGATACTTCTTCAATCATTATTAATCGGGATTTTAAACTTCATTCTTGTTCTATGTTGGTAGCCGAAACCCTTAACATCAATAGGGTGTGCCGATCTTTGGTGGTTGAGTCATTAAGGTAAGGGGGCGGCAATCCCTTTTGGTTTCGGGATTCATGCTAAGGCTGAATGGTACTTGGATTGCTAATGATGCGTTTAAGTCGATTGTAGGGAGGAGTACAACCTGATTCGGTAGATCTTTGGGATTTGGTGGCCGATCTAGGTAAGGGTTCTAGCGTGTAGATCTGTTTCTTATTTGTTCAAAAGTCGAAGGCTAATCGTTTATGTGTATTAGTGCTTGGTCGATTGCAAGGAAGGTTCATCACATAGCTTCAGGATTTGGTTGGAAACCAAATCGGCATTAAGATAAGGTGCTACCTTTATGCGATATATCTTCGGGATTTCTAGTGGAGCCGAATGGGCCTTTGGTTACTAACAAAGTGTTGACCGATTGTAGGGTAGACTGAAGGCTAACGTTTCGAGATTTTGCCTAGATCTACAAGTAGTCAGGTGTGTAACGCTTACACACTTCGTTAGTATGATATGTTTATTGTGTTACTGTTATAGGCATTGAAACCGGTAGTTATGCCTTGTGGGCATGAGCGTGGACTCCAGGTAAGTCCCCTGTTATATGGATCTCGATATATGCTATCATGTCATTGTTTAATGCTATGCCATGTGTATTTGCATCATCATATGTTATTATGCCACGATTGATATGGACATGATGGTGGGATTGTTGAGAGGAGGGGGAAGAATTATTTGGACTGTCACCAGTGGTTTTGACCACACGACGGGTTGGCCCCGTCTTTGATATTATTATTTGTGACTAAGTCCTAGTGGTTTTGGCCACATTGATGATATTTGTGACTACGGTCATCAGTGGTTTTGACCACACATGGATTATTGTGACTCGTCTCATTGGTTTGGTACCACAGTGGGTTGGCCCCACAAGATTGATACGGGATTGTCATCAGTGGTTTTGACCACACGATGGGTTGGCCCCATCACTTAATTTGTGACTACGGTCACCAGTGGTTTTGATCACACCGATATATATATTTGTGACTTCGGTCACCAGTGGTTTTGACCACACGGGGTAGATAAAGGAGATCGGATGGTTAGGTTATGGGGTTGCATGATTTGCATGTTTTACTGATGATTTGTGTAAGTGTTTGCACTATCGGGTTGGGGATTTATACACTGAGTCTCGGTGACTCACCCCTTCCCTTATATTTTGCAGATGAGGCATAGATCGCGGATATGCCTGGGAGGACTCGAGGTGGCCATGCATGCTAGTTCGGGTTTTGACTTTAAAGTACTATTTCAGTTTTATTTATTTTCTTTAAATTTAGTTTTGGTTTTGTAATAAGGCTGCTAAGTATTATTTTGGGTTTTACATCTGGATTTTATTTTACCTATCTTATGCATGTGATTGATTTTAAAGCAACACAAAAATGTTTTCAACATCACTTTGTATAGGATTTTCTAAACCTTAAAACGATAAAAGAGTTTTCAATAGGAATAAACCGGGAAACTTGTTTTATTCAAACGTTTTCACCCCGTAACATGCCAGATTCGGTCGTGGTGTGTTGACCGGGTTTGGGGTGTTACAATTTTGGTATCAGAGCCAAGTTCAACAGCTCGGCTGTGGGCCCGAGGCCAAAAATGTTTTAAAAAGGGATTATGAAAGGCTTTATGGAAAACACATGGTCTGAAAGGCATGGCACCGAGTCTCCGGCACCGATCCGCCCAGGTAAGTACCCCAAATTGTTGTTTATGATGTTGTGAATATGATGATATTGGCATGACTAAATAGTAGTAGGAACTACTCTAGAGACTTGAACTATAGGATGGATGAACTCGTGGAACAATCCCTTATTAAACTTCTCATAAAATTGTGCCTTAATAGACAGTGGAATAAAAGTCTAACGCATAAAACTTTTAAGCAGCTCGACTCGTATCGATAAACATGAGTGCACGTGGACATGGGCGTAACACTCGTGGACGAGGTAGGGGTAGGATGATAATCTCAGAATCGGTAGGGTCCAGACATGGGTCGGAAAATGAGGTACCACCGCCGCCTGCTGTGGGCGTGGAATATCAGGACCAAACAGGTGATGACGCAGTATCACAGGCGATGCTGCGGGTGTTAGAGAGGGTCGCTAGTGCAGGCGTCAGAGCAGGGGTTCGGAAATCTGTGTCCGAACGACTCCGGGCTAATGGTTTAAAGGTTTTCAGAGGTGTATCCGACGTGGCTCCTAGTACGGCGGAATATTGGTTGGAGGCAACAGAAAGTATTATGGATGATCTAGACTTCTCGACTGAGGAGAAGCTGAAGGGGGTGGTATCTTTGCTGCGAGATGAGTCATATCAGTGGTGGCTCACAGTTAGGGACGGAGCAATGGCAGATGACCTTACTTGGGAATTCTTTAGAGCAGCCTATCAGAGGAAGTACATAGGGCTAGCTATATTGATGCGCAGCGCAAGGCGTATTAGAGTATGAGGCGGAATTTCTTCGGCTGAGTCGGTATGCACGTGGTATTGTGGGTACGGAGCATGAGCGCCGTGTCAGATTTGAGGATGGGCTGAGAGACGAGCTGCGGATGTTAATTGGCCCACAGCAGGAAAGAGAGTTTGCGATCTTAGTGGAAAAGGCCAAAGTTGCTGAGGAAGTGAAACAATCGGTAAGACGGAATCAGGACAAGGGTTAGAATAAAAGGAATTCTGGATCATCTGGGTCTATCGGGAATTAGCAGAAACGGGGTACATATAGTGGGCCGAATCAAGCTGCTAGGCTTACTGCTGCTAATACTCAGTGGCCGCCACGATGTGCTCGGTATGGAAAGTCTCACACGGGAGAATGTTGGACTGGAAACAGAGGATGTTTTGAGTGTGGATCGATGGGTTACCGAGTGAGGGATTGTCCACAGAGGTCAGATAGGTTGCAGTCTGGGGATCAGAATCATACAAAGATCAGGAGGGATGGTCAGCAGCCACAGAGGGGCCGTGGTGCAGCTAGGGGAGGTAATGGCTCTGGTAGAGGCCGTGGAGCACCGGGTAGAGGTGCAGCTGGTACAGAGGCGAGACAGCCTGGATTGGTCTACGCAACGAGGCGTCGAGAGGAGGGCGACGCACCAGACGTCATAACCAGTACGTTCTTAATCTTTTGACTACCTTATAATGCTTTGATAGATGTGGGTTCGACGCACTCATATGTAGCCAGTAGCATAGTGGAAACTATGAACTTAGACTCTGAGATTACTTCTAGGAAGATGACAGTGATAAGCCCTCTAGGTCACTCTGTATAAGTAAGTATACTATATATGGATGTACCCCTAGAACTTCAAGGGGTCGTGTTTTTGGCTGACTTGATGGAACTACCGTTTGGGGAGTTCGATCTGATTCTCGAGATGGATTGGCTAGTGAAGTATCAGGCCAGTTTGGATTGCGCAGCTAAGCACATGGTGTTGAAGATAGTGGACGGTGAGGAGGTAGTGATGATAGGTAATAGGAGAGATTACCTATCCAATGTGGTCTCTGCGATGAAGGCGGAGAAAATGGTAAGGAAGGGTTGTGAGGCATTCATGGTGCATGTCTATGCTTTGGAAGCCAAGGATGCAACTGTAGAGAGTGTCCGAACTGTAGGGGAATTTGCGAATGTATTCCCAGGGGAACTTCCAGGTTTGCCTCCTAACCGCGAGGTTGAGTTTGGTATAGATTTGTTACCCGGAACCGCTCCAGTATCTATTGCCCCGTATAGGATGGCGCCAAAAGAATTAGTGGAGTTAAAGGCTCAGATTCAGGAATTGTTGGACAGAGGTTTCATTCGACCGAGTGTATCACCTTGGGGAGCACCTGTACTCTTTGTTAAGAAGAAAGACGGTACAATGCGGATGTGTATAGACTACCGCCAGCTGAACAAGTTGACGATCAAAAACAAGTATCCGTTGCCCAGAATAGACGACTTGTTTGATCAACTCAAGGGTGCATCAGTTTTCTCTAAGATAGATCTTAGGTCGGGGTATCATCAGCTCAAAGTGAAGGAGGCTGATATTCATAAGACAGCGTTTCGTACTCGGTATGGGCATTACGAGTTTCTTGTGATGCCATTCGGGTTGACTAATGCACTGACAGCATTCATGGACATGATGAATCGGATGTTTCAGTCGTATTTGGACCGATTTGTCGTGGTGTTTATAGACGACATTTTGGTGTACTCAAAGTCTGAGGAGGAACATGACGCGCATCTTCGGGTGGTTCTACAGGTTCTGAGGGAGAAGCAGTTATTCGCCAAGTTTAGTAAGTGCGAGTTCTGGCTTAAGGAGGTAACTTTCTTGGGTCATGTAGTATCAACTAAGGGGATTAAGGTGGATCCTCGTAAGATCGCGGCAGTGTTGGATTGGAAACCACCTAAGTCGGTTGCAGAGATTCAAAGTTTTTTGGGTTTGGCAGGATACTACAGGAGGTTCGTGGAAGGTTTTTCTTTGATCGTAGCGCTGCTGACTAAATTGTTGAGAAAAGGGGTTCCGTTTATGCGGTCTAAGAAACAGCAAGAAAGTTTTGACAAGTTGAAGAAGATTTTGACTGAAGCTTCGGTTTTGATTCAGCCTGAGGCAGGAAAGGAATTCACGGTCTATTGTGATGCATCACATACTGGCTTAGGGTGTGTGTTGATGCAAGATGAAAAAGTAGTAGCGTATACATCTCGACAGTTGAGGCCGCATGATGGTAACTACCCGACACATGACTTGGAGTTGGCTGCAGTGGTTTTCGCCTTGAAAATTTGGAGGCATTACTTGTATGGGGAAAAGTCGATAGTCTACACGGATCACAAGAGTCTGAAGTACCTCTTGACTCTGAAAGATTTAAATTTAAGGCAGCGGATGTGGATCAAGTTGTTAAACGACTACGACTGCTCGATTGAGTACCATCCAGGTAAGGCTAACATAGTAGCTGATGCGTTGAGCCGTAAGGTGGTAGCGGACCTGAGAGCAATGTTTGCTCACCTTAGTTTATATGACGACGGGAGTCTTTTGGCAGAATTGCAAGTAAGGCCGACGTGGATTGATCAGGTTAAGGAGAAACAGCTGACAGATGAGATTTTGAGTGCTTGGAGGTTGCAAGTGCAGAATGGTGAAGCTGAGGGTTACAGTATGAGTAGTGATGGAGTACTGTGTTTTCAGGGGAAGTATGTATGCCAAAGGACATTGAATTGAGACAGCAGATTCTTCAGGAAGCTCATAGCAGTCCATACGCTATGCATCCTGGAGGCAGTAAGATGTATCGCGATTTGAGGGAACAGTTCTGGTGGCCGGGTCTTAAGCGGGAAGTAACTGAGTTTGTGGGTAAGTGTCTGACCTGCCAGCAGGTCAAAGCTGAGCATCAGTTACCGTCAGGACTGTTGCAGCCGGTAAGGATCCCGCAGTGGAAATGGGAAAGGATTACGATGGATTTCGTTGGTGGGCTTCCCCTTATGCTTAGCAAGAATGACTCAGTCTGGGTGATTGTGGACCGTTTGACTAAGTCAGCTCATTTCATACCAGTCCGAGTTGACTTTTCGCTCCAGAAGTTAGCCAAGTTGTATGTGGCAAAGATAGTAAGGTTGCATGGAGTGCCATTGTCAATTATCTCGGATAGGGATCCCAGGTTCACGTCGAGGTTCTGGAAAGCTTTGCATCAGGCATTGGGGACGAGGTTAGATTTCAGCACGACTTTTCATTCGTAGTCTGATGGACAGTCTGAGAGGGTAATCCAGATTCTGGAGGACATGTTAAGGGGTTG
This sequence comes from Gossypium australe, assembly GCA_005393395.2. Lineage (NCBI taxonomy): Eukaryota > Viridiplantae > Streptophyta > Magnoliopsida > Malvales > Malvaceae > Gossypium > Gossypium australe. Next base: position 118,614,234 of record CM016626.1, read on the forward strand.
CGTTCTGGATTTCAGCAGTAGTTGGGAGGAGTATCTACTATTGGCAGAGTTCGCTTATAACAACAGATATCAAGCGAGTATTCAGATGGCACCATATGAGGCACTATATGGGCGGAAATGTCGTACTCCTACGTGTTGGACAGAACTGGGTGAATGGCAGATGTTGGGTCCGGAGTTAGTGGCAGATACAGAGAATAAGGTTAAGGTGATTCGGGCTTGTCTAAAGGAAGCGTCGGACAGGCAGAAGTCTTACGCTAATCTTAAGCGCGGGGATATAGAGTATGCAGTGGGTGACAAGGTCTTTCTGAAGGTATTGCCATGGAAGAAAGTGTTGAGATTTGGGTGAAAAGGCAAGCTAAGTCCTAGGTCTATCGGGCAGTATACGGTATTGAGGCGAGTGGGACTGGTAGCTTATCAGCTCGAGTTGCCAGCAGAACTGAGTCAGATTCACGATGTCTTTCATGTTTCCTTGCTTAGGCGCTATCGATCAGATCCGTCACATGTTGTGCCAGTTGCGGAGATTGAGGTGAGCTCTGACTTGTCTTTCGAGGAGGAGCCGGTATGGATTTTGGATCGGGATGTCAAGGTTCTGCGTAGGAAGTCAGTTCCCTTGGTGAAAGTATTATGGCGGAACCATGGTACGGAGGAGGCCACGTGGGAACCAGAGGATGTGATGCGGCAGCAATACCCTCAACTCTTCTGACCAGGTAATTTCGAGGCCGAAATTATTTTTAAGGGGGTAGAACTGTAATATCCTTAAATCGGGGTCTTTGCATCTTGCACGTGTTTGCATGTGATGATATGTCTGTTGTGTTCGTTTAGCATGTTTTGGGGTCTAGGCATGACCTCGAGTTACGCTTGGGTCATGGCCAAAATTTTTGTTTTGGTACTTAGTGAGAGAAAACTAAGGGGGTTAGGGTTAAAAGAAATTCTTGGAGTATTGTGACACAAGAATTACCTTGGTAAAATGGCAAGGAGGCGCCACTAAGATGCCAGGATGATGACGCCACATGCAGGGGGAGAGCTCAGGTTCGAGCAGCAAAAATCCCTTTCTGATTATTCTTTTTCACGCCAGAAGCAGGGAAGAGGAGTGCTCAGGATGGACTCTGGAAGATAAGGATGGAAGGGGTCAAACGGATTTGAGATGATGTAGGGGATGAAATTTAGGAGTTTGAATCTTTTCAAACTCATTTGAAGGAGTTGGTCCAATTATGGACTGTGGGAGAGGAGGTGTAATCGGCTTGGGAAGTTAGGTATGCAGAATTTGAATGGCCAAGTAAGGGTGCATGTTCGGCTAGCTTTGGGAGTCTTTCTCTTTTACGTTTAGTGTTAAAACCGAACCCTAAAGTGCATTTTTTTCTCTCTTTTCTCTTTCGGCAGCTTGGGCATTTGGCCGAACCAATTTTGCAACACCCTTTGAAGAGCGGAAACTCAATTCTCTCCTTTTCTTCTTTTTACCTTTCGGTTCTTTCATTGTTAGCCATTCTCTTCTCTTTTTTTCATGTGCATTCATTGTTTACCGAAACTCTCTCTTTGCCGAAACCCTTCTTTCCCATTTTATTTTTCTTCTCCATCTTTACCATCTTTAAAAGCCGAAACCCTGTGAGTTCTCTTCTTCTTCTCTTCTTTCAAGTGGTTGGCCGAATACTTTGCTCATAAGCCCTTCTCCTCTTGCGTTTTCTCTTCATCATATTAAGTGCCGAATCTATCTTTTCTTTGAGTTATAGCCGAATCATCTAGTAAGTAAACTTCCTATTCTTCTTTTTCTTCTTCGACTGATTTGGTTAATGCCAAATCTCTTTTGTCTTTCTTTTTGATACTTCTTCAATCGTTATTAATCGGGATTTTAAACTTCATTCTTGTTCTATGTTGGTAGCCAAAACCCTTAACATCAATAGGGTGTGCCGATCTTTGGTGGTTGGTGGCCGAATCAGTCATTAAGGTAAGGGGGCGGCAATCCCTTTTGGTTTCGAGATTCATGCTAAGGCCGAATGGTACTTGGATTGCTAGTGATGCGTTTAAGTCGATTGTAGGAAGGAGTACAACCTGATTCAGTAGATCTTCGGGATTTGGTGGCCGATCTAGGTAAGGGTTCTAGCGTGTAGATCTGTTTCTTATTCGTTCAAAAGCCAAAGGCTAATCTTTTGTGTGTATTAGTGCTTGGCCGATTGCAAGGAAGGTTCATCACATAGCTTCGGGATTTGGTTGGAAACCAAATCGGCATTAAGGTAAGGAGCTACCTTCATGCGATATATCTTCGGGATTTCTAGTGGAGCCGAATGGGCTTTTGGTTACTAACAAAGTGTTGACAGATTGTAGGGCAGAGTGAAGGCTAACGTTTCGGGATTTTGCCTAGATCTACAAGTAGTCAGGTGTGTAACGCTTACACACTTCGTTAGTATGATATTTTATTGTGTTACTGCTATAGCCATTGAAATCTGTAGTTATGCCTTGTGGGCATGAGCGTGGACTCCGGGTAAGTCCCCTGTTATATGGATCTCGATATATGCTATCATGTCATTGTTTAATGCTATGCCATGTGTATTTTCATCATCATATGTTATTATGCCACGATTGATATGGACATGATGGTGGTATTGTTGAGAGGAGGGGGAAGAATTATTTGGACTGTCACCAGTGGTTTTGACCACACGACGGGTTGGCCCCGTGGTTTTGACCACCAGTGGTTTTGACCACATTGATGATATTTGTGACTACGGTCACCAGTGGTTTTAACCACACATGGATTATTGTGACTCGTCCCAGTGGTTTGGTACCACAGTGGGTTGGCCCCACAAGATTGATACGGGATTGTCATTAGTGGTTTTGACCACACGATGGGTCGGCCCCATCACTTGATTTGTGACTACGGTCACCAGTGGTTTTGACCACACCGATATATATATTTGTGACTTCGGTCACCAGTGGTTTTGACCACCAGTGGTTTTGACCACACGGGGTAGATAAAAGAGATCGGATGGTTAGGTTATAGGGTTGCATGATTTGCATGTTTTACTGATGATTTGCGTAAGTGTTTGCACTATCGGGATTTATACACTGAGTCTCGTCGACTCACCCCTTCCCTTATATTTTGCAGATGAGGCATAGATCGCGGATATGGAGCCGGGGAGGACTCGAGGTGGCCATGCATGCTAGTTCGGGTTTTGACTTTAAAGTACTATTTTGATTTTATTTATTTTCTTTAAATTTGTTTTGGTTTTGTAATAAGGCCGCTAAGTATTATTTTGGGTTTTACTTCTGGATTTTATTTTACCTATCTTATGCATGTGATTGATAATTTGATATTGCTTAAGTAACCGGGATTAAATCGATGTTTTCAAAACTATACTCGATATTGGGTTTTTCAAACGTTATCATCGGGTTTTTCAAACGTTATCATCGGGTAACATTATTCACAAGGTAATAACAAAGTTAACATAGATGATTTCAAACCTAAATTTTCAAACAACTTCAAATGCAAATGGTTTTAAACTTGACTATGCTCATCTCACTCGGTTTTTAATAAGTATCGTATGATTTCTAAAGACTAGTGACAACAAACGGATTTTCAAGCATGAGTTCTCCGGATTTTAAAGCAACACAAAAACGTTTTCAACATCACTTTGTATAGGGTTTTCTAAACCTTAAAACGATAAAAGAGTTTTCAATAGAAATAAACCGGGAAACTTGTTTTATTCAAATGTTTTCACCCCGTAACATGCCAGATTCGGTCGTGGTGTGTTGACCGGGTTTGGGGTGTTACATTTTACTTATTTGAATTTACATCTGAGTAGTACTAGAATGTGGTTTTCCAAAAGATAATTGGTTTTCAAAACACCACGTTTTCGTAACTTATAGTAGTAGCTTCCGCATCAAACTTGGTTTTAAATTATAGTAACAAACTAATATGATCAACGTTCTACTAAAATAATTGGAGTTTTAAAAGAACTTGATACCCTAAATTTCTGTTAAGATACACAAATGAGGTTTAATAGTAAGCATGGTGATCGTTGTTTTATGCGATGTCAAAGTCTTAAAATTTATAAAAAGAATGACCAAACCTGGAAACTAACTATGACAACGATTTAAGGCAAGTGCACCTATCCAACAGTAGTATAGTTAAGGTTTAAGACCGGAATGTCGAACCCAAAGCAACCAAAAGTACTAATACTAACTCTCTCTTTATTATTTAGCCTAAGAATTAAAGTGATTTTTATTTAATCTAAAATTAACTAACTACTAAACTAAAGACTCTAAGACAAGGAAAAATGAAATTGGGAAAAATAATTCGAGGAAAAACCAATTGATTAAGATGACACCAAAGGAAAAATCCACCTAGAATTCACTTGTTATCTAATTCTGAACCAGACGATTTATTCAATTGACTTGATCTATAAGATTCCCTAAGTTATATTAAACCCTCTCTTGAAGCGAATAACGTCTAACCCTAAGATGATTAATTGAAATCTCTTTCTAATTAAAACCCCTAGAATGGCATTAACTCGATTTATGGACTCCCATATTAGGTTTCACCCTACTCCGGCAAAATCTCGCTAAGCGCGCGATCAACTCCGCTTAATTATGCTAGATCTACTCTTAAGTAGGGACTTTTGCTCCTCCACCTAAGCACATCACACTTGAATTAATATCTCGGAAATATCAACACAAGAATTACGAACACATAATTAAGAACAAGTCAAATTGTAACATCCCGAAATTGGGCCTAGTAGGATTGGGCCTTGGGTCTTAGGAAAATTTTTGAATATCATTTTGTTACTTGTGTTAGCTCGGGTATAATTTTTATTGTGGACTTAGTATAGTTTTGTGAAGGTTTGGATTTAGTTATGAAACTAGAATAATTCTTAGTATTGTATATTTAGTGAAATGGATTAGGTGAACTTGACACTTAAGTTAATTTAAGTGTTAAATTTAGCACATGAGGAGTTAGTGGCAAGATGGTTATGGTGTTTGAAGAGTTGCTTGAGGGAAGTGGTTCGAGTAGCATGATGAGCATTTTGAAGACTTTATTTTTATGCACCTTACATTAAATGTTGGTCAACTATAATTAAGATAAGGTTGGACTTTATCATTTATGGATAGTAGATAAAGGGAAAAGGCAAGTTAGTAGTTAAGGTAGGGAATCTAGATGTTATGGAAGGTTTAGGGGACAAAAGGCTTGATGAGTAGGTGATGTTTTGGAAATTTTTCCATGGTCATTTGACCATGAACCTAGACGGCATAAGGGGCTAAGGGGGTTGGTTTAATTGTGATAGTGATTAAGGGGATGATAGGGAAGAAATGAGGAGTAAAAAGGGGGATTATGTTGGCATGTGAGTTGGCCGAATGTGGTATGGGATTAGGGGGTGTTAGTTGGCCAAAATTTTAACAATTTGTGCATCTTTTCCCTTTTCTCCAAATTTTTTCTTCTTAGCCGAATTGGTCATTTACAATAGGTGTAAGTTTTGTCTTGAGTGGCTATCATTTTTTTGGTCATTTTGATTTAGGTGCCAATTCTCTCAAATTTATTTTCCTCTATTGCCAAAAACACCAAAAAGTTTAGAAGGCATTTCTCATTTCTTTTCTTCCTCTCTAGTGCCGAAATCATCCTAGCACCAAGGGCATATCTCATATTTTCTTTTTCTTTTTCTTTCTCCTTCTCTTTTCTCCTTCTTTCTCTTAGCCGAAACCATCCTCTATTTTCCACCATCTTTTCTCTTCTCTTTTGTTAAAGCCGAAATCACCATTTCTTTTCTTTTTAATTGTAAGGTCGAATCCATTTATAGTCCAAGTAAGGGTGAATCAATCTTCGTGTTAACGGGTAAGGATTATCTATCAATCATTTTCTTTCTTTTCTTTTGTATTTGCCGAATCTAGGAATCTAATTCCTTTTATTATCTTTGGCTGAATCTTGAAGGAAGTTCCAGGGTTTCTTTGTAGCCGACGTTTAGAGGGGAATCATTCGGGATTTGAATAATCCAAGGTAAGGAGATAATGATATTCGGTTAAAGGCCATATCTTTTTAGTGATAAGCGATTTCTCATATAGTGATATGTAGGTGCTGTCGGTGTTGTAAGCAAAAGCCGGAAATCTTGAGTATTCTATCGTTCATCGTGTTTACAAGGTGCGTAGTTATCGCACTGTCTCTTGATTGTGTGTATGTGTGATATTTATGTATATGGGATATGATGTTAATGGTAGCCGAATTAAGGGCTATGATTGTGAATACCCGTGGTGGGTGATCGAATACTCAGGTCAGTGATTTACGATATTAAATGATCATTGATGAATATATGAAATGTGCTGACATGTGATGCATTATTGTTCAAGTGATATGTTGTCATGATACACATATTTGCATGGGACTTGGGATGTGACTATCGAAGGAAAGGGTGTACATTATGTACGTGGTCTGATGTTAGCCTTGTGCTACATTGGCGCTTGATGGTGGCTATGTGCTCCATCAAGGGAGGTGTTGGCTAGGTGCCCATCTCGGCGGATGATAGCTGTGTGCATCACCGTAGATTGAGGATGACCTCGAGTCACCTCGTGGATACAGATATGTGGATCACTATGTGATCGGTGGCTTAGCCACGGCCTTGGGCAGCAAGTCTGCCAAGGTAAGATATGTGGATCACTATGTGATCGGTGGCTTAGCCACGGCCTTGGGCAGGGAGTCTGCTAAGGTAGGAGTAACGGATGGACTCTAGGTTGGGTTGGGCTTCATGTTGCATATTTATGCATTTTGCATGACTAATTATGTGGATCAATGTGGATATGGGCCAAGCCCAACATGTGAAATTATGTGTATATATTGCCTTATCATCTGATATGTGATTGATGTGTGGATGTGGGCCAAGCCCATGTGTGGAGGCATGTGAAATAACTATGCACTGAGTCTGTTTGACTCACCCTATTTTTCTCAAACCTTTCAGGTGATGCATAAAGCTTGGACCGGGTTGGGAGTGGATACGAGGTGGCCCATGCAGAAGATAAATTTATTTGTTTTACACATTTTTCTTATGAAAGGTTATTTATTGTAATAAGGGCCATTTAAAGTATTTAAGGACTTTTATTATGTTTTAAGTTGGATTGTCGATTATATTATTATTTGAAAAATGTTTTATTTTAAACAACTTAATTTTACTTGAAATTTTAATTACACAATATTTTAGTAAAGACAACAAAATTTTATGTTTTTAACTCTAAGTTAAAAGTTTTTTTTCAAACGTTTTCCGCAGTGGAATTTCAAATTTGGTCATAGCGAATGGGCCGGGTTTGGGGTGTTACAGTTTGGTATCAGATCCTAGTTCAAAACTCGGCTTTGAGGGTTTTGGGCCCAAAAACATTTTCTTAAGATGGACTTTTCAAAAATATAGGTTTTCATGAAGTTTTCAGGTTTATTCTGGCATGGCATCTGTATCTCCGACCCGAAGTCCACCAGGTAAGTACCTCTAAATGTTGAGTGAATTATTATATGATTGATATATGGGCATACTTGGGCTCGTAGATTAGTGAACTAGGATCTATTGAACCCTAGGGCTAGTGCACTCAAACACATGCATAAGACTTAAAAACAATCGAACAAACCTGTGAAGTAAGTCGCCGAGTTACGGTGTGGCAACCATTGTGCGCATGTCTAGGAGTGGAGTCGGTAAGAGCTTGGTATTTAAGCAGTCCTAGCGACTCACCTCCTCTTTACTCGAATCCTACCTGGTGCGTAGCTACGGTTCTCCCTAACCAAGAGGACATATTCACGGGCTAAACTCGATAATTAAAACCCGAAAGAGACTAGCCATACTGTTTTATAAAAACCTTAATTTTTAAAATCACTACATTACCCGTTTTGGTTTGTAGCAAAATTTATTTTGAAAATTTTTCAAAAATGATTCCGATTTACAAAATTACCTAAATACCCCTAGAGGTAAAATTACTAAAATGCCCTTGGTTTCTAAAATTTCCATACTATCCTCAATTTTAATAAGATTTTTTTTACTTTGCAAAAGTATCCAAAAACCCTATTTTGTAAAAACTCAAGATACCCTGATTTGGGAAAATTTACGAAAATGCCCCTAACTTCCAAATTACCGAAATAACCCCTGAATTTTAAAATTTTTTTTAATATCTTGATTTGGAAAATCTTTCTTTCAAAAATATCCATGAGTTTGGAAAAATTTCGAAATGACTTTTGGTGATTTTTGAATTTACCCCGGTTTATTATCAAAATACCCCTGTAGGGAAAAATGACGAAAATACCCCTGGGTTGGGAATGGACAAGGATGCCCATAGTAGCATGGTAAATGTTGTGGATGAGTGAATGTGTCTCTATTGATGTGAATGAATGTGAATGTGTGATTCTCTGAATTAGAATAGTGATCTTGAACTAGAAATTTTGATTGATCGAAAGAACAACTTCTGAAAACTTTGTTTCATAAAACTATGTTTTAAAGATAGTGGAATAATAACTAATTCATAAAACTTTTAAATCAGATAAGTCGAGACTTTAGTCATGAGTACTCGAGGTCGGGGTCGTGTTGTGCGAGGACGCGGTAGAGGCAGAATGGTCGTGTCGGAACCCGTTAGATCGGGTCAAGGGTCTGACAATGAGGTACCCCCACCAGCTGTTGGTGTTGAGCTGCAAGCTCAGGCGGGGGATGATGCTGGAACACCCCAAATCCGGACAAAACACCACGTCCGAATCTGGTATGTTACGGGGAAAAACGTTTTTGAGAAGTTAGATCTTGCATTTAAAAGCTGGATGAAAACAGGGTGTATTTGAAGAAAATTTGAGTTGGCTTGTTCGAAATCGGATGGTGTATTTGAAAGCCCAGAAATTATGTAAACTTATCCGAAGTATGTAGTTAAAAACTAGTTGATTCCATCTTATTATTCAAGAAGTTTCTTAGTGTTACTTAAAACATTTTAACTCAGTAGGATATTGAGGTTTGATTTGAAAATCATTTGAGTTTCTAGTGCAAAGTCATAGTGAGATACCCGATGGTATAATTTAAAACATATTGCGTTGTAGTTTTGAAATCATTGTTTTTCCAAATTTTAGAAAGATTTATACCAAGTTACTTTGTTAAGACATATTAAAAAGCTAATTAAAACATAAACAACATAAAACATAATTTTAAAGGCCTTTTACAAATCCAAAATAAACCCAAATAAAAGTAATTAAACTAAAGTACCCAAGTGATAGAGTCTGAGTAAAACTTTATTCAACATGGCATGAGCACCCCGAGTCCATCCCGGCTCCATGTCCGCGTCTAAGAGTCACCTGAAATGTCAAAGGAGAGGGTGAGTCGTATGACTCAGTGTATAAATCCCGCTCCCGATAAAACAACATGCTAACACACATCATACATAGCAACATGATTAATGCAACCCGTTCCTAACCATCCGTATCACCTTTTCTACCCCGTGTGGTACCAAACCACTGGTGGTGCCAAACCACTGGTGACCCAAAGTCACGATATCCATAAGTGTGGTGCCAAACCACTGGTGACGTATAGTCACAATGTGTTACCAAAACACTGGTGACCGAAGTCACAAATCCAATGATGGGGCCAACCCATCGTGTGATACCAAATCACTAGTAGACAATCCCATATCTCAAGTGGGGCCAACCCACGGTGGTGTCAAACCACAGGGACGAGTCGCAATGAGGTGCCAAACCTCTGGTGTCCCAAACACACAATGTGGTACCAAACCACTGGTGACCGTAGTCACGATAATCGAGTGATGGGGCCAACCCATCGTGTGATACCAAATCACTGGCGTCAATCCCGTATAATCAACTGTGGGGCCAACCCACTGTGGTACTAAGCCACTAGGACGAGACGCTGAGGTGCCAAACCTCTGGTGACCCAAAGTCACAAAATATCACTGTGGTACCAAACCACTGGAGGTGCCAAACCTCTGGTGTCCCAAAGACACAGTGTCCCAAAGACACGGATATCATATCCCCCTCCTCTCATCAATCCCATACATGTCATACTCGTGAGATCTTGCATATCATACAAGTCATACATATCATGCTATTATGTTTAACATCATATCCCATATCACATACATCCATAATCATGGTACCATATAGATCATCAGTAAGCTCATAACAATACTGACTTACCCGAGTCCAAGATCATACCCAAAAGGGTATCATATCAATCCATCAAACTGCCATGATTTTAATAGCAAACAGGTTTAATCATAATATCACTAAGTATGGGTGTGTTAGTTACACACCTGGTAAATACGAGTCTAAAAAATCCCGACGAACACGATTTAAGTCCCTCGATTGACTTGCTCCTAAAATTGGCCAAACATAGGGGTTAGGCATTTATAACATTCGGCCAACACCATTTAGACCAAAAGGGTTTGTCGAATCACCCTTACCTTGCTATTGGTTTGATTCCTTATCAAACCCGAACCACAAAGGTTCTCTTTCCAACAATCGGCTACACCTTCAAAAGAGAATTGTTAATCTTTTGTTACCCTTGCCTTAATCGAACCTAAAAGATTGAAATAATAACAATACCAAATACTTACCCCTACTTACCAATCGGTTACAAGGAAGGAAGACCCCTTTTGATTACTTCCAATGTCCAAACACCCTACACAACAAGATTAACAGATGATCAACTCCTTTCCACCACTACCCCACATGGGTTTTAAACAAACCGAAATCAACATATTACTCAGAGAAGAGAGAAATGGCCATTCGGCCAAACACTTACCCCAACACCAACCACCAAAAATTCGGCCACAAGAACCCCTAGGAGAAAAGGGAGATTCGGCTCAAGAGCTTTTTAAAAAAAGAGATGAAAAAAAATGTGTTTTGGGAACTAGTGTTTCGGCTTAATGAAATGGTAAGGCACAAATGAAAGATTCGGCTAGGATTATTGAGAAAAGCAAATGAGAGTTTGAGGGAAGAAGATGATATGGTTTCGGCTTACTAGTAATAGAGAAGTAAAAATAGAGAACTTGGTTTAGAAGCAGTATGATTTCGGCACAAGTATGACAAAAGAAAATGAATGAAAGTGTGAGAAGAAAGGATACCCGATTCAGCTTACACAAATGAAGAAAGAAGGATAGATGCAAGAGTGTATTCGGCTACACACAAACCATGTGAACAAGACAATTTCGGCAACTAAAGGGACTTGGTATTTCGGTTCAAGAAGTGAAAAAAAGATGAGAGAATTCTTTAGAATTTCGGCTTTGGTTTGTCAAAAAGAAAGAATTTGATTTGGTCTCCTAATGGCCGAATATGCACCAAATTCCAAAAGGAATAATTCGGCCTTCTCTCTCCCCACTTCCCAAAACCGGCCATACACTCCACCACTCCCCCAACATTCGGCCAAATCCCCCCATTCACTCACATCCACACATTCAAACCAACAAGACCAAGTCTCCCTCCTACAAATGCTCTCCACCTTTCATTTGAAAGGTATGGCTTGGTCCAAGGTAGAATTCTAGTTGCCTTCTACCTCTCCTCCATGCCGTCCCAAAATGTAGCCAAAATGGGGAATTCGCAGCTCGAACACTAGACCTACACCACATGTAGATGACGCCACACCAAGCTCCCCATGTAACGCATGCTTGCCACTAAGCTAGCTCCTCTTTTGTGCAACAAAACATCAATTAAAATTCTTAAACCCCAGCTTCCTCAGCTCCCTTCACTTAACACCCAAAAACCAAAATTTTCCCATTCCCTCAGGCACACTCCTAGCCCACAATTAAGCCCCTAAAACACCGAAATAGCAACACAGCACACTAAACACATGCAATTTCATGCAACAACAAAATAGCCCCTAACCCGGGATATTACAGATGCTGTATCGCAGGCGGTGCTGCGAGTTCTTGAGATGGTGGCTGGAGCAGGTGGAAATATGAGAGCTAGGAAGTCCGTACCCGAGCGACTCCGAGCCAATGGGGCTGAGGTGTTTCGTGGAGTATCTGGGGTGGCACCCAGTACAGCTGAGTATTGGTTGGAGACGACCGAGCGAATTATGGATGAGTTGGATCTGAACCCAGAGGAGAAAGTGAAAGGAATCGTGGCGCTGCTACGCGATGAAGCGTATCAATGGTGGCTCACAGTTCGGAATGGGGCCATAGCTGAGGATCTCACTTGGAAGTACGTTAAGACGGCATACCAGAAAAAGTATGTGGGTACTCATTATATTGATGCACAAAGGAAGGCATTTCTGGGGCTGGTTCAAGGGAACAAGTCCGTGGCAGAGTACGAAGCGGAATTTTTGCGATTAAGCCGATATGCTCGAGGAGTAGTGGCTACGGAGCATGAGCGATGTGTCCAATTTGAGGACGGACTAAGGGATGATATGATGTTATTGATAGCTCCACAGCAGGAACTAGAGTTTGCCGTATTGGTAGAGAAGGCTAAGGTGGCCAAAGGAATTAAGGATTCTGTGAGGCAGAACAGAGAAAAGGATAGGAACCGGGATAAGAGGAGTTTTGGACCGTCAGAATCGTCTGGGAGTATTAAGAAAAGACCGAGGATCGAGAATTCTGCTCGTGTTTCTATGCCAGTTGCGGGAAATCAGGACCGTTCGTGTGCTTGGTGTGGAAGGTATCATGTTGGCGAGTGCTGGAATCGGGATCGGGAGTGTTCTAGGTGTAAATCCAAGTCTCATTTGATTAAAGATTGTCCCCAGGATCCGAGTAAGGCTCGGACAGTAGGCCAGGGTTTTGAGCAGCCGGGCAGAGGTGGTCAGCAAGTGACGAGGGGTCGTGGTCCGAACCATAGAGGAAATGGTTCCGGCCGAGGTCGTGGAGCACCAGGCCGTGGTAATGGTAACACTAGGGCAAGACAACCAGGTCTGGTGTATGCAGTTCGTCGAAGGGAGGATAGTGATGTGCCAGATGTGACAACGGGTAAGTTCCTTATGTTTGGAATACCCTTTATTGTCTTGTTTGTTATAGAGCTAATTCGTATTTGTGTTGCTAGTGAAGTATTTAGAACCTTGAGTGTGAACTTTGGGACTATTCATAGAAAGTATGTTAGTTTTATTAAGATCAGAGTGCGCAGCAAGAGCGTAATGCGGTGAGTGAGGATGCATGACTGTTAGTTAGTTGGAAATTTCGAGGACGAAATTTCTTTAAGGAGGGTAGAACTGTAACATCCTGAAATTGGGCCTAGTAGGATTGGGCCTTGGGTTTTAGGAAAATTTTTGAGTATCATTTTGTTACTTGTGTTAGCTCGGGTATAATTTTTATTGTGGGCTTAGTATAGTTTTGTGAAGGTTTGGATTTAGTCATGAAACTAGAATAATTCTTAGTATTGTATATTTAGTGAAATGGATTAGGTGAACTTGACACTTAAGTTAATTTAAGTGTTAAATTTAGCACATGAGGAGTTAGTGGCAAGATGGTTATGGTGTTTGAAGAGTTGCTTGAGGGAAGTGGTTCGAGTAGAATGATGAGCATTTTGAAGACTTTATTTTTATGCACCTTACATTAAGTGTTGGTCAACTATAATTAAGATAAGGTTGGACTTTATCATTTATGGATAGTAGATAAAGGGAAAAGGCAAGTTAGTAGTTAAGGTAGGGAATCTAGATGTTATGGAAGGCTTAGGGGACAAAAGGCTTGATGAGTGGGTGATGTTTTGGAAATTTTTCCATGGTCATTTGACCATGAACCTAGACAGCATAAGGGGCTAAGGGGGTTGGTTTAATTGTGATAGTGATTAAGGGGATGATAGGGAAGAAATGAGGAGTGAAAAGGTGGATTATGTTGGCATGTGAGTTGGCCGAATGTGGTATGGGATTAGGGGGTGTTAGTTGGCTAAAATTTTAACAATTTGTGCATCTTTTCCCTTTTCTCCAAATTTTTTCTTCTTAGCCGAATTGGTCATTTACAATAGGTGTAAGTTTTGTCTTGAGTGGCTATCATTTTTTTGGTCATTTTGGTTTAGGTGCCAATTCTCTCAAATTTATTTTCCTCTATTGCCGAAAACACCAAAAAGTTTAGAAGGCATTTCTCATTTCTTTTCTTCCTCTCTAGAGCCGAAATCATCCTAGCACCAAGGGCATATCTCATATTTTCTTTTTCTTTTTCTTTCTCTTTCTCTTTTCTCCTTCGTTCTCTTAGCCGAAACCATCCTCTATTTTCCACCATCTTTTCTCTTCTCTTTTGTTAAAGCCGAAATCACCATTTCTTTTCTTTTTAATTGTAAGGTCGAATCCCTTTATAGTGCAAGTAAGGGTGAATCAATCTTTGTGTTAACGGGTAAGGATTATTTATCAATCATTTTCTTTCTTTTCTTTTGTATTAGCCGAATCTAAGAATCTAATTCCTTTTATTATCTTTGGCTGAATCTTGAAGGAAGTTCCAGGGTTTCTTTGTAGCCGACGTTTAAAGGGGAATCATTCGGGATTTGAATAATCCAAGGTAAGGAGATAATGATATTCGGCTAAAGGCCATATCTTTTTAGTATAAGCGATTTCTCATATAGTGATACGTAGGTGCTGTCGGTGTTGTAAGCAAAAGCCGGAAATCTTGAGTATTCTATCATTCGTCGTGTTTACAAGGTGCGTAGTTATCGCACTGTCTCTTGATTGTGTGTATGTGTTATATTTATGTATCTGTGATATGATGTTAATGGTAGCCGAATTAAGGGCTAAGATTTTGAATACCCGTGGTGGGTGATCGAATACTCAGGTCAGTGATTTACGATATTAAATGATCATTGATGAATATATGAAATGTGATGACATGTGATGCATTATTGTTCAAGTGATATGTTGTCATGATACACATATTTGCATGGGATGTGACTATCGAAGGAAAGGGTGTACATTATGTACGTGGTCTGATGTTAGCCTTGTGCTACATTGGCGCTTGATGGTGGCTATGTGCTCCATCAAGGGAGGTGTTGGCTAGGTGCCCATCTCGGCGGATGATAGCTGTGTGCATCACCGTAGATTGAGGATGACCTCGAGTCACCTCGTGGATACAGATATGTGGATCACTATGGGATCGGTGGCTTAGCCACGGCCTTGGGCAGCAAGTCTGCCAAGGTAAGATATGTGGATCACTATGTGATCGGTGGCTTAGCCACGGCCTTGGACAGGGAGTCTGCTAAGGTAGGAGTAACGGATGGACTCTAGGTTGGGTTGGGCTTCATGTTGCATATTTATGCATTTTGAATGACTAATTATGTGGATCAATGTGGATATGGGCCAAGCCCAACATGTGAAATTATGTGTATATATTGCCTTATCATCTGATATGTGATTGATGTGTGGATGTGGGCCAAGCCCATGTGTGGAGGCATGTGAAATAACTATGCACTGAGTCTGTTTGACTCACCCTATTTTTCTCAAACCTTTCAGGTGATGCATAAAGCTTGGACCGAGTTGGGAGTGGATACGAGGTGGCCCATGCAGAAGATAAATTTATTTGTTTTACACATTTCTCTTATGAAAGGTTATTTATTGTAATAAGGGCCATTTAAAGTATTTAAGGACTTTTATTATGTTTTAAGTTGGATTGTCGATTATATTATTATTTGAAAAATGTTTTATTTTAAACAACTTAATTTTACTTGAAATTTTAATTACACAATATTTTAGTAAAGACAACAAAATTTTATGTTTTTAACTCTAAGTCAAAAGTTTTTTCTCAAACGTTTTCCGCAGTGGCATTTCAAATTCGGTCATAGCGAATGGGCCAGGTTTGGGGTGTTACACAAATATTTATCATATAGTTCAGCAAATGATAACAAGATTCATCTTAAGTTTCATCCCCTCAGGTATCTGAGGGTTTAGTTCATAATAATAAAATAAAACATTTTAAAATAAAAGATAAAACAAAACATAAGAAATCCCTAAAACCCCCTGAAGGAATTGAAGGAGAGATCTTCCGTCTTGAGTAGAATTCCGACTACTTGAGATGAATCAACTGGATATCTTTGAGTAAATCTCCACAACTCTGCCTTCCTTGGCCTAGCTGGACGCCCCCTGACTAAAGCCTTGGGTTTCGGCTTCTACCGAACTCCCCCTTCAAGTTGCCCCTTCGGTGTTTATATAGAATTTGAGATGCCTTACTTGGCCCCTAAGTATCCTAATTCAAGTAGAATTCCTACCAGGGTGTTTAAATAGGCTTTGGAATGTGTTTCTTAGCCTCCAAGTATCCCAATCCGAGTAAAACACCTCTTGGCCGCGGCAAGGACACGCCAATGGCACACGCCCGTGTAAGTCATGGACAGGCCGTGTTCGAGTCTATTGAATGAGGCACGATCGTGGGGTCTTGGGCCCAGGCCATGTGGATTTCGTGATATGGCCCATTTACTCCATTTTGGGCTCGTTTTTCGTTCTTTTCATCCTCCAGTGCTCTCCTAAGTATAAAACATGAAAACAAAGGATTAAGAGCACTAAATTACATAATTTAAGGCTTAAATCATCCAAAAGCATGCTAAATGTGGGCTTAAAATATGTTACTTTTACAGTTTATCAAATACCCCCACACTTAAGCTTTTGCTTGTCCTCAAGCAAAATTCTCAACTCACAATTAAAACGAACTTCCTTGATTCATAATATTCATCAATAGAGTTTCTTCATAATTCATAGATAATTTATACATGGATAATTCAACTCAAAGAGTCCTAAAGATTCAAACAATCAGAGTCATAGTTTTTATAGTATGAAAACATAGGTGTTTCCCCTTACCTGAATAATTACCTCTGATTCAAAATCGACAAGGTTTGTCATCCTCACTAAAGATTCACTCAAACCACTCGAAGTGTTTAAGGTTCAGATTTAAGCACTCAAAAGTCGAACATGAAAAGTTAATCCCATAGCCTTGAATGAAAATCAACTCTCCACCACTAAAATATGAGATGATACACAAATCAAAAGGTCTTTAAAAGGGTTGTAACGAGGCTTAGGTTAAAGGTGTGGATAAAGGCTGAATTAGAAAGTTAGAATCGAGATTGAATTGACAATTTACCTAACTAGAAAAATGAACTAATCCTAAATAATTACATCAATTGAAAACTAATAATATGAACTTTTTCTTCAAGATTTAAACATGTAAGCTCACTTGATTATAGAACTAATAATGAATATACTTCGTTTTTTTTAAGAACAAATCAACTTTTACAACTGAAATATAGAACCGTTCAAAACCTCGACAAAAAGGCAGTCAAAAGGAATGGTGATAATAAATACAAAGGGTTTTGGGTTAATATTAGTGGGTGAGTCAATAAAATGGGTTGCTAGGATCAACAGGGTTTACTAGGGGTTAATCATGAAGGTAGGCTTTTAGTGGAGTAAGTGGGTTAAAACCTAGGTGCCTTAATCATCTCTATATATCAAATCAAAGGTGTGGTCTCGACATGTATCATCAATGCAAGTTCTAGAATAACAAATCAATGTTGACACACTCATAATCAATAAAGTGAGCAAGAAAAAGAATATATGCTCTATAAGGCTCAAAATCTCACAAAAATTATGGGTATTTGATATCAACCTCTTAAATTTCAAATTTCAAGGTAACATTCAGATTCAGGTAGACTACCTAAAAAAATTTAAATTTTGAAAAATAGACTTATCATGCTTGATTCTCTAGTATCCTTCAAATTTAATCATCAATGCACAATTATCAATGACTTAGTCCAAAACATATCAATAAAAATCATAAATCAAAGGAAATTTCATTCTAATCATAATATGAGAAACTTACTTTAAAATAAGGCATAATTCAGAGATTTTCAAATAATACTATAGTTAACCCCCCCCACACTTAAGATGTACATTGCCCTCAATGTACAAAGATAGATAATATCAAAATAATCATAAAATCATAAGATGGGGAGAAAAGTGAAACTTCCTGAATTTTGGATGAAGTTAATGAAAAGAAACCGGATAGGGTTGAAGGTGCACATGGGGAAGTGTCTCAAACCGTTGGAAATTGAGTCCTCGAAGTAGCCGGCTTGATATATCATAAGCTAAATCTAAATGGTACGAAGAATAAGAAGAAGATAATAAAGAAAAATAAGAAAAATAAAAATAAGAATAAGAATAAGAAGAAAAGTAAATAATGGAAAATGAAGGAAGAAATATAACGGGAAAAAGGAAGGGAAGAAGGGGGTTGAATAGAAATTATGGATCTGATAGTTGGCCCCGCCCTTGTACCTTCCTATGGTGGCCACACGGCCACGGCCACGGCCGTGTTCAAGGCCGTGTGGTATGGAAATCTGTACTTTGGTTTGTTTATGGTTAGGTGCTTAAAGGAAAAATAAAAGTAAAAAAAATGTAAAAATTAATGGGGTTAGTGCTCGGGTTGCCTCCCGAGAAGCGCTCGTTTATAGTCTTAAGCTAGACATTACCTCTCATTCGTATGGTCATGGTGGTTTGAGGAGGTGAAAATCCTTTCTCATGTGATCAATTTGGTTATTGATATAAAATTTAAGTCGAGTAACGTTTTCTTCAAAAGTGTCGAAATTAGAATGTGTTACCTCGACCGTTCCATCTGGGAAGATTTTGAGTACCTGATCTCCTATCTTAAGCTGGGTTGTCCCATTATTAAGTTTGTCGTGGAGTTGCCTCATTTTTGCTTCGTGTGTTTTTAGTCTCTCCTTGAAGTGTGTCTTCCATTCGTCTAGTTCATCGATCCAAAGCCTTCGTTCCTCATGAATTTCTTCTTTATCGACACAAGGTCTAGGATCTAGCATCTGCGAAAGAGCTTTTAGAAATGGCAAGTTAATATGAAATTTCTTTGAAAGTTTACGAGACTTGCCGAGTTGTTCCTCTGTGTGGTCTTTTTTTGTCGCATCAGGGTATGGCACACGAGGTTGGTACTCTGTAATCATCGGGTTTGGTAAATCATGGCTTACCTCAACCTTACCTTCACTTACCACAGGCTCTTGCCTTGGGTCAAATTCCACTAACCTTTCAACCGGGTTTGGTAAATCATGGCTTACCTCAACCTTACCTTCACTTACCACAGGCTCTTACCTTGGGTCAGATTCCATTAACCTTTCACTGTCATGAGCTGTTACGGCTTGAATTTGCTCTTTTGGGTTAGTTTCAGTGTTGCTTGGCAAGCTTTCTTGTAGTTGTTCTGAGATCAGCTTAGTAAGCTGACCAAACTGATCCTTGATCTCCTGTGTTGATGCCTCAAGTTTCGTTTCTATCTTTTGGAAACATGTTTCTGTATCTTGGAAACGTTTTTCTGAGGCCGCTATAAATTTTGTCAGCATCTCCTCGAGGTTCGACTCCTCTTCTTGTTGGTGTGGTGGTTGTTGAAAATCTGGAGGAAGTTTCGGTCTTTGGCTACTTTGATCATCGCACGAGAAATTGGGATGGTACTTCCAACCTGTATTATAAGTGTTATCATTAAAATTATTTTGAGGTCTAGAGTAGTTACCCATATAGTGGACTTGTTTATTCTCCATGCCATATCCGTAGGGTGGGTACTCAGGTTTCACCACGCCTCCTAGATTCGAGTCATATTGCATTATTGGGTGTACCTGCGAGAGAATATACAAACCATCAAACTTTTTATTCATCATCTCTAGCTAGTTAGATAACCTGGTGACCACGTCGAGGTTGAAGACACTGGCTGCTTTAGTAGGAATTGTCCTCATGACTTGCTACTGATAATTATTCAGTGCCATCTTCTCTATAAACTAAAATTATCGGCCAAAAGAAAATAGAGGAAAAATTAGCAAAGTAAAAAAAAACAATAAAAATAAAAAATAATAATGAAAATAAGTTGCAATAAAAAAAAGGCTAAAGTAATAAAAATTAAGCTTTCTTAATATTTTAGTTCCCCGGCAACGGTGCAAAAAACTTGGTCGTTGTTTTATGCGATGTCAAAGTCTTAAAATTTATAAAAAGAATGATCAAACCTGGAAACAAACTATGACTATGATTTGAGGCAAGCGCACCTATCGAACAGTAGTATTGTTAAGGCAAGACCGGAATGTCGAACCCAAAGGAACCAAAAGTACTAATACTAACTCTCTCTTTATTATTTAGCCTAAGAATTAAAGTGATTTTTACTTAATCTAAAATTAACTAAATACTAAACTAAAGACTCTAAGACAAGGAAAAATGAAATTGGGAAAAATACTTCGAAGAAAAACCAATTGATTAAGACGACACCCAAGGAAAATTCCTGATAAACCATAAAAGTAACATATTTTAAGCCCACATTTAGCATGGTTTTTGATGATTTAAGCCTTGAATTAAGTAATTTGGTGCTCTTAATCCTTAGTTTTCATGTTTTACACTTAGGAGAGTAGCGGATGATGAAAAGAATAGAAAACGGGCCCAAAACGGGGTAAATGGGACATATCACGAAATCAACACGCCTGGGCCCAAAACCACACGGCCGTGCCCCATTCAACAGTCTCGAACACGACCTAGCCGCGACTTACACGGGCGTGTGCCATGGGCGTGTCCCTGCTGCAGACAAGAGGAGTTTTACTCGAATTTTGATACTTGGAGGCAAAGAAACACATTCCAAAGCCTATTCAAACACCCTAGTAGGAATTCTACTTGAATTAGGATATTTAGGGGCCAAGTAAGGCATCTCAAAGTCTATATAAACACCCAAGGGGGCAACTTGAAGAGGAGTTCAGCAGAAGCCGGAACCTAGGGTTTTAGTCAGGGGGCGGTTAGCTAGGCCAAGGAGCCGAGCCAGAAAGGTCAGATTTGTGGGAATTACTTGAAGATAGCCAGTTGATCCATCTCAAAAAGCCGGAATTATACTCAAGACAGAGGATCTCTCCTTCAATTCCTCCAAGGAGTTTTAGGGATTTCTTACGTTTTGTTTTATCTTTACTTTTGAGATGTTTTCTTTATTCGTTATGAACTAAACCCTCAGATACCTGAGGGGATGAAACCTAAGATGAATCTTGTTATCGTTTGCTGAGCTATATGATAAATGTTTGACTTGTTCTTAATTATGTGTTCTTAATTCTTGTGTTGATATTTTCGGGATATTAATTCAAGTATGATGTGCTTAGGTGGAGGAGAAAAAATCCCTGCCTAAGAGTAGATCTAGCTTAATTAAGTGGAGTTGATCGCACGCCTAGGGATAGGGTGACGAGATTTTGCCGGATTAGGGTGAAACCTAATATGGGAGTCCATAGATCGAGTTAATGTATTTCTAGGGGTTTTAATTAGAAAGAGATTTCAATTAATCAACCTAGGGTTAGACGTTAGTCACCTCAAGAGAGGGATTAGTATAACTTAGGGAATCTTACGGATCAAGTCAAGTGAATAAATCGTCTGGTTCAGAGATAGATAACAAGTGAAGTCTAGGTGGATTCTTCCTTGGGTGTCGTCTTAATCAATTGGTTTTCCTTCCAAGCTATTTTCCCAAATTCATTCTTCTTTGTCTTTGCATCTTTAGTTTAGTAGTTAATTAATTTAGATTAGATAAATAAATCCCTTTATTCTTAGGCTAGATAATAAAAAGACAGTTAGTATTAGTACTTTTGGTTCCTTTGGGTTTGACATTTCGGTCTTGCATAAACTATACAACTGTTCGATAGGTGCGCTTGCCTCAAAATCATTGTCATAGTTGGTTTCCAGGTTCGATCATTCTTATTTATAATTTTTAAGACTTTGACATCGTGAAAACAACGATCAAGTCTTTGGCGCCGTTGCCGGGGAACTAAATTATTAAGAAAGCTCAATTTTTATTACTTTAGCCATTTTTTATTATTATTGTAATTTATTTTCATTATTATTACTTTTTTTACTTTGCTAATTTTTGCTCTATTTGCTTTTGGCAGATAATTTTAGCTTATAGAGAAGATGGCACTAAATAATTATCAGTGGCAAGTCATGAGGACAATTCCTACTAAAGCAGCCAATTTCTTCAACCTCGACGTGGCAACCAGGTTATCTAACCAGCTAGAGATGATGAATAAAAAGATTGATGGTTTGCATAGAGTCTCGCAGGTACACCCAGTAATGCAATATGACTTGAATCTATGAGGCGCGGCTAATCCTGAGTACCCACCCTACGGATATGGCATGGAGAATGAACAAGTCCATTATATGGGTAACTATTCTAGACCTCAAAATAATTTTTATAGTGACACTTATAAAGCAGGCTAGAGGTACCATCCCAATTTCGCATGGGATGATCAAAGTAGCCAAAGACAGGAACTTTCTCCAAATTTTCAACAACCACCTCACCAACAGGAAGAGGAGTCAAACCTTGAGGAGTGCTGACAAAATTCATAGCAGCCACAGAAAATCCAGATTTTCAACAACCACCTCACCAATAGGAAGAGGAGTCGAACCTTGAAGAGATGCTCACAAAATTCATAGCAGCCTCAGAAACACATTTTCAAAAGGTAGAAACAAAGCTTGAAGTATTGTCACAAGAGTTCAAGGATCAATTCAGGCAACTTGCTAAGCTGATCTCAGAACAACTACAAGAAAGCTTGCCAAGAAACACTGAAACTAACCCAAAAGAGTAAATTCAACCCGTAACAGCTCATGACAGTGAAAGGTTAGTGGAATCTGACCCAAGGTAAGAGCCTGTGGTAAGTGAAGGTAAGGTTGAGGTAAGCCATGATTTACCAAACCCGGTGATTACAGAGTACCAACCCCGTGTGCTATACCCCGATGCGATAAAGAAAGACCACACAAAGGAGCAACTCGGTAAGTGTCTTAAAATTTCAAAGAAATTTCATATTAACTTGCCATTTCTTGAAGCTCATTCGCAGATGCCAGATTCTAGACCTCGTGTCAATAAAGAAGAAATTCATGAGCAGCGAAATCTTTGGATCAATGAACTAGATGAGTGGAAGACACACTTCAAAGAGAAACTAAAAACAAACAAAGCAAAAACGAGGCGACTCCACGACGAACTTAACGATGGGACAACCCAACTTAAGATAAGAGATCAAGTACTCAAAATTTTCCCAGATGGAACAGTCGAGGTAACTAGTCCTAAAATCAGCACCTTTAAGGTAAACACTACTCGACTGAAATTTTATATTAATAATCGAATTGATCGCATGAGAAAGGATTTTCACCTCCTCAAACCAGCATGACCATACGAATGAGAGATAAAGTCTAGCTTAAGAATATGAACGAGCGCTTCTCGGCAGGCAACCCGAGCATTAACCCCATTAATTTTTACATTTTTTATTTGTTACTTTTATTTTTCCTTTTAGCACCTAACCATAAACTAACCAAAGTACTGATTTCCATACCACACGGCCTTGCACACGACCGTGTCTGTGGCCGTGTGGCCACCACAGGAAGGTACAAGGGCGAGGCCAACTACCAGATCCATAATTTCTATTCAACCCCCTTCTTCCTTTCCTTTTCCCTTTATCTTTCTTCTTTCATTTTTCATTATTTACTTTTATTTTATTTTTGTTTTTGTTTTGTTTTTATTTTTATTTTTTATTTTCTTTATTATCTTTTTCTTATTCTTTGTACCATTTAGATTTAGCTTAGGATACAATAAAATCAAAACGGCTGCTTCAAGGACTCAATTTCAAACGGTTCGAGACGCTTCCCCACGTTCACCTCCAATCCTATCCGGTTTCTTTTCATTGACTTCATCCAAAATTCAGGAAGTTTCACTTTTCTCCCCATCTTACGATTTTATGATTATTTGGATATTATCTATCTTTGTACATTGAGGGCAATGTACATCTTAAGTGTGGGGGGTTAATTATAGTATTATTTGAAAATCCCTGAATTATGCCTTGTTCTAAAGTAAGTCTCTCATATTCTGATTAGAATGAAAATTACTTTGATTTATGATTTTTATTAATATGTTTTAGAGTAAGTCATTAATACTGGTGCATTGGTGATTAAATTTGAAGGATACTAGAGAATGAAGCATGATAAGTCTATTTTTCAAAAATTAAATTTTTTAGGTTGTCCACCTAAATCTGAATGTTACCTTGAAGTTTGAAATTTACAAGATTAACATCAAAAAATTCCATAATTTTCTGTGAGACTTTGATCCTATTATAGCATATATTCTTTTCCTTGCTCACTTTTCGATTATGAGTGTGTCAACATTGATTTGTTATTCTAGAACTTGCATCGATTATACATGTCGAGACCACACCTTTGATTTGATATACAGTGATGATAAAGGCACCTAGGTTTTAACCCATTTAGTCCACTAAAAGCCTACCTTCACAATTAACCTCTAGTGAACCCCTTTTAATCCTAACAACCCTCTTTATTGACTCACCCACTAATATTAACCCAAAACCCTTTGTATTTGTTATCACCATTCTTCTTGACTACCCTTTTTGTCGAGATTTGATGTTGAGCAGTTACCTAACTATGTTCTATATTTCAATTGTTAAAGTTCTTTATTATTATTTGATTTGTTCATTGAAAAAACGAAGTATATTCATTATTATTTTTGTGATTAGGTGAGCTTATACGTTTAAATTCCAAATGTGGAAGAAGAAACTCATATTAGAGTATTATTATTAGTAGTACAAGTTTTTTATTGATGTAATTAATCATTATTAGTTCGTTGTTTCTAGTTAGGTAATTTTTCAATTGAATCTCGATTCTAACCCTCTAATTCAACCTTTATCCACATCTTTAACCTAAGCCCCATTACAACCCTTTTTAAAGACCTTTTGATTTGTGTATCATCTCATTTTATAGTGGTGGAGATTTGATTTTCATGCAAGCCTATGGGATTGAAGGAGAGATCCTCCGTCTTGAGTAGAATTCCGGCTTATTGAGATGAATCAGCTGGCTATCTTTGAGTTAATCTCCACAACACTACCTTCTTGGCCTAGCTGGACGCCCCCTGACTAAAGCCTTGGGTTCCGGCTTCTGCCAAGCTCCCCCTTCAAGTTGCCCCCTTGGGTGTTTGTATAGACTTTGAGATGCCTTGCTTGGTCCCTAAGTATCCTAATTCAAGTAGAATCCCTACTAGGATGTTTGAATAGGCTTTGGAATGTGTTTCTTTGCCTCCAAGTATCCCAATCCAAGTAAAACTCTTCTTGGCCGCGGCAGGGACACGCCCATGGCAGACGCCCATGTAAGTCATGGCCAGGCCATGTTCGAGTCCGTTGAATGAGGCACGACCGTGTGGTCTTGGGCCCAGGCCGTGCGGATTTCGTGAAATGGCCCATTTACACCATTTTGAGCCCGTTTTCCGTTCTTTTCATCCTCCGATGCTCTTCTAAGTATAAAACATGAAAACAAAGGATTAAGAGCTCAAAATGACATAATTCAAGGCTTAAATCATCCAAAAGCATGCTAAACGTGGGCTTAAAATATGTTACATTTACAGTGTATCACATGGACTTTCTAAAGAAAGGTTATTTTTGAAAAACACTTCAATGTGATATCGCCAGATTCGTCCATAGTGCCTGGGCCGAGTTTGGGGTGTTACATTTAGTTTTATCAGAGCCAAGTTACAGAAACTCGGCTATGGTTTTGGGTTTCTTCAAAACGAAAATCAGAATTTTCACAAAGATCTGTTCCAAGCGATTTGGATGTATTTTAAATAATTTTACTGATGCGTGGTACACCGAATCTCCGGTGCTGATATTGTAAGTCCTCTGTATCCTCTGTTTGTTTAAATTGAAATATGGATACTATTATAAATAGTAGACTGTACTAAAGTATTCTGTTTAGGGAAAACTGAAACTGTAGTAAGATTGTGTTCTGCAAAAACAAACCCTTAAGTAATGACACTACTTTATATAAGATATCTGTTAAACAACACTAGAACTGTAAAGTGATGCATAAAATTGTTAAAAACAGATAATACACAAATAGAAAATGAGCACTAGAGGTACTCCTGGAAGGGGTACAAGAGGCCGTGACAGAAGTCGTAGAGGTGCTCAGGCTGGGTCTTCGTCATTGGGCCACCTGCCTGACGCTGAAGCTAGAGACGCACCGACTTCACCTGTGACTGAAACTATGTCTCACGATCGAGCAGTTGGGGACGACGCATTGTCCCAAGTTATGTTGCGAATTCTGGAGAGGGTCGCTGGGCCCAATACAAGTACTATAGGTCGTGGGTCAGTCACGGAATGACTCCGGTCTAATGGGGTTGAGATCTTTAGGGGTATCGCAAGAGTTGCCCCTAGCGTGGCTGAATATTAGATTGAGGCCACAGAGAGGATCATGGATGACCTCAACTGCACCCCTGAACGGAAACTAAAAGGTGTACTGTCCTTGCTGTGAGACGAAGCCTATCAGTGGTGGCTTACAGTTAAAGAGGGTACTCAGGCTGGCCGATTGACATGAGAATTCCTCAAGACTACTTTCCAAGGGTAGTATGCGGACGCTAGTTATGTGGATGCCCGAAGGGACTCAGGGGGATAAGACAGTGGCTGAATATGAGGCTGAATTTTTGCGATTAAGCCACTATGCACGTCGGATGGTGGCATATAACACCCAAAACTCGGCCTAAACGTTACGACCGAATCTGACGTGTCACATCAAAGTGATTTCCAAAATTTGGACTTGTTGATAAAAATCCATATTTAAGTAAAAGCCCATTTAGTTTTTATTAATTGAGAAAATTCGGCAAATTAAGTTATTACAATTTGAAAACAACATAACAAAACAATTGCCATATTTGTTACCGTTGATTCTTTATATTGAATAAAACCGCGGAAGCTTCTGTATCTAAAAACCTTGAATTTCAAAACGCGTCTTTTTCTTGAAAACAATAGTTATTTTGAAAACCCTTTTGTGTCCGTTTGGAAGTTTAAAATGAGAAATCAAAGACAAATTAAAAATTAAATCCAAATACCAATGGCCTTATTACATAATTAATAGCCCAATATGAAAATTGAAATTAAATAACTAAGTCTAAAGTAGAACATTAGTGTTCATGTGGCCACATCCGAGTCCTTCGCGGCTCCAAATCGTGTAAGGCTATGGATTACCTGTAAAGTTAAAAAGAAAGGTGAGCTTACAAAAACTCAGTGTGTAATCCCCTTACAGTCAATCAATAACAGTATATGAAGTCACAGTCTGGGCCTAAGCTCTATTCAGTAATAGTGTAGTATGGGCCTTAGCCCATTACAGTAATAGTGTAGGCATAAGCCCAACACAGTATCAGTACGATGCAAATATGCAACCCATCCCAATCCAGCCAACACACCACCCATACCAGCCAACACACCATGTGGGGATAAAATCGACCCACCAAGCTAGCACACCAATATCGCAACATAGTTACCAGTAATAACAACGCAGCAGAGCTGCCAGTAACATTATATGTGGCAACGCCACCAGTAACAGTAAATGTGGCAGAGCCACCAATACAGTACTTCCTTCATATCGAAATCCCAACCCCATGCAACATGTCATGTCATAAATAGTTCATGTATGCAAAGTGTCCTACTCAGTACAGTCATAGAAATAATCATACACTCATCAGTAAACCTACCTCTAAGGGTAAAGTGGTCATTTCCATCAAATAATGGTATAATAATAATTTTACCTTTTAGGGGTATTTTGGTCATTCGACTTATTTTGGGGTCTCAGTGCAATTAACGACCTCTCCGAATGACTACAGTTGCTTCGAGCGACGCAAATAATTTAGATGGTCATAACAGTGTAAATGGGCCCAAGGCCCATTATTAGGCCCAAGTGGGCCCACACGCTCGTATGGCCCATTTCAGCCCAAATTCAGTCATGACTATGCGAACGATATAGCCCACTCCAGTATTTACCACTTATCGTGGATTTATTCCATGTGTGGCCTACGAGCCCATTAGGCCCACACGGCCCATTTCAGCCAAACGAGGCTCATATCGGCCCAAGAGCACGAGAATGCTTTTGTGGCCTCTATAGTCTATCGCCCATGATTCGTGGGCACGGTTTACCACATGAGCGATCGCACGCTCGTGAGGCCTCAAATGCCGAAGTTTCGGTTTTTCAGCTTTTTTTCGATCCATAGAAGAGATGGGTGTAATTACAAACCTGTTTGCGCAACGAACAGATTATCCCACGCGCGATCAACCTACAATCTTCTCAACACAATCAATCTCTCCTCTTTAGATCATTAATGCTAAAATCCCAAACTGATATCACCACTTACCTTGACCAAAAGTTATGCGATTATTATTCCTAGATCGGTGGTTGCAAATGATCGCCCCCTTCTTCTCGATTTAATGCGCATAAGACGGATTTCATTAGCAATAATCGTTTAATACCAGGCTTGAGTTGATGCCCAACGTCTAAAGAATTAGAGTTAGAGCAGATTGGGTATTCGGTCAACACTACAAAACAAGCTTATTGACCCCATAGTATTCAACGAAAAAGGAGAAGGCAAAGATGAGCGGAGAAACAAGGCAGTCGACGCTCCACCGAGTGTCACAGACTATCATCCATAGGGTTTTGAAATAACAAGACAAGATTTGTGTCATTTAGTCTATATTGGAAAAGTAGAGAAACCAAAGAGAGGGGAAAAAGGAGATGTAGGATTCGGCTTACCACAGTGTTATGAACAGAGGAAGAGATCGTCGCCCACTACCAAACTATTGGCACAGTAGAGAAAGAGAAAACGGAGTTGGCCACTGAGTCAAAGAGGAAAAAGAAATGTTGGGAAGAATAAGAAGAAGGTTCGGCTATGAGAGGAGCTGATTAAAGAAGAAATAGTAAGGGAGAAAGAAGCAGTCGACGGTAGTAGAGAATTCAGGTAATCAAAAGAAATGACACGAATGGTAAGAAGAAAATGTCATGAATGGTCAGTTTCCCCCAAATGGGCAGCAAGAGAATTCGGCAGCCCCTCCTACTAGTCTAAGTCGAATATCTGAGTAGCTAGTCACCCAATTCGGCACAACTCTCTTCTCGCTCAAATTCCTTGATTCTCTTCCCTTATTCCTCCTTGAATCTCTCAATGACCAGTTGTGTTTAAAGTCTATTCCTTGATTCAAATCTATTCAAACTCCCCTTAGTTGTGTTTCAGTCCAACTCTAGTTCCTACACAGCTCAAGCAGCAAAACAAATATCCATTGCGCAACCCAGGACATGAACCTCAGACCTCACAGTTGCACACACGCCACCTTGCCACTAGGCCACAAACTCTTCTTGTGTCATAAAACACGCATTAATAATTATAAGGCCTATATGCCTATGTCCAGATTCATTTAAGAGAAAAACTGAAAATTTTGCAAAAGACAAGACTTGAACCCAGGCTTCTCAAACACTCCCATACACACCCATATCACTTAGTCATTAAAGTAAACAAGCAATTTGTGTCAGAACATAAAAAATTAAAGACCCTATATTTTTGGGGCGTTACAACTCTACCCCCTAAAACAAAATTTCAGCCTCGAAATTTACCTGGTCAGAATAAGTTAGGGTATTGCCGACTCATCGCCTCATCAGGTTCCCACGTGGCTTCTTCTGAACTGTGATTACGCCAGAGTACTTTGACTAGTGGAATAGATTCCCTCTTCAGTACTTTAACCTCACGGTCCAATATCTGCACTGGCTCCTCCTCGAAGGTCAAGTCTGACCTAACCTTGACCTCCTCGACTGGTACTATATGTGTGGGATCAGAGTGGTAATGCCTCAGCATGGAGACATGGAACACATCGTGAATCTGGTCTAACTCTGGAGGCAACTCAAGTTGATAGGTGACCAATCCTACACGCTTCAGTACACGGTAAGGCCCAATGAACCTTGGGCTAAGCTTACCCTTCCGTCCAAATCTAAGAATTTTCTTCCACGGTGAGACCTTAAGGAAGACATAATCCCCCACAGAGTACTCAATCTCTCGACGTTTAAGATCTGCTTAAGACTTCTGCCTATCAGATGCTTCCTTCAACCGGTCTTGGATTAGTTTTACCTTTTCTTTGGTATCAGAAACTATCTCTGGCCCCAAAACTCGCCGCTCACCCAGCTCAGTCCAACAGGTAGGAGTACGAAACCTACGACCATACAACGCCTTTTACGATGCCATTTGAATACTGGACTGATAGCTCTTATTATACGCAAACTCTGCTAACGGCAAATAGTCTTCCCAGCTGCCTCGAAAATCCATTACACAACTTCTTATCATGTCCTTCAGTATCTAAATCACCCTCTCTGACTGACCATCTGTCTGAGGATGAAACGCAGTACTGAAGTATAACCTGGTACCCAAAGCCTCATGTAACTTCTTCTAAAATTGAGATCTGAATCTAGGATCTCTGTCAGATATGATAGAAGCTGGTACCCCATGCAGTCTCACAATCTTAGCCACATATAACTTGGCCAACTTCTACAACGAATAATCAGTGCGGACTGGTCTAAAATTGGCAGATTTAGTCAATCGATCTACAATAACCCATACCAAATCCTTCTTAGTAGGCGTTAAGGGTAGCCCACTCACAAAATCCATGGTCACCCTCTCCCACTTCCAAACTGGAATCTTAACTGGCTACAGTAACTCTGAAGGCAATTGATGCTCAGCTTTAACTTGCTGGCATGTCAAGCACTTACTCACAAATTTAGTAACTTCGGGTTTCAGTCCTGGCCACCAGTACAGCTCACAAAGATCTCAATCTAACTTCTTTCCACCAGGGTGCATAGCATATGGACTGCTATGCGCCCCTAGCAGAATAGACTACCTCAGTTTAGAATCCCTCGGTACACAGACTCTCCCACGGAAACACAGCACTCCCTCATCATTCAAACCAAAATCTGCAGTCTCTCCATTCTCAACTTGTCGGAAACGAGTAACAAATGACTCATCCAATAATTGTTTCCTATTAATTTACTCAGTCCATGTCAGTCTCACTTGAAGCTCAGCTAACAAGCTACCATCATCATACAAGGAGAGACGAGCAAACATTTCTCTCAAATCAGATATAGCCCTATGGATCAATGCGTCAGCTACTACGTTAGCCTTACCAGGGTGATACTCAATCGAACAGTCATAATCCTTAAGCAGCTCCATCCATCTTTGCTGGCTAAGATTCAGTTCCTTTTGAGTAAGGAGGTACTTGAGGCTCTTGTAATCTGTGTAGATAATACACTTCTCACCTATAACACCCCTAACTCGTATCTGTCGCCCAATTAGGGTTAAAGGCGTCACCGGACAGATCAGAAACTTTTACAGACATTTCATAATACAAGTCATTAATGACAATCAAAATGTCCCTTTTATAGGTCAACAAGACCTTAATCATGCTTTAGAATAGGGTCAGGACTAAATCGAACACATATGAAATTTTTTGTAACTTTAAAACTTTTCTAAGTTCCAAAGGTCACAAGCCTGTGTGGGCAGGCCGTGTGCCTCCCATGGCTACTAGACACACCCATATGTCTTGGCCAGGCCAAAACAGAGCATGGATACTGACTTATCCACACAGCCACCAGACAAGCCTGTGTGCCATGGCCGTGTAAGATTAAGCTAGTTACTGACTTGTTCACACGGCCACCAGGCACGCCCATGTGCCACAGTCGTGTATGCAAAACAGGCCATTAGCAAGGCCAAAATGCCACCCACACTTGGGTCAAACCTACAAGCATTATACCAATTCATTTCATACACAATTGACAACCAAAAACATATCAAATATTTAACAAATCTTCACATTCAATCTCTTTTCTAAATATGCTAATTTGCATTCCAATTTGCACAACTAAACACATATATATCTAAGCATGATTCATCCATATTTTGCCTTTCATATAACCACTACATTGATCAAACATACATACTCATATTGCATTCATATGCCTACCTTAGCCTTGACCGTTTAATTTGCTATCAAGCCATACCAAAACTTGCATCATATATCATATTCACACATGCATATTACCAACATTTATCTAGCCAAATCACATGGCTATTTACAATTCAAACTTATACCAAATGACTAGCCTATACATCCCATATTTAACTACATACACATTTCTAAAGTACCGAAATGAGTTTGAGTAGTGTGATGATGGTCCTCGACGGTCCCCGAGCCTTTAGTATCTTTGACGATCTATAAAACAGAGCAAACACACACAAAGTAAGCTTCCAAAAGATTATTAAGCCATATACAAATAAACTTAGCATAAAATGCACAATACCATGTTGATACAATGACATTAATGCTTCTCATAGCAAATTCATCACATATATTCTTTGGCTCATTTGCTTAGCCATATGTTACCACATTCTTCAACTCAAATATCCCATATACACATAGCTCATTCAAGCTTATAATCACTTATTATCTCATCATTTCACTACACATATTCATCTTAGTAAGTTCATATAGACACCTACCTTTCATACACACTTAGTGTACATATCAAACGTACCTGAAACGTATATACAAATCACATAGTAGTTCGTGTCTCAGACTTGCCCGTTGAACCGTTCGGAATCTAATAGGATACTCAGAGTGCTCGGAATAATCGTACAATGCCAACGTCCCAGACGTGGTCTTACATGTAATCAGATATCGATGCCACTGTCCCAAACAGGTTCTTACATGAATCATTACGATGCCAATGTCCCAGACATGGTGTTACACGTAAATCTCATCTTGATGCCAAAATCCTAGATGTGGTCTTACACGAAATCTCGAATCAATGCCAACGTCCCTGACGTGGTCTTACATGATATTACATAATGGACATTATCAACTTGTCGACTTATTCGTAACTCGTATTTCACATACATTCCATCTCAATGGATATTCATATCAAGTCAAATTCCATATATACACAAATAGTCAAGTTCAGTTTAATGGAAACGGATACGGCTACTCGATTACTTTTGATTTCCTACGATCTAAGTCTGTTTTCTTCAATTCTTGATCTATACATATTTAAATTTAACCCTTTTATTCACTAATTAATCCAATTCAATCCAAATACTCATATTTAGGGCTATTTCCAACTTAGCCTTCACATTTGCACATTTTATCAATTTAGTCCATTTTTCTCAAAACATCAAATATACAAAATTTGTTCATACACATGCATAGCTGAAACTCCCTAAGGAGCATACAAGTCCATATTTTTCATCAAATTCACAATTTAGTCCCTTAAAAAGCTATTTTCTCAATTAAGCCCTAATTAGCTATATTCACTAAAAATTCAAGAACAAAACATGTTCATTAAACACTTATCTTTCATTTAACAACAAAACTTATCACAAAGCTCACCATTTCATCAATGGCACATCTCATAAACATCACCAATTCTTCAAATTACAACATGGGCTTGATAGAAGACTAAGCAACAATCTCAAAAACATAAAAGCCATCAAAAACTAAAGTCAAAACATACCTTAATTTTGGCCACAAGCTAGCCGAATATTAGAAGCATTCAAACCCTTTATTTTCTTCTTTGATTTTCAGTCAATATGATAAGAATGTGGCTATTTTTCATGTTTTATTACATTAAATTTAACTCAATAACATAATTCCAATTTTACCCTTTACAAATAAGGTCATTTTTGACCATTGCCATCCACTAACTAAATAGTGGTCTAATTGCCTCATATGGCCTCCACCTTTAAAAGCCACTACACATAGGTGCTTTAACAAATAGCTTGCAAATTTTGCATTTAATGCAATTTAACCCTTTTCTCAAATTAAACACACAAATGATCAAATTAACTTACGAAACTTTGTACCTGCTGAATCACATACTATAGGCACAGAAAATAGTATTAAAAATATTTTTCTGACTCAGGTTTGTGGTCCTGAAACTACTGTTTGGAATAGGGTCTAAATCGGACTGTTACATCACCGTATAAATAGTGCCTTCAAATTTTTAGTGCGAATACCACAGCGGCTAACAGCAAGTCATGTGTAGGGTAATTTACCTCGTGAGGCTTAAGCTGACGAGATGCATAAGCAACCACCTTACCCTTCTGCATCAGCACACAACCCAAACCAACGTGTGATGCATCACTGTAGACCATAAATTCCTTACCAGACTCTGGCTGTATTAAAACAGGGGCCTCAGTCAGAACTTTCTTCAGTTTATCGACACTCTCTTGCTGCTTATCAGTTTAATTGAACGGTACCCCTTTTCACAATAACTTAGTCATAGGTGCAAAAAATCACAGAAAACCCCTCTACAAAACGTCTGTAATACCCTACCAGACCCAAAAAGCTTCGAATCTCAAGTACGATCTTAGGTGGTTTCCAATCCAGTACACCTTCAGTTTTTCGAGGATCAACCTTAATCCCTTTAACAGATACCACGTGACCTAGAAATGTCACGTCTCACAGCCAGAACTCACATTTGTTGAACTTAGTGTATAGTTGTTTCTCTCTCAAAATTTGCAGAACAACTCGGAGATGTGCATCATGTTCATCCTCGGTTCTCGAGTACACCAAGATATCGTCTATAAATACCACCACAAATCGATCCAGGTAGGCGTGGAATACTTTGTTCATCAAGTCCATGAAAGCAGCTGGTGCATTCGTCAGCCCAAATGGCATCACTAAAAACTCGTAATGACCATACCGAGTCCTAAACGCAGTCTTATACACATTAGCCTCTTTAACTCTCAGCTGATGGTACCCAGAATGGAGATCTATTTAAGAGAAAATCGATGCTCCTTGCAGCTAATCAAACTGATCGTCAATCCTCGGCAAAGGATACTTATTTTTTATAGTCAGTTTATTCAACTGCCGATAATTGATGCACATGCACATGGATCCATCCTTCTTTTTCACAAACAACACTAGTGCTCCCCATAGAGACACACTCGATCGAATGAATCCTCGGTTCAGTAGTTCTTGAATTTGAGCTTTTAACTCAACCAGTTCCTTCGGTACCATCCTATAAGGGGCGATGGACACTGGGGCTGTTCCAGGCAGGAGCTCAATACCGAATTCCATTTCGCGGTTCGGAGGTAACCTAGGGAGCTCATCAGGAAATACATCAAAAAAATCCTTAACTATTCTGATATCTCCAACAG
Source organism: Gossypium australe (assembly GCA_005393395.2). Lineage (NCBI taxonomy): Eukaryota > Viridiplantae > Streptophyta > Magnoliopsida > Malvales > Malvaceae > Gossypium > Gossypium australe. The sequence continues at coordinate 118,649,115 of CM016626.1, forward strand.
AAGGACCCTCAGAATCAGATACACCAATATAGGCTAGAAACGCCTCACAACCCTTACGAACCAATTTTTCAGCCCTTAATGCAGAGATCACATTAGACAAAATGTCTCTTCGCTCCCCAATCACAGCCACTTCCTCATCCTCCAAAGTCTTCAACACCATGCGCTTAGCAGCACAATCCAACCTTGCACAATGTTTTACCAACCTATCCATCCCCAATATCAGGTCGAACTCACCAAACGGTAGCTCCATCAAATCCATTGGAAATATAACTCCTTGAACCTCTAGGGGCACATCTTTGAACAACTTGTGTACTCTTACTGACTGCCCCAGTGGACTTAACACAGTCATCTCATTAACAGTACTCTCACACATGATACCCAGGGTACTCTTTATGGTAAAAAGAAATTTTATAGCCCAATGTGATATGTTTAAGCTAGTTAAGGTAGGTAATGCCTCAAATACGGTTTTGGCTTCAAACACGGGTAAGAGGAGTTACATTTATTGGTATTAGAGCTACGGTTTAGTCAATGCTAGGACTAACATAGCGTAAGTATGAGTCTAGCTGTACATGCCATATGCAAGAGTATTTGAGAAATGATAGTGTGATGGCTCATGACATTTTTAATTTGCATTTTTATGTAGTAAATGGATTTTGATCCAAACCGAACTGCAGCTGGTGATGCTGCGAGTAATGCGCCGACTCTCCCTCAAGGGACCGCGTCACCAAATAGTAGACCCGAGACCTTGGGTCAAGGAGAAGAGACCCGAGAAGCCTTTCTTCGTATGATGAGCAACTGGTATACTGTGTATACCCGAGCAAATCCTAATGCTCAACCCCCTCCACCCCCACCTATTCCTCAACTAGCTCCCGTAGCTCCTCAAGTGGTTGAGGTAGTAAGAAGAGAAAGACCTCCGGTCGATAAGATCTAGAAACAAGGAGCCAAGGAATTTCGGGCTAGTAAGGATGATGATCTGGAGAGAGCGAAATTCTGGCTCTAGAATACCAATAGAGTATTCGATAAGTTATCATGCACACCTGAGGAGTGCTTGAAGTGTGTGGTATCTCTCTTGAGAGATTCGGCCTATCGATGATGGAATACCCTTGTGTCCGTGGTACCAAGGGTGAGAGTTAGTTGGGAATTCTTCCAAGAGGAATTTCGGAAGAAGTATATCAGCCAGAGGTTCATAGACCATAAAAGAAAAGAGTTCTTGGAATTAAAGTAAGGTCGTATGTCAATGACCGATTATGAACGAGAGTTTGTAAGGCTTAGCAAGTATGCCAGGGAGTGCGTGTCTACTAAGGCCATCATGTGCAACAGACTTGAGGACGGGTTAAATAAAGATATCCGTTTATACATTGGAGTCCTCAAACTAAAAGAATTTGTAGTGTTGGTAGATAAAGTCTGTAAGGCTGAAGAGTTAGCTAAAAAGAAAAGCAGAGCTGAGATTGAGTCTCGTGACTGGAGGAAAAGACAACTAAACAAGTCACTCCAATCCTCATCTAAGAAATCGAGGGATTTCGTTACTCGATTAGCCACTACAGTCGGGTTTTCAAACCAAGGTAAGGGCAAATAATTTTTGGGGTCCAAAGCGCAGACCACATCAGTTGCTAGTGTGGGCAACGTTCGACCGAGAAGGCCGGAATGCCTGTAGTGTGGAATGCGTCATTCTGGTGAGTGCCGAGCAAATGAGAAGGCTTGTTTTAGATGTCGATCCTTAAACCACTTTATCAGAAATTGCCCCGAGGTGGGCGAGAAAGAGAAGTCTTAGAATGCAAGAGCGGGAAGTGCTGCTAGAGGAAGACAGCAAAGAAACCCGAGCAATGAAATAGGTAACAAGAATCCATCCAGAGAGTAGGCTGCAAGAGTTGAGGGTAGAGCACTGGCGAGAACATATGCCATTCGTGCTTGTGGAGAGGCAACTTCCCCTGACATAATCACAGGTACATTTTCTTTTTATGATACTCGTGTTATAGCTTTAATTGATCTGGGATCTACCAAGTCATACATATGCATAAAATTAGTCTCTAGCATGAGCATGCCTATAGAGTCTACTGAATTTGTAATAAAAGTGTCCAATCCCCTAGGCAAGTATGTGTTGGTTGATAGAGTTTGCAATAGTTGCCCTTTAATGATTAGGGGTCATTATTTCTTGATTGATCTTATGTTATTGCCGTTTGATAAGTTTGATGTCATCCTTGAGATGGATTGGTTAGTTACTCATTGTGTAATTGTGAATTGTGGAAAGAAGCTTATTGAGTTGAGAAATGAAAATGGGGATTTTATTCGTGTTGAACCAGATAAGCAAGATAGATCACCAGCAGTGATATCATCCTTGTTAACTCAAAGGTATTTAATAAAGGGGTACGAAGCTTACCTTACCTTTGTGATGAATACTAAAGAGACTGAGTTGAAAATTGAGTCGGTACCTATAGTATACGAGTATCCAAATGTTCTCCCAGAAGAATTACCATGGTTACCTTAGATTAGAGAGATTGAATTCGGGATTGAGCTAGCCCTGTGTACCGCCCCCATTTCTATTGCTCCATATAAAATGGCTCCGACTGAGCTAAGAGAGTTGAAAGCATAGTTGCAAGAGCTAACGGATAAAGGTTTCGCAAGACTGAGTTTTTCTATGTGGGGTGCTCCCATTTTATTTGTGAAGAAGAAAGATGGTTCTATGAGATTATGCATAGATTATTGGCAACTCAACAAGATAACTATGAAGAACAAGTACCCGTTGCCAAGAATCGATGATTTATTTGATCAATTGAAGGAAGCCATGATATTTTCGAAGATATATTTGAGGTTTGGGTACTATCAGCTGAGAGTCAAGGACTCGGATGTACCGAAACCACATTTAGGACTAGGTATGGCCACTATGAATTTTTGGTCACGCCTTTTGGTCTAACGAATGCCCCTACCGTTTTAATGGACCTGATGAATCACATTTTTTGGCCATACTTGGATAAGTTTGTAGTGGTCTTCATCGATGACATCTTGTTCTACTCTTGTAATAGTTCGATTTGCACCCTAGTCAGAATAGTGGTTCGGGACCACAAATCCGAGTCCGTATAATATTTTAATAGTATTTTCTGTGTCCTTGATAAGTGATTAAGTATGTGGTAAAGTTTCGTAAGCTAATTTGTCTGTCTATGTGTTTAATTTGACAAAAAGGGTTGAATTGCATTAAATGTGAAAGTTGTATGCTATATGTTAAAGTGCCTATGTGATGTGGCTTATTAAGGTGGAGGCCTTATGTTGTTATTAAACCAATAGTTAGATGGTGGATGGTTAAAGGACTAGTATGCCCTTAATGAATATAAGTTTCTTATGTTTAATAAAAGGTTAATTAGGTAATTAGATTAATATTATGTTTATAACAAAACAAAACATGAAATGGATGTGAATGCATTCATCTTTCCACCGAAAACACAAAGAAAAGAAAGGGTTTGAAGCTTTCTAATATTCGGCTCTTTACCTTCTTGATTAAGGTACGATTTTACTTCGGTTTTTAATAATTTCTACGTTTCTGTAATTGTTGCTGTAACACCCCAAACCCGGTCAACACACCACGACCGAATCTGGTATGTTGCGGAGTGAAAACATTTTTGAAACATAAGTTTGTCAGATATTTTTTTTCTAAGAAAACTCTTTTATTACTTTAGGGTTTAGAAACTCAGTGATAAATGATGTTGAGGTTGTTTAGTAGTTGTTGTAATACTTGAAAACTCGTGATTTAAAACCAATTTGTAATTTACCGATTAGAAAACATTGGATACTTATTAAAAACTGAATGCGATGAATACAATCAGGTTTAAAACCATTTGTCTTTAAAGTGATTTGAAAATTAGAGATATATAAAAACATCCAAGTTACCTTATTATTATGTGAACTCTGTTACCCGATGGTAACGTTTGAAAACCCGAAGAGATATAGTTTAGAAACATTACTTTTTACCGGTTGTTTTTATCAAGTCCATAAATCCAACATATGTAGAATATAAGCAGAATAAAAGCAAGTAATAATAAAACCCAAAATAAACTTAGCGGGCTTATTACAAAACCAAAACCAAATTTAAGGAAAATTAATAAAATTGAAATAGTAGTTTAAAATCAAAGCCAAACTAAGATGCATGGCCACCTCGAGCCCTCCCCGGCACCATATCCGCGATCTATGCCTCATCTGCAAAATATAAGGGAAAGGGGTGAGTCACCGAGACTCAGTGTATAAATCCCCAACCCGATAATTCAACCACTTACACAGATCATTAGAAAAACATGCAAATCATGCAACCCCATAACCTAAACATCCGATCTCCTTTATCTGTCCCGTCTGGTCAAAACCACTGGTGGTCAAAACCACTGGTGATCGAAGTCACAAATATATATCGGTGTGGTCAAAACCACTGGTGACCGAAGTCACAAATCAAGTGATGGGGCCAACCCTTCATGTGGTCAAAACCACTGATGACAATCCCGTAATATATCATGTAGGGCTAACCCACTGTGGTACCAAACCACTGGGACGAGTCACAATATCCATGTGTGGTCAAAACCACTGGTGACCGTAGTCACAAATATCAATCATGTGGTCAAAACCACTGGTGGTCAAAACCACTGGGACTTAGTCACAAATCATATTAATAGTATGGTGAAAACCACTGGTGACCATAGTCACAAAGCAACTGATGGGGCCAACCCATCTTGTGGTCAAAACCACTGGTGACAGTCCAAATAAATCATCCCTCTCCTCTCATCAATCCCATCATCATCATGCTCATATCATACATGTCATAATATCATGTATCATGCATTTAAGGCACAGCATAGCATTTAACAAGTCATGATGATGTATAGCAAAAATCACATAACAGGGGACTTACCCGGAATCCAAGCTCATGCCCACAAGGCAAAGTCACTACTACTGAAGGTTATACAGTAACATAATAAGCATCATTATACTAATAAAGTGTGTAAGCGTTACACACCTGATAACAGTGAGAACAACACTATCGATTCTGACACTCTCGCTAGCAGGGATAACAATGAACTGCTTATCCCTTTCCGACGCTGGCCCACACCCCGGTGGCCAATCACGAACAGTAGAAACCGAGCGTTTCTTGAACTTAGGGGAAGGTACTACCCCTTTCTCCCCTTTACTGGTACTTGCATACATTGAGGCACAGTAATCAGAAAACCCGGTTAACTGACGTATGAGATCTTAAAATGAATACAATCAACAACTTAAGCACTCTTACCGACATGGATCAGAATCCCGAACTACACGAAACTAACGAGATACCGAATGTTGTTTTTCCCCTACAATCGGCCAACATTAGTTAGTAGCTAAAAAGCCTATTCGGTATGACTAGAGATCCCGAAGGATATGCCGCCCAAATGTAGCACTTACCTTAAGCCGATCTGGTTTCCAACCAAATGCCGAAGCCACACAATGAACCCCCTTGCAATCGGCCACACCCTACTGTACACAAACAATTAGCCTTCGGCTTTTGAACAATTAAGAAATGGATCTTGAAACATTAAGACCTTACCTAGATCGACCACCAAGCTTGCCGAAAAGAAAAGGAAGAAAGCAAAGCACCTTGATGTTTCGATTTTGGCACAAATGGTGAGAGACCCCCAAGGAACATTTGGCCACTACCCAAAAGACCCCCAAAACTGATTGCCCCTTAGCTCAAAACACCAATTTCGGCTGAACACTTTCTCCCCCCCAGAGTTCAAATTTGGCCAACCTCTCCAAAACTCTCCCATCCACTCATTCAAATAAATTTTAATGAGTCAACCACCAAATTTTCCTTCCCTTCATCCATTTAAAATCTGATAGCTTAATCCTCATCCATAAAGAGAGTCCCACCTGAGCACTCCACTTCCTTAGCTTTGGCGTCAAAAAGAATAAGCAGGAGTGCAATTCCTGCTGCTCGAACACAGGCACTCCTTCCCTGCATGTGGCATCATCTATCTTGTCCCTAAGTGGCGCCTCCTTGCCATTTTTCCAAATGATTTCTTCTGTCAACATTCCCCAATAAATTCTTTTAACCCCTAATTCTCCTAGCTCCTTTCCCTCAAGTGCTAAAACAAAAATTTTGACCATGACCCAGGACTAACCCGAGGTCATGCCTAGACCCCGAAACACATCAGACGAGCACAGCAGACATACCCTCACATGCAAACACATACAAAAATGCAAAGACCCCGATTTAAGGATGTTACAATACTACCCCTTTAAAAATAATTTCGGCCTCGAAATTACCCAATCAGAAGAGTTGAGGGTACTGCTGTCGCGTCATCTCCTCTGGCTCCCACGTGACCTCCTCCGTGCCATGGTTCCGCCATAAAACATCCACCAAGGGAATTGACTTCCTCCTCGAAAGACAAGCCAGGGCTCACCTCTATCTCCTCAACTGGCACAACACGTGACGGATCAGATCGATAGCGCCTCAGCATTGAAACATGAAAGGCGTCGTGAATCTGACTCAACCCTGCTGGCAACTCAAGCTGATAAACTACCGGTCCCACTCGCCTCAACACTGTATACGGCCCGATAAACCTAGGGCTTAGCTTACCTTTCCGACCAAATCTCAATACTTTCTTCCAGGGCGATACCTTCAGAAAAAACCTTATCACCCACTGCATACTCAATCTACCTGCGCTTAAGATCGGCGTAGGATTTCTGCCTGTTCGATGTTTCCTTAATACGAGCCCGAATCACCTTAACCTTATCTTCTGTTTCTGCCACTAACTCTGGACCTAACATCTGTCATTCACCCAGTTCTGTCCAACACGTAATATATCATGTTGGGCCAACCCACTGTGGTACCAAACCACTGGGACGAGTCACAATATCCATGTGTGGTCAAAACCACTGGTGACCGTAGTCACAAATATCAATCGTGTGGTCAAAACCACTGGTGGTCAAAACCACTGGGACTTAGTCACAAATCATATTAATAGTATGGTCAAAACCACTGGTGACCGTAGTCACAAATCAACTGATGGGGCCAACCCATCTTGTGGTTAAAACCACTGGTGACAGTCCAAATAAATCATCCCCCTCCTCTCATCAATCCCATCATCATCATGCTCATATCATACGTGTCATAATATCATGTATCATGCATTTAAGGCATAGAATAGCATTTAACAAGTCATGATGATGTATAGCAAAAATCACATAACAGGGGACTTACCCGGAATACAAGCTCATGCCCACAAGGCAAAGTCAGTACTAACAAAGGTTATACAGTAACATAATAAGCATCATTATACTAATAAAGTGTGTAAGCGTTACACACCTGATAACAGCGAGAACAACACTATCGATTCCGACACTCTCGCTAGCAGGGATAACAATGAACTGCTTATCCCTTTCCGACGCTGGTCCACACCCCGGTGGCCAATCACGAACAGCAGAAACCGAGCGTTTCTTGAACTTATGGGAAGGTACTACCCCTTTCTCCCCTTTACTGGTACTTGCATACATTGAGGCACAGTAATCAGAAAACCCGATTAACTAACGTATGAGATCTTAAAATGAATACAATCTACAACTTAAGCACTCTTACCGACGTGGATCAGAATCCCAAACTACACCAAACTAATGAAATCCCGAACGTTGTTTTTCCCCCTACAATCGACCAACATTAGTTAGTAGCTAAAAAGCCTATTCGGCACGAATAGAGATCCAGAAGGATATGCCGCCCAAATGTAGCAGTTACCTTAAGCCGATTTGGTTTCCAACCAAATCCCGAAGCCACACAATGAACCGCCTTACAATCGGCCACACCCTACTGTACACAAATAATTAGCCTTCGGCTTTTGAACGATTAAGAAATGGATCTTGAAACGTTAAGACCTTACCTAGATCGACCACCAAGTCCCGGAGATACACTGTATTCGGCTGTGGCCCTCCCTGCAATCGGTTTTAACATTCCATTTAGAGACCAAAGGCCATTCGGCCATGGCATAAATCCCGAAAATGAAGAGGAGTAATCGCAACCTTACCTTAATGGTAGAGCCCTTCGGCTTCTGAAAACCAAGCAGAGATGGTGTTTCGGCACTTTAATGGTGAAGAGAGAAAACGCAAAAGTAGAGAGTTTTATGGTCAGAGTATTCGGCCAAAGAGAGAACTAGATCAAAGTTTCGGCTTTTGAATATGTTTGAGATGAAGAAGAAAGGAATGGGATTGAGGAGGATTCGGCAAAGGAAAGTAGATGAACTTTCGGCACAAGGGGACTTGAAAGAAGAAAGATGTCGACAGAAGAAAGGGGTGTTGGTTTCGACTTTGAACCAAATAGCAAAAGGAGAAAATGCACAAGATGATTTTGGAAAAGAAGAAGACTAACAAGGGTGAACCGAAAAGAGAAGAAGAAGATAGGGGTTTGAGTTTCGGCTTCCACTGAATGAACCCAAAAAGAAAATGAGAGAAAAGCTACCAAGTTCGGCTCCTAGCAAGACTTGCAAAAGAAAGATTCGGCCAAAACAAGCTTGCCGAAAAGAAAAGGAAGAAAGCAAAGCACCTTGATGTTCCTGTTTTGGCACAAATGGTGAGAGACCCCCAAGGCACATTCGGCCATTACCCAAAAGACCCCCAAAATCGATTGCCCCTTAGCTCAAAACACCAATTTCGGCTGAACACTTTCTCCCCCCTAGAGTTCAAATTCGGCCAACCTCTCCAAAACTCTCCCATCCACTCATTCAAATAAATTTGAATGAGTCAACCACCAAATTTTCCTCCCCTTCATCCATTTAAAATCTGATAGCTTAATCCTCATCCATCAAGAGAGTCCCACCTGAGCACTCCACTTCCTCAGCTTTGGCGTCAAAAAGAATAAGCAGGAGTGCAATTCCTACTACTTGAACACAGGCACTCCTTCCCTGCATGTGGCGCCATCTCCCTTGTCCCTAAGTGGTGCCTCCTTGCCATTTTTCCAAATGATTTCTTGTGTCAACATTCCCCAATAAATTCTCTTAACCCCTAATTCTCCTAGCTCCTTTCCCTCAAGTGCTAAAACAAAAATTTTGACCATGACCCAGGACTAACCCGAGGTCATGCCTGGACCCCGAAACACATCAGACAAGCACAGCAGACATACCCTCACATGCAAACACATACAAAAATGCAAAGACCTCGATTTAAGGATGTTACAGTTGCTTTGTCTACTTCAAAACCCATGCTTTAATTTTGAGAATTGATGATGTTTTTGAAATGAGACTCAGATGAACTCATATGTTTTATGATGTTTAATAGTGAAATATGAAAGATATGTATTTGATGAACATGTTTTGTTATTGAATTTTTGGTGAATTTAGCTAAATAGGGCTAAATTGAGAAAATAGTAATTTGAGGGACTAAATTGAAATTTTGATGGAAAATATGGGCTTGTATAAGATGTATGAACATTCGACTAAGCATGGTTAAAAGATGATTTTGCGAATTTGATGTTTTGAGAAAAATTGACTAAAATGATAGATTGTGCAAATGTGAGGGTTAATTTGCAAATAGCCTTAAATGTGTGTCCTTCGATTGAATTGAACGAGTTAATTCTGAATATGTACATATTAAGAACCAAGGAAAACAAACTTATATCGCGGGAAAGCGAAAGTAACCGGGTAGCCGTTTCCATTTCCGTTAAATCGAATCCGAGGTAAGTCATCATGCAAATAAACGTATTTGTATTGAACTGTGCATGTTTGTATAACTATTGTTAATGATGAATGCTTATGACATGATTTGTACATGAATTCCGAGATAAGGTCGATGTAGTGACAATGTCCAAAAAGTCCCGTACGAACCTAGGAATAGATAGGATTAGCTATGTCATGACATAAGCATCTGTTCTGTTTATCATGTAAGACCACGTCTGGGACGTTTGTGTTGATTTGAGATTCTGTGTAAGACCACATCTGGGATGTTGGCATCGATATAAGATTTACATGTAAGACCATGTCTGGGACATCGGCATCGTATTGATTCGTGTAAGACCCTGTCTACGATAGTGGCATCGATATCTGAGTACATGTAAGACCTCGTCTGGGACGTTGGCATTGTACGACTATTCTGAGCTTTCTCTGTATCCTATTAGGTTTCTAGTGGTTCAACGGGCAAGTATGTGATACGAATGGCTATGTGAATTGTAAATCCATTTCAGGTATGTTGATTTATTCACTAAATGTATGTACAAGGTAAGTATCTATATGATCTTACTAAGGTGATTATGCATAATGGATTGAAGAGATGATATGTGAAATTATGCTTGAATGAGCTAACTACTTATGTGATATATGAATAAAAATTGTGGTATGCTTTGTATAAGCACAAGTGCCAAAGATCATATGATGAATTGGATATAAGAACTATAAGTACCAATGTATTGAATTAGTTGTATTCATTGTATATGTTAGGATCGCTCAGCTAATTCAGGTGCTTTTAAGAAATGAAGTGGGCCATACGACGGCTAATGGACACATAATTGAAATGCACCTGAATTAGCACCTGTATTTCGTTCTGTATTTCGCTCAGCTAACTCTGTATTTCGTTCATATGTGAGTGAAATGCACCTGAATTAGCTAAGCGATCCTGACCAGACGACGGCTAGTGGACACATAATTGAAATATGCATGCTCAATTTAGATCCTAACCCGATTAAATTGCAGGTTGCATCACAACTCTGACCAAGCTCTGTTATCTGCATAGTTTTTAGATTTTTGTGATTAAACTGTTTCAAACCTAACACGTTCCTATTACCTCACACGAATGCTAAGAAACCCTTAGTAAATAAGGATTAATAAAATGCATATTTACTAAGTAAAGGATTCCGAAAGGACCTAATGTGGTTTCCAAACTCATGAAAGATCGAGTTGCCATGGAATGTTTTTCTGAATGTTATTAATCATGTTGATAATAAATTGAGTTTAATTAAAGTAATTGTCCTAATTTATTTATGTTATAATTTTTTCAAATTGTGTTTATTTTTGCTAAAATCTATTTCATTCAAATAGTTTGCATATTTAGGATAACTTGCATTAGGGATCATTGTATTTAGTTTAATATATTTAATTTTAATAATCATTTCTCAATCATATTGTGTTTTTATTTACCAAATTGTTAATATAATTTTACAAATTAAGTGACTTAGCACAAATACAGTCTTGTGGAGACGATAACTTGATACTTACTTATTACTTGATAACGACTGTGTACACTTGCACAAGCCTACGCGTTATAACGATACGTTTGCTTTTAGGTGAATGCCTTTCAGTTTTATGTAATACACCTGCCATATTTCAACAATGCATGATGGCAATGTTTATTGATATGGATGGAAATTTTGTTGAGGTTTTAATGGATGATGTTTCTAGTTTTGGTAATACTTGAGATATTTGTTTGACTAATTTGGCTAAGGTACTGAAAAGATGCAAGGAGACAAATCTTGTCCTTAACTGGGAGAAATGCCACTTTATGGTTAAGAAGGGATTTGTCTTTGGACATAAAATTTCCAGAAATGGAATCGAAGTCAATAAAGCAAAGGTGGATGTAATTGAAAAATTGCCACTCTAGTTAGTGTGAAAGGATTTTAAAGTTTTTTAGGCCATGCCGGTTTTTACAGAAGGTTTATTAAAGAATTTTCTAAAGTTTCCAAACTTTTGTGTATGCTGTTAAAGAAAGACTATTTTTTATTTTAACAAAGCCTGCTTGGAAGCTTTTGAAGAATTAAAGATTCAGTTAATCTCAGCCCTAATAATTGTTGCACCTGATTGGAACTCTCCTTTCGAGTCAATGTGTGATGCAAACGATTTTGTTATTGGAGCTGTGATGGGTCAAAGAAGGAACAAAGTATTTAACCCTATGTACTATGCAAGTAGAACCTTGAAAGGAGCCCAAGTCAATTACGAAGTAATTGAAAAATAACTCTTTGCTATAGTTTTTGGTTTTGACAAGTTTCGCTCATATCTTATAGGTACCAAAGTAATAGTTTTTACCAATCATACAACCATTAAATACTTACAAAGAAAGTTGCTAAACCAAGGCTAATTAGATGGTTACTCTTACTCCAAGAATTTGACCTTGAAATCCAAGGCAGAAAAAGGTGTTGAAAATCAAGTAGCTGACCATTTGCCGAGTTTGGAACAAAATGAGGTAACTCACTTACTTGTTCCTATCAATGAGAATTTTCCAGCTGAGCATATCTTTGAGGTATATCGAAATCATGAAATACTTTGGTTTCTTGATTATGTGAATTATTTAGCATGTGGAATAATTCCTCGAGAAATGACATACCAACAAAGAAAGAAATTCCTTCATGATAGTCAGTATTATTTCTGAAGGATCCGTTTTTGTTTAAACAATGTGCAAATAACTTAATCAGGAAGTGCATAGCTAGAAGTAAAATTGATGAGCTCTTGTACCACTGCCATTCATCTCCAAGTGGGGGACACTTTGGTGGTGCCCACACTGCAGTGAAGATTTTACAAACAACATTCTTTTGGGGTATAGTGTTTAAGGATATGTATGCATACATGAAAAATTGTGATAAATGCTAGAGGACCGGAAGCATATCAAGGAGAAATGAGATGCCCTTGACAAACATTTTGGAGGTAGAATTATTTGACGTATAGGGCATCGAATTTCTAGGCCCGTTTCCTTATTCTTATGGTAACAGGGATATCTTCGTGGCCGTCGACTACGTATCCAAATGGGTTGAAGGTGAAACATACCCAACGATAGAAGCTAAGGTAATCATGTGATTCCCACATAAGCACGTGTTTACATGGTTTGGGGCTCCTAGAGCTATAATTAGTGATGAAGGATCGCACTTTATAAATAAATGGCTTAAGTGGTTGCTTAATAAGTACGATGTGAAACACAAAATTGCCACTGCCTATCATCCATAGTCAAATGGGCAAGTTGCACGGGTAAATCGTGCGATCAGAGGAATCCTTGAGAAGGTGGTGTGACCTAATAGAAAAGATCGGTCTTGGAGGCTTGAGAAGGTGTTCCCAAATCCAACCCTGCACTCCAATTCCCTTCCAACCCTACACTCCTGTGAGGATATGAATATTGATAAACCGTGATATATACATATTTTAATCCCATATTTAGCATACTTTTGGATGATTTATCCCCCCAATTATGGAATTTGGTGCTCCTAATCCTTTAAGTTCATGTTTTATACTTAGGAGAGCAGCGGAGGGTGAAAAGAACTAGAAACAGGCCAAAAACGAAGAAAATGGGCCAAAGTACCAAATTCACATGGCCATGGACCAAGCCACACGGTCGTGCCTCCTTAGCAGACCCAAAACACTGCTTGCACTCGACTTACACGGGCGTGCCACACGAGCGAGTCCCTGACGTGACTTGTTTGAATTCCACTCGGATTAGGATACTCAGGGGAAAAGAAAGACATTTCGAAAGCCTATATAAACACCCTAAGTGTGACCTAAAAGGAGGCGGTTGAGGTAGGTCGAGGAGCCAAGCCAGAGAGGCCGAATTGTGGGATTTACTCAAAGACAGCCAGTTGATCCATCTCAAAAAGCTAGAATCATTCTGATTAAGGCCTAATGATTTCTATTTGGTTAAGGTGATTTCAGTATAATTCAGAGTTTTGATGATTAATATACGAGATAGCTTCATTATAAACTCTTTTCTAGTTCTCGTGAAGGTCCGACATTGATAAAAGTGAAAATGATAGCAGAATAATATCAAATCTATGAAACAATATGTCTGGGTTATCCTTTTTAAGAAGAAGAAAAGATTTCATCAAAAAGACTGATTCAGTGGGTTAGTTTGATTTGAATTATTTGATTGAAAAGATAATTGGGTTATATGTGTCTGAATCTATCCACTTGACTGGAAATAAACTTTGAATGTACATGTGTGAATTGAGGGATAGTCTAGAAGAAAAACTCTTATTCTTGAAGACTTGATACCGAATTATATCCATCGGAATGATTCTATCTGGGAAATGTGTTGATAAATTTAAGTTAGTTGATTATTGAAGTTTTCTTTTGCACGAAGATAATTTCGACTGAAATATCAGTTCTGGTTCAGCTTGAGTTCAATAAAGAGATTACGATTTTTGTCCTTATGTTAATGAACAGTTCGAAATGTATTCTAATACAAGAATGTGCAAAGATGTCTTATGATTCTATACAGTTAAAGCTGCATAAAAAGAGTTATGGGAAATATTTGTTGATTATAGAAATGGTGGATTGATGAATTTTGTATTGAGATTATCTTTATCATTGAAAAAGATGGAGTTATATGGAATATGGTTAATTGTCTGAAGAAATTTCTCTGTAAGTATATATTTTCTCTTTTGATAAAATAGTTAAGTTATTCATTTCTGATTTGGTAAATCTGTCTATGGTGTCAGTTATCATTGTTTTGGATTGAGATCTGAAATTTATATGGTAATTTTAAGAGAGATTACAGTAATATGTGAGTATGAAATTGCATTGAGATCAGGAAACGCAAACCAAATTCTCAAAATATTTATTTGTCACTATGTTTTAGAATTGCAAAGTAACTAAGAAAGAATGTTGCTATTATAAACAGTTATCGAACTCTGTTACTTCAGGATCGAGTTCTGTGAGAAAATGATTCACATGATTAAAATCGTCAGAGAATGTGCATAGAAAATGGAAACAAATTAATACATTTATAAGCAGTTTCAGCTAGGGATGATGTACAGTGGAAGTTAGATCAGAATTTTTGTTGTGAGATTAAAGAGATTTGAAATTCGAAGCTATGTGTGAATTTGAAATGTATGATGTGTAAGTGATTCGAGATAGTCTGAAAACAACATTGAATTGTCAGAAATCATATGCAGACTTGAAATGAAAACATATAGAGTTTCAGATTGAAAATAAAGTGTTTTTGAAAATCTCACGTGGAAGAAAATACTCAGATTTTGGTTGTAAAGGCAAGTTGAGTCTGAGGTATATCGGATTGTATGAGATTATAGAGCGTATTGGGTCGGTTGCTTATAGACTGCTATTGCAACCTGAATCAGAAAAGATTCACAATGTATTCCATGTTTCGATGCTTGTAGATACCGATCCGATCCCTTACATGTAATTAATCCGACAGAGATTGAGATTAAGTCCGATATGACATATGAAGAAGAACCAATTTGTATTCTGGCTCGTGAGGTTAAAGAATTGCTAAATAAGAAAATCCTGTTAGTTAAAGTACTGTGGCATAAACACAGAGTTGAGAAAGCAACATGGGAGCCAAAGGATGCAATGAAAGAGCATTATCCGAACCTATTCATCGGTAAGATTTTTGAGGACGAAAATCCCTAAGGGGTGGAGAGTTGTAACAACCCGATTTTGACCCTAATCGGAATAGTAGATTCGAAACCACAAATCAGAGTCCAAAAAATATTTTAATGTTATTTTCTATGTTAATTATGTGTGAATTTACATGTGTGAAAGTTCCATGAATTAATTTTATTGTTTGAGTGCTTAATTTGATAAAAGGGCTTAATCGCGTAAAATAAAAATTTGATGGTTAATTATGAAAGTGCCTAATTGTG
Source organism: Gossypium australe (assembly GCA_005393395.2). NCBI lineage: Eukaryota > Viridiplantae > Streptophyta > Magnoliopsida > Malvales > Malvaceae > Gossypium > Gossypium australe. The sequence goes on from CM016626.1 coordinate 118,664,674, forward strand.
GTTGTCTTTTTAATATGGGGGATTTATGTTGCAATTTTTCCATTAATAAATATAGTGGGCAGCATTATGTTTATATTATATATAGTTTTTATATTATTTATAAAGGTTAAAAGTATATATTATATTATAATGTAATTATAATAAGACAAACATAATTAAAAGCCATGTTTTCATCTTTTTATGAACCGAAATGAAAAGAAAAGAAAAAGAAATAAGAAAGCTTTGAGTTCGACCCTTATTTAAGCAAATTGAGGTATGTTTTGGTTTTGGTTTTTGATAATTTTTACATTTTTGAGATCGTTGTTAAGTTATCTACAAGACCCATGCTTGAATTTTTTATTTTGGTGAATATTTTGAATTATGCCATTGTTGAAGGTTTTTTATTTTTGTTGTTTGAGGATGAAATATGAAAGATATGTTTTAGATTAACATGTTTATATTGAAGTTTTTGATGATTTTGAGTAATTAGGACTAAATTAAAAAAATAATAATGTGAAGGACTAAAATGTGAAATAAATGAAATATGTGGATTTGTTTGAGAGTGGGTAAAATTTGTGTAACACCCCTTAACCCGTCTTCGTCACCAGACTAAGGTTATGAGGCATTACTAACAAAATACACAACTTAGAACTAATATCTTGTAACATCCTAAAAATTTGAGTATCATTTTGTTGCTTGTGTTAGCTCGGGTATGATTTTATTGTGTGCCTAATATAGTCTTGAGAAGGCTCGAAATTATTCGGAACTAGAATAAATTTTAGTAGTGAGTATTTTATTGAAGTGGATCAAGTGATTATGATGCTTAAGTTAATTTAAGTGACGAAAGCTAGCATAAGATGAGCTAGTAGCAAGGTGGTGTTGGCGCATGAGTGATTGCTTGATGGAAAAGGTTCGAATCCCATGGATAGTATTTAGGTGACTTTTATTTTTTTTACATGTATGGCATGTGTCGGTCAAGCTTTACTTATGGTAAGGTTGGACAAATTCTTTTATGGAAAGTGGACTAAGGGAAAAAGGCAAGTGTTAACTTAAGGTAAGGAATCAAAAGGTTTTGGTATGTAAGGGGGACATAAGGCATGAATCAAGGGCTTTGTCTTGAAAGCTTTAAATGGTCAATTTGTCCATGAACATGGACGGTTTTGTGGTCTAAGGGGGGATGGCTGAAAATTTTGGTAGCATAGGTAAGGATGGTAGCATGTTTGGTCATTTTTGCTGTTTCTTTTCACAAAACTTTCTTCTCATTTTCTCTCCCTAAACTGAATGCAATTGGTGCATTGTGAGCATTCTTGTTTTCTTCTTTTGGTCATTGTTTTTGACCATTTGGCCTCAATTTTTGCCTAATCTCTCAAGTTCTTCCTCTCTAGTGCCGAAATCACCATATCACTAAGGCCATTTTTCATCTCTTTCTTTTCTACTCTTTGGCCGAATGCTCTTTTGTCCCAAATCCCTCCCTTTGTTTCTTTTACATCCTTGAAAATTGGAACACATTTTCTCTCTTCTACTTTTCTCCATGGCCGAACGTTGCTAGCATCATTTCCATCAAAATTGTTTTCCTAGCCGAACCTTCTTCTCATATATTTCTCTCTTCATAATCATTCTTTCAAACCAAGTGGTAAGAACCCTTTTCATTTCTTTATTTTCTAGCCGAATATGCATACTGTTTAGAGGGTCTTTTGACCGAAAATAATACCGCTTATTCTTTTCTTTAAACAATCCTATTCATCTTTATAGTGTTAAAGAAGGCCGAACTCGGGGTATTCATAATCTTCATGACTCATTAGAAAAATTGAATCGACGTGTTAAGGTAAGGATTTCTATATTACTTGTTATATCGTTTTAGATGGACTACTAATCGATTTCGTTTTAGGGGACTCTATGGCTCGATTATTATTTTTCCGTGAACGTAAGATTTTAGGGCAAACAAGATAGGTTCGAAAAGAGAAGTAAATAGTGTTTCGAAGAGGGGTGGTTCTGCTATACCCTCAAATTTCAAACAAAGGGCTGTGTCGAGAATCCGAGACTTTCCATCGGGTTGTGGACCCTCTGCGGGCGAAAATCGATTATTTGAAGTCGTTCTTACTCCCGAACCTTTGTTGTTCGTGGATTTTCATCGGTTAACGAACCATCAATCGGGGAGGAACCGTATATAGAAGTGGTTCGAAATTCTGAGGGTAAAAGTCTAAATCGTTATTTCTAAGATTCGATTTGTAAATAAATTATAGTGTTCTAATTTATCGTGATGCGTTTAGGTATCGACGAGCGGGAAAGTCTAATTCTCACAGTAACCAGGTGTGTAACTTCACACTTATCTCGGGTTAGATACTATACTGTAAGTATTGGAATAAAATCGTAAAGATGGCAAAATTGGAAAATACGTAGTAATTAACACTTTTGTGTAAATGCATGAAAATAGTTAAAGTCGTAAAATTTACGAAAAACTGCTAGATCATTATATGGGCCGAAAAACTGGTAGATCGTTATATGGGCCGAAAAACTACTAGATCGTTAAATGGGCTGAAAAACTGCTAGATCGTTATATGGGCCAAAAAACTGCTAGATCGTTAAATGGGCCAAAAAACTGCTAGATCGTTATGTGGGCCGAAAAACTGCTAGATCGTTAAATGGGCCGAAAAACTGCTAGATCATTAAATGGGCCGAAAAACTGCTAGATCGACATATGGGCCAAAGTTTGCTGGATTGCTAAATGGGCTAAATGCTATTTGTTTTATGGGCCCAAACAAAAACTTGAAATATAGACTCACATGTATTATGGGGTTTTTTTTTTTGATAATTTATTATATGGATATAGACTGTTATTCATACATGTTTGCATGGGTTGGGATAATTGATGAAGAGAAGAAAGGCCTATTGCCAAAAATCTAGTTCGGTGGCTCTGCCGCAAATTTTTAAATGGCTTAATGCCTCTAGTTCGGTGACTTTGTGACAATCTAGTTCGGTGGTGCACCACAATATTATTTAAAATGACTTATTGCCTACGATTGGTGTGTTGGCGGGGTGGGTTGACTTGATCCCCACAGGTGAGTTGGTTGGTACGGGAGGTGTGTAGTGGATGGAAAATTAGGTTTGGTTGGGAAATTTCATTTTACATGCATTTCATTTATTATATTGCTAAAACCGTAAATGGGCTCAAGCCCAAAATAATGTCTTGATGATCTGGCCTAATGAATGAGGTAAGTGAGTTATACACTGAGTTCTGAGTAACTCACTCTGTTTAATTATCCATCTCAGGTAATGGCAATTGACGGAGGCTTGGGCGAGGATGACTTCGTGGAGGCCATACCACGAATATGGGTTTTATGAACTATGAACTTTTATTAAGTGATTTTTTTTAATTACTATTTGGGGTATGATGTAATAAGGCCTTTATTAATATTTTTATGGATTTTATGTGTGGATGATTTAATTTTGATTTAAAACATTTGAGATACTTTAAATATTTTTTATTTCAATTCCTTTGAACTCTGTTAAAACTACTTTAAGGTTTTTGACAATTAAAAACTAAATGATAAGATTTCAAACTAGTATTTCTTAATTTATTGATTTTAAATCATTTTTCTTAATTTTTACTAAACTTTACTTTCAAAAGGTTTTGTAGAACTGTTTTACCTAATCCATTAGAGAATTTAATGGATGTTCGATCTGTGTGACAAACCAAATCTCGTCTTAACGCATACGCCTGGTTTGGGGTGTTACATATCTCATAAGCTGAATATCAAATATATCACTATTGTACACACGCATTTAAAAACCAAAACATCTATGTATATAAAGAATAATTCATAGCCTACCAAGTTCGGTTGCTTTATAATCAATCTAAAGTACATATACCAAACTTGAACACATACAACCGTTAATAATTCACTTATTACGAATGATCTAATAGCGTAATTATAATATGCACCTTCAACCACTAAATTAAATACCTATTCGGTCATATGAAACATTTATTTCATTATACTTACGCAATTATGCCATCCACCACATCATATCCATTAACAAACCAAATATACATATGCACTTTGAAAACCGAAACAAATGATCAAATACCATAATGGAAACATACATATATGGCTTATACCCATTTCTCATTTTAAATTTCACCAAACCGTACCTGTAATATCCTAGATTTAGGGGTTATGCATTTGGTGCATAATTCAAGTGTTAGTGGGCTTAGTGTAGGTTTGGATGTGTTTTAGGGGTTTTGAGAACCTTAGGATGTAGAGGAGTGCCTTAAGAAATTATGAGATTTTATGTTTAAAGGGGGGAGCTTGGCTAAGGAGGCCTTAAGGAAATTTGTGAGGGATTTATGACACAAGAAGCCATGTAGTTAAGTGCCAAAGGAACGCCTAGGTGCAAGGGGAGAAGTTGCGTCAGCAAGGAGATTCAAGGGAGGAGGTTCGAGTCATGTTGGCAGCAAGGGAGTGTGTTTTATTTTTGCTTGTTGGTGTCAAGAGAGGGAGAGCAGTTGGACGGCATGGGGACTTTGTAATGATGAAGATAAGCATTGTTTTTATTTTTTAAAATTTTGGCTATAGATAGAAGATAATTGTAGCTTTATTTTATTTATTTTAAATGGGTGTTAAGGAGATAAAATAGGAGATTATCAAGGGATATGAGAGGGGAAAGGTTAGTGTGCCGAAATTCATAGCTAATAACTTTGTTTTCTCTCTTTTTCTCTTCAAGTTCGGCCATATGGTGCATTAGGTGAGTTGCCAAAATTCTTCTACTTTTTCTTCTTATTCTTTTTCTTTCCTTCAACCTTTACTCTACACCTATTTCTTTGTGGCCGAATAACCCTTTGTTTTTTTAACCTTAGCCGAATTTGGTAGCCTTCTCTTCTCTTTTTCTTTTTCTGTTCATTTGAATCATCACTTTCCCCAAGACCAATCTTTCTTCTCATTATTGACAAAAGCCGAAACTTGGAGTTAGTTCTATTCTTGGCCGAATCTCCCCACTCTTGCATTTTCTCTCTTCACCATTAAAGTGTCGAAACACCATCTCCACCTTGGTTCTCAAAAGCCGTTTAGCTAAGGGTATAGTGCGGTTGACTACTTTCTCCTAGGCCTTTCAAAACGTGTCATAGTGGTAAGTATTTTCTTCCTTAAGTACTCGGTTCTGGATTCTTTCTTTTAGGGTGCCGAAATCAAGTTTTTGGCCTTGATTTCTATGGATGGCCGAATGTCCATTAAGCCTTAATAGGTGTTCTTTTGGTGTTTAGTCGAAGGAAGGAAGCACTAAGGAGCCTCTCGGGATTTGTAGTGATCAAGGTAAGCAGTTGTGATATTCGGCCATAGGCCATATTTTGGTTATTAAGTGTTGACAGATTTTGTCTATAATGGTTTAGGGGCAAATCGACAGAAGTAAATAGGAGCCTCCGGGATTCAAGTTTGTTTCGGTAAGGGATATTTAGTAAGATTCGATATTTAGATTATGACTTTGTTGATTAACCGTTTGATTCTGATTAAGTGTTCTACGATGGAGGTGAATACCAGTCAATGAGGACAAGAGGTAGTCCCTATCCCTAAGTTTAAGAGGAGATCAGTCTCTGCAGTACGGGATTGGCCACCGGGGTGTGGGCCAGCGTCAGAGCAGGAAAATAGGCAGATAGCCGTAGTGTCGCTTAGTGATAGCATTGGGATCGAGAGCGTAGTACTTCAAGTTATCAGGTGTGTGATTAACCCACCGTTTTCCGGGTATATGCTTATATTTGTATGTGTTATGTATGTGTTAATAAGTGCAGTGATCATTATAAAATGGATACCCTTAAGGGGTATGCCGATAATCAGGTCAGTATCAAATCTGATGGAAATGTGGTTATTAATGTGTATATGTATGGTATGCTGAATAACATGTACATGCATTATTTATCATGACACTATTGTATGTTGCATGTGCATGGGATGGGAAATGAATATGAAAGAAGGACAGGGTTTACTTCGAGTACGTGGTTTAGTGATGGCTACGAGTCACACGTGGTTTGATGAGTAGCTATGTGCCTCATCGTGGTTTTGATGTTAGCTACGAGCTACATCGTGGATTGGCGCTGACTGAGGTCGCGTTGTGGATTAATTGCGATTTAGTTCACGTGGACGGCATTAATTGCCAAATTGGTGTGTAGAGGTTGGAGGGCGATTTAGTAATCCCCTGGTGTGTGGTGGCTGGGTACGGGGGTGTGTAGAGGATGGACCCTAGGCTGGGTTGGGTGCACTTTGCATAAACTCATTATCTGACATGTGGATTAATGTGGAAATGGGCCAAGCCCAATATGTGATGTGGATTAATGTAGAAATGGGCCAAGCCCAATATGTGGACTCATGTGGTTAAATTGCCTTATTATATGATATGTGATGTGGATATGGGCCAAGCCCAATAAGTGAAATCATGTGAGCTATTTGTCTTGAGTATCTGACATGAGGATTAATGTGATAATGGGTCAGGCCCAATATATGGAATTATGTGGATAACTTGCCTTATTATATGATATATGGTTTGGTTATGGGCTAAGCCCATGTGGGTGGAAATCTGTGGACTAATTGTACACTAAGTCTGTTAGACTCACCCAAATTTTTACCAACATCGCAGGTGATACGTGATGCTTGGACCGGGTTGGAGTGGATACAAAGGTGGCCATGCGGAAGTTATTTTTATGCCATGCAGAAGTTGTTTAATTTGTTTTACGTATTTTATATCCTCAGTATTTTTTATTAAGTATTTATTGTAATAAGGGCCACTTAAGGTATTTAAGTATTCATTTTTAGTATGTTTAAGTTGGATCGACTATTAAACTAATGTTTAGAAATGTTTTATTTTCGGCAACTTACATTTTTAAAATATATATTAAAGTTCTCAATTCAGATATTTTGTAACAATAAAATTTTACATAGAATTTTAAATGTACCATGTTTTACGAACGACAACGAATTTTATGTTTTTACCATTAAGTCAAATCTTTTTCCAAACGTTTTCCACAGTGGCATTCTAAATTCGGCCGTGGCTCGTAGGCCGGGTTTGGGGTGTTACAGTTTGGTATCAGAGCCCGGTTCAAAACTCAGCTTTGAGGGTTTTGGGCCCAAAAACATTTATTTAAAGATAGGCTTTTCAAAAATATGGATTTTCATGAAATTTTTCAGGTTATTCCGGCATGGCACCTGTATCTCCGACCCGAAGTCCATCAGGTAAGTACCCCTAGCTATTGAAGTGACTTGTATATGTGAACTGTATGGGCAATATGGGATCGTAAGTAGATTAGGGCTATTGAACCTTAGGACTAGTCTACTCCAACACAGAATGCATAAGACTTAAGAACAGCTAAACAAACCTGTGAAGTAAGTCGCCGAGTTAAGGTGTGGCAAACATTTTGACCATGTCTAGGACTGGATTTGGTAAGAGCTTGGTATTTAAGCAGTCCTAGTGACTCACCTCCTCTTTACTCGAATCCTACCTGGTGCGTAGTGACGGTTCACCCTAACTAAGAGGACTTATTCACAGGCTAAACCCGATAGTTAAAACCCGAAAGGGACTAGCCACAGTTTTATAAAAACCTTAGTTTTAAAATCCTCAAATTACCCTTTTTGATTGTTAAAAACTTCTTTTGTAAAATTTTTTCTGAAATATTCCCGATTTACAAAAAATTACCCAAATACCCCTGTGTTGTAAATTACTAAAATACCCTTAGTTTTAAAGTTACCAAAATACCCTTGACTTTTGTTAAAATATTCCTACTTTACAAAATACTAGAAACCCTATTTCACAAAATACCAAGATACCCTAATTTGGGAAAATTTACTAAAATGCCCCTGACTTCCAAAATTACCAAAATAACCCCGATTTATGAAATTTTTGCAATACCTTTGATTTAGAAAAATTTTCAAAATAGCCTCGAGTTTTGAAAATTTTAGAATGCTTTTGATTTGTAAAGATTATTTTCGAATTGACCCCGATTAATTACCAAAATACCCCTGTAGGACAAATGACGAAATTACCCCTAGGTTGGGAATGGACAAAGATGCCCATAGTAGTGTGTTGAATGTTGTGAATGAATGAATGTGATTCTCTGAATTAGAATAGAGGACTTGAAACTAAAACTTTGATTGATCGAAAGAATCGTTATTAAACTTCTTTTCATAAAACTGATCGCGGATAAACAGTGGAATAAAGTACTAATCGCGACGTTAGATATGAGTTCTAGTGGATGTGGTCGAGGTAGAATGACAGTATCGGAACCGGTTGGGTCTGGCCATGGTCAGATAATGATGTACTGCCGCCAGTAGTGGGCGCGGAGGATCAGGATCAGACAGGAGGAGATGACGCAGTGTAGCAGGAGGAGCTAATGTGAGCAATGGAGCTCGGAAGTCGGTATCGGAAAGACTTAGGTCGAATGGAGCCGAGGTTTTTAGAGGAGTGTCTGGGGTGGCTCCGAACGTGGCGGAGTACTGGCTAGAGGCAGTCGAAGGGATCATGGACGATTTGGACTGCACTGCTGAGGAAAAGCTGAAAGGTGCTGTTTCGCTGCTTCGGTATGAGGCTTATCGGTGGTGGCTCATTGTCAGACAAGGTACCCCAGCGGATCAAGTGGATTGGGGATATTTCAAGGCTAAGTTTGAAGGGAAGTATGTTGGAGCTAGTTACCTAGACTCGCAGAGGAAGGCATTTCTAAACTTGGTACAAGGAAGTAAGTCGGTAGCAGAGTACGAAGCGGAATTTCTGCGGTTAAGTCAGTATGCTAAGAGGATCGTGGCTACTGATTACGAGAGGTGTGTCCGATTTGAAGATGGATTGCGAGATGAGCTGTGGGTGCTGATTGCTCCGCAGAGAGAAAGGGATTTTGCTATTCTAGTGGAGAAAGCTCGGATCGCTGAAGAAGTTAAGAGGACTGAGAGACAGAACCGAGAAAAGATTAGGAACCGGAATAAGAGGAATTTTGGATCGTCAGAATCATCTGGAGATTTTCAGAAAAGGCCAAGGATTGAGAATTCTGTACGTGCACCTGTACCAGTTGCTGAGAATCAGAGTTGTCCATGTGCTCAGTGTGGGAGAGCTCATGTAGGAGAGTGCTGGGGAAATAGTAAGGAATGTTTCTGGTGTGGGTCTAAGGCTCATTTGGTTAGGAAGTGTCCTCAAGTGATGGATAGGGCTCGGACAGTAGGCCAAGGTTTTGTGCAGCTTGGCAGAAATGGTCAGCAGGTGACAAGGAGTCGTGGTCTGAACCATGGAAGGAATGGTTTTGGCCGAGGTCGTGGAACACCAAGCAGAGGTGCTGAAGGTTCAGATGTGAGACGATCAAGGTCGGGTTAGGCGGCCAGTCGCCGCAAGGAGGAAGATGTGCCAGATATGATATCGAGTACGTTCCTTATTTCTAGAATGTCCGTTATTGCCTTGTTTGTTATAGAGTTAGTTCGTTCTTATATTCTTAGTGAAGTGTAGGGAACCTTGACTGTGAACTTTGAGATTGTGCATAGGAAGTGTGTTGGTTTTATTGAGATCAGAGTGCGCAGCAGTAGCGTAGTGTGGTGAGTTAGGATGTACGATTGTTTGTTAGCAAGTATGAAACACCCCAAACTCGGCCCACGAGCCTCGACCAGGTCTGGTATGTTCCTCGAGTAAAGCAGTTCAAAACTTGGATGTTACTTTGGAAAACTTGGATGTTTTTGAATAAAATTTGTTTTGTGTTGGGTTCGAATTGAAAAGTCTAAGTTTTATTAAAGTTTTAATTTCGTATTTAAAAATCATAAATTAGAAGTATTGCCGAATTTGTGATAAGTTATCAAAACATTTAGAATTTATTTATTTTTGAAAATATTACTTAAACTTTGAATTGATAAAAATTGTATCATACCGAAATAAATAACATGGATGCATAAACTAGTTCAATACTACTGGCCTTATTACATCAAAAACAAATCCCGAATAAATATAAAAAAAAAATGCTTAGAAATAAAATAGTCCAAAATAACTTCTGAGCTGAGCATGGCCACCACTAAGTTCCTGCCGACCCGGTCCGTCACTGAGCGTCACCTGAAAAATATTCCCACAACGGGGTGAGTCAAACAGACTCAGTGTATAACCACCAACACTAAGTCCCAACAGTTATGGCATATCAAATCATACATATTCATATAGCACATATAGATAATGATGCATTCCCGAACCCAAACCTAGATACCATCCGCTACACATCACCCGTACCAACCATCACACCGTGGGGACTACTAAGTCAACCCTCTATCCACTACACACCATCAAAGGCAGTCGCTGCAGACGACGTGCTCATCGCCCTTATAAATATTGTGGCAGAGCCACCAGATGATGATACGTGACATAAGTCACCACATTCAAATATTTGTGACATAAGTCACTACATTCAGATTTTGGTGACATAAGTCACTACATTCAGATATTGTGGTAAAGACCACCAGATCACTTCCCCTTTTCATATTCACCCATATGCCCCATGTCATTCAAATCATGCAAATATCATGCCTTAAGCCTTATTTCACATTCTTATCAATATTCACACATGTGCCATATATTATACTCATAGTAGGAGTAGGTAAACGTACCTGAGTACTTTGTACCATTGCATGGTACTTTAGCCATATTCTTACACTTTCATATTAACACATTTATTAAACATAACCATAAAATTTATCAAGGCATAGTGTGGGGTACACACCTGATTTACTTAGCGAGTTCACTGAAATCCCGAAAATCCCGATCTAACGCTTTAGATCCTTAAGTTCCTATATTCGGCCAATACTAGGCGTATTAGCAAAACTTATTCGGCTATAACCAAATCCCGAAGGATTATTGCAACCAAAATCTTACCTTGATGCCGATTGAATTAAAAATCAAATCCCGAAACTTTGTGATGTTCACCCTTGCAATCGGCTAGCCACCAAAACCCTTAACTAGTTAGTTTTCAGCTTTTGAACAAATAAGAAACATAGCCAAATTACTAAATAGGGCCTTGGCCGAATGTGCATAGCTACTTACCCTAAGAATCTTAAATCCCAGAATTAATCCTTGGTTATGGTATCTGTCGAAATCCCTATAGACACGTGTTAGTTCAATTTCTAACATTTACTCACAACAAATGGCCCTTGGCCGATTAGTATATTCACTTACCTTAAATCCTTGAAATCCCGAAACCTTCCTCCTTTGCAGTCGACGATAGGCCAAATCCCGAATGACCCTTCATAGTTTCGACCATAGAATGTTATTGGGATTAGATTCAAACTTTCGGCTAAAAGAAGAAGGAATGGAAATTGATTAACATTCATTCTTACCCTTAATGCTGTAGTCGACAACACCTTTGCCTGACACCACAAGGAGGTTCGGCTTTGTAGACTAAATAGTGATCAAAAGAATTCGGCTTTTGGGATTTAATGGAGTAATCGGCTAGGGGTTCACTTTGAGTATTCGGCTTTGAGTGAATTTGCAAAAGATGAAGAAGATTGATGATGGAGATTCGGCTAGAACACAAGGTATTTCGGCTTTGAGAGAATAAAAGAAAACAGAGGATAATTGCTAGAGAATTCGGCAGAGTGCACAAAAGAAAAGAAAGAATGAAGAATGGCCTTATTTTCCCCTCTTTGCCGAAATTACTACCCCAAGAATCCCCTATTCGGCCAACTCCCCCTCTCACTATCAAATCCTTGTTTTTCTCTTTATCTCTTCATTATCACATCTTCTTTTCCATTAATCCTTACCTTAAATAATTATCCCCATTTATCTCATAAAATAAAAGGATTTAAGCTTCTAGAATATAGCCTAAGTGCCGTCCATTGCTACTCTTTTTGCCGAAAAATATAAGTCCCAAAATGTTGCTTGTGCCGCTCGAACTCAAGACCTCTTTGCACTGCATATGGCGTCACTGGGCTTTAAGTGGCGCCTTGCAGCCACTTTACCAAGCCCATTTCCATGTCATATTTTCCCTACTATTTCTCTTAAGGCCTACTCTGCCTAGCTTCCTCTTTTAAACTTAAAATCAAATAATTTTTAAGCTATTCCCCTACACACTAAGGTTCACAAAATTCATGATACACATTCACAACACACCTAAGCATACTATTTCATATAATTAAGCAATAATGCATAAGCCATAAATCCCAGATGTTACAGTTCTACCCCTAAAATAATTTCGTCCTCGAAATTACCTGGCTGAAATAAGTGAGGGTATTGCTGTCGCATTGCCTCTTCTGGCTCCCACGAAGCTTCTTCCGATCCATGATTACGCCATAACACTTTGACTAGAGGAACTGACTTCCTCCGCAACACTTTCACATCTCGTTCCAAAATTTGAATCGGCTACTCGTCGTAGGACAAGTCTGGCGTTAGCTCCACCTCTTCAACCGGTACTACATGAGATGGATCCGATCGATAACAACGTAGCATGGAAACATGAAATACGTCGTGCATCTGCTTCAACTCCGGTGGCAACTCTAACCGGTATGCCACTGGTCCAACTCGCTTCAGTAGCCGATAAGGTCCTATAAACCTTGGACTTAACTTTCCTTTGTGACCAAATCTCATTACCTTCTTCCAAGGCGACACTTTAAGAAACACTTGATCTCCCACATCAAATTCTATTTCCTTTCGCTTGAGATCCGCGTACGACTTCTGTCTATCAGATGCTTCCTTCAATCGTGCTCGAATTACCTCAACCTTCTCCTCGGATTCTGCCACAATCTCTGGACCCAAAACTCGACGTTCCCCTAATTCTGTCCAATACGTAGGAGTGCGACACTTCCGTCCATACAGTGATTCATACATGTTGTTGTATGCAAATTCCGCTAACGGCAAATATTCTTCCCAACTTCCTCTGAAGTCTATCACACAACCTCGCAACATATCCTCTAACACTTGGATTACTCGTTCAGACTGACCGTCTGACTGCGAATGAAAAGCCGTAGTGAAATCCAATCTGGTGCCTAAAGCTTGATGTAGTGCTTTCCAAAACTGAGAAGTAAACCTTGGGTCCTTATCCGAAATGATTGATACCGTAACTCCATGCAAACTTACAATTTCTGCCACATACAGCCTCGCCAACTTCTGCAAAGAATAATCAACCTGTACTGGAATGAAATGCGCGGACTTTGTCAATCGATCCACTATCACCCATACCGAGTCCTTCTTAGTAGGCGTAAAGGGAAACCCACTAACGAAGTCCATGGTGATTCTCTCCCACTTCCACTGCGGAATCTTTATTGGTTGAAGCAATCCTGACGGAACTTGGTGTTCAGCCTTAACTTGCTGACATGTTAAGCACTTCCCTACGAATTCGGTAACTTCCTTCTTAAGACCAGGCCACCAAAACTGTTCCCTTAGATCTCGGTACAACTTACTACCTCCAGGATGCATAGCGTTAGGGCTACTATGCGATTCCTGAAGAATCCTCTGCCTTAACTCCTTATTCTTCGGCATACAGACTTTACCCTTGAAACACAATACTCCCTCGTCATTAATACCATAATCTTCCAACTCCTCATTCCGTACTTGTTGTAGCTTAGCACTTAACTCATCATCCATTAACTGACTTTCCTTCACTTCATTCAACCATGTCGATTTTACTTGCAATTCTGCCAGCAGCTTCCATCAGCATACAAGCTCAGATGTGCAAACATCACCCTCAAATCCGACACAACCTTCTGACTTAAGGCATCAGCCACTACATTTGCCTTGCCCAGATGATACTCTATCAAACAATCGTAGTCCTTCAGTAACTCAACCCACCTTCGCTTCTTAGGTTCAACTCCTTCTGAGTCAACAGATACTTAAGGCTCTTGTGGTCTGTGTAGATCATTAACTTTTCTCCATAAAGATAGTGCCTCCACACCTTAAGAGCAAAGACCACTGCCGCCAATTCCAAATCATGAGTCGGGTAGTTAACCTCGTGTGGCCTTAATTGTCGAGATGCATAAGCGACTACTTTCCCGTCTTGCATCAGAACACATCCTACACCGGTATGAGAAGCGTCACAATACACCACAAAATCCTGCCCTGCCTCCGGCTAAATCAAAATCGGAGCTTCAGTCAAAACCCTCTTAAGCTTTTCAAAGCTCTCCTGTTGCTTATTCGTCCATACGAAAGGTACCTCCTTTCTCAACAACTTCGTCAAAGGTGAGGCTATCGATGAGAATCCTTCTACAAACCTTCTGTAGTAGCCCGCCAATCCCAAGAAACTACGAACCTGAGCCACCGACTTAGGTGGTTTCCAATCTAACACCGCCTCAATCTTCCTAGGATCCACCCTTATTCCTTCTCTAGACACTACATGTCCTAAGAACGCCACTTCCTTGAGCCAAAATTCACACTTGCTGAATTTGGCATAGAGCTTCTTCTCCCTTAACACTTGCAACACTATTCGAAGATGCTCATCATGTTCCTCCTCAGACTTGGAATACACCAGAATGTCGTCGATGAACACAACGACGAACCTATCCAAGTAAGGTTGAAAAACCCGGTTCAACATATCCATAAATGCAGCTGGGGCGTTCGTCAAACCAAACGGCATTACTACGAACTCAAAATGCCTATACCTTGTCCGAAAAACTGTCTTATGGATATCCACTTCATTCACCTTAAGCTGATGATATCCAGACCTTAGATCTATCTTCGAGAAAACCGCTGCCCCCTTAAGCTGATCGAACAAGTCGTCAATCCTCGGCAAAGGGTACTTGTTCTTGATAGTTAGCTTATTCAACTGACGATAATCTATGCACATACGCATAATTTCGTCCTTCTTCTTCACAAACAAGACCGGTGCTCCCCACGGAGACACACTGGGTCGAATAAACCCACAATCAAGCAACTCTTGGATCTGAGCCTTGAGCTCAACCAACTCCTTGGGTGCCATTCTGTACGGGGTAATTGACACAGAAGCTGTACCAGGTAGCAAATCAATTCCGAACTCTACTTCCCTATCCGGGGGTATTCCAGGTAACTCCTCCGAGAAGACATCCACAAATTCCCTTACGTTTCTAACTCCACCAACCCCTCCTTCTTTCGTATCCAATGCACAAACAAAGGCCAAAAATAACTTACACCCTTTCCGAACCATCTTATCCGCCTTTAATGCTGAAACTACGTTAGACAAGTAGTTTCTTCTTTCTCCTATCATAACTACTTCCTCATCCTCTGGGGTCTTTAACTCCATTCGCTTAGCGGCACAATCCAATATAGCTCGATGCTCCACTAGCCAGTCCATGCCAAGTATGAGATCGAATTCTCCAAAAGGTAGTTCCATTAAGTCGGCAGGGAATACTGCACCTTGAATCTCTAAAGGTACTTTCCGAAACATCTTATTCACCACTACAGTTTGACCTAATGGGCTTACTACAGTCGTCTCCCTATTAGATAGTTCAGAGGCTATGTCTAGAGTTTCAACTACTCTACATGCAACATAAGAATGGGTCGAGCCCACATCAATCAAAGCAAAGTAAGGCTTGCCAAATATAAGGAACGTACCGGTTATGACGTCTGGTGCGTCTCCATCTTCCCTACGGCGAACTGCATATACCAAGCCCGGCTGTCTTGCTTCTGTATTACCAACACCTCTGCCAGGTGTTCCACGTCCTCTTCCAGCACCGTTACCTCTGCCATTCGGTCCACGACCTCGCTGAGGCTGCTGTCCACCTCTACCAGCCTGATTATAACCCTGACCCGCTGGTCGATTCCCATCCGGTCTCATAGGACAGTCCTTAATCATATGATCCTTAGATTCACACTTAAAACATCCTCCCGTCTTCTTCCAACACTCTCCTAAGTGCTTCTTCCCACACTGATCACAAGTACGATATGCCCTCCTGTAACAGCTTGCTGGCCTCGCGGCCCATCAACTCTAGGCCTCTTTTGGACATTCCCAGTGTAACATCCCGAAATTGGGCCTAGTAGGATTGGGCCAATTGGACCTTGGGCTTTAGGAAAAAAAATTTGAGTATCATCTTGTTATTTGTGTTAGTTCAAGTATGATTTTTATTGTGTGCTTAGTATAGTTTTGTGAAGGTTTGGAATTATTAGCTAAGCTAGAATAATTTTTTTAGTTTGAAGAAATTAGTGAAGTGGATTAGGTGATCCTGACACTTAAGTTAATTTAAGTGTCTAATTCTAGCACATGAGGAGTTAGTGGCAAGGTGGTTATGGCACATGGATGGTTGCTTGAGGGAAGTGGTTCGAGTTGCATGGATTGCAATTGGAAGACTTTATTTTTATGCACCTTACATTAAGTGTTGTTCAAACTATTCATATGGTAAGTTGAATAATAGTTTAGGAAAGCTTGTATTTTGGGATAAGAATCTTAAGAATTAAGGAATGATGGGGGGACAAAAGGCTTGAATGTTGGAGAGTGTTTTGGAAACTCTTCTATGGTCATTAGTCCATGAATGTGGACGGCATGGGTGTCTAGGGGGTGGCCGAATGTTGATAGGATGTTTGGGGGGGGATTAGTTGGTCAATTCTTGCATTTTGTGCATCTTTTGCATTTTTTTCTTTTCCTCTCCAAAATCTTCCTCCTTAGCCGATTGTGTCTTGGGCATTAGGTACAATTTTGTTTTAGTTTTGGCATTGTTTTCTTGTTTTGTTTCAAAGCCGAAAAGACCATTGTGGTTTGCCGAATTTTCTCTTAGGCATTTGGCCAAATATTCATTTGAGTCTCTCTCATATTTTATTTAATTTGTAGCCTAAAACCAACCCTTTTCCTTTCATCTCTTTCTTCATCTTTAGTGGTTGGCCGAATCTTCCTTCTCCCTATTTCTCTTTTTCTTTCTTCCACTTTTGCTCAAAACCAAAAACATTCCTCTCCCATTCCAATTTCTTTCTTTTTCTTCCTTTTCCTTTCTCTTTCTCCACTCTAGCCGAATCCTTTTTGTTATTACAAATCAACCATAGCTGAAATTCCCTTCACCATTTAACCATATTGCCGAAACTTCCCATTCTCTTTTTGATTTGTCTTGGCCGAAAATCAACAAGGGTAGGTCTTCATTTGGTTTTCTTCAATCGGTTTTGGAAGGGGACTCCTCGGGATTTTGGAAGTAATCGACTCAAGTCTTAATTCTCTGACAATCGTTTTGGGTAAGTTAATAGGTAAGATTTAGTATTTCGTACGATAACCTTTTGGGATGTGTTGGTGTGGCCGAATGGCCTTGTTTATAGTTTTGTGGTTTGGCCGAATGTAGGACAAGGAGATCGAGTGCTGTAGATCGGGTCTTCGGGATTTAGTGCTTGCGTTAGTGACAGGCGTGTACCTTACACACTTTATAACTCGATAATATATATACATAAATATACTAATCATGTTATTAAAGCCGAAAACTGTGAGATCTTGATATGATACTTTGATGGTTATGAGCAAGGATTCGGGTAAGTCCGTTTCGATATGATGTTGATATATGTTGTTTAATATCATGATCTACGATATATTTGTTATATGTTCATATTAGAGCATGATGGCATGATTTGCATAATAATTGCATGGTTATGGGTGATATGAGAGGAGGGGGAAGGATTTGATATCCATGTCTTTGGGACACCAGAGGTTTGGCACCTCCAGTGGTTTCGTACCACAGATTATTTCGTGTCTTTGGGACACCAGAGGTTTGGCACCTCATAGCGACTCGTCCCAGTGGCTTAGCACCACAGTGGGTTGGCCCTACAGTTGATATATCGGGATCGTTGCCAGTGATTTGGTATCACACGTGGGTTGGCCCCACACTTGGATCGTTGATATTTTGTGTCTTTGGGACATCAGAGGTTTGGCACCTCATAGCTACTCGTCCCAGTGGCTTAGTACCACCGTGGGTTGGCCCCACTTTTGATATATTGGGATCGTCGCCAGTGATTTGGTATCACACGTGGGTTGGCCCCACAACTTGATTATTTGTGACTTTGGGTCACCAGTGGTTTGGCACCACATTATTGGATATCGTGACTTTGGGTCACCAATGGTTTGGCACCACACGGGGTAGAAAAGGAGTTATTGATGGCTAGGTTGGGTGCATTATATATATATATATTGCTTGATTATGAATTGTGTAAGAATGTTGCATTAACTGGGGGAAGGATTTATGCACTGAGTCTTGGTGACTCACCTTCTCCCTTATCTTTTCAGGTATGAGGAGCCAGATGAACTCGAGGAGGCCATGCAATAAAAATTCGGTTTTATAAGAACTTCGATTTGGGTACTTTATTTTATCTTAATTTAGTTTTCATCTTTATTTGGATTTGTAATAAGGCCTTTTTAAATTATGTTTTGGATCATTTATATGTTTTGGACTTGTTTTAAATATGGCTTATAATTTACATGGTTGATATATATATATATATATATTAATTTGAGCACAAAGTTTTCTAAACTATAAAAATGCAATGGTTTTCAAAATCTTACCATCGGGTAATATAAATCATTTGATAGTAAAATTACAACTTAAGTGTTTTCGACAACCTGAATGATCTCCAAATTTAAGTTTCTACACTTGAAATGCAAACGGTTTTCTATGTAATCATTCGGGTTTTCTTAAAATGACATAAATGTTTTCTAACCTATTGATCAACAACTAAATATGAAAAAAAATTATTTACGGGATTTCAAAGTAAACTATCAGTTTTTAACTAATTATGCGCCTGGCTTCTAAAATTTAAATCGGTAATTAGATTTAGTTCAAAACGTTTTCCCCTGTGACATGCCAGATTCGGTCGTGGCGTGTTGATCGGGTTTGGGGTGTTACACCCAGATGACCCTGATGGCCCAAAACCTCTCTTTTGCCTATTCCGATCAGTGTTCTGCCTCACAGAGTCCTTAATTCCTTTAGCGACCTTAGCCTTCTCTACCAACACAGCAAATTCCCGCTCTTGTTGCGGAGCTATGAATAACCTCAGATCATCCCTCAGTCCGTCCTCAAACAGAACACACGCTCATGCTCAGTAGCCACGATTCCTCGAGCATATCGGCTCAATCTTAGAAATTCATCCTCGTATTCCGCCACGGACTTGTTCCCTTGAACCAGCCCCAGAAATGCCTTCCTTTGCGCATCAATGTAATGAGTACCAACATACTTCTTGATATGCCATGACATTGGGCTAATATAATACTGTGGGCTTAGGCACAGTTATCGTGGTAAGGGGAATTACACGCTGAGTCTCGATGACTCACCCACTCTTTTTAAATGTTTCAGGTAATCATTAGATCGCGGATTTGGGGAGCCGAGGCAGACTTGTGGTGGCCCTGCAATGTTTTTCCGTAAACTCGTTTCTTTTATTTAAACTTACTATTAATTTTGGGATTCTGTTATGTAATAAGGCCTTTGGTATTTTATTTGGTTTTAGTTTTCAATTTGGTTACTGTTTATTATTAAATGTTCAATATGGAATTTTCCTAAAATGATAATAAACCGTTTTTATTGAAAATTCTTAAACTCGATTTTCACAACAAATACAATTTTATTCAAATTAATAACAACTTTGTAAAATGGGCATTGAATGAATCGGCTTTTACAAACAAACCACAAAACGCGGAGTTTCAAAAAGAATACAAACGTTTTAACGAACGCACAGTTTTTTTAGACATTCCTTTCATGTGACATGCCAGATCCGGTCGTAACGTCTAGGCTGGGTTTGGGGTGTTACAATTATGGTATCAGAGCCTAGGTTCAAAAACTCAGCTGTGGGTTTGGGTTCAAAAATGTTTTCAAAGGGTTGTTTAGAAAATGATTTAGAAAAATCTCTTTTCTTGAAGTATGGCACCCGAGTTTCCGGCACCAAATCCGTAGGTTTCCTTTTTGCTATATTCTGCTGAATGATTGTATTTATTCTACGATGTGTGGATGTGATGCTTGAATATAAGAGTTGTATATATATATGGGAAAAATATCCGTTTGCTCCGGTGTTAGATAGTTGGTTCTGTGAAGGGGTTCCAAGATTTAGTTAGAAAGGGTATTAGTGTTATTAGAATCAGAGTGCGCAGCGTGGGCGTAGTTTGTAAGTTAGGATGTACGACTGTTAGTTAGTTGGAAATTTCGAGGACGAAATTTCTTTAAGGAGGGTAGATTTGTAACATCCTGAAATTGGGCCTAGTAGGATTGGGCCCAATGGGCCTTATGTGTAGTAGCGTTTAAAATTTTAGAGAACGATATTAATGCAAGTTAGACTTATAAGGTAAGTGATTTTGGAAGGTTAGAGGGCTTCTAGAAAGTCCCGGGATCAAATTTAGGCTTTATGGAAATTTTGGTTTTAGGCAGAAAAAACCCTAGAAGTTGGCAGGTAGGCCTTAAGAATAAAAATTGGAGGAAAATGACACAAGTGGAGTGTGTGGTGTAGTGGCAAAGTGACGCCACATAAGAGACAAGGGGTGACGCCATAAGGAAGGTGGTCTAAGGTTCAAGTCTTGGCTTTTGCATTTTGGTTTCTTTTTACTTGGATCTTAAAATTTGGGCCATAGTTTATATTTAGTTGTGCATGATTTAAGACACAAGAGGAGCTTGTGGCCAAGTGGTTAGCAGCGTGGATTATGCTACAATGGAGCCTGGGTTCGAATCTCATGAGAAGTAATGGAGTATTTATTTTGAGGATTGGACGGCAAGAGTTTCAGTTGAATTTAAACTCTACTGGCGAAGGGATCCCACATCGGAAAGACACAAAGAATGAAGGTGAAGAGCTAGCTATATAAAGAGCATCCTAGGAGGAGAGTAAACACATCTTGGAGGGCGTTTGGGCACAGGAGTGGTCGCGGTGCGGTTTAGCACCAGAGTCCTATCAGGTGTGTACTTCTCTACTCTAGTTGTAGAGTGGCAAATGTCGAAGTGCCGGTCACGACAATAGTAGCCACACGAGCGTGCGAGCGCACGTGTGGGGCTTCGACGCGATAGTTGAGGCCATCAGTAGTATTCTTGTAGGTTGGGGCTGCTTGGGCCACGATGGACCGAAATGGGCCCAATGGGCCTATTGGCCAATATGAGTAAATTGTATGATGATATAGTATATAGTGAACTAGACTAGGTGGAACTTATATACGTGGCTAGATTTGTGCTAGGTGGGCCACACGAGCGTGTAGGTCCGAATGGGCCGAAATCGGGTTTTAGGCCCAATAGTCCGGTAAGGACCGAAAATGGTAGCTGAGTCGCTCGGGGTGACATTAGGCCTTCGGAAAGGCCATTGCAGGTGCGAATTTACGTTAATACCCTTGGTAGGTAAAATTACTGTTATACCCTTAGAGGTTGGTTAGCTTGATTATGTTGTATATTATTATACTGATTATGATGGTAATTCGTTTCATACGTTGTCTGATATGTTCATAATGATTACATTGTCATTTCATCATAAATTGTATGTTGCATGGGCATGAGGGTGATAATGTAAAGGGGAAGTCTTCCGGTGGTTTTACCACATTATTCGGTGACTCATGTCACAATGTTATGATTCGGTGACGTTGTCACATTATCCGGTGGCTATGCCACGTATTAAGGGCGATGACCAGTTGACTGCAACGACTGCCTTCGAGGGTGTGTAGCAGATGGAGGGTTGATTTAGTAATCCCCTGGTGTGTGCGGCAGGATACGGGGGTGTGTAGCGGATGGACACTAGGTTGGGTTGGGGTTCATTTTGCATAATCATGTGTGGTATGTGGATTTATGTGGATTTGGGGCCAAGCCCATTTGTGGAATCGTGTGGATTAATTGCATTGCACTCATTCTTGATATGCCATGACATTGGGCTAATATAGTACTGTGGGCCTAGGCCTAGTTATCGTGGTAAGGGGAATTACACGCTGAGTCTCGATGAGTCACCCCCTCTTTTTAAATGTTTTAGGTAATCATTAGATCGCGGATTTGGGGAGCCGAGGCAGACTTGTGGTGGCCCTACAATGTTTTTCCATAAACTCATTTCTTTTATTTAAACTTACTATTAATTTTGGGATTTTGTTATGTAATAAGGCCTTTGGTATTTTATTTGGTTTTAGTTTTCAATTTGGTTACTGTTTATTATTAAATGTTCAATATGGAATTTTCCTAAAATGATAATAAACCGTTTTTATTGAAAATTCTTAAACTCGATTTTCACAACAAATACAATTTTATTCAAATTAATAACAACTTTGTAAAATGGGCATTGAATGAATCGGCTTTTATAAACAAACCACAAAACGCGGAGTTTCAAAAAGAATACGAACTTTTTAACGAACGTACAGTTTTTTTAGTCATTCCTTTCATGTGACACGCCAGATCCGGTCGTAACGTCTAGGCTGGGTTTGGGGTGTTACACAACTTATCCTCTAACACGTCACTTGATTGCAACATAAAATATTATAAGTTATGACACAATAGCGGAATTAACTTAATCTGAGCATAAAAAAACATGCGAGCTTGCGAAAAAATAAGGAAAAAGGTTCACATGTGAAATAGTATAAAGACTTAAGTGTTCACATACATCAAGTAACATATGTTCACTGATCAGCATTCAACATGAGTTCGCAACACGCTCAGTATGAGTTCGCACAACAACATAAGTTTGCATATAGTAGTATAGGTTTGCTAAATACCAATAGTATGCATAGTAACTAAATTCACAATGTGAAGTATAGTTTCTCAAACAAACAAACTTTGAAACAAGAGGTATCATATGTAACACCCTAAACTCGGCCTAGAAGTTAGGCCCGAATCTGGAATGTCACATTAAATGCGCACTTCAAAACAATTTACTATTTAACCATCTAAGGCCCAAAAGCCCAAAACAAAAGTTTATTTCGAAAACCATATTAACACTTTAATAATTTTATGAAATTTCTTAAGTGGGAGTTACATGGCCTTATTACAATCCAATGGCAAAAAAAAAAAGTATTTAAAATAAATTTATTGAAGAAAATAAAACATTTGATCAGCTTGTAGTGTGGTCATCTCTGAGTCCTCTCCCACGTCGAGTCGTCTATTCAGGATTACCTGAAACATTAAATTAAATGGTGCGAGTTTCGAAACTCAGTGTGTACAACCCTTGGCAATCAAATCATGTACAAATATTCACATTGGGCCTAAGCCCTATCAATATCGGTGGTCTTGGGCCTTAGCCCACCTTGACCTCATATCATATCATATCGCATCGTATACGAACAAGATAATGGAAAACCCATCCCAAAAGTCCATCTGCTACACACACCATTTCCCTTCTAACCTTATGACTCTTGTGGGGAATTCTAGCTCAACCCACCCCTCCGCTACACACCAAGGGTAGTCCGGTTGCGGTACTACCGAACATTGTAGCAAAGCTGCTAATCATATATTGGGCTTAAAGCCTTCAGTGATTCCATACCATACAGCCATGCGATCTCGGATCCATACCATACGGCCATGCGACCCTCAAATCTTCCTCCGTACCATAATTCCCACCCATATGCATCCTAAGCAGAATATCATATGAATGCATCAAACACACAAGTAACATCCATAAACTTATATTCTTCACGTAAGGGTATTTTTGTCATTTCACTACACAGGGGTATTTTCGTAATTCTACCCTACAGAGGTATTTTGGTAATTTTGCAAAATAGGGGTATTTTGGTATTTTTTTTTTTAAAATAGGGTAGTTTGGGTAATTTTACAAAACATGGGTATTTTGATAATTTACAAATCTAGGGGTATTTTAGTAATTTATGAATATAGGGGTATTTTAGTATTTTTTTTAAATATAAGGGTAATTGGTCCCTCTCGGGTTTTAGTTATGAACTTTGGCCCATCAACAAGTCCTCGCGACTAAAGTGTACAGACACTACGTACCAGGTAGGATTCCAGAGAATATGAGGTGGGCCACTAGGACCGCTTAAGTACCAAGCTCTCCCTAGATCCAATCCTAGACATGCGTATGCCTGTTGCCACACCCTAACCCAACGACTTGTTTACAAACATGTTTAATTAGATTAAGTCTTATGAAATTGAAGAGTTGTTCAAACTAAGCCTAAGTCCATAAATCCTAGCATTTTTGTCTATGTCCCCATAAAGCCTATCAAACCCAAATTACAACCTTAAGGCCCATTAGGCCCAAATCTTATCATATGGCATACTAGGCCCAAAACAAATCCAAATTGTGTATCATGCGTGACTAACTAAATACGTTTAACAAACCAAACCATTTCATCAAACGTAGCCTCAGGGCCTACCGGGCCCATTTAGCCACTTTCGGCTTTTCGGCATTGTCGATATCGTGTGTGTAATGTTTGTACACACCTGGTAACCTCGCGTGTTCCAAACCCCTTAGTCACGAACCTACAATTGACATTACTCGTGATTAACCAAAGCTTTAACATACTCTAACTAAAAACTGAAACCTCACCATACCCTTACCGTGTACCTCACGTTCTAGTAGCCCTTCCTTTGCTACTATTGGCAATTATCCTCTAGATCTGCACCCAAACACCTATATCGTCAAAACCAAGTGACCCATATTGATCATAAGTCACCCCTACAAGGCACAATAGATTCGGTCACTTATTAAAACTCTAACTGAATCAAGAATACTTACTGCCTTGATAACAATCCTTACCTACCGCGCTTGCGATTGCTGAGCCTCACCCTTGTTAGTACATGGTAACGGCAAAGAGGAGTTAGATAGCCCTTCAGCTTTTAATAAAACACACTAAAAATTCAACTAAGCTCTTACAGAAATCTTCCTTTGATCCTGCGGCTTAAGTCCGCCTTTTGAGACTAGTAAGGTGACAGAGGCAATTCAGCAACACTAGAGGGAATAATAAATAAAAGTGATTTGGCTAGAACCGAGTGGTGAACCAAAAGGGAATTTGAGGAGGGAGGATATGAAGGATTCGGCTTTGGCACACTTAGAGAAAACAAAATGTCTGCCTCTCACAAGTGAAGAAATTCGGCTAGCAGGAGAGCAAAAATTTGGCATTAACATAGGAATTTAATTTGGCACTCATATATATAGCCCCTAGCCAAACTTCCCTTCCCTCAGAGTCCAATTCGGCACCACTATATCCACCTCCCAATCCCTATCTTTTCTCTCTTATCTGCACCTTAAATTTCTCTCTTGAACACTCTCTTTCAGAGTCCCTTCTAACGCCAACTCCTTCTGTTCAGGCACAAAAATAAAACTCCTTAATTTTCCCTCCTAAGCCTCGAACCTTGGACCTCCTTAACTGCTTAACACGCCAGCTCATAGCCCCTATATGACGCCACTTTCCACTGGACTACAAGCCCATCTGTGTCCCTTTTCCTCTCTTAACCTGCTTATGAGGCCTCCTACCTGAGACTATGGTGAATTAAGTAAGAAAGAATAAATTTTCCCTATGGTCACCCCTAACTCTAAGGCCTCAAGTAATCCCGATACTATCTTAATAATATTATTCAAAGTGCTATACATACTTCGGCACAAAAATTAGGGTTTCGGGATTTTTAGGGCATTACAATTCTACCCCTCTTAAAAAAATTTCAGCCTCGAAATTTACCTGTTTGAAATAAGTGAGGGTATTGTCGACGCATTGCCTCCTCAGGTTCCCAAGTAGCCTCCTGAGCATTATGGTTACGCCAAAGCACCTTGACTAAAGGAACGAACTTCCTTCTTAGTACCTTGACATCTTGATCAATTATCTGAACCGGGTCCTCCTCAAAAGTTAGATCTAGTCTAACCTCGATCTCCTCGACTAACACAATGTGCGAAGGGTCTAAGCGATAATGCCTTAGCATTGAAACATGGAACACATCGTGTATTTGGCTCAATTCCGAAGGCAATTCCAGCTGGTAGGCAACTGGCCCAATTCGCTTCAGCACTCGGTAAGGCCTAATGAACCTTGGGCTTAACTTGCCCTTCCGACCAAACCTTGTCACCTTCTTCTAAGGGGAAACCTTGGGAAAGACCATGTCCCCTATAGCATATTCGATCTCTCTTCGCTTGAGGTCAGCATACGGCTTTTGCCTATCTGTTGCCTTCTTCAACCAATCCCTAATCAACTTTACCTTATCTTCTGTGTCTGCTACCAACTCCGGACCCAAAATTCGTCGCTCCCCCAACTCAGTCCAACAAGTCGGAGTACGACATCTTCGTCCATACAGTGCTTCATAAGGTGCCATTCCAATACTTGCCTAATAACTATTGTTATACGTGAATTCAGCGAACGGCAAGTAATCCTCCCAACTTCCTCGAAACTCAATCACACACCCTCTAAGCATATCTTCCAAGACTTGAATTACCCTTTCCGACTGACCATCAGCCTGAGGGTGAAATGCCGTACTGAATCCAACCTCGTACCTAGCGCTTCATGCAACTTCTTCCAAAAGCGAGATGTAAACCAAGGATCTCTATCAGATATGATCGAGACCGGAACTCCATGCAACCTCACAATTTCTGCCACATACAACCTCGCCAATTTCTGTAGTGAGTAGTCAGTGCGGACCGGTATAAAATGGGCGGACTTAGTTAACCAATCCACAATGACCCACACAAAGTCTTTCTCAACAGGCGTTAAGGGTAGCCCACTAACGAAATAGATAGTAACCCGCTCCCACTTCCATTGTGGGATCTTAATCGGCTGAAGTAAGCCTGACGACAACTGATGTTCCGCCTTCACTTGCTGACATACCAAACATTTGCTCGTAAACTCCGTAACCTCGCGTTTCAATCCTGTCCACAAATAAGGCTCTCGTAAATCTCGATACATCTTGTTACCTCCAGGATGCATAGTTCCTATGTGCTTCCCATAATATAGTCTTTCTTAGATCTTCATCCCTTGGCACACAAATTCTACCATGAAAACACAATAACCTATCATCATTTATTCCAAAATCCGTCGTTTCCCCTTTCTCAATTTGCTTAAATCGAGAACTCAGAGTTTCATCCAATGACTGTTTAGCTTTAATCTGCTCAACCCATAGTGGCCTCACTTGCAATTCAACTAACAAGCTCCCGTCGTCATAGAGAGTCAACCAAGCGAACATTGCCCTCAAATCTAACATAGTCCTACGACTTAGCGCATCAGCCACCACATTAGCTTTACCAGGGTGATATTCGGTCATGCAATCGTAGTCCTTTAACAGCTCAATCCACCAGCTGTCTCAGGTTCAACTCCTTCTGAGTCAAGAGGTACTTCAGACTCTTGTGATCCGTATAGATGGTGCACTTCTCTCCATACAAGTAATGCCTCCAAATTTTGAGTGTGAAGACTAGTGCTGCTAATTCCAAATCGTGGGTCGGGTAATTTCTTTCATGAGTCGTAAGTTGACATGATGCATAAGCAACCACCTTCCCTTCTTGTATCAAAACACAGCCCAAGCCCACATGTGACGCATCGCTATAAACTGTAAACTCCTTCTCGTGCTCCAGCTGAATTAAAACAAGAGCCTCCGTTAAAACCTTCTTAAGCTTCTCGAAACTTTCCTGTTGTTTATCCGTCCATACAAACGTCACCCCCTTCCGTAGCAGCTTGGTCAAAGGTGTCGCAATTAGGGAAAACCCTTCAACAAACCGCCTATAGTATCTTGCCATGCCTAGAAAACTCCAAATTTCTGACATCGTTTTAGTTCGTTTCCAATCCAACACTGCTTCCACCTTCCGAGGGTCAACTCTAATTCCCTCAGCGGAGACCACATGTCCTAAGAAACTGACTTCCCTTAGCCAGAATTCGCACTTGCTAAACTTAGCATATAATTGCTTCTCCCTTAAAACTTATAACATGATCCGTAAGTGTGCATCGTGATCCACCTCTGTTCTTAAGTATACCGGGATATCATCTATGAAGACTACTACGAATCGGTAAAGATACAGTTGAAAACCCCGGTTTAGGAGATCCGTAAAAGCGGTAGGTGCGTTTGTTAGCCCAAACAACATTACCAAAAACTCGTAATGTCCATAACGAGTTCTGAAGGTTGTCTTATACACATCGGCTTCCTTAACCCTTAGTTGATGGTACCCCAAACGCAAATCAATCTTCGAGAAAACTGAGGCTCCTCTAAGTTGATCGAAAAGGTCCTCTATCCTAGGCAGAGGGTACTTATTCTTAATGGTTAACTTAACTGCCTGTAATCAACGCACATCCTCATGGACCCATCCTTCTTCTTTACGAATAATACTACTGCTCCCCATGGAGACACACTTGGTCTAGTAAACCCACGGTCCAACAGCTCCTGAATCTGGGCCTTCAACTCCACTAGTTCCTTTGGTGCCATCATATAAAGTGCGATAGACACTAGCGCCATACCCGGTAACAACTCTATTCCAAACTCCACCTCCCTATTGGGGGGTAAACCCGACAATTCCTCTAGGAAGACGTTTGGGAACTCCTTTACTGTTTCTAAATCCTTAACAGTAACACTCTTCGATTCTAAATCACTGATATAAGCTAAGTAGGCTTCACAGCCATTCCTTACCAACTTCTCTGCCCTTGAAACTAAAATAACATTCGACAAATAATCACATCATTCCTCGAGCACTGCCACTTCCTCGCCGTCCCCACTTTTTAATACCATTCTCTTCATAGCACAATCTAGGGTTGCTTGGTGCCTCGTTAACCAATCCATGCCCAAAATGAGGTCAAACTCACCAAACGGCAATTCCATCAAATCCGCTAGGAAAATAACTCCTTGAACCATCAATGGTACATTCCTAAACAGTTTACTAACTTTGACCGACTGCCCTAAAGGACTTACTACAGTCATTTCATTCTCAACTATTTCAAAACTCCACCCCTACAGTTTTAGTCCTATTACAAGCAATGTACGAGTGTGTCGACCCACGTCAATAAGCGCAATATAAGGAAGCTCACAAATAAGGAACGTACCCGTTATCACATCTGGTGCATCACCTTCCTCTCTACGATGAGCAGCATAGGCCAACGCTGGCTGTCTTGCTTCTGCTTGAGCTGCACCCCTGCCTGGTGCTCCACGTCCTTGTTCTGCGCCATTACCACCTCTGGCTTGACCAGGACCCCTTGGTGGTTGTTGTCCACCCCTCTAAGGCTGAAAATTGCCTCCGCCATCGACTTGATCCTGATCCAGCCTTCTCAGGCATTGCTAACCCTATGCTCCATCGATCCACAGCCAAAACATGATCCCGTCTTCCTCCAACATTCGTCCGGATGCCTTCTCCCATATTCTACACAACGTGGTACTCCGTTATTAGTAGCAACAACATGGGCTACATCTCTAACCGACCCATTCACTTTGGCCCTCCTCATGGGCCTTTGTCTGGCTCCCATAGGTTCCATATTCTGCTTGTTCTTACCCTTCTCTTTCTCTCGGTTGCAGCGCTCCATGCTTTTTACCTCCTCTTGTATTTTTGCTTTCTCCATCAAAACTGAAAAATCCCGCTCCCTTTGTGGAGCTATTAGCACCCTAAGGCTGTCTCGTAATCCATCCTCGAATTGTACGTACCTTTCATACTCGGTTGCTACTATCCCTTTGGCGTATCGACTGAGGCGCAAAAACTCAGCCTCGTACTCTATTACTGACTTATCTCCCTGAGTTAGATTCAAAAACTCCTTCCTTCGGGCATCCATATAGGCTGCTCCGATGTATTTCCCTTGAAATGCCAACTTGAAGAATTCCCAATTGGTTTGTTCCGGTTGGTTGCCCTCCTTTACAGTCAACCACCACTGATAGGCTTCTTCACTGAGTAGGGATATTACTCCTTTCAACTTTTGTTCAACCGTGCAATCCATGTCATTCATTATTCTTTCAGTAGCTTTCAATCAATACTCCGCCACATTCGGGGCCACACCCGCTACTCCTTTGAAAATCTCAGCCCCATTAGCTCGGAGTCGCTCTACAATCGACCCACGACTCCCTGTACTATTATTGGGCCCAACGACCCTTTCTAAGATTCTCAACATGGCTTGCGATACGGCATCTTCTGTAGTGGTAGCCCGTTCATTTGCTCCTCTTTCAGCTACTGGTGAGGTCGGAGCCTCCCCTACTCCTACATTGGGCATATGGCCGAACTCAGACGATCCTGCCCTAACACCTCCACGGCCTCTGCCACGGCCTCTTCCACCTCGCCTAGTGCTCATCGTTACGTAGTTCTGAAGTAAGAATTTTATGTAATCAGTACTTAGTTCCACTTGTTTAGAACACATGTCTTATGTAAGTAATAACAATTTTCTTAAAGTTATTCTGCGATCGAGAATTCACTACAGGCTTAGGTTCCCTACGGGCTTTAGTCTCTAAAAGCCTGTTTTAAGTAGCCCATTCTATATATAGTTTAGTAATTTAAACAAGTAAACTAACAGAAAATACTTACTTGGCTCGACGTCAAGGGCTCGGTGAACCACACTTTAAGAATCCTGCAAAAACTTTTTAATTTACTTGTTTTAAAACCCAAAACATAAGGCCCATTTCACAGCCCGAGCTTTACAACCAGGCTCTGATACCACTAAATGTAATACCCCAAACCCGACCTAGAAGTTAGGCCCGAATTTGGAATGTCACATTAAAGGTGCACTTCAAAACAATTTACTATTTAACCCATGTGTCCTCCCCGTGGTCGATCCTGACTATACTCCCACGGCCACCAAGCACGCCCGTGTGCCTTGGCCGTGGACTATCCTGACTTGGCCCCCACTGTCAGAACACGCCAGTGTGCCCTGACAGTGGTCGAACCTGCCAAAACCAACACGGTTATCCAACACCCTCGTGCCAAGGCCGTGTACTATAAGGCCATATACTGACTTGCACACACGGTCACTAAGCACACCCGTGTGCCATGGCCGTGTGGCATAAATAGGCCATTTGCAAGGCCAAAATGCCACCCACTTAGGGTCAATTTTACAAGCACAAATGAGCATCATTATACACACACTTTGGCAACCATTTTCTAATATATGATTTATCTATCAATTCATACAATCTCATATTCAAACCTATCCACTTATAAGCTAACATATACAACTTAAACACATTCAATACTAAACATCATTCTTTCCCAATTTCACTAAATCATATAAGCATTTTAACATCACAAAGATCTCCATTCATAACTCACAATCCATATCAAAAGATGCATCATATATATATATCAAAGTCATTCATTCTAGAACTAGCACATATCTAGCCACATCTCATGGCTACTTACAAATCCCAAACATGATTCAAATAACTAGCCTATACATGCCATATTTTAACTATATACATCTTTCCAAAATACCCCAAAATAGATTGCCGATAGTGTGACTAAGATGCTGACGATCCCCTGATCTGAGCTAACATTACTGACACTACAAAGCAGAGAAAAAAATCACACAGTAAGCTTTCCAAAGCTTAGTAAGTTCGAAATACAATACAATTATCTTATCAAATCAAACCAATGCATATAATAAACAATTACATAGATCTATTATCTCATATTCACGCTCTCTCATCCATAGCTAAAATACTCATTTATTCAATCATAGCTTGTTTATACTCATCAACCACAAAGGTTCAACACGTACCTTAGCCACACATAGTTATTAAACCTCCAAGCTATTCAATGTTCGATATTACTTGCAGATCATCCTTAAATTTTCATTCAATTTGATCGCACACTCAGTGCTATATATCCATTCATAGCATATTTGTCATCGCACACTTAGTGCCTATTGTTTTAACAAACTTAAGTAACTGTCGCACACACAGTGCCAAGTCAATAAGCTGTAGCTTTCATATCATCGCACACCCAGTGCCAGTTATTTCTGTTTTGATTTACATTTTTGCACACTTAGTGCCATCAACTAAATCTTGCACATAGCATCTCAATTTCATACACATATACTTATTTATTTCATAATACTAAAATATATCTTAATAACATGTATTGTGTCCAAACTTACCTTGCATATCAAACTATCATTACGGTCGATTAATCGAGCACTTTATCTTTTCCTCGATCTCGATCCGAACTTCTCCACTCTTAGTATATATACATTCAAATTTAATCCATTCAATCATAAAATCATTCATTTTAGTGCAAACACATATTTTGGGCATCTTACAAAATAGCCCTCACATTTTCACATTTTGACACATTAGTCCCTATTTCAAAAAATCATCAAATACACAAAATTTCAATACACATGTGCTTAGCCAAATTCTTCCCATGCTAATACAAGATCTCACATTTTATTACTTCACAATTTAACCCTTCAATTTCTCATTTTCTCAATTAAGCCCAAAATACACAAATTCACCAAAAATCTCAATACAAACTATGTTAATCCAACACCACGTTTTCATATTTTACTATCATCTAGCACATAGCTCAAGCATTCATCAATAGCTCATCACAAAAACATCATCAATTCACAAAATTCCAACATGGTTTAGCTAGAGCATGAAGCAATGATTATAAAAACGTAGAGATTAACAAAAACCGAGCTCAAACATACCTTAAATCAATATGAACAATAGTCAAAATTTTCAAAGCTTAGAACCATTCTTTCACTCTTAATTTCCGGTGGAGCAAAGTTGATAACAATGACCATTTTCCATGTTTTATTATAACATATTAAACATAATTATTAAAGTACAAAATTAACCTTTAACAAAAAAATACACAAAGCATATCATACAAGATCATTCTTGACCATATTCATCCACTATCTACATATTGGCATATTTGCCTCATAAGGCTTCCACAATATAAAGACGTCAACACTTAGGTACTTATAATTCAGCACATAGCTTTTACTTTATACGCGATTAAGTCATTTCTCTTAATTCGGCACACAAACGATCAAATTATCACACAGAATTTTCACACAGACTATGTCACATGTCATTCACACAGAAAATATCATTAAAATATTTTTACAACCTCGGATTTGTGGTCCCAAAACAAATATTCTGACCAGGGTCTAAACCGGGCTGCTACAGCTCTCCTCCCTTAGGGGTTTTATCCCCGAAAATCTTACCAATGAATAGTTGTGGATGTTGCTCTCTCATAACATTCTCAGGCTCCCACATAGCCTCTTCAATCCCGTGTTTGTGCCATAATACTTTCACTAAGGAAATCTTTTTGTGTCACAACTCTTTAGTTGTAATATCCGGGATTTGGGGGTCATGCATTTTAATTTGTATCTGTGTGTTAGTGTGCTCAGTATGCTGTTTGGAAGTGTTTGGAAGTGTCCTGGAATCTAAAGATACCCTACTTGACTTAGGAAAGGTGTTACTTGCACGCAAAGTATCCCTAGATACACCATATCTTTGTTTCCTAATTTAAGTCTGACTTAATTTTTACTTGCGAACCCCCAATTCACAACTCAATTGGCGAACCTTAATTTTACAACTTACATGGTGAACTCTAGCTCACCAAACATTTTGGCCAACACACTTGCAATAAATCTAGTGAACCCCTTACCAAATCTGTTGGCGTATGCTGCTACTAGCGAGCTCTTTGCTGATACTCTTTTGGTGAATCCCTAGCTCGCCTAAATCTTGGCGAATCCTTACTTGCGAGGCCAAAATTTCCAAGCCTGATCTCAAGATGTTACAATTCACCCCTACTTAAGACATTTCGTCCCCAAAATGTTTAACTTCAAACAGTTGTGGGCATTATTGTTTCATTGATTCTTCTGTTTCCCAAGTAGCTTCGCTCAGTCTTGTTGTTTCGCCACAACACTTTGACTAAAGGAATTTTCTTATTTCTTTGGACTTTCACTTTGCGAGCCAAAATCTTTACTTGACTTTTTCATAAGTCTAATCAGGTCACAATTCTACTCCATCTGCTGCCACCACATGAGATAGGTTTGTACTATACTTCCTTAGCATAGACACATGAAACACATCATAGATCTTATCAAGTTCACTAGGAAACCTGACTTAATATGCTAGAAGATCTATTCTTTTTACCACTTCATAGGGACGAATAAACCTTGGGCTTAGTGTAACGCCCCGAATTTGGGCCTAGTAGAATTGGGCCCATGGGCCTTAGGCGTGAGACCATTTAAAATTTTTAGAGAACATACAATAATGCAAGTTGGACCTATTAAGTGAGTGATTTTGGAGGGTTAAGGAGCTTCTATAAAGTCTCGGGATCAAACTTGGGGTTTAGGAATGTAACATCCTAAATTTATGGGCCTATGCATTTAGTGTATGGATAGGTTTAATAGGTTAATTTAAGTGATAGGTGGTCCAAATTGGGCTCAGGATTAGGCTAAGGCCTTGATTAAATTATTAGATTGGGCATTAAAGAATTAAAAGGAGATAATTATGTTTAAAATGCCAAACATGGGCTTGTGGCCCAATAATAAGTGGCACTATAAGGGAATTGGTAGTAACGCCACAGACAAGGGATTTAGGGGCCCAAAATTTAAGTTAAATGATGCCCAAATCTTTTAATTTAAGTGAGTTAAATTTGGCATTAGGGTTAGCAGAGGTGGACGGCTACAAGTCTATAAAATAGGAAATTTTATGTGGATTTTTAATTGATAATATCATAGATAAAAAGGAGAAAAGTTAGGAGCTTATCTCCAAGAGAAGTGTTGGCCGAAAATCCACCACCTAGAGGAGTGTAAAATTTGGCTACTGCATGGCAAAAAGGGTGCCGAATTTCTCCTCTCTTTTAGCTTAAATTTTAAGGGCGTTTTCAGTTTTTAGCAGTGGGTGTTAAAAATCTATAAATGGGGGGCTAGCTCCTTGTTTCTGACATTGAAAACCCTAAAATCCTCTCCCTTGGTGCCGAAATTCCCTAGCCTTTCCCTCTCCAAATTTCTTTCTTCAATTACTTCAAAAGCCGAAACTTTTCCCCACTTTCTTATCCCTTGTGCCGATTTCTCTAAAAAGCCGAAGCATCCATCGCTTTTTCTTTTATTCATCCTATTTGAGGAATTATTCTATACTTCTGGCATTTAAATTTTCCATTGGCATTGCCGAATCCTCTCTCTAATGTTAGCCGAAACTCCTAAGCTAAGGTAAAAGCCGATTTTTGATTAGTTCTCATAATCTATTCCCGGTTTTTGAAAGGCAAAAGCCGAAAGCTAATAGTTTAATGGTTTTATGATGGGCGGCAATTCGGGATTTGAAGGAAGCTTAGTCGACTAGATCTAAAAGTCGAAAATCATAAGTCTCCAATTTCGGGATTTTTAAGGTAAGAAGATTATCCCTAGATTTTTATTAGATTCGTTCAATATATATATATATATATGATTTTAACTCTATAAGGAGGATTAACGATTAAATATTCTTATAATAGCTCTGATAAGGATTTGATGGAATTAAATATGGATCAGGCAAAGGAAAGAATCCCTAAGTTTAAGAAACGAGCAGTATCTACTGTTCGAGATTGGCCAATTGGTTGTGGACCGGCTTCTGAACAACACCTTAGGCAGATAGCAGTAGTGTCGACTAAGGATAGCGTCGACATAGAAAGCATCGTTTTATTGGTAACCAGGTGTGTAGATCTCTAACACACTACTGATAAACCTGTATGTATATCTATTTATGTATGTTATGGGCTAAAAAGCCAGAATAAGGCTATATAGACAGTCGAATGGAACCCTAAAAATATATAAGTCTACTTGATGTTTTCTTTATGTATGTATGCATGGGGTGGGAATGATGATAATTGAAGGGGAAGTGCATGATAGGTCACTTGGTGATCGATGTTAGAAATCCAACATAATTTAAATATAAGGTCACATAGTGATCAGTGGCTATGCCACGTTTAACGATTCCTACTTAATAGGAATAGGCAGTACGACTGTCGTTTTGGTGTGTATCGGATGGAGGGTTGATTGTAGAAATCTCCAAGGTGTGATGGTTGGTACGGGTTGGTGTGTAGAGGATGGAAACCTAGGATGGGTTGGGTTATTCATTCTTTATTGTTTATTATGTGATTATGATTGATGCCTTCCTGTATGGGCCAGGGCCCATAATGTGTTTGTGGGCTCAGGTCGATGTGTGTTTTCAGATTTATTCACTGAGTTTTTGTGACTTACGCTTTCCTTTTTTTCTACTCTTCCAGATGAACAGTAGATCGTGGACATGGGAGCCGAGACAGACTCGAGGGGCCATCAAGTTTTATTTCTACAAATTTATTTTCGGAATTTCTTTAAGTTTTATTTTATTGTTATTTTGGAATTGTCAATGTAATAAGGCCCCATAGTTTTATCCAATTAAGTAGTTTTAATGTTTTGCAACCTATGAGATTATGTCAACGGTATAATTATACTCAATAATAATAATACAAATGATTTTATAATTTTTTTTAAAAAAAAATGCCACCTATCTATCCAAATAATGTCCAATTGACTTATGTTTTCCATAACACAAACAAAAGTTTTCAAAGTACAACCCGTGACATGCCAGATCTGATCGAAACACTTGGGCTGGGTTTGGGGTGTTACAATTTGGTATCAGAGCCCAGTTCAAAACCCGGGCTGTGAAATGGGTCTAGAAGTGTTTTAGAAAAAAATTGAATTTAAGAAAAATTTTTGGTTTGAAGACATGGCCTTCGAGTCTACCGGCATCCAATCCGCCCAGGTAAGTATTCTGAACTCCTGATTGTGATATAAATGTGGGCTTAGTGGGCTTATTGGGACGTAGACTATCTAGATTAGAACTTGATGGACTCTAGGCTTAGACAAACAACTCTTCAATTCCATAAGACTTAATTTCGCTAAACAAAACCTATAAACGAGTCGCAAGACTAAGGTGTGGCAACAGGCATATGCATGTCTAGGAGTAGATCCGGAAGAGCTTGGTATTTAAGCAGTCCAAGTGACTCACCTTCTCTTCGCTGGAATCTTACCTGGTGCATAGTGACTATTCACTTTAGCCATGATGGGGTGTGGCAATAGGCATACGCATGCCTAGGAGTGGATTTAGGGAGAGCTTGGTATTTAAGCAGTCCCAGTGACTCACCTCCTCTTCGCTGGAATCTTACCTGGTGCGTAGTGACTGTTCACTCTAGTTATAAGGACTTGTTCATGGGCTGAACCCATAATTAAAACCCGAAAGGGACCAACCACCCTATTTTGCAAACAAAAACCCCTAAGTTTTGTACACTTCAAAAAAAATATACACTTAATTTGAAAATGTTCACAGCTATGAAGAAAATTACTAAATTACCCTTGTTTTGTAAAATGACCAAAATAACCCTGGTTTGTAGAGTTACCAAATTACCCTTGTTTGGTAAAATTACCGAAATACCCTCAAATTCCAAAATTATTGAAATACCCCCCGAATTCCAAAATTACCGAAATACCTCTGAATTTCAAAATTACCGAAATACCCCCGAATTTCAAAATTTTTGAAATGCCCCGGATTCCAAAATTACCAAAATACCCCTAGTTTCCAAAATTACCAAAATACCCTCGGGAATGCAAAATTACCAAAATACCCTTATTTGACAAAATCACCAAGGAACCTTATTTTGAAAAATTACGAAAATACCCCTGTAGGATAAAATTACAAAAATACCCCTGGGTAGTGAAAACAACAACAACAACAACAACACTTTTCTATAATGAACGTGAGTTCATGATTGAATGTATGTGTTTCCTAGAGGATATGAACTCGAGACTGTATGGTGAATGTGAATTCGAAAGAATTACTCTTAAAGCTATTATTCATAAGACTGTTCGTGGTTAAAACAGTGGAAGAAAACTAATAGTTCATAAAATTTCTAATCAGATAAAGGCGAATCCGTAGAATGAGTACAAGGGGTCGAGGACGTCCGCCACGTGGTCGTGGTAGGGGTAGGATGACGGTGTCGGAACCAGTAGGATCTGGTCATGGTTCTGGAAATGAGATGCCAGCCGCGAAGGAGGAATTTCAGGATCAGACTGCCGGAGATGACGCGGTATCTCAGGCAATGCTTAGGGTTTTAGAGAGGGTTGCTGGGGCTGGTATGGGCACAGGAGCCTGAAAATCTGTGCCAAAACAGCTTAGAGCCAGTGGGGCAGAAGTGTTTAGGGGAATTTCTAATGCAGCCCCAAGTTCGGCTGAGTATTCGTTGGAGGTGGTAGAACGCATAATGGATGATTTGGATTTCACGGAGGAGGAAAAGTTGAAGGGAGTTGTATACCTCTTGAGGGATGAATCCTATCAATGGTGGCTTACGGTAAAGGATGGTGCTGTGGCTTACCGTATCACCTGGGATTTCTTTAAAACAGCATTTCAGAATAAGTACATTGGATCAAGTTATGTGGATGCGCAGCGTAGAGCATTTCTGAATCTGGTGCAAGGGAGTAGGTCAGTTGCTGCATATGAAGCTGAGTTCTTACGTCTTAGCCGATATGCTCGTGGGATGGTAGCCACAGAGCATGAACGTTGTGTTAGGTTTGAGGATGGCCTGAGAGATGATTTGCGTGTTTTGATAGCCCCACAGCGAGAAAGGGAATTCGATGTCCTAGTGGAAAAGGCTAAGACAGCCGAGGAGGTTAAGCGGACTGAAAAGTTAAATCGGGATAGAGACAGGGGAGGAAATAAGAAGAATTTTGGATTGTCAATCGGGCGTACTCAGAAAAAGTCCAGGCCTGATAGACCAAAACGAGAAGAGAAACCTGCTGCTACTAACCAGACACCCAAGTGTGCTCGATGTGGAAAATTCATGCCGGTGAGTGTTGGGCAGGTAGTGAAAAGTGTTTTAGGTGTGGATCTATGGACCACCAAGTAAGGAACTGTCCACAGCAAAAAGACGGTGAAGAGACCATGGGTCGAGGGAATGCTCAGCCTGGCAGAGGAGGTCAGCAACCACAAAGAGGTCATGGTGTAGGCCGAGGTGGTAATGGTGTTGGTCGGGGTCGTGGAGCACCAGGCCAAGGGGTAGGAAACACTGAGGCGAGACAGCCAGGGTTGGTCTATGCTGTCAGATGTCGAGAGGAGGCTGATGCACGGATGTCATAATCGGTACGTTCTTAATCTTTGGTTTGCCTTACACTGCATTGATTGACATTGGGTCGACGCATTTGTATGTAGCTAGTAGCGTATCGGGAATTTTAACGCTAGAATTTGAAATTACCCCTAAGGCAATGACTGTAGTTAGCCCATTAGGACAATCGGTAGTAGTGGATACACTTTATCGGGAAGTACCTCTAGAAGTTCAGGGGACAGTTTTCTGAACGGATTTGATGGAATTACCGTTCGGAGAGTTTGATTTAATTTTAGGCATGGATTGGCTTGTGAAGTATCAAGCTAATCTAGATTGTGCAGCCAAGCGTATGGTATTAAAAACCCCCGAGGGTGATGAAGTGTTGGTGATAGGAGAAAGGGGGAACTGCTTGTCGAATTTGGTGACTGCCCTAAGAGTAGAAAGGATGGTGAGGAAAGGGTGCGAGGCAGTTTTATTGTTTGTTCGGGCTCTAGAAGCCAAGGATCTGACTATTGGGGACGTCGGGACGATAAAGGAATTTCCTGATGTTTTCCCTGAAGAGCTTCCGGGATTACCCCCAGATCGTGAAGTGGAGTTTGGTATCGATCTTCTTCCGGGAACAGCACCGATATCTATCGGTCCATATAGGATGGCGCCGAAGGAGTTGGTAAAGCTGAAAGCGCAAATACAGGAGTTGTTGGATAGAGGATTTATTCGACCGAGTGTGTCACTATGGGGAGCGCCGGTGTTATTTGTTAAGAAGAAGGATGGATCAATGCGTATGTGCATTGATTATCGCCAGTTGAATAAGCTAACAATCAAGAACAAGTACCCGTTGCCAAGGATCGATGACTTGTTCGATCAGTTGAAGGGAGCCTCAATCTTTTCTAAGATAGATCTGAGGTCAGGGTAACATCAGCTTAGGGTCAAGGAGGCGTATATACATAAGACAGCTTTTAGGACTCGCTACGGTCACTATGAGTTTATGGTGATGCCGTTCGGATTAACCAACGCGCCAGCAGCGTTCATGGACATGATGAACCAAGTATTCCAACCTTACTTAGATCGGTGTGTCGTGGTGTTTATCGATGATATCTTAGTTTATTCGAAGTTTGAGGAGGAGCATGATGCTCATCTGCGAATAGTTTTGCAAATCCTAAGGGAGAAGCAGTTGTATGCCAAATTCAGTAAGTGTGAATTTTGGCTGAGGGAAGTAACGTTTCTAGGGCACGTTGTGTCGGCAGAAGAGATTAGGGTTGACCCCCGAAAGATTGAAGCAGTGTTGGATTGGAAACCACCTAGGTCTATGGCTGAGATTAGGAGTTTTCTTGGTCTAGCAGGGTATTACCGAAGGTTTGTTGAAGGCTTTTCTTCGGTCGCGGCACTGTTGACCAAGTTACTATGGAAAGGAGTTCCGTTTGTTTGGTCTGATAAGCAGCAGGAGAGTTTTGAAAAGTTAAAAAGGTTTCTTACGGAGGCTCCGGTGTTGATTCAGCCGGAGGCGGGGAAGAAGTTCGTAATTTACTGTGATGCGTCACAGGCAGGATTAGGGTGTGTGTTGATGCAAGATGGAAAGGTGGTTGCATATGCATCTCGGCAGTTAAGACCACATAAATTGAATTACCCCACCCATGATTTCGAATTGACGGCAGTGGTGTTTGCCTTAAAAATTTGGAGGCATTATCTATACGGGGAGAAATCTGTCTTTTACACAGATCATAAGTGTTTAAAGTATCTTTTGACTCAGAAGGAGTTGAACTTAATGCAGAGAAGGTGGATCGAGTTACTAAAGGATTACGATTGCTTAATCGAATATCATCCGGGTAAGGCTAATGTAGTAGCGAATGCTCTAAGTCGTAAAGTAGTCTCTGACCTAAAGGCAATGTTTGCTCACCTTAGTTCGTATGAGGATGGAAGCTTATTAGCCAAACTTCAAGTGAAACCTACTTGGATTAGTCAAGTGAAGGAGAGGCAACATACCGATGAATTGCTAAAGGGAAATTGTAGCTAATCCCAAAGGATGGGCCAGCATGTAATATCCTGGATTTGGGCTTATGCATTTTTGCTTGAATATACGTGGAAGCATGTTTATGTGTATGTGAATGTGTTTTATAAATTTTGGGGAACCCTAGAGTGTAGAGAAATGCCTTAGAAATTATTAGATTTTAAATCTAAAAGATAAAGCTAGGCAGAGTGGCCTTAAAAGAAAATGTAGGGGAAATATGACACACAAATAGGCTTGGTTAAGTGGCTTAAATGTGCCACTTAAGGCCTCTGTAAATGACGCCACAAGCATGGTGAAGGCCTTAAGGTTCGAGTCACGTGGGAAGCAATATTTTGAGGTTATTATTTTTTTCTTGTTGAAGTCAAAGAGAGGGGAGTGATGGACGGCTATAGGACTTTGAAAGGATGAGAATAAAGACTTGTTTTATCCTTTTAAAATTTCGGCTAAAGGATAAATGATGATTTTATTTTGAATTATTTTTGAATGGGTAAAAAGAGAGAAAATAGGAGAAAAATAAGGAAGCTGATAAGGGAGTGTGAGTTGGCCGATTGGGGGACTCTAAGTGTAGTAATTTCGGCCAGGGAAGGAGAATAAGGCCATTCTTCATTCTTTTCCTCTCTTTTGAATCTCTGCCAAATTCTCTAGGCAAATCCTCTCTTTCTCTTTTGTTTGGCAAAATCGAAAATCCTCTTCCCCAATTCTCTCAATTCTTTCTTTCTTTTCCCCTCTAGCCGATTCATACTTGAGCCTCCATAATATTCTTTTTCATCTCTTTCTCATCGCCACTACTGTTAAAGCAGAAGCTAAATCTTTGTGGTTTTAAGTTAGGCTGCCGTCGACTGTAGTATTAAGGTAAGAGCAATTGATTTTTTTCTTGATGTTCAAACTCTTTTAGCCGAAATCTAGGAACTAATCCTCTTGATGTCTCTTGGCCGAAATAATAAAGGAGGTTTCGGGATTTGTCTGCTATCATCGACTACAAGGTAACAGGGGTCTTTCGGGACTTTTAAGATCTACGGTAAGCTATGGATGATATTCGGCCATAGGCCATTTTATTGTGATTAAATGTTTGGTTGGATCTAACATATGTCTGTAGGGTATTTCGACAACTCCCTAATCAAGTGGTTGTTTTCAGGATTTAAGATTCACAAGGTAAGTGAATCTAATATTCGGCCAAGGCTATAAACAATGATTTAGATTTATACCTTACTTATTCAAAAGCCGAAACTAACCAAGTCAATTGATCTAGTGTTAGCCGATTACAAGGAAGAGGGTCTACAACGTTTCGGGATTTGATTAGTAATCAAATCGGCAACAGGGTGAGAGTTTTGGTGCAATAATCCTTCGGGATTTGATCATATAGCCGAATAGGCTTTTGTTTAAATATTAGATGTTGGCCGAATATAGGAACAAAGATCTAGAGCAGTAGATCGGGATTCTTTGGGATTTCAGTGAATTTCGCTAAGTATACCAGGTGTGTACCCCACACTAAATCTTATTAAATTATGGCTTAAATTAATTATGTTTGTTTATAATAATGTGAATGTGGCCAAAGGTACCATGCGATGGTACAAAGTACTCAGGTACGTTTTCCTACTCCTACTATGAGTATGATATGATCGGTACAGCACATATGTAAAATTATAAGAATGTGAATAAGGAATAATGACATGGTTTATGCATATTTGTATGACATGGGGCATATGGGTTATATGGAAAGGGGAAGTGATCTGGTGGTTTATACCACAAATATCTGAATGTGGTGACTTCGGTCACATAATCTGAATGTGGTGACTCATGTCACAAAATTTTATCTGGTGGCAATGCCACAATATTTATAAGGGCGATGAGCACGTCGTCTGCAGTGACTGCCTTCGATGATGTGTAGCGGATGGAGGGTTGACTTAGTACTCCCCATGGTGTGATGGTTGGTACGGGTGATGTGTAGCGGATGGCATCTAGGTTTGGGTTCGGGTTTGCATCATTAATTCTGTCTGTTATATATGTACATGTGTGATATGACATGACATGCCTAAATCATTTGGGACTTAGTGTTGGGTATACACACTGAGTCTGTATGATTCACCCCGTTGTGGGATATTTTTCAGGTGACGCTCAGTGATGGACCGGGTCGGCAGGAGCTTAGGGGTGGCCATGCTCAGCTCGGAGTTTATTTAATTCTGGACTTTTACATTTTAAGTATTTGGATTTATTTTGGTATTGTTTTCGTTTGTAATAAGGCCATTGATGTGAAACTGTTGATGCATGTTTTAAATTATTTTATTATGTTACGAATTTCTATCAAATTAAAGAGTAAGTAACGAATCTTAAAAAAAATGTTTTGACATTTAACACAAAGGGTTTCTAGATTATATAGCAAACCTAAAGAACTAGGCAATGTTTTCAACTTATTGCTTTGAGAGTAAAGTTTTATTAAAATTTAGACTTCGAAAATATACTCGTTTATAACTCGAGCCCACTACAAATATTTTTTTCTCCAAAACTACCCAAGTTTTCCAAAAATAACAAACGAATTTGAAATTGTTTTACTCTAGAAACATACCAGATTCGGTCGAGACTCGTGGGCCGGGTTTGGGGTGTTTCAGCTTGGTATCAGAGCCCAGTTTTAAACTCTCGGCCTTGGGTTTAAAGTCAATAATGTTTTCAAAATTTAGCCCAAATGAATTTTGTGAAAATTTTTGTGAAATAAGTAGGTTTTCAGGCATGGCACCCAAGTCTCCGACCTGAAGTCGACCAGGTAAGTACCTCTAATTGTTGTATGAATTATAGTATGACTTGTAGAAGGGTATAAATGGAACGTAGAATAGTATATTAAGTACTTGAACCCTAGGACTAGTTTACCCCAACAGTTGCATAAAACTTTAATGCCTAACTAAACCAACCTATGACTAAGTCGCCGAGTTAGGGTGTGGCAACCATTGTGCGCATGTCTAGGAGTGGATCCGGAAGAGCCTGGTACTTAAGCAGTCCTAGTGACTCACCTCCTCTTCGCTGGAATCCTACCTGGTGCGTAGCTACGGTTCATCCTAACCAAGAGGACTCATTCACGGGCTAAACCCAATAACTAAAACCCAAAAGGGATTAGCTGTATTTTCATAAAAACTTCGGTTTTAAAATCACCAAATTACCCCTTTAAATTGTAGCAAAACTTAATTTGAAAATTTTCCATAATATTTCTGATTTTCAAAATTACCTAAATATCCCTAGTGGTAAAATTACTAAAATGCCCTTGGTTTCCAAAATTACCATACTACCCTCGATTTCAATAACATTCCCTGATTTTGCAAAAATATCCAAAAACTTTATCGTTACAAAATACTAAGGTACTTTGATTTGGAAATTTACGAAATTACCCCTACTTTACAAAATTACCAAAATGACCCCCGATTTCCAAAATTTTTGCAACAACACCGATTTGGAAAACAAATTCTCAAAAAGAACCCTAAGTTTCGCAAATTTTGAAATACCTTTGATTTATAGAGATTGTTCAAATTGACCCCGATTTATTACCAAAATACCCCTATAGGACAAATGACGAAAATACCCCTAGGATAGGAACAGACAAGAATGTTTGAATGATGAATGTGTGTGATAGGAACTACTGAATGGATTGTACTTCTCTGAATTAGGATAGAAGACTTGAAACTTTGAATGATCGAAAGAATTACTTCTAAACTTCTTTCATAAAACTTCTTCGCGGATAATCAGTGGAACAAGGACTAATTCATAAAATTTCTTAATCAGATTAAAGCGCGATCGTAAGAATGAGCTCTAGGGGATGTGGTCGTAATGTGCGAGGACGCGGTCGAGGTAGAATGACCATGTCGAAACCCGTTAGATCGGGTCAAGGGTCTGAGAATGAGGTACCACCACCCCTACCACCAGCTGTTGGTGTTGAGCAGCAAGATCAGACGGGGGATGATGCAGTATC
Organism: Gossypium australe; assembly: GCA_005393395.2. Taxonomy (NCBI): domain Eukaryota; kingdom Viridiplantae; phylum Streptophyta; class Magnoliopsida; order Malvales; family Malvaceae; genus Gossypium; species Gossypium australe. Next base: position 118,709,415 of record CM016626.1, read on the forward strand.
GCAGGTGGTGCTACGAGTTCTTGAAATGGTGGCTGGAGTAGGAGGAAATATGGGAGCTTAAAAATCTATACCCGAGCGACTCCGAGCCAACGGAGCCGAGGTATTCCGTGGCGTATCCGGCGTGGCACCCAGTACAGCTGAGTATTAGTTGGAGGTGACGGAACGAATTATGGATGAGCTGGATCTGACCCCTGAGGAGAAACTAAAAGGAATGGTGTCGCTGCTACGCGATGAAGCATATCAATGGTGGTTAACAGTTCGGGATGGTGCCACAGCTGAGGATCTTACTTGGGAATATGTTAAGGCGGCGTATCAGAAGAAGTATGTTGGGACCAGATATACTGATGCGCAGAGGAAGGCTTTTCTGGGGCTGGTTCAAGGGAACAAGTCCGTGGCGGAGTATGAGGCTGAATTTCTAAGGTTAAGCCGATATGCTCGAGGCGTGGTGGCTACGGAGCATGAGCGATGTGTCCGATTTGAGGATGGACTTAGGGATGACCTGAGGTTGTTGATAGCTCCAAATCAGGAGCGGGAGTTTGCCACATTAGTAGAAAAGGCTAAGGTAGCTGAAGGGATTAAGGACACTGTAAGGCAGAACTCTGATAGGAATAGACAGAAGAGAGGTTTTGGGTCATCTGGATCGTCAGGGAATGTACAAAAGAGGCCTAGAGCTGATGGGCCGCGAGGTCAGCAAGTTGGTTCAGGAGGGCAGTATCGTACTTGTAATCAATGTGGAAAAATGCACTTAGGGGAGTGTTGGAAGAAAACGGGAGGATGCTTTAAGTGTGGGTCGAAGAATCATATGATTAAGGACTATCCAATAAAGATAGATGGAAGTCGACCAACAGGCCAAGGTGCTAATCAGGTTGGTAGAGGTGGACAGCAGCCTCAGCGAGGGCGTGGTCCGAATGGTAGAGGAAACGGTACTGAAAGAGGACGTGGAACACCTGGCAGAGGTGCTGGTAATACTGAGGCTAGATAGCCGGGTTTGGTTTATGCGGTTCACCAGAGGGAGGATAGAGACGCGCTGGACGTCATAACCGGTACGTTCCTTATTTGTGGCAAGTCTTACTTTGCTTTGATTGATGTGGGCTCGACTCATTCTTATGTTTCATGTAGAGTAGTTGAAACTCTAGGCATAGCCTCTGAACTTTCTAATAGGGAGATGACTGTAGTAAGCCCATTAGGTCAAACTGTAGTGGTGAATAAGATATTTCGAAAAGTACCTTTAGAGATTCAAGGAGTGGTATTCTTTGCCGACTTAATGGAACTACCCTTCGGAGAATTTGATCTCATACTTGGCATGGATTGGCTAGTGGAACATCGGGCTGTGTTGGATTGTGCAGCTAAACAAATGGAATTGAGGACCCCGGAGGATAAGGTGATAATTATGATAGGAGAAAGAAGAAACTAATTGTCTAACGTAGTTTCAGCATTAAAGGAAGATAAGATGGTTCGGAAATGGTGCAAGGCATTTTTAGCCTTCGTAAGTGCATTGGATGGAAAAGAAGGGGGAGTTAGTGGAGTTAGAATTGTAAGGGAATTTGAAGATGTGTTTCCAGAAGAATTACCTGGAATACCCCCGGATAGGGAGGTGGGGTTTGGAATTGATTTGCTACCTGGTACAGCTCCTGTGTCAATCCCCCCGTACAGAATGGCACCCAAGGAATTTGTTGAGCTCAAGGCTCAAATCCAAGAGTTGTTGGACCGTGGGTTTATCCGACCCAGTGTGTCTCCATGGAGAGCACCGATTTTGTTTGTGAAGAAGAGGGACGGAACTATGCGTATGTGCATAGATTATCGTCAGTTGAATAAGCTGGCCATCAAGAACAAGTACCATTTGCCAAGGATTGACGACCTGTGCGGTTTTCTCGAAGATAGATCTAAGGTCTGGATATCATCAGCTTAAAGTGAAGGAGGCGGATATCCATAAGACAGCTTTCCGGACAAGGTATGGGCACTTTGAGTTCGTAGTAGTGCCGTTTGGATTGACAAACGTCCCAGCTGCGTTCATGGATATGATGAACCGGGTTTTTCAACCCTACTTGGATCGGTTCGTCGTTGTATTCATCGACGACATTCTAGTGTGCTCCAAGTCTGAAGAGGAACATGATGAGCATCTCCAGGTTGTGCTGCAAGTGCTAAGGGAGAAAAAGCTCTATGCCAAATTCAGCAAGTGTGAATTTTGGCTTAAGGAGGTTGCATTCTTAGGGCATGTGGTGTTCGCGGAAGGAATTAGGGTGGATCCTCGAAAGATTGAGGCAGTGTTGGATTGGAAACCACCTAAGTCTGTGGCTGAGGTCCGTAGTTTTTTAGGATTGGCAGGTTACTACCGAAGGTTTGTAGAAGGGTTTTCGTCAATAGCCGCGCCTCTGACAAAGTTATTGAGGAAGGAAGTACCTTTTGTATGGACAGATGAGCAACAGGAGAGCTTTGAAAAGCTTAAGAGGGTTTTGACGGAAGCTCCAGTTTTGATTCAGCCTGAGGCAGGAAAGGATTTTGTGGTGTACTGTGACGCTTCTCACATAGGATTGGGATGCGTACTGATGCAGGGTGGGAAAGTAGTCGCTTATGCGTCTCGGCAACTAAGGCCACATGAGGTTAACTATCCGACGCATGACTTGGAGTTGGCGGCAGTGGTCTTTGCTCTTAAGTTATGGAGGCACTACCTTTATGGAGAAAAGTCAGTGATCTACACGGACCACAAGAGCCTTAAGTATTTGTTGACTCAGAAGGAGTTGAACCTGAGACAGCGACGGTGGGTGGAGTTGTTAAAAGACTACGATTGTTCCATAGAGTATCATTCGGGCAAGGCAAATGTAGTGGCAGATGCCTTAAGTCGGAAAGTGGTGTCTGATCTGAGGGCGATGTTCGAACATCTGAGTTTGTATGATGACGGAAGTTTGTTGGCAGAGTTGCAAGTCAAGCCGACATGATTGAATGAGGTAAGAGAGGGTAAGTTGGTAGACGAGGATTTAAGTGCTAAGATGCGGCAAGTTCAGAATGGTGGTTTAGAGGATTATAGTATGTCCAGTGATGGAGTATTGTGTTTCAAGGGAAAGGTCTATATGCCGAAGAATGAGGAGCTAAGGCGGAGAATTCTTCAGGAATTGCATAGTAGCCCTTATGCTATGCATCCTGGAGGTACTAAGTTGTACAGGGATTTAAGGGAAAAATTTTGGTGGCCTGGTCTTAAGCGTGAAGTTACAGAATTCGTTGGCAAGTGCTTAACGTGTCAGCAAGTTAAGGCTGAACATCAAGTTCCGTCAGGGTTACTTCAAACAATAAGGATTCTGCAGTGGAAGTGGGAGAGAATCACCATGGACTTCGTTAGTGGGCTTCCCCTTAAGCCTACTAAGAAGGACTCGGTATGGGTGATAGTGGACCGATTGACCAAGTCTGCTCACTTCATTCCGGTGAGAGTTGATTATTCCTTGCAAAGGTTAGAAAAGTTGTATGTGGCAGAAATTGTAAGGTTGCATAGGGTGCCGGTGTTAATCATTTCAGATAGGGATCCAAGGTTTACGTCTCTGTTTTGGAAGGCTCTACATCAAGCTTTAGGCACCAGATTGGATTTCACTACAGCTTTTCATCCACAATCAGACGGTCAATATGAACGAGTAATCCAAGTGTTATAGAATATGCTGAGGCGATGTGTAATAGACTTCAGAGGAAGTTGGGAAGAATATTTGCCTCTAGCGGAATTTGCATACAACAATAGCTATCAAGCCAGTATTCGGATGGAAGTGTCGCACTCCTACGTGTTGGACGGAATTAGGGGAACATCGAGTTTTGGGTCCAGAAATTGTGGCAGAGTCCGAAGAGAAGGTTGAGATAATTCAGACACGGTTGAAGGAGGCATCTGACAGGCAAAAGTCGTACGCGGATCTCAAACGGAAGGAAATAGAATTTGATGTGGGAGATCAAGTGTTTCTTAAAGTGCCGCATTGGAAGAAGGTAATGAGATTTGGTCGTAAAGGGAAGTTAAGTCCACGGTTTATAGGACCTTATTGGGTATTGAAGCGAGTTGGACCAGTGGCATATCAGTTGGAGTTGCCGCCGAAATTGAAGCAGATGTACGACGTATATCATGTGTCGATGCTACGTCGTTATCGAGTAGATCCATCTCATGTAGTCCCGGTTGAAGAGGTGGAGCTAAGGCCAGATTTGTCCTACGAGGAAGAGTCGATTCAGATCTTGGAACGAGATGTGAAAGTGCTACGGAGGAAGACAATTCCTCTAGTCAAAGTGTTATGGCGCAATCATGGATCGGAGGAAGCATCATGGGAGCCGGAAGAAGCAATGCGACAACAATACCCTCATTTATTTCAGCCAGGTAATTTCGAGGACGAAATTATTTTAAGGGGGTAGAACTGTAATATCCTGGATTTGGGCTTATGCATTTTTGCTTGAATATACGTGGAAGCATGTTTATGTGTATGTGAATGTGTTTTATAAATTTTGGGGAACCCTAGAGTGTAGAGAAATGCCTTAGAAATTATTAGATTTTAAATCTAAAAGAGGAAGCTAGGCAGAGTGGCCTTAAGAGAAAATGTAGGGGAAATATGACACACAAATAGGCTTGGTTAAGTGGCTTAAAGGCGCCACTTAAGGCCTCTGTAAATGACGCCACAAGCATGGTAAAGGTCTTAAGGTTCGAGTCGCGTGGGAAGCAATATTTTGAGGTTATTATTTTTTTCTTGTTGATGTCAAAGAGAGAGGAGTGATGGACGGCTATAGGACTTTGAAAGGATAAGAATAAAGACTTGTTTTATCCTTTTAAAATTTCGGCTAAAGTAAGGATAAATGATGATTTTATTTTGAATTATTTTTGAATGGGTAAAAAGAGAGAAAAGAGGAGAAAAATAAGGAAGCTGATAAGGGAGTGTGAGTTGACCGATTGGGGGACTCTAAGTGTAGTAATTTCGGCCAAGGAAGGAGAATAAGGCCATTCTTCATTCTTTTCCTCTCTTTTGAATCTCTGCCGAATTCTCTAGGCAAATCCTCTCTTTTTCTTTTGTTTGACAAAACCGAAAATCCTCTTCCCCAATTCTCTCAATTCTTTCTTTCTTTTCCCCTCTAGCCGATTCATACTTGAGCCTCCATAATATTATTTTTCATCTCTTTCTCATCGCCACTACTGTTAAAGCAAAAGCCGAATCTTTGTGGTTTTAAGCTAGGGTGCCGTTGACTGTAGTATTAAGGTAAGAGCAATTGATTTTTTTTCTTGATGTTCAAACTCTTTTAGCCGAAATCTAGGAACTAATCCTCTTGATGTCTCTTGGCTGAAATAATAAAGGAGGTTTCGGGATTTGCCTGCTATCGTCGACTACAAGGTAGCAGGGGTCTTTCGGGACTTTTAAGATCTAAGGTAAGCTATGGATGATATTCAGCCATAGGCCATTTTATTGTGATTAAATGTTAGGTTGGATCTAACATATGTCTGTAGGGTATTTCGACAACTCCCTAATCAAGTGGTTGTTTTCAGGATTTAAGATTCACAAGGTAAGTGAATCTAATATTCGGCCAAGGCTATAAACAATGATTTAGATTTATACTTTACTTATTCAAAAGCCGAAACTAACCAAGTCAATTGATCTAGTGTTAGCCGATTACAAGGAAGAGGTCTACAACGTTTCGGGATTTGATTAGTAATCAAATCGGCAACAAGGTGAGAGTTTTGGTGCAGTAATCCTTCGGGATTTGATCATATAGCTGAATAGGCTTTTGTTTAAATATTAGATGTTGGCCGAATATAGGAACCAAGATCTAGAGCAGTAGATCAGGATTCTTTGGGATTTCAGTGAATTCGCTAAGTATACCAGGTGTGTACCCCATACTAAATCTTATTAAATTATGGCTTAAATTAATTATGTGTGTTTTTAATAATGTGACTGTGGCCATAGGTACCATGCGATGGTACAAAGTACTCAGGTACGTTTTCCTACTCCTACTATGAATATGATATGATCGGTACAGCACATATGTAAAATTATAAGAATGTGAATAAGGAATAATGACATGGTTTATGCATATTTGTATGACATGGGGCATATGGGTTATATGGAAAGGGGAAGTATCTGGTGGCTTATACCACAAATATCTGAATGTGGTGACTTCGGTCACATAATCTGAATGTGGTGACTCATGTCACAAAATTTTATTTGGTGGCAATGCCACAATATTTATAAGGGCGATGAGCACGTCGTCTGCAGCGACTGCCTTCGATGATGTGTGGCGGATGGAGGGTTGACTTAGTAGTCCCCACGGTGTGATCGTTGGTATGGGTTATGTGTAGCGGATGGCATCTAGGTTTGGGTTCGGGTTTGCATCATTAATTCTGTCTGTTATATATGTACATGTGTGATATGATATGACATGCCTAAATCATTTGGGACTTAGTGTTGGGTATACACACTGAGTCTGTATGACTCACCCCGTTGTGGGATATTTTTCAGGTGACGCTCAGTGATAGACCGGGTCGGCAGGAGCTTAGGGGTGGCCATGCTCAGCTCGGAGTTTATTTAATTTTGGACTTTTACATTTTAAGTATTTGGATTTATTTTGGTATTGTTTTCGTTTGTAATAAGGCCACTGATGTGAAACTGTTGATGCATGTTTTAAATTATTTTATTATGTTACGAATTTCTATCAAATTAAAGAGTAAGTAACGAATCTTAAAAAAAATGTTTTGACAGTTAACAAAAAGGGTTTCCAGATTATATAGCAAACCTAAAGAACTCGGCAATATTTTCAACTTATTGTTTTGAGAGTGAAGTTTTATTAAAATTTAGACTTCGAAAATATACTCGTTTATAACTCAAGCCCACTACAAATAAATTTTTCTCCAAAACTACCCAAGTTTTCCAAAAATAACAAACGAATTTGAAATTGTTTTACTCTAGAAACATACCAGATTCGATCGAGACTCGTGGGCCAGGTTTGGGGTGTTTCACAGCAGAATTCCGTATGAATGAGGAAGGATTGTTATGCTTCCGAGGGAAGGTTTGCATGCCAAAAGATCCGGAGCTAAGGCGGAGGATTCTGAATGAAGCGCATGGTAGTGCATACGCTATGCACCCTGGAGGAAGCAAGATGTTTTGGGATTTGAGAGATCAGTTCTGGTGGCCGGGTTTGAAGCAAGAGGTAACTGAATTGGTGGGTAAGTGTTTGACCTGTCAGCAGGTCAAGGTGGAACATCAGTTACCATCAGGATTATTACAGCCAGTGAAGATTCCACAATGGAAGTGGGAAAGAGTCACCATGGATTTTGTTAGTGGGCTTCCCCTCACACCCACTAAGAAAGATGCGATTTGGGTAGTTGTTGATCGCTTGACGAAATCTGCACACTTCATACCAGTGCGTGTTGACTACTCCTTGCAGAAGTTAGCTAAGTTATACATAGCAGAGGTGGCAAGGTTGCATGGATTACCAGTTTGAATCATATTGGATAGGGACCCTAGGTTTACCTCACGATTTTGGAAGGCGTTGCATCAAGCGTTGGGTGCGAAGTTGGATTTTAGTACAGTGTTTCATCCTCAGACCGATAGACAGTCTGAGCGGGTGATTCAGATCTTGGAGGACATGTTGAGAGGATGTGTCATTGATTTCAGAGGTAGTTGGGAAGAGTTCTTACCGTTAGCAGAATTTGCTTACAACAATAGCTACCAGTCAAGTATTTAGATGGCGCCCTATGAAGCTTTGTATGGGCAGAAGTGTCATACTCCTACATGCTGGACAGAACTAGGAGAACACCGGATTTTGGTTCTGGAGTTGGTGACCGAGACCGAAGAGAAGGTTGAATTGATTCGGGTTCGACTGAAGGAGGCATCGGACAGACAGAAGTCTTATGCTGATTTAAAGCGTAAGGACATAGAGTTCGCAGTGGGTGATAAAGTATTTTTAAAGGGTCACCGTGGAAGAAGGTACTAAGGTTTGGTCAAAAGGGTAAATTAAGTCCTAGATTTATCGGACCATATCGAGTGTTGAAGCAAGTAGGACCAGTAGCCTATCAGCTGGAGTTGCCTCCGGAATTAAGACAAATTCACGATGTATTTCATGTCTCTATGTTAAGACGATACCGTTCGGATCCGTCCCATGTTGTGCCTGTGGAGGAAATCGAGGTAAGACCTGATCTATCGTTCGAAGAGGAACCAGTAGAAATTTTGGATCGTGATGTCAAGGTGTTGAGAAGGAAAACAGTTCCATTGGTTAAGCTGCTGTGGCGGAATCATGGTTTCGAGGAGGCTACGTGGGTACCCGAGGAAGCAATGAGGCAGCAATACCCTCATCTTTTCTGACCAGGTAATTTCGAGGGGGTAGAACTGTAACATCCTAAATTTATGGGCCTATGCATTTAGTGTAGGGATATGTTTAATAGGTTAATTTAAGTGATAGGGGTCCAAATTGGGCTCAAGATTAGGCTAAGGCCTTGATTAAATTATTAGATTGGGCATTAAAGAATTAAAAGGAGGTAATTATGTTTAAAATGCCAAACTTGGGCTTGTGGCCCAACAATAAGTGGCACAATAAGGGAATTGGTAGTGACGCCACACAAGGGATTTAGGGGCCCAAAATTTAAGTTAAATGAGGCCCAAATCTTTTAATTTAAGTGAGTTAAATTTGGCATTAGGGTTAGCAGAGGTGGACGGCTACAAGGCTATAAAATAGGAAATTTTATGTGGATTTTTAAGTGATAATATCATAGATAAAAAGGAGAAAAGTTAGGAGCTTATCTCCAAGAAAAGTGTTGGCCGAAAATCCACCACCTAAAGGAGTGTAAAATTCGGCTACTGCATGGAAAAGAGGGTGCCGAATTTCTCCTCTCTTTTAGCTTAAATTTTAAGGGCGTTTTCAGTTTTTAGCAGTGGGTGTTGAAAATCTATAAATAAGGGGGGCTAGCTCCTTGTTTCTGACATTGGAAACCCTAAAATCCTTTCCCTTGGTGCCGAAATTCCCTAGCCTTTCCCTCTCCATATTTCTTTCTTCAATTACTTCAAAAGCCGAACTTTTCCCCACTTTCTTTCCCCTTGTGCCGATTTTTCTAAAAAGCCGAAGCATCCATCACTTTTTCTTTTATTCATCCTATTTGAGAAATTTTTCTATACTTCCGGCATTTAAATTTTCCATAGGCATTGCCGAATCCTCTCTCTAGTGTTAGCCGAAACTCCTAAGCTAAGGTAAGAGCCGATTTTTTATTAGTTCTCATAATCTATTCTCGGTTTTTGAAAGGCAAAAGCTGAAAGCTAATAGTTTAATGGTTTTATGATGGGCGGCAATTCGGGATTTGAAGGAAGCTTAGTCGACTAGATCTAAAAGCCGAAAATCATAAGTCTCCAATTTCGGGATTTTTAAGCTAAGAAGATTATCCCTAGATTTTTATTAGATTCGTTCAATATATATATATATATATATATGATTTTAACTCTATAAGGAGGATTAACGATTAAATATTGTTATAGTAGCTCTGATAAGGATTTGATGGAATTAAATATGGATCAGGAAAAGGAAAGAATCCCTAAGTTTAAGAAACGAGCAGTATCTGCTGTTCGAGATTGGCCAATTGGTTGTGGATCGGCTTCTGAACAACATCTTAGGCAAATAGCAGTAGTGTCGACTAAGGATAGCGTCGACATAGAAAGCATCGTTTTATTGGTAACCAGGTGTGTAGATCTCTAACACACTACTGATAAACCTGTATGGATATCTATTTATGTATGTTGTGGGCTAAAAAGCCGGAATAAGGCTGTATAGACAGTCGAATGGAACCCTAAAAAGGGATAGGCAAGGATGCCAGGTACGTAAACATAGAACTCCCTATGTGTATCGAAGAATATATAAGTCTGCTTGATGTTTTCTTTATGTATTTATGCATGGGGTGGGAATGATGATAATTGAAGGGGAAGTGCATGATAGGTCACTTGGTGATCGGTGGTAGAAATCCCACATAATTTAAATATAAGGCCACATAGTGATCGGTGGCTATGCCATTTTTAATGATTCCTACTTAATAGGAATAGGCAGTACGGCTGTCGTTTTGGTATGTAGCGGATGGAGGGTTGCTTGTAGAAATCCCCAAGTGTGATGGTTGGTACGGGTTGGTGTGTAGAGGATGGAAACCTAGGATGGGTTGGGTTATTCATTCTTTATTGTTTATTATGTGATTATGATTGATGCCTTCCTGTATGGGCCAGGGCCCATAATGTGTTTGTGGGCTCAGGTCGATGTGTGTTTTGAGATTTATACACTGAGTCTTTGTGACTCACGCTTTCCTTTTTTTCTACTCTTCCAGGTGAACAGTACATCGTGGACATGGGAGCCGAGACGGACTCGAGGGGCCATCAAGTTTTATTTCTACAAATTTATTTTCGGAATTTCTTTAAGTTTTATTTTATTGTTATTTTGGAATTGTCAATGTAATAAGGCCCTATAGTTTTATCCAATTAAATAGTTTTAATGTTTTGCAACCTATGAGATTATGTCAAAGGTATAATTATACTCAATAATAATAATACAAAGGATTTTATAATTTTTTTTTTAAAAAAAATGCCACCTATCTGTCCAAATAATGTCCAATTGACTTATGTTTTCCATAACACACAAAAAAAAGTTTTCAAAGTACAAGCCGTGACATGCCAGATCCGGTCGAAATGCTTGAGCCAGGTTTGGGGTGTTTCAAGGAAAATTTTTGTTTTAGGTGAATAAAAACCTGGGAGTTAGTAGGTAGGCTTTAAGAATAAAATGTGGAGAAAAATGTCACAAAAAGGGGTTGTGGTCTAGTGGCAAATGACGCCACATAGGAGACAAGGGAATGATGCCACACAAGGAAGCAAGGGGTCCAAGGTTCAAGCCTTGGCACTGTCATTTCATTTTGATTTATTTTTTTAAGTGAACTTGGACTTTGGCCATAGATTTATATTTAGTTGCACATGATTTTAGACATAAGAGGAGCTGGTGGCTTAGTGGCTACTGGCGTGAATTGGCTGATGGGAGAGCCTGGGTTCGAATCTCATGACAAGCAAGGGGGTATTTATTTTGCGGATTGGACGGCCAGAGTTGTGTTGGATGTAAACTTTACTGAACGAGGGATCCCGCATCGGAAAGCTAGCAAGAGGAAAGGTGAAAAGCTGGCTATATATAGAGCTATCTATGAGTAGAGGAAGCATACCGCGGTGGGCGTTTGGGCATAAGAGCATTCGGAGCGTGGATTAGCTTTAGACTCCTATCAGGTGTGTATTTCGCACTACTCTAGCTGTAGAGCGGCAAACGCTGAAATGCCGGTCACACGGTGATGGTAGCCACACGAGCCTCCGAGCGCACGTGTCGGAGCTTCGACGCGATAGTTGAGGCCACCATAAGTATTCTTGTGGGTTGATGTTGTTGGGGTCGAAAGGGGCCAAATGGGCCCAATGAGCTCGTGGGCCCATATGAATAGATCGTATGATTGTCTAATAGATAGTGAACTGGTCTATGTGAATCTCATATCTGTGGCTAGATTTGGGCTAAATGGGCCACATGAGTGTGTGGGCCCATTTTGGCCGAGGATGGGCCCTAGGCCCATTTGCACTGTTATCTCTATTTAGAATTTCTTGGTTCACAAAATTACTGAAATACCCCCGGTTTACAAAATTAATGAAATAGACCCAATTTATGAAATTACTGAAATACCCCTGGTTTGCAAAATTACTGAAATCCCTCGATTTGCAAAATTATCAAAATACCGTCAATTTGTGAAATTACCAAAATACCCCTGGTTTGTGAAATTACCGAAATACCCTTGGTTTGTAAACTTACGAAAATACCCCTAGTTTGTAAAATTACCAAAATACCATTTGTTTGCAAAATTACCAAAATAAATACCCCAAGTTTGCAAAATTACCGAAATACCCCTGGTTTGTAAAATTATCAAAATACCCCTGGTTTGTGAAATTTTTGAAATACCCCCGATTTGCAAAATTACTAAAATACCCTCGATTTGCAAAATTACCAAAATACCATTGATTTCCAAAATTACCGAAATACCCCTGATCTGAAAATTATTGAAATACCCTCAGATTACAAAATTACCAAAATACCCTTAGTGTATAATTACTGTTTTACCCCTAAACGACAAATGACCGTTGTTCCCTCGTGGTAGTACTAGTGTGGAATGTGTTAATTGTGTGTTATGTTTTGTATAGGTGAAGGCGCTAGTGATTATTTAGTACTCTACGTAATCAGGTGTGTAATCTCACACCTATATTCGTTTTGCTTGTACTATTCTGTGTGTCGGTTGAAAGCTGAAATACACTTAGTGGCTAAGCTAATGAGATACACCTAACGGGTGAGTTTGGAAATGGCCCAGGTGAGCAAATTTATGATTATACCCTTTTGGGTAGATTTAGCATGACTGTGTATTCCGCTTATCTGTTATATTGGTACGTTCATGCATGCACTAAATTATTATGTCATGATATGTTGTATGGGATTGGGATATGATATTGATGAATGGGGAAGTGTAATTCGATGGCTCTGTTACATATTTCGGTGACTCTTTCACATTCTGTATGGTGGCTATGCCACGTATATTTGGTTAATCTGGTGGCTTTGCCACAATTTCGGCGATGAGCAGCGGGACTGCCATCGAGGTGTGTAGCGGATGGAGGGGTGATTGTAGAAATCCCCACAGGTGTGTTAGGCTGGTACATGTGGTGTGTAGTGGGTGGATTATTAGGCTGGGTTGGGTTGCATTGTATGCACTTATCTGCTTTACCATGCTAAAAGGGCTCAGGCACAATCCGTTTCTGTGTGGGCTTCGCCCACATTGTTTTCATTAGGGCTAAGGCCCAGTTTGTATCTGAATAGGCTCGGGCCCAGTTAGTATCCGATTGGAGAATTACACACTGAGTTCTCGTAACTCACCCCTCTGCTTAATTTGTAGGTGATCCCCAGCACTGAGGATTTGGAGTTGAGACGGACTCTGTGGTGGCCATACATCGTTACTTTAGTAAATTTCGTTTTACTTTACTTTAAATTTTATTTTAAATTGGGTTTATGTTATGTAAGAAGGCCTTTGGGATTTATTTTGGTTTTAGTTTTTAATTCGATTATTATTCATTATTAAGTGTGCAATACAGGATTTTTCTAAAATGATAATAACTGTTTTCCAAAATGTTAACGAACAATTTACAACCTATAAACTTGGGTTTCTTTTAAACTTCTAAAATTGTTTTCAAAATATCACTTCCGAAGTTCATTGAATCTGAATTCTGTTTTAAACATGTTAATGGAGATAATGATAGTAATAATAGTAAAACACTAATAACAATAACAACATTTTTAGAAAATCAATGCAAGCAAAACCTGGTTTTTCCACAAACAACAAAGCTCGGAGTTTCAAAAAGAATACAAACTTTTTAACGAAAGCATAGTTTTAAACAACCCTTCTATGTGGCATCCTAGATCTGGTCATAACGTCTAGGCCTGGTTTGAGGTGTTACACTTAGCTTTCCTTTACACCCAAAACTTAGAACTTTCTTCCAAAGAGATATCTTGAGAAACACATGCTAAGGTTCGGGCTTAGCTTTCCTTTCAAGTCATAGGACTTCTCATTTTCTGAAGCAGCCTAAAGGCTTTCACATATTAACTTTACTTTGTGTTCAGTTTCGAGACCCAAATCAAGTTCAACAAATCGTTTAATATCCAACTTATCCCAACACAGAGGTGTTCGATACCTCCTTCCATACAATGCTTAAAAGGGCGACACCTGAACACATGTTTGGTAACTTTTCTTATAGGTGAACTTTTCCAGAGTTAACAACGTTTCCAACTTTCAGCGAACACCAAAACACAGTATCATTGCATGTCTTCTAACACTTGTATCACTCTTTCAAATTTGGCATCTGTTTGAGGGTGATAAGTAGTACTGAAATTTAACCTTAAACCCAAAGCTTCTTCTAAACTTTTTCAAAATCTCAAAGTGAATCGAAGATCTCGATTAGAAGTTATGGAAACTAGTAGGCCATGCAATTGTACTATCTTAGCAACATATGTTATGCGATCCTTTCCAAATAGTAGCTCGTGCAAAATGGTAAAAATTGCACACTCTTGGTGAAGCAATCTATAATCACCTGAATATCGTCCTTCTTCGTCGTACTTAGTGACAAACCCAACACAAAATACATGGTGATCCTTTCCCACTTCCATTCTCGAACTTTGAGTGGCTGAAGCAGTCCTGAAGAATACTGGTGCTCAGCTTCCACTTTCTGACAAGTGAAGCACTTTGCCACAAACTCTGTAATAGCTAACTTCAATTTAAGCCACCAATAAAGTTTGCAAAGGTCATAATACATCTTGTTACTTCCTAGGTTCATCGCATAAGGACTATTGTGGGTTTCACTGAAGATCATTTGTTGAAGCTCTTCATCATTGGGTATGCAAATTTTTCAACAAAAATAAAGTACTTTGTTATCATTTAGCGTGAAGTCACCTTGTCACTTCTTGTTCAACTTGGCTAACCCTTTTTGTCAACTATTCATTTGAAGCTTGTTTTTCCTTAATTTGTTCTAACAAAGTTGGCCCCACTTGTAGTTCCACGAGAAATCCCCCATCACTTGTTGCACTCAGCTGCGTGAACAAAGCTCACAGCTCATTCAATGACTTTTTACTTAGAGCATCTACTACCACATTTGCTTTGCCAGGGTGATACTCTATCATACAATCATGATCCTTCAGTAACTCTATCCACCTTCTTTGATGCAAATTTAGTTCCTTCTGTGTGAGCAGATAATTGAGACTTTTATGGTATGTGAAAATTGTACACCTTTCTTCATACAAGTAGTGTCACCAAATCTTGAGTGCGAACATCACTATTTCTAGCTCCAAGACGTGGGTTGAGTTGTTTTGTTAATACAGCTTTAGTTGTTTGGAAGCATAAGCTACCACCTTCCCTTTTTGCATCAACACACATCCATATCTCGTGTGAGAGACACAAACTCGTTCCTCGGTTCTGATTGAAGCAACACAAATGCTTTGGTGAGGATTTTTTTCAGCTTGTCAAAGCTTTGCTACCTTTGTTCCATCTTGCTGAACCTTTTTTTTTTCTTCCGAAGCAACTTTGTTAAGGGTGCTACAATAGTGGTGAACCCCTCAACGAACCTATGATAGTACCATGCGGGCTGTAAATAGCTAAAATTTTTGTACTTTTGTTGTAGTCCTTGGCAATCTCCACTCTACAATAGATGTGATCTTCTTTTGGTCCATGCAAACCCCTTCAGCTGAAATGATGAGCCTAAAAAATGCTACTTCTTTTAGCCAAAACTCACACTTGTGTTACTTCGCAAACAACTGTTTCTCTCGCAGAATCTACAACATAGTACACAGATGAGTGTCATGCTCTTCCTTAGTTCACGAATACACTAGGATGTCATCAATAAATACTAGCACACAACGATCTAGGTATTTATGGAACACTAAGTTCATTAGGTCCATGAAAGCAGCAAGTGCATTTTTTCAAACCAAAGAGCATCACTAGAAACTCATAGTGCCCATACCTCGTTCTGAATGTTGTCTTAAAAAAATCTCACTCCTTCACCTTAATTTGGTAGTAACCTGATCACAAATCGTATTTGAAAACACAGTGGCACTCGCATTGATCAAACAAGTCATCGATTTTTAGCAATGGGTAATTTTTTTAGCAGTTAACTTATTTTATTACCGATGGTCAATGCACATCCTCATGCTACCATCCTTCTTTTTCACAAACAACTTGAAGTTGTATCTTCAACTCTTTAAGCTCTTTGGGCATCATGCGATGCGGTGTAATATACACTAGCGAACTACCAGGATACAGCTCAATGGCAAACTCCACCTTATGGTCTGGAGGTAACCAAATTAACTCGTCAGGAAACATATCAAGAAAGTTTTACAGAATTCGCATCTCGCAAACCTTTTTCGCCATATCCTACAAACCCATCGCAAAAGCGAGATAGGCTTCGCATCTGATAACTTTTGAAAATAGTTATATTTTTGGCCTCTAAACTAGGTTAATTATTTGTACTTATGTAGATGTATATTCATTTTAGGATTAGTATTTTTAGAACATTACATCATGAAGCTTGGATTGTGCTTAAATGCTATTATGTTATTTTTACTTACGGGTGGAAAGGATTTGTCTGTGTTACAATGGAAGGTGTAGAACAAGGAAAAGAAATACAGGAGTGATTTTTTGTCATGAAAAAAATTTATACGGATTGCCAAAACTAAATCCATGGAAATTCCAAGAAGACACTTAGTTAACACTTAATTTGTGCCACTCATAGCCAGTTGTACTTGTACCAGAAAGATTTACCTGAAAAAGAAGGAAGAAAAATTGTTTGCTGAGAAGGGGATCTACATTAAAAAAAAGCAAGGAAGATCCAGAAAACAAAGGAGGAAGAGAGCGAAAACAATCATTTCTAAGAGTTAGGATCTTGAGGTGGAGATAGAGAGTAGCAGTAGAGGCTGAGCAGTTGAGCAGAACACGAAGGAGAGGAAAAAGACAGTCAGCCTGGTCTTTGCAATACATTACACCACCAGAGTTGAGAGCTAGATCGACAAGAGCTTCCTAAAGTTCTTCCTTTATATTCTTAAATTACTTCTTTCAAAATTAATTTTTAAAGATGTTGAATGATATTTTGATTTCTGATTTGGTTAACCAACCCATAAGTTAAATCTTATCAGGTTGGGATTACTAGATGATACTTTAATTTTCCATTAATTTTGAAGCCTGGATCTAATCTATTTTAGTATTTCATTCAATTTTTTCTTTCAAATTGCATGCATACAGTCTCTAGATATAGATGAATGCACAATATTCTTACAAACATAACCTAATTCTTAAAAGGTTAAGTTAGTTGGACCACAATTGATTGATACGAGTGGGTGTTCGACAGAATGCCTATATCAATCTCTAGACATAGAGGAACACTCATATAGAGTGAAGAGTAATCAATACTGGGAATCACATCTGAGGTCTATAGACATATATTTCCTTAGGTAAGGTATCCTTAGGTCTTGCTCTCGGAAGAAATGGACCATTTTAAATCTATTCTGAGCAGGATGTTGATTAAGAATTTGTCGAAGCATTATTGGTTTATAAGGATAGATTCCTAGTAATCCTAGCCTTTTTATTCAACAGCGCAGACCCTCTCACTTTTGTCTTGGTATCTTCTTCATATCATATTTTTAAATATTTTTTTGTTTACATATTATGCACATCATCATTTTTTTATTACCATTGCATTTCTATCATTGTTTTGCCTTAGTATAATTCACATACTTCATCACAGCAACTTAACCAAGTTAATTCTATTTGATCCCTATGGAGACAATCTTACTTATCATTATATTACTTGATTTGACTGTATACTTGCACACTCGCACATTATATTTACACGCGACAAGTTTTTGGTGTCGTTGTCGGGGATCGAAAATTTGGTAAAATTTGGTTTTGATACTGCTTACCTAATTCCATTAATTTAATCTAACTTAGTTATCTTTAATTTTTCCAGGATTTCCATCAATGTATGAGAAGAGACATTCCTTCTAACGAAGAATATTCTCTTGACTCAGAGATCGAGAGAACTTTGCGAAGAAGGAGAAGAGAATCGCGAGATATGTCTAGGATCAAAATTGATCCAGGTATGGAAGATCCATTACATCTTTCTGGTCAGGATGTTGACATCCATATTCCTCATGTGGTAAATGACTAAGACAGGCCCATTCGTGAGCATGTAGTACCAAATCTTGATGATTTGAACCCAGTGATAGTCAGACCAACCATTCAAGCTCAGCATTTTGAGTTGAAACCGGTAATGTTTTTAAATGTTGCAAATGGTAGAATAGTTTAGTGGGTTGCCTACTTAGGATCTGTGACTGCATTCAAGACTTTTCCTAGAAGTCTATGACTTGTTCAGGCAAGAGGGTATTCTTGAAGACGTCCTACAACTTAAACTATTTCCATATTCATTGAGAGATCTTGCCAGAGCGTGGTTGAATGCTTTGTCATCAGGGATGGTGGCATCTTGGAATGATGTTTTCCAAAGGTTTTTGCTAAGATGTAATCTGCCTAATATGAATTCTAAGCTTAGAAATGACATCACATCTTTTCGACAATCAGAGGATGAGACGTTGTATGAAGCTTGGGAAACATTAAAGGAATTGCTTCGGAAATGTCTGATGCATGGATTCCAGCACTGGACATAGATGGAAATGTTTTATAGTATGTTAAATACATATACAAGGATGGTAGTTGATGCTTCTGCCAATGGTACCTTGTTGGATAAATCCTACAATGAAGCATTAGAAATTTTTGAAAGGATAGCCAACAATGATTATCAATATCCTACTACGAGAGTTGGGGCTTGTAGGAGAGCTGTTGGCACTATGGAGATTGATTCAATCACTTTGTTGACAACTCAAGTATCATATGCAGCTAACATGATCAAAACAATGAAGAGGCCAGCTACAGTTTACGAGATGAAATTAGCCGAACTATCGTGTATCTATTATGGGGAAAATAAACTGTTTGATGAATTTCTATCAAACCCAAACTCTTTATATTACATGAACAATTTCAACTGTAATAATAATCTCTATTCCAACATCTACAATCTAGGGTGAAAGCAACACCCAAACTTTAGCTGGAATAATTAAAGAGTGGAAAAGTCCAACAATGTTATTAGATAGAATGTCACGAGTGCACCGCCAGGTTATAATCAATTGATTTCACGGCAGAATGTTCAACAAAATTTAGCATCATCTTCTTTATCTATTGAAACTTTTCTAAAAGACTACATGGTAAAGAATGACGTGGTGATCTAGAGTCAAGCTGCATTCCTAAGAGCCTTGGAAAATCAAGTGGAATAGATCGTTGATGCTTTAAATTTGAGACCTTAAAGAGCATTGCCGAGTGATACTGAGAATGTGAGATCACAAGGGAAGGAGCATTGTAAGGCCATCACTCTCAAAAGTGTCACTCAGCTGAATAAAGTTGTTAGAGATGCCATTACTGAAAAGGAACATTCGAGTCTCAATCAAGGATAGATCGCAAAACCATATGAAAAGTAACTTACAATTAAAAAGGACAAACAAAAGAATGTTGCAATAGAATCAGATCATGTGGTCAAACTGAATGCTATAACGAAACAATATAAGTAATTTGAAGGAAGGTTACCACCACATTTTCCTCAACGATTCTAGAATTCTATGCAAGATTAATAGTTTAAGAGATTTTTCGATGTCCTGAAGCAACTCCATATCAACATATCGTTGGTGGAAGCTTTCGAGAAAGTGCCCAATTATCTAAAATTCATGATGGATATATTGTCAAAGAAGCAAAAATTGGGGGAATTTGAAATCGTTGCTCTCACTGAAAGGTGCACAGTAATGTTGATGAATAAATTGCCCCCAAAGTTGAAAGACCCAAGGAGTTTTATTATCCTTTGTTCAATTGGAAATCATTCAGTTGGTAATACATTATGTTATTTAGGAGCAAGTATAAATTTAATTCCTATCTCTGTCTTTAGGAAAATGGGAATTGGGAAGGCAAGACCCACAATAGTCACGTTGGAGCTAGCTGATTGATCATGTAACAACCCATTTTTAGTGAAATTGACACAGTAGTTTTGAGACCAAAAATCTGATGTAAAAATATTTATTTTATTATTTTAATGTCTACATTATGTTAGTAGTGTAGTATAAAAATTTCGTTAAGAAATTTTATCGTTTGCATGTTTAATTTCGTGAAAAGGACTAAATCGTTAAAGGTGTAAAAGTGTAGTTCAATTAGATAAAGGCATTAAATTGCTATGAACTTTTAGTATGAGTGGCTTAAATGGTAATTAAACCATTTGATGAGTTAATGGACATCATTTTAATGATTTTAAATATTTATAAAAAGGTTAATTTAGTAAATAAACAAATACAACATAAATTAATTAAAAGAAAACTAAATGTCCATCTTTTCCAAATTCTTTCTCCACCAAAAACTAGGAGGAAAAGAATCCATTTTAGGGTTCATCCATTCGGCCATAGTCTAACTTTACATGTAAGTGTAATTTTATCCCGTTTTTAATGATTTCTATGTTTTTCAAGTCGTTGTAGCTTAATCTAGCTAGCCTAGGGACTAATTTGCAAAATTGTTAAAAGGTTAGGGTTTTGCCATGAATGTGTGCATGTGATATTTTATGTTTGATGGAGAAAAATGAATATTGAATGGATTGAATTTGCTTATCTAGATCAAGTTAAGCCTCGTACGGATCTAGATTAAAGGAAAATAAAGTATCGGACTAGTTGATCATATTTCATCATTTTTTATGATCGAGGAAAGTTCGTATGTTTAAATAGTTTTTTAATGTATTTGATTAAAATGCTATGATGTTATTCATCATATCATGTCACAAAAGAAATCCAACAATGTTACGATGACTATCGAGCCCCATTTGAACCTTAAGAATATATAGGATACATATGACATGTCATTAGTTTTACCATTTTTGGGTGCTGGTCCTGAATGTCCTACTGATGGCTAAGTTTCGGCGTTTGTTGCGGATACTCGTCACCTTGTGTGAGCGGTATCGTGTAGCTACATTCTGACCTTCAGCTTGTGTGAGCAAACCAATTTATGGCTTGAGTGAGCATCTATGTAAAGGATAAGGAAAGAAATGGCTACGACCATGTATTTAGCACTCTTTGTTTGAGCTTCCCACGTATCTAGTATTATTCTAAGTGGTTCAACGGGCATGAAAAGGGGAAGAACGGTAAGTGTACCAAAAGCTACGTTAAGAATTCATGAAAAGGTATGAATTGTTAATGATCAAGGTATGAACACTCATGACTATGAAAAGTATGATTTAAGTGATGCTATGTTCAGGTACTATACCTTACCATGTGATAATATTGCTAAGTTATGTGTTTAATCACTAACTTGTGTTATTGATGATGCTTTGGCTAGTGCCAAGCTATGTTGGATTGATTCATGTCTATTTTATGATTATGGATTGAAATGGTAAGCTATGTTCACGATTCACGAACTTACTAAGCATTATGTGCTTACATCTTTTTTTTTCTTTCCTATGTTTTATAGATTATCGTAAGCTCGCCGGAGACCTATCACACTGTCCAGAGACTATATCAGTAGATTTTGATGTTTTGGTCATAGTTATAATGGCATGTATAGGTGAATTGTCTTTAATAAGATAGTTGTTATGTTTGTCTTGTAAACGTGGTATTATGGTTGGTGAACTTTTGCTATGTTAATGCTTTGATGGTTGGTGTTGAAATGGTCAAGTGAATGTATGCTTTGAATGACCAATTTGGTATGTTTGAATGTGATTTGGCATGTAGTCATTGTGGTAAGTTTGGTATGGAAATAGGCTAGAAATGTATGAGTGATGAATGACTAAATTATGTATATATTTAAGTATGCTTGGTTGTTGTGATTGAGGTGCCTTTTGGGTATACTGGTTGTATAGATAAATGACTTATTAAATTGGCCTTATTATGTATGTTTTAGGTCTGCTTTAAGGCTCGATTATATGTGCAAATGGCTTGTAGGTGTATGCTTGATTTGGGTGTAAGAAATGGCTTGAATTTGGCCTATTTCTTGTCCACACAACCTAAGACATGGGCGTGTGTCTCAGCCGTGTGTGACACACGGCCATGCAACATAGTCGTGTGTCCCTTGTAGATTTCAAAGGGTTGTAAGTCAAGCAGTTACATAGCCTAGCACACGGCTTAGCACATGGGCGTGTGAGGTCATTTCGAGAGTTACACGGCCTGGCACACAAACGTGTGGCTTGGCCGTGTGACCCAAGCCAGAGAGTTACACGGGCATAGACATGGGCTGGGACACAATCGTGTGCCCTATTTCAATTGTTACATGGCTTGATACATGGGCATATGTCTCAGCTGTGTGAGGCACACGGCCGTGTGACCCCTGCAGTGTGAATTTTTCCAACTTTTTCCTTGAAGTTTCATATGTTCCTGATTTAGTCCCGAATCGTTTCTAAAGTGTTTCTAAGGCTTCAAGGGATCAAATAAGGGACGATGTGCATGTGTTTGAATGGATTTTGCTATGATTATGAAATGTTTGGAAATTAATGAATTTAAAACAATGCTCCGTAACCCTATTCCAGTGATGGATATAGGTTAGGGGTGTTACATTTAGTGTGAAACAACCCATTTTCGATGATCAGAATAGTGGTTTCAAGACGATAAATTCGATGTGAAAATGTTTATTTTAATCTTATTTTAGAGTCTACAGAATATTAGCAAGGTTATATAAAAATTTTGTTAAGAAATTTTATCGTTTGCATGCTTAATTTGGTAAAAAGGACTAAATTGGAAAATGCAAAATTTTAGTTCTACAAGTTAAAGGCACTAAATAGTATGGAATGAAATATTTAAGGGATTTAAATGGTCATTTTACCATTTATAAAGTTAGTGGACATTCTTGGACTTGTATTAAGTGATTTTAATGTTTTATAATAAGGTTATTAATGTAATTTAATAAATAAGCCAGTATTAAGTAAAACAATTCCACTTTTATATTCATTCATCTTCTTTGCTGAAATGTAAAGGAAGATAACACCATTTTAGAGTTCTTGAGCATTCGGCCAAGTCTTCTTGTGCATGTAAGTATATTTTGATCCGTTTTTAATGATATTTTTTTTTATTTTTTGAGGTCGTTGTAGCTTAATCTAGCTAACCCAGGGGCTAATTTGTAAAACTGTTAAAATGTTAGGGTTTTTCCATGAATGTATTCATGTGTTTTTTATGTTTGATGGAAGAAAATGAATCATTGTTGATAGATAAACAACTTTTGTAAATTGAATTTTGTTGAAAATGTCAAATAGGGATTTATTTATAAAATGTGTAAAATGCATGGTGAAAATTGTGAAATAATGAATTGTATGAGATGATATGGACCTACATGAAATTCGGCTACCTTGGGTAAGGATGAAATTCCATGAATTTCAAATTACGAGCTTAAGGACTAAATTGTAATAAAATTAGAATAGTAGGGGAAAATGTAATTTTGCAAAAATATGAATCTGGATTGAATTGAATAGAATGGTTATTAAAAAGACCAATTTGGTATGTTTAGATGTGGGTTGGCATATGGTCAATTGTGCTATGTCTTGGTATGAAAATAGGTAGTTGTATATGGTTGATTCATGGATAAGTACGTTATGTTTAGGTTGATTTGATGATTTGTGGTTGAGGCGCTGTCGTAACCATTTTTTTAAAAAAAAAGGGGAATCGACTTTTTTTTTAAAAATAGGGAGTCGCTACTGACCCTTTTATTAGGTGTGATCAGATCACCTTATTTTAATAAAAACATTTTGGTTTATTAAAACAGAGCTTTTGGTCTACGAGTGTTCGAGAAAACAGGTTCGGGAGTCGGATACGTGCGAGGAAGGATTAGCACCCTCGCAATGCCCAAAAATCGGTACCAAATTGATCGATCAATGTCCTAATGCGGAAAACTTGAAAAGATTTAGGGTAAAAAGAATTAAATCGGGATTGAATCTTTAGATTAACTCGTTTCAAAGGAATAAGATTGTCGTACCCAGCACGTTAGGATATGACGCATTTATACTCTGACGTCGAGATCATCTTTGATCTTCAAATCATGTGAAGGAGGATATTTGAATATTTAGTCGAACAAAAAAAAATCAACACCTAACACGTTAGGATGTGATCTTTCGAACTTCCAAGCACACAAATATTACCTCATTTTTTAAAGAATGTTTAAAAGGTATTGATTTTGCGAAAAGGTATTTTTATTTTAAACGATGATTACATGCCAATATTCGTATTTTATAAATTATTGAACAAAATTATTTAAAAGCAATTATGATGTATTTTCATTTAAAATAGGCAATAAAGCAATAATAACACAAAATATGATAAATGATAATTCATATACTAAAGTAATTGTAAACGCACGATGAAGCATCAACAAATATAATCGACAGCAAACAAACATGATCCTATTTAACGCATGCTTAGATAACGGATAAAAAGACACACATGATGGAGCCAATATAAACGTAATATATATAGTGATTTTAAATAAATATATAAAGTTACATATTTATAAAGAAAATAAATAGAATATATTATATAACATAAAATAGGTTAAAAATAACATATGATACAACATTATATGATATGCAATTTAGATACATATAATATTGTAAGAATAATTTTAGCTAAATAAAAGCAATAAATAATAATTAATAACATACATATATGTTTATACTGTTAATATACAGGTTTATAAATGGTAATATAGACAATTTAACATAATACGAAATAATAAAATCAAAGAAAAGGACGAAAATAAAATAAGCAAAGAAAACGGGTCAAATAATAACTAAAGGAAAGAACTGAAAGGACTAAAATAAAACAAGCGTTAAATGACAGGGGGTTAAAGTTGCAATTATACTAAATTTTAAAACAGAATCGTTTTGACTTAAACCGTTGAAGACCCATAGGATTGAATTGAAACGAAATACGAGTTCTGGGGGCCAATTTAAAAATAAAGAATTTAAATCGAATTGGATTTAGAATAATAAAAAAATACGGAGGGACCGCAATGGTAATTAGACCATTTGATGAAAACACGCGGATCCCTTGAATGGGTCGGGTTGACGTGCGGATCTAAAGAGGGACTAAATGTCGCCGTTTGGCCTCTAGTTTAAAAACGAAAATTTCCTTCTTTGTTCATTTGCAGACCTCATTCTAAAAAAAACAAAAATAAGGGAAACGTTCTCTCTCCCTCTCTCTCTCATACCCTACGATCGGGCTGCTTCCCCCTCCGACGCACTACCGTGCCACCAACGAATCGGTGGCCGGTGATGACCAAGATCTGACCCTGGGGTTCGGGTAGGTTCCCTCCCTTTCTTTTCGTTGTTTTTCTTGTTTGTTAGGTTTGAAATAATTTTAAACAGTCGAAATAGGAATGAGAATAAGATGACCATAAACAATATCAAAAACGGAAATAAAATGACCTCTTGAAATGGGTATTCCTGTTTTCTATTTCTGAATGCGTAAAAAGGGGGGATCTGTTTTGAATGTTTTTATTTTCTTTCTTGCTGATAGCTCTTGAAGTGTTCCTAAAAACCAAAAAAGAAAAAAAAGAACCCCCTTTACATCAGTTTTGAATGGCTTTATAGCCAAATACACCATGCCTGTTTTTATTATTCAACTATTTTGCTCCATATTTCCTTGCTTCTCTATTTCTGTTGCTCCCTATTTTCCTTGCAGGGCATGGGCGATGGTGGTAACGGTGGAGGCCGAGGCGCCTAGGGAAGCTGAAGGCGTCAAGGGCGCTGAAAAGGCAGAGGAGTGTGAGACCGAGGCATGGGGAAGGGCACTGGTGGAGAGACGCATGCGTGGGCGTGCACGAGAATCTAAACAGGCACGCGTGTGGAACCGAAACGATGCAGGGGCACGTGGGGGACAGATGAAGGGTCGGCGGCGCGAGAACAGGCAGAAAACCTAGGTCTCCAAAATTTTGATTTTGGGCCATTGGGCCTCAAGCTCTGGCCCGATTGAATTTAGGCTAGTTGGGCTAGATGGGGTTTAGTTTCTAGGTTTGGTTTTGGGCCCTTGTAATTGGGCTCCAGTCTTTGTAAATTTGCTTGTTTAAAATGGGTTTTTTTGTATATGGACTATTAATCTGGACATTTATTTTGGTTTGGGTTTTAATGTTTGTTTTATTTTTATTTTATTGTTTGGACTTTATCACTCTGTTTATTGGGCTTTAATGGGCCGGGCAAATTTGGTTATTACAGCTGCCCCACTTCGCTCATTGTCGTGCAACGAGAATAGAGCAAAGACAATAGAAGAACCAACTTTGCCCGGTCTTGGCCAAGCCTTGACTTATTGGTCCTCGTCTTCCTCAAACATCTTCAAACTCTATTGTAACCTTGTTGCTTTGATCCATTCTGCCACTGCTTTCGAGAGATAAGACTCCAATATGACTCCAGGACACGAAGAGGTTTGTAGCTCCGATCTACTAACTGCTCCACTGGGACCTTGAGGAAATAAATTTGAACCTTTGGATCTGCTTCCTTACTATCTTCAGGAAGACTTCAATCTTCAGTTTGCTCCACTGCCGTCTTTAAGGAACAACATCTGGATTTTCCG
Source organism: Gossypium australe (assembly GCA_005393395.2). Taxonomy (NCBI): domain Eukaryota; kingdom Viridiplantae; phylum Streptophyta; class Magnoliopsida; order Malvales; family Malvaceae; genus Gossypium; species Gossypium australe. The sequence continues at coordinate 118,735,593 of CM016626.1, forward strand.
ATTTGCTTCCTTACTATCTCTGGGAAGATTGAAAATACCTCAGCGCGCGACCCAAGGCTCAACTCGCCTCTCGCAATATGAGTAGATGTTTTTGAAAGACAGATATAGAAATTGAAAATACCACACCTCTCGTAATATGAACTAATTTTCGGAAACAGAAATTGGAAAACAGAAATTGAAAATACCTCAGCGTACGACCTGAGGAGTTGATTGATTTTTTTTTTTTTTTGCAAACAGAAATGGAAAGACCGAAATTAAAAATACCTCAGCGTGTGACCAGAGGAGTTGATTTTAACAAGAATTTGAAAAACTGAATTTGAAAAACACCTCAGGGTGTGACCTGAGGCTCAACTCACCTCTCGTATTATGAGTTGATATTTTGAACAAAAATTGGAAAACAACTCAGGGTGTGACCTGAGGCTCAACTCACCTCTTGTATTACGGGTTGATATCTGAAAAATAAAAATTGAAAAACACCTCAGGGTGTGACCCGAGGCTCAACTCACCTCTCGTATTATTAGTTGATTTTAACAAGAATTTGAAAAATAGAATTTGAAAAACACCTCAGGCTGTGACCTGAGGCTCAACTCACATCTCGTATTATGAGTTGATATTTTGAACAGAAATTGGAAAATAATTCAGGGTGTGACCTGAGGCTCAACTCACCTCTCGTATTACGAGTTGATATCTGAAAAATAAAAATTGAAAAACACCTCAGGGTGTGACCCGAGGCTCAACTCACCTCTCGTATTATGAGTTGATTTTAACAAGAATTTGAAAAACAGAATTTGAAAAACAGCTCAGGGTGTGACCTGAGGCTCAACTCACCTCTCGTATTATGAGTTGATATTTGAACAGAATTTGAAAAACAGAAATTGAAAAGCACCTCAGCGTGTGACCTGAGGCTCAACTCACCTCTCGTATCATGAGTTGATATTTCGAATTAGAAATTCAAAAACAGAAATTGAAAAACGCCTCAGGGCGTGACCTGAGGCTCAACTCACCTCACGTACTATGAGTTGATATTTGAAAAGAATAAAAATCGAAAAACACCTCAGCGTGTAAACTGAGGCTCAATCACCTCTCGTATTATGAGTTGATTTTTTGAAAAACAGTAATTGAAAACGTGTCATCTAGTGGAACTCGGATATCTTCTTTCTCCTTGGTTCGGTACAGCTATCGTCAAAACTTCTTGCTTTGCTAGTGTACCTGTATGTGTCATGCGCGATGTTATCGTGATATGCACGTGCTCGTCTTAAATGCTTTTATGCCTACATGGTTATGCCATGCGCCCTGGGCTTGTTTGTCGTGTGTCTCTTCTTGTTACGACTCTCATGATGACCTGTATTCATTGTTTCGACTCTTGACTTTCCTTTCATCTTTCGTGCCCGTCCTCGAGTTTTATGAGTGATCTACGTTTCTCGTATATCACCCTTTTGCCCCCTGTTGAACTTTGTCCTTACCTTGAGGCTCTTGTACTTATCAAATTTTCATCCAGGTAATGCTCAACATTCCTTTTGTATAGAGTATGTAATTTCACTATTTATCATTTAAATGGACCAAACATGAGATGTCTGAAAATGGGAAAGTAAGTATGAAAGAGGTACCTCACACCCATATTTATTTCAAAAGTGTTAAGAAAATTGACAAGGAATAATTCAATAAAGGAAATGTTATAAAAAAGGAAAGTAGATTCAATTGTCGCAAATGCTCTGGATATCTAACGCATGAACTCTTCGCGTTTCTTCATCCTGGATCTTTTCGAGCAACGCTTCTGGTGTAGAGGATTTTGAGCTTCCGAGTCCGCTTCAAATATTAATATCTCGCCCTTTGACTCCCTGTTCAAATCGCCGTAGCTCTTTATGCCCGAATCCCCTTTATTAGGACGCCCTTTTAGGTTTTCATCCCAATTTTGTTTATCAAGATGCCCTTTTCGGGTTTTCATCCTGAATTTTTTTTAGGCGTAGTACTTCTTCACGGCATCTGAGTTTACCAGATTTGGTAACTCCTTCCCATCCATTTCAGTGAGAATCAAAGCTCCGCCTGGGAACACTCTCTTCACGACGTATGGCCCTTCCCAATTTGGTGCCCATTTTCCTCGAAAGTCTTTTTGTATTGGGAGAATCTTCCTCAGTACGAGTTCTCCCTCGTGAATTCTCTTGGCCGCACCTTCTTGTCATGGGCGTTGATTATTCTCTTCTGGTACATTTGTCCATGACAAATTGCCTTCAAGCGTGTTTCCTCGATAAGATTTAGCTGGTCATATCTAGCTCGAACCCATTCCGATTCTTCTAGTTTTAACTCCATTAAGACTCGCAGGGAGGGGATCTCAACTTTAATGGGCAGCACAGCTTCCATTTCATAGACTAGAGAGAAAGGAGTTGCCCCCGTAGAGGTCCGTACACACGTGCGATATGCATATAGAGCAAATGGTAGCTTCTCGTGCCAGTCTTTATACGTCTCGATCATTTTCCCAATAATCTTCTTAATATTTTTGTTAGCAACTTCTACCACTCCTTTCATCTTTGGACGATAGGGTGAGGAATTATGATGCTTTATTTGAAATTGTTCACACACTTCCTTTATCATCTTGTTGTTCAGATTCAAGGCATTATCTGAGATGATTCTCTCAGGCAAACCGTATCGACATATGATCTCCTTTTTTAAGAACTTGCACGCTGCGGTCTTTGTCACATTAGCAAACGAAGCGGCTTCTACCCATTTCGTGAAGTAATCTATGACCACAAAAATGAATCGATGTCCATTAGAAGCCTTCGGGGAAATTGGCCCTATAACATCCATGCCCCACATAAAGAAAGGCCACGGAGAAGTCATAACGTGAAGGGGCGAAAGTGCTGCGTGAATTTTATCGCCGTAAACTTGACATTTGTGGCACTTTCGTGCGTAATTAATGCAGTCACTTTCCATCGTCAGCCAGTAATAACCGAGCCTCATAATCTGCCTAGCCATAGTGAAACCGTTAGCATGCGTTCTGAAAATTCCTTCATGGACATCTTCAAGTATCTTTCTGGCTTCAACAGTATCCACACATCTCAGGAGCACTTGATCTTTTCCTTTTTTGTATAGGATGTCCCCATCAAGAACAAATCCTGTTGCCATTCTTCTGATTGTTCTTTTGTCGTTCTCATTTGCTTGCTCAGGATATCTTTGATTCTTGACATATTCTAAGATATCATGGAACCATGGCTGTCCGTCCGCCTTTTTTTCGATGCTAAAACAATGTGTAGGGGCCTCGTATATGCTCATTTGGAGAGGCATTATTTCCGTTTCTCGGCTTGCTTTGAACATTGAAGCCAAAGTGGCTAGGGCATCAGCCAATTGGTTTTCTTCTCGTGGGAAGTAATTAAAGGTTACTTCTTCAAATTCTTTGATCAGCTCTGTCACGAGATCGCAATATTTGATTAACTTCGAGTCTCTCACTTCCCAATCTCCACGGATTTGGTAAATCACCAATACCGAATCCCCGGATACCTTTAAGATTTTGATGTCTCGTTCAATAGCTGCACAAAGTCCCATGATGCAAGCCTCATATTCCGCTATGTTGTTGGTACAAAAGAAATTTAATCTGGCAGTGAATGGGTAATGATTCCCTTCTGGTGACACTAAGACTGCTCCAATCCCATGCCCCAATGCATTTGATGCCCCATCAAAGCTCATCTTCCATGATTTCTCTTTTGACGACTCACATTCTTTTTCCGTAATGCATATCAAGTCTTCATCCGGGAAGTCAAATCTTAATGGTTCGTATTCCTATGTAGTTCGAGCTGCTAGGAAGTCAGCTATCGCGCTCCCTTCTATCGACTTTTGGTTAACGTAGATGATGTCGTACTCTGATAGTAGGATTTGCCATCGTGCCATTCTTCCTGAGAGTGCAGGTGATTCCATCATGTACTTTATTGGGTCCAGTTTTGAAATCAACCACATCGTATGATACAACATATATTGTCTGAGCCTTCGAACCACCCAGACCAGAGCACAACAGAATTTTTCAATCGACGGATACTTCACTTCACACCCCGTGAATTTCCTGCTGAGGTAGTAAATCGCCTTTTCTCTTTTCCCTAACTCATCATGTTGCCCCAGTGCACAACCCATGGAATTTTCGAACACAGTCAGATACAATAATAATGGTCTCTCGGGAGTTGGCGGTACTAGCACCGGGGGGCTGGAAAAATATTGTTTTATCTTGTCAAAAGCCACTTGGCACTCCTCGTTCCATTCTCCAGGATTGTGCTTTCGAAGGAGCCGAAAAATTGGGTCGCACTGGTTGGTAAGTTGAGCGATAAATCGAGTGATGTAGTTCAACCTCCATAAGAATCCTCTGACTTCTTTTTGTGTGCGTGGAGGCGATAGTTCTTGTATGGCTTTTATCTTGTCTGGGTCAACCTCGATACCTCTCTCGCTAACGATGAAGCCCAGTAATTTTCCAGAGGTAGCCCCGAAGGTACACTTGGCTGGGTTAAGCTTCAGCTGGAATTTTCTCAATCTTTCAAACAACTTCCTGAGGTTCCTGACATGCTCTCTTTCCCCTCGAGATTTGGCAATCATATCGTTGACATAGACTTCTATTTTTTTGTGCATCATGTCATGGAACAGCATCACCATTGCCCTCTGATATGTTGCCCCAGCATTCTTTAATCTGAATGGCATCACCTTGTAGCAGAATGTCCCCCACATCGTCACGAAGGTAGTTTTCTCCATATCCTCGGGAGCCATCTTTATCTGATTATAACCCAAGAGTCTATCCATGAAAGAAAATAATGAATGTCTTGCTGTGTTATCTACCAATGTATCGATGTGTGGCAAGGGAAAATTATCTTTTGGGCTTGCTCGATTCAGGTCGCGATAATCTAGGCACATTCGCACCTTCTCGTCTTTCTTCGGTACTGGGACTATATTAGCCACCCATTCTGGATATTTAGAGACTTGTAAGAAGCCAGCATCAAATTGTTTTCTTACTTCTTCTTTTATCTTTAACAACATTTTAGGTCTCATTCGTCTTAGCTTCTATTGAATGGGTTTGCATTCTGGTTTTAGTGGGAGTCTATGGACCATTACATCCTCATTCAAACCTAGCATGTCCTGGTACGACCATGCAAACATATCTTTGTACTCATGAAGCAAGGCGATCAAATCATGTTTGGTGTGCTCTGAAATAGAGGTCACAATCTTCACTTCTTGCCTCTTTTCTTCGTCTCCCAAGTTCACCGCCTCAACAGATTCTTCATGGGGTAGAATCTGTTTGTCTTCTTGTTCTATCATTCTCAGTAAGTCAGGGGATGAGACATAATCCTCAACATTTTCCTCAGCTTCGAATTCTCCTAAACAAATAGCTTGCTCGAAATCGATTTTAGGACTTGTAACGGGATTGTTCACGTCGTCGATATCTGAGCACCTGAAAGGTAAATGGAAAAGAAACTATAGAGGAGCATCGAGGTACTGGAACCTACAAACGTGATAATATGGCATGATATGAGATATATATAAAGACAGGCTATGAGAATAGGGAATAAATATGAAGCCCATGAGAATGAGAGACCATGACAAAATGCATCTTCATTAATGTTCATTTAAAAGCTAAATAGCCAACATAAACTCTTATAATAGATTTCCCCCCAACTTAGGGGCATACAAGAAGTGAGCATTGAGCATTACTTTGGAGAAAACTTAGAAACTATGAGAAGGTCCACGGCAGTCCAGTTATTCAAAACAAATCCAGGGGGACTAGGGCGTATCATTGAAATGTCTTCCACTGCATCATCCACTTTGTCAATGACATTTATGCCGAAGTTCTGAAGGCCCTTTTCAATCGATAACAACATGTTTCGTAAATTATCTCTCTCCGAGTATATCATTCCTGTAGATGTAAATGTTTTCGACACGGGCGGATCTATTATGGGCTCCCATTCCACTTCCCGACCTGAGGCTCTAGCAATCCTCCTTTCTTGCTCCTTCTGTAACTATTTCCTTCTTTGTCGCATGTCAGGCTTGAATCCTAAACCGCATCGAGCCTTGTGGTGTACTGGCTTTAGTGCTCTGACTATTCCTTGCTGATATTTTCCCAAACCTTTCTTCGCCCGGGCTCCTTTTCCCACAGTCAACTTAATTCCCATCTTCGTATTCTTTGACAATTTGGGTGCGGGAATCTTATTTCCTTCGACAACAAATGTAGCATTGATGAATTCGAAGGACCGGAAGGAGCATTCTTCTGCATCTTTATTTACTTCAATGTAGGGTGCGTTAGTAGAGACAGACGCAACAATGTCTTCTTCACCAGTGACTGTGATCAAATGGTCATCCATGACAAACTTGATGTTTTGATAGAGAAACGAAGGAATTGCCCCGGCGGAATGGATCTAAGGCCTCCCTAAGAGGCAGTTATATGAAGGTGCGATGTCCATGACTCAATATCGTATATACACGAGCCCACTTCTAGAGGAATCTTGATCTTTCCCATGACCTCTCGTCGTGTCCCATCAAACGCCCTTACCGCAGAATGACAACGCCTTAGGTAAGACATATCTACCGGCATCCTGGACAGTGTAGCCACAGGCATGACATTGAGTGCAGACCCGTTATCAATGAGCATGTTCGGTATTATATAGCCTTTGCAACCAGTCGTGATGTGCAATTCTTTTACAGAACCCCTACCATTTGGTGGTATTTTGTCATCACTGAAATAGATGAAATTATCCGCATTCAAGTTGTTCACCCACCTATCAAGCTTTTCAACGGGTACGTTGCTCAGCACATACACTTGGTTTAACACTCTCAGTAAAGCATTTCAATGTGGTTCTGAGTTTAACAGTAGAGATAACAATGAGATTCTTGCCGGTTGCTTGTTCAACTTCTCCACGATGTTATATTTACTATGCTTGATAAACTTTAAGAATTCATGTGCTTCGTTCTCGTTCACAGGTCTTTTAATTTCTTGCTCAGACCTTATTTCAACCTCAACCTCAGCACTACGCATTGGTGCCTTTCCTTTCTGACTCTCGTCAACGGCTTTCTTCTTCGGTTCATCCACTTCAGGGGAATAACATCTCTCGCTGCGGGTAAAATGCCCCACCTCGCTAACACTTCCAGTCGTGGCTCCGGGTATGGTGACGTTGACGTTGTATTTCCATGGCACTGCCTTGTCATCCTTGTAAGGGAAAGGAGCTGATACTTTGATTATCATCTTTGGTTCGACTTCCTTCTTCTTGGCCTCATAATAAATTACCAGAGGTTGATCGCCACTATAAGGGATGGCTGGTGGTTGATTATCAGATGTGCATATTTCCCTTTCCTCGGCCTCGTCTGTTTTATCAAAGATCTTGACCTCCTTGTTGTTCATCATGTCTTGGAGTAACTCTTTGAATTCCTCGCAAGACTGGATGTGATGCCCTTCTATGCCATGAAAAACTTTGACCCTCTGTACTTTCCTCCTTGAGACTTTTCTTGAACAAGCCCTTCTCAGTCATTATTTCCCATACTTTGCTCAAAGGTGTCTTTACTTCAGATACGCGATTTTTAGCCCGCCACCTGTCTTCCTTCGTCACCACACTCACGTTCCCTTCAGCATGGTTAGGGAGCGGATTTCCAGCCATATTATTAATACCATCAAATCGTAAAATGCCCGCATCAATAAGACCTTGAACCCTTTTCTTAAAAGCTAGGCAATTTTCTGTAGAATGCCCCCGGTTTCCAGCATGGTACATGCAACTAGCGTTGGGATCGTACCATTTTGGGTATGGAGGTTTCAGGGGTGCCATATAATGTGGGGATATTAATTGTTTTTCTAGTAATTTCGAGCACAGCTCTCCATACGACACCGGAATAGGGGTAAATTGAAGTTTTTCAGGATTGGGTTTTGTTGGTCTTTGTTCATTTTTGGGCTAACTTTGAGCGGGCATAGTACTTGGTGGGAATATAGTGAATGGTCTTTGGTTACCGGTGGCATATACGGGGTAAGGGGGAGGCGCTTGATAGTAAGGGTTTTGAGGAGGAGAAAAATAGAAGTTTGGTGGTGGGAGAAATCGAGGTCTCGGCTAGGTTGGGTACGGACTAGAAGCATAGTGGCACCCAGTCCCCACCATGTGAGTTTCAGGCTTTTTTTTTCTTCACAGGTGCTGGCCTTTTTGAACTCTCAGGACCTTCCATCCTTCCACTCTTGATGCCATTTTCAATGAGTTCCCTAGACATTACGATATCGGTGAAGTCTTTTGTGGCATTTCCCACCAGTTTGTCGTAAAATGGTGCTTTCAAGGTGTTGATAAAGAGGACCGTTATCTCACTTTTAGTCAGTAGGGGTTCTATTTGTGCCTAGACGTCCCTCCACCTTTGAGCGTATTGTCTAAACGTCTCTGCTGGCTTCTTTCCCATCATCTGCAGCGTTAGTCGATCAGGTGCCATATCGGAGACATGTTTATACTGTTCACAAAATGCTGATGCTAGGTCCTTCCATGATTGGATCCTCTCTCTGCTGAGTTGATTATACCATCGGAGGGCTGATCCGATCAAGCTATCTTGAAAACAATGTATTAACAATTTGTCTTCATTCACATAACCTGTCATCTTCCGACAAAACATGATAAGATGCGCCTTTGGACATCTCGTTCCATCGTACTTTTCAAAATCTGGCGCTTTGAATTTCGGAGGTAGGACCAGATCAGGCACTATACTGAGCTCTTTGGCGCTTAGTGCAGATAAGACTCCAGTACCTTCTACTGCCTTGAGTCTTTCTTCTAGACTCTTATACTTATCCTCAGCATCATGATCCTTCATTCTCAAGTTGGCTATTTCTACCGGATCATCCAAATCTAGAACTATTGGATTAGCAGAATTATCTCCGGAGTTTGATACAAATATACCCTGCCCTAGATGAGCAGGTGGTGCAGGTCGTTGCTCTAGGCCTACCGGTTCCCCTTGAGGATATCCTCTTTGCGTTACATGGGCGTGGGGTGGAGTGAATCCTGGAAGATAGAGCAGATCCTGATTAACCCTCGAATGGGGTTTTGTAACATCAGGACTTTGCACGGGCCGTTTTCCTTTGACCAGAGTTGATATCATCTCCATTATTTTGGCCATTTGATCCTTCTGCTCGAGCGATTCCTCTCGGGATCTAGCCATCAGATCCATTGCTTCTTGCTGCGACTTGGCTAACTGTTCTTGCAGCTCTCTCTGGATTCTTTCCATTCTTTCGATCCTCTCATTGAGTTCAGCGTCCGTAGCTCTAGTTCTTAGACGTGTCCTATAGGGATGACGTGATTCCAGATTCGTAGTGTTGCAACTGCGGATTATACGATTTTAGCCTTAGTGAATAATTAAGGTGATATGATACTAATGTATGCAACGCAATGCAAATGCATGGTATGAATGCAAAAAAAGGTGTCAACTCTGATTCAATTCCCCATAGAAAACTTTCTTAGAAAACAAAGCTCTTTACATAAGATAGATTACAAGAACAGCCCTGCTCTGACACCTAAGGCTTTAATCTTCGTCAGTAGGGAAGCTAATTCTCGTCCACGATCCAACCGTGTCTCGAACTATACGCTCAATGTGTCAGCTTGTGTAGCTAGAGTTTGTAAATACTCGGCTATCTCTCGTATCTAGGTTATAGCCTCCCCCATAAGGTAATCTCTATCTTTGACTTGATTCTGGGAATGGTACAGCTCCACTTCTCTTCGTTCTTCATTCTCTTTTACATATCCAATGTGATTCTAATAGTTCTGCAGCTCCATTTCTAACTCTTCGGTCTTCTTCTCCATTTCTTCGATTCTACTCAAACTTGCCTTTAATTCTCTTACCGAGTTACGGTTTCGATAATAGTCAAGGGACCTTTCCAACTCCGCCACTATAGTCTCCAATTCATTTCTTCTGTTTTGGCCTTCTGACACTTGCTTTTCTAGGATCTCCTTTTGAGCCTTCATTTCATGAAATTTCCTTTCCCATTGCTCGGTCTTAGCTCTTTCCTCTTGTAACTCTTGTTGCCATTGACTCGAAGTCTTTCCTAGTCCCACAGTTCTCATTGAGAGACGTATCTTCTTGTAGTCCCCCTTTAGGCTATCCAACTCTTCTTCGGCTTTGCTCTTCCCCTTTTTTATCTTTTCTGTTTCTGATTTCTGTATATCTACATCCAACTTCAAAAGCATCTTCTCTTCCTCCAACTGCTCAATTTTCTTCTCAAGCTCTGAACTTCGCTTTACAAAATCTTGCTTTATAATTTCTAATTCCGTTGGTATCATTTGCAAATGTTCCTCTATAGATTGAGCATTATCTGAACTTGGTCTCGGGATATTGTCATTGATTCTTTTGTTTAGCCACACTTTATACTCAGAAGTCGCCATTTCGCCCACAGTCAACCTCTTCATCCGGTAGGTTTGCTTCCAAGCATTTTCAATTTCCTTAATCCTCTTCTTATAACCTTCTCCTGTATAAGAGAATTCGCTTCGATCCAACCAATGTGTTGCTGGCACGAACTGTCTAGACTGGTATCGTCTTGCTGCTAGCAAAGGGGCATACCCAATGACTCCCCAAATTCTGGGTAGAGGGACCCAATTAAAGGCTCCGCATCTGTAAAGGATCTCTCCAGGCACCATCCATGGAGCTCTCCACTCAATGTCTCCTTCCTGAAGATTCTGAAGAATTGTCCTCCATCCTTCTTCCGTTATATCTTCTCGTCTTGACACAGCCACTTCCTCTTTTATCGGTGAATAGTCCTTATAAAAGGGTCGACAAGAGACTTTATCCATCTTCCAAAAATGCCCATAAAACCATACCATTAACAGCTGTGCGCATCCGATAAACCTTCCTTCTCCCGCTCTTCTGCATGCATTTAACGATCTGAAAGTCTCTGCAAGAATTGCTGGGACAGGTGTAACTTGTTTACCCAATCGATCGAACAAATCCACCACTGCTTCATCTATGTGTCTTAGGGCTTTTGGGAAGATGATTAGTCCGTAGAGGCTTAAGGCGAAAATATCAACCTTCCTCCTCACATCAGGGTGCGTCAAAATCAGATCCCTTAAATTTACCCAAGGAATACATCTCCCTTCACCTTTTTGTTGAATCTTGGTCGAGATCCACTGTTCAGTTATTCCCGTAATTTTCATCAACTTCTTCGCCAAAGGAGCTACATAGGCAAGCCTAATATAAACCTTGTCAACCTACATCTCGGGAATACGAAGTAAAGTGGTGTATTCTTCTATTGTTGGCACCAAATCCACTTTCCCAAAAGTGAAGCAACTGTATGCAGAATTCCAAAATTGGACCATAGCCCGAAACAGGTGTTTATCTATCTTAATATCCAATAAGTGGGAGATATCACCATAACAGTGGCAGAACATCTGTTTAGCTTCATCTTACCAATGGGTTCAGATATCCTGCAACTCTTGAAGCTCATTTTGTGTCACGCTAACACGGGTGAAGTCCCTCAGCTCCGACGTATGACCTTCAACTAAACTATCTCCTTTTTCTAACTGCAACTTTTCTAACCATGTGCGCATGGCTGCATTGTCCTCTACTTTATCAAGCAAGTCGTTTTCCATAGCAAACTTCCTATCTCAGCAACCGAACAGAAGTTGACACCTCTACTACATGGAATGTTATGCAAATCAAACAAATCAACACAAGTTAGTATTGCATAATCAAAACAAGCAAAATATCATTAAACGCTTATCTGGGTAACTATTTCGACACCCTGCCTAGGGTAGGCTCTAGGGCTTCTATATGGGGTTCGATTCTACAGAGGGTACCTGAACCAGCAGATTCCTCGATCCTCACCCATTATAGGCTCATACGGACCGAGTTCAGTTTAGGGGGATACATTTCCCTATGGCCATGCGGAGGTGAAAACCTCACGAAGCACATAGGTACGGATGTATCCTGGAAGCAATCCACTAGCCCATGCGAAGGTGAAAACCTCACGAAGGCTTAGTTTCTTACTCCGCTTAAAGGTGTGACCACAGCGGTCATGCAATGTAAATGCAAGTATTATGAGACCCAGCGGTGCAGCAGTTATAGCACTAACAAATGCTTTAGAACAAACATGATTGTCGTTAAAAACAAAAACAATTTTTCAAGTTTTCAATCGAAAGGACAAAAATCAATCATTTTACGGCCTGACTCTCGAAGGTCCCTAGTGGAGTCGCCAAGCTGTTGTAACCATTTTTAAAAAAAACGGGAATCGACTTTTTTTTTGAAAAATAGGGAGTCGCTACTGACCCTTTTATTAGGTGTGATCAGATCACCTTGTTTTAATAAAAACATTTTAGTTTATTAAAATAGAGCTTTTGGTCTACGAGTGTTCGAGAAAATAGGTTCGGGAGTCAGTTACGTGCGAGGAAGGATTAGCACCCTCGCAACGCCCAAAAATCGGTACCAAATTGATCGATCAATGTCCTAATGCGGAAAACTTGAAAAGATTTAGGGTAAAAAGAATTAAATCGGGATTGAATCTCTAGATTAACTCGTTTCAAAGGAATAAGATTGTCGTACCTAGCACGTTAGGATATGACACATTTATACTATGACGTCGAGATCATCTTTGATCTTCAAATCATGTGAAGGAGGATATTTGAATATTTAGTCGAACGAAAAAAAAATCAACACCCAACACGTTAGGATGTGATCTTTTGAACTTCCAAGCACACAAATATTACCTCATTTTTTAAAGAATGTTTAAAAGGTATTGATTTTGCGAAAAGGTATTTTTATTTTAAATGACGATTACATGCCAATATTCGTATTTTATAAATTATTGAACAAAATTATTTAAAAGCAATTATGATGTATTTTCATTTAAAATAGGCAATAAAGCAATAATAACACAAAATATGATAAATGATAATTCATATACTAAAGTAATTGTAAACGCACGATGAAGCATCAACAAATATAATTGACAGCAAACAAACATGATCCTATTTAACGCATGCTTAGATAACGGATAAAAAGACACACATGATGGAGCCAATATAAACGTAATATATATAGTGATTTTAAATAAATATATAAAGTTACATATTTATAAAGAAAATAAATAGAATATATTATATAACATAAAATAGGTTAAAAATAACATATGGTACAACATTATATGATATGCAATTTAGATACATATAATATTGTAAGAATAATTTTAGCTAAATAAATGCAATAAATAATAATTAATAACATACATATATGTTTATACTGTTAATATACAGGTATATAAATGGTAATATAGACAATTTAACATAATACGAAATAATAAAATCAAAGAAAAGGACGAAAATAAAATAAGCAAAGAAAATGGGTCAAATAATAATTATAGGAAAGAAATGAAAGGATTAAAATAAAAAAAGCGTTAAATGACAGGGGGTTAAAGTTGCAATTATACTAAATTTTAAAACAGAATCGTTTTGACTTAAACCGTTGAAGACCCATAGGATTGAATTGAAACGAAATACGAGTTCTGGGGGCCAATTTAAAAATAAAGAATTTAAATCAAATGGGATTTAGAATAATAAAAAAATACGGAGGGACCGCAATGGTAATTAGACCATTTGATGAAAACACGCGGATCCCTTGAGTGGGTCGGGTCGACGCGCGGAACAAAGGGGGGACTAAATGACGTCGTTTGGCCTCCAGTTTAAAAACGAAAGTTTCCTTCTTTGTTCATTTACAGACCTCATTTTAAAAAAACAAAAATAAGGGAAATGTTCTCTCTCCCTCTCTCTCTCATGCCCTACGATCGGGCTGCTTCCCCCTCCGACGCACTACCGTGCCACCAACGAATCGGTGGCCGGTGATGACCAAGATCTGACCCTGGGGTTCGGGTAGGTTCCCTCCCTTTCTTTTCATTGTTTTTCTTGTTTGTTAGGTTTGAAATAATTTTAAACAGTCGAAATAGGAATGAGAATAAGATGACCATAAACAATATCGAAAACGGAAATAAAATGACCTCTTGAAATGGGTATTCCTGTTTTCTATTTCTGAATGCGTAAAAAGGGGGGATCTGTTTTGAATGTTTTTATTTTCTTTCTTGCTGATAGCTCTTGAAGTGTTCCTAAAAACCAAAAAAGAAAAAAAAAGAACCCCCTTTACATCAGTTTTGAATGGCTTTATAGCCAAATACACCATGCCTGTTTTTATTATTCAACTATTTTGCTCCATATTTCCTTGCTTCTCTATTTCTGTTGCTCCCTGTTTTCCTTGCAGGGCATGGGCGATGGTGGTAACGGTGGAGGCCGAGGCGCCTAGGGAAGCTGCAGGCATCAAGGGCGCTGAAAAGGCAGAGGAGTGCGAGACCGAGGCATGGGGAAGGGCGCTGGTGGAGAGACGCGTGCGTGGGCGTGCACAAGGATCTGAGCAGGTGCGCGTGTGGAACCGACACGACGCAGGGGTGCGTGGGGGACAGATGAAGGGTCGGCGGCACGAGAACAGGCAGAAAACCTAGGGCTCCAAAATTTTGATTTTGGGCCATTGGGCCTCAGGCTCTGGGCCGATTCAATTTAGGCTAGTTGGGCTAGATGGGGTTTAGTTTCTAGGTTTGGTTTTGAGCCCTTGTAATTGGGCTCCGGTCTTTGTAAATTTGCTTGTTTAAAATGGGTTTTTTTTTTGTATATGGACTATTAATCTGGCCATTTATTTTGGTTTGGGTTTTAATGTTTGTTTTATTTGTATTTTATTGTTTGGACTTTATCAATCTGTTTATTGTGCTTTAATGGGCCGGGCAAATTTGGTTATTACAGGCGCCTTTTGGCATATTGGTTGTTTGGATAAATGAAATAATGATTTAGTCATTGTTAACCATGATTTTTGTATGTTCTAAAGGCTTGGTGATATGTGCAAATGGCTTGGGGTTGTGTGCTTGTTTAAGGTGACGGGAATGGCTTGAAATGTAACACCTCTAACTCGAAACCGTCGCCGGAATAGGGTTAAAAGGCATTACTGGACAACAGGTTTATTTACAGCTCAATTACGACACAAAGTCAATCATCTTCAATCACATTCATTTACAAACACGATGTCCCTTATCAAGGCCTATGAGACCTTAAACATGCTTATAAACCGAGTCGTGACTACACCGAAACACATACAAAATTTCATGAAAAACTAAAAATTTTCTAAGTTACAGGGCTTACACGCCCGTGGGGTTAGACCGTGTTCCACCCACGGCTGCTAGACACACCCGTGTGTCCTCCCCGTGGTCGATCCTGACTATACTCCCACGGCCACCAAGCACGCCCGTGTGCCTTGGCCGTGGACTATCCTGACTTGGTCCCCACGGTCACAACACGCCCGTGTGCCCTGACCGTGGTTGAACCTGCCAAAACCAACACAGTTATCCAACAGCCCCGTGCCAAGGCCGTGTACTATAAGGCCATATCTGACTTGCACACACGGTCACTAAGCACGCCAATGTGCCATGGCCGTGTGACATAAATAGGCCATTTGCAAGGCCAAAATGCCACCCACTTAGGGTCAATTCTACAAGCACATATGAGCATCATTATACATACACTTTGGCAATCATTTTCTAACATATGATTTATCTATCAATTCATACAATCTCATCTTCAAACCTATCAGCTTATAAACTAACATATACAACTTAAACACATTCAATACTAAACATCATTCTTTCCCAATTTCACTAAATCATATAAGCATTTTAACATCACAAAGATTTCCATTCATAACTCACAATCCATATCAAAAGATGCATCAAATATATATCAAAGTCATTCATTCTAGAACTAGCACATATCTAGCCACATCTCATGGCTACTTACAAATCCCAAACATGATTCAAATAACTAGCCTATACATGCCATATTTTAACTATATACATCTTTCCAAAATACCCCAAAATAGATTACCGATAGTGTGACTAAGATGCTGACGATCACCTGATCCGAGCTAACTTTACTGACACTGCAAAGCAGAGAAAGAAATCACACAGTAAGCTTTCCAAAGCTTAGTAAGTTCGACATACAATACAATTATCTTATCAAATCAAATCAATGCATATAATAAACAATCACATAGATCTATTATCTCATATTCATGCTCTCTCATTCATAGCTAAAATACTCATTTATTCAATCATAGCTTGTTTATACTCATCAACCACAAAGGTTCAACATATACCTTAGCCACACATAGTTATTAAACCTCCAAGCTATTCAATGGTCGATATTACTTGCCGATCATCCTTAAATTTTCATTCAATTTGATCGCACACTCAGTGCTATATATATAATCGTAGCATATTTGACATCACAAACTTAGTGCCTATTCTTTTAACCGACTTAACTCAGTGTCGCACACATAGTGCCAAGTTAATAAGCCGTAGCTTTCATATCATCGCACACCCAGTGCCATTAATTTCTGTTTTGATTTACATTTTCGTACACTTAGTGCCATCAACTAAATCTTGCACATAGCATCTCAATTTCATACACATATACATATTTATTTCAGAATACTAAAACATATCTTAATAACATGTATTATGTCCGAACATACCTCGGATGTCGAACTATCGTTACGGTCAATTAATCGAGCACTTTATCTTTTCCTCGATCTCGATCCGAACTTCTCCTCTCTTTGTCTATATGCATTAAAATTTAATCCATTCAATCATCAAATCATTCATTTTAGTCCAAACACACATATTTAGGGCATCTTACAAAATAGCCCTCACATTTTTACATTTCGACACTTTAGTCCCTATTCCACAAAATCATCAAATACGCAAAATTTCAATACATATGTGCTTAGCCGAATTCTTCCCATGCTAATACAAGCTCTCACATTTCATTTATTTCACAATTTAACCCTTCAAATTCTCATTTTCTCAATTAAGCCCAAAATACACAAATTCACCAAAAATCTCAATACAAACTATGTTAATCCAACACCAAATTTTCATATTTTACTATCAACTAGCACATAGCTCAAGCATTCATCAATAGCTCATCACAAAAACATCATCAATTCACAAAATTTCAACATGGGTTAGCTAGAGCATGAATCAACGATTACAAAAACGTAGAAATTAACAAAAACCTAGCTCAAACATACCTTAAATCAAGATGAACAATAGCCGAAATTTTCAAAGCTTAAAACCCTTTTTTCACTCTCAATTTTCGGTGGAGCAAAGATGATAACAATGACCATTTTCCATGTTTTATTATAACATATTAAACATAATTATTAAAGTACAAAATTAACCTTTAACAAAAAAATACATAAAGCATATCATACAAGGTCATTCTTGACCATATTCATCCACTATCTACATATTGGCATATTTGTCTCATAAGGCCTCCACAATATAAAGACATCAACACTTAGGTACTTATAATTCAACACATAGCTTTTACTTTATACGCGATTAAGTCCTTTCTCTTAATTCGACACACAAACAATCAAATTATCACACAGAATTTTTACACAGACTATGTCACATATCATTCTCACAAAAAAATATCAGTAAAAAATATTTTTACGACCTCGGATTTCTGGTCCCGAAACCACTATTTCGACCAGGGTCTAAGTCGGGCTGTTACATAAAATTGGCCTATTTCTCGTCCACATGGCCAACGACACAAGCGTGTGTCTCAACCTTGTGTGAGACATGGCCATGTGACATGGCCGTGTGTCCCCTGTAGGTTTCAAAGGGTTGCAAGTCAGGCAGTTACACGGCCTAGCACACGGCCTAGCACACGGGCTTGTGAGGCCATTTCAAGAGTTACACGGCCTGGCACACGGGTGTGTGGCGTGGCCGTGTGGCCCAAGTCAAAGATTCACACGGGAACAAACATGGGCTAGGCACGGCCGTGTGTCTCTACTTCGAATGTCCACACAGTTGAGACACACACACGTGTTACCCCTGCAGTATGAAATTTTCTATCTTTTTCCATAAAATTCTAAATATTTTTTATTTAGTCCTGAATTGTTTCTAAAATGTTTCTTAGGCCTCAAGAGCTCGAATAAGATGTCATGATTTATGAAATGTTTGAAATTGGATATTTTAAGTAATACTCTGTAACCCTATTGTGGCAACGAATACGGGTTAGGGGTGTTCCACAGTGGTATTAGAGCTATGGTTTAGTCGATTCTTGGACAGAATGTAGCTTGTACGAGTCTAGTAATACATGTCATTATATAACATGTGGTAGTGTGATAACTCTTGACTCGTTTTGAATTATGCTTTCATAAAGAAATGATATCCAACCGAGCTGACCCTGATGAAGTTGAAAGTAATGCGCAAGCCTCCGTTCACGGAGCAACGTCAGGTGGCATAAGGCCCAGATCTAAAGGCTGGGGAGGAGAGCCTAAGGAAGCCTTCTTCCAAATGATGAATGAATGGTTTACCAAATTCGTACGAAAGAACTCGATGGCTCAACAAGCTCCACCCCCACCTGTTCCCCAACCAGTTCCCATAGTTCCTCAAGGTTTGGAAGCAATGCGAGTTAGTAAGCTGCCAGTTGATAAAATTTGTAAATATGGGGATGAAGATTGAAAGCTAAAATTGAAGATGATCCAGAGAAAGCGGAGAACTGGTTAGAAAACACGATCATGGTTTTTGATGAATTGTCTTGTACACCGACAGAGTGTGTAAAATGTGTTGTATCTGTACTAAAAGACTCAGCTTATCAGTGGTGGAACACTTTGGTTTCAATGGTGCCAAGAGATTGAGTAGATTGGAAATTCTTTCAAATTGAGTTCCGAAAGAAATATATAAGTCAGAGATTCGTTAATCTGAAAGACTAAATTTTCATCATAGGCAAAATTACTATTTTACCCCTAACTTTCCATAAATTTCATTTTCGTCCCTAGGCTTTGAAAATGAAACTTGTGCAAATTACTCCCTATTCCAAGCCTAACCAAAGCCCCATTAAAAAATTTACAGCACATGTATCCATAAAATTTCAGATTTTTTGCTTCAATTTACAAGTTTACATTCTAGTCTCTAAATCATGTTTTCATCAAAAATCATTTTGTAAAAGTTGTTTATCTATCAATAACCTTTCATTTTCTACCATAAATTTCTAATTTCCAGCATATACATCCATGACCCATTTTTATACTTTGATAACTTTTCAAATTAATCCCCTAAATAGAGAGATTAAGCTATCCCGATTCCAAAAATATCAAAATTACTAAAAACAGGATAAGGAAACTTATCCAATTTGGCCATGAAAGTTTCTTCTCTCACTCCTAGGGTTTCCCTGTTTTATTTTGGGGAAGAAGATGAGAAAATAAGATGATATCTATTTTATCATCTTTTAATTAATTACAATTTCCACTTTCCAATTTTGTCCTTACCCTTTTTCTATATTTCCATGGATGAGTCACCAAGCAAAATCTACATACATTTCTTAATGGTCTAATTACCATATAAGGACCTTAAGTTTTGAATTCCATAGCTATTTAATCCTTATAGCTACTAGAATTCAACTTTCGCATTTTATGCGATTTAGTCCTTCTCGTAATTAAGCACTCAATCGATAATTTTTTCGTACCAAAATTTTCACATGTCATATCTATCATAATACAGACCATATAATAAAATAAAAATAAATTAGATTTTTGGGTCGGATTTGTGGTCCCGAAACCACTGTTCCGATTTCACCAAAATTTGGGTTGTTACATATAATTCAATTTAAATACATATAAATACAATTTAATTACACGAACTTACTTCGACGATTAAACGTAGATATGGAGGCGACTAATCTGAAACTTTATCTTTACCCCGATCTAAAGCCGTACGCAGTTTGTCTCGATCTAAACGAATAAATTCAGCTCAATTCAATAATTATTCTATTCAATTTAATCCAATTTCATATTTTAGCAAAATTTCAACTTTTCCCCTATACTTTTGATTTCTTTTCAATGTAGTCCCTAGCTCATAAAAATGGAAATTCATGCAATTTTCCCAAAACCCGTCATACCTGAATATCATATTGGTCCCTAGCAAGCCCGTCTTACAATTTCACCATGTATAATTTTCTATTTTTCAATTTAATCCCTATTTGACAATTTCATCAAAAATCACTTAAGAAAAGTTGTTTATCTATCAACAACTAATCGTTTTCTTCCATAAAACATCAAAAAACATACACATTAATTCATGGAAAAACTGTAATAGTTTAACAGTTTCACAAATTAGTCCCCAGGCTAGCTAAATTAAGCTACAACGATGCCGAAAACATTGAAATCATTAAAAATTGGATGAAAATTCACTTACATGCTAGGAATTTAAGCAACCAAATGGAATAACCCTAATAGCTTGTTTTTCATCTTCAATTTCCGGTGGAGACACATTGAAGAAGTTGATAAGTTTTTTTGGTTTTAATTAATTTATCATTTATTTACCAATTTACTATTATAACCTTTACAAAAATTAAAAATTTCACTAATGCCAAGTTATGTGCATCCACTATCTCCATTAATGGTATAATTACCATATAAGGACTCATACTTTAAGGTTCTATAGCTATTTAATACCTTTAGCTACTAGGACTCCACTTTTGCACTCTACACGGTTTAGTCCTTTTTATCAAATTAAGCATGTAAACAGTAAAATTTATTAACGAAATATTTATACAATATTACTCTCATGATATAGACAATAAAAAATAATAAAATAAATATTAAAATGTTAGATTTGTGGTCCCGAAACCACTGTTCCAATTTCACTGAAAATAGGCTATTACAGTGTGACTCAACCGTATGTAACACACGATCAGGCGACACGGTTGTGTTTCCCCTGCAAGTTTTTAAGGCATGCAAGTCAAGCAATTACACGACCTAGCACATGGCCTGGGACATGGACGTGTGGAGCCATTTCGAGAGTTATACGGCCTGGCATATGGGCGTGTGACCCAACCTAGAGAGTTACACAGGCACAACACGGGCTAGGACACGATCGTATGTCCCTATTTTGAAAGTTACACAGCCTGAGACACGAGCGTGTATCTCAGTCATGTGAGTCACATGGCCTGGCCACACGGCCGTAGGACCCCTACAGTTAAAATTTTCAAACTTTTTCCTAAATGTTCCAAATGTTTCTAATTTAGTCCCGATTAGTTTCTAAAGTGTCTTTAAGGTCATGAAGGCTCGATTAAGGGACGATATGCATGTAAATGAATGATTTATGTTGTGTTTATGTTAATCTATGAGATCTATGTTTTAAACTTATGTTTTTACGGTAATGTTTCGTAACCCTATTCTAGCAATGGATACGGGTTAGGGGTGTTACAGGGTTGATGCCCCCTGATCTCAATAGCCAAAGAAGAAGGAAATTTCTTCACGATGCTAGACACTATTATTGGGATGAGCCCTTCTTATTCAAACATTTTGCTGATCAAATAATTTGGAGATGTGTCCCTGATGATGAAATTCAAAACATTTTGCAACATTGACATTCAGCTCCTCACGGATGACATTTTGGAGGCATAAGAACTGCTTCTACGGTTCTCCAATCTGGATTTTATTGGCCGAGCATGTTCAAGGATGCTCATGACTTTTATTAGGCATGTTGTAACATCCTAAAATTTGAGTATCATCTGGTTACTTGTGTTAGCTCGGGTAGGATTGTTTATGTGCTTAATATAGTTTTGTGAAGGCTTGGAATTATTAGCTAAGCTAGAATAATTCTTAGTATTGAAAATTTAGTGAATTGAATTAGGTGAACTTGACACTTAAGTTAATTTAAGTGTTAAATTCTAGCACATGAGGAGTTAGTGGCAAGGTGGTTATGGCGCATGGATAGTTGCTTGAGGGAAGTGGTTCTGTAACACCCCAAACCCGGCCCATTCGCTATGACCGAATTTGAAATGCCACTGCAGAAAACGTTTGAAAAACTTTTGACTTAGAGTTAAAAACATAAAATTTTGTTGTCTTTACTAAAACATTGTGTAATTAAAATTTCAAGTAAAATTAAGTTGTTTAAAATAAATCATTTTTAAACTATAATATAATATATTCAACAAACTAACTTAAAACATAATAATAATCAAAAATTGGTTAAATGGCCCTTATTACAACCAATACTTAAAACAAAATACTCAATATTAAAATGCTTAAAATAATTAAAATATCTTCTTCTGCATGGACCACCTTGTATCCACTCCAAACCCGGTCCAACGCTTACGCATCACCTGAAATGGTTGAGAAAAATTGGGTGAGTCCACAGACTCAGTGCATAATCATCACATATGCCTCCACATATGGGCTTGGCCCAAATCCACACAGTTCACATACATAAATATGCAAAATGACGCCCAACCCAACCTAATTCCATCCATTACACCAACCCCGGCACACCTACCGTCCAAGGCCGTGGCTAATCCACCGATCAAATAGTGATCCTTATATCTTACCTTGGCAAACTTGCTGCTCAAGGCCGTGGCTAAGCCACCGATCACATAAGTGATCCCAACATTAATTCGTCTACGGTGATGCACACAGCCATCAACCGCCGAGATGGGCACCTAGCCAACACCTCCCTTGATGTAGCACACAGCTGATCATCAAGCGCTAATGTTGCACGAGGCTAACATTAGACCACGTACATAAATATGTACACCCGTCCTTCCTTGATCAAATCCAATCCCCATGCATATATGTTAATGTATCATGCCAAATCAACATATAGAATGAACATACATCACATGCTCATTATCATATTACACAGTCACCATAAATAATTTAATATCACATATTACTGACCTGTTAACCGATTACCCCAATCATGGGTTTTCACCACTTTAGCCTTTGTTGTCGGCTATCACACATCATACAAGAATATATATATATATCAATACACAAGTCAGGAGAAATAGTGCGATAACTACGCACCTGCTAAGGCACAAACGATCAAATCTCGAAAACGTCACTTGATTAAGAACTCTGCCGAAATCCCTAAATGGCATCATATTAGTTTCAGCCTCTATACCAAAAACATTAGAAAGTGGCCTACGCCCTCAAGAAAATGACATAAAAAAAAGAAAGGAAAAACAGCCATAAACACTTACCTATCTTCCAAAACCGATTGAAGAAAACCCAAAAATGAATGCCTACCCTTTGAATATTCGGCCAACAAAAAATAATACTAACAAGGAAGTAGAAGATTCGGCTATGGTTTTGAATGAAGATAACAAAAGATATTATGGAGAAAAAGAAATAGAGTATGTGAGTAGCAAAGAAAATGAGAATGAGAGGGAGAGGATTCGATTTTAGAAATAATGGAAGAAAAGAAAAGAAAAGAGGATTTGGGGAAGAAAGAGGTTCGGTCAAGAAGAAAATAAAAAGGAAAAAGTGATGTTGAGCAAATACCAAAAGTAAGAAAAGAGGAAGAGTGATGGGAGAAAGAGTGCACAAAAGTGCAAAAGATGTTTTCGGTTTCAAAGGAAAAGATGAGAGAAAGAAAATATAAATTTTGGTTCAAACAAAATGAAGGCTAACCAAAAGTAAAACTTGCACAAAATGTACAATACTCATTCGGCCAAACAAAGGATTTTTGGAGAGGGAAAACAAAAATGCAAAAGATGTTCAAAAGGGGAATTGGCCAACTATTCCCCCCCAAGCTACCTAACAAAATTTGGCCACCCCCTAGACACCCATGCCGTCCACATACATGCACTAAAGCCTAGGATTACTTTCCAAAACATCCTCCTTATTCCATGCCTTTGTCCCCTCATCATGCCATAAGTTTAAGATATCCTTCCATAACCTTAAAAATCTTATCCCTTAAATTAAGCTTTCCTTAAACAAAAATTCAACTTACCAAAAGTTATTAGTCCACCTATCATGAATAAGGTTTGACCGTCCATTAATGCTAGAACACAAAAATAAAGTTTTCAGTATGCTAAACATGCTACTCGAACCTCTAACCTCAAGCTACCTTTCAAGCTCCTTAACCAACTTGCCACTTACTCCTCTTGTGCTATAAATGAACACTTAAATTAACTTAAGTGCTAAGCTCACCTAATCCACTTCATTAAATAAGCCATACTAAAAATTATTCTAGCTTCCTAATTAAAATCAAGCCTTCACAAGACTATACTAACACACCAAATTCATACCCAAGCCAACACAATAATAAAATAATATTCTAATTTTCCTAAAGCTCAAGGCTCAATCCTACTAGGCCCAATTTTGGGATGTTACAGGTTCGAGTAGCATGGATTCCATTTTGAAGACTTTATTTTTTTTATGCACCTTACATTAAGTGTCGGTCAAACTATACATATGGCAAGTTGAATAATAGATTAGGAAATCTTGTATTTTAGGATAAGAATCTTATGGATTAAGGAAGGAAGAGGGGACAAAAGGCTTGAATGTTGGAGAGTTGTTTTGGAAACTCTTCTATGGCAATCTATTCCATGTATGTGGACGGCATGGGTGGCTAAGGGGGTTGGCCGAATGTTGATAGGAATTTTGGGGGGGAAATAGGTGGTCAATTCTTGCATTTTGTGCATCTTTTGCATTTTTCTTTTCCTCTCCAAAATCTTCCTCTTTAGCCGAATGTGTCTTGAACATTAGGTGCAACTTTGTTTTTGTTTTGGCTTTCATCCTTGAACCAAAATCTAATTTCTTTCTCTCATTTCTCTTGTGAAACCGAAACCACATTTAGCACTTTGTGCTCTTCTTTTTTTCGGCAAACAAGGTGTTTGGCCGAACCTCTTTCTCCTATCTCTCTCTTCTCTTTCTTTGGATATTTGTTGAAAACCCACATTTCTTTTTACTTTCTCTTGGCCGAATCTTCCTCTTCCCCAATTCTCTTTTCTTTCTTTCACTTTTGCTCAAAGTTAAAAACATCCACCCCCCATTCTATTTTCTTCTTCCATTTTCTTCTTTCTTCTATTTTCGAATCCTCCTTCTCCTATTTTCACTTTTATTTTCCTTTCTTTTTCTCCACTATAGCCGAATTTTTTTCTCTCTTCTGGTGTTATCTTGGCCGAATATCATCAAGGGTAGATTTTCTTTGGGTTCACCTATAATCGGTTTTGAAGATAGGT
The DNA here is from genome assembly GCA_005393395.2 of Gossypium australe. Taxonomy (NCBI): domain Eukaryota; kingdom Viridiplantae; phylum Streptophyta; class Magnoliopsida; order Malvales; family Malvaceae; genus Gossypium; species Gossypium australe. The sequence goes on from CM016626.1 coordinate 118,760,618, forward strand.
AAGTGTCTTGGCCGAATTTCCTTATTCCTTCTCTCTTTTCTATGTTGTTTTTCTTGAGGGCAAAGGCCAAATTTTTGGGCATTTGTTGCAAGGTTCTAACTATTCATAGGAACTTATTTCTTCTAGGCTCTTCGGGATCTCGGAAGCAATCGATTTAACCCAATTTCTCTAGCAATCGAAGTGGTAAGTCAAGTGGTAAGGATTTTTGTTGGTTCATTAATCTTTAATTGGATGTAAAGCCGAAGGTTATTGAGACTAAGGATTATGGTATTGATCTTAGTGTTGGCCGAATGTAGGGCAAGGAGATCTAGTGCGGTAGATCGGGTCTTTGGGATTTAGTGATTTCGCTAGTGACAGGTGTGTGCCTTACACACTTTATAACTTGGTAATATAAATATATAAATATTCTAATCATGTTGTTAAAGCCGAAAACTATGAGATTCTCAATATGATACCGTAAGGGTATGAGCAAGGAATCGGGTAAGTCCATTTCGATATGACTTTTGCAATATGATGCATGATGATACGATTTATGATATATTTGCTAAGTGATTCCTAATAATGTATAATGGCATGATTTGTTTAAATGTTGCATTGGTATGGGTGATATGAGAGGAGGGGGAAGGATTTGATATCCGTGTCTTTGGGACACCAGAGGTTTGGCACCTCCAGTGGTTTGGTACCACAAGATTATTTCGTGTCTTTGGGACACCATAGGTTTGGCACCTCATAGCGACTCGTCCCAGTGGCTTAGTACCACAGTGGGTTGGCCCCACAGTTGATATATCGGGATCGTCGACAGTGATTTGGTATCACACGTGGGTTGGCCCCACAACTTGATTATTCGTGACTTTGGGTCACCAGTGGTTTGGCACCACATTATTGGATATCGTGACTTTGGGTCACCAGTGGTTTGGCACCACCAGTGGTTTGGTACCACACAGGGTAGAAAAGGAGTTATGGATGGCTAGGTTGGGTGCATTATATATATATTGCTTGGTTATGAATTGTGTAAGAATGTTGCATTAATCGGGGGAAGGATTTATGCACTGAGTCTTGGTGACTCACCTTCTCCCTTATCTTTTCAGGTGATTCTTAGATGGCGGATGAGGAACAGGATGAACTCGAGGAGGCCATGCAATAAAATTTGGTTTTACATGAACTTCGATTTGGGTACTTTATTTTATTTTAATTTGGTTTTCGTCTTTATTTGAATTTGTAATAAGGCCTCTTTAATTATGTTTTTGGATTATTTATATGCTTTGGACTTGTTTTAAACATGGCTAAATAAATATCATGGTTGATTTAATAATTGAACCCAAAGTTTTCTAAACTATAAAAACGCAACAGTTTTCAAAATCTTACCATCGGGTAATATAAATCGTTTGATAGTAAAATTACAACTTAAGTGTTTTCGACAACTTAAATGATTTCCAAATTGAAGTTTCTACACTAAAATGCAAACGGTTTTCAAAGTAATAATTCGGGTTTTTCTTAAAATGGCATAAATGTTTTCTAACCTATGGATTGACAACTAAGTTTTAAAGTTTTATTTATGGAATTTCAAAGTAAATTATTTGTTTTTAACTTATTATACACCTGATTTCTTCAAACATAGAGCAACAAAGAAATTTTCACTATAATTTAATTGGTAACACAATTCTCTTCAAAACGTTTTCCTCTGTGGCATGCTAGATTCGGTCGTGGCGTATTGACCGGGTTTGGGGTGTTACAAATTGGTATCAGAGCCAAGTTCAAAAGCTCGGCTGTGGGCCCAAGGCCCAAAATGATTTAAAGTATGGTCTTGAAATGTTTTTGTTGAAATTATATGATTTGAAAGGCATGGCACCGAGTCTCCGGCACCAATCCGCCCAGGTAAGTACCTCAAACTGTTGATTTTGATGGTACGATTATGATGATGATGGCATAACTGTATAGTAGTAGGAACTACTCTAGAGACTCAAAACCATAGGTTGGATGTACTCGCGAGACAACTTCTTATTAAAATTATTCATAAAACTGTGTTTTAAAGATAGTGGAATGATGTCTAAGCATAAAACTTTTAAATCAGATAAATCGAGACTTTAGACATGAGCACATGAGGTCGGGGTCGTGTTATGCGTGGCCGCAGTCGAGGTAGGATGGCTGTGTCTGAGCCAGTGAGGTCTGGTCAAGGATCCGAAAATGAGGTACCACCACCCCCACCACCAGCGATTGGAGTTGAACATCAGGATAAAACGGGGGATGACGCTGTGTCTCAGGCAATGCTGCGAGTTCTTGAGAGAGTAGCTGGAGTAGGTGGAGCCGTAGGAGCTCAGAAATTCGTTCCTGAGCGAGTCCGAGCCAATGGAGCTGAGGTATTTTGAGGTGTTTCTGGTGTGGCTCCCAGTACGGCTGAGTATTGGTTAGAGGCGACGGAGCGAATCATGGATGATTTGGATCTGAATGCTGAGGAAAAGCTGAAAGGGATAGTGTCGCTTCTTCGGGATGAGTCATATCAGTGGTGGCTCACGGTGCGGAATAGTGCTGCGATGGAGGATCTCACTTGGGACTATTTTAAGGCAGCGTATCAGAAGAAATATATTGGGTCTAGTTACATTGATGCGCAACGAAGGCATTTCTGAGTTTGGTCCAGGGGAGTAAGTCCGTATCAGAATATGAGGCAGAATTTTTAAGATTGAGCCGGTATGCTGGAGGTATCGTGGCTTCAGAGCACGAGCGATGTGTTCGGTTCAAGGATGGATTGAGGGACGAGCTGAGATTGCTGATTGCTCCACATCAGGAGCGAGAGTTTGCTGCGCTGGTCGAAAAGACTAAGATAGCTGAAGGGATAAAGGAATCTGTAAGGCAGAGTCACGACAGGAATAACATAAGAGAGGTTTTGGATCATCCGGGTCAGCCGGTAATTCTCAGAAGAGGGTTAGGCAGAGTGGGCCGAACCAATCTAGAAGGCATGTTACTGCTAATCAGGGACCAGCTCAATGTAACTGATGTGGGAAATTTCATTGGGGCGAATGTTGGACCGGAGGGAAAGGATGTTTTGAGTGTGGCTCGCTGGATCATCGTGTGAGGGACTGTCCACGTAAGCTAGCCAGGAATCAATCTGAGGGTCAAGGTCGTGCTCAGTTCAGAAAGGAGGGACCGTCACCGCAGAGAGGTCGTGGTAATAGTAGAGGAGGTAATGGTTCTGGTCGAGGCCGCGGAGCATCGGGCAGAGGTGCAAGTAACACTGAGGCAAGACAGCCTGGTTTGGTGCATGCAGCGAGACGTCGAGAGGAGGGCGACGCACCGGACGTCATAATCGGTACGTTCTTAATCTTTAGTGTACCATATACTGCTTTGATAGATGTGGGTTCGACGCATTCGTATGTTGCTAGTAGCATAGTAAAGACCATGAATCTAGACTCTGAGACTACTTCTAGGAGGATGACAGTACTTAGCCCACTAGGTCACTCTGTAGAAGTAAACAAGCTGTATAGGGATGTACCCCTAGAACTCCAAGCGGTAGTGTTTGTAGCTGAATTGATGGAACTGCCGTTTGGGGAGTTCGATCTGATTCTTGGGATGGACTGGTTGGTCAAGTACCAGGCAAGTTTGGATTGCGCTGCTAAGCGCATGGTTTTGAAAACAGCTGAGGGTAAAGAGGTGGTCATGATAGGTAATAGAAGAGATTATCTATCCAACGTGGTATCTGCGTTGAAAGCTGTGAAGATGGTCAGGAAGGGCTGTGAGGCATATGTAGTCCATGTGTGTGCATTGGAGGCTAAGGAGTCTACTGTGGGGAATGTCCGAACGGTAAAAGAATATGCTGACGTAGTTCCAGAAGAACTTCTGGGACTGCCTCCGGATCGTGAAGTTGAATTTGGTATAGATCTGTTACCCGGAACTGGGCCAGTGTCTATCGCTCCGTATAGGATGGCACCAAAGGAATTGGTGGAATTAAAGGCTCAGATTCAAGAGTTGTTGGATCGAGGTTTTATTCGACCAAGTGTTTCGCCTTGGGGAGCGCCGGTACTTTTTGTCAAGAAGAAGGATGGTACGATGCGGATGTGTATTGACTACCGCCAGTTGAATAAGCCGATGATCAAAAACAAGTATCCTTTGCCAAGGATAGATGACTTGTTTGATCAGCTTAAAGGGGCAGCGGTTTTCTCCAAGATTGATTTAAGGTCCGGGTATCATCAGCTAAAGGTGAAAGAGGCTGATATCCATAAGACGACATTTCGCACTCGGTATGGGCACTACGAGTTTCTGGTAATGCCGTTTGGGTTGACTAACGCACCGGCAGCATTCATGGGCATGATGAATCGGGTATTCCAGCAGTTTTTGGATCAGTTTGTTGTGGTATTTATAGACAATATTTTGGTATACTCAAAGTCAGAGGAGGAGCATGATGCACATTTGCGAGTAGTGTTGCAGATTCTGAGGGAAAAGTAGCTTTATGCTAAATTTAGTAAGTGCGTGTTCTGGCTTAGGGAGGTGACTTTCTTGGGTCACGTAGTATCAGCTGAGGGGATTAGAGTGGATCCTCAGAAGATTGAAGCAGTGTTGGATTGGAAGCCGCCTAAGTCAGTGGCTGAGATTCAGAGTTTTCTAGGTCTGGCGGGGTATTACCGAAGATTTGTAGAGGGATTTTCTTTGATCGCAGCACATATGACCAAGTTGTTGAGGAAAGGAGTTCCATTTGTGTGGACTGAGAAGCAACAAGGAAGTTTCGACCAGTTGAAGAAGATTCTGACTTAAGCTCCGGTTTTGATTCAACCTGAGGCAGGCAAGGAATTCATGGTTTATTGTGATGCATCACATACTGGCTTGGGATGTGTGTTGATGCAGGAAGGGAAGGTATTGGCTTATGCATCTCGACAGTTGAGACCACATGAAGTTAACTATCCGACGCATGATTTGGAATTAGCAGCAGTGGTTTTCGCTTTGAAGAATTGGAGACACTATTTGTAAGAAGAAAAATCAATAGTCTACACGGATCACAAGAGTCTAAAGTATCTTTTGACTCAGAAGGATTTGAACTTGAGGCAGCGCAGATGGATTGAGTTGTTGAAGGATTACGACTGTTCGATTGAGTATCATCCGGGCAAGGCTAACGTGGTGGCAGACGCGTTGAGCTGTAAGGTTGTATCAGATTTAAGAGCGATGTTTGCCCATCTAAGCCTGTATGACAATGGGAGTTTGTTGGCAGAACTGCAAGTCAAGCCGACTTGGTTAGAGCAGATCAAGAAAAAGCAGTTAGAGGATGAGGATTTGAACGATCGGAGGTTGCAGGTTCAGAATGGTGGTTTAGAGGATTATAGTTTGTCCAGTGATGGAGTATTGTATTTTCAAGGGAGAGCTTGTATGCCGAAGAATGTTGAGTTGAGGCAAAGGATTCTTCGGGACGCACATAGCAGCCCATATGCTATGTATCCTGGAGGTAGCAAGATGTATCAGGATTTAAGAGAGCAGGTTTGGTGGCCAGGTCTGAAGCGGGAGGTAACTGACTTTGTGGGCAAATGTCTGACGTGTCAGCAGGTCAAGGCTAAACATCAGTTGCCGTCTGGGTTACTTCAGCCGGTGAAGATTCCACAGTGGAAGTGGGAAAGGATCGCTATGGACTTTGTCAGTGGATTACCTCTTACACCTAGTAAGAAAGACTTAGTTTGGGTGATTGTGGATCGTTTGACTAAGTCAGCTCATTTTATTCCGGTAAGGGTGGATTACTCGCTTCAGAAGTTAGCTAAGTTGTATGTGGCAAAGATAGTGAGGTTGCACGGTGTGCCAGTGTCGATCATCTCTGACAGAGATCCTAGATTTACGTGGAGGTTTTGGAGAGCGTTACATCAGGCTTTGGGTACGCGGTTGGATTTCAGTACTGCATTTCATCCACAGTCTGACGGGCAGTCGGACAGGGTTATACAGATTTTAGAGGATATGTTGAGAGGTTGTGTTTTGGATTTCAGAGGTAGCTGGGAAGAGTTTTTACCATTAGCTGAGTTCGCATACAACAATAGTTATCAAGCAAGCATTAAGATGGCACCATATGAGGCGTTGTATGGTAGGAGGTGTCGCACACCTACATGCTGGACAGAGTTGGGTGAACGTCAGATGTTAGGACCAGAGTTGGTTGCAGAGACTGAGGATAAGGTTAAGTTGATTCAGGCTCGTCTGAAGAAAGCTTCGGATAGGCAGAAGTCATATGCCGATCTCAAGCGGAGGGATATAGAGTTTGCCATGGGTGACAAGGTCTTTCTGAAGGTCTCGCCATGGAAGAAAGTATTAAGATTTGGGAGAAAAGGCAAGTTAAGTCCAAGGTTTATTGGGCCGTATAAGGTGTTGAGACGAGTGGGACCAGTAGCTTATCAGCTCGAGTTGCCAGTAGAACTGAGTCAGATACATGATGTGTTCCATGTCTCCATGCTTAGACACTATCGTTCTGATCCATCGCATGTCGTGGCAGTAGAGAAAATAGAGGTGAGTACAGATTTGACCATAAAAGAAGAACCAGTGCAGATTCTAGATCGAGATGTGAAAGTGTTGCACAGGAAGTCAGTTCCATTAGTGAAGGTATTATGACGGAACCATGGCGTAGAAGAAGCTACGTGGGAACCGGAGGATGTGATGAGGCAGCAGTTCCGTCAACTCTTTTGATCAGGTAATTTTGAGGACGAAATTATTTTAAGGGGGTAGAATTGTAACATCCTAAAATTTGAGTATCATCTGGTTACTTGTGTTAGCTCGGGTAGGATTGTTTATGTGCTTAATATAGTTTTGTGAAGTCTTGGAATTATTAGCTAAACTAGAATAATTCTTAGTATTGAAAATTTAGTGAAGTGGATTAGGTGAACCTGACACTTATGTTAATTTAAGTGTTTAATTCTAGCACATGAGGAGTTAGTGGCAAGGTGGTTATGGCGCATGGATAGTTGCTTGAGGGAAGTGGTTAGAGTAGCATGGATTGCATTTTGAAGACTTTATTTTTTTATGCACCTTACATTAAGTGTCGGTCAAACTATACATATGGCAAGTTGAATAATAGATTAGGAAAGCTTGTATTTTGGGATAAGAATCTTATGGATTAAGGAAGGAAGGGGGGACAAAAGGCTTGAATGTTGGAGAGTTGTTTTGGAAACTCTTCTATGGCAATCTAGTCCATGTATGTGGACGGCATGGGTGGCTAAGGGGGTTGGCCGAATGTTGATAGGAAGTTTGGGGGAAATAGTTGGTCAATTCTTGCATTTTGTGCATCTTTTGCATTTTTCTTTTCCTCTCCAAAATCTTCCTCTTTAGTTGAATGTGTCTTGAACATTAGGTGCAGTTTTGTTTTTGTTTTGGCTTTCATCCTTGAACCAAATTCTAATTTCTTTCTCTCATTTCTCTTGTGAAACCGAAACCACATTAGCACTTTGTGCTCTTCTTTTTTTCGGTAAACAAGGTGTTTGGCCGAACCTCTTTCTCCCATCTCTCTCTTTTCTTTCTTTGGATATTTGTTCAAAACCCACATTTCTTTTTACTTTCTCTTGGCCGAATCTTCCTGCTCCCCAATTCTCTTTTCTTTCTTTCACTTTTGCTCAAAGTTAAAAACATCCATCCCCCATTCTATTTTCTTCTTCCATTTTCTTCTTTCTTCTATTTCTGAATCCTCCTTCTCCTATTTTCACTTTTATTTTCCTTTCTTTTTCTCCACTATAGCCGAATTTTTTTCTCTCTTCTGGTGTTATCTTGGCCGAATATCAACAAGGGTAGATTTTCTTTGGGTTCACCTATAATCAGTTTTGAAGATAGGTAAGTGTCTTGGCCGAATTTCCTTATTCCTTCTCTCTTTTCTATGTTGTTTTTCTTGAGGGCAAAGGCCGAATTTTTGGGCATTTGTTGCAAGGTTCTAACTATTCATAGGAACTTATTTCTTTTAGGCTCTTCGGGATCTCGGAAGCAATCGATTTAACCCTATTTCTCTAGCAATCGAAGTGGTAAGTCAAGTGGTAAGGATTTTTGTTGGTTCATTAATCTTTAAGTGGATGTAAAGCCGAAGGTTATTAAGACTAAGGATTATTGTTGGCCGAATGGTCTATGGTATTGATCTTAGTGTTGGCCGAATGTAGGGCAAGGAGATCTAGTGCGGTAGATCGGGTCTTCGGGATTTAGTGATTTCACTAGTGACAGGTCTGTACCTTACACACTTCATAACTTGGTAATATAAATATATAAATATTCTAATCATGTTGTTAAAGCCGAAAACTATGAGATTCTCAATATGATACCGTAAGGGTATGAGCAAGGAATCGGGTAAGTCCGTTCCGATATGACTTTTGCAATATGATGCATGATGATACGATTTATGATATATTTGCTAAGTGATTCCTAATAATGTATAGTGGCATGATTTGTTTAAATGTTGCATTGGTATGGGTGATATGAGAGAAGGGGGAAGGATTTGATATCCGTGTCTTTGGGACACCAGAGGTTTGGCACTCTAGTGGTTTGGTACCACAAGATTATTTCGTGTCTTTGGGACACCAGAGGTTTGGCACCTCATAGCGACTCGTCCCAGTGGCTTAGTACCACAGTGGGTTGGCCCCACAGTTGATATATCGGGATCGTCGCCAGTGATTTGGTATCACATGTGGGTTGGCCCCACAACTTGATTATTCGTGTCTTTGGGTCACCAGTGGTTTGGCACCACATTATTGGATATCGTGACTTTGGGTCACCAGTGGTTTGGCACCACCAGTGGTTTGGTACCACACGGGGTAGAAAAGGAGTTATGGATGGCTAGGTTGGGTGCATTATATATATGTTGCTTGGTTATGAATTGTGTAAGAATGTTGCATTAACCGGGGGAAGGATTTATGCACTGAGTCTTGGTGACTCACCTTCTCCCTTATCTTTTCAGGTGATTCTTAGATCGCGGAGGAGCCGGATGAACTCGAGGAGGCCATGCAATAAAATTTGGTTTTACAGGGACTTCGATTTGGGTACTTTATTTTATTTTAATTTGGTTTTCGTCTTTATTTGAATTTGTAATAAGGCCTCTTTAATTATGTTTTTGGATTATTTATATGCTTTGGACTTGTTTTAAACATGGCTAAATAAATATCATGGTTGATTTTGTAATTGAACCCAAAGTTTTCTAAACTATAAAAACGCAACAGTTTTCAAAATCTTACCATCGGGTAGTATAAATCGTTTGATAGTAAAATTACAACTTAAGTGTTTTCGACAACTTAAATGATTTCCAAATTGAAGTTTCTACACTAAAATGCAAACGGTTTTCAAAGTAATAATTCGGGTTTTTCTTAAAATGGCATAAATGTTTTCTAACCTATGGATTGACAACTAAGTTTTAAAGTTTTATTTATGGAATTTCAAAGTAAATTATCAGTTTTTAACTTATTATACACCTGATTTCTTCAAACATAGAGCAACAAAGAGTTTTTCACTATAATTTAATCGGTAACACAATTCTCTTCAAAACGTTTTCCTCTGTGGCATGCCAGATTCGGTCGTGGCGTATTGACCGGGTTTGGGTGTTACACATGTGGCCGTTGTCAAAGGAAGGGAAACCTCTCTTGGAGGTTGGAAATGCCATTCCAAAATGTTCTGGAGATTGAGTTGTTTGATGTGTGGGGACTAGACTTTATGGGTCCATTTCCACCATTTTAGGGAAATTTATACATACTTGTGGCAATTGATTACGTATCAAAGTGGTTGGAAGCTGTAGCTCTCCCTACTAATGATGGAAAATTGGTGATAAAGTTCTTGCACAAAAATTTGCTTCTAATGTATTGCATAGGTATGGGGTAAAACATAAGATTGTCATCTCCAAAAAACTAGGCAAGCTAAAGTTTCTAATAGAGAAATTAAGCAGATTTTGGAGAAAGTGGTGAACCCAACTCACAAGGATTGGTCATCTCGACTAGATGAAGCTTTGTGGGCCTATCGTACTGCATTCAAAACACCATTGAGGATGTCACCTTTTAAACTGGTTAATAGGAAGCCTTGCAATCTACCCATCGAGCTGGAGCATAAAACATTTTGGGATATTAAGAAGCTAAACATGGATTGGATCACTGCTAGACATAAATCATTATTAGAGCTGAATGAAATGGATGAATTCTGAGCTCAGGCATACGAGAACGCTTAACTATATAAAGAAAAGACCAAGCATTGGCATGACAAAAGGATTATGCCACGACAATTTGAACCCGGACAATAGGTGTTGTTATTCAACTCTAGGCTCAAATTATTTTTAAGAAAATTAAAATCTCGCTAGTAAGGACCTTTTCAAGTAGCCCACGTATATCCTCATGGCACTATGGATGTTAAAGATGTTAAGAATAGGCTCACATTTAAAGTCAATGGGCAATGCTTGAAGCATTATTGGGGTGCTCCTATGACTCGAGATAAATAGTCTATTGATCTTCGAGATGTTTAACTTCAGCATCTTGATGATTTCTTTTTGTTTTTATTTTTCTCGATATTTACTTTCTCTTAGATATTTCGTTTACTTGGTTTAATAAATTTTATTTTCTATTGTAGGTATTTGTGTTTTTTAATGGTAATAAAGGGTTCGGGCCCTACATTACTCTTTGGCCCATCGGCAGTTGTTTCCCAAAATATTTGGCTTTCTAAATATTTTTTCCTTTTCCCTCCAATTTTAATCACACCATAATCAGGCCATCATTACCGCTCATCCACTCGCCTACGTCACCCCATTACTTTGTCGTCGTGTTATTTTTCTTTTACCCTAATCGTTTCATCTTCTTTTACAGTTAACCTAAGTTTTCTTTTTCTTCAAACTTACTTGTATTTCTTTTAATCCTGCAAGTTTTAACCTTTTTTTGTATACCATTTTCTCTACCTTATCCTAATGGCTAGACGTTTTACTCCACAACCATCTACTCCGCCACCACAGAAATTTTTCAACCAAGTAGTAGAAGACCGATACACGCACAATATCTCCAAGCATCCTATTTTCTTGGAAAAAGGCTTCCTTTTTGAAAACAAGTGGAAACATGAAAATATACATACTTTTTCATGCCTTTTTTAACTCAAATTCATGCATTTTCAGCAAAACTATTGTCGAAAAATAATTAATTTTTATAAAATAATTAAATTGCACTTAATTATGAAAATGTTGAATTTTAATTAATTTTATAATTACTTTTGATTAATTTTGATCATTTTTTCGACAGAGTTGCACAAAGGGCAAATAACGACTCGGTGGACACTACTAGAAGTTCAAAACTGAGAAGCAATGTGAAGTATCAATGCGAATTACTTTTCAGCCTAAGTCCGTCCAATTATGTGTATTAATTCATGATATAATTAATTTTAATTTATATCCAATTTAATTTGGATTAAATAAATTATTACTAATTAATTATGAAAAAGTGGTCCAGTTGAGCCGAACTGACTAAACCGAATCGACCAAGAAGTGGACAGCCCAAAACCGTCCATATGCTGACTGAAATCAGCTTATTGGTTGATTATTTAGCTTGAAAAGAGGCCCTTGAAGACATGTTCAAGTTGGAAACAAACCCCTCCACAATTGGTGGCTTTATAGATTTGCCCCAAGCCTAAATTAGCAAAGTTGAAACTATCAACCTTGCCACATGTGTGGCCGGCCAAGGGAGGGATCTTTGGCTGATAATTTTAGCTATTTTTAGCAGCCCTCTTCAGCTATAAAAACCCCCTTAGGTTGGTCATTTGAAAAACATATCAAGCATTCACATCTTTTCTCTTTTCTCTCCCCTTTCTCTCTTCTTTTCCATTCCAAATACCCTTGCTCTCTTGCCGATTTCTCCTCTTGGAAAAGGGGCATTCATCGGCCATTTGGAGCAGCAATTAAGTGTTCATAGCATCCTTGGTTGATGAGGATAATAGAGAAGGAAGAACAGAGAAAATTAGTCAAGCCACGTAAAAACACCTGATTTGATTCTTGTTCCCTATCTCTTTATTTTTTGTTATTGTTATGATGGACATATCTATGAATATTTATGTTGTTGGAATGGTTAATTTAATCAATTATGCTTGAATTTAATTCGTGTTAGGTTGATTGCATTTCCTTTGCTAAAATTGTTAAAATTCTGTTTATGTTATTATAGGCCTCGGTAAGATGCTTGATTATGTAAAATCATGACTATGTTATTATTGCATTACAATTGTGAGGTAGCTAATGAATTAATTATTTAAATGAATTGAAATTGTAATTAATGGACAATATACTTAATTAGTGCATGTTTAATCATCTAAGGTAACTGAGGGTTAAATTAGCAACGGAATCTGACGATAAATTTGCCTTGCATAACTTGCAAAATTATTCTGATTAAACTGTTTCAAGGTAGGGATATATTGTTACCTCACGTAGTCTTTTATGTGCTTATTATATTTAATTATTCGCTTGAATTGACATAGGGATATGTACAAGAGATTATTTCGATTTAATAAGTATGTGTGTGCAATAACATAATTGCCTATTAAGATTTGTTTAACCAGTTGAATTGACATAGGGATATAGTCCAGAGATGAATGGATGTTGGTAGGTGAGTATGTTCATAAGTTAGCAAATTACCGAGTTGCCGTGAAATTTTTCGTAATAATATAAACATGAGTTTAATAATTCTAAGTTAAGAAATGTAATTAATCTAACACAATAATGTCATCTTGATTAAAATCGTATTTTGAAATCGTGCATTTTAGATTTATTTATTTAGTTTACTTAGTTTAAAATCTTAGTTTTTAATCACCCTTTTCAAACAAAATATTTTTTTTCACCAAAGTGTTTTAAATAGCATTCATAAATAATTCTTTTCACAATCCCTGTGGGTACGAAAACTCGACATTTACTTGTCACTTTATTACTTGTTTCGATTGTGTACACTTGCACATTCCCGTCGTTCCAACTAGCCCTTTATGGGATATGATGAGTCTATTTATTTTGTGGTAGAACAACACCGATGGGAAATTTTCTCTTTACATCCAGAGGATGTTTTGACAAAGGTGGTTCGTGAGTTTTATTGTAACACCCCTATCCCGTGTCTGTCGTCGGATTAGGGTTAGGAGCATTACCAAACAATTTAGAAAGCATTTATAGAAATTTCATACAATCAATCAGCATCCTCAAACTTAATGTTCCATAAACGAGTCTTTGAGACCAACAACATGCTTATAATTCAGGTCAGGACTAAACTGAAACACATACGAGATTTCATGAAAATTTAAAACTTTCAAAACTACAGGGAAGACAAGCCCGTGGGAGCGGACCGTGTGCCCTCCACGGCTGACAGACACCCCCGTTTGTCTTCCCTGTGGTGATGTACAGCTTGATCCCCACGGCCACCAAGCACGCCCGTGTGCCATGGTCGTGGCTAGCTACTGACTTGCACACCACGACTAGCTGACACCCCCGTGTCGAGGCCATGCGCTGCTAAACCACAACTTGCTATACACCCACAGTCATGAGGCACGCCCGTGCGCCTCAACCGTGTGACATTATAGGCCATTTTCAAGGCCAATATGCCACTCTAAAGAGTCATACCTGCAAACAACACATATAACATCTCATTTCATTCACATACAATCATCCAAATACACCAATTAGCCATCCAATTCATGCACATTTGACAACTAAGGTAATCACAATAATATCTTTTATAATCATTCAACCAATGCATTCAAAACCAATTCCAAACATACCAATTTGCATAACCAAATCTCAATAATGCTCAAGCACTATTCCTCTATGTACTTACCAACACATAAACAATTCATAAATCATCTAATCATACCCAAAACAATTTCACACATCACATTCATTAAAGCATATAACCAAAATATAGCTAGCCAAATCACATGGCTAAATTTTACAACACAAACACTTACACCTATATCTAGCCTATACATGCCATAATTATTATATACACTTTCAAAAGGGTTCCAAAATGAGTTTAGTAGTGTGATGTCAATCCTTGACGGTCCCGAGCCTTCAGTAGCTTTGACGACCTATAAAATAGAGAAAATGCACACAAAGTAAGCTTTCCAAAAGCTTAGTAAGTCATATACAGATAAACTCGGTATAGAAGGCTTATATGGAAGTAATTACATTAGCACATATCAATCACTTATCAAATTATCACATGTATGCTTTGATTCATATACTTTTAACCACATTTGTCAATTTCACAAATTCCATAATCATATAAGCACATAATTCATCTAGCCAAAACATTTCTTATCATATCATTAATTCCATATACATATCATCATAGTAAGATCACTTAGATGCTTACCTTATATACACAAATACTGTATAATCAACGTACCTATATTGGATTTAATATCACATAATCATTCATAGCTCGAATTTGTAATTTGTATCACGAACTTGCCCGTTGAACCAATAGTAAACTAGTAGGATACTCAGAAAGCTTGGAATAGTTGTACAATGCCAACGTCCCAGACGTGGTCTTACATGATAAAACAGAACAGATACCTATGTCATGACATATCTAATCCTATCTATTCCTAGGTTCGTACGGGACTTCTCGGACTTAGTCACTATATCAAACTTATCCCAGATTTCATTTGCATATCTTCTCATAAATATCCATATTCAATAATAGTCATATTAACAAATATAATATCATACAAATACGTTTATTTGCATAGTGACTTACCTCATATTCGGTTTATCGAAATGAAAACGGCTTCTCGATTACTTTCGCTTTCCCATGATCTAAATCCGTTTTCCTCGGTTCTTGATCTAAACATATTCAGAATTAACCCTTTTATTCAGTATTTCATTCAATTCAATCCATACACATATATTTTGGGCTATTTACAATTTAGCCCCTACATTTGTACATTTTACCAATCTAGTCCATTGTTCACAAAACATCAAATTCACAAAATTTACACATACATGCTTGGCCGAATACATATACATCACATACAAGCCCACATTTTTCATCAAATTTGCTATTTAGTCCCTCAATTTACCATTTTCTCAATTTAGCCCTATTGAGCTAAATTCATCAAAAATTCAAGAACAAAGTTTGTTCATCTAGAACATAACTTTCGTTTAACACAAAAAAATCATCAAAAAGCTTGACATATCATTAATGGCATCTCAGACAAACATCATCAATTCATCGAATTAAAGCATGGGTTTTGTAGCTATCAAAGCAACGACTACAAAAACGTAAAAATTATCAAGAACGGGTCAAAAACTAACCTTTGATTTAAGCTTGTAAGTGCCGCAATTCAAAAGAACTAAACCCTTTCTTCTTTCTCAAATATTCGGCCAGAAGATGAACTGAAAATGGCCATTTTCCATGCTTTTATCAAATATATCATACATAATAATCTATTTACTAATTTAGCGTTAAAATATAAAATATTTATAACATCACTAACAAGGTGATTTTTGACCAAAACCATTCACCAAGTTTCTTTTATTATAAAATAATTATAACTTAATGAATAAGTAATAATATATTTATAACATATAATATAAACTAATAATCATATAAAAAATGCATGTACCACATTTATTATCGTCCACTATCATAGAATCGGCTTATTTTCCACATACGTCCTCACATTTTATAAAGCCACAACACATAGGTGCTTTAGCAAATACCAAGCAACTTTCACATTTCATGCACTTTAATCCTTTTTGTTAAATTAACCGCACAAACAATCAAATTAACTTATGAAAATTTAACACATGGTAAACCTCATATCAACAACACAGAATATAATATTAAAATATTATACAGACTCAGATTTTTGATCCCAAGATCACTGTTCTGACTGGGGTGTAAACCAGACTGTTACAATTCTCCCCCCTTAGGGATTTTCGTCCCCGAAAATCTTACCGTTAAATAGATTCAGATGTTGCTATCTCATTGAATCCTCTTCAATTCCGTGCCGATTCCACAATACTTTTACTAACGAAATTCTCTTGTTTCTCAACTCTTTCACTTCACGAGCTAGGATACGTCTCGGTTCCTCTTCATATGTCATAACAGATCGAATTTCAATTTCAGATGGAGCAATCACATGCGATGGACCGGATCGATATCTACGAAGCATTGAGACATGAAATACGTTGTGTATCTTTCTAGCTCAGAGGGCAAGTTTAATCTATAAGCAACAGGCCTAGCACGTTCAATGATCTCATACGGTCTGATGAATCTCAGACTTAACTTGCCTTTTCGTTCGAAACGAAGTACTTTTTTCCACGGTGACACCTTCAGAAATACTTTGTCGCCGATCTCAAATTCTATGTCTTTTCATCTCAAATCTGCATAAGACTTTTGACAATCAGATGCTGGTTTCAAACAAACTCGGATCAGTTTCAGTTTTTGTTCTATATCCTTTACAAATCAACCCCATGTAATTTATTCTCACTGAGTTCAGTCCAATATAGAGGTGTACGACATTTACATCCGAACAAAGCTTCATAACGTGCCATTTTGATACTTGACTGAAAACTGTTATTATACTCAAATTCGATCAACGACAGATACTGTTCCCACGAACCATGAAACTCTAGTACACAGCATCTTAACATGTCTTCCAGAATCTGAATAGTCCGTTCGGACTGACCATTGGTTTGCGGATGAAAAGTTGTACTGAAGTGTAATTTCGATCCCAAAGCCTCTTGCAATTTCTTCCAAAATCGCGATGTAAATCTCGGATCTCTATCTGACACAATAGATAGCAGTACCCCGTGTAATTTCACAATCTCATAAATATAAAGCTCAGCTAATCTCTCAAGTGAAAAGTCAGATCTTATCGGAATAAAATGGGCAGATTTAGTTAATCGATCAACTACGACCCATATCGCATCTTTCTTTCTCTGAGTCAAGGGCAAACCAGAAACAAAATCCGTTGTTACTCTATCCCATTTCCACTCAGGAATCAGAATCGGCTGTAGTAATCCAGACAGAATTTGATGTTCGGCTTTCACTTGTTGACAGACTAAACATTTCAAAACAAAGTTAGAAATGTCTCGTTTCATACCAAACCACCAGTAATGTTGTTTCAAATCGTGATACATTTTAGTGCTTCCCGGATGTACAGATAAACGATTATTATATGCTTCATTCAAAATCAGCTGAATCAACTTCGAATTTCTTGGAACACAAATACAATCTCGATATCTCAAACAACCATCAACAATTTAAAAATCAGATTTGGAATTCACTTCACATTGTGCTCGTTTCGCTAGCAATTCATTATCAGAGTTCTGAGCATCACATTTCTGTTGTAAAAATAACGGTTTTGCTTTTAACTCCGCTATCACAGAACTATCATCAGACAAGTCTAACTGAGCATTCAAAGCATGTTGTGCAAACAATGACTTTCTACTCAACGCATCAGCAACAACGTTTGCTTTACCCAGATGATAATCTATAATAAGCTCGTAATCTTTCAACAACTCAAGCCATCTTCTCTGACGCAAGTTCCAATCTTTCTGAGTCATCAGATATTTCAAACTTTTATGATCTGAAAATACGTGACATTTCTCACCGTACAGATAATGACGCCAAATTTTAAATGCAAACACAACTGCAGCTAATTCAAGGTCGTGAGTCGGATAATTCTTTTCATGAGGCTTCAACTGTCTCGTGGCATAAGCTACAACTTTGTCTTCTTGCATCAAAACACATCCCAGACTGTTTAGCGAAGCATCACTGTATACAACAAATTCTTTACCTGATTCTGGCTATGCTAACACTGGAGCTTCTATTAACAGAGTTTTCAACTGATCAAAACTTTTCTGACATTTATCCGACCATTCAAACCTGACATCTTTCTGAAGTAATCTAGTCAATGGAGTAGCTATCATTGAAAATCCTTTTACAAATCTACGGTAATAACCAGCAAGTCCCAGAAAACTACGAACTTCAGACACCTTTCTCGGAGGTTTCCAATCCAAAATAGCAGAAATCTTGCTTGGATCTACTCGAATTCCAGAGGCTGACACGATATGTCCCAAAAAACTAACCTTGCGCAACCAGAATTCACATTTGCTGAATTTCACGTATAATTTCTTTTCTCTCAGAGTTTGCAACACAATCTTCAAGTGTTCAGCAAGTTCATTTTCATTTCGTGAATAAATCTATATGTCATCTATGAATACTACAACAAATTGATCTAAATAAGGTTTGAAAATTATGTTCATCAGATCCATAAAGATAGCAGGGGCATTGGTTAGTCCAAATAGCATAACTAAAAATTCATTATACCCGTACCTCATTCTAAAAGCAGTCTTCAGAATGTCTGAATCCTTAACTCTCAACTGATAGTATCCCGATCTCAGGTCAATCTTAGAAAACAAGTAGCTCCTTTTAACTGATTAAATAAGTCATCAATCCTAGGCAACGGATACTTTATTGTTACCTTATTCAACTGACGATAATCAATGCACATTCTCATCGTGCTATCTTTCTTTTTTCACAAACAGAATAGGAGCTCCCCAAGGCGAAAAGCTCGGTCTAGCAAACCCTCTGTCGGTCAATTCTTGCATCTGTGACTTTAATTCTTTCAATTCTGTGGGTGCCATTCTATATGGAGCTATTGAAATCGGTGTAGTACCAGGCAACAATTCTATACCAAACTCGACCTCACGAATCGGAGGTAAACCCGGTACCTCTTCAAGAAACACATCAATAAACTCACAAACAATAGGCACTGATTCAACTTCCTTCTCAAATACTTTCGAATCAATCACATAGGCAAAATATGCCTCGTTACCCTTTTTTACATAACCCTGAGCTTTCAAAACAGATATTACAGCAGGCAATCCATTCAAATCATCAGACTCAATCCGTACAATCTTATCATTCGGACATCTCAAATCTATAGTATTTATTTTGCAGTTCACAATAGCATCATGCTTAAACAACCAATCCATTCCCAAAATAATATCGAATTCATCAAAAGGTAAAAGCATCAAATCAGCGGGAAAACAGATATCTCAAAACATTAACGGACAATTCTTGCATACTTTATCAACCAGAACACTTTTACCTAAGGGGTTCAATACTTTTATAGCAAACTCAGTAGACTCTACAGGCAAAGTCTTGCTGAATACTAAATTCATGCATATGTACGAATGCGTAGAACCAGGGTCTATCAAAGCAATCACAGAAGTATCATAAAGAGTAAAAGTACCCATTATAACATCAGGTGATGAAGCTTCCTCACGAGCTCGGATAGCATACGCTCTGATAGGTGCTCTAGCTTCAGACTTGATAACATTCTCTCTCGCAGTTCTCTGACTATCACTGACATTTCTTACATTCTTCAATGGTCTACCTCTCGCAGGTGTATTATCAGGTCTCAAATTCTGAACAGTTTTTGGCTCAACAATCTCAGGACAATCTCGGATAAAATGATCAAACGATCTACATCTAAAACAAGCTCTATCATTTTGTAACACCCCAAACCCGGTCAATACGCCATGACCGAATCTGGCATGCCACGAAGGAAAACATTTTGAAGAAAAACGAGTTAACGATTAAATTTTTGTGAAAAACTCTTTGTTGAACTTTGTTTGTAGAAAACAAGTGTATAATAAATTGAAGCTGATAATTTACTTTTGAAAACCTCAAAATAAGTCTTAAAAACTTAGTTGTAAATCCATAGATTAGAAAACCTTTTAATATTTTAAAGAAACCAAAGTGATTAGGTTGAAAACAGTATCTAAAAGAAATTTGGAAAAGTTGAGTTTTATGAAAATAGTATGAGTTATCGAAAATACTTAAGATGTTAAAATTATCAAATGATTTATGTTACCCGATGGTAACGTTTTAAAAACCATCGCATTTTGTAATTTAGAAAACTTTATACTCAAATTATTATATCAAACATGTAATTTGTAAGCCAAATTTAAACCAAATCCAAAACATATAAATAATCCAAAACATAAATAAACAGGCCTTATTACAAATCCATAAAATTATGAAAACCAAATTAAAATAAAGTACCCAAATGGAAGTTCATGTAAAACCAAATTTTATTGCATGGCCTCCTCGAGTTCATCCGGCTCCTTATCCGCGATCTCACGAATCACCTGAAAAGATATCCCACTGAAGGGTGAGTCAACAGACTCAATGTGTAACAATACACTAAAAGTCCAATCGATCATAGCACTAAGGCCCATTTATAACACATTTAGCCATAAGCTCATATTATAGTAAATCATATAAACACATGCACATATAAAATGAAATGCAATCCCGAGCCCAACCTAAATATCCATCCGCTACACACCACCCGTACCTACCAATCACACCGTGGGGATTACTAAATCGACCCTCCATCCGCTACACACCATCGAAGGCAGTTGCTGCAGTCAACATGCACATCGCCCTTAAAATTGTGGCATAGCCACTAGATAATTGTGACAGAGTCACCGGATTCATAGTATGTGACCGAAGTCACCGGATTCATAATATCGTGACCGAAGTCACCAGATAATGTGGTAAAACAGCCGGAACACTTCCCCTTTCAATATTACCCATATGCCCATGCAATAACATATTATTTCAATATCATGCCATATACCCCCAAAATCATATCGGAATCGTACACATTTCATATTTATGCTTATAGCATTATTAATGATATAGATATCATGCCTTGTACATTATCCCAAAATCATAACCAAATATCGAATATGTCTCATATTAAAAGTTTATACAAATTGCTAAGGAATAACGTACCTGAATTCACCGTACCATTGAATGGTACCCGAAGCCATAATCATTTATATTTCTTTATAAACACACATTTTTATCAATAATACTATTAATCTATTAGAGTTTTAGTGTAAGCTAAACACCTGAAAATAGTGATAACTAAACTTTCCCGTTCGTCGATACCCTCGGAATCTCGAACAACATCTAAACGTGATTTCTCTCCGATTGATGGTTCATAACCCGATGATGAACCACGAACAAACAATGGCTCAGGCGTACGAATGACTTCAAATAATTGATTATCGTCGGCAGAGGGTCCACATCCCGGTGGAAAGTCTCGAACTCCCGACACAGCCCTCCGTTTGAAATTTAAGGGTATAGCAGAACCACCCCTCTCTAAACACTATTTACCGCTCTTTTCGATCCCATACTTGATTGCCCTAAAAATCTAACATTCACGGAAAGAAGATAATAATCGAGCGATAGAGTCCCCTAAAATGAAATCAATTAGTAGACCATCTAAAACGATACAACAAGTATAAAGATCCTTACCTTAACACTTTGATTTAAATCCAAAAATCGTTACTTGCCTAAGGAGTTGTCAAAATCCTTGAATGATAATATCCTTGTCCACACGATCTTAGGTATGGCTATAGTCGACTATCAATAAAGAAATAATCAACACTCCACTATACTACTACCAAAATAAAAAGGTTTGTTTGAAAGAGAAGAGATAATAAAATTCGGTCAAAAAAAGATCCTCTCAAGACAAAACAATTTCGGCAATATGATTGAGTGAGACACAATTAGGATTCGGCTAAATACAAGAAAAGAAAGGAAAATAAAGTGAAAATAAAATAGGAGAATTAGGCATGAGCAAACAATGGAAGAAAAGAAAAGAGAATTGAGAGGATGAATATTCGGCCAAAGAAAAGACAAAGAAGAAATGTGGATTTTGAACAATATGAAAAAGAATGAAAAAGAGAGAGATGAGAACAAGAGAGGTTGTTTTCGGCTACAAAGAAATAAAAGATGAGAGGGAGATACCAAGGAAGATTCGGCCAAAAGCCTTTAGGAAGAAAAATAGAGAGAAGTTGGTAAAGTTCAAAGAGTTTTCGGTTTTGACACAAAGCAAAGATTAAAGGCCAAAACTAAAACAAAATTGAACCTAATGCCCAAGGCACAAATTCAGCTAAGGAGGAGAGCTTTGGAGAGGAAAAGAAAAAAAAATACCAAAAGATGAACCAAAAAGCACAAAAACACAAATGCTAAAAATTGACCAACTAAACCCCCCAACTTCCTATCAATATTCGGCCACCCCCTAGCCACACATGCCGTCCACATACATGGACAATTAGCCATTAAAAAGCTTCCAAAAACCTCACCTTAAACCAAGCCTTATGTCCCATATCCTTCCTTAATCATATGATTCCTTTCCCAAAGTTCAAGCTTTCCTAAATTACTATTCAACTTGCCATAAAAATTGAAAGTCCAACTTACCTTAATTGAACTTAGTCAACACTTAATGCTAGGATGTACAAAAATAAAATCCCCAATGTGATTTCCATGCTACTCGAACCATTTCCCTCAAGCAACCTTTCAAGCTCCTTATCCACTATGCCACTAACTCATCATGTGCTTTAATTTAGCACTTAAATTAACTTAAGTGTCAAGCTCACCTAATCCACTTCACTAATTTCTTCAAACTAAAAATTACTCTCACTTCATTAATAATTCCAAGCCTTCACAAGACTATGCTAAACACACAAAAATTTTACCTGAGCTAACACAAGTTACAAGATGATACACAAATTTTTCCTAAAGCCCAAGGTCCAATTGGCCTAATCCTACTAGGCCCAATTTCGGGATGTTACACATTTAATCTACAGCTTTCCGGATGTCTTTTTCCACAATGTTTACATTCGGGTCTCTCGGATCGAACATTTCCAACACTGGCCACTGAAGTTGCTGGAGTTTTGGAACTCATTTGTGATCTAGCTCGATTTCTGCTCAAATGTCCCACATTATCTCTAGGACGACTTTGATCATCTCTAAATTTCTTCGAAGCAGTCTGAAATGATCTACTCTGAAATCTCTTTCTCACATCTCGGGCTTCAGACTCAGCTTTTCTTTTATCTTTCCCGAGTGCCTCAGCTTTACACGCTCGATCAATGAGTACAACAAACTCTTTTATTTCTAAAATTCTGACTAGCAAACGAATGTCTTCATTAAGGCCATCTTCAAACCTTTTGCATATTATACCTTCAGATGATACACATTCTCGAGCATATTGACTCATTCTCACAAATTCTCATTCGTATTCTGAAACAGTCATTCGACCCTGTTTGAGTTCCAAATATTCCTTCCGTTTCTAATCGACAAATCTCTCACTGATATACTTCTTTCAGAATTCAATTTGAAAGAAGTCCCACGTGACTCTCTCTTTCAGAACGACTGAAATCAAAGTTTTCCACCATTGATATGCTCCATCTCGAAGTAACGATACAACACACTTTATACAATCTTCCGAAGTCAGCGACATTTCATCAAATACCCGGATAGTATTTTCAATCCAGAATTCGGCTTTTTCAGCATCGTCATCTTTAGTAGCCCGGAATTCTTCGGCCCCATATTTACAGATCTTGTCAACAGGAGGCTTATTCAATAGATTTGGATGCATAACTGGTGGAACATCTGTAGTCTGAGGCAAATTAACCGGGGGCGGCGGTTGTGAAACAATCGGGTTATTTCTTACAAATTGAGTGAACCATTCACTCATCATCTGGAATTTAGCTTCTCCCTCTTGACCACTCGTAATCGGTCTTGAATCAGAGGGCGTTGTCCCTTGCACGGGATCAGGCGCATTACTTTCGACTTCGTCAGCTACGGCTCTTTAGGGATCCATTACTATACGAAAATCACATTTTATACGTCAAGATTCATCACACTATCACAATTTAGATATATGGCATGTATAACTACACTCTGACACGCTACGTTAGTTCGAGAATCGGATAAACTATATCTTTGATACCAATCAAATGTAACACCCCTATCCCGTGTCCGTCACCGGATTAGGGTTTGGAGTGTTACCAAACAATTCAGAAAACATTTATAGAAATTTCATACAATCAATCAGCATCCTCAAACTTAATGTTCCATAAACGAGTCTTTGAGACCAACAACATGCTTATAATTCAGGTCAGGACTAAACCGAAACACATACAAGATTTCATGAAAATTTAAAACTTTCTAAACTACAGGGAAGACACGCCCGTGGGAGGGGACCATGTGCCCTCCATGGCTGACAGACACCCTGTGTGTCTTCCCCGTGGTGATATACTGCTTGATCCCTACGGCCACCAAGCACGCCCGTGTGCCATGGCCGTGGCTAGCTACTGACTTGCACACCACGGCTAGCTGACACCCCCGTGTCGAGGCCGTGTGCTGCTAAACCACAACCTGCTATACACCCACGATCATGAGGCACGCTCGTGCGCCTCAACCGTGTGACATTATAGGCCATTTTCAAGGCCAATATGCCACTCTAAAGACTCATAGCTGCAAACAACACATATAACATCTCATTTCATTCACATACAATCATCCAAATACACCAATTAGTCATCCAATTCATGCACATTTGACAACTAAGGTAATCACAATAGTATCTTTTATAATCATTCAACCAATGCATTCAAAACCAATTCCAAACATACCAATTTGCATAACCAAATCTCAATAATGCTCAAGCACTATTCTTCTATGTACTTACCAACACATAAACAATTCATAAAACATCTAATCATACCCAAAACAATTTCACACATCACATTCATTAAAGCATATAACCAAAATATAGCTAGCCAAATCACATGGCTAAATTTTACAACACAAACATTTACACATAGATATAGCCTACACATGCCATAATTATTATATACACTTTCAAACGGGTACCAAAATGAGTTTAGTAGTGTGATGTCAATCCTTGACGGTCCCGAGCCTTCAGTAGCTTTGACGACCTATAAAACAGAGAAAATGCACACAAAGTAAGCTTTCCAAAAGCTTAGTAAGTCATATACAGATAAACTCGGTATAGAAGGCTTATATGCAAATAACTACATTATCACATATCAATCACTTATCAAATTATCATATGTATGCTTTGTTCATATACTTTTAGCCACATATGTCAATTTCACAAATTCCATAATCATATAAGCACAGAATTCATCTAGTCAAAACATTTCTTATCATATCATTAATTCCATATACATATCATCATAGTAAGATCACTTAGATGCTTACCTTATATACACAAATAGTGTATAATCAACGTACCTGTATCGGATTTAATATCACATAATCATTCATAGCTCGGATTTCTAATTCGTATCACGGACTTGCCCGTTGAACCAATAGGAAACTAGTAGGATACTCAGAAAGCTCGGAATAGTTGTACAATGCCAACGTTCCAGACGAGGTCTTACATGCACTCGGATATCAGTGCCACTGTCCCAGACAGGGTCTTACATGAATCAATACGATGCCGATGTCTCAAACATGGTCTTATACGTAAAAGACATATTGATGCCCAGACGTGGTCTTATTCATAAAGCTTATATCGATGCCCACGTCCCAGACGTGGTCTTACATGATAAAACAGAACAGATACCTATGTCATGACATATCTAATCCTATCTATTCCTAGGTTCGTACGGGACTTCTCAGACTTAGTCACTATATCAAACTTATCCCAGATTTCATTTCCATATCTTCTCATAAATATCTGTATTCAATAATAGTCATACGAACAAATATAATATCATGCAAATACGTTTATTTGCATAGTGACTTACCTCGGATTCGGTTTATCAAAATGAAAACGGCTACTCGGTTACTTTGGCTTTCCCACGATCTAAATTTGTTTTCCTCGGTTCTTGATCTAAACATATTCAAAATTAACCCTTTTATTTACTATTTTATTCAATTCAATCTATACCCACATATTTTGGGTTATTTATAATTTAGCCCCCACATTTGTAAATTTTACCAATCTAGTCCATTCTTCACAAAACATCAAATTCACAAAATTCACACATATACATGATTGGCCGGATACATATACATCACATACAAGCCCACATTTTTCATCAAATTTGCTATTTAGTCCCTCAATTTACCATTTTCTCAATTTAGCCCTATTGAGATAAATTCATCAAAAATTCAAGAACAAAGTATGTTCATCTAGCACATAACTTTCGTTTAACACCAAAAATCATCAAAAAGCTTGACATATCATTAATGCCATCTCACACAAACATCATCAATTCATCAAATTAAAACATGGGTTTTGTAGCTCTCAAAGCAACAACTATAAAAACGTAAAAATTATCAAGAACGGGTCAAAAACTAACCTTTGATTTAAGCTTGTAAGTGCCGAAATTCAAAAGAACTAAACCCTTTCTTCTTTCTCAAATATTCGGCCGAAAGATGAACTAAAAATGGCCATTTTTCATGCTTTTATCAAATATATCATACATAATAATCTATTTACTAATTTAGCCTTAAAATATAAAATATTTATAACATCACTAACAAGGTCATTTTTGACCAAAACCATCCACTAAGTTTCTTTTATTATAAAATAATTATAACTTAATGAATAAGTAATAATATATTTATAACATATAATATAAACTAATAATCATATAAAAAATGCATGTACCACATTTATTACCGTCCACTATCATAGAATTGGCTTATTTGCCACATAAGTCCTCACATTTTATAAAGCCACAACACATAGGTGCTTTAGGAAATAGAAAGCAACTTTCACATTTCATGCAATTTAATCCCAAATTAACTGCATAGACAACCAAATTAACTTACGGAAATATAACACATGCTAAACCTCATATCAACAGCACAAAATATAATATTAAAATATTATACGGACTCAGATTTGTGATCCCGAGATCACTGTTCCGACTGGGGTATAAACCGGACTGTTACATTTATGCTCATCTTATTTCTCCTAACAATGCTTTTATTTATGTGTGGGAAGCATTAGTGCTCTTTGATGTATATTCCATCAATGCTTAGTATAGCCTATCTGATGTTCAAGATGAACACACTCAGTTTGCTACTACAATCACTGAGGATGGTATGATCAAGTTCTTCAAGACCTATGTGTTGCAGGTACTAAGTGGATGCTGTTAAGACAGGACTGTGATACTGTAGAGAGGGCCTCTTTGAAACCTAACTGTAGGGTTTGGTACCACTTCCTTAAAACACTCCTAATTTCTTCCACTCATAACGCCACGGTTTCTAAGGAGCGGATGTTGTTGCTCCATTCAATCATAAAAGTAAGGAAGATAAATGTGGGAAAATCATATTCAAAGAAGTCCACCGGAGCGCCCAGAAGAATACAAGGAGCCTTAATTTTCACTCTCGAATCACTGTGCTGTACCAGCGTGTGAATGTCTCTGTCGAGGCCAATGAAGATGTTACTCCAAAGAAAGGGGCCATTACGAAGAAAATTGTTGTGAAATTTTCAATGGAGGATTGGCCATGTCATCCACCCCCTAGTTATGCTTCTACCTCTTCTACCTCAACATATGTCATAGCAACCCCCTCCACTTCTAATAATGTCTTTGAATAGCAAGTGCTCACTTCATTCAAGAAGTTACAAAGGTGGTTCACTCTATTTGAGACCCAACAACTGAGGATTACTATGGACTTGGCACAGGCAAAGGAACAAATGGATGTCCTTGGGGCCTATATAGAAAGGAAAGACGCTACGATCAAGAGGTCTCTGCAAAAGAATTTCACCAAGCCTATGCCTATGTTTCCTAGCTTCCCCAAGGGATTGCACTCACATGTAGAGAAAAAGGAAGGTGAAACAGAGGCCGATGTGACAAACCCTTACCCTACACACCCTGCCACTGAAAGACAAGAAGCACAAGAACCTGTGGAAGAAGAAATGACTAAATCAGTCCATATTGAGACTGATAATGAGGAAGGAGTAGAAGCAACTCTAACTCCTACACCACCAATGGATAGCGATGCTACTGTCCCACCTTCATCGACTGAACCTATGTCTGCATAAAATAGGCAGATCAATCAACTCATTGATAAACTCACCAAATATGGTAATGAGGAGGAGGATGTAACACCCCAAACCCGGCCCAAAACACCACGGCCGAATTCAGAATGCTACTGAAGAAAAAGTTTGAAAAGAGTTTGATTTAAGGGTGAAAACGCAATATTTTATTAGTTTACAAACAGTGATTTGTTTACAACAAGTTTGTCATTTTAAAAGTAGGTTGCCAAAAAGAGTAATAATCTTGAAGGTCGGGTGTAATTTAAAACATTGCACATTTGAAATTCTAAGTAAAAACTTGAGTTGTTACGTGTATTCGGGTTGAAAACTTTAATTTAAGTCTTTAAGTTGCAAAGTGTTTCCAAAATCATTTTCAACTATTAATTTGATCATCGCTCTAACTTAAAACATGATAAAAATCCCGAACATACTTAAAGCGGCCTTATTACAATAAAATATCCTAAAAGTAATTAAAAATCAAAAGTGCATAAATAAACATCTTCTGCATGGCCACTTCGAATCCACTCCAGCCCGGTCCAAGCATCATGTATCACCTGTATCGTTTTTATAAATAAAAAAAAAAATAGGGTGAGTCAAACCGACTCAGTGTGTAATTATTTCACATGTCTCCACAAGTGGGCTTGGCCCACATCCACATTAATCCACATACATAATCATGCAAAATGAATCCCAACCCAACCTAGTGTCCATCCGCTACACACCCCCGTACCTGCCACACACACCAGGGGATTACTAAATCGACCCTCCAACCGCTACACACCTCTTTGGCAGACCTGCTGCTCAAAGTCGTGGCATAGCCACTGATCACCATGTGACCAAATATATATCGTGGCCTAGCCACCGATCACCTATGTGACCCAATCTCAATATCCACGAGGTGACTCAAGGTCATCCTCAATCCACGGTGAAGCACAAAGCTATCATCCGCCCACAATGTGGCACATAGCCAACACCAATCCTCGATGAGGCACATAGCCAACATCAAGCGACGATGTAGCTCAAGGCTAACATCAGTCCACGCACATAAATCTACACCTTGTCTTTCAATAATCATATCCCGATCCCCATGCATATTTATTAATTCATGATAGAATGACATTATAACCACAATGAGCATACATAACATGCTTGCAACAATTTCACATATAACACTGAAAGGTTAATACCATAAATACTGACCTGGTTAGCAGATTACCCACCATGGGTAGCCACATCATCTCAGCCGTTATTTCTGGCTATCACACATGTCATATACACATATATACTAACAAATACAAATAATAGGAGAATAGTACGATAACTACACACCTGATAACCCGAAGCACTAGACTCTCGACGTCGACACTGTCACTAAACAAAACTACCGCTATCTGCCTAAGATTCTGCTCTGACGCTGGCCCACACCCCGATGGCCAATCCCGTACCGCAGAAACTGAATGCTTCTTGAACTTAGGGGTAGGGACAACCCCTTTCTCTCCTTGACTGGTACTCGCATCCATTGAATAGCACTTAATCAGAAGACCCGGTTAATCGTTACATCAAAACTGAATGAGACAAACCAATACTTAATCGAGTACTCTTACAGAAATAGATCCGAATCCCGAAGGTTCTCACTTGATTTTGAGAGTTGTCGAAATCCTTACATGACTTATGTTAGATTCGGCTCTAACATTAAATGGTTAAAAGAATGACCTTTGGTCGAACCTGAGTATCGGCTTACCTTAATCGATCAAATCCCAAAAGATCACCACTCCCTTAATGCTAACTTCATGCAGAAGACCCGAAATCACCCTCTAAAGATTCGGCCACACCACAGAAATGGAGTTAGACTTCTAACTTTCGGTAATCAAAAAGTGAAAGAAAAGAATCGAATAGAAGATAACCCTTACCAACTATTAGATCCGATTGGAACAGGTTCTGATAGATTCGGCCTAGCGATTAATCTTGAAAAACGAAACGGAATGGAAGAAGAGAAGAGAAGAGTATAGACGAAAAGAGAAAAGAATTTTTGAATGGGAGATTCGGCCACAGTATAGAAGAGTGTATTTGACTTTGAGTTTGAAGTGATTGATGAAAGAAGAAAAAGAAGAGGTTAAGGTTTAAGAGATTTTGACTATAGGGAATTGTGGAGAGAAAACTCGATTTAAGAGAGATGGAGAAAGGATGGAACGAAACTAAGATGAAAAGGTGAAGGCTTAGGGAATTTTGGCTATGGTGATGGGTGCATTCGGCTTTTAGTAAGTGAATGAAAAAAAAGAGAGGACAAGTTTGCCAAGATGAGAAATGTGCACAAACGGTCTTCTAGTTCGGCTCTTGGTCACAAAGGGAAAAAAGAACAAATGAGCTTTTTGGAAAAGAGAAAATGAAAGAAAAAAAATTGGCAAATACTACACTAAGCGAATTCGGCCTCTTCCCCCTCCTAACATGACCCAAAATGCCACCCTCCAATGCCCCGTATTCAGCCAACTCTTCTTCCCTCGCCCAAATCCCTTCTTTTTCTCCTACTTTTCCTCTATACCACCCATTCAAACGAATTTGAATGTTTCAAACCTCTCCAAAAGCTCTCCACCACTCATTCAAAACATCTTGACCAAGTCTTCCTCCCCTCCTTCCAGAGTTCAAATGCCGTCCAACTCTCCCTCCTCCTTGACGCAAAAAGCAACCCCAAAATGCTTCCTCTGCAGCTCGAACCTTGTCCCATTTTAGCTCCCTGAGGCGCCACTCCCTTGTGTTCTAAGTGGCGCCTCCCTTGCCACTTTACCACTGAGTTACTTGTGTCCTAACCTCCATATTAATTTCCCTTAAGGCCTAACTCCCTTAGCTCTCCCCCAATCAGGTTCAGCCCAAAAATTACACTAAGGCTCCTACCAACTCCCCAGGGTTCCCAAAGGCCCCAAACACACACAAACAGCATATAGAGCATGCTACCATACAGATATGAATTAAAATGCATAACCCTTAAATCCCGGATATTACAGATGAAGTGCCACTCAATGCATTGAAGTGGAGGGTTCGCTACAAGCATGCTGCACGCAAATTCACCCTCACAAATTAAAGTAATAACAAAAAATTAGCTCCAAGCATTCAATTTTTTATGCCATATGTTTCTCTTTTCATTCCACCATGCATTCATCATTTTTTTTATATCCTTTTATATATAAATATATATGTTTGTGCATTTGTGATTCTTGTCTATTCACGCATTGGGGACAATGATTCCCTTAGGTTTGGGGGTGTGTTTTACATATAGGATGCATTAGATATTTAGTTATGTATGTTCATTTTAGTAGTTTTGTTCATTTTCTCATAATATACATGAATGCCAAAGATTGTTTGACTGTGATGAGTATATTTTTTCTTATGATGTTCGATGAAGAGCTTAGTTCTTCACTAGACCTAGAAAATTGTGACAGTGAATTAGGTGAGTTTAGCTTAGGATACTTGCTTGAAAATTGATCCCTAAAAGTAGAGTTTCCTAATTCTAATTACAATTAGTCTATAGTAAGTTTCTTTTAATAAACTCAGAGATTCTTGAAGCTAAATTCAGTAAAATTGTAATACTTAAAAATGAATAATGTGACACCCTTAACTTGTATCCGTCGCCGGAATAGGGTTACAGAGTATTACAGGAGTTCACTGAACATTCTCATGATATTTGTATTAAACATACTATTCATACTCCAAATTTTTCTTATTGTCCCTTGATTGGGCTCTCGAGGTCCAAAACAAGTATTAGAATCAAATCGGGACTTAATCTAAACCTCCATGAATTTTTCGCAAACTTACAATTTTTTTTCTAAGGTACAGAGCTCACATGCCCGTGTGGTCCAAGGGACATGCCCGTGTGACCCTGGGACACACCCGTGCTACAGGCCGTGTCCGATTTAGGGTGCTCTCTGACTTGTGCCCACGGCCATGCCACACGCTCGTGTGTTAGGCCATGTGGATAATTAATTTAATTTGAATTAGGTGCAGGTTTCATATGACCAAGACATACGCCCATGTTCTAGGCCGTGTCTCCCACACGGCTGAGACACACGCCCTTGTCTCTGCCATCTGCTCAATTCTAAGAAGTCTATTTTCTAGAATTTAAGGTGCAGGGGACACACAGCCTAGCTACACGCCTATGTACTCAGCCGTGTGTCACAGACGGCCCAGACACACGCTCGTGTGTCTTCCAGTTTGGACAAAACAAAGCCATTTCTTAGCTTCATTTTCTCACCCAATTTTGCCAACAACCTACACCAATACTTGTATGAATATACCAGTTAGATCAAGCATTAAAACAAAGCCTCAACTAACATCTATCATGGCATAATATCACATGCCATTCATGCTTATAATCATACTTTTAGTGCATATTCATGATAAACATTCCCTATTCATCCACATTTAACACATAAACATTGAACATGAGATAACTTACAAACATCCCAAATAAATCATTACTAGCCATTCCAATGGCTAGATTACAAAACATTACTTACAAGTCATCATTTGACCAACTAAGCCTATACATGCCATTATTCCAAAATAAATTTCTAAATATACCAAAATGGAGATAGTTGATAGTGTGTTTATGCTCCGATTGATCCTCCAACCTTCGCGAGCTTACGAGCACAATAAAACAAGGGAAAATCAAACGGGGTAAGCATTTTCATGCTTAGTAAGTTCGTATAATAGGAAACAAACTTACCGATTATATTTGTTAATACAAGCATACAATGTAACATCTGGGATTTGGGGGTCTTGCATTTTAATTTATATCTATGTGTTAGTATGCTCTGTAGGCTGTTTGAATGTGTTTAGGGGCTTTGGGGAACCTTGGGGTGAAGTTTAAGCCTTAGTGAAATTTTTGGTTAAAGCTGATAAGGGGAGAGCTAGGGGATCTAGGCCTTAAGGGGTTTAAAGTGGTGTTTAAGGACACAACAAGAGGAGTGGTGGAGTGGCAAGGTGACGCCTAGGAGCAAGGGAGTTGGCGTTTCAAGGAGAGAGTTACAAGGGGGAGGAGGTTCGAGTAGCATGGACAACATTTTGGGTTGCTTTTTGCGTCAAGCAGGGAGGAGGTGGTGGATTCGGCTATGGCACTTGAAAGGGGGAGTTTGAATGGGTCAACAATTCAAATGTGTAGCTATGAAGGGAGGTAGGAGTTTGAATCGCTCAAATGTATTTGAATGAGTGGAGTGGAGGAAAGTTAGGAGAAAAATAAGGGATGTGGAGAGGGGAAGAGTGTTGGCCGAATATGGGGTTCTAGGGGGTGACATTTTTGGTCATAGAAGGGGAGTTAGGTGCCGAATGTGTTCTAGTTGTTGGCGTTCATTTTTTAGTTTTGTTCTCTTCTTTTAGCTCATTGCCGAAAAATGGTGTTAACCAAAAAGCTATCCATTTATTTTCTCTCTTCTTTTTCTAAGGTCTAAAATCGAAAGTGAGATTTACCATTTGGGCATTTTGTTCATCTTCTTTTCCTTCTTGCCGAACTTCCTTCCAAGCCTTTCTCTTTTTTCTTTTCCATTTTCACTTGTTTGCCATACAAGCCGAATCTTTCTCTTCATTATTTCCTAAAGCTGAAACTCCATAAGCCTTAACCCTCTCTTCTCATTTTCTTTCCATCGATTTTCCTATCTTCAAAAGTCTAATAGCTCATATTTCCTTGTGTTTTGGTAACTGAATCTTCTAGCCACCTTCTTTCATTTTCTTTCTTTTATCGTTATTTTCTTCTAGAGCCGATTCTTCCTTGAGTAGTGATTCTTTGTGATTGTTGATCTGTAGAGGGGGTGTCGTTGTTTATCCTCTGTCAAGTCTCTCAATCGATTGCTAATAATTGTGGTAACGGTTCTCTTTATTTGAATCTTTCTTCCTTTTGTTTGGGTGGCAGACATCAAGAAGCCTAACTCTGTATTTATGTGTGTGGCCGAATCTATACAAGGTCTTAAATTTGTGACTCTTTTGTTGAAGCCAACGTTAGGGGCAGTAGAGATCTTTCGGGATTCGAACAATCGAGGTAAGCAGGTTATAATGTTAGGCTGAAGGCCACTTCTTTTTGTCCGTTAGTGTTGGAGCCGAATCTGACATGGCTTATGTAGGGATTTCGTCAACTTTCAAGTTCAAGTGAGAGCCTTCGGGATTTGGGTCGACTTCAGTAAGGACTTTCGATTAAGGTCTTATTTGGTTTCGTTCAGATCTGATTTAATGTTTTAACCCGGGTCTTCTGACCAAAGACTTTGTTTGATGGATTCGAGTATCAGCCAAGGAGATAGAGGGGTTGGACACGTAGTCCCTACCCCTAAGTTCAAGAAGCGATCAGTTTCAGCGGTTCGGGATTGGCCACCCGGGTGTGGGCCAGCGTCGGAGCAGGATCGTAGGCAAATAGCGGTAGTGTCGTTTAGTGACAGTGTCGACATAGAGGGCGTGGTGTTACGAGTTATCAGGTGTGTAATTAACACACTGCTTATTTACTTACTTCAATTAAGATATGTATTATGAGTGGTAGTTGAAACAGTGGTTGTGGTGATGCTATTACCTAATTTGGGTAATCCGGTAACCAGGTTAGTATACTATCTATGTTGTGGTTGGGGTTAAACATTGTGGATACATGTAAGCATGTCATATGGGTCTATCCGGTATGTTCATATATCATATTGTCATTTCATTGTAATATGCTGCATGTGCATGGGGTTGGGAATATATTGAATAAGGGGAAGTGTGTACATTTATGTACATGGATTGATGTTGGCCTTGAGCCGCATCGTGGATTGATGATGACCTTGAGTCTCATCGTGGATTAATGAGGACCTCGAGCCTCACAGTGGATTGATGTTGGCCTTGAGCCTCATCGTGAATTGATGATGACCATGAGTCTCATCGTAGATATTTGTGATTTAATCACGTGGATCAGTGGCTAGACCACTAAGTGGACTTTGAGCAGTGTTCTGCCAAAAAGTGTAGCAGATGGAGGGTCGATTTAGTAATCCCCTGGTGTGTGGTGGATGGATATACGGGTGGTGTGTAGCGGTTGGATATTAGGTTGGGTTGGGTTAGCATTTTGCATCATTATGCGTGGTATGGGGTTACATGTGTAGATTTGGGCCAAGCCCATTTGTGGAACGGTGTGGATTAATTGCACACTGAGTCTGGTGACTCACCTTGTTTTTCAAACATCGCAGGTAATCCATAATTCGTTGGACCAGGCTAGAGTGGATCGAGGTGGCCATCATGGAGTTGTTTTTATCACTATATTAATTTTTGCACTTTTCATTACTTTTTGGGGTAATTTCTATTGTAATAAGGCCACTCTAAATATTTTAGGATTTTCATTATGGTTTAAAGCTAGATCTATTAGCGGATTGTTAATTAAGAATGACTTTGAAACACTTGCAATTTAAAGATCAAATTGAGGTTTTCAAATTCGGATCACTCACAAACAACTCATTTTTCTCAAATTTTCATACAATTAATGACTTGAACTTTACTTAAATTTGGAAGTTTTTTTTATTATTTACCGACAAAACTACTACTTTCTGAAGCAAACCCCTTATAAGTGAAATAATAGTTTCTGAAACTTAACACGTGTTTTCAACATCATTCCCAGTAACATTCTGAATTCGGCCGTGGTGTTTTGGGCCGGGTTTAGGGTGTTACATACAAAAAACACAAATCCATCAATTTCGAGTAAGTTACCTAAACGCACAATCACTTATTTAAACAAGTTAGTCACATAATCTCATATGAATTTCAAGTAAAACATAGATGAGCTCATTACATACAAACTTCCATTAATTCTACCCTTCCATATTTCAAGAGTATTTTCCGTTGAATTAATGAGGTTTTGATGGATGTTCGAGTAGTATTTTCATGTGCAATAGAACCCATTAGGGCACGTAATAAGAGGCACACTCTTGAGCCACATTTTTCACAACCGGGTTGCCAGTCCAGGCTGAATCCTATCCGTAGCACATGCTCTAGGGAGCTTAATTTGGATTACCCGTTCGGGCTAAATCCAATTTATAGTATATGGTCAAGAGGGCTTACATTAGGATTACCCGTCGGGGCTAAATCCTTTATACAACATGTGTAATGTTATTCTCGTCCGAGAATATCACCTTATTCCATCAAATTCTCAACATTCTATAACATCCGGGTTCTAGGGGTTATGCATTTAGTGCATAACTCAGGTGTTGGCATACTTCAGTGCGTGATTGGGTGAGTTTTAGGGGTCTTGAGAACTCTAGGAGGTAGTGAGATGCCTTAAGAAATTTTTGATGTTTAGTGTAAAGAAGGGGAGCTTGGCTAGAGGGGTCTTAAGAGAAGTATTGGGGAGGTTAAGACTCAAGAATTGCTTTGGAAGAGTGGCAAGGAAGAGCCACTTAAGGCTTTGCAAGGTGACGCCTCTGAGTGCTAAGGGGAGCCTATGTTCGAGTTGCGGAATGTCCCTTTTGCTCTTTATTTTTGGACGGCAAGAGAGAGAGAATTGCTCAAATTTTTAACTTTAGGATAATAAGGATTATTAAGATTTTAATTAGGTGAATAATCTTAAAAGGGTGGCAAGGAGAGAAAGAAGGAATTTGACTTATTCAAATTATTTTGAATATTTTCAATGGTTGGTCATGAGGGAATTAAGGTGTTGGCCGAATTTGAACTCCATGGAGAGGAGTGGACGGCAAAGGAGCTTTGTAGGGGGGAGGCCGAATTTCTTAGTCTTTTACTTGATGATTTTCGGCTAGTTTTTCCCACCTCTCATCTTTTTCTTTTTCTTTCTTTGTCATTCTCTCTAAAAACCGAAACCTTCATTGCCATCTTCTTCTTTTTCCTCTTTTTGGATCCTTGGCCGAATCACCTACCCTCTCATCCCTCTCTTTTCTTCTCCATTTTTGCTAAACCGAAAATACTCTCCCCTCGTACTTCCTTCCTCTTCTCAACCCCCCTTTGGCCGAAAGTCACTTCTTTCTTCACTCAA
Source organism: Gossypium australe (assembly GCA_005393395.2). Lineage (NCBI taxonomy): Eukaryota > Viridiplantae > Streptophyta > Magnoliopsida > Malvales > Malvaceae > Gossypium > Gossypium australe. The sequence goes on from CM016626.1 coordinate 118,797,405, forward strand.
AGCTGAACCTTGGTTATTATTTTAATCAACCATAGCCGAACCTACACCTTACCTCTTTGTCGAAATCCTCTCTTATTATTAAACTCACCTTGGCCGACTATTAGAAGTGGTATAGATCTCTTCGGGTTTTCGTTTGCAATCTATTGGTGAAGGTACTCTGGGATTTGAAGTATTCAGTCAAGCCTCCATTTGTTAGCAATCGAGCTTGGTAAGTGGTGGTAAGGATCTATTTTAGTAAGTTATGTATTTAGTATTCGATTAAGCCAAAGGTTATTAAGTGAATGATGCTAAGGCCGATTGTAGGGGAGACAGAACCTAACGCAGGGGACCTTCTTGGGAGGTGTTTAGTCAGCGTTTGCAGAAGCCTAAAGTAGCCACCGGGATTCAAGTTGTTTGGTAAGAATATTTTAGTAAGATTCGTTGTTTAGACTTATGACTTGGAGGTTTAACCGGTTTATCTGATTAAGCGTTTTGATGGAGGCAACTACCAGTCAAGGTGGGCAAGGGAAAGTCCCTATCCCGAAGTTCAAGAAAAGATCGGTCTCGGCGGTTCGAGATTGGCCACCGGGGTGTGGGCCAGTAGCAGGATAAAGCTATAGGCAGATAGCCGTAGTCTCGTTTAGCGATAGCGTAGGGATCGAGAGTTTAGAACTTCAAGTAATTAGGTGCGTAATCATCGCACTGTTTCTCCGGTTAATTGTTTATTAATGTGTATGCGTGTGTATGATGTGTGGTAGCCGATCATAATGGCTTAAGTGGTGAATTCCCATGTTGCGGGTAATCGGATGTCAGGTAAGTAGTTTGTGATATTAATTTATTTATGATGTATATATATGATTTGGTAATTAACATGTGATGTATGCTTATTTGCTATGTTGAACTGACATGTTACACTTATACATATGCATGGGGGTTGGATTTGATCCCAGAAGGACGGAGAGTACACATTGATGTACGTGGTCTAATGTTAGCCTCGTGCTACATTAGCGCTTGATGACTAGCTGTGTGCGTCATCAAGGGAGATGTTGGCTAGGTGCCCATCTCGGCGGTTGATGGCTGTGTGCATCACCGTAGATGGATGACCGTTGGGATCACTTATGTGATCGGTGGCTCAGCCACGGCCTTGTGCAGCAGGTCTGCCGAGGTAAGATATGTGGGATCACTCGATTGTGATCAGTGGATTAGCCACGGCCTAGAGCAGGGAGTCTGCTAAGGTTGGAGTAATGGACGGACCTAGGTTGGGATGTGATGCATGATTGCATGAATGGTTCGTGGATTGTATGGATATGGGCCAAGCCCATACGTGTGGAACATGTGTTATGATTATGCACTGAGTCTGTGGACTCACCCAATTATTTTCTTAACCATTTCAGGTGATGCGTAAAGTTGGACCGGGTCTGGAGTGGATGCGAGGTGGCCCATGCCGAGGAAGAAGTTTAATTATTTTAAGCTTATTTATATTAAGTATTTGGTTTTAAGTATTGGTTGTAATAAGGGCCTTATTATTATTTTTTGGGTATTATTTTATTTCTATTTAATTATGACTTGATTAATTAATTTAATATGGGAAGATGATTTTATTTTAGCAACTGTTTTATTCAAAACATATGTATGTAACGTTTTAAGTTGGACATTTGATAATAACAAAGTTTACTTATAAACTTAAATGGACATGGTTTTCAAAAGTAATCAAATTCTCATGTTTTATTCTAAGGTCAAAAATAGATTTTCAACCATCTTTCCGCAGTGACATAACCAGATCCGGTCAGGGCTTGTGGGCCGGGTTTGGGGATGTTACACATTCACCCGAAACATGACAATTTGTCCACATTTCACACTTATGATTATTCCATTATGGATATCATCTCATACATATCAATACAATCATACCATTCAATTCAAGCGTTTAATACACATATTTAAGTTACACGAACTTACCTTGATAATTATTCGGGTTTGAATTCTAACTAATCTGAAACTATTTGTTTCCCTCAATCTAATTCCGTAGTTTGTCTTTTTGGGGCTTTTTAAGCATGAAAAGTTCTCTTCCACTCTCCTAGGGTTTCCATAGAAAAAATGGGGAAGAAGATGAATAGAAAAGATGATAATTTCTTTTTATTTTTCTATCATCTTTTCATTTTGTTGATTTCCAAATTAGTCCCTAGTCATTTCTAATTTTTCCATGGATGAGTCATAAAAATCTCTACTAACTTTCCTTCAATGGTCTAATTACCATATAAGGACCTTAAGTTTTGAATTCCATAGCTACTTAATACATATAACTACTAGAATCCAACTTTTGCATTTTATACAATTTAGTCCTTTACCTAATTAACCACACAATCGATAAAATTTTCATATCAAAATTTTCATGTGAACTTCCTATCACAATACCATCCATAAAATAAAATAAAATAAAACAAAATTTTATTTTTGGGGTCGAATTTGTGGTCACGAAACCACTTTTCGATCTTACCGAAAATGGGTTGTTACAACTCTCCCCCTTAGCAATTTTCGTCCTCGAAAATTCTTGGCAAAAAAATGGTTAGCGTACTGCTTCCTCATAGTATCCTCCGGCTCCTAGGTATCTTCCTCTAAACATGCCGTTTCCAGAGCATTTTTACCAATGCTACGTTTTTATTTCTTAGCTCTTTCATCTCTTATGCAAGTATTTTCATCGGTTCTTCATTATAGATCATATCAGGCTGAATCTCAAGTTCTGTTGGAGTAATAACGTGTGAAGGGTCCGATCACTATCGTCGTAACATGGATACATGGAAAACATTGTGAATCTTATCAAGATCAGGTGGTAATACAAACCGATATGCAACTGACTTGATTCTTTCAATGATTTCATAAGGTCCGATAAATCGTCGACTCAATTTCCCTTTACGACCGAACCAGAGAACTTTCTTCCATGGTGACAATTTCAAGAACACTTTATCACCAACCTGAAATTCTATCTCTTTTCTTTTTAAATTGACATAAGACTTTTAATGGTCTAAGGATGCCTTCAAACTATCTCAGATTATCTTCACCTTTTCCTCGATTTCACGAATCAAGTCAACTCTGTATATCTCTTTCTCACATAACCATGTCCAATACAATGGAGTTCTACATTTACGACCATATAGAGCCTCATACGGTGCCATTTTAATACTGGACTGATTACTATTATTGTAAGTAAATTCAATCAAAGGTAGATACCTTTCCCAGTTACCTCTAAATTCAAGTACATAACACCGAAGCATGTCCTTTAAAATCTGTATCACATGTTCAGATTGTCCATCTATTTGAGGATGGAATGCAGTACTAAGGTGTAGGCGAGTGCCTAGAGCTTCTTGCAACTTACTCCAAAATCGGGATGTAAACCGGGGATCTTTATTAGAAATAATGGAGATTTGCACTCCATGTAGCCTTACAATCTCAGAGACATATAATTCAGCCAATCTATCCAATGAAAAATGTAATAGTCTGGTTTAGACCCTAGTCAGAATAGTGGTTTTGAGACCACAAATTCGAGTCAGAAAAATATTTTAATATTATTTTTCATGTCTATAGTATGTGAATTATTATATGTGAAATTTCTGTGAATTAAATTTGTTATTTGTGTGCTTAATTTGAGAAAAGTACTAAATCGCGTAAAAAGTAAAAGCGGTCATCTAATTTATTCAGTATCGAATTGATGTGTCTTTTTAAAGATGAGGTCCTTATATGGTTATTTAACCATTGAATGTTTTAAATGACAAAGATAGACATATGTTAGTGGGATTTTAATGTTAATAGAAAAGGTTAAATTTGTAAATGGATAATTAATGTTAATATAATTAAAACATAAAAAGAAACATTTCATTCATCATCTTTGTTCATCCACCACCGAAAATACGAAAAGAAAAAGGGTTTTAAGTATCCTTAATATTCAGCCATTGAAGTACTTTGATTAAGGTATGTTTTTTACTTAGTTTTTGATAATTTCTTCGTTCTTGTAATCGTTGCTTTGAGTACTACGAAACCCATGTCTTAATTTTGTAATTTGATGAAGGATTTGAAATGTGCCTTTGATGAATGCTTGAGCTTTGTGATGTTAGTTGATGAAATATGAAGTATATGTGTTAGATTAACATGTTTTGTCTTTGGATTTTTGGTGAATTTGAGTAACTTGAACTAAATTGTGAAAATAATATTTTGAAGCACTAAAATGCAAAATAAATGAAATGTATGGACTTGTATGATCATGTTGAAAATTTGACTAAGCATTGGTACAACGAAATTATGTGTATTTTGTGATTTTGTGAAATAAGGACTTAAATGTCAAAATGTGAAAATATGAGGGCTAATTTGTAAATTGCCCTAAATGTGTGTTTTTGGATTGAATTGAATGATTTGGTGAATAAATGAGTTAAATTTGAATTTGTATACATCAAGAACCAAAGAAAATAGATTTAGACCGAGGAAAGTCGAAAGTGATCGAGTAGTCGAATATGTTCATTTATTCCGAATACGAGGTAAGTCTATACAAATAAATATAGTTAAGTTGAATTATTCATGTTCAATTAATATTTAATTGTGATGAATGGCTTTGGATGATATTCATGTGATATCCGAGAAAGTATCGATAATGTGTCAAGGTTCGAAAAGTCCCGTACGAACCTTAGGAATACATAGGACTTATATGTCATTACATAGGGATTCTGATATGTGATATCATGTAAGACCATGTCTGGAACGTTGGCATTGATTTGAGATTTCGTGTAAGACCATGTCTGGGACAGTGGCATCGATATTTGAGTACATGTAAGACCACGTCTGGTATGTTGGCATTGTACGAGTATTCCGAGTATCTGAGTATCCTATTTGATTTCGAATGGTTCAAAGGGCAAATTTGAGAAAAGAAAGGCTATGTAAAATTTGTGATCGTTTCAGGTTCAAGCCTAAGGGCAAAATTTTAAATATGTCAAACTTTAGAGGCAAAAACATAATTTTGACCATAATATGATTTTTGGGTCACATTGAATAATGAGACTAATAAATAAGTTAAATGTGTTGTTATAGATCAAAGAAAATGAGGTTTGGACCTAGAACGGGGGAAAAAGAGAGAAATTAACGATTATGTCCCTTTTGCCTTTTTGGTATCGAGGTAAGTTCGTGTGTTAATAATGCAACTTTATATAATATTTGATATTGCATGAATTGTTTAATTGTTGTTACAAGTACATTCGACGAAGATTCGATGTGGTAAAGTTCCCGTTTGAACCTCAGGGATAAATAGGATACAATTGTCATGACATTAGGGTTATGTGTGATTTCATGTAAGACCATATTTGGGATGTGGCATTGATATGTGATTTCGTCTAAGACCATGTTTGGTACATGGCATCAATATGAGACATCGTGTAAGACCATAGTTGGGCTATCGGCATCGATATGTGATCCCATGTAAGACCATATCTGGGATATGGCATTGGCATCTTACTATGCGTCTGAGGTTTCCCGGGTATCCTTTAGTATTCAAAGCGGTTCAACGGGTAATTTAAAGATTACGTCAATGATATGAAAGGCTATGATTATCTTATGAAGTGGTACAGGTATGTACATAGAACTCATGTGAAGTGAATTCAGTATATGATGAATTCTTGGTAATAATGTACACGAATAAGTTATGCTTGTGAGATATTGATAACCTTGTGACCAATGATCTACATTTATGATGAATGGATGCATGATAAGATTTCAAAATGACCATATGTTAGACCTATGAGTCTAATTTGGGTCGTGATATAGTACGATGTATATGCTTAAACTGAGATTCATTGGATATGAGAAAAAGAAAAGATAGGCGTAATCGTTGATTAAAGCCATTATGAAAATAAAGAGAGATATGAGCTATAGATAAGTGAAAGATTTTTAAGCTATATGTTGTTAAGAGAGTTGAAATAATTTGCATGTTGTTATGAAAACAAAGTCATTGGATATGATTGCTCGTAAATAATGTGCATGTTGTTAAGAGAGTTGAAATAACTTGCTAAATAATGTGATATGTTATAATGGGGAGACTATGGTGCTTAGGCTAATGCCATGGCATGTAAATGGTATTTATAAGTTAAAAGAGTAAGCACTATGAATGAATAAGTGGTAAACTTGAGATCTAATGCAAATTGAAATAATAGTACTTTTATGGATGGATAAAGAACATGAATGTTAACAGTTGTTTATTATTTACATATGAACTTACTAAGCTCTATTGCTTACTCCCTTTCCTTTCCTATTTCTTATAGGTTAATTTAGCTAGCTCGGGTTAGAGATCGTCGGAGATGCTATCACACTATCAAGTTATCATTTGGGTATAGTGAATGCAAGTATTTTAAGTTTATACATTGTTTAGGGACTTTATCTTTTGTTTATGATGTCATTGTTAATGTGGTCATGTGTGTTGGCCTATTATGGTTATGGTCCAATTTGTATATAGGCATGAATGATGGCTTATGTTGATTATATGATTATTATTTGCATATGTCAATGCCTTGTGATGTGGTTTATGTTTGCTTGATATGTGATGGATGTGGTTAATAGTCTTGTTGTTGATTAAATAAGTTGACAAATGTTGGATATGAGTCATTCATATGATAATGTCCTTATGAATATGAAGTTGGTATGAGTTGCATTAGTAAAGCATAATGCTATTACAATGATGGAAGTAAATATGTACATGATATATTGTTGCTTGATTATGTTTGTTCAGTTTGAAGGCATTTGTATGCCATAAAAGTTGCTATGTGATGTTGCTAGAGGGTGAAAAAATGGCTTAAAAAATAGCCTTGTATTTGTCCACACGGGTAGACACACGGGCGTGTGTCTAGGCCTTGTGTGACACATGGTCTGGCCCTATGGGTGTGTGATCTGGCCGTGTGTCCCCTGTACCTTAATATAGCGAAACAGAATGTCCAAAATTGGCCACACGTGCTGAGACACGGCCGTATGACTGACACGGCCATGGGAAATGGGCGTGTGCCCTGGCCATGTGAAGTCTGCACTTGATTTATGAAAAATCATGATAATAAAATTGACCATACGACCTAGCACACGGGCATGTGACTTGGCCGTGTGGCTACCATTTGTTGTTGCCGTCATAAACAGAATGCAACCTAAAAATGACACGGCCTAAGCCCACAGGCGTGTGACACGCCACATGGCCGTGTGCCCTTAAAGCCTCAAAATTATTCTGAGTTTCATAAAATCTTCCTAAGGTCTTGGTTTAGTCTCAGACCGCCCTCAATGTATGTTTTGGACCTTGTGGGCTCGTATAAGGGAGAATGTGCACATGAATAAAAATTTTTAATTCAGATGAAAATTTAAGTCTCGGTTTTGTATGATTGCCTGAGCTTATGTCTAGTAACGCCTCATACCCTGTTTCTGCGTCGAATACAGGTAAGGGGTGCTACAGTTATAGAAATTGCATCGTGGCTTGGGGTTTCCAACACTCCTAACACTAGTGAGCTTCTCTTTCGGCTTGCTTCTTCTCTTTGCTTAATTCCTCGACCTTGTGGGTTCTTTCAGCCAATACCACAAATTCCCTTAATTCCAGAATCCCAATCAACAACTTAATGTGTTCATTAAGTCCTTCTTCAAATTGTTTGCACATATCGGCTTCAGTCTAAACCCATTCAATAGCATACTTGCTCAGTCTAACAAACTCTCGTTCACACTCGGCTACTGTCATATTTCCCTGTTTGAGTTCTAAAAATTCCTTCTTCTTTTTTCTGATATAAGAACCTCTGACTAATATACTTATTTCTGAACTCGTTTTGGAAGAACTCCCATGTAACATTTTCCTGCGGTACAACAGAAGATATGGTTTTCCACCAATGGTAAGATGTATCTTTCAGCAAGGATACTGCACATTTCAAACACTCGGCGGGAGTACATGACAATTCATCGAGAACCCGAATAGTACTTTCCAGCCAGAACTCAGCCCTCTCTGGATCATCATCGGTTGTAGCCCTAAATTCTTCAGCCCCATATTTTCTAATCTTATCAACCGTTGCCTTACCAATTTTGATGGGTCCAGTACTCGGTGGTGTTTTATCGGGTTGTAAAGCAAGTGGGGGAGGTTGTTGAACAGTAAGGCGTGTTCTCACATATTCACTAAACCATTCATTCATCATTTCAAAGAATGTAGCTTTCGCTTCTTCATGGCCCTCAAACATGGGCCTCCTATTACTACTCGTTGCGGCTTGTTGCACAGGAGCTTAAGCAGTGCTCTCAGCTTCCTCAAACTCATCTCGAGCTTGGTTGGAAGGCATTACTATATGAAAATACATTTAAAAGTGGTCAGGAGATATCACATTATCATGATTTTTATAATGGCATGTATAGCTAGACTCATACTTGCAACGTTAGTCTGAGAATTTACTAAATCGTAGCTCTGATACCACTAAATGTAACACCCCTAACCTGTATCCGTCGCCAGAACAGGGTTACAGAGTATTATTAGAGTTCACTGAACATTCTCATACAAATTGTATTAAACATACTATTCATACTCCAAATATTTCTTATTGCCCATTGAATGGGCCTTCGAGGCCCAAAACAAGTATTAGAATCGAATCGGGACTTAATCGAAACCTCTATGAATTTTTCACAAAATTACAATTTTTTTCTAAGGTACAGGGCTCACACGCCTGTGTGGTCTAAGGGACATGCCCGTGTGACCCTAGGGCACACCCATGATACAGGAGATGTTCGATTTAGGGTGCTCTCTAACTTGAAGCCACACGGCCATGCCACACGCCTGTCTGCTAGGCCATGTGGATAATTAATTTAATTCAAATTAGGTGTAGGTTTTACACGACCAAGATACACACCCGTGTTCTAGGCCGTGTCTCCCACACGACTAAGACACATGCCCGTGTCTCTGCCCATGTGCTTCATTCTTGGAATTTTGTTTTATTGAATTTAACGTGCAGGGGACACACGGCCTGGCTACATACCCATGTACTCTGCTGTGTGTCTACCCGTGTGGAAAAAATGAAACCATTTCTTAGCTTCATTTTCTCACCGAATTTTTCCAACAACCTACACCAATTCTTGCACGAATATACCAGCCAGATCAAGCATTAAAACCAAGCCTCAACTAACATCTATCATGGGATAATATCACATGCCATTAATGTTTATAATCATACTTTTAGTGCATATTCAAGATAAACATACTCTATTCATCAACATTTAACACATAAACATTGAACATGAGATAACTTACAAACACCCCAAACATATCATTACTAGCCATTCCAATGGCTAGATTACAAAACATCACTTACAAGTCATCATTTGACCAACTAAGCCTATAAGTGCCATTATACCAAAATGAATTCCTAAATATACCAAAATGGATATAATGGATAGTGTGTTATGCTCGGACTAATCCTCCAACCTTTGCGAGCTTACGAGCATTATAAAACGAGGGAAAATTAAACGAGGTAAGCATTTTCATGCTTAGTAAGTTAGTATAATGGGAAATAAACATACCGATTATATTAATTAATATAAGCATACATAAAACAGAAATCCATCAATTTTGGGTAAGTTACCTAAAAACAAAATCACTTATTGAAACAAGTTAGTCACATAATCTCATATGAATTTCAGGTAAAACATAGATGAGCTCGTTACATACAAACTTCCATCAATTCTACCTTTCTATATTTCAAGAGTCTTTTCCGTTGAACTAATGTGATTTCGATGGAGGTTCAAGTAGTATTTTCATGTTCAATAGAAGCCATTAGGGCACGTAGTAAGAGGCACACTCTTGAGCCACATTTTTCACAACCGGATTGCCAGTCTAGGCTGAATCCTATCCGTAGCACATGCTCTAGGGAGCTTAATTTGGATTACTCGTTCAGGCTAAATCCAATTTATAGTATATGCCCAAGAGGGCTTACATAAGGATTACCCGTTGGGGCTAAATCCTTTATACAACATGTGTAATGTTATTCTCGTCTGAGAATATCACCTTATTCCATCGAATTATCAACATTCACTTGGAACATGCCATTTTGACCACATTTCACACGTACGATTATTTCATTATGGATATCATCTCATACATATCAACACAATCATACCATTCAATTCAAGCATTTAATACACATATTTAAGTTACATGAACTTACCTTGACAATTGTTCGGGTTTGAATTCTAACTAATCCGAAACTTTTTGTTCCCCTCGATCTAATTCCGTAGTTGGTCTTTTTGGGTCTTTTTAAGCTTGAAAATTTCTCTTCCTCTCTCCTAGGGTTTCCATAGAAAAATTGGGGAAGAAGATGAATGGAAAGATGATAATGTCTTTTTATTTTTCTATCATCTTTTAATTTTGTTGATTTCCAATTTAGTCCCTAGTCATTTCCAATTTTTCCATGGATGAGTCATAAAAATCTCTACTAACTTCCTTCATGGTCTAATTACCATATAATGACCTTAAGTTTTGAATTCCATAGCTATTTAGTACCTATAGCTACTAGAATCCAACTTTTGCATTCTATGTAATTTAGTAATTTACCTAATTAACCACACAATCAATAAAATTTTCGTATCAAAATTTTCATGTGACCTTCCTATCATAATAAAATAATTTATTTGGGCTCGGATTTGTGGTCATGAAACCACTGTTCAAATCTCATCGAAAATGGGCTGTTACAAATAAAATGGCAAAGTTTAAGTAAAATCAAGAGAAAAATCAAAGAAATGACATGAAACACTCCAACACTCTAATGCTTGAAATTGTCGAATAGGTCAGCAATATTTTGTTTGCTCCATTGTGCTGTTGATTAGAAAAGCAGGTGTAAGTAAGAGTGTGTTAGAAAAAAAAGGGAGAAGAAAGCAGTTTAAAGGCCGTCCACTATAGTAATAGGCTGAGTAGCTAAGGAGGTAGTTGTTTGCTCCATCCATCTTCTAAGTCAAAAGCCTTATCTTCATGAGTGAGATTCATTCAAATTGTGACATGATGAACACTTGGCAATTTAGTGTGTGCTCCATTGAGATTGTCAAGTAAAGAAACCATGTGACAAGATGAATCCCTTAGTAAAAATATATGTAATTGAGTTTGTGCAAGGAAAAATTTAAAAAGGAAACTGAGTTTAGACGAAAGATAAACTAAGTACATTAGGAGGAACTTGCTATAGTTGAAACTCCATGAGTAATTAGAATTTCTATTTTTAGGGAAATATTTTTTGCACTATGTTTGCTAAACAAGCTTATGAAATTTGAGAAACTTTTTAGAAATAGAATATTCCTGAGAACTAAAGTAAAAAATATGCTCTACATGGTTTGGCATTACTAAGATGACTATATTGTTGTAGTAATTCATGCATCCATGCATATTTTGCTTGAGGACAAGAAATAACTCAGGTTTAGGGGTGTGATAACTGTTGAAAATAGTTATATTTCAGGCCTCTAGACTTGGTTAATCGTTTGTACTTAAATAGATGTATTTCCATTTTAGGATATTATATTAGTATTTTTAAAACATCGCATCATGAAGCTTGGGTTGTGCTTAAATGTTATTATGTTACTTTTACTTATGGGTGGAAAGGATTTGTTTGGGTTTAAATAGCAGCTGTGGAATGAGGAAAAGAAACGAAGGAGTGATGTTTTGTCATGGAAAAAGGTTGGTGGATTTCCAACATTAATGCCATGCCAATTCGAGGAAGACACTGGGTCAGCACTGAATTTGTGGCACTCTCAGCCAGTTGTTCTTTTACCATAAAGATCTACCTGAAAAAAAAGGAAGGAAAAACTTTGTATTGAGAGGTGAATCTATCCTATAAAAAGTGAGGAATATCCCGAAAAGAAAGGATGAAGAGAGAGAAAACAATCCTTTCTTAGAGGTAGGATCTTCAGGCATACATAGAGGGTAGTAGTAAAGGCTGAGCAGTAGGGCAGAACACGAAGGAGAAGGAGAAGGCAATCAACCTTGTCTTTGCAAGACATTACGCCTCCAGACTTGAGGGCTAGATCAACAAAAGCTTCCTGAAGTTCTTTCTTTATTTTCTTAAATTGCTTCTTTGCAAAATTAATTGTTGAAAATGTTGATTGATATTTTGAATTTTGATTTGATTAACCAACCCATAAGTTAAATCTCATCAAGTTGGGATTACTGTATGATACTTTAATTTTCCATTAATGTTGAAGCTTGGATATGATCTATTTTATTGTTTCATTCAAATTGTTCTTTCGAATGACATGCATGTAGTCTGTAGACATAGAAGAATGCACAGTATGCTTACAAACATAACCTAATTCTGAAATGGTTAGGTTAATTGGACTACAATTGATTGATATGAGTGAGTGTTCGACATAATGCCCATAGCAACCTCTAGGCATAGAGCACCATTCGTACAGAGTGAAGAGTAATCAGTACTGGGAATCACATCTTAGGTATATAGATATATGTTTCCTTAGGTGGGGTATCCTTAGGTCTTGCTCTCAGAAGAAGCAGACAATTTTAAATCCATTCTGAGCAGTAAGTTGATCAAGAATTTTCCGAAGCATTATTGGTTTATATGGGTAGATTCCTAGTAATCCTAGCCTTTTCATTGAACAGTGTAGGCCCTCTCACTTTTGTCCTGGTATCTTTGCCATAGCATATTTTTAAATATTTTTTTTGTTTACATATTGTGTATATCATCATTATTTTAATTACCATTGCATTTCTATCATTGTTTTGCCTTAGCATAATTCACATGCTTCATAACAGCAACTTAACAAAGTTAATCCTATCCGATCCCTGTGGAGACGATCTTGCTTATCATTATATTACTTGATTCGACACGAATACTTGCACACTCGCACATTATATTTATGCTCAACCAAAACCTTTAGTCAGCATCTTCCCTGCCTTAAACAACGAAACCACTTTGGACCTACACTAAGCTTGCTCACCAACCACCACCACTTCCTGGCCTTCACTATTTCACAAAGTAACTCTTTTTAACTCAAAGTCAACCTTGGCTTTGTTCTCAGTCAGCCAGTGCATTCCCAAAATTATGTTGAACACATAAAATCGAAATTCCATTATGTTCGTATAGAAAACTTGACCTTTAATCATTAGCGGACACCGACAGTACACTTTATTGACCAACACACTATCCCTAAACAAACTTGTGATAGTCACACTTTTTTCTATGGTCTCTACTGGAATTCCCATTTCACTAGTTAGTTCAGAACATACAAGAGTGTGCAACCAGAGCCGATAAGGGAAAATGAAGGAATAGTTCGCAGAGCAAAGGTACCTGTAATTACATCTGTTTCACCTTGCTCATGGGGTTCCCTCACAGCATAGACTAGTGCGAGACCTCTTGACTCTTCTTCTTTGGTCTCGACTGTGTGAGCTAAAGTCCGTTGCCCAACTGACCTTGTGTAACACCCCTAACGCGTATTCGTCGCCAGAATAGGGTTACAAAGCATTACCAGACTAATCTCATAAACAATCATATAATTCGAATTACAATTCTCGTACCAATTAAAAACCATTCAAATACAATCATAGTCCCTAACACGAGCCCTCGATGCCCAAAACAAGCATTAGAAGTGGTTTGGGACTAAATCGAATACTTAATAAATTTTTAGAAAAAACATAAAAAAATTTCAAAATGCAGGGGAAACATGCCTGTGTGGACAAGCCGTGTGTCTCACACGGCCAAGAGACACGCCCATGTCACAGGCCGTATGGACAATCAAAATGGGATTAGATAGACGTGTCCCAGCCCGTGCCCAACCCCATGTAACTCTCTAACTTGGGTCACATGGCCAACCACACGCCCGTGTGACTAGCCTATGTACCCTTCGAAATGGCCTCACACGCCCGTGTGCAAGGCCATGTGAAAAATGGAGGGTATACTAACTTGTGCCACACGGCCAGACCACACGCCCGTGGGCTAGGCCGTCCAAATCTACTAGATTGGTTTCTAAATAAACATCAGGGGACACACGACCGTGCCACTTGGCCATGTGTCATACACGGCTAAGACACATTTGTAACACCCCTAACCCATATCCATCACCGGAACAGGGTTAAGAGGCATTACTGATCAAATCATAACATTTGACCTTCATACATCATTAAATTATAATCAAACAATGTCACTAAGTCCCTTAATAAGGTCTATGAGACCTTAAACATGCTTTGGAAAGGGTCGGGACTAAACCAGGCACATACGAAAATTTTCCAAAAACTTAACATTTTCAAAGTTACAGGGGTCACACACCCATGTGGGTAGGCCGTGTGCCTCAGCCTCAGACACACCCGTGTGTCCAAGCTGTGGCAAAACAGAGTATACATACTAACTTGTCAACACGGCCGAAGATATGCCCTTGTGCTTAACCCGTGGTCGACACTGACTTATTTCACACGGCCAGTCACACGCCCGTGTGTCCAGCCCGTGTGCGAGTCTGACTTGTTTCGATTTGCAAACTTAAGAGACACGGTTGAGCCATACACCCGTGTTCTCAATCCTGTGGGCAAATATAAGCCATTTGCAAGGCCAATTTGCCACCCACACCTTGGGTCACACCTACAAGCATCAAACCATATAATTTCATACCCCAAATGCTTTCAAAACATACCAAAATATGCACTTTTTAACCTTCAACTATATCATTTTTTCCACACTCAAATCCAACTCAAACATACCAATCCCAAAATATCAAATTCACATCAAAATTATATAATCCATTCATCATTCAATCCTTACCAAATCTAAACATGAAACATAACATTTCTATTTTTACTAATTTATGCCAAAATGATCATTCACATAGAACACATATAGACATACTAACCATCTTTTACACATACCCAAAGCATATACCAAAATCATTAAACTATCAAGCCACATCACATGGCAATGTTTATAACTTCAAAAACATACTATAAACACTAGCTTATGCATGCCATATACCAATATAGAACTTCCAAAAGTACCAAAATAGATGTCCGATAGTGTGATTGAGTCGCTGACGATTCTCGGATCCAAGCTAGCTTTAATGACACTGTAAAACAGAAAAACACTTCACACATTAAGCTTAAAAGCTTAGTAAGTTCGACATAAAATACATTTTACTCAACAAATCAAACACAATATACAAGATAAACTATCACATGGTTCATTTCATAATGATATACAATCTCATTCATAGTTATTATTCACATACTCATCCATTTATCCATATACGATATCATCAACCACATAGGTTCCGTACATACCTGTACCAACATTTAACTAACGATCACATTTTCTACTCAATGCTCAATACCACAATTCTTTCTGTAACACCCCAAACCCGGTCAACACGCTACGATCGAATCCGGCATGTCCCAGTAGGTTTAAATTTTGAAAAGAAACATTGTCTGAAACACTTCGTCATTTTAAATTTGAAAGAAAAAAAAACTCCTCTGAGAGAAATTGTTTGTCGTTCCTTGTTTTGGAAAGCCGTTTGATTTTATGAAAACCCGAGTGAGTGTAGCATAATAAAGTTGAAACCATTTTGTATCTGAACATAAAGAATTACTTAGTTTGGAGAAAATCTGAGTTAGTTTGTTGACGTCATTTGTTTAGTATTACCCGATGGTAAAGTTTGAAAAACCCGATAAGTTGTACAATTTTCGAAAACGTAAATTTTACAGATTATTAAGGCATGCAATGTTATTTAACTAAAGCATAATATGATAAAACATAAAAGCAGATAAACAAAACCCAAAATAATAAATTTTAGCGGCCTCATTACAAATCCAAAACCAAATTTAAAAGTAACTTAACCCAAAACAGTAATTAAAACATAACCCGAAAACATAGCGCATGACCACCTCGAGTCCACCCCGGCTCCACATCCGCGATCTACCCCTCATCTGCAAAATGTAAGGGAAGGGGTGTGTCGCTGAGACTCAGTGCATAAATCCCCATCCTGATAATAACAATCACTTATACAGTTCAGAAGTGAATATGCAAATCATGCAAACCCAACCTAACCATCCGAACTCCTGTGTCTACCCCGTGTGGTCAAAACCACTGGTGGTCAAAACCACTGGTGACCGTAGTCACAAATCATATAAGTGTGGTCAAAACTACTGGTGACCGTAGTCACAAATCATATGGCAGGGCCAACCCACCGTGTGTTCAAAACCATTGATGACAATCCCGTAATCAACATGTGGGGCCAACCCATTGTCGTACCAAACCACTGGGACGAGTCACAATAATCCATGTGTGGTCAAAACCACTGGTGACCGTAGTCACAAATAATATCCATGTGGTCCAAACCACTGGTGGTCAAAACCACTGGTGGTCAAAACCACTGAGACTAGTCACAAATAATAAGAAAAGCGGGGCCAACCCACTGTGTGGTTAAAACCACTGGTGACAGTCTAAATCATCCTTCCCCCTCCTCTCATCATACCCACAGCAGTGAACATACTTGTCATGACATAAATATCATATTTAAAATGAAAATATCACATAGCATAGCATGATCCAATGGAGTCGCAACATGTAACACCCCAAACCCGGCCCATTCGCTATGACCGAATTTGAAATGCCACTGCGGAAAACGTTTGAAAAACTTTTGACTTAGAGTTAAAAACATAAAATTTTGTTGTCTTTACTAAAACATTGTGTAATTAAAGTTCCAAATAAAATCAAGTTGTTTAAAATAAAACATTTTCAAATAATAATATAATCGACAATCCAACTTAAAACATGATAAAAGTCCTTAAATACTTAAAATGGCCCTTTATTACAATAAATAACCTTTCATAAGAAAAATGTGTAAAACAAATAAATTTATCTTCTACATGGGCCACCTCGTATCCACTCCCAACCCGGTCCAAGCTTTATGAATCACCTGAAAGGATTGAGAGAAAAATTGGGCGAGTCAAACAGACTCAGTGCATAGTTAATACACATGTCCCCACATATGGGTTTTGCCCACATCCATACATCAATCACATATCAGATGATAAGGCAATATATCCACATAATTTCACATATTGGGCTTGGCCCAAATCCACATTGATCCACATAAATAGTCATGCAAAATGCATAAATATGCAACATGAATCCCAACCCATCCTAGACTCCATCCATTACTCCTACCTTAGCAGACTCCCTGCCCAAGGCCGTGGCTAATCCACCGATCAAATAATGATCCTCATATCTTACCTTGGCAGACTTGCTGCCCAAGGCCATGGCTAAGCCACCGATCACATAGTGATCCACATATCTGTATCCACGAGGTGACTCGAGGTCATCCTCAATTTACGGTGATGCACACAGCTATCATCCGCCGAGATGGGCACCTAGCCAACACCTCCCTTGATGAAGCACATAGCCACCATCAAGCGCCAATGTAGCACAAGGCTAACATCAGACCACGTACATAAAGTACACCCTTTCCTTCGATAGTCACATCCCAAATCCCATGCATATATGTGTATCATGGCAACATATCACTTGAACAATAATGCATCACATGCCATCACATTTCATATATTCATCAATGATCATTTAATATCGTAAATCACTGACCTAAGTATTCGATCACCCACCACGGGTATTCACAATCTTAGCCCTTAATTCAGCTACCATTAACATCATATCACATATACATAAATATAACACATACACACAATCAAGAGACAGTGCGATAACTACACACCTTGTAAACACGATGAACGATAGAATACTCAAGATTTCTGGCTTTTGCTTATAACACCGACAGCACCTACATATCACTATATAAGAAATCGCTTAACATTAAAAAGATATGGCATTTGGCCAAATATCATGCTTGCTTACCTTGGATTATTCAAATCCCGAACGATCTCCCCCTAAACATTGACTACAGAGAAACCCCGAAAGAAAATGATTGATAGATAATCCTTACCCGTAACACGAAGATTGATTCACCCTTACTTGAACTATAAAGGGATTCGACCTTACAATTAAAAAGAAAAGAAATGGTGATTTCGGCTTTAACAAAAGAGAAGAAAAAAGATGATGGTAAAATAGAGGATGGTTTCGGCTAAGAGAAAGAAGGAGAAAAGAGAAAGAGAAAGAAAAAGAAAAAGAAAATATGAGATATGCCCTTGGTGCTAGGATGATTTCGGCACTAGAGAGGAAGAAAAGAAATGAGAAATGTCTTCTAAACTATTTGGTGTTTTCGGCAATAGAGGAAAATAAATTTGAGAGAATTGGCACCTAAACCGAAATGACCAAAAAAAAATGATAGCCACTCAAGGCAAAACTTACACCTATTGTAAATGACCAATTCGGCTAAGAAGAAAAATTTGGAGAAAAGGGAAAAAATGCACAAATTGTGAAAATTTTGGCCAACTATTACCCCCTAATCCCATACCACATTCGGCCAACTCACATGCCAACATAATCCCCCTTTTTCCTCCTCATTTCTTCCCTATCATCCCCTTAATCACTATCACAATTAAACCAACCCCCTTAGCCCCTTATGCCGTCTAGGTTCATGGTCAAATGACCATGGAAAAACTTTCAAAACATCCCCCACTCATCAAGCCTTTTGTCCCCTAAACCTTCCATAACATCTTGATTCCCTACCTTAACTACTAACTTGCCTTTTCCCTTTGGTCTACTATCCGTAAATGATAAAGTCCAAACTTATCTTAATTATAGTTGATCAATACATGCCATACACATGCAAAAATAAAAAGTCCTCTTAATGTCATCCATGAGACTCGAACCTAAGTCTTCTCACACTACTTGTGGCGTCACCTTCAAGGTTCTAAGTGGTGCCTCCTTGCCACTTTACCAAGCCAATTCTTGTGCTAAAATTCCCCACGAATTACTCTTAACCCCTAGCTCCTTCAACTCCCTTTAACTAAAGCTTAAGAATAAAATTTTTCCCACAGCTCGAGCCTACCCTTGGCTTATTTCTAAGCCCTAGAACATCTCACTTAACAACACGACAAACCGAACTCTTGCAAAATAATACCATCACCAATAACCCCTAATTCAGGATATTACAATTCTACCCTCCTTAAAGAAATTTCGTCCTCGAAATTTCCAACTAACTAACAGTCGTGCATCCTAATTTACCACACTACGCTCTTGCTGCGCACTCTGATCTTAATAAAACTAACATATTTCTATACACGGTCTCAAAGTTCACACTCAAGGTTCCATCCACTTCGCTAGCAACACAAATACGAACTAGCTCTATAACAAACAAGACAATAAAGGGTATTCCAAACATAAGGAACTTACCCGTTGTCACATCTGGCACATCACTATCCTCCCTCCGACGAACTGCATACACCAGACCTGGCTGTCTTGCCTCAGTGTTATCATTACCTCGGCCTGGAGCTCCACGACCTTGGCCGGAACCATTTTCTCCATGGTTCGGGCCACGACCTCTCGTTGCTTGCTGACCACCTCTGTCCGGTTGCTCATAACCCTGGCCTACTGTCCGAGCCTTACTCGAATCCTGGGGATAGTCTTTAATCAAATGAGACTTGGATTTACACCTAAAACACTCCGGTCCCGATTCCAGCACTCGCCAACATGATACCTTCCACACTGAGCACACGAACGGTCCTGATTTCCCGCAGCTGGCATAGAAACACGAACAGAATTCTCGATCCTTGGTCTTTTCTGAAGACTCCCAGACGATTCTGACGGTCCAAAACTCCTCTTATCCCGGTTCCTATCCTTTTCTCTATTCTGCCTCACAGAATCCTTAATTCCTTCGGCCACCTTAGCCTTCTCCACTACTACGGCAAACTCTCGTTCCTGCTGTGGAGCTATCAATAACCTCAGATCATCCCTTAGTCTGTCCTCAGATCGGACACATCGCTTATGCTCCGTAGCCACTACTCCTCGAGCATATCGGCTTAACCGCAAAAATTCCGCTTCGTACTGTGCCACGGACTTGTTCCCTTGAACCAGCCCTAGAAACGCCTTCCTTTGCGCATCAATATAGTGAGTACCAACGTACTTCTTCTGATATGCTGCCTTAACGTACTCCCAAGTGAGATCCTCAGTTGTGGCCCCATCCCGAACTGTGAGCCACCATTGATACGCTTCATCGTGTAGCAGCGCCACTATTCCTTTCACTTTCTCCTCAGGGGTCAGATCCAACTCATCCATAATTTGCTCGGTCGCCTCCAACCAATACTCAGCTGTACTGGGTGCCGCCCCAGATACTCCACGAAACACCTCAGCCCCATTGGCTCGGAGTCGCTCGGGTACAGACTTCCTAGCTCTCATATTTCCACCGGCTCCAGCCACCATCTCAAGAACTCGCAGCACAGCCTGCGATACAGTATCATCCCCAGCCTGAGCTTGCTGCTCAACACCAATAGCTGGTGGGGGTACCTCATTGTCAGACCCTTGACCCGATCTAACAGGTTCCGACACGGCCATTCTGCCTCTATCGCGTCCTCGCACAACACGACCACGTCCCCTAGAGCTCATGTCTACGATCGCGCTTTAATCTGATTAGAAAGTTTTATGCATTAGAAATTTTGGTTCCACTGTTTATCCGCGAACAATTTTATGAAAAGAAGTTTAATAGTGGTTCTTTCGATCAATCTAAGTTTCATCTCAAGTTCACTATTCTAATTCAGAGAATCACATTCACATTCATCCATAAGGACACATTCATTTATCCACAGCACTCACTTCACTTTTATGGGCATTTCTGTCCATTTCCCCACCCAAGGGTAATTTCGTCATTTTTCCTACAGGGGTATTTTGGTAATAAATCGGGGTCAACTTAAAAAAATAATCTTGACAAATCAAAGGCATTCTAGAATTTTCAAAACTCGAGGGTATTTTAAAAGTTTTTTTTTTTCAAATCAAGGGTATTGCAGAAATTTTAGAAATCAAGGTTATTTTAGTAATTTTGGAAGTCAGGGCATTTTAGTAAATTTTCACAAATCAGGGTATCTTACCATTTTGTAAAATAGAAGTTTTTGGTATTTTTATAAAGTAAGAACGTTTTTACAAAAGTCGTGGGTAGTATGGTAATTTTATAAACTAAGGGTATTTTGGTAATTTTACACCCAGGGGTATTTGGGTAATTTTGTAAATCAGAAATATTTCGAAAAATTTTCCAAGTATAAAATGGTTTTACAAATCAAAGGAGTAATTTTGAAAACTTAAGGTTTTTATAAAACAGTATGGCTAGTCCCTTTTGGGTTTTAATTATCGAGTTTAGCCTATGAATAAGTCCTGTTGGTTAGGGTGAACCGTAGCTATGCACCAGGTAGGATTCGAGTAAAGAGGAGGTGAGTCACTAGGACTGCTTAAATACCAAGCTCTTACCGAATCCACTCCTAGACATGCGCACAATGTTGCCACACCGTAACTCGGCGACTTACTTCACAGGTTTGTTCGGTTGTTTTTATGTTTTATGCATGTGTTTGAGTGCACTAACCCTAGGGTTCAATAGATCCTAGTTCACTAATCTGCGAGCCTAAGTATGCCCATATATCAATCATATAATAATTCACTCAACATTTAGATGTACTTACCTGGTGGACTTCGGGTTGGAGATACAGGTGCCATCCCAGAATAAACCTAAAAAATTTGTGAAAGCCCAAATATTTGAAAAGCCCATTTTTAAAAAAATGTTTTTGGGCCCAAAACCCTCAAAGCCGAGTTTTGAACCGGGCTCTGATATCAATTTGTAACACCCCAAACCCGGCCCATTCGCTATGACCGAATTTGAAATGCCACTGCGGAAAACGTTTGAAAAACTTTTGACTTAGAGTTAAAAACATAAAATTTTGTTGTCTTTACTAAAACATTGTGTAATTAAAGTTCTAAATAAAACCAAGTTGTTTAAAATAAAACATTTTCAAATAATAATATAATCGACAATCCAACTTAAAACATAATAAAAGTCCTTAAATACTTAAAATGGCCCTTATTACAATAAATAACCTTTCATAAGAAAAATGTGTAAAACAAATAAATTTATCTTCTGCATAGGCCACCTCGTATCCACTCCCAACCCGGTCCAAGCTTTATGAATCACCTGAAAGGTTTGAGAAAAAAATTGGGTGAGTCAAACAGACTCAGTGCATAGTCAATACACATGTCCCCACATATGGGCTTGGCCCACATCCATATATCAATCACATATCAGATGATAAGGCAGTATATCCACATAATTTCACATATTGGGCTTGTCCCAAATCCACATTGATCCACATAAATAGTCATGCAAAATGCATAAATATGCAACATGAATCCCAACCCATCCTAGAGTCCATCCGTTACTCCTACCTTAGCAGACTCCCTGCCCAAGGCCGTGGCTAACCACCGATCAAATAATGATACTCATATCTTACCTTGGCAGACTTGCTGCCCAAGGCCGTGGCTAAGCCACCGATCACATAGTGATCCACATATCTTACCTTGACAGACTTGCTGCCCAAGGCCGTGGCTAAGCTACCGATCACATAGTGATCCACATATCTGTATCCATGAGGTGACTCGAGGTCATCCTCAATCTACGGTGATGCACACAGCTATCATCTGCCGAGATGGGCACCTAGCCAACACCTCCCTTGATGAAGCACATAGCCACCATCAAGCGCCAATGTAGCACAAGGCTAACATCAGACCACATACATAAAGTACACCCTTTCCTTCGATAGTCACATCCCAAATCCCATGCATATATGTGTATCATGGCAACATATCACTTGAACAATAATGCATCACATGCCATCACATTTCATATATTCATCAATGATCATTTAATATCGTAAATCCCTGACCTGAGTATTCGATCACCCACCACGGGTATTCACAATCTTAGCCCTTAATTCGGCTACCATTAACATCATATCACATATACATAAATATAACACATACACACAATTAAGAGACAATGCGATATCTACGCACCTTGTAAACACGATGAACGATAGAATACTCAAGATTTCTGGCTTTTGCTTACAACACCGACAGCACCTACATATCACTATATGAGAAATCGCTTAACACTAAAAAGATTCGGCTAATACAAAAGAAAAGAAAGAAAATGATTGATAGATAATCCTTACCCATAACACGAAGATTGATTCACCCTTACTTGAACTATAAAGGGATTCGACCTTACAATTAAAAAGAAAAGAAATGGTGATTTCGGCTTTAACAAAAGAGAAGAGAAAAGATGATGGTCAAATAGAGGATGGTTTCGGCTAAGAGAAAGAAGGAGAAAAGAGAAAGAGAAAAAAAAAAGAAAAAGAAAATATGAGATATGCCCTTGGTGCTAGGATGATTTCGGCACTAGAGAGGAAGAAAAGAAATGAGAAATGTCTTCTAAACTTTTTGGTGTTTTCGGCAATAGAGGAAAATAAATTTGAGAGAATTGGCACCTAAACCAAAATGACCAAAAAAAAATGATAGCCACTCAAGACAAAACTTACACCTATTGTAAATGACCAATTCGGTTGAGAAGAAAAATTTGGAGAAAAGGGAAAAAATGCACAAATTGTTAAAATTTTAGCCAACTATCACCCCCTAATCCCATACCACATTCGGCAAACTCACATGCCAACATAATCCCCCTTTTTCCTCCTCATTTCTTCCCTATCATCCCCTTAATCACTATCACAATTAAACCAACCCCCTTAGCCCCTTATGCCGTCTAGGTTCATGGTCAAATGACCATGGAAAAACTTCCAAAACATCCCCCACTCATCAAGCCTTTTGTCCCCTAAACCTTCCATAACATCTTGATTCCCTACCTTAACTACTAACTTGCCTTTTCCCTTTGGTCTACTATCCGTAAATGATAAAGTCCAAACTTATCTTAATTATAGTTGACTAACACATGCCATACACATGCAAAAATAAAAAGTCCTCTTAATGTCATCCATGAGACTCGAACCTAAGCCTTCTCACACTACTTGTGGCGTCACCTTCAAGGTTCTAAGTGGTGCCTCCTTGCCACTTTACCAAGCCAATTCTTGTGCTAAAATTCCCCATGAATTACTCTTAACCCCTAGCTCCTTCAACTCCCTTTAACTAAAGCTTAAGAATAAAATTTTTCCCACAGCTCGAGCCTACCCTTGGCTTATTCCTAAGCCCTAGAACATCTCACTTAACAACACGACAAACCGAACTCTTGCAAAACAATACCATCACAAATAACCCCTAATTCAGGATATTACACATTACATCACGATAATCAATCGACAAGGGACTTACCCGAAGTCCACGCACATACCCACAAAGCAAAACACTGGTTTCAATGGCTATTTCGGCTTTTAACGGTAAACATAATTAACATATATTACTAATGAAGTGTGTAAGAGTTACACACCTGATTACTCGCAAGACTACGTTTTCTACGTCGGTACTGTCGTTAATCGACACTACCGCTATCTGCCTATTGTTCTGCTCAGATGTCGGCCCACAACCCTGTGGCCAATCGTGAACAGCCGACGCTGCCCTCTTCTTGAACTTAGGGGCTGGGGTCTCAGATCCAACCCCTACTAACGTTCGGCTGGCAACAGGGTCCATAACACCTTTGGTCACTAAATTGGATTAACACAGAGATTAACATTGAATAGAAATTAAACCCAAATGAATAGATCCCTTACCTAAGTCGACGAAACCCCGAGGCTCTAAGCGTAACTCAGAACTAATGAATCCCTAAAGTTCACACCGGATGGCGTCACTACACTCCCCTGCTTTCGGCCAAGCACATCACTATTAAGCAAATAGCCATTCGGCTTTTTAACATAATAGGGAAAAGATTGAATCGACAGGAACCCTTACCACAACACTTAACAGATTCGGCCAACCCTTGACAAAAATCGGCAACACTAGAGTAGATGAGGGCCAAAACGAATGTTGATGATGTTTAGATCTTGCACCGAAAGAAATGAAGATGAACAGACCACTAGGGTATGGTTTGAAAAAGAAAACAAAGATGAGATCCTTGAATGGAGAATGTTCGGCTAAGACAAAGAGATAAAAGATGATAATGGAGTTAGGGGATTTCGGTTCACAGATGAAAGAGAAGAGAAAACATTTAAGCTCCAAAAGGTCCACTCGTTTCGGCTATGGTCATGGGATGAGAAAAGAAAAGTGTTTCTTAGATGTTTTCGGCACAAGAGGGTTTAGGAGAAGAAAGGAAGTCGAAAGAGAGAGGGAAGAAGTGTTGATTTTGGCTTTGTAACAAAGATGGAGAAAAAGAGAATAGGAGAATTCGGCTTAGACTTTGGAGAGAAAAGAAGAGAAGCAACAAATGCTAAGAGGGAGTTGTGGAAGTGGTTCAATTTCGGCACCAAAAGAAAAATAAAAGAGCAAAGCACTAAGTGTTCCAACCAGCCGAATGCCACTCCCCACCAAAGCCTATACCATATTCGGCCACCTCTCTATCTAGCACCTCAAAAATCGAAAATGTAAAGAACCCTCACCCAAAATTCGACACGCCCTTAAACACCTATAACCGAATGCTCCCTACACCCTTAGTGTTTGACATTCAGCCAACACTAAGCTCCCCACGCCCAACTCCTAAATTTCCTCCTGGCCACTCATTCAAACAAATTTGAATGAGTCAAAATCCTTATTTTTCTCTTGTCCATCCATCCAAATCTGTTGACCCAATCCACATCCATCCATGAGAGTCCTTCCTGAGTCCATCTCCTCCCTGCTTCTAACGTAAAAAATAAACACACAAGGGGGGATTTCTGCAGCTCGAACCAAGGCCCTCCTAGCTCCCTGTGGCGTTACCTTCCTTGTACCTTAGTGGCGTCTCCCTTGCCACTTTACCACTAGGTTATCTGTGTCACAACACTCCAAAAATATCTCTTAACCCCTACCTTTCTTAGCTCTCCCTTCCAATTACCTAAAACCAAAATTTTTGCCATGACTGAAGCCCAACCCGAGATCATGCCTAGACCCACAAAACACCCTAAGCTAGCACAACCAACATATTATCACATGCAATCATACAAAAAGCAGAGACCCCGATTTAAGGATGTTACACTTTCAATCTTCATTAATCATTCAATTTACTCACACATTCAGTGCCAATTTCTGAGCCGAAGCTTTAATATCATCACACACTTAGTGTCTTTACATTAAACCAAATTCAACTCGGTATCGCACACACATTGCCAATCAATGTAGTCGATACTTTCTTTGTTTCGCACACATAGTACCATTCACCACTGAATCGAGTCTATTTACGCACACTTAGTGCCTCATTTTTTCAAAATCATCATTCACATTACTAACTCAACAACCACATTTCCATTCATTGTATAATATGTAAACATAAATTTAACAATTCGTATTATACACGAACTTACCTCGGATGTCGAAATTACGAAACAAGTCGATCAATCGAGCACTTTGTTCTTGCCTCGATCTCGAAACAAATCTCTCTTTTCTTGATCTATAAAATATTAAACTCAACTAATTCAATCACCATTTCACTCAATTTAATCCAAACACACATATTTAGGGCATTTACAAATTAGCCCTCACATTTTGACATTTTGACATTTTAGTCCCTATTTCATAAAATCATCAAATACACATAATTTCCATTTATACATGCTTAGCCGAATTTTCCCCTTGCTCATACAAGCCCATATATTTCATTTATTTCACATTTTAGACCTTCAATTTCTCATTTTCACAATTTAGCCTAAAATAGTCAAATTCATAAGAAATTCAAAGACAAAATATGTTAATCTATCACATATCTTTCATATTTCATCATCAACTATCACAAAGCTCAAGCATTCATTAATGGAACATTTCAAAATCATCATCAAATTTTAAAGTTAAAGCATGGGCTTGATAGTATGCTAAGCAACGATCATAAAACGTAGAAATCATAAAAAATCGAGCTTGAAACATACCTCAATCAAAGACAACAATGGCGGAACCCTAGCTTAGTCTTTTTCTTTTCTTTTTCTTGTGATTTTCGACAAAAGAAGATGATAGTGGCTTCCTTTTTTCTTTGAAACACCCCAAACCCGGCCCACAAACCTCGACCGGATCTAGCATGTTCTCGAAGAAAAACTTAGCTTAAATTTTTGGTTTCAACCCTTTTATAAAATAAGTCGATTTTACAACAGGTTTGCATTTTTATCAAGTTAAAACCAAATTGTCATTCAAGTTAATATTTCGTTAAAACGTTTCCTGTATGCTTTAATAATTAAAAGGTTTGCCGGATTCTAGAGTTCCTTAAGTTGGAAAGAAAACCATAAATTTTGAGTAAGTGATAAAAGATTTATGTGATTTGAGAAAAATGATTCAGTTACTTGTTTGATGATTATCGTATGGAAATAAAATTTAAAACGGTAAATTAACAATTAAGTAATGGCCTTATTACAATTTAAATACCAAAATAAATCCCGAAAAACATACTAAAGAAAACGAAAAGAGTTCAATTATAGGAAAACCCGAAATTTTGCTGAGCATGGCCACCACATAGCCCCCGCCGACCCGGTCCATAGCACTAAGTATCACCTGCAAAATGTTAGCCCACGAAGGGTGAGTCAACAGACTCAATGTGCAACTACTAACACCAACACCCAACTGATTTTAGCCTTTTCTACTTACATGTTGGGCAAAGCCCATCTTCAATCACAATTGGCCATAAGCCCATATCATAGCATATTAAATCACATATATATAAAAATGAAGATACAACTTGAACCCACCTAGATATCCAACCTCTACACACCACTCGTACCAGCCAGTCACACGAATAGGGATTACTAAATCGACCCTCCATCCGCTACACACCCTCGAAGGCAGTTGCTGCAGTCAACTGCTCATCGCCCTTAATACGTGGCATAGCCACCGGATAATGTGACAACTTCACCGGATACATAATATTGTGACATGTGTCACTAGATTATTATGGTAAAACCACCAGAACACTTCCCCTTTACATTATCACCCTCATGCCCATGCAACACACAAATTATACAGATATCCTGCTATATACTTTATCCCAAGCCCATATCAAAATTACACATGTTTTCATACCGATGATTTTAACCACTATAACAAGAGTTAAACGTAGCATACCTGAATGAACTGTACCATGGAATGGTACCCTTAGTCATGAATAACCTTATTAACGTATGCTCAACATTATTAATCTATCGGGTAAAAGTGTGGGGTTACACACCTGAAAACACGGAGAACGACACTCTCGATCTCACTGACACCCTCACTAGCAGGGATTACCACGATCTGCTTATCCCTTTCCGAAGCTAGCCCACAACCCGGTGGCCAGTCACGTACGGCTGACACCGCCCGCTTCTTGAATCTAGGGGTAGGAACTGCGCTTCCAACCCCCTCCTTTGATTGGCTAGGACCCGACTCCATGAGATTAACTTAATCAGAAAAACACGATTGAGTGAATGAATCTAAGAACATTCGTCTAAATGAACAGAGGCTTACCTAGATCGACAGAATACTAAAGTTTCCGGCTTTTACTTTTGAAGTCGATTGCACCTACATAATACCATATGAGAAATCGGCTAACAGAGAGGGTATGGCCTTAGGCCGAATACTACAACCCCCTTACCTTGCTTGATTAAATCCCAGAAATTATCACCTGCCCCTGAAAGTTGTCGTAATCCCTACATGACTTATGTTAGATTCGGTTCTAACATTACTGGATGAAAGTAAGTGGCCTTCGGCCTAAGGTTATATCTTGCTTACCTCGAATATCCAAATCCCGAAAGATTTCCACTGCTTCTAAAGCTTGCTTCAACAAAGAGCCACGAACATAAGGCCCCATATAGATTCGGCCACACAAAGAATATAGAGTTACACTTCTTGATCTCGGCACCCAAAGAGGAAGAAGAATGAAAGTTTATCAAAACCTTACCACTATTACTAGGAATCGTATGGAAAAATGACAGGAGATTACTGACGGCACAGAGGTGAGGCTTGTGAAGATATTCAAATCAAAGAAGAAAAGGATATAGATGAAAATAGAGAAGAAATGGCTATTTGGGAGATTCGACCAAGGTCTAAATGACTAAGAGAGTTATTCGGTTTTAAGCAAAGAAAAAGAGAAGAGAGGGTTGGAGTTTTGAGAGGTTTTGGCTTTGATGAGAAAGGTTTGGTCTTAGCAAAAGAAAAGAGAAGGGGAAGATGGATTCGGTCTAAAGAAGAGCATAGAGGAGAAGAGAAAGATGAAGAAACTGACCTTAATGGTCTTCCCAAGTTTCGGCTAAAGCAAAGAAAATAGAAAAGATATTGAAGGATTTCAGACTATCACTTTCGGCACAAGACTTAAGGAAGGAAAGAAAAAAAAACACAAAAGATGCACCTAAACCCTTAAGCAAATTCGGCACCTAGCTCCCCATTGCATGACCGAAATATGCCCCCTCCAAAGTCCTACATTCGGCCAACTCTTACCCCTCTCCTCATCCCATCTTTTCTCTCCACTTTTTCCTCCCCTCTTTTCATTCAAAAGAGTTTGAATGAATCAAACACTCCACTCCTCTCCTTGCCGCATATTCAAATACATTGACCAAGTCAATCTCTCATCCATTCAGAGTCCCCATGCCGTCCAACACCTCTTCCCTTGACGCAAAAAGAAACCTCCAAAATGTTTCCCTTGCTGCTCGAACCCTGTCCACCTAGCCCCCTGAGGCGTCACTCCCCTAAGCACTAAGTGGCGCCTCCCTTGCCACTTTACCACTTGATCTCTTGTGTCATAACCCACACACTAACCTCCTTAAGGCCTAGCGCTCCCAGCTCTCCTTTAAAGGCTTGAAGTCAAATATTTTTCTAAGGCTTCTACCTACAGCCCAAGGTTCCCGAAGCCCTGAAACACACACAAACATCACACTAAGCATACTATTGCATAATTATGAGTTAAAACGCATAACCCCTAAATCTCGGGTATTACATTCTTATTTGTTTTATTTTATTATACATTAATTACCATTTTACAATTTTAGCCTTAATGAAATCATTTGATAAACACCTAATATATGCCCATTTATGTCCATCTCCACTATCAATGGCGTAATATCAACATAAGGACCTTTCATTTAATAAGACATGGCATTTAAGCACTTTAACAACTAGCACATAGCTTTTGCATTTTATGCGATTAAGTCCTTTTTCATAAATCAACACACAAATGATAATTTTTCTCGCAGAATTTTCACACATGCTTAATCACATACTGCAAACACTAAAAATAATATTAAAATATTTTTCTAATCTCGGATTTATGGTCCTAAAACCACTATTTCGACTAGGGTCTAAACCGGGCTGTTACAACTCTCCCCCCTTAGGTATTTTCGTCCCCGAAAATCTTACCAGTGAATAGATTTGGATATTGCTCTCTCATAACATCTTCAGGCACCTACGTAGCCTCTTCAACTCCGTGTTTGTGCCACAACACTTTTGCTAAAGAAATTCTCTTATTTCTTAACTCTTTGATCTCATGTGCCAAAATTCGAATCGGTTCTTCATTATACGACAGATCGGACTGAATCTCAACTTCAGTAGGAGCAATCACATGTGATGGATCGGATATGTATCGTCGAAGCATCGATACATGAAACACATTATGAATATTTTCTAGCTCAAGTGGCAATTACAATCTATAAGCAGCCGGCCCTATACGTTATCTCATACGACCCGATGAACCTAGGACTCAATTTGCCTTTTCTGCCGAAATGAAGTATTTTCTTCCACGGAAACACTTTTAAAAAACTTTATCACCAATCTCAAATTCAATATCTTTTCATTTCAAATCTGCATAAGACTTCTGACGATCTGATGCAGCTTTCAGACTGTCACGAATCACTTTCACTTTCTGTTCAGTCTCTTTAATCAAATCGACCCCGTAAATCTTATTCTCACTAAGCTCAGTCCAATACAATGGAGCTTTGCATTTAGACCATAAAGAGCCTTATATGGTGCCATTTTAATGCTAGATTGAAAACTATTATTGTACGCAAATTCAACCAATGGCAAATGATTTTCCCATGTACTTTTAAACTCAAGAATACAACATCTTAATATATCCTCGAGAATCTGAATGATCCGCTCAGATTGACCATCCATTTGTGGATGAAATGAAGTACTGAAATGTAGCTTCGTACCTAAAGCCTCTTGTAGTTTCTTCCAAAACCGTGAAGTAAATCTTGGATCTCTATTAGACACAACAGATAATGGTACCCCGTGCAATCTTACAATCTTGGAAATATACAATTCAGCTAACTTATCAAGCCAATAATCTGTTCTCACCGAAATAAATTGAGCTATTTTCGTTAATCTGTCAAGTATCACCCAGATTGCATCTTTCTTTCTCGGAGATAAATGCAACCCCGACACAAAGTCCATTGTGATTCTCTCCCATTTCCACTCAGGAATCATGATCGGTTATAACAAACTAGATGGAACCTGGTGTTCAGCTTTAACTTGCTGACAAGCTAAACATCTCGAAACAAACTCTGAGATATCTTGTTCCATACCATGCCACCAATAAAACTGCTTCAGATCATCGTACATTTTTGTACTTCCGGGATGAACAGACAAATGACTATTATGAGCCTCATTCAAAATCAACTGAATCAACTCTAAATTTCTCGGAATACAAATTTGATCTCGGAATCTCAAACAACCATTACTATCAACTCAAAATTCAATCACACTAAGCTCGTTTGGCCATCATCTCAGCATCACTTTTTTGGGCTTCACAAGTCTGACGTATAAACATTGGCCTCTCTTTTAACTCAGCCAAAATCAAACCATCATTACATAGATCTATCTGAATACTCATTGCTCGTAAAGCAAATAAAGACTTTCGACTCAAAACATCACCAACAACATTAGCTTTTCCCGGATGATAATCAATTACTAATTCGTAGTCTTTTAGTACTTCTAACCATCTCCGCTGTCTCAAATTCAATTCTTTCTGAGTCATCAGATATTTCAAACTCTTATGATCAGTATAAATGTGACACTTCTCACCAAATAAGTAGTGACGCCAAATCTTCAATGTAAATACAATAGCTACCAATTCAAGATCGTGCGTCAGATAGTTCTTTTCATGCGATTTTAACTGTCTCGAAGCATAGGCTACAACTTTGCCTTCTTACATCAACACACTACCTAAACCATTCAACGATGCATCACTGTAAACTATGAATTCTTTACCCGATTCAGGTTGGACTACACTGGTGCCTCTGTCAGCAATACTTTCAACTGTTTAAAATTCTACTGGCACTTTTCTTACCACTCAAATATAACATCTTTCTGTAGTAATTTTGTCAATGAAGTTGCAATCATTGAGAAGACTTTCACAAACCGTCTATAATATCCCGCTAGTCCCAGAAAACTACGGACTTCAGACACATTTCTCGGAGGTTTTCAATATAAAATTGCTGAAATCTTGCTCAGATCTGGTATGTCACTTGGGAAGAATTTTATAAAACTTCGCGAACATCAGAAAACTTTTTTTTGGTTTTTTAGTCATTTTTTTAAAACTCCAAGGTTTGTAGTTCGGTTGAAAACTCAATAATCATTTGAGGAAAAATTTTAATGAGCCCAATCCTTTATTTAGGTGACGTTTGAAAACACATGTTGTTACATTAGATTAAGCTATAAGTTTGTCGTCAGAATCCGTTGGTAAAATCGTTAATTAAGTTGTGGGAAAAACTTTCAATTGCATTTTGTAAAAACGCCTTATCAAATATTTGTATTCAAAACGTCTAAAGTTTAAATCGAAATTAAACCAAATTATTAGTGGCCTTATTACATCACAAAATCTCGAAAATTAAAGAAAAGTAATGTTTTATCTAAATAAACCATGCATGGCCACCTTGTAGTCCCCTTCGGCCCAAATCCACTACACTATGTATCACCTGCAAAAATGTTAAGCAGAAAGGGTGAGTCAAATAACTTAGTGTGCAATTGCCAAGCACCATTACTGGGCTCAAGCCCATTCATATACTATTTGGGCCTTAGCCCCCTTGCATAATCACATTGGGTGAAGCCCACTCGAAATCAGATTGGGCCTTAGCCCTTTAGCACAAATAGCAGATAGCATATACAAATGATGCAAAACCCAACCCAGCCTAAATATCCAACCGCTACACACCACCCGCCTGCCAATCGCACAAGTGGGGATTTCTACAATTGACCCTCACCGCTACACACCATCGATGGCAGTCATGCTGCAGTTAGCTGCTCATCGTTAGAGTTGTGACAGAGTCACCAGATTATGTGGCTTGGCCACTAGAACAGAGTGTAGCAGAGCCACCAGATATTGTGACATAGTCACCAGATGCACTTCTCCTTCCAATTAATAGCATATGCCCATTCCCATGCAACATAAATTCATGATGTATGAATGCAACAGATATCGACATATATAAGATGTTCAGAGTATACATTACACCATGTCAGCATAATCGCTTATATAGCATAATCATAAATCACTAACCCGATGTCTCATCTTTACCCTCCATGGGTAACCCAACAGCCAATACCGAAGTTTCGGTATTTAATATTGCATACACAAATTAACAAAACAACAGGAAAAGGTGTGAGAATTACACACCTGTAAACGTAAAGAACCAAACTCTCAATCTCGCTAACACCTTCACTTGTAGGAATAATAGCGATCTGCCTATCCCGATCCGAAGCCGGCCCACAACCCGATGGAAAATCCTGAACGGCTGACACTGCGCGCCGATTGAACTTAGGGGCAGGGACTATGAGTCCAACCCCTTCCCTTACTTGGCTGCATTCGAATCCATGAAAAGATCTTGGTCAGAAGACCGGGTTAAGACATTGAAGAATATGAAAGTGAGAATAGATGCCTGAAACGAAGAAGTTTCTTACCTAGATCGATAGAACCCAAAAGCTAACAAGCTTGTATTAAGAAATCGGCCGAGTCCTTACACAAACCATGTTAAAATTGGTTCTCCACAAGGATTGAAAAGAATGGCCTTTCGGCCAAACAACACTTACCAAGCTCCTCTCCAGAGTAGACCACACAAGGAAAAGATGATGGAACTACGTCCCTCTACCACTGACCAATGCCCACAGATACGAATCAGAACCTTCGATTAGCCAAACCAAAGAGAGAAAGAAGAGAAAACAGGAAGAAAAGTGAAGAAGATCCCTTACCAAAACTAGAGTGTACCGAATAGAAGATCTATGTTTGGCTATCAGCAAAATCAACAGAAAGGGTGCCTACAAGATTCGGCTATGAAGGAGAACAACTTTCAAATAACAACCACTAATGCAGAGAGGAGAAATGGTTCGGCCCTCTTCCCAATGAACGGCCACAGAGATGAGTAGTGAGTATGCAAAAAAGAAAAGGGAAGGGTTAGGAAGTAGAAAAAGATTCGGCACACAAGGCACAAGTGTGAGATGAAACGAAAAGGGAGATGGGAGCTATGAGAATTCGGAAAAAGGGATGAAAGCTTGATATATTAAGTAAATGAGAGGAAAGAAGAAAAGAATAGAAGGGAAAAGAGTGCCAAAAACAGTTTTGGCTTTACCAAATAAAAGAATGAACCAAAGTAGTTTTAGGAATTTTCGGCAAACAGAGAAAAAAGGTTGAAAAGAAGAGGAACACCAAATGCCGAAAAAAGAGAAAACTCACTACCCAAAATTTTGCTAAACACACTTCAAATTTTCGGCACATAAACCACCACAAAAACCAAATGCCTTCTCCATCCAAGGGACTCCCCTTTGACCGAATTTCCTCCCCTAACACTTTCCAAAATTCGGCCAACACTCTCCCCCACCTCAATTTCCTTGATTTCCTTCTACATTCTCTCTCCTCCCATCATTTGAATCGGTTTGAATGGTTCAAACTCCATCTTTCTCTCATGGCCACCCATTTTAAATATTTGACCCCTTCAACACTTACCCTTTGAAGTGTCCAAGCCGAAATCCACCACCTCAGCTTCCTCAGTGCAAAAAATATTAAGCTCCTGCATGTTATCTACGCGACTCGAACCCTTTCCCCAAGCTGCTCCCTTGTGATGCCACTTACATGCATCCTAAGTGGCGTCTCCTTGCCACTTTACCACCTCACTTCTTGTGTCAACAAACACAAGCAATAATCCTTAAAGCCTGTCCCAACTAGCTCTCCCCTAAAGTGCCCAAAATTGAAATTTCCACCAGGGCTTCAGCTTAACCCCGAGCCTTCTCGGGCCCCCAAACATAACAAATTAACAGATAGAGCACACCAAACACATAAAAACATAATAAATGCAAAGCCCCTAATTCTCGGATGTTACACAACTCGTATTCCCGCAGCTGACACTATATATCCCCAAAAACCAACCTCACGCAACCAGAATTCACACTTACTAAACTTTCCATACAATTGCTTCTAACGCAGAGTCTGTAACACGATTCTCAAATGCCCGGCATGTTGCATCTCATCACAAGAATAAATCAAAATATCTTCAATAAACACCACGACAAATCGATCCAAATACAATTTGAATATCCGGTTCATCAAATCCATAAATACTGCAAGAGCATTCATTAGTCCGAAAGTCATAACTAAGAATTCATAATGTCCGTACCTCGTTTCGAAAGCAGTTTTCGGCACATCAAATTCTTTGACGCTCAACTGATAATATCCCGATCTTAGATCTATTTTCGAAAACACTGCAGCTCCTTTTGACTGATCAAACAAGTCGTCAATTCATGGTAGAGGATATTTATTCTTTATTGTCACTTTATTCAATTTTCGGTAATCAATACACATCCTCATAGTGCCATCTTTCTTTTTCACAAACAACACAGGAGCACCCTAGGGCGAGAAACTCGGTCGTACAAATCCTTTATCGGTCAACTCTTACAACTGAGACTTCAATTCTTTCAACTCTGTTGGTGCCATTCTATACGGAGCTATTGAGATAGGAGTCGTCCCGAGCACTAAATCAATACCAAACTCGATTTCTCGTATTAGAGGTAGTCCCGGTAGTTCTTCAGGAAACACGTCAGGGAATTCACAAACCACAGGCACAGATTCAACTTTCTTTCCTGTCACTTTAGTGTCTATCACATATGTAAGATAAGCTTCACATCCCTTTTTCACATAATTCACAGCTTTCATCGAAGATATTATAGTCGATAGTCCATTCAAACCACTAGATTCAATTTGAACTATCTCACCATTCTGACTTCTCAAATCAATACTTTTTCGTTTGCAATTTACAATAGCATTAGGCAGCGTTAACCAGTCCATACCTAGAATTATATCAAATTCATCAAAGGGTAGCAACATCAGGTTAGTCAGAAAACAAATACCCTGAAACATCAACGGAAAATTCTTGCATACTTTGTCAACCAGTACACACTTGCCTAAGGGGTTCGATACTCTAAGTACAAACTCAGTAGACTCAACAGGTAGAGTCTTACTAGATACTAGATTCACACACATATAAATGAGTAGATCCTGGATCTATCAATGCGATCATATCAATATCGAAAAGAGTAAAAGTACCAGTAATGATGTCTGGAGATGACGCTTCTTGCCTCAGATATCACAGCTGTATCCGTTGTTCCTCTCTGACTACCTGCAAAACCCCTAACCCGTATCCGTCGCCGGATTAGGGTTACAGGCATTACTAAATAACCAAATCTTTTTCAATCAATTAATACTTATCTTAGACAGACAAAGCACATGAGTATAGTATATATATATATATATATACGTGATATACTATGTTAAAACATATTCAATATAATCATCCAAAAATACAAAATGATCAAACAATATACTTCTAATCTCATTATTAGCATATTTGTCTATTTTATTCTATGGTCAGACACCTATTTAGTACCACTTCTTTTGCAATCGTTTCATGCAAACATGCCTCATGTACCATTTCATTTTGTATTAAAGCATGCCGAACCTTGTAGTTAGAACTACTAATAATCATCATTACGGTTACAAGCATACATCACTTGACTTTACATCTATGGACTAAAAGACAATACACTTCATTTATAAATATGAAAATATATCCGAATATGCATAACCTTAACATTTAATGCATAACCACAACCTAACAGTGCATGTTATATGCATAGATCAAAGACCTAATGTGCCAACTAAACTTCCATAATTCATGCAAAGACTCAGATTACTAATTGTACAACAATTGACCATACATGAAAATAGGTCTCAAAGCCAACTTAACCTAAAAACACAAGCATATAAACCATGCCTTGACCGAATATTCATTACCACTTTTCCATAACTTGTAACTAATTATACTTATCATTAACAATGAATCCAACAAATTACATACATACACAACCCTTAATCATAATATCACTCATATTACTTAACCAAATCAACTATATTAAGCAACAACGACCCAAGTCTATTCTTTCTCTAACTAAATACATAACATTCGTATCACCCATTCACATTTCAAATGGTACCTAAACCACATCCGAAAGCAAACAATAATCCATAGCATGAGCAAGCCATTTCATCAAAACACATGAACAAAGTTTAACCAAAATAGATAGCCATCTTCGCATGGCTAAATATATACATGAACAAGTATCATTAGTAATAAAGCTTAATCTAGCCTATACATGCCTTTTCAACTCAAAAACTAAGTTTATCAATACCAAAAAAGAGTCGATAGTGTAGTTGACTTCTTCAAGGATCCTTCGAGCCCATAGCTTTCACCAAAAGTCTATAAAATAGAAGTAGACAAGAACACACAGTAAGCATGCTAGCTTAGTAACTCTTAAGCAAAAACATTATCACATTCAATGGTAAAACATTTAAACAACCAACTCATAACCTTAATAAACAATTCTTATCTTATATGTATATATTTGTGGCCGAATATGCATATATATAACACCAACTTACACATTACCTTATACCTTTACAAATACCTTAACTACTTATGCTTTCGTTTAGCCAATTTTCTTATCACTTTGATCTTCCTTTTCTCAATAACATCACATATATACATTTATATACATACATACGTATTCATAGAACACTTAAGTGGGAATAGCACATACCTTACTACCGAATTGACAAATTCACTTCCACACACTTAGGCATACTTAATTCATTCCACCCAAAATCATTAGCACTAAATTTTCTCTTAAAATAGTAATTCAATAGCTAGAACCTACTAAACATTACCTGAATCTCACACACCGGCACTAAGCCTGCCGAACTCAGAGTCTGAAATCATAACACTGGCATTAAGCCTGCTAGGCAATAAGCCCGAAATATATATACATATATCACCGGCACGAGGCCTGCTAGGCATTAAGCCCGAATTATATCACTAGCACGAGGCCTGCTAGGCGTAAAGCCCAAAATACAATACAATTATTCTTGTGTTACACATTTCTAAAAGCTGATTTCACAAACCAATCACATACTTCACATTTTTCTCATTTATTATATCAAAGCTATACATTCCTATCATATTGTCAATTTATGCATTTAAGCCAAACTATCCCATATACATTCGGCTTTTACAAATATATATACTCAAATTTATTGAACATCATCATTTAACAGGTTCATAAATAATTCTTTGATATATTTCAGCTTAAGGACTTACCTCGACTGTCGACGGACCGCGCAGACCGGCTATTTGATAAACTTCGTCTTTCCCCGATCCAAATCTGTTTTTCTTTGTTCTTGATCTAAACACATTAAAATTCAGCTCATTCAAGTACATATCATTTCAATTTAGTCCCTAAACTCATAAATGAGCAAATTACCATTTTACCCCTACTATTTCACATTTTTACAATTTAGTCCTAATTCCACAAAACACAAAATACACAAAATTTCACTACAACACTCAAGGGCCGAATGTTCACAAGGACCTTACAAGTCCATATCTTTCATTTATTTTACATTTTACCCTCCTTAAAAATTCATTTTTGCAATTTAGCCCAAAATACTCAAATTCACTAAAATTTCCAATACAAAACATACTAATCTTTAACATATCTTTAATATAAAATCATCAAATATCAAAAACCACATAAACATATTAATGGCCGAATCACACATACATACTAATCTCAAAAATTTGAGCATAGGTCGGATAATATATGAAGCAACGATCTCAAAAACGTAAAAATTATCAAAAATCGAAAATCACACATACCTTAATCAAGCAATTTGATTGTCGAAATTCAAAGCTTCCTAACCCTTATATTATTCTCAATATTCGGCCAACAATGTAAAAGATGATGGTGTCTTTATTTTATTTTATTTAACATATAATATGTTTTATTTATGAGTTACTAATATAACCTTTTACTAATAATAAAACTAACTTATAATATAAGGGTAATTTAGTCTTATGTCGTCCACTATCTTGAATAATGGGCTAATTGCCCTTTTTGGACTTCCATTTTTAAAGCCACAATCAATTTGGTACATTTCACTATAGTTTGCAACTTTTACCTTTTACGCGATTAAGTCCTTTTTCTAAATTAAACACACAAACGATAAAATTTTTCTACGAGACTTTCATACACATTAGTTCACATATAGTAAGCACAAATTATAATATCTAAATATTTCTCAGACTCGGATTCGTGGTCCCGAAACCACCGTTTTGGTTAGGGTCAAATTCGGACTGTTACAACTCTCCTCCCCTTAGGGATTTTCGTCCCTGAAAATCTTACCGTTAAATAAAGTCAGATATTGTTGCCTCATTGAATCCTCAGGCTCCCACGTAGCCTCTTCAAATCCGTGCTGATTCCATAGTACTTTCACTAATGGAATTTTCTTGTTTCTCAGCTCTTTCATTTCCTGAGCTAATATACGAATCGGTTCTTCCTCATACGTCATATCGGATCAGATTTCAATCTCAGACGGAGTGATCACATGTGATGGATCTGATCTATATCTACGAAGCATCGAAACATGAAATACATTGTGTATCTTTTTCAATTCAAAGGGCAACTTCAATCTATAAGCAACAGGCCCAATACGTTCGATGATCTCGTACGGTCCGATGAACCTCGGACTTAGTTTGCATTTCCGACCAAATCGAAGTACTTTCTTCCATGGAGAAACTTTCAGAAACACTCGACCTCTGACTTGAAATTCAAGATCTTTACGTTTTAAATCAGCATAAGACTTTTGTCGATCTGATGCTGCTTTCAAACTATCTCTGATTATAGCCACTTTCTGTTTGGTCTTTTTAATCAAATCGATCCCATGTATCTTGTTCTCACTGAGCTCAGTCCAGTATAATGGTGTTCGACACTTGCGACCGTACAAAGCTTCGTAGGGCGCCATTTTGATACTAGCTTGAAAGCTATTATTGTAAGCAAGTTCAATCAAAGGTAGGTATTTTTCCCACGTACCTTCAAACTCAAGAACGCAACATCTCAACATGTCCTCAAGTATCTGAATAGTTCTCTCGGACTGACCGTCTGTCTACGGATGAAAGGCTGTACTAAAATAAAGTTTAGTACCTAAAGTATCTTGCAACTTCTTCCAAAACCGCGATGTAAATCTCGGGTCTCTGTCTGAAACAATGGAATTTGGTACACCATGCAACCTCACAATCTGTGATACATACAATTCAGCAAGTTTGTCGAGTGAATAGTCTATACGAACCGGTACAAAATGAGCTGACTTAGTCAGTCTATCCACTATAACCTAGACTGCGTCTTTCTTGCTTGGTGTCGTAGGCAAACCGGATACAAAATCAATAGTGACTCTATCCCATTTCCATTCAGGTATCATGATCGGATGAAGTAACCCATAAGGCATTTGATGCTCAGCTTTTACTTGCTGACAAACTAAGCATTTTGAAACAAATTCAGATATATCCTGTTTCATGCCCGGCCACCAATAGAACTATTTTAGATCATTATACATCTTTGTGCTACCTGGATGTATCGACATTTGACTATTATGAGCCTCATCCAATATCATTTGAATCAAGTCTGCATTTCTCGGTACACACAATCGGCCTTTATAGTTCAAACAGTCATTTTTATCAATTTGAAACTCTGACTCTGTATCATTTCTACACTGATCTCGTCTAGCAGTCATATCTTTGCCAACTTTTGTGCATCGCTAATTTGCTGAATAAACA
Source organism: Gossypium australe (assembly GCA_005393395.2). NCBI lineage: Eukaryota > Viridiplantae > Streptophyta > Magnoliopsida > Malvales > Malvaceae > Gossypium > Gossypium australe. Next base: position 118,838,557 of record CM016626.1, read on the forward strand.
ACGGTCTAGCCCTCAATTCGGCTATGATCGAACTATCACCAGTCATAACCATATGTGCGTTCAACGCACGAAGAGCAAACAATGATTTTCGGCTTAGAGCATCTGCAACAACGTTAGCTTTTCCCGGATGGTAGTCAATCACCAATTCATAGTCTTTCAACAGCTCTAACCATCTGTGTTGTCTCAAGTTCAGATCTTTCTGAGTCATCAAATACTTCAGACTTTTGTGATCTGAATAAACATGACATTTTTCGCTGAACAAGTAATGACACCATATTTTCAAAGCGAAAACAATAGCTGCAAGTTCCAAATCATGAGTCGGATAATTTCTTTCATGAGGCTTCAATTGTCTCGAAGCGTAGGCTATGACTTTGCCTTCCTGCATCAAAACGTAACCCAAACCATGTAAGAGTATGCCCAAAGATCAATCATGAGATGGTTGTAATAACATACTTTATTTACCATATTTATTAATATAAAGCGTTGTCATTATTATTTCAGTTTTTCTATCTGTGTATACAAATAAACTGTTTTATAATAATGTCCTGAGAATAATATGATTATTCTTAAAAGATCCTTAGTCGAGTATTATTGTTGACTAGGACAACAATAATGCATTAAGACTAACATGTAGTTGATTGATGATAAAGAGTTGTCATTGATGTGGATTATCAAAATCAATGCATGAATATGTGTGTTAGAGAACAACATATTGGATTGACTCGTTATGAGTATGTTTATTGGATTATTATGTAATTGTCACAACATTACTCATAGTGATTAATATGTATATGATCCTCAGACTTGAGATAATTATTATCTCAACATCGTAAGTTGTATATTTTGATACAGTCAAACGTACACCGTAACTGGTTGTTCTATAAAGGCTGATGTTGGATAGACCACAATCTATGTAAAGGGATATGGTTGATCAATATAGGATAAGTCCCTCCTACATAATGGGAGTAATATCTTAGGCCACTTGATTGACTGAGACTAGAAATGCATGGCCATGCTCAAATAAGTTGACATGAGATGTCATACTAATTTGTATATCATAGTCTACTCAAGATATCAAGAAACATGGGATGGACTATACAAGTGTGACTATTCCATGACTTGTGTCCATTCCAGAGATAAAGGACTTAAGGATTAATGCATGAAAGGTTAATCACAAAAAGTTATGTGGAATCATGACTTCTTGTAACTTAGGTAGCAATGATGCATTGCTAGATGCCACTCATTGTTTGTAACATTAGAATCGTTCTATTATTACTGCTAACGTTGCAAGAACCTACAGGGTCACACCCTATAGTTTAAATTAACGGAATAAAATATAATTGGTATTGTTTTTTTTTTTTTTTGGTTGTCACATGAATTAAATTAATTAAAGAATTAATTTAATTGGGCAATCAAATATTGAACATATTATATGTACAAGGATGTTGTACACATAATGACAACATAATTCTATTAATATATGAATTTGATTCATATATAAATTTAAATAAATATAGTTTACCGAAATCCTTATTATAATTAATGCAATTATAATTTTCGGATATAATTAATGTAATTATAATTTTCGGTTAAAAACTTTATTGTATTTATTTAATCTTATGATACATTCAAGAGATACCAATTATAAAAGGGTATTAAAAGGATACCAATTAAATGGGCCCAATGAAAAAGATACCTATTATAAAAGGCCCAATTAAAAGGATACCCAATATAATAGGTATTTAAAAGAGACAAAGCTTATGGGAAAACCCTAGGTGATTGCTTGTTAGGTCTAGCTGCCGTCAAGCAAATTAACCTCCAAAATAGTTTTGGAGATTTCTTTCGTTCATAGTCAAACCGGGTGGATTACGTAGAGGTCGACATCGGAAAAGGTTGTGGCTTGATTCGACAGTAGATCAAAACTCTTGTTGACAAGGCGTCGCTGTCTACTCAGATTGAAGTTTTGGTAATTTCGAAACCTTTATTTCACCCCGATTCGTTCCTCACACATGGATTCATGATTTGGATCGCCGGATCTAATTTTATTCTGCTACGCCATGGGGTATCCGGCAATCCAACAAACCATTCAAAGAAGCGTCACTAAAAATAATAAATTCTTTACCCGATTTAGGCTGAGCTAACACTGGAGCTTCGGTCAAAAGGGCTTTCAACTCATCAAAACTTCTCTAACATTTTTCTGACCATTCGAATTTAACATCTTTCTGTAGCAGCTTTGTCAAAGGTGTAGCTATCATGGAAAAGCATTTGACGAATCGTCTGTAGTATCCCGCAAGTCCCAAAAAGCTCCGGCGATCCAACAGTGGTATCAGATCCACTTGTGTGATACGAACTCGGGTTTAAATACTTGGGTGATGCAATTGTATGAGATGCATGTTTTGATCTTATTGTATTTTCGATTGTTTAAATCGTTTAAGCATAACCTGATAACTGTTCCTTTCGGTAATTGATTAAATGTTAATCATGGTGTTGTCGCCTATTCAATTTTATGTTATTACTATTAACTATTAACAAATCTGTAATAATGCGACGGTGGTATTCATAGTTTCTAGTAAGTGTTAACTGGCTACTGGAACAAGGGTTGTTCCGATATGAAACCTCAAGGATTAAAATCCTAAAAACACGATTCTGTTGATAAAAAGTTATCAAAGCGTGAGGTTTCATTTGACTGGGGTATGCGATTCGTACCGCGGAGGCTCTGCCCCGTACCCCTGGTCCATACCTTGTGAAATGATTGTGAATGATAGCTTGTGAAATGGCTTACACCTTTAGGTTTCTTTTTGGTTTTCCCATTGGCTTGGGTTGAACCACTTTAGTTTATGGGCTATAACTATTGCATTTATTTATTGCTTTATTTATTCATGTATGAGATGCTATGGATGTCTAAAGCATGCCAATTATATATATTAAAACTTGATGATAATAAACCCTATTAATTGATGAGATCGATTAGAAGACTAAATGGGCTAAAGTAGACCATAATTGGTGAGATGCAACAACCTTAATAAAATCCCTCTATTAAAATATTAAGTCATTATGGCCTTCCAATTTTGCCCTCGTTAAGGCCTCGATCAATACTATGTAGGTTCTGCCAAAGCGAAGTACTAGTATTTATCTTGGTTAAACGCGAAGAATAAACAAGTGATATTCGCTGGTTAAAAAATTGGTTAATGACTTAACTAGGTTACTCTAATAGGATTAGAAACCTAGAGGCAAGTAAATTGGATAAATCATAAGATGATTAGAACAGGAGTTGTTCACCAAATATTAGGAGTTACATATGATGTAATTAGCAAATGTTGCTTACCTAAATAACCATAATCTTAAGAGTAAAGCCAAAGCTGACTTAAGAGGTGGTGAAATATGGATCCTTAACCTACTAGAAATACTTTTGAGAAAGTTTTTCCGAAATTAATATACAAGGGTTATTAATTTTGAAATAAAATAGTGGGAATATCATTTAATAAAGTCTTTTAATGATTAATATAAAATTGGTAAATTTACTCACATGCATATTTAATTGTTGTAGATATATTATGGCTGCAAACACTAGTACACTCTCATTGCGATCGGTCCTTGAGAAGGACAAATTGAATGGTTTGAATTTTCTTGATTGGTTCCGTAACTTGAGGATTGTCCTTAAACAAGAACGGAAATTATATGCCATTGAACAACCACTTCCTAATGAACCACCCGCTAATGCCTCGAGGACTGATAGAGATGCTTACAAGAAGTATCTCGATGACATGATAGATGTTGGATGTCTTATGCTTGCCACTATGAATCCTGAACTTCAGAAGCAACATGAGGACATGGTTGCTTATGATATGATCGAGCACCTGAAAGAACTTTATCAGGGACAAGCACGGCAAGAGAGGTTTGATATCTCTAAGGCCCTATTCCAATGTAAGTTGGCTGAAGGAAGCCCAGTAGGACCTCATGTCCTTAAGATGATTGGCTATATTGAAAGCTTGTCTAAGCTTGGGTTTCTATTGAGCCAAGAGTTGGCCACTGATGTTATTTTACAATCGTTGCCGGATAGTTACAGCCAGTTTGTCCTCAATTTCAATATGAATGAAATTGACAAGACTCTACCACAATTGCTCAGTATGTTACGAACTGCTGAAGGCAACTTGAAAAAGGTTGGACCCAAGCCCATACTGATGGTCCGTAATAACAAGGGCAAGGGAAAGACCAAAGTTCAAACAAAGCCCAAGGGCAAAGGTAAGCCTAAATTTGGAAAAGCAAAGGCTGCACTGAAACCTAAAGGTGGGGTGTCTAAGGAAGGAAATTGTTTTCATTGTGGTGTGACTGGACATTGGAAACGGAACTGCCCTGTCTATCTTGAGGAAGTCAAGAAGGCTAAAGCAAGCGGAATGTCTGCTTCAGGTATTTATGTTATTGATATTAATTTATCAACTACTATTTCTTGGGTATTAGATACTGGTTGTGGTTCTCATATTTGTACTTCTGTACAGGGACTACAAAGGAGTAGGACTTTGGCTAGAGGAGATGTTGACCTACGAGTTGGAAATGGAGCAAAAGTTGCTGCATTAGCTGTGGGAACATATACTTTATCTTTGCCTAGTGGACTTGATTTATGTTTAGATGATTGTTATCTTGTGCCCAGTTTGACTAAAAACATTATTTCAATTTCTTGTTTAGACAAAATTGGTTTTGAGATAATTATTAAGAATAATTGTTGTTCCTTTTATCTCAATAATGTTTTTTATGGTTCGGCACAATTGATAAATGGCCTCTATATTTTAGATCAAACGAATCCCATTTACAACATAAATACTAAAAGATCTAAAATAAATGACTCAAATCAAACTTATCTTTGGCATTGTCGTTTGGGCCACATAAGTAAGAAACGCATATCCAAACTCCATAAAGATGGTCTCCTGAATTCATTTGTTTTTGAACAATTTGAAGTATGTGAATCTTGCTTATTGGGAAAAATGACTAAATCTCCTTTTTCTGGAAAAGGTGAACGAGCTAGTGATTTATTGGGCCTAATACATTCTGATGTATGTGGACCAATAAATACACAGGCCAGAGGTGGATTTCACTACTTCATTACTTTCACTGATGATTTCAGTAGATATGGGTATATTTATCTCATGCGCCATAAGTCTGAGTCCCTTGAAAAGTTCAAGGAATTCAAAAATAAAGTACAAAATCAACTAGGCAAAACTATCAAGTCACTTCGATCTGATCGAGGTGGAGAGTATTTGAGCCTAGAGTTTGATGATCTTTTGAAAGAATGTGGGATTGTCTCACAACTTACTCCTCCTGGTACTCCTCAATGGAATGGAGTATCTGAGAGAAGAAATCGAACTTTATTAGACATGGTTCGATCCATGATGAGTCATGCTGATCTACTGACTTCCTTTTGGGGACATGCACTTGAGACTGCTGCTTTCACACTAAAACGTGTTCCATCTAAATCGGTTCAGAAGACGCCATATGAGATGTGGACTGGGAAACGTCCTAGTATGTCTTTTATGAAAATTTGGGGTTGTGAAGCTTATGTTAAACGTCAGACGTATACTAAGCTTGAACCCAAATCTGAAAGGTGTATTTTTGTGGGGTATCCAAAAGAAACCAAAGGATATTATGTTTTTAATCCCACTGAGAACAAAATTTTTGTTGCTCGGACTGGTGTCTTCCTAGAGAGAGAATTTACTTCTAGAAAAGGAAGTGGGAGAAAGATTGAACTTGAAGAAATTCAAGAATCACAAAATACCACTGAACTAGAGATTGAACAAAAGCAAATTCCACAAGAAATTGAGGAACAAACAACTGCTGTAGAAACACAACCATCGCGCAGATCTTTAAGAGAACGCCGTGCACCTGAGAGATATGGATTTCTCATTACAACGCATGGTGACGTTCTTCTTATAGATCAAGATGAGCCTAGGACTTATCAAGAAGCGGTGACAAGCCCAGACTCTGAGAAATGGCTTGAGGCCATGAGATCTGAGATGGATTCCATGTATGAAAACCAAGTATGGACTTTGATTGACCCACCCGAAGGGGTTAAACCTATAGGGTGCAAATGGGTTTTCAAAAAGAAAATAGACATGGATGGTAATGTACAAACATACAAAGGGCGATTAGTCGCTAAAGGTTTTCGCCAAATTCATGGTGTTGACTATGATGAAACCTTTTCTCCTGTAGCTATGTTTAAATCCATCAGGATCTTGCTCGCCATAGCTGCATTTCAAGATTATGAAATCTGCAGATGGACAACAAAACAGCTTTCCTTAACGGGAAACTTGAAGAGGATGTGTATATGACACAACCTGAAGGTTTTGTAAATCCAAAGGATGCTAGAAAGATATGTAAGCTACAAAGATCCATTTATGGATTAAAGCAAGCTTCTTGAAGTTGGAATATTCGTTTTAATGATGCAATCAAAGAGATTGGTTTTATCAAAAATAAAGATGAACCATGTGTTTACAAGAAAGTTAGTGGGAGCACTATCACATTCTTGGTACTATATGTGGATGACATACTTATCATGGGAAATGACATACCTACCTTGCAGTCTATTAAGACTTGGTTAAGAAGTTGTTTTTCTATGAAGAACTTGGGCGAAGCCACTTATATCTTAGGAGTCAAGATCTATAGAGATAGATCAAGACGACTACTAGGTCTAAGCCAAAGTACATACATAGATAAAGTACTGAAAAGGTTCAGTATGGAAGAATCTAAAAGAGGATTCCTACCAATGAGACATGGTATTTCACTCTCGAAGGAAATGTGTCCTTCAACTCCACAAGAGATAGAAAGTATGAGTAAAATTCCATACGCTTCCGCTATTGGATCTATCATGTATGCTATGTTATGAACCCGTCCAGATGTCTCGTATGCCTTAAGTATGACGAGCAGGTATCAAGTAGATCCCGGTGAAGGTCAATGGACCACAGTCAAGAGTATCCTTAAGTACTTAAGAAGAACTAAGGATACGTTTCTATTATAAGGAGGTGAGGAAGAGTTAAGTGTAAAAGGTTACACTGATGCCAGCTTCCAAACTGACAAGGACGATTCTCGATCGCAATCAGGTTTTGTTTTTTGCCTTAATGGTGGTGCTGTGAGCTGGAAGAGTTCAAAGCAAAGTACAGTAGCCGATTCTACAATAGAGGCTGAGTATATTGCTGCCAGTAAGGCAGTAAAGGAAGCGGTTTGGATCAAGAAGTTCATTACTGGACTAGGGGTTGTGCCTAGCATATCAGATGCTATAGAACTCCGATGTGATAACAATGGAGCTATTGCACAAGCTAAAGAACCCAGATCTCACCAGCGATCCAAACATATACTTAGACGCTACCATCTTATTCGAGAGATTATCGATCGAGGGGATGTAGAGATATGCAGAGTACCTTCAGATGATAACATTGCTGATCCCCTGACCAAGCCTCTGACACAGCAGAAGCATGATCGTCACACTAAGTCACTTGGTATTAGATATATGAGTGATTGGTCTTAGTGTTAGTGGGAGATTGTAAGAGTATGCCCAAAGATCAATCATGAGATGGTTGTAATAACATACTTTATTTACCATATTTATTAATATAAAGCGTTGTCATTATTATTTCAGTTTTTCTATCTGTGTATACAAATAAACTGTTTTATAATAATGTCCTGAGAATAATATGATTATTCTTAAAAGATCCTTAGTCGAGTATTATTGTTGACTAGGACAACAATAATGCATTAAGACTAACATGTAGTTGATTGGTGATAAAGAGTTGTCATTGATGTGGATTGTCAAAATCAATGCATGAATATGTATGTTAGAGAACAACATATTTGATTGACCCGTTATGAGTATGTTTATTGGATTATTATGTAATTGTCACAACATTACTCATAGTGATTAATATGTATATGATCCTCAGACTTGAGATAATTATTATCTCAACATCGTAAGTTGTATATTTTGATACAGTCAAACGTACACCGTAACTGGTTGTTCTATAAAGGCTGATGTTGGATATACCACAATCTATGTAAAGGGATATGGTTGATCAATATAGGATAAGTCCCTCCTACATAATGGGAGTAATATCTTAGGCCACTTGATTGAGTGAGACTAGAAATGCATGGCCATGCTCAAATAAGTTGACATGAGATGTCATACTAATTTGTATATCATAGTCTACTCAAGATATCAAGAAACATGGGATGGACTATACAAGTGTGACTATTCCATGACTTGTGTCCATTCCAGAGATAAAGGACTTAAGGATTAATGCATGAAAGGTTAATCACAAAAAGTTATGTGGAATCATGACTTCTTGTAACTTAGGTAGCAATGATGCATTGCTAGATGCCACTCATTATTTGTAACATTAGAATCGTTCTATTATTACTGCTAACGTTGCAAGAACCTACAGGGTCACACCCTATGGTTTAAATCAACAGAATAAAATATAATTGGTATTGTTTTTTTTTTTTGGTTGTCACATGAATTAAATTAATTAAAGAATTAATTTAATTGGGCAATCAAATATTGAACATATTATATGTACAAGGATGTTGTACACATAATGACAACATAATTCTATTAATATATGAATTTGATTCATATATAAATTTAAATAAATATAGTTTACCGAAATCCTTATTATATTTAATGTAATTATAATTTTTGGATATAATTAATGTAATTATAATTTTCGGTTAAAAACTTTATTGTATTTATTTAATCTTATGATACATTCAAGAGATACCAATTATAAAAGGGTATTAAAAGGATACCAATTAAATGGGCCCAATGAAAAAGATACCCATTATAAAAGGCCCAATTAAAAGGATACCCAATATAATAGGTATTTAAAAGAGACAAAGCTTATGGGAAAGCCCTAGGTGATTGCTTGTTAGGTCTAGCAGCCGTCAAACAAATAAACCTCCAAAATAGTTTTGGAGATTTCTTCCGTTCATAGTCAAACCGGGTGGATTACGTAGAGGCCGACATCGGAAAAGGTTGTGGCTTGATTCGACAGTAGATCAAAACTCTTGTTGACAAGGCGTTGCTGTCTACTCAGATTAAAGTTTTGGTAATTTCAAAACCTTTATTTCACCCCGATTTGTTCCTCACACATGGATTCATGATTTGGATCACCGGATCTAATTTTATTCTGCTGCGCCATGGGGTATCCGGCGATCCAACAAACCATTCAAAGAAGCGTCACTAAAAATAATAAATTCTTTACCCGATTCAGGCTGAGCTAACACTGGAGCTTCGGTCAAAAGGGCTTTCAACTCATCAAAACTTCTCTAACATTTTTCTGACCATTCGAATTTAACATCTTTCTGTAGCAGCTTTGTCAAAGGTGTAGCTATCATGGAAAAGCCTTTGACGAATCGTCTGTAGTATCCCGCAAGTCCCAAAAAGCTCTGAATCTCGGAAACATTCTTTGGTGGCTTCCAATCAAGTATAGCTGAGATTTTGTTCGGATCAACTCGAATACCTGACGCTGAAACAACATGTCCCAAAAAGCTAACTTCCTTCATCCAGAACTCACACTTACTGAACTTTGCATACAACTGCTGATCTCGTAAAGTCTGTAACACTAATCTCAAGTGTTTAGCGTGTTCGGTTTCATTTTTAGAGTATATCAGTATATCATCAATAAACACTACTACACACCGATCTAAAAACTGTCTGAAAACCCGATTCATTAAATCCATAAATACAGCGGGTGCATTAGTAAGTCCAAAAGGCATAACCAAAAACTCAAAATGTCCGTACTTCATTCAGAATGCAGTCTTGGGCACATCTGAATTTCTAACTCGCAACTGGTAATAACCTGATCTCAGATCTATCTTTGAGAACATTGAAGCTCCTTTTAACTGGTCAAACAAATCATCAATTCGAGGTAACGGGTATTTATTCTTTATTCTCACTTTATTCAGCGGTCGATAATTAATACACATTCGCATAGTTCCGTCTTTCTTTTTCACAAATAGAACTGGTGCACCCTAAGGAGAGAAACTCGGTCGTGCAAAGCCCCTATCTGTCAACTCTTGCAACTGTGATTTCAACTCTTTCAACTTAGTAGGTGCCATCCGATACAGAGCTATCGAGATCGGAGTCGTCCCCGGTACTAATTCAATGCCGAACTCAATCTCTTGTATTGGCGACAAACCCGGTAATTCATCAGGAAATACCTCAGGGTATTCACACACAACTGGTACGGACTCAATCTGCTTTTCGGATACTTTATTATCTAGCACATAAGCCAGGTAAGCTTCACATCCTTTTCTCACATATTTACAGGCTAACATTGAGGATATTACCGTAGGTAACCCACTTAAATCACTAGATTCAACTCGAATGGTCTCACTGTTCTGGCATCTCAAATCAATAACCTTTCTTTTGTAATTCACCACTGCATCATGCAAAGTTAACCAGTCCATTCCCAAAATTATATCAAACTTGTCAAAAGGGAATAACATTAAATCAGCTGGGGAGCAGGAATCCCGAATCATGAACGGGCAGCTTTTACGCACTTTATCAACAAGTACACAGCGACCCAAAAGGTTGGACACACGAACCACAAACTCAGTAGACTCAACAGGTAGAGTCTTACTGGATACTAAAGTTTCACACACATATGAATGAGTCGAACCAGTATCAATTAATGCAATCACAGTAGTATCATAAAGTGTGAAAGTACCGGTAATGACATCTAGGGAAGAAGCATCCTCTCTGGCTCGTATAGCATAAGCTCTAGCTGGAGCTCTAGCCTCTGATCGAACTGCAGTATCCTTTGTCCCTCTCTGATTGCCACCTACATTGCCTGCATGTCTGGGTGGTCCGCCCCGTGCTGGTGCGCTATTCGGTTTAGTATTCTGATCTGTATTTTGCTCGGCTAGCATCAAGCACTCTCAAATAAAATGATCTAACGATCCACATTTAAAACAAGATTGATCACGGAATCTACAACTTCCAGAATGCCATTTTCCACAATGCTTGCACTCAATCCGATCCTGCTGAACATTACCAACACTAGCCATCGAAGTGGCTCGAGAACTCACTGGAGGTCTGTCTCGTCTAGACAAGTCAGGACTAGTCTTATGTCGGTTAAAGTCATCTCTAAACTTCTTAAATGTTGAATGGAAAGTTTTACTCAACGATCTTTTACAAGTGCCTCTAGCTTCTGTCTCAGCCTTTCTTTTCTCTTTTCCGAGCTCTTCGGCTTTGCAATCTCGCTCGACCAGTACCACAAACTCTTTAATCTCAAGAATGCCCACAAGTAACTTTATGTCTTCGTTCAGACCTTCTTCAAATCTTCTACACATAATGGCTTCAGAAGAAACACACTCTCTCGCATATCTGCTGAGTCTGACAAATTTCCGCTCATATTCTGTCACGGTCATTCGCCCCTGTTTCAGTTCAAGAAATTCTTTACGTTTCTGGTCGATAAACCTCTGGCTGATATATTTCTTGCGGAATTCATTCTGGAAGAAATCCCACGTCACTTTTTCTTTCGGAACCATTGATACTAGTGTTTTCCACAAGTGGTAGGCAAAGTCTCGGAGTAGAGATATAGCACACTTTAGGCATTCCTCTGAAGTACAGGATAACTCATCAAATACCCGAATAGTATTATCAAGCCACATCTCAGTTCGCTCATCGTCATCATCATCATTAGCTTTAAACTCTTCAGCCCCATATTTTCTGATTTTATCAACAGGAGACCTACTAGATCTCATCGGGGGTGCTGAAGGTACCGGAGTTGGATTATTCGGGGGTGGAGGTTATTGTACAGCCGGATTATTCTAAACAAACTCAGTAAACCATTCATTCATCATCTGGTAGAAGGTTTGTTTAGCCTGGTTTGTTTAGCCTCCCCCTCATGGCTACCCGAAACTGGTCGAGAGTCTACTGGCGCTAATCCATGTGCACGATCAGGCGCTACACTCTCTACATCATCAGCTACAGCTTTATCAAGATCGGAATCCATTTACTATATAAAACACAGTTCGGAATGCCAGAAGTCACCACACTATCAACTATACATTAAAGGCATGTATAACTAGACTCGCAAGAGCTACGGTAGTCCTAGAATCGACTAAACCTTAAGCTCTGATAGCAATAAAATGTAACACCCCTAACCCGTATCCGTCACCAGATTAGGGTTACAGGCATTACTAAATAACCAAATCTTTTTCAATCAATTAATACTTATCTTAGACAGACAAAGCACATGAGTATAGTATGTATATATACTTGATATACTAAGTTAAAACATATTCAATATAATCATCCACAAATACAAAATGATCAAACAATATACTTCTAATCTCATTATTAGCATATTTGTCTATTTTATTCTATGGTCAGACACCTATTTAGTACCACTTCTTTTGTAATCGCTTCATGCAAACATGCCTCACGTACCATTTCATTTTGAATTAAAGCATGCCGAACCTTGTAGTTAGAACTACTAATAAGCATCATTACGGTTACAAGCATACATCACTTGACTTTACATCTATGGACTAAGAGACAATACACTTCATTTATAAATAAGCAAATATATCCGAATATGCATAACCTTAACTTTTAATGCATAACCACAATCTAACAGTGCATGTTATATGCATAGATCAAAGACCGAATGTGCCAACTAAACTTCCATTATTCATGCAAAGACTCATATTACTAATTGTACAACAATTGACCATACATGAATATAGGTCTCAAAGCCAACTTAACCTAAAAACACGAGCATATAAACCATGCCTTGACCGAATATTCATTACCACTTTTCCATAACTTATAACTAATTATACTTATCATTAACAATGAATCCAAAAAATTACATACGTACATAATCCTTAATCATAATATCACTCATATTACTTAACCGAATCAACTATATTAAGCAACAAAGACCCAAGTCTGGTCTTTCTCCAACTAAATACATAACATTCGTATCACCCATTCACATTTCAAATGGTACCTAAACCACATCCGAAAGTAAACAATAATCCATAGCATGAGTAAGCCATTTCATCAAAACACATGAACAAAGTTTAACCAAAATAGATAGCCATCTTCGCATGGCTAAATATATATAAATGAACAAGTATCATTAGTAATAAAGCTTAATCTAGCCTATACATGCCTTTTCAACTCAAAAACTAAGTTTATCTATACCAAAAGAGAGACGATAGTGTGGTTGACTTCTTCAAAGATCCTTCGAGCCCGTAGCTTGCACCAAAAGTCTATAAAATAGAAGTAGACAAGAACACACAGTAAGTATGCTAGCTTAGTAAGTCTTAAGCAAAAACATTATCACATTCAATGGTAAAACATTTAAACAACCAACTCATAACCTTAATAAACAATTCCTATCTTATATGTATATATATATATATACAATGTGGCCGAATATGCATATATATATAACACCAACTTACACATTACCTTATACCTTTACAAATACCTTAACTACTTATGCTTTCGTTTAGCCAATTTTCTTATCACTTTGATCTTCCTTTTCTCAATAACATCACATACATACATCTATATACATACATGCATATTCATAGAACACTTAAGTAGGAATAACACATACCTTACTACCGAATTGACAAATTCACTTCCACACACTTAGGCATACCTAATTCATTCCACCCAAAATCATTAGCACTAAATTTTCTCTTAAAATAGTAATTCAATAGCTAGAACCTACTAAATATTACCTGAATCTCACACACCGGCACTAAGCCTGCTGAACTCATAGTCCGAAATCATAACACCGGCATTCAGCCTGCTAGGCAATAAGCCCGAAATATATATACATATATCACCGGAACAAGACCTGCTAGGCATTTAGCCCGAATTATATCACCGGCACGAGGCCTACTAGGCATTAAGCCCACCGGTACGAGGCCTGCTAGGCGTAAAGCCCGAAATACAATACAATTATTCTTGTGTTACACATTTCTAAAAGCTGATTTCACAAACTAATCATATACTTCACATTTTTCTCATTTATTATATCAAAGCTACACATTCATATCATATTGTCAATTTATGCATTCAAGCCAAACTATCTCATATACATTCGGCTTTTACAAATATATATACTCAAATTTATCGAACATCGTCATTTAACAGGTTCATAAATAATTCTTTGATATATTTCAGCTTAAGGACTTACCTCGATTGTCGACGGACTGCGCAGACCGGCTATTCGATAACCTTCGTCTTTCCCGGATCCAAATCCGTTTTTCTTTGTTCTTGATCTAAACACATTAAAATTCAGCTCATTCAAGTACATTTCATTTCAATTTAGTCCCTAAACACATAAATGAGCAAATTACCATTTTACCTGCTATTTCACATTTTTACAATTTAGTCCTAATTGCACAAAACACAAAATACACAAAATTTCACTACAACACTCAAGGGCCAAATGTTCACAAGGACCTTACAAGTCCATATCTTTCATTTATTTTGCATTTTAGCCCCTTAAAACTTTATTTTTGCAATTTAGCCCAAAATACTCAAATTCACTAAAATTTCCAATACAAAACATACTAATCTTTAACATATCTTTAATATAAAATCATCAAATATCAAAAACCACATAAATATGTTAATGGCCGAATCACACATACATACTAATCTCAAAAATTCGAGCATGGATCGGATAATATATGACGCAACAATCTCAAAAACATAAAAATTATCAAAAACTGAAAATCACACATACCTTAATCAAGCAATTTGATTGCCGAAATTCAAAGCTTCCTAACCCTTATTCTATTCTCAATATTCAGCCAACAATGTAAAAGATGATGGTGGTCTTTATTTTGTTTTATTTAACATATAATATGTTTTATTTATGAATTACTAATATAACCTTTTAATAATAATAAAACTAACATATAATATAAGGGTAATTTAGTCCTATGCCGTCCACTATCTTCAATAATGGGCTAATTTCCCTTTTTGGACTTCCATTTATAAAGCCACAATCAATTTGGTACATTTCACTATAGTTTGCAACTTTTACCTTTTACGCGATTAAGTCCTTTTTCTAAATTAAACACACAAACGATAAAATTTTTCTACGAGACTTTCACACACAATAATTCACATACAGTAAGCACAGATTATAATATCTAAATATTTCTCGGACTCGGATTCGTGGTCCCAAAACCACCGTTCCGATTAGGGTCAAATTCGGACTGTTACACTACCACTCACATTTCCAGTGTTTCTGGGTGGTTTACCCCTAGCTGTCGTGCTACTCAACCTCGCACTCTGAACATTATCTTTCTCAGCTAACTCTGGAAAATCTCGAATAAAGTGATCTCGTGATCCACATTTGTAGCAAGTTCTATTATTATACTTGCCCTAGCATTCTCCAATATGACATTTCCCGCACTGTCTACACTCAGGCTTGTTGCTTTTCACACGATCTCTACTTGAATGTCCAAACGAAACGTTTGAGTGATTATTTGCATCTATGAATCTCTTTGACGAAGATTGATACGACTTACTCATCAACCTTTTTCTTTCGTCTCTAGCCTCTAAATCCGCTTTCTTCTTTTCTTTACTAAGCTCCTCGGCTTTGCAGGCTCTTTCAACCAATACTACAAATTCATTCAAATCAATTATTCCAACCAACAGTTTAATATCTTCATTCAAACCTTCAACGAATCGTTTACACATAGTAGTTTCTGTCGAAACACATTCTCGCGCATACTAGATCAATCTTACAAATTCCCGTGCTTACTCCGTAACAGACATACGGGTATTGCTTCCACATAGTTTCCTTTAGCTCCCAGATAGCCTCTTCTATACCGTGTCCTTGCTAAAGAACATTTACCAAAGCTACCTTTTTATTTCTTAACTATTTTGTTTCTCGGGCTAAGATTTTGATTGGTTCCTCGCCATATGTCATATCTGGCTGAATCTCTACCTCTATCGGAGAGATAACATGTGAAGGGTCAGATCGATACCGTCGTAGCATAGACACATGAAAAACATTATGAATCCGATCAAGCTCTGGTGGTAAAGCTAACCGATATGCAACCGATCCAATTCTTTCTGTAATCTCATATGGTCTAATGATCCTGGACTCAATTTCTCTTGATGACCAAACTAGAGTACTTTCTTCCAAGGTGACAGTTTCAAGAATACTTTGTCACCAACCTGAAATTCTATCTCTTTTATTTTCAAATTAGCATAAGACTTTTGCCGATCCGAGGCTTCTTTCAAGCTATCTTTAGGACCAAGTCAACTCCAAGTAACTTTTTCTCACTAAGTTCTATCCAGTATAATGGAGTCATACATTTGCGACCATACAAGGCTTCATACAATGCCATTTTAATACTATACTGATAACTGTTATTATAAGCAAATTCAACCAAAGGCAAATACCTTTCCCAGATGCCTTCAAACTCAAGTACAAAAAATTGAAGAATATCTTCCTAGATCTATATTACCCATTCAAATTGACCATCTATTTGGGGATGAAATGCAGTGCTAAAGTGTAACTGAGTAGCGAGAGCTTCTTGCTACTTGCTCCAGAATTGAGATGTAAACCGAGGATCTCTATCTGAAATGATGGAGACAGGCACTCTATGCAATCTAACAATCTCAGAAACATATAACTTAACCAATCTATCCAAGGAATAATCCATACGCACTGGAATAAAGTGTGCAGACTTTGTCAATCGATCAACAATTACCCAAATGACATCTTTCGTCTTTGGAGACAAGGGTAACCCCGATACAAAGTCCATAGTAATTCTTTCCCATTTCCATTACGATATCGTAACTAGCTGTAATAGTCCAGAAGGCAACTGATGTTCAGCTTTTACTTGCTGACATATCAAACATTTAGATACAAATTTAGAAATATCCCATTTCATTACTGGCCACCAGTACATCTTTTTCAGATCATTATACATTTTATTACTACCAAGATGCATAGACATGTTACCATTATGAGCTTCATTCAAAATCTTCTGTATCAGTTCTTAACTTTTCGGTACACATACTCTGCCTCTGAATAACAAACAACCATAAGTTCTTATCTAAAATTCTAGTTCAGAAGTCGGTTCACTTTGTACGCGTCTTGCCTGCAATTTGTTATCATTTTCCTGGGCTTCAAAAAATTAATGTAAAAACATTGGTCTGGCTTTTAACTCAGCTAGGATTGAACCATCATCAAACATTGGACTAGCTTTTAACTCAGCTAGGATTGAAGCATACAGGGATTTTTTGTTCAAAGCATCTGCCACTACATTGGCCTTTTCCTGATGGTAGTCAATAACAAAATCATAATCTTTCAATAACTCAAGCTGTCTACACTGTCTCAAATTCAAAACTTTCTGTGACATCAAATATTTCAAACTTTTATGATCAGTGAATCTGTGACATTTTTCACCAAATAAGTAATGCCGCCAGATTTTTAGTGCAAACACTATGGCTGCCAATTCAAGGTCATGTGTCGGGTAGTTCTTTTCATGTGGCTTTAGGTGTCGTGAGGCATAAGTTACTACTTTACCATCTTGCATCAGAACATAGCCTAAACCATGTAATGACGCATCACTATAAACTATAAATTCTTTACCCGATTCTGGCTGAATTAACACTGGAGCTTCTATCAATAAAGCTTTTAATCTATCAAAACTCTGTTGACATTTATCAGTCTACTCAAACTTTGCATCTTTCTATAGTAAACGAGTCATTGGAGAAGCTATCATTGAACAACTTTTTACAAATCTCCGATAGTAACCAACTAGTCCCAGAAAACTTCGGACTTCAGACACATTATACTGTGGCTTCTAATTAACAATGGCTGAAATTTTATTCGAGTCTACTCTGACACCTTCAGCAAATACTATATGCCCAAGAAAACTAACTTCCCGTAGCAAAAATTCACATTTACTGAATTTGGCATACAGTTGTTTCTCTCTCATGGTTTGCAACACTATTCTCAAATGCTCAGCATGTTCATTTTCATCTTAGGAATAAACCAAAATATCATCTATAAATACCACCACATACTTGCCAAATATGGACTAAAAATCCTGTTCACCAAATCCATAAACACTGCAGGTGCATTGGTCAAGCCGAATGGCATCACAAGAAACTCATAGTGTCCATACCTGGTTCTAAAAGCTGTCTTAGGAACATCAGATTCTTGTACCCGTAATTGATAATAGCCAGAACAAAGATCAATCTTCGAAAATATAGTTGCACATTTCAACTAGTCAAATAGGTCATCAATACGAGGCAATGGATACTTGTTCTTTATTGTGACTTTGTTGAGCTGTCTGTAATCAATACACAGCCTCAACGATCCATCCTTCTTCTTTACAAATAAGGCTGGCGCACCCCAAGGTGAGAAACTATGTCGAGCAAAACCTCTGTCAATCAACTCCAGTAATTGTACCTTCAGCTCTTTTAATTCTGTAGGAGCCATTCTGTAAGGTGCTATAGATATCGATTTCGTTCCCGGAATGAGATCTATAGAGAATTCCACTTTTCTATCCAGTGGTAAACCGGGTAATTCTTCTGGGAATACATCAGGAAATTCGCATACAACTGGCTGATTGAATCTTTGATTCAGATACTTTAGTATTGAACATATATGCAAGGTAAGCATCATAACCCATTCGAATATATTTTTGTGCCGTTATTGCTGAAATCATATTCGGTAATCCATCCAGTTTATCAGATTCAACACGAAGCAATTCATCATTCTCACATTTCAATGCATTATATTTCTACTTACAATTTACCACTGCATCATATCGGGTGAACCAATCCATTCCCAAAATCACATCAAATTCATCAAATGGAAATAACATCAAGTCAGCCGAAAAGCAATATCCTTTTATCATCAATGGACAGTTCTTACAAACTTTATTCACCATAACACACTAGCCTAGGGGGTTTGAAACTTTAACCATAAATTCAGTGAATTCAATAGGTAAATTTTTAACAGTCAATAAGTTCGTGCATATATATGGATGTGTGGAACCAGGATCAATCAATGCAGTAATATCAGTATCAAGTAAAGAAAATGTACCAGTAATGACGTCTGGTGCAGAGTCATCTTCTCTGGCACGAATAGCATATGTCCTTGCAGGTGCTCGTGCCTTAGATCTAATTGCCGTATCTTTGGTAGTACCTCGACTACCACTAGCATTACCGGGGTGATGGGGTGGTCTGCCTCTCGCAACAATATTACTCAGCTTTGGAGCTGGTTCTATTTCTTTTTCAACTCTTTCGGGACAATCCCTGAGAAAATGGTCAAGTGAACCAAATCTAAAACAAGCTCCACTTCTAGACCGACATTCCCCATGATGAAATTTGTTATTGTGTTTACATTTAGGTTTGAGATTACCAACACTAACCATACTGGTCACAGATTGAGATGAAGACTTCGGGTTAAAACTTTGAGAGCCCTGCTCTCTTCTAGAATACCCCGTACAGGTAGTAACACGATCATAATACCTCTTTAATTTTTTAGAAGCAAATGACTATGACTTACTCATAGTTCTTTTTACTGAAACTCGAACCTCTCTTTTGGCTTGATTCTTTTCCTTACTCAGTTCCTCAGCTTTTTGGCCTCGACTGGCTAACACCGTAAATTCCCTTATTTCAAGAATTCCAATCAATAACTTTATATATTCATTTAGGCCCTCTTCAAAGGGTTTAAACATTTCAGCCTCAGTTAAAACCTATTCTTTGGCATACTTGGTCAACCAAACAAATTCTTATTCGTATTCGGATACTATCATGTTTCCTTGTTTGAGATCTAAAAACTCTTTATTTTTCTGATCCATAAATCTCTGACTCACATACTTCTTCCTGAATTCAGCTTGCAAAACTTCACATGTGACATTCTCCCTCGTTACTATTGAAGTTATGGTATTCCACCAATGATAAGCTGTATCTTTAAGTAGAGATACCACACATTTCCATTAAATTACAAAAAAAAATTACTATTCATTTTTCGATATCATCCAAAATGTCCCTTGATTAGGCCCTCGAGGCCTAATACGAGCATTAGAATCGAATCGAGACATAATCAAAACTTCTAAGAATTTTTCACAAAATTACAAAACTTTACTAAGATGCAAGACTCACACGCCCGTATGGTCCAAGGGACACGCTTGTGTGACCCTAGAACACGCCCGTGTTATAGGCCGTGTTCGATTTAGGGTGCTCTCTGGCTTGCGCCACACGGCCCTGCCACATGGCCATGTGCTAGGCTGTGAGATTAATTAACTTAATTCAAATTAGGTGCAGGTTTCACACGAGCAAGACACACGCCCATGTTTTAGGCCGTGCTGAGACACACGCCTGTGCCTCTACCCGTGTGCCCAATTCTGAGCATTCTGTTTCTCAAAATTACTACATGATCGTGTTACCAAGCCGTGTGTCACACACGGTCTAGACACATGCCCATGTGTCTGCCCGTGTGGACAAATGAAGCCATTTCTAGCTTCCACCCAAAATTTCACCCAATACTTTGCACTTGAAACACACATCCAATACCAACCAATTCGAGCATTCAAATTGGGGAATTTCTATGATTCATAAGGCATATCACTACAAGCATACATGATCACAACCTTGCCATAATTTAACTTAGGCATTCCCAACATTGATCACATATTTTTAACATAATACATGTGTATATATGTATATCATAATAATAATCTACTTATTCATACCAAAATGAACCAATACTAGCCATTCCAATGGCTAGGTTACAAAATAACATTTTTGAGCCACTACTGGCCAAGTTGTCCTATACATGCCATTATACCCAAAATGATTTCACTAAATTTACCCAAAATGCTAGTTAATAGTGTGACGAAGCTCTAATGATCTTCCAACCTTCACGAGCTTCCGAGCACTATAAAACAAGGGAAAAATAAATGGAGTAAGCATTACGTGCTTAGTAAGTTCGTATAACAGAAACTAAACTTACCAATCCTGTTATTAAATATAAGCACACATCATCATGTTTTCCGTCCATTAACAAAGTTTCCTAAACACATGCCTTCAATCAAACATGTTAGTCACAACCCTTACAAACATGTCAAGTAAAAATAAGTGAGCTCATCATGCAATGTTCTTTCAAGTCATTATCATTACATCTCAAGATTTTCATGCCAAGTCAAGAGATACAAGCCCATTAAATCATTGAATTCTGATAGATGCTCAAGTAGAGCAATACACTCGAAGTGTACAGTTTCGTAATCCGTCAATTTCTTATTCAAGGGTACCTCTTAGGGCACTCAATCAAGGAACACATTCTTGAGCCACATATCATGTAACAGGATTACCAGTCCAGGTTAAATCCTTTATATATAACGTAAGCTCGGAGGAGCTCGATTAGGATTACCAGTCCATACTAAACCCAAATCTTAATGCATACTCGGGAGGTATTATATTAGGATTACTTATCTAGGCTAAATCCTTTATATAACAAGGTCAACGGGATTACTCGTCCAAGCTAAACCTCGTCTGCAACAAATGCATTAAATTATTAGTTTCGAGAAAGCGCATATAATTATTGGAATTCAACATGTAACACCCCAAACCTGTCCCATACACCACGGTCGAGTTTAGAATGCCACTGCGGAAAATGTTTGAAAAGAATTTGACTTAGTAGTGAAAACATGAAAATCTGTTGTTGTTGATAAAACATTTCGTATTTAAAACTTTAAGTAAAACTTTGATGTTACAAATTATTCGGGTTTAAAACTTTAATATATATATATTTAAGATATAAGTTGCTAAAAATAAAATCATTTCCAAATAGTAATTTAATCGTCAATCCAACTAAAATATAATAACAAACTTCAAATACTCTAAGTGGCCCTTATTACATCAAATAATTATTCAAAAATACTTAAAATAATAAATGCGTAAAACAAATAAAATATCTTCTGCATGGCATAAAAATAACTTCTGCATCGCCACCTCGTATCCTCTCCAACCCGGTCCAGGATTCACGTATCACCTGCGATGTTGGTAAAATTTGGGTGAGTCAAACAGACTCAGTGTGTAATTAGTCCACTGAATTCCACCCACATGGGCTTAGCCCAGAACCAAACCATATCATATAATAATGCAAGTTGTCCACATAATGCCATATATTGGGCTTGGCCCATTATCACATTAATCCTCATGTCAGATACTCAAGACAAATAATTCACATGATTTCACTTATTGGGCTTGGCCCATATCCATATCACATATCATATAATAAGGCAATTTATCCACATGAGTCCACATATTGGGCTTGGCCCATTTCCACATTAATCAACATGTCAGATAATGAGTTTATGCAAAGTGCACTCAACCCAGCCTAGGGTCCATCCTCTACACACCCCCGTACCCAGCCACCACACACCAGGGGATTACTAAATCGCCCTCCAACCTCTACACACCAATTTGGAAATTAATGCCGTCCACGCGAACTAAATCACAAATAATCCACAACGCGACCTCAGTCAGCGCCAATCCATAATGTAGCTCGTAGCTAACATCAAAACCACGATGAGGCACATTGCTACTCATCAAACCACGATATAGCACATAGCTGATATCAACCACGATGAGGCATAGAGCCACTCATCATTCCACGTGTGGCTCGTAGCCATCACTAAACCACGTACTCGAAGTACACCCTGTCCTTCTTTCATATTCATTTCCCATCCCATGCACATGCAACATACAATAGTGTCATGATAAATAATGCATGTACATGTTATTCAGCATACCATACATATACACATTAATAACCACATTTCCATCAGATTTGATACTGACCTGATTATCGGCATACCCCGTAAGGGTATCCATTTCATAATGATCACTGCACTTATTAACACATACATAACACATAAAAATATAAGCATATACCCGGAAAACGGTGGGTTAATCACACACCTGATAACTTGAAGTACTACGCTCCTGATCCCGATGCTATCACTAAGCGACACTACGGCTATCTGCCTACTTTCCTGCTCTGACGCTGGCCCACACCCCGGTGGCCAATCCCGTACTACAGAGACTGATCTCCTCTTAAACTTAGGGATAGGGACTACCCCTTGTCCTCCTTGACTGGTATTCGCCTCCATCGTAGAATAATTAATCAGAATCAACCAGTTAATCAACAAAGTCATAATCTAAATATCGAATCTTATTAAATATCCCTTACCGAAACAAACTTGAATCCTGGAGGCTCCTATTTACTTCTGTCGATTTGCCCCTAAACCATTATAGACAAAATCGGTCAACACTTAATAACCAAAATATGGCCTATGGCAGAATACCTTAATTCACCTACCTTGCTTACCAAAGCCCGAAACTGCACTTGCTTCCTGAAATTGCCGAGATCCCTATATGCCACATGTTAGATTCGGCTTTCAACATAATTCCATGGAAAATGACCCTTGGCCAAATGTTACCTTGGCTTACCTTGATGAATCAAATCCAAGAACCTCCTTTGATGCTCCTTAACGCTTCCTTCCTTCGGCTAAGCACCTAAAGAACACATATTATGGTTTAATGGACATTCGGCTACCTCTAAAACCAAGGCCCTAATCACTTGATTTCGGCACACTTGAAGAGAGATCAAATTGAATATTAGAGAAGAAGTTTCTTACCACTATCCCACGAATAGTCCACTAGCTTTAACTGTCGACAAGATGAAAGAGATGTTGACTTTCGGCTTTTGAGACTTGCGACAAAGAAAAGAGAATAAGGCACCTTGAGATTCGGCTATGGCTCAAAGTGCAACTGAGATATTCGGCTATGGTGTTTCTTTAAGGTAGAAAAAGAGGAACAGGGGTTACAAGGTTCGACTATCACCTTAGTTGCAGAAATAGGGCATTCGATCAAATAAGAAAAAGATATAGAATCAAGGTTGAAAGAAGAAAAGAATAAAAAGGGAAGGTGAGAAGAAATTCGGCAAGGCACTAAAAGAGAAAGAAAAAGATGAATACTCTTCAACTAAAATTCGGCACACACTTCTTAACACACTTCAAAGCCGAAAATGGTCACCAAGAGAGTCCCTTGGCCGGCCACTAGCTTCTCTTCTCAAAATCCCAAATTTCTCTCCTATTTTATCTCTTTAACACACATTAAAATAAATAAAATAAAACCACAATTATCTTCTATCTATAGCCAAAATTTAAAAAGAAAATCAAGGCATATCACCATCTTTACAAAGTCCCTATGCCGTCCAACTGCTCTTCCTCTCTTGACGTCAACAACCAAAAATAAAACACACTCTCTTGCTGCCAACATGACTCGAACCTCCTCCCTTGAATCTCCTTGCTGACGCAACTTCTCCCCTTGCACCTAGGCGTTCCTTTGCCACTTTACTACATGGCTTCTTGTGTCATAAATCCCTCACAAATTTCCTTAAGGCCTCCTTAGCCAAGCTCCCCCTTTTAAACATAAAATCTCATAATTTCTTAAGGCATTCCTCTACATCCTAAAGTTCTCAAAACCCCTAAAACACATCCAAACCTACACTAAGCCCACTAACACTTGAATTATGCACCAAATGCATAACCCCTAAATCTAGGATATTACAGTTCTACCCTCCTTAAAAGTAATTTCGTCCTCGAAATTACTTACTAACGAACAGTCGTACATCCTAACTCACCACACTTCGCTACTGCTGCACACTCTGATCTCAATAAAACCAACATACTTCCTATGCACAATCTCAATGTTCACAGTTAAGGTTCCCTACATTTCACTAGAAACACAAGAATGAGCTAACTTAACAACGAACAAGGCAATAAAGGGCATTCCAGAAACAAGGAACGTACCCGTTATCACATCTGGCACATCTTCCTCCTTGCGACGACTGACTGCCTAAACCAACCTTGATTGCCTCGTTTCTGAACCCTCAGCACCTCTGCTTGGTGTTCCACGACCTCGGCCAGAACCATTCCTTCCATGGTCCGGACCACGACTCCTTGTCACCTGCTGACCATTTCTGCCAGGCTGCACAAAACCTTGGCCTACTGTCCGAGCCCTATCTATCACTTGAGGACACTTCTTAACCAAATGAGCCTTAGACCCACACCGGAAACATTCCTTACTATTTCCCCAGCACTCTCCTGCATGAGCTCTCCCACACTGAGCACATGGACAACTCCGATTCTCAGCAACTGGTACAGGTGCACGCACAAAATTCTCAACCTTGGCCTTTTCTGAAATCTCCAAATGATTCCGATGATCCAAAATTCCTCTTATTCCGGTTCCTAATCTTTTCTCGGTTCTGTCTCTCAGTCCTCTTAACTTCTTCAGCGATCCGAGCTTTCTCCACTAGAATAGCAAAATCCCTTTCTCTCTGGGGAGCAATCAGCACCCGCAGAGCATCTCACAATCCATCTTCGAATCGGACACACCTCTCGTAATCAGTAGCCACGATCCCCTTAGCATACTCACTTAACCGCAGAAATTCCGCTTCATACTCTGCTACCGACTTACTTCCTTGTTCCAAATTTAGAAACGCCTTCCTCTGCGAGTCTAAGTAACTAGCTCCAATGTATTTCCCTTCAAACTTAACCTTAAAGTATCCCCAATCCACTCGATCCGCTGGGGTACTTTTTCTGACAGTGAGCCACCATCGATAAGCCTCATCCCGAAGCAGCGAAACAGCACCTTTTAGCTTTTCCTCCGCCGTGCAATCCAAATCGTCCATGATCCTTTCAACTACCTCTAGCCAGTACTCTGCCACGTTCGGAGCCACCCCAGACACTCCTCTAACAACTTCGGCTCCATTCGACCTAAGTCTCTCTGATACTGATTTTCGAGCTCCATTGCCCACATTAGCTCCTGCCACTCGCTCTAGCACTCGCAGCATAGCCAACGATACTGCGTCATCTCCTCATGTCTGATCTTGATCCTCCGTGCCCACTGCTAGCGGCTGCACGTCGTTTTCTGACCCATGGCCAGACCCTACTGGTTCCGATACTGTCATCCTACCTCTTCCACGTCCACGAGTATTGCGACCACGTCCCCTAGAACTCATATCTAACGTCGTGATTTAATCTGATTAAAAAGTTTTATGCATTAGTACTTTTGGTTCCACTGTTTATCCATGAACAATTTTATGCAAAGAAGTTTTTAGAAGTAGTTTTTTCGATCGATCAAGTTTTCAGCTCAAGTTCACTATTCTAATTCAGAGAATCACATTCATTCATTCACGATATCCAACACACTATTATGGGCATTTTTTTCCATTCCCAACCCATGGGTAATTTCGTCATTTGTCCTACAGGGGTATTTTAGTAATAAATCGGGGTCAATTCAAAAATCTAAAAAGGCATTTCGAAATTTTCCAAAACTCATGGATATTTTTGAGAACAAGATTTGCCAATTCAAAGGTATTGCGAAAATTCTGGAAATCAGGGTTTTTTTTTGGTAATTTTGTAAGTCAGGGGTAATTTAGTAGTTTTCCAAATCTGGTTATCTTGCTATTTTGTAAAATAGGGGCTTTTGGGTATTTTGTAAAGTAAGAAAATCATTGTAAAGGTGGAGGGTAGTATGGTAATTTTTATAAACCAAGGGCATTTAGGTAATTTTACAACCAGGGGTATTTAGGTAATTTTGTAAATCGGGACTATTTCAGAAAAATTTTATAAAAAATAGTTTTTACAAATCAAAAAGGGTAATTTGAGGATTTTAAAACGAGGGTTTTATAAAAATATGGCTAGTCCCTTTCGGGTTTTAATTATTGAGTTTAGCCCGCAAATAAGTCCTCTTGGTTAGGGTGAACCGTCACTACGCACCAGGTAGGACTCGAGTAAATACCAAGCTCTTACCGAATCCAATCCTAGACATGCGCACAATGGTTGCCACACCTTAACTCGACGACTTACTTCACAGGTTTGTTTAGCTGTTCTTAAGTCTTATGCATTCTGTGTTGGAGTAGACTAGTCCTAGGGTTCAATAGCCCTAGTCTACTAATCTACGATCCCATATTGCCCATATAGTTCACATATACAAATCACTTCAATAGCTAGGGGTACTTACCTGGTGGACGTCGGGTCGGAGATACAGGTGCCATGCCGGAATAACCTGAAAAATTTCATGACAATCCATATTTTTGAAAAGCCTATCTTAAAAAAAAAGTTTTTGGGCCCAAAACCCTCAAAGTCGAGTTTTTGAACCGGACTCTGATACCAAACTGTAACACCCCAAACCCGACGCATACACCACGGCCGAGTTTAGAATGCCACTGCGGAAAACGTTTGAAAAGAATTTGACTCAGTAGTGAAAACATGAACATCTGTTGTTGTTGATAAAACATTTCGTATTTAAAACTTTAAGTAAAACTTTGATGTTACAAATTATTCGGGTTTAAAACTTTAATATATATATTTAAGATATAAGTAGCTAAAAGTAAAATCATTTCCAAATAGTAATTTAATCGTCAATTCAACTAAAATATAATAACAAACTTCAAATACTCTAAGTGGCCCTTATTACATCAAATAATTATTCAAAAATACTTAAAATAATAAATACGTAAAACAAATAAAATATCTTCTGCATGGCATAAAAATAACTTCTGCATCGCCACCTCGTATCCTCTCCAACCCGGTCCAGGATTCACGTATCACCTGCGATGTTGGTAAATTTTGGGTGAGTCAAACAGACTCAGTGTGTAATTAGTCCACTGAATTCCACCCACATGGACTTAGCCCACAACCAAACCAAATCATATAATAATGCAAGTTATCCACATAATGCCATATATTGGGCTTGGCCCATTATCACATTAATCCTCATGTCAGATACTCAAGACAAATAATTCACATGATTTCACTTATTGGGCTTGGCCGATATCCACATCACATATCATATAATAAGGCAATTTATCCACATGAGTCCATATATTGGGCTTGGCCCATTTCCACATTAATCCACATGTCAGATAATGAGTTTATGCAAAGTGCACCCAACCCAACCTACGGTCCATCCTCTACACACCCCCGTACCCAGCCACCACACACCAGGGGATTACTAAATCGCCCTCCAACCTCTACACACCAATTTGGCAATTAATGCCGTCCACGCAAACTAAATCTCAGATAATCCACAACGCGACCTCAGTCAGCGCCAAACCACGATGTAGCTCGTAGCTAACATCAAAACCACGATGAGGCACATAGCTACTCATCAAACCACGATATAGCACATAGCTGATATCAACCATGATGAGGCACAGAGCCACTCATCATTCCACGTGTGGCTCGTAGACATCACTAAACCACGTACTCGAAGTACACCCTGTCCTTCTTTCATATTCATTTCCCATCCCATGCACATGCAACATACAATAGTGTCATGATAAATAATGCATGTACATGTTATTCAGCATACCATACATATACACATTAATAACCACATTTCCATCAGATTTGATACTGACCTGATTATCGGCATACCCCGTAAGGGTATCCATTTCATAATGATCACTGCACTTATTAACACATACATAACACATACAAATATAAGCATATACCCGGAAAACGGTGGGTTAATCACACACCTGATAACTTGAAGTACTACGCTCCCGATCCCGATGCTATCACTAAGCGACACTACGGCTATTTGCCTACTTTCCTGCTCTGACGCTGGCCCACACCCCGGTGACCAATCCCGTACTACAGAGACTGATCTCCTCTTAAACATAGGGATAGGGACTACCCCTTGTCCTCCTTGACTGGTATTCGCCTCCATCGTAGAATACTTAATCAGAATCAACCGGTTAATCAACAAAGTCACAATCTAAATATCGAATCTTACTAAATATCCCTTACCGAAACAAACTTGAATCCTGGAGGCTCCTATTTACTTCTGTCGATTTGCCCCTAAACCATTATAGACAAAATCGGTCAACACTTAATAACCAAAATATGGCCTATGGCCGAATACCTTAATTCACCTACCTTGCTTACCAAAGCCCGAAACTACACTTGCTTCCTGAAATTGCCGAGATCCCTATATGCCACATGTTAGATTCGGCTTTCAACATAATTCCATGGAAAATGACCCTTGGCCAAATATTACCTTGGCTTACCTTGATGAATCAAATCCAAGAACCTCCTTTGATGCTCCTTAGCACTTCCTTCCTTTGGCTAAACACCTAAAGAACACATACTATGGTTTAATGGACATTCGGCTACCTCTAAAACCAAGGCCCTAATCACTTGATTTCGGCAGACTTGAAGAGAGATCAAATCGAATATTAGAGAAGAAGTTTCATACCACTATCCCACGAATAGTCCACTAGCTTTAACGTCGACAAGATGAAAGAGATGTTGACTTCCGGCTTTTGAGACTTGCGACAAAGAAAAGAGAATAAGGCACCTTGAGATTCGGCTATGGCTCAAAGTGCAACTGAGATATTCGGCTATGGTGTTTCTTTAAGGTAGAAAAAGAGGAACAGAGGTTACAAGGTTCGGCTATCACCTTAGTTGCAGAAATAGGGCATTCGATCAAATAAGAAAAAGATATAGAATCAAGGTTGAAAGAAGAAAAGAATAAGAAGGGAAGGTGAGAAGAAATTCGGCAAGGCACTAAAAGAGAAAGAAAAAGATGAATACTCTTCAACTAAAATTCGGCACACACTTCTTAACACACTTCAAAGTCGAAAATGGTCACCAAGAGAGTCCCTTGGCCGGCCACTAGCTTCTTTTATCGAAATCCCAAATTTCTCTCCTATTTTATCTCTTTAACACACATTAAAATAAATAAAGTAAAGCCACAATTATCTTCTATCTATAGCCAAAATTTAAAAAGAAAATTAAGGCTTATCTCCATCTTTACAAAGTCCCCATGCCGTCCAACTGCTCTCCCTCTCTTGACGCCAACAACCAAAAGTAAAACACACTCCCTTGCTGCCAACATGACTCGAACCTCCTCCCTTGAATCTCCTTGCTGACGCAACTTCTCCCCTTGCACCTAGGCGTTCCTTTGCCACTTTACTACATGGCTTCTTGTGTCATAAATCCCTCACAAATTTCCTTAAGGCCTCCTTAGCCAAGCTCCCCCTTTTAAACATAAAATCTCATAACTTCTTAAGGCATTCCTCTACATCCTAAGGTTCTCAAAACCCCTAAAACACATCCAAACCTACACTAAGCCCACTAACACTTGAATTATGCACCAAATGCATAACCCCTAAATCTGGGATATTACACAACATACAATCGAGACCAACCCTTTATCACCATTTCAAGCATGTAACAAACTTTCCATCATAGCATACAAGTAAAGCACATTAAAATAAATCACATTACATACAAATACAAAATTCAATTAACATAATTAAATTTCCGATTAAGTTACACGAACTTATCTCGACACTTTGTTTGTGTAATAATCTACTAATCTGAAATCTTTTCTTTTCCTCGATCTAGCCTCGAGTTTGAGTTTTCCAAATCTATATAAATGAATTTAACTATCAATTTCATACATTTCATATTTAAATGGACTCAATTTACATCCTAGGTAAAATTACGATTTTGCCCTTAACTTTTCCATAAAATTTGATTTTTTCCCTAGGCCCGGAAAAGGAAACTTGTGCAAATTACTCCCTATTCGAAGCCTAACCAAAGACCCATTACAAAATTTACAGCACATGTATACATAAAATTTCAGAATTTTTTTTTAATTTCATAATTTTACATTTTAGTCCCTAACTCAAGTTTTCATCAAAAATCACTTTGTAAAAGTTGTTTATCTATCAAGAATCTTTCATTTTCTACTATAAATTTCTAATTTCCAGCATAATACATCCATGACCCATTTTTATGCTTTCATAACTTTTCAAATTAATCCCTCAAATAGAGAGATTAAGCTATCCCAGTTTCAAAAATACTAAAATTATTAAAAACGGGACAAGAGAACTTACCTAATTAAGCCTTGAAAGTTTCCCCTCTCTCCTAGGGTTTCCACAAAATTTTAGGTTGAAGATGACAATAATAAGATGATATTTTCTTTTATCATCTTTTAATTTATTAAATTTTTATTATTTCCAATTTAGTCCTTGACCTTTTTCTATAATTCCATGGATGAGTCACCATGAAAAATCTGCATACTTTTCTTAGTGGTCTAATTACCATATAAGGACCTCTAGTTTTGAATTCCATAGCTATTTGATCCTTAGAGCTACTAGAATTCAACTTTCACATTTTATGTGATTTAGTCCTTCTCGTAATTAGGCACTAAATCGATAAAATTTTCACATGTCACGTCTATCATATTATGAACCATATAATATAATAAAAATAATTTATATTTCAGGTCGGATCTGTGGTCCCGAAACCATTATTCCGATTTCACTGAAAAATGGGCTGTTACAGCTATGTGGACCATTTCAAGACCATTTCATGCAAAACCTTACAATAGATTTAAGCACACTTAATGGGACCTAAACATCACTCAAACATACATCAAAATACCATTTCAAGAATCCTAATTCAACTAACCAATATGTCATTCAAAGGCATCACAATTAACATCCAAACATAACATATCAAAACCAGCCAAAAACACTTTAGTTCATGTATATAACCTAATTCAAAACTCTTACCAAAACCTATCTCAATTAACCAGTTTCATAACACCATAAAACATCAACATGGAACTTTATATATAAGCATTTTGAAGTTCCCAAAATGACAATACTTGGTGAAACATTAAAGTACACCAACCCAACCATAACTTTCACAGCATAAACATACCTAAATGCTAATACAAAACATCTTATGCCCTTCAACCCCATATTCATATATATATATATATATATATATATATATATATATATAAACATGCCACTACCCTAATAGTTACAAAAACTACCAACTTGAATGGATAGTGTGAGCCAATTGAATGATCCTACCAAAGTGTCAGCGACAGTTAGCTACAAAACAATCCACAAAAATCGATAAACTTAAAAAACTAAGTAAGAACATAGTATAACACTTAATCTAAATGCCATTAAGTATAGCTCATATAATATTTGATCTAGGTTTATCGGAGTATAACCAGGGCACGAAAGTGCAATCAGGGGTACCGAAGTACAAACAGGGGCACGTATGTGCAACCATTCAATTATTATGTATGAACATTTAATTAAAAAACTATATTATAAGAATGCAAATAGAAATTTATTTACTTATTGAAACACTATGAACTTACCTACTATTTGATTCCGACCAACATGCAAGGACTAATCCGTTATTTTCCCTTTTCCTCAGTTATTGACTTTTTTATCCAAGTTTTGATATGCAATGAAATCAACTTGGCATAATACCCTAGCTCTTTTCCATGGTGATTTTCGGTGGAGATAAGATGAAATGAAGAAGATGAACATGATTTCTTAGGTTATTTTTAGTTTTATTTACTAATTTACCTTTTTGCCCTTTAAAAATTATCAAAATTTCAATAATACCAGATCCATTTACATCCACTATCAACATATATGGTATAATTACCATTCAAGTCCATGAACTTTCACTTATAAAGTAATTTGACTCTTTTAACTATTAGAACTCAACTTTTTCACCTTTTATGATTTAGTCATGTTCACTTAATCAAGCATTTAAACATTAAAATCTTGTAGGCACTAAATAAATAATAAAATAATAATTTACTCTTCAGAATTATGGTCTCGAAACCACTTTCTCGATATCAATAAAAACATGCAGCAACAAACTCACACATGCAAGCGAACCTAACTTTCTGGACATTCACCTAGCAGAACACCTTGATTGCTACGAACTTGGTTCAAAAACAGAGACTTGACGGCAGAATATTTAATGAGAGAATTATCATGAATTAAGGGTTGTATTTATTGATTTAAGTGTCCTAGAATCTTAAGATACCCTACTTGACTTAGAAAATGTGTTACTTACATGTAAAGTATCACTAATACACCACATCTTTATTTCCTAATTTGAATTTTTAACTGGCAAACCCCAAGTTTACAACTTGCCTGGAAAACTTTAGCTCAGCAAAGATACTAACGAATAGACTTACAATAAATCTGGCAAACCCCTTACCATGTCTGATGATGTATACTACTACTGGCGAGCTCTTTATAGATACTCTTTTGGCAAATCCTAAGCTCGCCTCAATCTTGGCAAATCCTTACTTGCAAAGCCAAAACTTTTAGGCCCGATCTCGAGATGTTACATGATTAGTCACCAATAAAGCAATTATTACCTCCCAACCTCACTTTCTCAACCAAGATAAATTATGATTTACTCGGTTCGACTTATCTTCCAACCTTGTCTAGCCTATGATAACTTCCTAAGACTGTGATAGTTTTAGAAAGAACATATGTTTTCTCCCTACTTATTGGTTATTTTGCTCCAATTTAGTTATCTTTAGCACATATTTTAGTATTTTTAGTTCAATAATTTACATTTTATGACTCAGCGGATTTTAGCTTATTTACCCTTGCATGAGTAATTTCAAATTGTGCCCAGAATTGTCGCCGCACCTGACAGTTGTCCGGATAGGAATAAAAATGTGTGAGCTATCTAGTCTAGTACAATTGACTTGTACGTACAGAGGCAGGATGATTCTGATGAGAGGACACCTAGGCTATTTGGGGAAAAATTGTAACACCCCTTACCCATGTCCGACACCGGAACAAGATATGAGGCGTTACTGTACATAACTTTACTTGAACTTGTATTATCGGGCTATAAAATTTCATTCCACCTTAAAACGTACATTTCATGGGCCTACGAGGCCAAAAACATATAACCGAAGGGTTCTAAAGATTAATCGGGAACTTTAACACTCTTTGAGAATTTTTGCCTAAACAGGGGCCACACGCCCGTGTTGTCCAAGGGACACGCCCGTGTTCTCCACCCATGGAGCTCTCTGACTATGATGTCACCATACTCTTAATAGCACACGGCCAGGACACACGCCCGTGTTCTGGCCCGTGTGACGATTCAAATTCTCGTAAAATAGTGCAGGGAACACACGACCTATCAACACACCCATACGGGTTGACCGTGTGTCACACACGGCCTAGACACACGCCCGTGTCTACCCGTGTGGACAATTAGGGGCTATTTTCCAAACCTCTTTGCCACCCTGAAACTTAAACTCACTCATTCATCGCAAGAAGCACATAATATGACAATATCAAACTAAGGAGAACCCTTATAATACCACTCATTTCATCCACATTTTACTCAATATCTTGCATGAACATCCATTTCATTATATGAGTCAAACTTGAGACAAGAACTTGACAACATTGGCCAATTCATCATGGCCATTACAAAAATGAATGTGAGGCATTTATAGCCAACCCTTTGGCCTACAAACATAACATGACACAAAACGATCAAGTTCCTATACATGCCATACTCAAAATAAATCAACCTTACTATACCAAAAGAACGGTTAACAGTGTGATTTGAGCTCTGACTTATTACGATCCCCGAGCTAGCTTGACGAAACTACAAGGAGGAAGGGAAAAGTGTTGGGTAAGCATATAGCTTAGTAAGTTTGCATGAAATTCTAAGCCAACATAATTGATTTCATAAAATACATCTATCTATTGAAACAACTTCCACACAAGTCTCAAATGCTTAACATTTGAGCATAACGTGTACTTTCTCATGGTACCTGTATCACTTATCACATAACTTATCACATACACTAACATGAGCATAAATCCAAATCTTCATCATTCAAAACATGAATGGACCTCAAGGTCATAATTAGATAGTTTTAGTTATATACCATCTTACTTATTTAGCTCATCTACCCATGAACTAATTAGATTATCGTAAAATATTCAAATTATCCTTGCATAAATATTGATTCCAATGCCATATCCCAGATATGGTCTTACACGGGATCACTTCTTGATTCCGATGCCACATCCCATATATGGTCTTATACGGGATCCCAAAACTCGATGTCGATGTCATACCCCAGACATGGTCTTATACGAGATCGTACATGGATGTCGATGCATATCCCAGATATGGTCTTATACGAGATCTTTCTTTGGTGCTGAAGCCATGTCCTAGACATGGTCTTATACGGGACCTTCCTTATCTTTTCTGGATACATAGATATCATTCTTATTCTGGAACTTTAACCGGGACTTTAGCTTAACTTATACTTACCATTTCTTCATCGAAGCTCCCTTACTCAAAATTCATAGAAATGACAAACATTATCATAATATTATACAATTTCAAATATCAAAACTTTATGAAACTTTATCTTTATACAAACTTACCTCGAATCTCAAAATGTGTACCAATGCTTGATTTAGTCCTTGATTTTGTTCTTGCCTCGGTTTCGATCTGGGCTTTGCATTTCTTGGTCTATAATAACAATTTCACTTTTTAAAATCACACATTAACTAATTCGACTCAAGATTCGTATTTTGGCAAAAATTACAATTTTGCCCCTAACCTTTATCATAATTACACTTTTGCCCCTAGGCTCGTAAAATGATTTCCATTCAACTTCCTTGTATTTAAAGCCTAGCCAAATCATACTCATAACTATAGAAACCTTCAATTTCTACTATTTCACTCATGTATGACCATTTTTGTAACATCCCAAAATAGGGGTTATTCGTGATTGAATTATTTTTCTTGTATTTGAATTTCTGTGATATTATTCGTGGTGTTATAAGAATTAATTATGGGTCTTGAGTAAGCTCGGTTTAGTAGAATAATATTTTTTAGTTTGGTTTATTTAATGAAGTGGATTATGTGAGCTTAGCACTTAAGTTAATTTAAGTATCAATAAGTGACACAAGATGAGTAAATGGCAAAGTGGTGATGGCGCTTGGGTAATAGCAAGAGGGGAGTGGTTCGAATCCCTTAGTTAGCATTTAGAGAACTTTTATTTTTGTACTTGTATGGCAAGTGTCGGCCAAGCATAGTTATGGTAAGGGTTGACCTTGTTATTTTTGGTTAGTAGACTAAAGGATTAAGGAAAGTGTTAACTTATGGCATGGAATCAAGGACTTTTGGAAAGATAAGGGGACATAAGGCTTGTAATAAGGAAAATGTTTTGGAAACAAATTCATGGCCTTTTTACCATGAATTTGGACGGCAATGTGGCTAAGGGGGGAATTTGGCCGAATATGCTAGTAATTGGTAAGGTTTAGGAGTTGTTTTGGTCATTCCTTGCATTTGGTGCAAAAGTTTGCAATCCTCTCTCAACCTCTTTTCTTTTGGCCGAATTTTACCTTTTGATAAGCCTAACACTTTTTGACCATTTGGTCATTTTTGCTCATCTTCTATTTTCTCCTTTTCATTCTCTCAAAACCGAAACCTTAATCAACATCTTGTTCTCCTATTTGTTTTGCTTAAACACCAAAAATTTCCTATACTCTCTTCTTTGCCGAAACTCTATTTCCTTTCCCATTATTTTCTTTTTGTTCTTTAGCCGAATATACCTCTTTGTTGTGCCGAAAATTTTCTTCTCCTATTTTGAACCACTTTGGCCGAATATTAAAGATAGCATAGATTTCCTCGGGACTTTTCCGTCAATCGATTTTGGTAAGGTGGTAAGGGTTTATTTCAAAGGATTATTCTTTTAAGTATTCGTTTAAGCCGAAGGCTAATAACCTTAATGATGATGGTTGATTGTAGGGAAGTGAGGCCGATTCACATTTAGGAGTGTGTTGGCTAGTGTTCGAAGGCATTTGGGTAAGGTTTCGGGTTCACAAGGAACCCTTCTTAATTATTTTGGTTTGGCCGAATAGGCTATGGCACTAACCTAGTGTTTGGTCGAATATAGGGGCAAGGAAAACTTGTGTGGCCGGATTGTCTATTCGGGATTTAAGACTCTTGTTAGTATCAGGTGTGTACATACACACCTTATAACTTTTTAATATGCTAAGTGTTATATTATGCCTAATCGATTTGTGTAGATATGGATGTAATACAATCATGGTATTAACAAGGATTCGGGTAAGTCTTTGTGACTATGAGATTACTATTTGATGCTTTTGGGAAGCATGACATATTTGGTATGTGCAATATTTGATATATGGCAATGATAAATATACGAATGTTGTTTAATAAACCTTTTAACATGATTTCTGTAAAAGTATGTATTTGTTTGATGTGGGATAAATGAGTGGCGGTGGCAGTGATATTCGTGTCGACGGACACCAGTGTTTTGGTAACACATTGTGACTACGGTCACCAGAGGTTTGGTACCTCCAGAGGTTTGGCACCTCATAGCGTCTCGTCCCTGTGGCTTAGTACCACCGTGGGTTGGCCCCACTTTGAGATATGGGATTGACGCCAGTGATTTGTTATCACACGATGGGTTGGCCCCATCATTTGATTTGTGTCTTCGAACACTAGAGATTTGGTATCTCCAGTGATTTGGCATCACATCTGTGACTATATGTCACCAGTGGTTTGGCACCACCAGTGGTTTGGTACCACACGGGGTAGAGAAAGGAGTTTGGTTGGCTAGGTTGGGTGCATTTTTTTTATGCATGTTAAATTGTTATAAATTGTGTATGTTGTTGAATTAAACCGGGAAAAAGGGTTACACATTGGGTCTTGATGACTCACCTTTTTCCTTTCACATTTTCAGGTGATTCGTAGCTGCGGATAAGGAGTCGGATGAACTCGAGGTGGCCATGTGATGAAAATATGGACTAGGTGGATTTTGAACTATTTTATTTTATTATGGTTTTGATTTATTTAAGTTGTAATAAGGCCTCCTAGAATTATATTTTGGTTATTTTATCTGTTTTGGATAATTTGTTTAACAACTTAATGACTTGAAAAATGGTTACACATGTTTTATAAAAATTAATGCGTAAAATGTTTTATTGTGCCATCGGGTACACTTGAATCTGTAACAAATTGACTTAATATATTTTCAACCAACACTATCTAATGTTTTCTCCTCAACTATTTAAAAACAAGACAACATCTTTTATCAAATTTTAAATCAGCTTAAGGGATTTTCAAAAGAGTTTTTCTCTGTGGCATACCAAATTCGGTCGTAATGTATTGGGTCGGGTTTAGGGAGTTACAAATTGGTATCAGAGCCTAGTTCAAAGCTCGGCTGTGGGGGCCCAAGGCCTAAAAATGTTTTGGTAGGCCTTTTTGAAATATTTTGGTTTTGAATAAGCATGGCACCGAGTCTCCGGCACCAATCCGCCCAGGTAAGTACCTCTAACTTTTTGTGTGGATTATTATTGTAGAAGGGTAGGTAAGGAACGTAGTTAGTGTGATAGGTGTTGAACCTTAGGACTAGTTCACCCCAACAAAACTCAGAAGACTTTAATGGCCTAATTAAAACCAACCTGTGATCAAGTCGCCGAGTTAGGGTGTGGTAACCTTGGTGCGCATGTCTAGGATTGGATCCGGAAGAGCTTGGTACTTAAGCAGTCCTCGTGACTCACCTCCTCTTCGCGGGATTCCTACCTGGTTCGTAGCTTCGGTTCACCCTAACCAAGAGGACTCGGTCATAGGCTAAACGCGTTAAATAAAACCCGCAAGGGATTAGCCCTGCTTTATGAAGCTCTAAGTTTTAAAAATCATTACAATACTCCTTTCAATAGCAGCAAAAATTTACTTTTGGAAAATTTTCAAAATATTCTTCAACTTACCTAAAATTACTGAAATGCCCCTAGTGGCAAAATTACGAAAAAGCCCTTGATTTCTTAAAATTTCCGCATTATCTTGGTTTTGATAAAATTTTTATTTTACAAAAGTACTCGAAAATGTTGTATTTCAAAATAATACCTAGATTTTGGAAATTTACAAAATTACCCCGATTGACAAAATTACCAAAATACCCCCGGTTTCCAAAATTCTGTCATATCTTCAGATTGGAAATTTTTTTTTGAAAATACTTCTCAGTTTTAGAAATTACAAAATGTATTGATTTATTAAAGTTTTCAAATTTCTTCGGTTTATTTACAAAATTACCCTGTAGGAAAAATGACGAAAATACCCCTGGGTTAGAAACCGACAGAAATGTCTGAAGAGTGATAGGTATGAAAGGTATTAGGGAATGGATGTACTTTTCTGTTGTAAACTAGGATAGAAGACTTAAAACTTTGTTTGATCGAAAGAATCTCTATTAAACTCTTTACATAAAATTTCTTTGCGGATAATCAAGTGAAACATGTACTAATTCATAAAATTTCCTAATCAGATTAAAGCGCGATAGTTAGAATGAGCTTTAGAGGACGTGGCCGTCGTGGACGCGGAAGGGGTAGGATGACCGTGTCAGAACCTGTCGGGTCGGGTCAGGGATCTGAGAACGAGATATCGCCACCACCACCCCCAACCTTTGGTGTTGAGGAGCAGGATTAGACGGGTGATGACGCAGTGTCACAAGCGATGCTGTGGGTTCTAGAAAGGGTAGCTGGAATGGGTGGAGGTGGAGGAGCTCGGAAGTCGGTACCTGAGAGACTTCGAGCTAACGGAGCTGAATTTTTCCGAGGTGTGTCCGGTGTAGCGCCCAATACGGCTGAGTATTGGCTAGAATCGACCGAAAGAATCATGGATGAGATAGATTTGACAAATGAGGAGAAATTGAAAGGGGCAGTGTCGCTTCTCAAGGATGAGTCATATCGATGGTGGCTTACGGTTCGAGATGGTGCTACGGCAGATGATCTTACTTGGGAGTATTTCAAAATTTCTTATCAGAAGAAGTACGTGGGCACAAGCTACATTGATGCTCAGGGGAAAGCTTTTCTGGGGTTGGTACAAGGAAATAAGTCTGTGTCGGAATATGAGGCGGAATTCTTGAGGCTGAGCCGCTATGCTCAGGGAATTGTGTCAACGGAGCATGATCATTGTGTTCGTTTTGAAGATGGACTTAGGGATGAGTTAAGGTTGCTGATTGCTCCACAGCAGGAGCGTGAGTTTGCTGTCTTGGTGGAGAAGGCTAAAGTAGCCGAAGGGGTCAAGGAGTTCGTGAGGCAGAGTTATGGTAGGAGCAAGCAGAAGAGAGGTTATGGATCATCTGGATCAACCGGTAATGTTCAGAAAAGGGTTAGGCAGAGTGGGCCGAATCAATCTGGAAGGCCTGTTACTGCTAATCAGAGACCGGCCCAGTGTAATCGTTGTGGGAAGTTTCATTGGGGAGAATGTTGGACCGGAGGGAAAGGATGTTTCGAGTGTGGTTCGCTGGATCATCGTGTGAGAGACTGTCCACGTAAGCAAGCTAGGAATCAGTCTGAAGGTCAAGGTCGTGCTCAGTTCAAAAAGGAGGGACCAGCACCGCAGAGAGGTCGTGGTAATGATAGAGGTGATTATGGCTCTAGTGGAGGTCGCGGAGCAGCTGGCAGAGGAATTGGCAACACGGAGGCTAGACAGCCCGGTTTGGTGTATGCTGCGAGGCGTCGTGAGGAGGGAGACGCACCAGATGTCATAACCGGTACGTTTTTAATCTTTGATGTTCCATATACTACTTTGATAGATGTGGGTTCGACGCATTCTTACGTTGCTAGTAGCATAGTTGAGACCATGAGTTTAGTTTCTGAGACTGCTTCTAGGAGGATGACCGTACTTAGTCCTTTAGGTTACTCTGTAGAAGTAGATAAGCTGTATAGAGATGTACCCCTAGAACTTCAAGGGGTAGTGTTTGTAGCCGATCTGATGGAACTGCCATTTGAGGAGTTCGATCTGATTCTTGGGATGGATTGGTTGGTTAAGTACCAAGCAATTCTAGATTGCGCTGCTAAGCGCATGGTTTTGAAGACGGTTGAAGGTGAAGAAGTGGTCATGATAGGTAATAGGAGAGATTATCTATCCAACATGGTATCTGCGTTGAAAGCTGTGAAGATGGTCAGGAAGGGCTGTGAGGCGTTCGTAGTTCATGTGTGTGCTTTGGAAGCTAAGGAGTCTTCTGTGGGGAATGTTCAAACTGTAAAGGTGGGGTCAGAAACAGCAGTGACAGTTCAAGCTAACAAGCATGACAAAGAAAGTTGCTTGGGGATTAGAGGAATTTAATCCACTTGTTCTTAATAGTGTTCCAGTTCCAGCATCAGAAGGTGGGGTTAATGTGCATGTTTAAGTCTTAGATTAAATAAAGAAGTTAAGCTTGGTAAGATATTCATAGTAGTTTAATGCATCAACAATCACCTATCCTTTTTACCTTGTGAGCACATAGAATATTCACATTGGGGATCTTAGTTTCTCACTATCATATTTTATCTTATTATTTTCAAGTTATTGATTTGACAACTACTCTCACAATTTATCTCAGTTTATTTATTTATTGTATTGACATTAATAAACAAAAGACAACCATCCTCGTGGGAACAATATCCGACATACTCATATCAGTCTACTATACTTGTATCGACAGTGTACGCTTGTACATTATTGTTGTGACATTAAACAACGGATCAAGTGTTGGTGCCGTTGCCAAGGAAGGCGTTTGTTTGATGTTTATATTTGTTTGTTTTTATTTCATAATATTTAGTTGCTACTAACTGGTTTTCTTTTTTGCCGTCATTTGCACATTTTATTTTAGGTGTTGTATGACCCGAAGCAATTTAGAGTTTATTGCCAAATTTTGATCCAGAAATTGAAAGAACCGTTCGGAGAAGACTTCAAGAACAACAAAGTATGGCTTTGCC
This sequence comes from Gossypium australe, assembly GCA_005393395.2. NCBI lineage: Eukaryota > Viridiplantae > Streptophyta > Magnoliopsida > Malvales > Malvaceae > Gossypium > Gossypium australe. The sequence goes on from CM016626.1 coordinate 118,880,256, forward strand.
AAGAAACAATGAAGTCACACCCTTAATATAGATCCAAAATGCTAATGACCCACCATTGTAGCAAGATGCTCATATACAAAATAGGACTGTATGAGATTTTGTAGTACCTGTCTTGGATGACTTGTAACAGTCCGGTTTAGACCCTAGTTGAAACAGTGGTTTCGAGACCACAAATTCAAGTTAGAATAATATTTTAATATTATTTTCTGTGCCCTTGATATGTGATTAAGCATGTGTCAAAGTTTCGTAAGTTAATTTGTCCGTCTGAGTGTTTAATTTGACAAAAGGACTAAATCGCATAAAATGTAAAAGTGACATACTATATGATAATGTACTCATTTGGGTTGGCTTTTTAATGTGAAGGCCTTTTGAGGTAATTAAACCATGTTTTATGTTAGTGGGTGGAAAAGGTCAAATATGCCCTTAATATATATATGTTTCTTATATTAATTGAAAGGATATTTAAGTAAATAGTAAAATAACATGATTGTAATAAACAAAAGCTTAAAAATAAGCCAATGTGTTATGTCCAACCACCGAATATTAGAGAAAGAAGAAAGTTTTAAGCTCTTTTGATTTTCGGCATACATTTTGGCTTGATTAAGGTAATTTTTGACTTCAGTTTTTGATAATTTCTATGTTTTTTGCAATCGTTGCTTCGTATACTACAAAACCCATGTCTTAATTTTGAGAATTGATGATGATTTTGAAATGTGTCTTTGATGAACACATGAGCTTTGAAATATTTGATGATGAAATATGGAATATATGTGTTTGATTAGCATATTTCGTCTTTGGAGTTTTGTTGATTTTGAGTAATTTGGTTGTAATTGAGAAAATGATTATTTAAGGGACTAAATTGTGAAATAAATAAAATGTATGGATTGATATGAGCATAGTGTGTATTCGGCCAAGCATGGGTAAAAGCAAATTTGGTGTATTTTGTGAAATAGGGACTAAAATTTCCAAATATGATAATGTGAGGGTTAATTTGTAAATTACCCTAAATATGTGTTTTGGATAGAATTGAATGATTTGATGAATGAATCGGTTAAATCTGTATATGTATATATCAAGAACCGAAGGAAACGGATTTAGATCGTGGAAAGTCGAAAATTATTAAATAGCTGCACGTTTCTGTTAAACCAAACTCGAGGTAAGTTGATATACAAATAAATGTATTTTCATTGAACTATTTGTGTATATATGGAATTTGAATTGCTATGAATATCCATTGAGATGGAATGTATGTGAAATACGAGTTACGAATAAGTCGACAAGTTGATAATGTCTGAGAAGTCCCTTTTGAACCTAGGGATAGATAGGATAGCGTATATCATGACATAGGTGTCCGATATGTGATATAATGTAAGACCACGTCTGGAACGTTGGCATTGATTTGAGTTTTCATGTAAGACCACGTCCAGGACGTTGGCATCGATATGAGATTTATGTGTAATACCATGTCTGGGACATTGGCATCGTATTGATTCGTGTAAGACCCTATCTGGGCAGCGGCATCGATATTTGATTACATGTAAGACCACATCTAGGACATTGGCATTGAACGACTATTCTGAGCACTCTGAGTATCCTATTTAGTTCCGAATGGTTCAACCGGCAAGTCCGAGAAACGAACGACTATGTGATTTGTATATCTGTTTCAGGTACGTTTGATATGTACACTATGTATGTATGGAAGGTAAGTGTCTATATGAACTTACTAAGATGAATATATGTATTAAAATGATGAGATAAGATATGAATATATGCTTGAATGAGCCATGTATATATGTGTTATTTGAGTTGAAGAATGTGGTAATCTATGGCTAAGGAATTGAGCCAAATAATATGTGATGAATTTATATTGAGAAACAGTAATGTCAGTGTATCAATATGGTTATGTGCATTTTGTGCTAAGTTTATTTGTATATGGCTTACTAAGCTTTTTAAATCTTACTTTGTGTGTGTTTCCTCTGTATTATAGATAGTTAAAGCTACGTAAGGCTCGGGGACTGTCGAGGATCGTCATCACACTGCACAAACTCATTTTGGTACTTTTGTAATGTGTATATAGCTAAATATGGCATGTATAGGCTAGTCATTTTGAATTATGTTTGAAATGTGTATAAATAGCCATGAGATGTGGCTAGATAAATGTTGGTAATATGCATGAGTAAATATGATATTTAATGCATGATTTGGTATGGTTTGATAGCAAATTAAATGGTCAAGGCTATGGTAAGCATATGAATGCATTATGAGTTTGTATGTTTGATCAATGAAAAGGTTATATGAAAGGTAAAATGTGGATGTATCATGCTTGGATATATATGTCTTTTGGTTGTACAATTGGCATGATTAGAAATGAGATTGGATGTGAAGATTTGTTGATTAATTGACATGTCTTTGGATGTCAATTATGCATGAAATGAATTGGTATATTGCTTGTAGACATGACCCTATTTTGCATACACGGCTGTAGCACAAGGGCGTGCCTAGTGGCCGTGTGAACAAGTCAGTAGCTAGCCTAATTTTACACGGCCATGGCACACGGGTGTGTCTGCTGGCCGTGTGGATAAGTCAGTATACATGCTCTGTTTTGGCATGGCCAAGACACATGGGAGTGTATGGTAGCAGTGGGAGGCACACAGCCTGCCCTCACGGGCGTGTGACCTCTGTAACTTGGAAAAGTTTTTAAATTTTTTAGAAATTCTATATGTGTTCGGTTTAGTCCCGACCCTATTCTAAAGCATGATTAAGGTCTGATTGACCTATAAAAGGGGCACTTTGATTGTGATTGATGAATTGTATTATGAAATGTCTGTAAAAGTTTTTGATCTGTCGGGTAACACCTTTAACCCTAATTCGGTGACAGATACGGGTTAGGGGTGTTACATGACTTACAACCAGGAGTTGTTAGGCTAGTAGTCCAAGCTGGAAATTTTGAACTTAAGCCAGTAATGGTTCAAATGCTGAATTCTAATGAGGAAAATGATGGGCTGCCATATGAAGATGCACGAGAACATCTTAAATCATTTTTTATTGAGTTCTGCTTCATTTAGTCAACAAGGTGTTCCTGATGACGCTTTGAAGATGCAATTATTTCCTTATTCCTTGTAGGGAAGAGCTCGTACTTGGTTCCTTGGGCTACTTGTTGGATCAATTACTTCATGGAATGCACTAGAAACACAGTTTGTTTTGCGATTTAACCCACAGACAATGAATGCTCATGTCCGAAATGATATTACAGTGTATCATCAGCTGGACGATAAGAATCTTCACACCACATGGGAACGTTATAAATCTTTGCTTCAACGTTGTCCCATGTAAGGCATTCAATAGGAGACACAAAATTAAGATTTTTATAGTAGGCTAAATTCACACACAAGGAATCTTGTCGACGCATCAGCCAATGGACCTTTGTTGGATTGTACTTATAATAATGCTATTGGAATTCTTGAGTGAATTGCTCAGATTGATTACCAATACCCTATCTCTAGAGTTACACAAGCAAAAGCTACTCTGAGAGTTATTGAATTGGACGCAATATCTGCACTTAGTGCTCAAGTTTCTTCTCTTGTAGATATGATAAAAAATATGCAATGGACTAGTGACGTTGCACCTATACAAGTCGCTCAACAAGTTGATGTTCCTACCTTTTGTTATGAGATTTTCAGTGACAACCATAGCTATGAAGATTGTCCACAACATGGAGAGAATGCCTTCTATGTTGATAACATCCGCAACAATTCTTATGGAAACTCTTATAATAATTCTGCACATAATCAAAAGTCTTGGGGAACTCAGAATGCTAGACAAAATGCTGCGACATTCCGATATGGGAATATATCTATTCAAGGAAATTATAATTTAAGACAAGGGAGTTACAATCAACAATAGTAGAACTACAATCAGCACACTCAGATACAGTCACAACAAAGCCAGTTGCACCCACCCCAAAACCAGACACAATCACAACACTCTTCAATGCCAAACCAGCATACTCCAGAACATTGACGACAACAGTACACGCAAGCTTTTCCTTCTGACCTGTTAGTTGCTCTTAAGGCTTTAATGCGGAAGCATATGACTCGTACAGAAACTATTGTGCAAAGGAATTAATCTTCCATTTGGGTGTTGGAGGCACAATTAGGACAACTTGCTTCGAATCAAAATACTCGACCACCATGCACACTACTTAGTGACACGGAAAATCCCAGTTCAAGGGGGAAAGAACATTGCAAGGCTATAACGTTTAGGAGTGGTAAACAAACTAGAGAGCCGATTACAGACTCTACTGTCGCACCTCAAACTCCTAGTGAAATGATCCCTAGTGAGAAGATTGTAGCTAAAGAGCTTTTCGATGCATCAAACAAAGAAGTTCCACAAATTGTCTCTCATATGCCTAATGTTCAACCCTCGAGACTATCGATGCAACCAAAGGTGTCAACGCAATCAGATGTATCTCCACCTTTACTTTTTCCACAAGGATTCAAAGAGAATGAGCAAGATAAGCAGTACCAACAGTTCCTGAACACATTGAAGTAACTTTAGGTCAATATTCCTTTAGTAGACACTCTTGTCCAAATTCTAGATTATGGGAAATTTATGAAGGAGCTCTTGTCCAAGAAGAAGAAGCTCAGTGTTATGGAAACTGTTGCACTCACAGAGGGCTGCAGTGCTCTTTTGACAAATAAGTTGCCCCTCAAAATGAAAGATCCTAGAAGCTTTACTATCCCATGTTCACTTGGCAACCATTATTTGGGCAAGGCTTTATGCGACTTGGCTTTATGCGACTTGGGAGCTAGCATCAACCTAACGCTGCTATCTACTTTTAGGAAGTTGGGAATTGGTCACATGAAACCTACTGCAGTGACATTGCAACTAGCTAATCAATCTTTGGCTCAACCTGAAGGGTAAATCAAAGATATCTTAGTTCGTATGGACAAATTCGTTTTTCTGACTGATTTTATCATACTTGACTGCAAGGTAGACAAGGAGGTTCCCATAATCTTGGGACGACCATTTTTAGCCATCAGACAAACTCTTATTAATGTTTACAAAGGTGAGCTAACCATGCGGCTTAATGATGAGCACTCTACCTTCAGTGTTCTCGAATGAATTCAATGCAAGGATAAAGAAGAATGACATACTGTCTATGTGCTAGATGATTTAATTGGCGAAGAATTCAATGACCAAAGCACAGTACTTTCTGAGGTGTTTGCAGTGATATTTGATGATGAATTCTTAGATAATTGTGACAACAAGGTTAACGCTAATAATATTGAACTCAGGCATGGATGGTAGACTGAATCCTTAGACTTAGCTAACAGGATAGCTCTTATGTTCAAACCATCTATCGACAAAGCTCTTACTCTGGAATTGAAACCACTACCTACTCATCTTAAATATGTAACATTCCAAAATTGGGCCTAGTAGGATTGGGCCCAATGGGCCTTGGGCGTAGGAATGTTTAAAATTTTGAGAACAAGAGAATGGCATTATTGCAAATTGGACTTATTAGTTAAGTGAATTTGGAAGGTTACAAGGTTTCTATGAAGTCTCGGGTTTAATTCGGCCTTAGGAAAAATTTGGTATTTTATCACTTTAAGGAGAGATGGTAAGTAGCTTCAAGACTTATAGAAATAAATGAGTAATGTGCTTGCATAAATGAGCTATTGGTAAAGATATTATGGCATCAAATGATGGACTTGAAGGGAAGAGGTTCGAATCACTTTGTGTGCAAATTTGGACTTATATTTTTGTACTCTTTCCTTAAGTGTCGGTCAAGAAGTATTTATGGCAAGTTTGACTTCTTTATTTTTGGAATGGTGGCTAAAGAATTAAGGCAAGGTTAAGGTTGGGGAAAGGAATCAAAAGAAATAGGTAAGCACAGGGGACAAGAGGCTTATTTCGTGGATAGTGTTTTAGAAAGTATGGGTGGCAAATTGTTGACCATTTTAGCTATGTATGTGGACGATTTTTGGGGCTTAAGGGGCATAGCCAAATTTTTGTTAGTGTTGGTAAGGCTTTAGTGTTAGTTTTGGACAATTCCATTAGCATCAAGTGTGTGTTTTTTTTTCTCTTGTCAAATTCTTTTCTCCTAGCCGAATTTGGTCTTGGCAATTGGTGAAAGTTTTAGTTTTGTTTTTGGCCAAAATTCATTTATGCAACATTGATGTCAATTTTCTTTCTCTCAAAATCTTCCTTCTTACCGATTCTTCAAACCATTGGTGAATTTATTCTCATCTTTTCTTCTTTTGTTGCCGAATGTACCTAAGCCATTGAGACCATATTGCTCTCTTTTCTTTTTACAAAATTTTCCAAACACCTTTCTTCTTCCTCTCAAATCAATATTTTTCATAACCGAATATTAATGTTTGTTTTTACCCCATAGCCGAATATCATTGTTCATTTTCCTCCATAGTCGAAACATTCATCTCTTCTTTATCATTTTTCTCAATTGGGTTGACACTCTTTTCTTCGATTAAATCGGTAAGTGAATTCTTTTCTATGTTCATATTCTTTCTTTCTAGCCGAATAGGTATTTATCACTATTCAGTTGTAAATATCGATCTTAACCTAAATGTTGTTATCTTCCACTCTTTCATGTCTTAATCACCCTTCTTTTCATAGTGTTCTAAGTGGGAGGCCGTGTATCATTCTAGCCTTAAGTCAAACGGAGAAATCGGATCCAATATTAATAAGGTAAGGAGTTCTTATGGATTATTGATATTATTCAATATTCGATTGGTTGTTAACGGAGTAATAATTTGAAATAATCAACTATATGTTTTAGGGATAAATCACTCGATATATTCTACCTTCAGACATAGTGGTCAACGACGAGTGGTTCGTTAGGAAATCGAAATCAGGTGTGTAATCCCATACCTTATGTATACATGTCTGAAATGGTGTGTAATCTCACACTTCTCTAAAATATTTTGTATGAAATATTCTGTGAATCGGTCAAAATACCGAAGAAAACCAAAAACCGGCATCCGTGATCACTCGGGCGTGCGTATGATCGTAGTGGTAATCGTATTTTGTAATAAAACAGTTTCGATTAGAAGCAGTGGCGTGTATTTGGAATATCACTAAAAATAGGAGAAAAGGAATTAGAAAGAGAATACGATATCGAATTAATGCTTACTGTGTCTATTTTAATATGGAAGAAATGGAGAAGGAAAAGAAATATTATATTCTGAGATATGTTAATTTTAGTGAGACTGGTTCTGAATGACTTTGTGGTCCCCTGATCTGTCTTGGAAAAATCGTATAATATTGTATAATGTGAATTAAGAGTTATAAGTTATATTTATAGATTTCTTAGTGAACCTATTTTTGATAGAAATAAGTGGGAGTAGAATATGAAAACTGTACAGTGATATATTTGAATTTTGGGTAAGAGAGGTCAGAATCATTGGACAGTGAAACAAGGGAAAATTTAAGAAATGAACTGTACTAAATGGTTAAGCCAAAAATTTTGGAAAAAATTGTAATAAGTAGATATATGAGTCTAGTTTCAAGGAAAATTTACGGATTTAGCTTTCGAGATTTCTAACTCGAGTTATAGTTAGTTTAGTCAGTATGACGCAGATGGACAGTTTCAATGGTTTATGCCCAAATTAGTAGTTAAGTCCAAGGTTGCGAAATTATCATAATACCCTTAGAGGGTAAAGTTACCAAATTACGAAAATACCCCTAAAGGGTCGATATACGAAATTGCTTATGGGCCGATTTGATATATTGCCTTAATAGGCCGATTTACCGAAATGTCCTTATGGATTGAATTACTGAAATGCCCCTATGGACCGATTTACTGAAATGCCCCTATGGGTCGATTTGATAGATCATTATAATGGGTCGATTTGATATGAATGAAAAGAAGTATAGACCGGTGGCATTGCCACAAATACCGATAAAGGCTATGTGCCAATATAAACGTGATTTTGGCTTTGTGCCATCGTGATTAAGGCTATGTGCCAATATAAATGTGATTTTGGCTTTGTGCCATCGTGATTAAGGCTGTGTGCCGGTTATATTACCGTATATGAATCTGGTGGCTCAGCCACAAATTTTATAAATGGCAGCTTGACTGCAAATTGGAGAGACTGGCAGGGTGGGTTGACTAGATCCCCACAGGAGATACTGGCTAGTACGGGTGGAGAGATTGGATGGATGGGATGGGTTGCATACGTTCTTACATTTGTCTCTTTTATTTATTATTTTGTTAATGGGCTTAGGCCTAAGATATTGCTATGTGGGTTCAGGCCCAATGGATAACGGTAAGGGGGTTATACACTGAGTTCTTATAACTCACCCCCTTTTTCTTAATCCTTGTAGGTAATGCTCCATAGTGAGGACTTGGGCCCATGGATGACTCGGTGGAGGCTATACTTCCGAAATGGTGTTATCGAATTTTAAATTCTCTATTTCTGTTTATTTTATTGTTTTGCTATTTTGGTTTAAGTTATAATAGGGCCTCTGGAGTATTTTTATTATTTGCTTTATGGTTGTTATACTTATTATTTTGCTTAAATTATTTAAAACGAGAATTTTTCTAAAAACGTAAATAAAGGTTTTCCAAAATCGATTAACAAATGGATTTCAAAATAAGCTTTTACAAATATGATTTAACTCAAGCTTTCTTTCAAATTATTAACGACATTTTCAAAAGTCACGGATTTAAAGTTCAATTCCTTGATTTGTGATTCATCAAGCAATCTCTCAAAAATACTTGTATTTTATCAACTTTTCTGCAATGTTTCAAGTTGCTTTTGCAACTCTATTTCAAACGTCACATTTTTGTAAATCGTTTAATTCAAATATGCTTTCGCAACCAAAAAGATTTATTAACGATAATTATGTTTTCACGTAGACACAATTGCTTAAGTGTTTTGGGTTTTAACAAAGAGGTTGTAATTCTCAAAAAAGTTTTTAACAATTGCAAAGATGGTTTTGAAAAACACTTCCATGTGGCACACCAGATTCGAGCCTAACTTCTAGGCCGAGTTTGGGGTTTTACAAAATACGTCTTTCTTGGTGATAATAATACTACCCCAGTTATTGTCTCTTCAACACTGGATGTAACTCAAGGATTGAAATTGTCCCATATTCTTAAGCAACATAAACGAGCTATTACTTGGAGTATTACCGATATCCGAGGCATTAGTCCATCTTTTTGCATGCACAAGATCAAGTTGCAAGATTAAGGCAAGCATTCGATTGAGCAACAAAGAAGATTAAACGAAAGATGAAGTTGTTAAAAAAATTATAAAATGGCTTGATGCTGGAATTATCTACCCTATTTTTGATAGCAATTGGGTAAGTCCAATGCAACGCGTTCCTAAAAAGAGTGCCATCATAGTGGTTAGCAACGACAAAGAGGAATTAATTCCTACATTTATTCCTACGGGATGGCGAGTCTATATGGATTATCGCAAACTTAATGCTGCCACAAGGAAGGACCACTTCCCACTTCCTTTAATTGACCAAATGTTAGACAAGCTTGCTGGAAGAGCCTATTACTGCTTCTTAGACGACTATTCTAGGTACAATTAGATTGCTAGTGCACCGGAGGATCAAGAGAAAATAATTTTCACTTGTCCCTTTGGTACTTTCGCTTTTTGTCGTATTCCTTTCAGTCTTTGCAATACATCAGCCACATTTCAAAAGTGCATGATGGCGATATTCTCAGATATGATTGAAGATTCTTTAGAGGTTTTTATGGATGATTTCTCAGTCTATGGGAATGATTTTGATCATTGCGCTGACAATTTGGATAAAGTATTACAGCAATGTGAAGACACACATCTTGTTTTAAATTGGGAAAATTGTCATTTCATGGCAACTAAAGTAATTGTGTTAGGCCATCACATCTCTAGTCAAGGCATTGAAGTATACAAAGCTAAACTGGAAATCATTAAGAAATTACCTTCGCCGAAAAATGTGAAAGGTATTGGTAGTTTTCTTGGGCATGCAGTGTTTTACCAAAGATTTATTAGAGATTTCTCAAAAATTGCAATGCCCTTATGCTTATTGCTGGAAAAGAATCGAAAATTCCTGTTTGAGATGCATGACTAGAGGCATTCATTCAATTAAAGACGCAGCTAGTAAATGCACCCATTGTCATTGCACCAAATTGGTCTCAACCTTTTGAAGTTATGTGTGATGCAAGTGACTTTGCTGTCGGTGCTATTCTAGGACAACGCAAAGGAAAAATATTTTACGCCATCTATTATGCTAACAAAACTCTTACAGAGTCTCAAATCAACTATACCACTACATAGAAGAATTATTGGTTGTAGTCTTTGCTTTCGACAAGTTTCGTTCTTATCTTGTCAGTGCAAAGGTTACTGTATTTACTGATCACTCAGCATTGAGATATCTTTTTGCGAAGAAGGATGCAAAACCAAGATTGATACGATGTATCTTACTATTGCAAGAATTCGACATCGGGATAAAATACCATAAAGGTTCAGATAATCAAGTTCCAGACCATCTGTCTCGATTGAAAATTGGCAACGAAGATGGAAACATACCTCAAATTGTCGACGCATTCCTAGATAAAAAGTTATTTGTTGTAGATGCAACCCCTTGGTATGCAGATCTTGTTAATTATCGAGTGTGTGGAAAACTCTCGTTAGGTGTTGCAAGTCATAAAAAAGAAAGATTTATTCGTGAAGTAGTGAAGTATCATTGGAATAAACCGTATTTATTCAAGGTACGCAATAACAAAATTATTCGACATTGTGTTCCGGAAGAGAAGATGCTTTCAATCTTGAAGCACTATCATGATGCTCCTTATGGAGGTCATTTCGGTGGCATACGCACTGTCACTAAGGTTTTCCAATTAGGATTCTACTGGCTTTCATTATTCAAAGACGCCCACAATTTTGTGAATCAATGCGATAGATGTCAATGCACTGGTTCTATATCCTAACACAATGAAATGTTGTAGCAGCCAATTATGGAGGTTGAATTGTTCAATATTTGGGGTATGGATTTTATGGGACCATTTCCAAGTTCGTTTGGAGATCTTTATATATTAGTAGCTATTGACTACGTCTCGAAGTGGGTTAAAGCTGTTGCAGTCCCAAAAGATTATGCAAATACAGCGCTTAAATTTTTTCACAAGCATATACTCACTCGCTTTGGCACACCAAAAGCATTGATTAGTGATAAGGGTACACACTTTCATTGCAACCAAGATGCAACCGCACTGAAAAGATATGGAGTTAATCATAGAATGGCTACTACTTATCATCTGCAAACTAATGGAAAGCTGAAGTATCAAATTGACAAATTAAAAACATTCTTGAGAAGGTTGTGAACCCTTCAAGGAAAGATTAGTCTTCCAAACTGGATAATGTTTTATGTGCATTGCGGACAGCATACAAATCTCCATTAAGGCTGTCACCATATAAATTGGTTTTTGGGAAAGCATGTCACTTGCGAATTGAACTGGAACACAAAGCAATGTGGGCAATTAATGTAACACCCCTTACCTGTGTCCGATGCCGGGACAAGATACGAGGCATTACCGAACTTAAACATAAACATTTATACAAAACTAGGCTATAAAGTTTCATTCTATTTAAAAATCACTCATTCACATGCATATTGTCCTTTATATGGGCCCACGAGGCCCAAAACATACATTGGGAACTATTGGAGACTAAACCAAGAACTTAGGAAACTTAGAAAATTTTTCATCAAAACAGGGGTCACATACCCGTCTGGCTTGGGACACCCCCGTATGGGTAGGCCATGTGTTCACATACGCCCGTGTCCTCAGCCCGTGTAACTCTCTATTTATGACGTCATCAACAAAATAGGGTCACACGGCCAAGTCATACACCCGTGTGCTTAGGCCTTGTGGCAAATTAAATTCTGAAAAATAGATGCAGACTTCACACGCCCTGGGCACACGCCCTGGGCACACGCCCATGTCTCGGGGCTGTGTCCTCCACACAGCTAAGACATACAGCCGTGTCTCTACCCGTGTGGCCAAGAAAATGGCTATTTACCAAGCCATTTGTCACCCTCATTTGCACACACTTAAACACAACTTCAATGGCATCTTTGATGGCATAATTGAGAACTTAAACATCATCAAACAAGTCATGATCATGGCGAATTCATATCAATTTATTCATGCATAAGGCACCATACTTTGTCTAGCTCAAACTTATCAAACTTTCATGCCATGATTATCATTAACACATCCTCACATCTCATACTTATACTAAGGTCTATCCACATGCCAATTTAATCACATTTCAATCATCAGGTAATCTAGAGCACATCCACAATCCATCCATACCAAACACACATAACCACATCATATGAAACCTTTAGTATAAGCATACACATATAAATAGGCATTACAACTCAATACCAATATGAGCCACATCTCATGGCCATATACAAAATGAATCATATTTCCATTATGAACCAACACATTTGGCCAAATCAAATGACACATACACAATTGACTAAGTCTGTATACATGCCATAGACTCAAAGGGGTTTGTATTCACTTATACCCAACATGATAGCTTGATAGTGTGATAGCATCTCCTACGATCTCCAACTCGAGCTAGCATACAACCCTATACGATATGGGAAAGGAAGGGGAGTAAGCTACAAAGCTTAGTAAGCCCATATGCAAATGATAAGGAACAATAGTCATACATTTTTCATACAACTAACATAACATAACACAACATAAACATCATTAAATCTTCATAGGCATAACTTACTCAATCACAATGCTTACCCCCTTCAATTTGTAAGCATAATTTAATACATCTTAACAATTGTCAAACATTCGTAATCTCTCCAACATAACATACCATAAAAATCATTAACAAATCATTTCAAGCCTAATAGTAACATGCACATTAATTATGCGTATTCATGTTTTCAAGCCTAGAGCTTAATAGCTTTCATTGATTTAAACTCTTAATTCTCATACTTTCATAACAACTTTAATAGGCAATTATGCAAATCTTTCATTTTCACACATATCCAATGAAATCACAAATCAAGTGAAATAAACATCTTATCTCTCAATTTGATATGGCTCAAAAGCCTAACACATGATTCTCAACTGAATTTACCGTGAATTTACACATCATCAACATAAACACTTGTTCACAAGTTTAACTTAAGGTTACTTTCATAGTGATCACGAACTCATAATATCGTGAAGCCAATGCTTATAAACTTTACGTACATACCTGTACGAACTCGTAACACAGTCATATCTTTTCACATCTTTGACATAATCTTTGAATTACCCGTTGAACCACTTGGAAGACTAAAGGATACTTGAGAAATCTCATACACATAGTAAGATGCCAATGCCATGTCCCATATATGGTCTTACATGGGATCATATATCGATTTTGATAGCCCAGCTATGGTCTTACACAATGTCTCATATCGATGCCATATCCCTGATATGGTCTTATACGAATTCTCATATCGACACCTTGTCTCAGACATGGTCTTATATGGAATCACATACCGATGCCATATCCCAGATATGGTCTTATACAGGATCTCAATAACCCTAATGTCATGACATTTGTAACCTATCTATTCCTAAGGTTCAACTGGGATTTCGAGGTATCAAATCTTCGTCGAATCATCATCAAGTCATCATTAATCAAATCCAAAAAGACAATTATACAATTCATGCAATATTAAAGCATTAAATACATAACAATGAAATGTTGCCTTATTTACACACGAACTTACCTCTGTAGCACAATCGGTGAAAAGGACTTATCCGTCATATTCTTTGTTTTTCCCCCATTCTAAGTCTGAATCTCGTTTTTCTTGATCCATAACAACACATTTAATTTATTTATTCATCATGCTACTCAAATTAGCCCAATTTCACATTTTGGTAAAATTACATTTTTACCCTTAATATTTTTCATATTTACATTTTAGTCCCTAGGTCGTAAAATGATTTTCATTCAATTTCTTCATACTTTAAGCCTAGCCAAACCATTTTCATAATTATAGCAGCCCACATTTTTCATTAAAACACACTTTTACTACACATTTTATAAAGTTTTACAAATTAGTCCTTTTAAGTATTTTCACCGAAAATCACTTAGCAAAAGTCATTTAACAAACAACTAACATGCATTTCTACCATCAAACATCAAAATACAAAAATATTCTTCATGGGTCAAAACCCTAGACTTTAACCATATTTCAAATTAATGGTAGAAATAGGTAGATCTTGTTACGAGGATTTCAAAAATGTAAAAATCATTAAAAACAGGGCTAGAACAGCCTTACAATCGAGCTGGGAAGCTTGAAAAACCCTAGCCATGGCTTCCTATTGCAAATTTCAGCCAAGCAGGAAGATGGACAAATTTTTGGGCTTTTATTTTTGTTTTTAATTAATTTTAATAACTAAATGACCAAAATACCCTTAATAAAAAACTTTAAAAACATATGAAACCATGTCCATTTTTTGTCCAAAAATTTATCCAATGGTGTAATTACCATTTAAGGACCTCAAATTTAAAACTACATAGCAATTGGACACCTCCAGCATGTAGAACTCAACTTTTACACTTTTTACAATTTAGTCCTTTTGACTAAATTGAGTGCCCAAACGTCAAAAGTTTCGAACGAGATTTTCAAGAAATCATTCCATTAAATTGTAGACCATAAAAATATAATAAAAACACATTTTTCTATGTCAAATTTGTGGTCCCGAAACCACTGTTTCGATTAGACCCAAAATTAGGTTGTTACAATTAAACAAGTGAACATGGACTATGAAGCTACTGGAAAGAAAAGGCTGTTGGATATCACCGAACTAGAGGAGATTAAGCGAAATGCTTATGAAAACGCTACAATTTACAAGGAAAAGACCAAACGATGGCATGAAAGAATTATTTTGCAGTGAAAATTTATCGTGGGTCAACAAGTTTTATTATTCAATTCTAGACTGAAACTACACCCGAGTAAATTGCGCTCACGTTGGTCTAGACCTTTTGAAGTTTTCAAAGTATTTCCTCATGGTGCAGTCATCATCAGATATTTAAATGATGGACACCAATTCAAAGTGAATGGCTAGCGATTGAAACATTATCTTGGGAATATTGATATCAAGCAGACAGAGACCATTAAATTGGTCGAGAAATTTTAATTCTTATGAAATTTCTTATGTAATTTTATTTTTATTTTATTTTTATTTCTGTTCAAGTTTGTTTAAATTTTTTATTTCTATTTTTGCAGAATAATTAGGTACCATTGTAGACGCACTTGGGCTTTATAGTCAACATAGTTCGTACTATTGTACTATTACTTCTAACTCAACAAGAATGAGGGCATATCAGAAATTTCAGATCCCACCATTTGATCAAGAGTCACCTAGCCGTCTGATCTGTCTGAACAGGCGCAATTCCCATTCGACGTAATTATTCCCACCAGATTTATTTCCCCTTGGAAATCATACCTTCCCATATTCTTCTTCCACTCACTATAAACCCCTCTTCATTGTGCCAACTGTGAAACACCCAAGAAACAATTTTACACTTTTTTCCCCCAAGTTCGTACCTTTACACCTTTAAACCATCATCACTTCACAAAACAAAATATGGCAAGAATAAGAGGATCAGTCAAGAAAGCCACCAAGCATGTTGAAGAACACTCATCCTCTGCAACTACAGCTTGTGAGTCAGAATCCTCTATGCCAACGAAGAAAAAAGAATCGGTGATCTTTTTAATGAAAACAGCCAATGACCAAATTCAAAACATCTTAAAGTGAAACTTCCACCCAGAACATGGCATTTTTCTTTTGCAACAGCGAGACTTGGGCAAACAAGTCTCCAAAACCATCTCTAAGTTGAAGTGGGAGACTTTCTGCACGTATCCTAGAAGCTATTCTCCTTCATTGGTACGTGAGTTTTACGCTAACCTTTATGACCATTAGTTGGAGTTTATCTTTGTTTAAGAAGGTTTAATCCCATGGGATGCTACAAAAATTAATGAGCTGTACAACACTAAGCTGGATATCGATGAACACTACAAGTTTATTAAGGATATCACAGATGAAAAAAGGTACCTGTTGGTGAAGGATTTATGTGTCGAATGAGCATTGTGGACGAGTTCACATCAAAAGAATTATATATGCACCTCCACTTTCTGACACTACAAAGCAAAATCTGGTTTCATTTTGTCAACTGCAGGCTACTGCCCTCTACTCACAACACCACAGTCAACCTTGATAGAATGTGCATGATACATTCAATTGTTAAGGGTAGAAAGATTGATGTCGACGTAATACTCCACCACGAAATTACTAATTGTGCCTTAAAGTAAACTGGAATTTTGGTTTTCCTATCGTCGGTGATGTTATTGTGCCAACAGAAGGGGATCGTACCTCGTGATAATGAAGAGGTCTTGGAAAATAAGGGCCCGATTAATGAAATGCCTATTGAAAGAATAACTCATGGCAAAGATACGCCAACAATGAAGGAGGCAGAGACCAGCAAGACAAGGAAGGGAAAAACCAAAGCAGAAAGCAAAGGAACAAACTTGACTGCAGAAAACATCATTGCTGCGCAAAATGAAGGATATCGAGAAGTTGGCCAATTCCATCAACAATAGGTAGATCAGGCTTGTTGCTACAATAGAGGACTCAAGGGATGTTGAGGAGTGCATGCGAAGGATTGATAACCTAGTTGAAGGTGACGTCATTGCTGGTAAAAAGGCGTATGTTGTTGAGGAGGAAGTTGTTGTGGAAGAGGAGAACGTCTATGTTGAAGTTGTGAATGAGAAGGTCGAGGAAGAAAATATTGATATAGAAGTTACTGGGAAAGAATTTATTAAGGATATTTTCAATGCATCCGAGTTTGTGGATGCAACTAATGATAATCTGGAGCAAGATGGAGCTAGACTGGCGGAAGCTGCAGAGGTAACAAGTGAGGAGCACCACAATTAATTGGCTACAGTGGTATATACCGGGCCACTCAAAGTGACCCCTCCTACACAAGAAGTTGATATGTCAGGGTAGCTGTAACACCCCTATCCCGTGTCCATCGTCGGATTAGGACTAAGGGCATTACCTGTCGGAAACTTTATCAGACAATTCGTAAAGTATAGAGTCCCCTCTGTAGGTCAACAAGACCTAAAACATGCTCAGAAACAGGGTCGGAACTAATCCGAGACACATATAGAAATTTTCAAAATTTTAAAACTATTCTAAGTTTCATGGCTTACAAGCTCGTGTGGGCAGGCCATGTTCCTTCCACGGTAGCTAGACACATCCATGTGATTCCCCCGTGGTCGAATCTGACTTAACTCCACGGCCACCAAGCACGACCGTGTACCTTGGTCGTGGTCGAATCGGACTTGGCTCCACGGCCACCAAGCACATCAATGTGCTAAGGCCGTGTATTCTTAGCTAGCTACTGACTCAGCCCCACGGTCACTAGGCACACTCGTGTGCCACAACCGTGTGGCAAAAATAGGCCATTTATAAGGCCAATATGCCACCCATATTAAGGTCTTACCTACAAGCAAAATTACCAATTCAATTTATGCACATTTAGTCATCAAAAATAAATCAAGATACTCATTCAAACTCTATATTCAAGTTCAACTCCATTCATAACAAATTATAAGACTAAAACTCATGAATTCACAAACATAATACATCCAAATACTTACCCAAAAACTTGACCATTTCCAAAGTCATCTAACCATACCCAGACATACATCACATATCATATTCATTAAGGCAAAATATCAACTTATAATTAGCCACATCTCATGGCTAAGTTCATACAGCAAACTTATACCAAAATTCTAGCCTATACATGTCATATCTAACTATATACATTTCCAAAATATACCAAAACAAGTTGAGTAGTGTGATGACAATCCTAGATGGTCCCCGAGCCTTCAGTAGCTTTGACTATCTATAAACCAAAGAAAAAACACACACATAAAGTAAGCTTTCCAAAAGCATAGTAAGTCATATACAAATAAATTTAACATGAAAGGCATATAGGAACATTGGCACAATTAACTTTCATAACAAATTTATCACATGAATGCTTTGGTCCATGTACTTGGCCACATTTTACCACATTCATCAATTCAAAAATCTTATATACATATAGTTCTTTCATGCATACTTTCACATATCATATTATTGTTCCAATATACATATTCATTATAGTAAGATCATATAGATACTTACCTTGTATACACACTTAGTGTATAAGTCAACGTACCTGAAACGGATTTACAATTCACATAGCCATTCGTATCACAGACTTGCCCGTTGAACCGTTAGGAACCTAATAGGATACTCAAAAAGCTCGGAACAGTAGTACAATGCCAACGTCCCAAACAAGTTCTTACATGTACCCAGATATCAATGCCACTATCCCATATAGGGTCTTACACGAATCAATACGAACCCTATGTCCCAGACATGGTCTTACACGTAAATCTCGTATCGATGCCAACGTCCCAGACGTGGTCTTACATGAAATCTCAAATCAACGCTAACGTCTCAGACGTGGTCTTACATGATATCACAGAACTGACACCTATGTCATGACATAGCTAATCCTATCTATTCCTAGGTTCGTACGGGACATCTCGGACATTGTCACTATATAGATCTTATCCCGAAATTCATATACATAGCCTCTCGTAAACATTCACTGTTATCGATAGTCTTATGAATATGCACAATTCAATACAAATACATTTATTTGCATAATGACTTACCTCAGATTCAATTTAACAGAAATGGAAACGGCTACTCGGTTACTTTCGCTTTCCCGGGGTCTAAGTATGTTTTCCTCGGTTCTTGATCTATACATATTAAGAATCAACCCTTTTATTCACTAACTCATTCAATTCAATCCAAGGACACACATTTAGGGTTATTTGCAAATTAGCCCTCACATTTGCACAATTTATCAATTTAGTCCATTTTTCTCAAAACATCAAATACACAAAATCATCACATATCTATGCTTAGCCGAATGCTTATGAACATCATACAAGCCCATAATTTCCATCAAATTTGCAATTTAGTCCCTCAAATTGCTATTTTCACAATTTAGCCCTATTTAGCTAAATTCATCAAAATTTCAAGAACAAAGCATGTCTATTAAACACATATATTTCATTTAACAATTAAACTCACCATAAAGCTTACCATATCATCAATGGCACAACTCAAAAATATCATCAATACACAAAATTGAGACATGGGCTTGATAGTCGACTAAGCAACAATCTCAAAAAAATAAAACTTATCAAAAACTAAAGCCAAAACATACCTAAATTTGAGTTTGGAATAGTCAACCCTTGAAGCTTTTGTTCTTTCTTTTTCTTTTGTGTTTTCTGTGGAAGAAATGAATGAATAAATGTCCATTTTCATGCTTTATTTTCATAATTTCATTAATAAACAATTTCCAATTTTAACCTTAAAATATAAAATTACAAAACATAATTTCTAAGGTTATTACAGACTATAACCGTCCACTATCAAAGATAATAGGCAAATTGCCTCATAAGGCCCTTACAAATAGAAGCCACATCAATTTAACCACTTAATCAAATGAAAAGCCACTTTTAAACATTATGCAATTTAGTCCTTCTGTCAAAATTAAACACGCAGACGAACAGATTAATTCACAGAAAATTAGCACATGCTTTAACACATATCATAAGCACAAAAAATAATATTAAAATATTATTCAGACTAGGATTTGTGGCCCCGAAACCACTGTTCTGACTAAGGTATAAACCAGACTGTTACAGTAGTGCTAAAAACTGAGGAGCAATCTGAGGACCATGCGAAGCCAAAGAAAAGAAGAGAATGCTTTAACAGCCCAATTTTGGGTCTAGTCAAAACAGTGGTTTCAGGACCACAAATCTAACGCAGTAAAATTCAACATTTTTATGGTCTACAGTTTCATGGAATGATTACGCGAAAATTTTGTTCAAAAATTTTGATGTTTGGACACTCAATTTAGTTAAAAGGATTAAATTTCAAAAGGTGCAAAATGTGTGTTCTAGAAGCTAGAGGTGTCTAATTGCTATGAAATTTTAAATTAGAGGTCCTTAAATGGTAATTAAACCATTATACTTTAGTATGGTCAAAAATAGACATGGCTAGGTGAAATATCAAAGTTATGCATTAAGGGCATTTTGGTCTTTTGGTAAGTAAAAACAAAATTAACTAAATAAAAGATGTTCATCTTTCTATTTTCATCCCCCATGGCCGAATTTCACAAAGAGAAGACATAGCTAAGGTTTGCCAAGCTTCCAAGCTCGATTGTAAGTCTGTTCTTCTCACGTTTTTAACGATTTTTGTATTTTTGAGATCGATGTAGCTTGATTTAGCTATTTCGATGACTAATTTGAAAGAAAGGTGAAGTTTAAAAGTTTACCCATGCTGAACATGTATGTGTTTTTTATGTTTGATGGTAGAAAATGCATGTTTGTTGTTTGTTAAACGACTTTTGTAAAGTGATTTTCGGTAAAAACAACAAATAGGGACTTAGTTGTATAAGTTTATAAAATGAGTAGAAAAATATGAATAAATGAGAAATGTGGGCTGTTATAAGTACGAAAAGGGTTCAGCTAGGCTTGGGTTTCGTAGAAATTGACTATATTTCATTTTACGAGCCTAGGGACTAAAGTGTAAAATGTTGAAAAGTTAGGGGAAAATGTAATTTTACCATAATGTGATTTTTGGACTGAATTGAATAATGTCGGTATTAAATGAGTTAAATTAGCTATTATAGATCAAGAAAAATAAAGTTCGAACCTAGATCGGGGGAAAAATAAAGTGTTTGACGATTAGGTCCAATTCTACTATTTTTGTACCGAGGTAAGTTCGTATGTAAATAATGCATTTGTAAATAATGCATTATTATATTCATGTTTTAAATGCTTTAATATTGTATGAATTGTGATTGACTCTTTGGACGTATTCGACAAAGTTTCGACAAATGAGAAATCTCGGTTGAACCTTAGGAATAGAATAGGATATGAGTGACATGTTACTAGGAAACCATGTGTATATGCGATTATGTGATTCGGGTGCTGGTCTTGTACGTCCTATCAGTGGTTGGGTAGTCCGGCATGTGTGAGCAGCATTGTGTAGCTATGTCCTGACTGACAGATTGTGTGAGCAGGCCCATGAATAGCTCAAAATGTGAGCCTATATGTATTATGAGATATGAGATAGCTTTAGCTACATGTATGGCACTTATGTGCAAGATTGTCGAGTATCCGTTAATATTCCAAGTGTTCAACGAGGATGTCAAAGTTGTGAAAGGATATGGTTATGATGCGAGTTGGTACAGGTATGTACATAACACTCATAAGTAATGAGCTCGATATGTGATGAACCCTTGGTAAGGTGGTGATTAACTAAGTTATGGTTATAAGATTTTAATAACATTCATGCTAATTTTTATCATGTAAATTGTATGTTAAATGTGTGATTATGATATTTCTTATTTGCATAGGAACTTACTAAGATATATAGCTTACTCCCCTTTTTTTTTCTTATCTTATAGTATCACCAAGCTACCTCGGGGTTCGGTGATCGTTGAAGATCCATACGCACTATCAAAAATTATTTTGGTATCAATGAATTCAACATTTTAAGTTATGGCATGTATAGGGGACTTGGTCATTTTGTTATGTGTCATAATTGATTTGGCCAAATGTGTTGGCTCATGTTAGTTAGAAGTTCATTTTGTATAAGGCCATTTTAAATTGGCTAATATTGGTATAAGTATATTCATATGATGATGCCTTTCATGAATGAGGAAACTTGCATAATTTGACTTGATAAGTTATGTGATGTTTATGAATGATAGATGTTAGCATGTGAATGATGTGTTGATGTCTTGGTTGTGGATGATTTCGTTGTATGTATAAGCTTGAATTGGTGCTATGTTATGTTATGTAGGTGTGTGCATTAAAGGGGTGGCAAATGGCTTGGCAAATAGCCTTATTTTGTCCACACAGGCGTGTGTCTAGTCCGTGTGGGACATACGGCTTGCCCCATGGGCGTGTGTATCAGCCGTGTGTCCCCTACACCTTAATTGTTGCAAAATAGAATGTCCAGAATTTAGCACATGGGCAGAGACACGGGCGTGTGTCTCAGTTGTGTGTGCTACACGGCCTAGAACACGAGCTTGTGTCTTGGTCGTGTAAAACCTGCACTTAATTCAAATTAAATTAAATAACCACACGGCCTATCGAACGGGCGTGTGGCACGGCCGTGTGGCACAAGTCAAAGTGCTGCCTAAATTGAACACGGTTTGAAGCCCAGGCGTGTCCCAGGGTCACACGGGCGAGTCCCTTGGACCACACGGGCGTGTGAGCTCTATAGTTAGCAAAAAGTTTTAAGTTTTGTAAAAATTTCCTGAGTTCTCGGTTTAGTCCTGAACCACTTCTAAAGTATGTTTTGGGCCTAGCAGACTCGTATTAGGGACTTTATGATTGAATGTGGATGGTTTTAAATTTGGACACAAATTTTATGATTCGATTTGTATGAATGCTTGTGTTGTATGTCCAGTAATACCTCATACTCTATTCCGACGTTGAATATAGGTATGGGGTGTTACAAAAACGCTTCAAATACAAAAAGCACAAGGATGAGGAGAAAAAGAGGAGGAAGAAGAAACATCGTGCAGCCGCATTGATGTCCGAGGAAAACTAAGTTAGTTTATTTTAAGTTTTAGCCGAAGTATTCGTGTATTGCATGTAGCTGTAATTTTCATTTTGTTAGTAAACATTATCGTTGCATTGTTATTGTCATCGCATTTTAATTTTAGTGCATTAGGGACAATGCAAACTTCAAGTTTGGGGGAATGCATATGGGGACAAAAAATACACCCATATTTCATTTTTTTTAAAATATTAATGAAGCATACAAGGTTTATTTATGGTTAATGCAAATGTGTTGAAAATTTTTGTTACATTCGATGCTTAATTCTTGAATCATGTCAACTATCAATGAATGGATTGGAAAAATTTGATTGAATGTTGTATCTTCAATTATTTGATGAATGATTTAGGCTGCCTTAGTAATGGATGACTAGTAGCATTACTTAAATCTTGAATGAATTTGCCTTTTACAGCTACTCATATGTATATATAATTATGAATAAGAGACACTCCAAAGTGGGTGTATTATGACATGTTAAAAAGGGAACACTCCAATGCAAGCGTTAGAAAAATGAATCTGGCCAAAAGTTGTCGTTGAACAAGTGTGTGTTGGCTTAATTATGTACTCCTTGGGAGTTTCTTGCACTCCATCGTTACTTCTCAAGAACAAGGGTACAGTAATTCAACAATATCCCTTGTTCACACAAAAAACAAATATTGTACAATAAACGTTGTATTGGTAGATAGAATTTAGGATTTGAAGCATGATGCTAGTTTTGATGAAGATGCAATCTTATTCATTCATACTTATGTATTGTCGATGCAATATTCTATTATCCCAATGTGAATCATTCATTGGGATTTTAGGTGATTTAAGTTGCTATAATAATTATTTACCTTCGTGAATTCTTGTGTAGCCTTGCCAGTTTTTGTTTTACTCGAGGACAAGTAAAAACTCAAGTTTGGGGGTGAGATACTACTAGAAAGAACATATGTTTTCTCTGTAATATCCTAAATTAGTGGCTATGCATTGGTGAATAATTCATGAGTTAGTAGGCTTTAAGAGTGGTTTGGATGTGTTTTAGGGGTTCTTAAAACTCTAGGACAAAAAGGGAAGCTTTGGAAATTTTTTGGATTTTAAGTGTTAAAAGGGAAACTAGATTAAAGAAGGCTTAAGGAAAATTGTGGGAGTGTTTGGACATGAAAAAGGGGCTTGGTAAAGTGGCTTAAGGTCACCACTTAAGGGCCTGGAAATAATGCCAACAAAGGCCTTGGTTCGAAACACGGCGGCAGCAAGTAGTGTTTTTGCTTTTGGAGTTAAGGGGGGAGCAAGGTGAAGAAGGTCTTAAAAGAAATTGGGCCGAGTTTATGTCACAAAAAAACGCCTTGGCAGAGTGGCTTGGGGCGTTAAAGCTTGCGTTAAAGGGGCTTGGTGCAGGTCATGAGTTCAAGACGCAAGGGAAGCAAAATTTTGAGTTTTTTTTATAAGTTGGCGCTAAGGGAGAAGAAGGCCTTAAAAAGAATTGTCGGGGGTTTATGACGCAAAGGAGTTAGCAGCAAAGTGGCTGGTAGCGTGTGGTGTTTCCAGCAGGTCTGGTGTTCGATTCACGTGGGCAGCACAAGGTGTGGTTTTCTTTTGCTTTTACGTCAAGGCAGGGAAGGGAGAAGTTGGATGGCTTTGGTCTTTCAAATGGATAGGGATAAGCACTGCTATTTCTTTTTAATTTCGGCTAGAAGAATTGGATTAATATGATTTTATTTTATTTATTTTATTTATGGGAAGATGAGAGATAGATGTGATGGATAATTATTTATTTTATTACAGTGATAAATGAGAAGAGGATTAAGGGATTTGATAGGAAATAGTTAAGGGATTATCTCTAGTATTTATTTTATTAAGGTGATAAAGATAGTTTTATTTAGATTAAATGAGATTTTATTTATTTTATTTATTTTAGATAGATAGATAAAAGATAATGTGGTGGTTTTTTTATTTTAAATAGGTAGGATAATTATGGATTTAATTATTTTGTGCAAGATAAAGAAGAGATGAATATGGATTTATTTTAATTATCTTGAATAAGTGATCAAGAGGTAAAATAGGAGATGGATTTGGAGTTTGATAAGAGCAAGGGTGTAGTAGCCGAATTCTTTATAAGGGGGAGTAATCATCCTTCATATCTTTTTCTTCTTTAATTTTCTTTGTGCCGAAATTCCCCTACTCTTCTCCTCTTCTTCCTTATTTTCTTTCAACACCAAATTCCTTCCTATTTCTTGAAAGCCGAATGCCCCTTTGCCATTGAGTGTGGTTGCCGAATATTCCAACCTCATTAGAGGGCGTGGCCGAACCTTGTAAGTGCTCATACTCCCATTTGTATGTTATTTTTATTAAAAAGCCAAAGCTGAATATCAAGTACCCTTATTCCTATTCTTTTGTCGCAAGTCTCAAAAGTCGAAGATCAAGCGTTTTCTCTCTTTTGTCGAATACACTCTCTTCTGCACTTCAAACGGGTGATTGTGGGGTTTAAACAGGAATAAGTGGTGATTCGGAAAATAGGTAAGCTTGGTAAGTGACTTGTGATATTCGGCCATTAGCCACATTAAGAGTTCCAAGTGATGACCGATTGTGTATTATGGTTCTTAGGAGCAAATCGACAAGAGTTAAGAGAAGTCTTCGGGATTCTGATCCATCTCTGGTAAGGTTGATAAGTTGTAGTTTATTCGATTAAGATTTAGTACATTATCGTTTAATCAGGTTTTGATTAGATATCATTAATGGATGCGAATACCAGTCAAGGAGGCCAAGGGGTAGTTCCTATCCCCAAGTTTAAGAAGAGATCTGTTTCTGTAGTTCGGGATTGGCCACCAGGGTGTGGACCAGCGTCAGAACAAGAAAGTAGGCAGATAGCCGTAGTCTCGATTAGTGATAGCGTCAGTATCGAAAGCATAGTTCTCCAAGTTATCAGGTGTGTAGTTAGCCTACTGTTTTCCGGGTTTATGTTATGTATGTAATGTTGTGTATGTGCTATTAATGTGCTAACTAGTGCAGTGGCAATTTGTGATATGGATACCCTCGTGGGGTATGTCGATAATCTGGTAAGTACCAACTCTGATGAATTGTGATTATTGATATGAATGTGTGATAATATGCGAAATAACATGTACATGCATTATCATGGCATTATGTTATGTTGCATGTGCATGGGTGGGATATGAATATGAAAGAAGGACAGGGTGTACTTCGAGTACGTGGTTTGATGAATGGCTCTGTGCCTCATCGTGATTGATATAGGCTATGTGCCATATCGTGGTTGATGAGTGACTATGTGTCCCATCGTGGTTTTGGTGTTAGCTACGGCTACATCATGGATTGGCGCTGACTGAGGTCGCGTTGTGGATTATTGTGCTTAATTGCACGTGGACGACATTGATTGCCTTCGAAGTGAAAAGGAGAGGGTGATTTGATAATCCCCTGGTGTGTGGTAGGCTGGATACGGGGGTGTGTAGAGGATGGACCCTAGGTTGGGTTGGGTGCACTTTGCATATTATATCTGATATGAATATTTAATGTGGAAATGGGCCAAGCCCAGTTGATATGTGGATTATTAAGAAAAGGGCCAAGCCCAGTATATGAATGTGGATCAGTGTGGAAATGGGCTAAGCCCAGTATGTGGAAATTATGTGGTTAACTACCCTATTATAAGAATGTGATATGGTTATGGGCCAAGCCCAATAAGTGAACACATGTGAATAAGTTGCATTACTATTTGCTATATGGGTTATTATATGGTTTGATATGTATGGTATGCCTAAATTTATTTGGACTTAGTGTTGTGTACACATTGAGTCTGTTGACTCACCCCGTTGTGGGACTATTTTCAGGTGACGAACAGTAATGGACCGGGCTCGGCAGAAGCTTAGGGATGGCCATGCACAGCAAGGAATTTAATTAATTTGGATTTTTATTTTATTAAGTACTTTAATTTAAATTTTGGGATTATTTGATGTAATAAGGCCATAGTTGAATTTCTTTACTTCACTTTGATTTATTATGTTACAAATATTTATTATTTGAAAGATTAAGTAAATTTATTATCAAAACCAACCCTAAACATTTTGTCACCTAAACCTAAAGGATTTTTAATCAAATAAACTCGTTTTCAACTCAAGCCCAACCCAAAACAAATTTTCTTTCAAAACACACAAGTTTTTCCAAAGAAGCAAAAGAATTTGAACCGGTTTTCTTGAGAAACATACCAGATCTGGTCAAAGCTCGTGGGCCGGGTTTGGGGTGTTACAGTTTGGTATCAGAGCCCAGTTTTAAACTCTCGGCCTTGGGTTTTAGGCCCAAAACGTTTTCAAAAATTAGGCCCAAAAGAAATTTTATGCCAATTTTTGTGAAAAGCAGGTTTTCTGGCATGGCACCTGTATCTCTGACCCGAAGTCCACCAGGTAAGTACCTCTAATTGTTGAAGTGATTTGTACATGTGAATGTTATGGGCTTATTTGGGCTCGTAGATTAGAAGAATAGGGCTATTGAACCCTAGGACTAGTACACTCAAACACATGCATAAGACTTAAGGATAATTAAACAAACCTGTGTCTAAATCGCCGAGTTAAGGTATGGCAACCATTGTGCACATGTCTAGGAGTGGATTCAGTAAGAGCTTGGTACTTAAGCAGTCCTAGTGACTCACCTCCTCTTTATTGGAATCCTACCTGGTGCATAGCTACGGTTCACCCTAACCAAGAGGACTTATTCACAGGCTAAACCGATAACTAAAACCCGAAAGGGAATAGCCACACAGTTTATAAAAACCCCTGTTTTTAAAAAAAAAATCCTCAAATTACCCCTTGAATTATAGGAAAAGTATTTTGGAGAACTTTCTAAAAAAAAAAAATTCGGTTTACAAAATTACCTAAATACTCCTAGTGGAAAAATTACAAAAATGCCATTGGTTTCTAAATTTATCGTATTACCCTCAATTTGAACAAAATTTTCTTACTCTGCAAAAGTGTCCAAAAACCCTAATTTTCAAAATACCAATATACCCTGATTTGGGAAAATTTACGAAAATGCCCCTGACTTCTAAAATTACCAAAATGACCTCAATTTTTCTGAAAATTTCTGCCATACTTTCGATTTAGAAAATTTTCAAGAATCCCTCGAGTTTTGAAAATTTTAGAATGCCTTTGATTCGTAAAGATTTCGAATTGACCCCGATTTATTACCAAAATACCCTTATAGGGAAAAATGATGAAATTATCCATGGGTGGGGAATGGACAAGAATGCCCATAATAGTGTGTTGAATGATGTGAATGAATGAATCTGTCTCTATCGAGATGGATGAATGTGAATGTGAATGTGATTCTCTGAATTAGAATAGAGAACTTGAACTAAGACTTTGATTGATCGAAAGAACCACTATTAAACTTCCTTTCATAAAACTGTTCACGGATAAACAGTGGAACAAAGTACTAATGCATAAAACTTTCTAATCAGATTAAATCGCGACATTAGATATGAGTTCTAGTGGACGTGGAAGAGGTAGAATGACAGTATCGGAACCAGTAGGGTCTGGCCATGGGTCAGAAAGCGATGTACCGCCGCCAGCAGTGGGCGCGGAGGATCAAGATCAGACTGGAGGAGATGATGCAATATCGTTAGCTATGCTGCGAGTGTTAGAGCGAGTCGTAGGAGCTAATGTGAGCAATGGAGCTCGGAAATCAGTACCAGAAAGACTTAAGTCTAACGGAGCCGAGATTTTTAGAGGAGTGTCTGGAGTAGCTCCGAACGTGGTAGAGTACTGGCTAGAGGCTGTTGAAAGGATTATGGATGATTTGGATTTAACTGCTGAGGAAAAGCTTAAGGGGGCTATCTCGTTGCTTCGAGATGAAGCTTATCGACGGTGGCTCACTGTTAGACAAGGTACCACTGCAGATCGAGTGGATTGGGGGTATTTCAAGGTTAAGTTTGAAGGAAAGTACGTTGGAGCTAGTTATTTGGACTCGCAAAGGAAGGCGTTTTTAAATTTGGTACAAGGAAGTATGTCGGTAGCGGAGTATGAAGCAGAATTTGTGCGGTTAAGTCAGTATGCTAAGGGAATCGTGGCTACTGATTATGAAAGGTGTGTCCGATTTGAAGATGGATTGCGATATGAGCTACGAGTGTTGATTGCTCTGCAAAGAGAAAGAGACTTTGTTGTTCTAGTGGAGAAGGCTCGGATAGCAGAAGAAGTTAAGAAGACTATGAGACGGAACCGAGAAAAGAATAGGAACCGAAATAAGAGAAGTTTTGGATCGTCAGAAGCATCTGGAGAGTTTCAGAAGAGACCAAGGATTGAGAATCCTGTGCGTGCACCTGTACCAGTTGCTGAGAATCGGAGTCGTCTATGTGCTCAGTGTGGAAGAGCTCATGTAGGAGAATGTTGGGGAAATAGTAAGGCATGTTTCAAGTGTGGATCTAAGGCTCATTTGGTCAAGAAATGTCCTCAAGTGATGGATAGAGCTCAAGGTCAAGGTCGTGGAACCCCAAGCAGAGGCGCTAAAGGTGCGGATGCGAGCCAACCAAGGATGTGATAGCGGGTAAGTTCCTTGACTTTGGAATACTATTTATTGCTTTAGAGTTAGTTCGTTCTTGTGATGTAACTGAAGTGTATGGAATCTTGATTGTGAATTTTGGGATTATGCAAAGGAAATGTGTTAGTTTTATTAAGATCAGAGTGCACAGCAATAGAGTAGTGTGATGAGTTAAGGATGCACGATTGTTCAATAGTAAGTAAATTCGAGGACGAAATTACTTTTAAGGAGGGTAGAACTGTAATATCCTAAATTAGGGGCTATGCATTGGTGAATAATTCATGAGTTAGTAGGCTTTAAGAGTGGTTTGGATGTGTTTTAGGGGGTTCTTAAAACTCTAGGACAAAAAGGGAAGCTTTGGAAAATTTTTGGATTTTAAGTGTTAAAAAGGAAACTAGATTAAAGAAGGCTTAAGGAAAATTGTGGGAGTGTTTGGACATGAAAAAGGGGCTTGGTAAAGTGGCTTAAGGGCGCCTCTTAAGGGCTTGGAAATAATGCCAACAAGTGCCTTGGTTCGAAACACGGCGGCAGCAAGTAGTGTTTTTGCTTTTGGCGTTAAGGGGGGAGCAAGGTGAAGGAGGTCTTAAAAGAAATTGGGGCAAGTTTATGTCACAAAAAAACGCCTTGGCAGAGTGGCTTGGGGCGTTAAAGCTTGCGTTAAAGGGGCTTGGTGCAGGTCATGAGTTCAAGACGCAAGGGAAGCAAAATTTTGAGTTTTTTTTATAAGTTGGCGCTAAGGGAGAAGAAGGCCTTAAAAAGAATTGTTGGGGGTTTATGACGCAAAGGAGTTAGCAGCAAAGTGGCTGGTAGCGTGTGGTGTTTCCAGCAGGTCTGGTGTTCGATTCACGTGGGCAGCACAAGGTGTGGTTTTCTTTTGCTTTTACGTCAAGGCAGGGAAGGGAGAAGTTGGACGGCTTTGGTCTTTCAAATGGATAGGGATAAGCACTGCTATTTCTTTTTAATTTCGGCTAGAAGAATTGGATTAATATGATTTTATTTTATTTATTTTATTTATGGGAAGATGAGAGATAGATGTGATGGATAATTATTTATTTTATTAAAGTGATAAATGAGAAGAGGATTAAGGGATTTGATAGGAAATAGTTAAGGGATTATTTCTAGTATTTATTTTATTAAGGTGATAAAGATAGTTTTATTTAGATTAAATGAGATTTTATTATATTTTTTTTTTAGATAGATAGATAAAAGATAATGTGGTGGTTTATTTTATTTTAAATAGGTAGGATAATTATGGATTTAATTATTTTGTGCAAGATAAAGAAGAGATGAATATGGATTTATTTTAATTATCTTGAATAAGTGATCAAGAGGTAAAATAGGAGATGGATTTGGAGTTTGATAAGAGCAAGGATGTAGTAGCCGAATTCTTTATAAGGGGGAGTAATCATCCTTCATATCTTTTTCTTCTTTAATTTTCTTTGTGCCGAAATTCACCTACTCTTCTCCTCTTCTTCCTATTTTCTTTCAACACCAAATTCCTTCCTATTTCTTGAAAGCCGAATGCCCCTTTGCCATTGAGAGTGGTTGCCGAATATTCCAACCTCATTAGAGGGCGTGGCCGAACTTTGTAAGTGCTCATACTCCCATTTGTATGTTATTTTTATTAAAAAGCCATAGCCGAATATCAAGTACCCTTATTCCTATTCTTTTGTCGCAAGTCTCAAAAGCCGAAGATCAAGCGTTTTCTCTCTTTTGTCGAATACACTCTCTTCTGCACTTCAAACGGGTGATTGTGGGGTTTCGACAGGAATAAGTGGTGATTCGGAAAATAGGTAAGCTTGGTAAGTGACTTGTGATATTCGGCCATAGGCCACATTAAGAGTTCCAAGTGATGACCGATTGTGTATTATGGTTCTTAGGAGCAAATCGACAGGAGTTAAGAGAAGTCTTCGAGATTCTGATCCATCTCTGGTAAGGTTGATAAGTTGTAGTTTATTCGATTAAGATTTAGTACATTATCGTTTAATCGGGTTTTTATTAGATATCATTAATGGATGCGAATACCAGTCAAGCAGGCCAAGGGGTAGTTCCTATCCCCAAGTTTAAGAAGAGATCTGTTTCTGCAGTTCGGGATTGGCCACCAGGGTATGGACCAGCGTCAGAACAAGAAAGTAGGCAGATAGCCGTAGTCTCGATTAGTGATAGCATCAGTATCGAAAGCATAGTTCTCCAAGTTATCAGGTGTGTAGTTAGCCTACTGTTTTCCGGGTTTATGTTATGTATGTGATGTTGTGTATGTGCTATGAATGTGCTAACTAGTGCAGTGGCAATTTGTGATATGGATACCCTCGTGGGGTATGTCGATAATCCGGTAAGTACCAACTCTGATGAATTGTGATTATTGATATGAATGTGTGATAATATGCGAAATAACATGTACATGCATTATCATGGCATTATTTTATGTTGCATGTGCATGGGTGGGATATGAATATGAAAGAAGGACAGGGTGTACTTCGAGTACGTGGTTTGATGAATGGCTCTGTGCCTCATCGTGATTGATATAGGCTATGTGCCATATCGTGGTTGATGAGTGACTATGTGTCCCATCGTGGTTTTGGTGTTAGCTACGGCTACATCGTGGATTGGCGCTGACTGAGGTCGCGTTGTGGATTATTGTGCTTAATTGCACGTGGACGGCATTGATTGCCTTCGAAGTGAAAAGGAGAGGGTGATTTGTTAATCCCCTGGTGTGTGGTAGGCTGGATACGGGGGTGTGTAGAGGATGGACCCTAGGTTGGGTTGGGTGCACTTTGCATATTATATCTGATATGAATATTTAATGTGGAAATGGGCCAAGCCCAGTTGATATGTGGATTATTAAGAAAAGGGCCAAGCCCAGTATATGAATGTGGATCAGTGTGGAAATGGGCTAAGCCCAGTATGTGGAAATTATGTGGTTAACTACCCTATTATAAGAATGTGATATGGTTATGGGCCAAGCCCAATAAGTGAACACATGTGAATAAGTTGCATTACTATTTGCTATATGGGTTATTATATGGTTTGATATGTATGGTTGCCTAAATTTATTTGGACTTAGTGTTGTGTACACATTGAGTCTGTTGACTCACCCCGTTGTGGGACTATTTTCAGGTGACGAACAGTAATGGACCGGGCTCGGCAGAAGCTTAGGGATGGCCATGCACAGCAAGGAATTTAATTAATTTGGATTTTTATTTTATTAAGTACTTTAATTTTAATTTTGGGATTATTTGATGTAATAAGGCCATAGTTGAATTTCTTTACTTCACTTTGATTTATTATGTTACAAATATTTATTATTTGAAAGATTAAGTAAATTTATTATCAAAACCAACCCTAAACGTTTTGTCACCTAAACCTAAAGGATTTTTAATCAAATAAACTCGTTTTCAACTCAAGCCCAACCCAAAACAAATTTTCTTTCAAAACACACAAGTTTTTCCAAAGAAGCAAAAGAATTTGAACCGGTTTTCTTGAGGAACATACCAGATCTGGTCAAAGCTCGTGGGCCGGGTTTGGGGTGTTACAGTTTGGTATCAGAGCCCAGTTTTAAACTCTCGGCCTTGGGTTTTAGGCCCAAAACGTTTTCAAAAATTAGGCCCAAAAGAAATTTTATGCAAATTTTGGTGAAAAGCAGGTTTTCTGGCATGGCACCTGTATCTCCGACCCGAAGTCCACCAGGTAAGTACCTCTAATTGTTGAAGTGATTTGTACATGTGAATGTTATGGGCTTATTTGGGCTCGTAGATTAGAAGAATAGGGCTATTGAACCCTAGACTAGTACACTCAA
The DNA here is from genome assembly GCA_005393395.2 of Gossypium australe. Taxonomy (NCBI): domain Eukaryota; kingdom Viridiplantae; phylum Streptophyta; class Magnoliopsida; order Malvales; family Malvaceae; genus Gossypium; species Gossypium australe. The sequence goes on from CM016626.1 coordinate 118,913,336, forward strand.
ACACATGCATAAGACTTAAGGATAATTAAACAAACATGTGTCTAAATCGTCGAGTTAAGGTGTGGCAACCATTGTGCACATGTCTAGGAGTGGATTCAGTAAGAGCTTGGTACTTAAGCAGTCCTAGTGACTCACCTCCTCTTTTCTGGAATCCTACCTGGTGCGTAGCTACGGTTCACCCTAACCAAGAGGACTAATTCACAGGCTAAACCGATAACTAAAACCCGAAAGGGACTAGCCACACAGTTTATAAAAACCCCTGTTTTTTAAAAAAATCCCCAAATTTCCCCTTGAATTATAGGAAAAGTATTTTGGAGAACTTTCTGAAAAAAAAATTCCGGTTTACAAAACTACCTAAATACCCCTAGTGGAAAAATTACAAAAATGCCATTGGTTTCTAAATTTATCGTATTACCCTCGATTTGAACAAAATTTTCTTACTCTGCAAAAGTGTCCCAAAACCCTAATTTTCAAAATACCAATATACCCTGATTTGGGAAAATTTACGAAAATGCCCCTGACTTCTAAAATTACCAAAATGACCTCAATTTTTCTGAAAATTTCTGCCATACTTTCGATTTAGAAAATTTTCAAGATACCCTCGAGTTTTGAAAATTTTAGAATGCCTTTGATTCGTAAAGATTTCGAATTGACCCCGATTTATTACCAAAATACCCTTATAGGGAAAAATGACGAAATTATCCCTGGGTGGGGAATGGACAAGAATGCCCATAATAGTGTGTTGAATGATGTGAATGAATGAATGTGTCTCTATCGAGATGGATGAATGTGAATGTGAATGTGATTCTCTGAATTAGAATAGAGAACTTGAACTAAGACTTTGATTGATCGAAAGAACCACTATTAAACTTCCTTTCATAAAACTGTTCGCGGATAAACAGTGGAACAAAGTACTAATGCATAAAACTTTCTAATCAGATTAAATCGCGACGTTAGATATGAGTTCTAGTGGACGTGGAAGAGGTAGAATGACAGTATCGGAAGCAGTAGGGTCTGGCCATGGGTCAGAAAGCGATGTACCGCCGCCAGCAGTGGGCGCGGAGGATCAAGATCAGACTGGAGGAGATGATGCAATATCGTTAGCTATGCTGCGAGTGTTAGAGCGAGTCGCAGGAGCTAATGTGAGCAATGGAGCTCGGAAATCAGTACCAGAAAGACTTAAGTCTAACGGAGCCGAGATTTATAGAGGACTGTCTGGAGTAGCTCCGAACGTGGCAGAGTACTGGCTAGAGGCTGTTGAAAGGATTATGGATGATTTGGATTTAACTGCTGAGGAAAAGCTTAAGGGGGCTGTCTCGTTGCTTCGAGATGAAGCTTATCGATGGTGGCTCACTGTTAGACAAGGTACCCCTGCAGATCGAGTGGATTGGGGGTATTTCAAGGTTAAGTTTGAAGGAAAGTACGTTGGAGCTAGTTATTTGGATTCGCAAAGGAAGGCGTTTTTAAATTTGGTACAAGGAAGTATGTCGGTAGCGGAGTATGAAGCAGAATTTGTGCGGTTAAGTCAGTATGCTAAGGGAATCGTGGCTACTGATTATGAAAGGTGTGTCCGATTTGAAGATGGATTACGGGATGAGCTACGAGTGTTGATTGCTCTGCAAAGAGAAAGAGACTTTGTTGTTCTAGTGGAGAAGGCTCGGATAGCTGAAAAAGTTAAGAAGACTATGAGACAGAACCGAGAAAAGAATAGGAACCGAAATAAGAGAAGTTTTGGATCGTCAGAAGCATCTGGAGAGTTTCAGAAGAGACCAAGGATTGAGAATCCTGTGCGTGCACCTGTACCAGTTGCTGAGAATCGGAGTCGTCTATGTGCTCAGTGTGGAAGAGCTCATGTAGGAGAATGTTGGGGAAATAGTAAGGCATGTTTCAAGTGTGGATCTAAGGTTCATTTGGTCAAGAAATGTCCTCAAGTGATGGATAGAGCTCAAGGTCAAGGTCGTGGAACCCCAAGCAGAGGCGCTGAAGGTGCGGATGCGAGCCAATCAAGGATGTGATAGCGGGTAAGTTCCTTGTCTTTGGAATACTATTTATTGCTTTAGAGTTAGTTCGTTCTTGTGATGTAAGTGAAGTGTATGGAATCTTGATTGTGAATTTTGGGATTATGCAAAGGAAATGTGTTAGTTTTATTAAGATCAGAGTGCACAGCAATAGAGTAGTGTGATGAGTTAAGGATGCACGATTGTTCGATAGTAAGTAATTTCGAGGACGAAATTATTTTTAAGGAGGGTAGAACTGTAATATCCTAAATTAGGGGCTATGCATTGGTGAATAATTCATGAGTTAGTAGGCTTTAAGAGTGGTTTGGATGTGTTTTAGGGGTTCTTAAAACTCTAGGACAAAAAGGGAAGCTTTGGAAAATTTTTGGATTTTAAGTGTTAAAAGGGAAACTAGATTAAAGAAGGCTTAAGGAAAATTGTGGGAGTGTTTGGACATGAAAAAGGGGCTTGGTAAAGTGGCTTAAGGGCGCCACTTAAGGGCCTGGAAATAACGCCAACAAGGGCCTTGGTTCGAAACACGGCGGCAGCAAGTAGTGTTTTTGCTTTTGGCGTTAAGGGGGGAGCAAGGTGAAGGAGGCCTTAAAAGAAATTGGGGCGAGTTTATGTCACAAAAAAACACCTTGGTAGAGTGGCTTGGGGTGTTAAAGCTTGCGTTAAAGGGGCTTGGTGGAGGTCATGAGTTCAAGACGCAAGGGAAGCAAAATTTTGAGTTTTTTTTTATAAGTTGGCGCTAAGGGAGAAGAAGGCCTTAAAAAGAATTGTTGGGGGTTTATGACGCAAAGGAGTTAGCAGCAAAGTGGCTGGTAGCGTGTGGTGTTTCCAGTAGGTCTGGTGTTCGATTCACGTGGGCAGCACAAGGTGTGGTTTTCTTTTGCTTTTACGTCAAGGCAGGGAAGGGAGAAGTTGGACGGCTTTGGTCTTTCAAATGGATAGGGATAAGCACTGCCATTTCTTTTTAATTTTGGCTAGATGAATTGGATTAATATGATTTTATTTTATTTATTTTATTTATGGGAAGATGAGAGATAGATGTGATGGATAATTATTTATTTTATTAAAGTGATAAATGAGAAGAGGATTAAGGGATTTGATAGGAAATAGTTAAGGGATTATTTCTAGTATTTATTTTATTAAGGTGATAAAGATAGTTTTATTTAGATTAAATGAGATTTTATTATATTTTATTTTATTTTAGATAGATAGATAAAAGATAATGTGGTGGTTTATTTTATTTTAAATAGGTAGGATAATTATGGATTTAATTATTTTGTGCAAGATAAAGAAGAGATGAATATGGATTTATTTTAATTATCTTGAATAAGTGATCAAGAGGTAAAATAGGAGATGGATTTGGAGTTTGATAAGAGCAAGGATGTAGTAGCCGAATTCTTTATAAGGGGGAGTAATCATCCTTCATATCTTTTTCTTCTTTAATTTTCTTTGTGCCGAAATTCACCTACTCTTCTCCTCTTCTTCCTATTTTCTTTCAACACCAAATTCCTTCCTATTTCTTGAAAGCCGAATGCCCCTTTGCCATTGAGAATGGTTGCCGAATATTCCAACCTCATTAGAGGGCGTGGCCGAACCTTGTAAGTGCTCATACTCCCATTTGTATGTTATTTTTATTAAAAAGCCATAGCCGAATATCAAGTACCCTTATTCCTATTCTTTTGTCGCAAGTCTCAAAAGCCGAAGATCAAGCGTTTTCTCTCTTTTGTCGAATACACTCTCTTCTGCACTTCAAATGGGTGATTGTGGGGTTTCGACAGGAATAAGTGGTGATTCGGAAAATAGGTAAGCTTGGTAAGTGACTTGTGATATTCGGCCATAGGCCACATTAAGAGTTCCAAGTGATGACCGATTGTGTATTATGGTTCTTAGGAGCAAATCGACAGGAGTTAAGAGAAGTCTTCGAGATTCTGATCCATCTCTGGTAAGGTTGATAAGTTGTAGTTTATTCGATTAAGATATCATTAATGGATGCGAATACCAGTCAAGGAGGCCAAGGGGTAGTTCCTATCCCCAAGTTTAAGAAGAGATCTGTTTCTGCAGTTCGGGATTGGCCACCAGGGTGTGGACCAGCGTCAGAACAAGAAAGAAGGCAGATAGCCGTAGTCTCGATTAGTGATAGCGTCAGTATCGAAAGCATAGTTCTCCAAGTTATCAGGTGTGTAGTTAGCCTACTGTTTTCCGGGTTTATGTTATGTATGTGATGTTGTGTATGTGCTATGAATGTGCTAACTAGTACAGTGGCAATTTGTGATATGGATACCCTCGTGGGGTATGTCGATAATCCGGTAAGTACCAACTCTGATGAATTGTGATTATTGATATGAATGTGTGATAATATGCGAAATAACATGTACATGCATTATCATGGCATTATTTTATGTTGCATGTGCATGGGTGGGATATGAATATGAAAGAAGGACAGGGTGTACTTCGAGTACGTGGTTTGATGAATGGCTCTGTGCCTCATCGTGATTGATATAGGCTATGTGCCATATCGTGGTTGATGAGTGACTATGTGTCCCATCGTGGTTTTGGTGTTAGCTACGGCTACATCGTGGATTGGCGCTGACTGAGGTCGCGTTGTGGATTATTGTGCTTAATTGCACGTGGGCGGCATTGATTGCCTTCGAAGTGAAAAGGAGAGGGTGATTTGTTAATCCCCTGGTGTGTGGTAGGCTGGATACGGGGGTGTGTAGAGGATGGACCCTAGGTTGGGTTGGGTGCACTTTGCATATTATATCTGATATGAATATTTAATGTGGAAATGGGCCAAGCCCAGTTGATATGTGGATTATTAAGAAAAGGGCCAAGCCCAGTATATGAATGTGGATCAGTGTGGAAATGGGCTAAGCCCAGTATGTGGAAATTATGTGGTTAACTACCCTATTATAAGAATGTGATATGGTTATGGGCCAAGCCCAATAAGTGAACACATGTGAATAAGTTGCATTACTATTTGCTATATGGGTTATTATATGGTTTGATATGTATGGTATGCCTAAATTTATTTGGACTTAGTGTTGTGTACACATTGAGTCTGTTGACTCACCCCGTTGTGGGACTATTTTCAGGTGACGAACAGTAATGGACCGGGCTCGGCAGAAGCTTAGGGATGGCCATGCACAGCAAGGAATTTAATTAATTTGGATTTTTATTTTATTAAGTACTTTAATTTTAATTTTGGGATTATTTGATGTAATAAGGCCATAGTTGAATTTCTTTACTTCACTTTGATTTATTATGTTACAAATATTTATTATTTGAAAGATTAAGTAAATTTATTATCAAAACCAACCGTAAACGTTTTGTCACCTAAACCTAAAGGATTTTTAATCAAATAAACTCGTTTTCAACTCAAGCCCAACCCAAAACAAATTTTCTTTCAAAACACACAAGTTTTTCCAAAGAAGCAAAAGAATTTGAACCGGTTTTCTTGAGGAACATACCAGATCTGGTCAAAGCTCGTGGGTCGGGTTTGGGGTGTTTCATTCTCCCTACTTATTGGTTAATTTATTCCCATGTAGTTATCTTTAGCACATATTTTAGTATTTTTTAGTTCAGTAATTTACATTTTATGACTCAGTGGATCTTAGCTTATTTACTCTTAATTTTGTCATATTTTGGTAATAATGTCCCTGCATGAGAAATTTCATATTGCGCCAAGAATTGTCGCCGAACCTGACAACTGTCCGGATAGGAACAAAAATGCGTGAGCTGTCCAGTCTGGTACAATTGACTTGTACGTATAGAGGTAGCATGATTCTGATGAAAGGACATCTGGGCTATTTGGGGAAAATAATAAATATTCACTTGAAAAAAAAGGGGAGACCTTTTTGGATCATCTTCTTCAACCTATCCCTTGAAGCTTTCAGCTATGGTGGCTTAAGCTCTGACGGGTGAACCGACGTGAAAATGATGTAGCTTAGCTCTTGACAAGGAGCCCTGAATGCGGCACAAGAGGGAATAGAGAGATTCAAGTCGAGTTGTCTAGGAATAGTGTTCTCCACTTGTTTCTTTTATATTTCTTTTGTAACTATGGTGATTACTTTCTATTTCATGTTTGTAGAGAAGTACACATGATTTTTGGGTTAAATGTTATTTTATTCAATCTTGCTTCTACTGTTTAATCTTTGGGTTTGAATGCTTTTAGCATGGAAGTGTTATTGCGGTCACTGACACTGGAAAGTGTAGTGACAGTTCAAGCTAACAAGCATGACAACGGAAGTTGCTTGAGGATTATAGGAATTTAATCCACTTGTTCGTAGTAGTGTTCCATTGCTAGCATTAGAAGGTGGGGTTAATGTGCATGTTTAAGTCTTAGATTAAATAAAGAAGTTAAGCTTGGTAAGATATTCATTGCAGTTTAATGCATCGACAATCACCTATCCTTTTTACCTTGTGAGCACTTAGCATTCTGTTGAATATTAACATTGGGGATCCCAGTTTCTCACTATCATATTTTATCTTCTTATCTTCAAGATATTGCTTCAACAACTACTCACACAATTTATCTCATTTTATTTATTTATTGCACTGACATTAATAAACAAAAGACAACCATCCTCGTGGGATCGATATCCGACAGACACATATCTGTCTACTATACTTTATTAAACAGTCGATTAGGTTGCCAAGCCTAACAATTTAATAACACATACTTTATACCAACTAATCCATCTCGAGAAATCTCAATTCCTTTGTTAATCACATCTCCATCCACTCGTTAATCTCCTCTATGGTATTTAGCCACTCATGCTATTCAAATCTCAACTTCTTTTGAATAAACCATGTGAGACACACGATTGATTCGGAGAAGAAAAGAAATTTGAATAATCTTGGATTGAATAACGAATCGGAAATGGAATAGCAAATCTCTCGATTGGAATCATGAAATAAAATGAATGTAAAGAAAAATATAAACTGAATACTTTAATTAAATAAACAAGTCCTTTAATCAAAATTGATTCAATAGGAAAAATGAAGAATGTATTTAAAAAGTCAAAAAGAAAATAAACTAAAACTACTTCTAAAATATGAGGGTTTTTGAAGGCCTTTAGGACAACTTAATTACATTCAACCCCTAATGTCTTATTTATAGAGGTGCTGGCAACCCAAATTAGGTCTTAGGAACATCCTAGGACTTCGTATAAGTTTCATTGCTCAGACGAAAATAACCCCGAAATACTTGGGCAGCATGTCGGCCTTGTGTCGTGCCACACCCCTTGCGTGACGCAACACAACACCCTCATATATCCTTGTGTCGTTCTTTTGAGTGTGTAGGATGGAGATATAAACGCCCAATTGATGTAGAAGCAAAGGTCGAATGATGCACAAGCTTTCCAAGATGTAAAAACACCAAAAGAACGACACCTATAAAATATGTTAAAAACACTTATTTTTATTAACTTTCTAACCTAAGGCCAAATTACTGAAAAAAATATAAATTTCTAAATTGCTTAGAAAACAAGCTCCCTATGTGCGGATTTGACCCAAATTAACTACTACATTTGACGTCAGGTCACCTTCCATTGTTGCTTTCAGTGTAGACACTAATTGGGCTACCATCGCTGACCTCGCCAAAAACAGCCTGCTCCTTTTTTTGTTACCACCTCTTTCTTTTCCTTTTCCCGTCTCTTATCTTTCTTCCTCCATGCGCACCCTTCCTCTTATCAATCTCTTTATGTTCTTCCTGCGAGTTCTTGAGGAATAATAAATCTAGGCTGGGCCTTTCCTGTGGCTCCTCCCATGAGGGGGCCTTTCAAGTCGGTTGTACTCGATTTTGACTCCCCAATTGGGTGGTGGTTTTCCTTGAGCTATCCGCTTTTAATGGAACAAGCTTGCTTGAAGCAGACCCATTACAACGGAGGTGAGGGCATAATGAGACTCTACCCACATGACGGCTTCTCCACTCTGATGGTTGAATACCAAAGTAATCGGTGAGGGCTTCCGCCTTTACTTCCTTTGATTAGGCAATGGTTGCTTGTTTTGGTTTGTTAATCTTTGGATATTATCTTATTGTGTTTGTACGATCTGTATCAGACTTTATTTGTATGTATCTTTTGACATTTTAATTTATGGATTGTACATTTGCTTAGGGCTTGATCCTTAAAAAAGAGAGAAAACAGAAGAAGAGGGTACAATGTAAACTAATACACGTTGTCATGGAATCTCATGGCTGTATGCCTAGTCTACCTACATGCTAGGGCACTCTGATTGGTCTGTCCACTTGTTTGGTAAGAAATGTGGGTATAACATTCCCGAAACATTAAAATAAACTATAACTTTTTCTTCCAAAAAATTAAAAATAAACAATAACTTTGTATAATATATATTGGTTATTAATACAAGTTAAACGAATGGTTGATCCATATCATGAATTTGCTAACAGTCTAATTTACATGCTTTTAAAACATTAAAATATAAAATTTCCCCATAATAAAATAAATATCAAATTTAGTCCGAATCAAGCAAATCAAAATCAACTTTCAAAATCCGAACAAACTTTTATTATATAATAAAAGTACACCACTACTCCAAAAATAATTCACAAAGAAATATTTCTCTAAAACTAAAGGCACTCTTTCTGACAGGCAACATTTAAACTTTAAAAATTATGTTCTTGTTTGATAAAATCCAAAAAATGTTAAAAAATTTAAGCATTAAACTTGTAGTATGAATTTTTTCAATATCGAATTGTATATGTTGCAAATATAATTATGTTTTTTAATGATAATTAATCTTGATTTTATTTAAATTATTACTTCTTAATTTTAAATTTATTAATATAATTTTATATTATTTTAAATAGTTTTAGATGAAATTTAAATATAATAATTTTAACATTTTATTTTTAACAAAAATAAAAACTAATTTATTTCAAATATAATTTATTTTAATAATAAATTCAACTTAATTTTTTTAAGAATAAGAGATAAATAATTATCCGAAAGAGAGTTTTCCAGATCTAAATATTAGACTTAAGTGACAAATTCTTAAACTATAGGCTTGAAGTCAATGCACTATAACTTAGTTAATAAGTAATTACTATTTACGTACTTATCTTATTTAGTTATTTTTAAATTCTTGTTAAATAAAAATATAATATAATTATTTTATACCATTCTTAGTACTACTTTACTTTTAAACTCATAAATTGAAAAAAAATTATGTTTTAATATGTTGGAATTCATGTCTTCTAAATTGCCACAACAATATATCATGCCTACTGACCTAAAACTCTATTAAGAATACAATTACTAAACAAATTTAAAAATAAAATTTTCAAATTTTTAATACACCTTTAATATCCTTTTCCCTTTGTTTTTTTTTTTCTCTTCAAAAAGTTAATGATCGAATTAGAATCAAAATTTTACATCAGAATGAGAAAGCAACATATCCACGTGGCAACTTTGCAGAGAATATCCATGTGTCAAATGATTAAAACCAATCTTAAGCAAGCTTCGTGATCTTGAAACGCCAAAGTTAAAAGAACACTTTTAGGGTCTTATTTGAATGTATGCGATTTGACAAGAATCTTAGGTCTGCTTTAAAATAAACTACACTAGGATGGTGGTGGGGTGGGCGTCGTTATAAATTATATTTTGTTGAGAAAAAGCAGCCAATGCTTTAAAGACTTCTAGTCACTGAGAATTTCACTCAACCTGGGCAACGCGTGAACCACAAGTACAAGGACAAAGTGATTGAGAAAATATAAACGTAATAATATTAAAACATATTGTTTTATAATATGATTACAATATAAATATTTATATGAGTTTATTCATCCATTAGGTTTAACGTAAGGAGATACTACAACAGTATGGTGGTAGCATGGTTAAATAGATTAGACGTTTATTCAACAAGAAAGCACATAAATTTGCTAGGTTGTCATTTTCTTTTTATTGTTGGATGTTGTTCTGAATGTTTTAGTTTCATGATAGTAGTAAAATTTTGCTGTTTTTCTATAAAAATATATATAATAAGTTATTGATATAAAATTAATATTTATATCAATATCTAATATTTCAAACATAAATTATAATACAATACAAATACATATATTATGATATCTAGGGAAAAGCCTTAGAATCTATCATGAGCGGTTCATTGGCTGGGTATAGCGTATGAAATAACAATAGCTACTGCTGATAAAAGCACCCGGTACTTAAAGACCTTATTAATCAATAAGAATTTGACATGCATTAAGAACATAACATGATTAAATTATGCAAGTATTAATAAATTTGAGTAAGTATTTTTTATTTATTTTTCATATTCTCAAATTGCTACTTTAAGTTAAAATAAATAAAGAAGCACAAAGCCGTGGGCAACGCGTGAAGGGCAAGATGTGTGGAGAAAGTGACGAGCAAAAGCCATGGAATCTATCATGAGGCGACTCATTGGCTGGTTAGGGACTTGCGTTGCACTTAGCACATGAAATGACGAAAGCTGTTTCTCAACTTCCCCCTATTTAAGTACAACCCAGATAGCACACTATTAAATTATCGCACAAATTATGTTGTAAATCGATCTTACATCTTGGGAATGGGGTAAACGTCCTTAACCAATGAATCCGATGTTGAGGTTCAAACATTACTAATTCTTTTGATAAGGGTAACAGTTGATGGATTAAATTTTATGTTACTTGAAAACTCAATATCAGTTTTTTTATCACTATTAAAATGATAGAAGAAAAAAACACTACTAATATTTGGGATAATTAAAGTTTAGGATTTAAAAAATTACTAAATTCTAACTTCAATAAAACAAATAAAATTTCACAAGTAATAAGGTGACGGAAGCAAAGAGATTAAATGTTGGAGAGCATCAACAGCTTAGGACACTCAAAATAAAAATAAGTATCAAATGAAACTAAAACTCCCTTAATAACAAAATTTGGACACATCCCAAATTAAAATTCCTTATACCACAAACTTAGGGCGTATAAATGTTTTAAACGCCACTAATATGGTCACGTTCAAAGAATGGACACCTAAACTTGTAACAGTCTAACCATATTATAAAGATGAAAGTGCTTGATGTCACAACCATGTGATAAAAATGTATAAAGGCTTGTTTGAATCTTGGCTGCGTAAACTTGAAATGTTCAATTGTTGTTGCAACATTTCACAAATCCGTTGTTCATATTTTTGGATTCTTAACCAAATAATAAATTGGGATCTTTTTTAAAAAATTATAAATAAAATTATAAATAATACAATAAAATAGTAACATATACTAGTAATAACAAAAACAAATTGGGCCCCTTTTATTTTATTTTCCTTTTTTCCTACCTACAATGAAGCGTCGATCAAAAAACTTAAAAGGCTAAATATTTTTTTTCCACGTTAAAAGCTGAAGAAAAAATATTTGGGCCCCTTCCAACACTGGGCCCTGGGCAGCCGCACTCCCAAACTACCTCAAAGGTCGGGCCTGACATTTTATATGAATAGGATATTGGTAGTTTTGACTTGTAATCTTTTATTATTTTGTATTTATTTCAACATTTGGTAGCAAATATAGGATGTATTTTACAAATAAATTATATATTTTATAGAGTCCTTGTTTTGTGGGATTATCACTTTTCTTATTGAGGGATAATAAGTTTTGGTATTTAGGATATAAAGAGGTGACTAAGGAATTTGATTTCATAAAATATGGTATTTATCTTGAAGATAATTACAAAGATGTTTTGGAGGTGTTGCAACTGGTTGTACATGCCTATTAAAGGTTATGGGGTCTTCCATGTTTTGTAAATGAGTGAACAGCACACCTATAAAAAGGTTACAAGGTCCTCAATTTTATATTACTGATCCTTAGCCTTTTTTCAAAAGGGTTGAATGGAGAGTGAGGGCATATAAATTGTATTCAACTTAAGGCCACAGTTATCTTTAAGTGAGCAAGGTTGATTGTAACAGTTTCATTGTCAAGGGTATCAAAAAATGTGGTTTTGAAATCTCATTTTCATAAACTGAGTCCATAAATATTAAATATGAATATTTGCAGGGATAATATGAAGATATATTAAAGATTGGTCCTGTAATGTTTTCAAATTAACAGTTAATTAAAGCCAAAGGACTAAATCATAAAGTCCAATCGCTATAGATTTTTAATTGACAAAAGGCTTGGGGATTAAAATAGAAATTAGTCAAAGGTCTAAACTGGTAAATAAATCATTTTTCAATGAGAATTAGTGGGTGATAATGACATTTTCCACTAAATAAGTTTAATGATTAACATAAGTTAATTAAGTTATGTTTAAGTTAATTAAACCAAATTAATTAAATATTAACCCTAAGTTAAATTGGTGGGTGACAATGCCTACCATTGTCTTCCAAAAAGTGAGAAGAAGACCTAAGAAATTTCTAAACATTCGACCATTAATTGGTAAGCAAATTCAAGTCATTTTCTTGTAATTTTTATGGGTTTGAGGTCATGAAAGTTTGGTTTAGCTATCCCGTGTAACAATTTGCAAAACTGTTAGATTTTAGAAAGTTGACATTGTTAATTTCTTGAATAGTTAGGCTTGAAATTGATAAATTTTAAGCTTAGATTATGAAAAGGACTAGATGGTATAGTTAATTTAGCTTGTTTGTCAACTTTGTTACATTAGGGACCAAATTGAATAAATATAAAACTTAACGTGAAATTATGTTAGAAATAGAAAGTATACGATCCTTAATGAGAATATGTGAAATTGGATTTTAATTTGAAGCTAGGAATCGAAAGTTATGCTTATTTACAAGTTCAGGGACTAAATTGAATAAAATAGAAAATATGAGGGAAATCGAAAAATAGAATTATATGAAATCATGCATATCGTGGTATAATATAAAAATGTTTGGTATCTATTGGTGATATAAAATAATTTTATAGATCAAGAATTGGATCGAAGTGAAGTTAATCAAGGAAAAATTAAAATTGCGTATTAGTCCCTGAAGTATCCTCTCTTTTCATATTTTGAATAGGTAAGTTCATGTGGAACTTACTATCTTATTTTATATTATGTGTGAATTGCATTTCATTTCATCTATATGTTTAGATATAACTAGAAATTTAGTGAATTTTACATGTGAGGCTTATAATGGATTGAATTGAATAGTCATGCGAATATTGGCTATTATGAAATAGTATAGGGTGCAAATGTGAAAAATTGATTGATTACAATACAAGTAAATGAAATATGTAATCATGTACAGGGTTTGGTAATGATATGTATACGGAATTGATGCCTATGTGAAATTAGTAAAAGGTTATGATATGTTTGACATGTCATTAGGGTTATACGCACGCTTAAATAAGGATTTTACAGGTTATAATGAGATCTAGCATTTGTTGCAGATTCTCGATTTATAAGTGTCATATGTTTAGCCCAAATGACATTCTTGAGTTATCACAGTAGCTGTGATATAATGTTAGCTTGTGTGAGCAAATTATTCCAGCGTGTCCGAGCCCATTTTACTATAGTTCCATCAAGCAATATTCAATGTAATTGAAATGGAGAACTTGAAAGTAGATTGAAAATGGACTGATATATGCATCTAACTTGATATGTGTTATATGATGTTCCTAATGTTCATGATATTACTTTTAATATGTGTTATATGATATTACTTTTTATTATGTATCTAGTTGTGCCAATAAGTGTAAAGGACAACCACTTTGAATACCAAAATGATTGGCAGTTTCTTTTGCTTAAAATGATTACGGTAAGTATAGTAATTTCATTTGAACTTGCTAAGAATTCTTAATGCTTACTATAGTTGATTCCTTTCCTTATAGATTATCACCTTGCGGAACTTGCTGAGCCAGATTAGTGGTAAAAAACACATTATCAATGAGACAGTAGAAATATGTTTATTTTGAGTTTAAATGTTATGGCATGAATATTAGGGTACCTCGTTATGCATAAGGTCATTTGGAGTTGATAGTTTAATGCTAATGTTCAAATTTGAATGTTTGGCGTGCCTTGTAAAGTAATTGGTACATGAATTGGCTAAGCTTGATGCTATAGAAATGAGGATTTTACCTTTGAATGGTTTGGCATGTTAAAGCTATCAATTGGACTAATTGATATAATATATTGATTAGTGATTTAGGAATGGTAAGTTAAATGTGTTAAGCATGTTATATAGCATAGTACATACTTTGATTGATTCATGTCGAACTCTTTAAAGTGTTTAGTGGTATAATAAAACTTGCTTAAGTTGGTAATAGAAGTACTTTGATATGGATAGGTAAAATGAGTTTGAATATGTCTAAATGTTGAATGATTGGATTGTATGATAAAGATTTGTTGGTTTAAATGGTTATATACTTGAATTCATTATCATTAGCATGGTTTAATGGCTTATTATTTGTACAAGTTTGAATGCAAACATTTAGGGGCAGGTTTAAAATCAATTTATTAGGTATCAAATGTGCATTTTTACCAAAATAGGGGCAACATTACCATGAACCCCTGACGTCGCAACGTTGTCCAACAATAAGTGGCGTGGCGATGTGGATATACTTGTGTTCTGGGCATTTAAGGTGCCAAATCCATTCTTTTGGGAACGGAATATTAAGCTGCCAACGTTAAGTGATAGTTTATTATAAGCAGAGGAAATGGATATCCACCCTACGCTTTTCAACCCCCACACATAATGATCAGGTAAACATTGAACAGTCCCCCATAAGAAGTGATATTGTTGCTATGGTAAGGGCGACTGACTATGGTAAAACTATACTAATACGGTGCAAATCCCAACTCCCATCTGACTGAAAAAAGTCCTCTACTTGTCCTTTTCGAAAAAGAACAAAATTGTCTCCGATTTGCTTGTGCATTTGAGACTTTCCTAACCACTAACCAAACCAAAATTTCACAAGAGTACCAACACTAGTACACCATTTGCAACCACGCTCGATAACTATTCATGACTTTAATAGTCCACTTCAAGTTCAAAAAATAGTACACTTCCCCACAACTTGCAAAAATTGCAGTGAGCAAGATATGTAGACTGAAACACACAACACTTAAGCAAATTATGTTAACTGAAAATTCTCTAGGTAGATTTTGTGAGCATGGTCATATTATTTAAGTAAGCTTTCCGCAACTCGAGACCCTCATTAGATTTCACTTGAAAAATCAAGTCCCAATTCACCAAATAATTATAAGAGTAATCATAAAATCACCCCAAAGGAAGTTAAGATTAAGCTGATCCAGTTGATAACAAATTGAGGTTGGAAACAACCCAGTTGCATACAATAAAAAGGAATAACACATGTTGTCGAATGAATAAGAACCTTACGACCAACTAAAGATAAGGCCTTATTTCTAATCATAGAGTCATTTCATAACCCTATCAATTAACGTGGCATATAAGTGTTTGTGTGTCCGTCTATGTATGATGGGGACCCCTAAATAAGTACCTAAGTCATCAGTAAAGGGAAAACCACATCGAGCACTCAAAGTAACCACAACCTCATTAGAAATGTTTGATGACACAAACAACTTCCACTTATCCAAATTAGCAACCAATTTAGAAGCATCCTCAAACTCCTTTAGTCAAGCTTGAATCAAATTAACTTGATAAATAAATGCTTATACAAATAACATGAGATCATTTGCAAAAATAAATGAGTCAAAGTTGTACCATTTTGAGACACTTTGAAAGGTTTCCATAAGCCTCTGTATTGATTCTCAAGTGTCATATTAGAATGCCTTTCCTTATGAAGAGATAAGAAGAAAGTGGATCTCTTTGTCATAATCCTCATTAAGGTGTTAATTTTGTTAGGACTTGTCCATTCCATAAAGGAAAATTCTTGCTTACCAAAACATAAAACATGATAAGTTCCACCATGGTGCAAAGAAAATGAAAATACAAAAGAATTGAACGTAAGAATCACCAGTTAACACTATCGTAGGCTTTGTATAAGTCAACTTTTAATAACATAGCCCCTTTTTGGCCCTACATCTTCATCGTGGAATGTATCACTTCTTCTGTAATGAAGATATTATCCAAGGTACTACACTTAGCAAGGAAGCTACTTTAGAAGGGACCAATAATTCTTTGAAGAATAGGATGTAACCTGTAGACTAACACCTCAGATAAAACCTTGTAGAAAGCGTTAAACAGGCTAACAAGCCTAAACAAACTAATACATGAGAATTTTTCAAAATAAGAACAAATAAAACCTTTAAAATTGACTCATTGACAAAACCTGAAGTCAAAGAATCATGAACAACTCGAAAGAGAGTACCTTTAATCATCTCCTAGTGTTTTTGAAGAAATATCGGTTGGAGTCTGTTAGAGCTCGATGCCTTTCAAGCTTTCATAGATAATAAAGCTTTTCAAACTTCCTCTATATTAACCAACCCAAGAAAGGATTCCCACTCTTCCATATTTAAGAAAGGACGAAATATCATAACCATCCCGCATGCTCACAACATTCCTTTCACTGAATAAATTAGCATAGAAATCAGTAACATGTCTGCAACAACCCATCCAACGAAGTCTCTGTATCTGGTTATTATTTGACACGTTTTGGTAAATAAGGATAGATGTTAGTAAGTAAAGTGTTTGTTTTGACTAAGTATAAGATTTTATGCGTTCGTGCCATTTGGCGAACTCTTTGTTATGGCGTGTTTTACAATTTGGCGGACTCTTCCGCTTAGTATCTACCCAACTTAGATGTTTTGGCAAACTCAATAAGTTCGTAGTTGTTAGATTTTTTTATTACTTAAGTTTGGTAATTTTGCTAGTTAAGTTGAGACTTGGTTAGAATGGAACTAGACTACTGTAGATGATAAGACTTAAATTAATTTAAGAGCACTTAATCACAGGAATCAAGAGAGTTAATGGAATTATCTGATTTTTCCAATAATCCTTATCTCCAAGCTTAAATATTTAAGGTCAAGTAGTGGTCTTTTTGAATACTTTTACGATTTCGTCTTCTTCCTCAAATTTTCTTTGAAAAACTCTTTGAAAACCTAAGTTTAGAAAAACCTTATTAGAGTAATAATTACTGATGAACCCTAGGTTATTCTTTAAGTCATTTACGTGTTCTTTTTTATGCATGTATAAGTGCTAAAATGGTGTGTAAGGAAGGAAACTTCCTGATTCTGTGTAAGTGTTGTTAATTCTTGTATGCATGATCGGATTTAATCAAATAATGATCAAGAAGATAAAAAAGTCCTAAGTGATAAGGGCAACAGACCTGCGTTATAGATTTATGTTAGGATTTCTGGTGAGTTCCTTTTTACTTCCATGTGCTGTAACATCATTATTTTATATTTTGTGTAGGGAAAGTGTTCTTCCTTTGTAAATGATGAAAAGTGTATGAGTGTGTAACGAATGGAAGTTGTTGTGTGGGTAATGGTTATCTAAATTCATCAATCTGAGTGTAGTCTATCTATGATAAGAAGTAAACATCACTGTTCATGTTCAAGCCACTACCATTTGCTACTAATATATATGAAAAGATATGATTTGATATGTCAAAGAGGATATATAGAGATGTGTTTGTGTGGCCTCCAATAGAGCAGATATATTGTAAACCGAATTAGTAGATCACGATAAAACATACTATTCAAGATGAAAATAATACGAAGAACTAAGGGGGAGAATGAATGTGAATAAATCTGAAAGATATGCTTCTGATTTTGAATTATGGATACATGGCTGACATGAAGATGGATTTTTCTGAGTTATTGATAAGCTGGAAAATTAACATATTTTAATCTTATTCTTAATGCATTTTTGGATAATTAATTATGTAAATTAGTGAATTTAATGCTCATAATCCTTTAAATTCATGCTTTTATACTTGAGAGGGCATTTGGGAGAGAAAGGAGTGAAAAATGAGCCAAAATTAGACAAATAGAGCTGTTGACAAGATCCACATGAGCTGGGCACACGCCTATGTGCCAGCTCGTGTCGGTATCACACCCTGCTTCCCAAATACGTAGAAAACCCAATTTTTAAGCTTTCTGAGCATTCTAAACTCTATAAATACCAATTAAAAAAGATCTAAGGGGGCACTCAAAGATGATCGAAGAAAAGACTTGAAGAGCACCATCAGAATCAACTCAGAAGCGAATATCCTTTAAGATTGAAGATCTCTATTTAATTTCCTTCGAAGTTTTATTGAGTTTCTTTATGTCTTGTTGTTATCCTAACTTTGAGATGTTTCTATTCAAGATTATGAACTAAATTCCCTAGATACATAAGGAGAATGAAACCTATGATGAATCTTATTATTTAATTTCTAGTTTTACGCAATAAATTCTTGATTCTTGTTCTCAATTATGTATGCTTATTTCGTGTTTTAATATTTTTAGGATATTAATTCATGTTTAATGTGTTTATTTTAGTGGAGCAAAAGTCTCTGTTTAAGAGTAGGTCTAACATAATTGAGTGGAGTTGCATGCAATCCTATAAATAGGACGACATAAATCTACCGGATTAGAGTCAAATCTAATAAGGGAATCTATAGATCGAGTTAAAGAGACGCTAGGGGTTTTAATTAGAAATAGATTTCATGTAACACCCCTTACCCGTATTCCACTCCGGAACTGGGTACGAGGCATTACCGGACTTAACTTGCTAGTACATATAACTTTGGGCTCTAAAAATCCATCCCCAACTTAAAATTTCTCATTCAAATGCATAACATCCTTATCATTGGCCTATGAGGCCTTGAACATATATCTAGAAGGTCTCAAAATTAAATCGAAAACTTTTACACTCTTAGAAAAATTTTTCCCCAACAGGGGCCACATGCCTGTGTGAAATGGAACACGCCCGTGCCCCTGGCCCATGTTCCTCACACGGCCTCTACACGCCCGCCTCTTAGCTCGTGTGCCAAAACCATTGCATTCTGTTTATGATGTCATCACTTCACTAGGGTCACACGGCCAAGTCACACGCTCGTGTCGTTAAGCTGCGTGTCGAATTCAATTCCAAATTTTAAGTGCAGACTTCACATGGCTTGGGCACACGCCCATGTCCATGGTCGTGCCTCCCACATGGTTGAGACACACAGCTGTGTCTCTACCCGTGTGTTTACTACTAAGCATTCTGACTTTGTAAACCTAGCATGCAGGGAACACACGACCGATCAACACGCCCATGGGGCTGACCTTGTGTCTCACATGGCCTAGACACATGCCCGTGTGTCTACTCGTGTGGACATTAAAAAGGCTATATTCCAAGCCAAATGCCACCTTACATAGCAACCATACTTATACCAACTCAATTCATCATAACTCATGACCCTAAGGCACTTTTAAGAACTCAAATCAAAGCATCCACACAAGCATAAACTTCATAATTTCATCATCATTGAATATAAATATATTTGTCATGTATTGGCCCAATTCCAATGACCATTTACAAAATGACTTTGATAACATAAATAGCCAACACTTTGGCTATCAATATGACATAACAAAATACCCAAGTCCTATACATGCCATACTCAAAATAAGTCTAACTTTGTTATGCCAAAGAGATGTCGATACTGTGATTTCCAAACTCCGACGTCCCACGATCCTAGAATTATCTTGGCAATACTACAAGTAAAAGGAAAATGAGAGGGGTAAGCATAAAGCTTAGTAAGTTTGCATGAAAATAAATAGCAACAGTAAGTTCATAATGACATCAATTCATGGCATTAGATAACATGTAGCATCCCAAAAGTTAGGGGTTAGTAGTTTTTCTTAAATCCATTTTTTGTTTATTTGGCTTGCTATTTGAGTGAGTTTGGGGGTCCTTTAGAGGCTTGGGTTCAAGGTTGAGCCTTGGAAAAAATTAATTTTCGGTCTTTAGAGAATAGGGCTACAGAAAGTAGGACTTAAGTTTAATTTTGTGTGTGTAAGAGACACAAGGTGAGCATATGGCAGGGTGGCTGTGGCATCAAGGAGGGAGCAAGGGAGGAAGGAGTTCGAATCCCACAGTTGGGAAATTGAAAGCATTTATTTTGCTCAGGAGGAGTCAAGAGGTTGTGTTGGAATCAAATTCTGGTGGAGAAGTGTTTGAATGGGTCAAATGGTTCAAATGGATAAAGGAGAGGGTTTGTAGGAGGAAAAAGGGGAGAAAATTGTGGGATTCAAGTGGGGGAGGAGTTGGCCGAATATGGGGAAGTGGATAGGAAAATTCAGCCAAAAGGCTTGACATCTTGAAAAGTGCTTTTTCAGTTTTGTCAAGGAGAAGTGCTGAATTTCTCTAGCTTTCTTTGGTGTTTTGCATTTTGGGCACTTTTTCCTTGAACTTTTCGGGTCATTTTCTTTGTATTTTCTTTCTTGCCGAAATCTTAATCTCACTTTCTCTCTTTTTCTTCGTTTTCTTTTCTACTCCTCCCTCTCCATAAGCCGAATCTCCTATTTCTTCTTTAATCTGTAATTGTTCTTCTTTTTCCTTTAAACATCATTCGACTGTTCGTTGATGTTTAATTCTCTTAGCTGAATCTATTCTCCACCAACACCTCATCTTGGGATTCTTTAGTTGGTAAGCCTCCACTTGCATTCTTCTTCTTCTTCTTCTAACCGAATGCTACTCCCCTTGCTACTCTCTCTCGAATACTCTGGTGGTAATTGGTCAAATTTTTGCGCTCTTGCGGCTTAGTAGTACTTTGGACAATTCTTTTGCCTTCATCTACGGTTGTTCAAGAAGTGTGACAATCAGTAAGTTATAGATTTTCTTGTCAGTAACTCTATTCCCATTTGATTTCTGCGTTAACAACCATATGTTATCTCTTTCACTCTATGGCTAAGGTTACATTTATATTTCTGCGTTTTAGCCATCATCTGGTTTGCGGTTTTCTATAAGGTGAAGGGGAGCAAGTGGTTTGTGTTAATCAAACCTCGACTATGTGTAACATCCAAAAGAAAGGATATGAATGATGATGATTGATTAGTACAGGTAGGTGAGGGAGTGATTATGGGAGACAAAAGGAAAGATGGAGAGTGAATTAGGGAAAAAAAATAAGTGGAAGACAAAAGGAATGATGGAGAGTGAATTGGGGGGGGGAAGAAGAAGTGGGAGACAAAAGGAAGGATAGAGAGTAATTTGTGGAAAATTTTGGTCAAAAATTTGGATGTGTATGGGGAGAGTTTCGGTCATGAGGGTGGTGTTATTTTGAAGGGTGTTTTTTTTGGTTTGGTTGAGGGGTATGCCGAGTTCTCTTGTGTGGTTTTGAAGAAGAAAAAAACAAACATTTTCCAGGTGTGTAATTGTAACATTTTGGGTCTTTTCTTCCTTTGGTAGTCTTTCTTTCTTCCATTCTCAACTCTCTCCAATCTTCTTTCTTCTTGCCGAATCTCATATCCTTGTCTCATCTGTAGCCATAAGTCAATCGGTGGAAATCGGGATTATCATCAATTAAGGTAAGGAGTCTTTTCATGGTCCATTCGATATCGCTATTCGGTTATGGTGTTAATCAGATTGAAAGTTTGGCTAATCGATTATGTTGTTAGGCACTAAATCGCTCGATACTCTCTACTTGTGGATTTTTCGAAAATAGTGTAAAGTCGAACACCTATCTCTCGTGATAAGAGACTCGGATTGTTGGTAAGCAGTATAGATTGTTAATCCATTGCAATACTTGGATGAAGTTAGAAATTGGGTTTTGTACTAATTGTTGACTGATCGTATCTTTAGGTGCTGCGGAGAATATCGTGTTGCGGATTCCGAATAAGGTGTGTAATCCCGTACTTTCCGAATATATGTTTGAAATGGTGAGTAAATCTCACATCTCTCTGAAATTTTACATGAAATATTCTGTGATTCAGTAGAAATACCAAAGAAAACCAATAACCGGCATCCGTGATCACTCGGACGTGCGTATGCTCGTAGTGGTAATCATGTTTTGTAATAAAACAGTTTCGGTCAGAAATAGTGGTGTATATTTGAAAAATCACGAAAAATTGGATAAAAGGAATTACAAAGTGAGTAAGATATCAGATTAAAGCTTACTGTGTCTATTTTAATATGAAAGAAACGGAGAAGGAAAAGAAATATTATATTCTGAGATATATTAGTTTTAGTGAGACTGGTTCTGAATGACCTCGGGGTATTCTGTTCTATCTTGGAAAAATCGTATAAAATTGTACAAAGTGAATTAAGCGTTATAATTGATATGTATAGATTCCTTAGTGAACCTATTTTCAATGGAAACAAGTAGGAGTAGTAGATGAAAAGCGTACAGTAAGATATTTGAGATTAAGGTAAGAGAGGTCAGAATCGTTGGACAGTGAAACAAGGGAAACTTTAAGGAATAAACTGTAATAAATTGTTAAGCTAAAAATTCTGGAAAAATTATAGTAGAAAGATATACGAGTCTAGTTTCATGGAAAATTTACGGATTTAGGCTCCGTTTGTTTGCCAGCAAAATGTTTTCCGGAAAATGATTTCAGGAAAATGATTTACTTTTCTGGAAAATGATTTACTGAAAATATTTTCTGGTGTTTGGATGAATCTGTGTAAAATATTTTTTGTTGTTTGACAGATTTCCTGAAAATATTTTCTGAAAAAGCTGTTTTTACATATATTAATAAATTTTATATACATATTAATAAATTTTTATATTTTAAATTATTTTTACATATATTACAATGATTTATTTATAAATAAATAAATCAAATTAAATATAATAATACTCAATTATTAAGTTACAATATTAACCGTCATAAATTGAAAATAACTAAAGTCAAATAAATTATTCGTAATTGTGTTAAAAAAAATTGAATAATTACAAATTAGCTTCCAAACCACAATTAATACTAGAAATTAATAATATTATCCAAATGCATAATTAGTAATACACCACATAATAACACCACACTCTAGTACAAAGATCAATTGATCCATCACTTCCACCACATAATTATTAATAATATTTGTTTATTAAAATATGCTAAGCAATATCCACCAAATCAAACAAAAGGAAACCCTGTTTCGAAAAAGGTTTAACTTACTATGTTCCAACAATTCTACCAGTGTTTGCTTCATTTACATCCTTCTTGAAAAGTCTAGCCATCCCAAAGTCTACCAGTAATATGTTGCTAGCTTTTAAATCCATATGAATCACCGTAATATTCATATATTCTTGAAGATACAACAGTCCTTGAGTAACCCCTTCAATGATACACGCTTTTCCCAATCTAAAACATACCGCCTGACTGGATCTGCAACAACCCCACACTTTTGATCATAGCATCAAGTATAAAATTGTGTCCAATATGTGCTTTAAACTAAAATTTAAGACTTAAAATCAACTTAATAGCATACCAAAGAGATAGAGGTCTAAGCTTTTATTTGGCATGAATTCATATATCAGCAATTTTTCCTCCTTTTCTGTGCAATATCCCAACAGCCTTACTAGATTTGCATGTTGAAGCCTGGCTGTCAATGTAACCTCATTTTGAAACTCCTCATGTCCTTGAGTAGAAGTTCTGGAAAGTCTCTTCACTGCAATTGCCTGGCCTCTTGGTAATTTACCCTATCAAAATCCAAAAAGGATACTCAATCATCATTTGCTGGTGCCTTTGCTTCAGCACTGAATGTAAATGCTATTGACCAACCGTATACTGTTTATGTTACCTTGTACACAGGACCAAAGCCACCTTCTCCAGGCTTATTTGTACTTGAGAAATTATTCGTAACCCCTTTGATGTTAGCAAACTTGAACACTTGCAAATGAGAAGCACCACTGCCAAAATTTTCAGCAGCTGGTGCATTAATTCTTGGGATAGGAATGCTTGTTAAAACCATTTCCGCTGTAAAAAGCAACCAAAAAAATGTACAAGGAAAACTCAGAAAAAAAAGAATCTTTCCTTTTATGCATTGCTATCAACCAAAACATTCGCTCCAATTCCTATCCTCAAAGTTGAAGGCCATTTACCTTCTGATTGAACCTTTCTTCTAAACAATGAAACGTTTACTTCACATGCATTATAATCACAACCAATGCATCATCATCAAACAAAGACAATATATCAGCTAAAAGATCTAAATAGAGAGGAGGCTACTGAAGCTTTGGGAACTTTCCAGCAATATCTTATCTTTTGTATCTAACTTTTCCCTCATCTTGAGTTAAAAATAATTATCGTTTTTATCATTTGAATTACCATTTTCATATTTTAATCCCAAACCCAGAAAAAAATTTAAAAAAAAAAACAAAGAAAGGCATAAAACCCAAACCAGGGACAAGTCAGAAAAGGATGAGCAGTGCTCTTGATCTCAAACAAAGCTGAGAAATTGCAAGTGACTCATTAATGGACAAAACACAAACTCAGTTACTAGATAAACAACCTCGATAGTAATGGAAATCTGGTAAATGTCAAAAGTTCTAATCATAATTAATGGTGGTTTTGGTCGAGTAACTAGAGGATGCTCATGTTCTCCAAGAAAATGTTATCGACTGCAAAATGAAAAAGGCAATTATGTAAACTAAATAGAAATACGGATTGCTAGCAGCTGATACATGGTGAAGAATTGACCAAAAAAGAACAATAAAAAGATTGTGTACTTCTCTCCCCAATACAATTATTCTAGACTAAAGTAAACACCATCTTAAGTAGACGTAAGAGTCTAATGTTTTTAATATGCTATACATAGAACAACTCGCTACATGAAATAAAATAAAGAAACAAAGAACGGTTGAAGATACAAACCATCCACCTACAATGATGACCAAAGCAGGCAACACATTGATTGCATATGCTGCAATGCTTGGATCTAGAAGGTCTGGATCAAAAGAATAATCTGATCACGTTTTAGAAAATTAAAAAGACACACTAACAAACATGATACCAATACAATGAACTTTGGAAGTTTACAAGTCGAGCATTCTTTCTTTCTACATATGGTATTGTCATACGGATAAATGGATAGATACCATGAAAAATTCTCTGCTGATACATTTCCCAGATCAGAAAAGCTAGTCAAAAGAAAAAGCAGAATCACTTTCTAGCTTATCATCTCTCATAATGAAAAAGCCTGAAAAGGATGGCCTAAATATGAACAAAAATGCCCCTGTTTCTTGTATAGAACAAACCTCATCTTTCTCAACAATGGATATGTAAATGAAAATGAAGTGCACTTCTAGATCATGTATTGATACAATTTGAATAAGAAAGCAATTTCTTTCGATAATATTGCAAATGTTTTGTTATATCTCACGTATGCGGGATAGCAGTGTGTTTTGAAATTTAAATGGAGTTCACTTCGGACTTCGACAAATCTATTAAGTTTATTCCCTTTCATCTAATTTATTGCACAGTTTCCAGTCAATTGAACCCCATAAATTAAATATCAAAGGACAAAACAGAACTCTCCAAATCATCTTATAATCAAAGTAAGAACCAAGGCTTGGCCTAGTAACTAAAAGAATCTTATGGTTTCAATGTTTTAACATCAAATTAAGTGGAAGTAAACATCATTAACAAACGTTGCTTCATTTTCAGATAAAACCCACCACTAATTTAGCACAAAAAACAAATGGGTATTCAACAGCATAAAAATACAGAACCAAAAATGATGGCATACCTTAAGCAGTTTTTCAAGAACAAGAAGAAACAAAAATGATAAAGAAGATAAAGAAGATGACATACCTTAAGCCAAGACCCTGCGAAGAGGAAGATTTGAGCGAAACCAAAAAGCAACGTGTAATTTCCCTGAGAAGAGAAGATGTACGATGGACACAGCCAAGAAAAAATGGAAGAGATTATAAAAGATGAGAAAAGGAAGAAGTAAAAGGAGGAAAGTTATGAAGAAGGAGAAGGGATGAAGAACAGAAGGAAGGAGTTAAGAGTTGGAAAATGTCTTACGGAAATAAAATCGGTAAGACATTTTACGGAAACTCATACTCATTTTACCCGTGTTTTGGAAAACATTTTCCAAATGTAAAATATTTTCAAGCTTCCAAACACCGTAAAAGCAGGAAAACATTTTTCGGAGAATGTTTTCCTGCAAATAAATAGACCCATAGATTTTGAGTTTCCTAACTCGAGTTATAGTCAGTTTAGTCAGTATGACGCAGATGGATAGTTTTGATTTTATGCCCCAAATTAGTAATTAAGCCTAGGTTGCGAAATTACCGTCATACCCTTAGAGGGTAAATTACTGAATTACCCTTAGTGGGTACGATTATTGAATTATGAAAATGCCCGTACGGGCTGAGTTACGAAAATGCCCCTAATGGGCTGAATTACGAAATGTCCCTATGGACCGAACTACGAAAATACCCTTTATGGGCCAAATTGAAATATGTTGCTATATGGGCCGATTGATATTTGTTTTATGGGCCAAATGTGATATTTGCTATATGGGCCAAAATGTGATATTTGCTATATGGGCTAAGTGTGATATGAGCTATATGGGCCAAAATGTGATATGGGCCAGATTGTGAAAATTCTTATAATGGGCCGTATGTTTGTAATAATTATAAGAATGGATTGTTGTAAATGAATATGCATATTATATACATGATTTGTATGGGCTGGGATATTTGACGAAGAGAAGTTCTGGTAGCTTTGCTACAAAATTCTGGTGGCTTGTCCACAGTTTGATATATGGCTTAATGCCCAGTTTGATATATGGCTTAATGCCCAGTTTGGTGTGTTGGCGGGGTGGGTGACTAAAGCTCCCCACAGGTGTGTTGGTTGGTACGGGTGGTGTGTAGCGGATGGAAAACTAGGTTTGGTTTGGGAATTGCATATCATTTGCATATTATATATATATATATATATATATATATATGATACATTCATGTTATTGTAAATGGGCTTTGGCCCAAATAATGGCTTAACGGATTTTGGCCCAATGGTCAAAGGTAAGTGGGTTACACACTGAGTTCTTGTAACTCACCCCCTTTCTCTTAACCCTTTCAGGTAATGCTCAATGACGTGGACTTGGGCCATGGATGACTCGGTGGAGGCCATACTTCAGAAATGGTGTTATTAAATTTTAAATTTCTATTTCTGTTTATTTTATTATTTTGCTATTTTGGTTTAAGTTGTAATAAGGCCTCTGAACTATTTTTATTTTTACTTTATGGTTGGGATGTTTTTATTATTTTTCTTAACTTGTTTAAAACGAGAATTTTTCTAAAAACGTAAATAAAAATTTTCCTAAATTGATTAACAAACGGATTTCAAAATAGACTTTTACAAATATGATTTAACTCGAACTTTCTTTCAAATTATCAACGTCATTTTCAAAAGTCACGGAATTAAAGTTCAAGTCCTTGATTTGTGATTCATCAATCAATCTCTGAAAAATACTTGTATTTTATCTATGTTTCCGTAATGTTTCTAAATGTTTTTGCAACTCTATTTTAAATGTCACATTTTCGTAAGTTGTTATTTCAAATATGCTTTTGCAACCGAAAAGGTTTATTAAAGATAATTATGTTTTCACGTAGACACAATTGCTTAAGTGTTTTGGGTTTTAACAAAGAGGCTATAATTCTCAAACAAGTTTTTAACAATATGGTAAAGATTGTTTTTGAAAAACACTTCCATGTGGCACGCCAGATTCGGGCCTAACTTTTAGGCCGAGTTTGGGGTGTTACATTTAATGGTATCAGAGCCCAGTTTCAAAACTCAGCTGTGGTTTGGGTTCAAAAACGTTTCCAAAATTGTTTTGAATTTTAAATTATAAATGCATGTTTTGAAGGAAGTATGGCACCACGGGTATTCGGCACCAAGTCAAGTAAGTATTTGTTTTTGTTTTATGATTATTGTGATATGACTATAGGAACACTCTAGAACTTTTAGTTTTAGATGTGGAAACTATAGAGATTGAGACTTTAGGATGCGTTTTGCGAAAACAACTTTACTTCTTGTACTCCATAAAACATTGAATAATATACTGATTTCTTAATCAGATTAAGTCAAATTAGCAACCATGAGCACTAGAGGACGTGGACGCGGTAGACCTGGCCGTGGTAGAGGCCGATGTGCTAGAGTTATACCTGAAGCCTCAGGAAATATGCCGGAAATAGACGCACCTGCGTCACCCGTGACTGAAACTGGATCCCCTGACCGTATGAGGGAGGATATCGCTCTGTCCCAAGCAATGCTGCGAGTCTTGGAGAAAGTTGATGGGGTTAGAACTGGGCCAACAGCTCGTGGATCAATTTCTGAACAACTTAGATCGAGTGGTGCCGAGGTTTTTAGGGGTTCCTCGGGTGTGGCCCCAAATGTAGCGGAGTATTGGCTCGAAGCTGTGGAACGGATCATGGATGATCTGGATTGCACCATCGAGCAGAAACTGAAGGGAGCTGTGTCCTTGTTGAGAGACGACGCATATCAGTGGTGGCTTACTGTTCGGGAAGGTACTCAGACCGACCGTGTTACTTGGGATTTCTTCAAAATTGCATTCCAAGGAAAGTATGTCGGGGCTAGCTATGTGGATGCCCGAAGAAAGGAATTCCTTAATCTGATTCAAGGAAGTACGACAGTGGCGGCTTACGAAGCAGAATTTCTACGTTTGAGTCGTTATGCCCGAGGTATTGTGCCAACTGACTACGAACACTGCTTGCGTTTTGAGGATGAGTTAAGTGATGAGTTGCGAGTATTGATAGCCCCACAGCAAGAAAGAAATTTTGCCACACTAGTGGAGAAAGCGAAGATAGCCGAAGAGGCTAAGCATTTGGAGCGGTGAAACCGAGAAAAAGATAGAGGCAAGAGTAAGAGGGACTTCAACTACTCAGGTCCTGCTAGAGGGTTTCAGAAGAGGCCCAGGAATGATGAGCCCATTCGATCTAGAGTACCTGCTGCTACCAATCAAATACAACCATGTGCTGACTGTGGAAGACGGCACCCTGGTGAATGCTGGAAGAGAATCGGTGGTTGTTTCAAATGTGGATCTAAGGACCATCAACTTAAAGATTGTCCTCGACGGACTGCTCTGACTCAAGAAGCTCGTAACTATGAAGCACAGCCAGCTAGAGGAGCTCAGCAGCCACCGAGAGGCCGTGGGCTAGGTCGAGGTGGTAATGGCGAAGGACGAGGTCAGGGTGCATCGGGTAGCGGTACTGGTTTCAGGGGTAACGCGGAGGCGAGGCAACCAGGACTGGTTTATGCGGTCAGACGCCAAGAGGATGGTGATACACCTGATGTAATAACCGATACATTCTTTATATCTGATGTACCTGTTACTGGTTTGAGAGATATCAGATCCACCCATTCGTATGTTGCTAGTACTGTATCTGGAAATCTGAACATTAGATCTGAGATTACTGAAAGAAAGATGACAGTGATTAGTCCTTTAAGACAGTCAGTGATAGTAAATAAATTGTTTAGAGATGTACCCTTAGAAGTTCAAGGCGAAACATTTTTGGCGGGTTTGATGGAACTGCCTTTCAGCGAGTTCGATCTTATTTTGGGTATGAACTGGTTGGTGAAATACCGTGCGAACTTGGATTGTGCTACAAAGCGGATGGTGCTAAAAACTTCGGAAGATAAAGAGGTGGTGATGATAGGTGAAAGGAGAAATTATCTATCGAATGTGGTGTTTGCTTTAAAGGCAGAAAAGTTGGTACGAAAAGGGTGTGGAGCATTCCTAACCTTTATTAGTGCATTGGATACCAAGGAATTATCAGTGGAAAGCATTAGAACGGTAAAGGAGTTTTCGGACGTCTTTCCCGAAAAAATTCCAGGATTGCCTCCAGATCGTGAGGTAGAGTTTGGCATTAAGTTATTGCTAGGAACAGCTCCGGTGTCCATTGCTCCTTATAGAATGGCGCCGAAGGAGTTGGCGAAGCTTAAAGCTCAAATTCAAGAGTTGTTCGATCGGGGATTCATTCGATCGAGTGTGTCACCATGGGGAGCTCCGGTCTTATTCGTCCAAAAGAAAGATAGGTCGATGCGTATGTGCATCGATTATAGGCAGTTGAATAAGTTGACGATCAAGAATAGGCATCTGTTGCCGAGAATCGATGACCTGTTTGATCAATTGCGAGGAGCTTCGGTTTTCTCGAAGATAGATTTGAGATCTGATTATCACCAACTTAAGGTCAAGGAGGCGGACATTCATAAGACTGCAATTCGAACTCGTTATGGGCATTATGAGTTCTTGGTGATGCCATTCAGGTTGACTAACGCACCAGCTGCATTTATGGACATGATGAATCGAGTCTTCCAACCTTATTTAGACTGGTTTATAATGGTGTTCATAGATGACATCTTGGTATACTAAAAGAATGAAGAAGAGCATGATTCACATCTGCGGATAGTATTGCAAATATTGCGGGAAAAGTAACTTTATGCCAAATTCAGTAAATGTGAATTTTGGCTGAAGGAAGTGACTTTCTTAGGGCATGTTGTGTCAGCCTAAGGAATTAGAGTTGATCCCCGAAAAGTAGAGGCTGTGTTGGATTGGAAACCACCGAAGTCAGTGGCCGAAATTCGGAGCTTCTTAGGATTGGCTAGTTATTACCGTTGTTTTGTTAAGGGGTTTTCGTTGACTGCTGCACCTCTAACTAAATTGTTGCGTAAGGGAGTACCTTTTGTGTGGTCAGATCAGCAGCAAGAAAGTTTCGAGAAATTAAAGAAGATTCTAATGGAAGCGCCAGTACTGATTCAACCTGAGGCTGGAAAAGAGTTTGTTGTTTACTGCGATGCGTCACACACGGGCTTAGGATGTGTATTGATGCAAGGTGGGAAAGTGGTGGCTTATGCATCTCGTCAGTTAAGGCTGCATGAAGTGAATTATCCTACTCACAATTTGGAGTTGGCGGTAGTGGTGTTTGCTTTGAAGATTTGGAGGCACTACCTGTACGGTGAGAAGTCGATCATTTATACGGAAGTCTAAAGTACCTCCTTACCCAAAAGGAATTGAACTTAAGACAGCGGAGAGGGATAGAGCTGTTGAAGGATTATGACTTACCAATCGAGTATCACCCCGGAAAGGCTAATGTGGTGGCAGACGCGTTGAGTCGTAAGGTGATATCAGAGTTGAGAGCAATGTTCGCTCATCTTAGTCTGTATGAAGATGGTAGTCTACTAGCCGAACTTCAGGTGAAGCCTGTGTGGTTAGGTCAGATTAAGGAAATCCAGTTATCAGATGAAAAGTTGGGTTTCTTACTTCAGTAAGTGGAAAGCGGTGTGAAAGGGGATTTTGGATTGAATAGTGAGGGAGAATTGTGTTTCCGTAGAAGAATCTGTATGCCCAAAGATTTGGAATTGAGGCAAATGATTGTGCGAGAAGCATATAGTAGCCCATACGCTATGCACCCTGGGGGAAATAAAATGTATCGAGATCTCCGTGAGCAGTATTGGTGGCCAGGGTTGAAATTGGAGGTTACTGATTTCATGGGTAAATGCTTGTCATGTCAGCAAGTGAAGGCGGAACATCAATTGCTGTCAGGATTGCTACAACCAGTGAAGATTCCATTATGGAAATGGGAATGGATAACGATGGACTTTGTTAGTGACCCTTAACGCCTACTAAGAAAGATTCAGTATGGGTTATAGTGGATCGGTTAACGAAGACTGCCCATTTCCTACCTGTCCGTACGGATTAATCATTGCAGAAGTTGGCCAAGTTGTATATAGCAGAAGTCGTAAGGTTGCATGGGGTACCAGTGTCTATTATATCAGACAGGGACCCTAGGTTTACATCGCGGTTTTGGAAGGCTTTACATGAAGCTTTGGGTACAAGGTTAAATTTCAGCACGGCATTTCACCCACAGACAGATGGTCAGTCAGAGAGAGTAATCCAAATTCTGGAAGACATGTTAAAGGGTTGTGTTATCGACTTCAAGGGTAGTTAGGAAGATTTTCTACCATTGGCAGAGTTTGCATACAACAATAGCTATCAATCCAGCATCCAGATGGCACCTTATGAGGCATTGTATGGTCGTAGGTGTCATACTCCTACTTGCTGGACTGAGCTGGGGGAGCGACAGTTATTGGGTCCAGAGTTGATCTTGGAGATGGAGGAAAAGGTCAAGAAAATTTGAGCTCGGTTAAAAGAAGCTTCAGATAGACAGAAATCGTACACGGATCTGAAGCGGAAGGAGATAGAGTTCTCTGTGGGTGATCAGGTCTTCTTGAAGGTCTCACCGTGGAAAAAGGTCTTAAGATTTGGACGGAAGGGCAAGTTGAGCCCTAGATTTATCGGACCTTACCGAGTATTGAAACGTGTTGGGCCAGTGGCTTACCAGCTTGAATTACCTCCTGAGTTAAGACAGATTCATAATGTATTCCATGTCTCAACGCTAAGGCGTTATCGATCGAATCCATCTCATATTGTGCCAGTGGAGGAAGTTGAGATAAGACCTTACTTGTCTTTTGAAGAAGAGCCAATACAGATTTTAGATCGGGATATTAAGGTTCTGAGAAGGAAGTCGATTCCGTTGGTCAAAGTGCTATGGCGTAACCATGGATCAGAGGAAGCCACGTGGGAGCCAGAGGATGTGATGCGACAACAATACCCTCATCTCTTCTAACCAGGTAAATTTCGAGGCCGAAATTTCTTTAAGGGGGTAGAACTGTAACATCCAAAAAAAAGGATATGAATGATGATGATTGATTAGTGGAGTAGGTGAGGGAGTGATTATGGGAGATAAAAGGAAAGATGGAGAGTGAATTGGGCAAAAAAATAAGTGGGAGACAAAAGGAATGATGGAGAGTGAATTGGGGGGGGGGAAGAAGAAGTGGGAGACAAAAGGAAGGATGGAGAGTAATTTGTGGAAAAATTTGGCCAAAAATTTGGATGTGTATGGGGAGAGTTTCGGTCATAAGGGTGGTGTTATTTTGAAGGGTGTTTTTTTTGGTTTGGTTGAGGGGTATGCCGAATTCTCTTGTGTGGTTTTGAAGAAGAAAAAAAAACATTTGCCAAGTGTGTAATTGTAACATTTTGGGTCTTTTCTCCCTTTGGTAGTCTTTCTTTCTTCCATTCTCAACTCTCTCCATTCTTCTTTCTTCTTACCGAATCTCATATCCTTGTCTCATCTGTAGCCATACGTCAATCGGTGGAAATCGGGATTATCATCGATCAAGGTAAGGAGTCTTTTCATAGTCTATTCGATATCGCTATTCGGTTATGGTGTTAATCAGATTGAACGTTTGGCTAATCGATTATGTTGTTAGGCACTAAATCGCTCGATACTCTCTACTTGTAGATTTTTCGAAAATAGTGGTAAAGTCGAACACCTATCTCTCGTGATAAGAGACTCGGATTGTTGGTAAGCAGTATAGATTGTTAATCCATCGTAATACTTGGATGAAGTTATAAATTGGGTTTTGGACTAATTGTTGACCGATTGTATCTTTAGGTGCCGCGGAGAATATCGTGTTGCGGATTCCGAATAAGGCGTGTAATCCCGTACTTTCCGAATATATGTTTGAAATGGTGAGTAAATCTCACATATCTCTGAAAGTTTACATGAAATATTCTGTGATTCAGTAGAAATACCAAAGAAAACCGATAACCGGCATCCGTGATCACTCGGACGTGCGTATGCTCGTAATGGTAATCATGTTTTGTAATAAAACAGTTTCAGTTAAAAACAGTGGCGTGTATTTGAAAAATCAAAAAAAATTGGATAAAAGGAATTATAAAGTGAGTAAGATATCAGATTAAAGCTTACTTTATCTATTTTAATATGGAAGAAACGGAGAATGAAAAGAAATATTATATTCTGAGATATGTTAATTTTAGTGAGACTGGTTCTGAATGACTTCGGGGTATTCTGTTCTGTCTTGCCAAAATCGTATAAAAGTGTACAAAGTGAATTAAGAGTTAAAATTGATATGTATAGATTCCTTAGTGAAGCTACTTTCAATAGAAACAAGTGGGAGTAGTAGATGAAAAGCGTACAGTAAGATATTTGAGATTAAGATGAGAGCGGTCAGAATCGTTGGATAGTGAAACAAGGGAAACTTTAAGGAATAAACTATACTAAATTATTAAGCTAAAAATTCTGGAAAAACTATAGTAGAACGATATACAAGTCTAGTTTCATGAAAAATTTACGGATTTAGATTTCAAGTTTCCTAAATCGAGTTATAGTCAGTTTAGTCAATATGACGCAGATGGACAGTTTCGATTTTATGCCCCAAATTAGTAATTAAGCCTAGGTTGCGAAATTACCATCATACCCTTAGAGGGTAAATTACCGAATTACCCTTAGTGGGTACGATTACTGAATTATGAAATTGCCCTTACGAGCCGAGTTACGAAAATGCCCCTAATGGGCCGAATTACAAAATGTCCCTATGGACCGAACTACGAAAATACCTTTTATGGGCCAAATTGAAATATGTTGCTATATGGGCCATTGATATTTGTTTTATGGGCCAAATGTGATATTTGCTATATGGGCCAAAATGTGATATTTGCTATATGGGCCAAGTGTGATATGAGCTATATGGGCCAAAATGTGATATGGGCCAGATTGTGAAAATTCTTATAATGGGCCGTATGTTTGTAATAATTATAAGAATGGATTGTTGTAAATGAATATACATATTATATACATGATTTGCATGGGTTGGGATATTTGACGAAGAGAAGTTCTGGTAGCTTTACTACAAAATTCTGGTGGCTTGTCCATAGTTTGATATATGGCTTAATGCCCAGTTTGATATATGGCGTAATACCCAGTTTGGTGTGTTGGCGGGGTGGGTGACTAAAGCTCCCCACAGGTGTGTTGGTTGGTACGAGTGGTGTGTAGCGGATGGAAAACTAGGTTTGGTTTGGGAATTGCATATCATTTGCATATATATATATATATATATATATATATATATATATATGATACATTCATATTATTGTAAACGGGCTTTGGCCCAAATAATGGCTTAATGGATTTTGGCCCAATGGTCAACGGTAAGTGGATTACACACTGAGTTCTTGTAACTCACCCCCTTTCTCGTAACCCTTTCAAGTAATGCTCAGTGACGTGGACTTGGGCCATGGATGACTCGATGGAGGCCAAACTTCAGAAATGGTTTTATTAAATTTTAAATTTTTATTTCTGTTTATTTTATTATTTTGCTATTTTGGTTTAATTTGTAATAAGGCCTCTGAACTATTTTTATTTTTGCTTTATGGTTGGGATGTTTTTATTATTTTTCTTAAATTGTTTAAAACGAGAATTTTTCTAAAAAACGTAAATAAAGGTTTTCCTAAATTGATTAACAAATGGATTTCAAAATAAACTTTTACAAATATGATTTAACTCGAACTTTCTTTCAAATTATCAACGACATTTTCAAAAGTCACGGAATTAAAGTTCAATTCCTTGATTTGTGATTCATCAATCAATCTCTCAAAAATACTTGTATTTTATCTATGTTTCCGCAATGTTTCAAAATGTTTTTGCAATCTATTTCAAACGTCACATTTTCGTCCATTGTTATTTCAAATATGTTTTTGCAACCGAAAAGGTTTATTAAAGATAATTATGTTTTAACGTAGACACAATTGCTTAAGTGTTTTGTGTTTTAACAAAGAGGCTATAATTCTCAAACATGTTTTTAACAATATGGTAAAGATGGTTTTTGAAAAACACTTCCATGTGGCACGTCAGATTCGGGCCTAACTTCTAGGCCGGGTTTGGGGTGTTACACTGTGGACTCATCGTTCAAAGGAGATTCTTGTTAAGGACGGGAAGCCAACCAACCGTGCCTAGTAATTTGGGTGTTTAGGGTCGTTTACTCAAACAAGGTAAGGGCAATGTTTTGGGTTAGTTTTCTATGTGATTAATCTTAAGCAACATTTAGCTAATAAGGAATCTGCGGATCTGTAGGGTTGATACGAAGGGCTAATCGTGCGTCTCGCTAAGGTGTGTACTCACACTATTCTGACTATATATCGGTAAATGTCGAAAAGCTGAAAATCGGTGTCTGTGACCACTCGGTCGTGCGAACGCTCGTAGTGATAATCAAAATGAGTATAATAATGGTAAGCCGTTGAGAGTGTCGCGAGCACTCTCGCAAAATTGGGGTGTTACATTTAACTCACACTATTCTGACTATAGATCGACAAATGCCGAAAAGCCAAAAATCAGTATCTGTGACCACTCGAGCATGCGAACGCTCGTAGTGATAATCAAAATGCGTATAATAATGGTAAGCCATTGAGATTATCGCGAGCACTCTCGCGGAATTGGGGTGTTACATGTAACTCACACTATTCTGACTATAGATCGGCAAATGCCGAAAAGCCGAAAATCGGTATCTGTGGCCACTCGAGCATGCGAACGCTCATAGTGATAATCAAAATGCGTATAATAATGGTAAGCGTTGAGAGTGTCACGAGCACTCTCGCGGAATTGGGGCTGTAATGGGCCTGATCGAGCCGAAATCGGCCAAATGGGCCCAGTGGGCTATCTAGCCCAAATGGGAAAAATTGATGGAAATGTACTAAATGAAAGATGTGGTTATGAAATTTGAAAATCTAAGACCGAAACTATGCAAAATGGGTCACACGAGTTTGTGGGACCGGTTGGGCCTAGAATGAACTTTAGGCCCAATAGTTCTGTAGTGACCCAAAAAGGGTCATGTGTCGCTCGAGGCGACTGTAGACCTTCGGAAAGGTCGTGAAATTACAGAATTACCCTGGAGAGTAAAATTACCAAAATATCCCTAGAGGGTAAGATGATCGTTACGCCCTTGAAGGGCAAAATGACTAAAATGTTATACATGTTATATGAATGCGATTGTATGTTATTATGGTATGTTACATTCATGCGTTATTATGTTGCATGGGGATGGGATTATTAATACGGGGGAAGTGCTAATAGGATCGCATGGTCGCTTGACGACTGTGGATCCACCGGAGGCTTTTAAGCCATGAGCAGCTCTGCTGCAACGACAAGTTAGTGCCACAGCCAATGCTACATAAGGAGTGTAGGGATGGGTGGGTCGATTAAATCCCCATAGGAGTGCAGGGTTGGATAGGAGACGGAATGCAGGGTTGGTATGGGCATTAATGCATTGTATTCTCATGATCTGACTGTGATGGGCTTAGGCCCGGATAAATTTGATATGTGACTTTTGTTATGGGCTAAGGCCCAACCGAGGCTATTTTGGGCTAAGGCCCAATTGCCACCATTACTGTAATGGGCTTCGGCCCGGACTACTGTGATGCATGTTCTTACTGATGAGGGTTGTACACACTGAGTTTTCGTAAACTCACCCCCTCTTTTTTTTTTCAGGTAACCCTCAGTAGGCGGTTCGACGTACTAGAGGACTCGAAGGTGGCCACACTACGAGCAGTTTCGGATTTTAGTATTCTACTTTTCTTTAATTTGGGTTAATATTTTGTAATAAGGCCTCTCTTAAATTTCGGTTTTTAGTTTAGGATTTTTAGTTGTTTTATGTTTTAAACCCGCTCAACATTGAATCGCAGTTTTCCAAAACAATATTTGTTTTCAAAACACTACGCTTTCGCAACTAAGTTGTAAATATCACGTTTTCATAAGTCAATTGTTTTAAATTAAGCTTCCGCAACGAACTAGGTTTTGAGGGTAATAACTTATTAATAAATCACAAATAATATTAGTAATAAATCGTTGTAACTGGGATTTACTCACAAGAAAGGTTCCCTATAAAAACTTAGTTGTCGAAAAGCACATCAATGTGACACGCCAGACTCGAGCCTAACTACTAGGCCGGGTTTGGGGTGTTACATAACTACTCAAAGTCTTAAGCACTTTGCCATAACTTACTCATACTTGTTCTTATCTAGCACATACCATGCCACATATCGTAAACATTTCTCGTGAGTTACTCATGGGTACCTATATTCACTCAATCACATTGCTTTAGTGCTGGTCTCATTTCTGTCTCTAAGCTTATCTATTTCATCCACTAAATCACTGGGGATATTCAAAGATGCATATTCATCATCGTTAACATAAACACGAAGCCAATGCCACATCCCAGATGAGGTCTTACATAGGGTCAGCTCTGAGTGTCGATGCCATATCCCGGATATGGTCTTATATGAAATCTCACTTCAAGTATAGATGCCATATCCCAGATATGGTCTTATACGATTCTCATACTCAATACCGAAGCCATATCCCCGATATGGTCTTATACGAAATCTCAATTCAGTACTGAGGCCATGTCCTCGACGTGGTCTTACACGGGACCTTATCCATCTCATTCTCGGTGATAGTAATTTCACATTTATTATAGTCCCATTGGGACTTCAACATCTCAACTTTTGTCAGTTTTCTCATTCAACACCAATTAATCAATTTTATAGAATATCATGCATCATTATAATATCAAACATTCTCAAATATGCTAGCATAAATGTTGAATTTATCACATACAAACTTACCTCGATTTCAAAATAAGCTAAATCGTTGATCTAGTCCGATACTTTGTTCTTTCCCCGATCGAGGTTAATTCTTGGTTCTTCTTGATCTATAATAGCAAATTAGCTCATTTAAATATTCACATTAATAATTGCATTTCAGTAATCATGTTTTGGTAAAATTACTATTTTGCCCTTAGACTTTTGCAAAATGACCCTTTTACCCCTAGACTCGAAAATCAATTTTAATCAAATTTCTTTCTTTAACGAGCCTAGGGGAACATTTATTTCTCTTATGGAAACCATCAAAACTCATTATTTCACACTTTTACCTCATATTTTACAACCTTTACAAAAAGGTCCCTTTTAGGTGTTTTCATGATAACACCTTTCACAAAAGTTGTTCATCTAACAACTAAGACCCATTTTCATCCATAAAAATGCAGCAAACAACTTGAAAGCTTTGATGGAAAAACTATAAACTCTTCACCATTTGACAGAATAGCGCCCTCTTTAAAAAGCTTAAGCTTTAAGTGTTCCAAAAGTACAATTATTATCAAGAAATGATCACTAAAACACTTACTTGTAAAGAGAAAAGTGTGCTAAAATTTTTGAGCTCACAACCCCTATTTTTGCTGCAAATTTTTGGTGGAAGGAAAGGAGAAGAAAGATGATATCTTTTCTTCTTTATTTTATTTTATTTCCTAGACAATTTTTCACCTAATCCACCAACTTGACCAATTTTGACATAATTTGTCTCCTATGGCCGGTCAACCATCACTTTAGGGGGCTAATTTCCCTTTAAAGACCTCAAATTAAGATTCCATAGCTATTTGTCACCCTTAACTTGTAATTTTGAACTTTCGTATTTTATGCCATTTAGTCCTTTTTCGTGATTAAGCATGAAATCGCTAAAATTAAAGCACAAAAATTTTCATGTACTTATATAATCATGCTCTAACTCATAAAATATCATGAAAATAATTTTCTCTAACCTTGGATTAGTGGGTCCGAACCACTGTTCTGATTAGCCCCTAAATCGAGCTATTACAATTCTCCCCCTTAAGGATTTTTGTCCTCAAAAATCTTACCACTAAAAAGGTTGGGATATTGGTTTCTCATGGTCTCTTCGGGCTCCCATGTAGCCTCTTCTATTCCATGTCTCTGCCATAGCACTTTAACAAGGGCTATACTTTTGTTTCTCAACTGTTTGACCTCTCACGCCAAAATTTTAATCAGCTATTTGCCATAAGTCAAGTCCGGTTGAATTTCTACCTCTGTTGGTACTATCACATGTGAAGGGTCCGAACGGTAATGTTGCAACATGGATACGTGGAAAACATCATGAATCTTTTCCGGCTTAGGTGGCAAGGCCAAATGATAAGCTACCGGTCCTATCCTCTCGGTAACTTCATAACGTCCGATAAAGCGCGGACTTAACTTGCCTTTCCGGCCAAATCTGAGGACTTTCTTTCATGGTGATACTTTCAGAAACACTTTATCACCAACTTGGAACTCAATCTCTTTCCTTTTTAAATCCGAATAGCATTTTTATCTATCTGAGGCAGCTTTCAGACATTCACGTGTCACCTTTACTTTCTCTTCAGTTTCCCTGACCAAATCAACCCCGTGAATCTGATTCTCTCTAAGTTCTGTCCAATACAAGGGCGTTCAACACTTACGCCCGTACAATGCCTCATAAGGTGCCATTTTAAAACTTGTCTGAAAATTGTTGTTGTAGGCGAATTCCATTAACGGTAAGTATTTTCCCAATTACCTTGGAATTCCAAAATACAACACCAAAGCATGTCTTTATGTATCTGAATTATTCTCTCCGGCTGCCCGTCTGTTTGCAGATGGAATGTTGTACTGAAGCTCAATTTTGTGCCTAAAGCCTCTTGTAACTTTTCCCAAAACCGTAACGTGAATCTCAGATCTCTATCCAGAATGAGCGACAACGGTACACCATGAAGTCTTACTATTTCTGAAACATACAAATCCGCCAACTTATCAAGAGAATAATCGACTCGTACTGGTATGTAATTAGTTTACTTTGTGAGTCTATCAACTATGACCCATACAACATCTTTCTTTTCTGGCGTCAACGATAAACCTGTCATGAAGTCTATAGTAATACGGTCCTACTTCCACTAGGGAACCATAATAGGCTGAAGTAGACCCAAAGGTACTTGGTGTCTAGCCTTCACTTGTTGATAAATTAGGCATCTTGATACAAACTCATAAATATCTTGCTTCATACTCGGCCACCAATACCACTTATTCAAGTCATTATACATCTTCGTGCTGCCTGGGTGCACAGTGAAACATCTGCTATGTGCTTCATACAAAATCTTTCGAATAAGTTCATCCTTTTTGGGTACATAGACCCTATCTCGAAACATCAAACATCCATTAGGACTTACCCGAAAGTCTGACTCAACATTTGACTCACATAGAACGCTTTTGGCTTATAAGTTGCTGTCACATTTCTAAGCTTCACAAATCTCTTGGAGAAATAATGGTCTAGCCTTCAACTCGGCTAGAATAGAACCATTATTTAACAAAGCCATCCATGTATTCATCGTTCTCAGCGCAAACAAGGAGTTTCTGCTCAAAGCATCGACGACCATGTTCGCCTTTCCCAGATGGTAGTCAATCACTAACTCATAATCCTTGATCAGCTCTAACCATCTTCGTTGCCTTAAATTCAATTCCTTTTGAGTCATCAAGTATTTTAGGCTTTTATGGTCTATTAATCCCGGCACTTTTCACCATAAAAATAGTGTCTCCATATATTTAATGCAAACACAATGGCAGCTAACTCAAAATCATGAATCGGGTAAATCTTCTCGTGTGGCTTTAATTGTCTAGAAGCATATGCTATCATCTTGCCCTCTTGCATAAGTACACAACCCAATCCATTCATGGATGCATCACTATAAACCACAAACTCTCTTCCCAGTTCAGGTTGCACCAAAACAAGAGCCTCAGTCAACAACGCCTTTAGTTTATAAAACTCTGTTGTCATTTTTCTGTCCAATTAAACTTCACATCTTTTTGCAATAGTCTCGTCATCAAAGTAGCTATCATGGAAAACCCCTTGACAAAACGCCTATAATAGCCAACTAGGCCCAGAAAACTCCTTACTTTACTTACGCTCCTTGGCAGTTTCCATTCAATAATCACTGAAATCTTACTCAGGTTGACTCTAATTCCATCTCCCCAGACAATGTGCCCCAAAAATCCAACTACCTCAAGCAAAAATTCACTTTTACTAAACTTGGCATAAAAATATTTATCTCTCAAAACTTGCAAAACTTTTCTCAAATGCTCAGCA
Organism: Gossypium australe; assembly: GCA_005393395.2. NCBI lineage: Eukaryota > Viridiplantae > Streptophyta > Magnoliopsida > Malvales > Malvaceae > Gossypium > Gossypium australe. Next base: position 118,954,969 of record CM016626.1, read on the forward strand.
TGTTCGTTCTCATCCCGAGAGTATATCAGTATATCATCAATGAAGGCTACGACAAATTTATCCAAATATGACCAAAAAATGTGATTCATCAAATCTATGAAAACGCTGGGGAATTTGTTAAGCCAAAAGGCATGACCAAAAATTCATAGTGGCCATACCTCGTCCGGAATGCAGTTTTCGGCACATCCGAGTCCTTGACTCTCAACTGATAGTACCCGGACCTCAAGTCTATTTTGGAAAACACCTTGGCTTTCTTAAATTGATCAAACAAATCATCGATTCTTGGCAGCGGCTACTTATTCTTCACAGTTACCTTGTTAAGTTGCCGATAATCTATGCATAGCCTTATAGAACTATCTTTCTTCCTCACGAATAATACGGGAGCACCCCACGAGGAAAAACTCGGTCTTGCAAAACCTTTATCTGTTAGTTCTTGCAACTGAGCTTTCAATTCTTTTAGCTCGGTTGGAGCCATTCTATATGGAGTAATAGAAATGGGGGCAGTACCCGGAGCTAACTCAATCCCAAATTCGATCTCTCTAACCGGAGGTAACCCTAGCAATTCCTCCGGGAAAACATCTGAATACTCGCATACTATGGGTACCGACTCAATTCTCAGCTCAGTCTCTTTGGCATTCATCACAAAGGCAAGGTAAGCTTTATACCCCTTTCTTAAAAACTTTTGAGTCAACAAGGATGATATCACTATTGGTGATCTATCTTGCTTATCTGATTCAACATGAATAAAATCTCCACTTTCGCATTTTAACTCAATAAACTTCTTTCCACAATTTACAATCACATCATGAGTAACTAGCCAATCCATCCCAAGGATGACATCGAACTCATCAAATGGTAATAACATGAGATTAGCAGGAAAACAATGACCTCTAATCATCAAAGGGCAACCTTTGCATACTCTATCAACCAATACACATTTGCCTAGGGGATTTGACACTCTTATTACAAATTCAGTAAACTCTATAGGTATGCTCAGGCTAGAGACTAATTTCATGCAAATATACAAGTGGGTAGATCCCGGATCAATTAAAGCTATAACACGAGTATCATAGAGAGAAAATGTACCCATGGTTAAGTTAGAAGAGGACGCCTCTTCACAAGCACGAATGGCGTTTGTTCTCGTCAGTGCTCTACCCTCAACTCTCGCAGTCTACTCTCTAGATGAATTCTTGTTACCCATTTCATTTCCCAGGTTTCTCTATGGTCTTCCTCTAGCAGTACTTCCCGATCTTGCATTCTGAGACTTCTCTTTCTCACCCACCTTGGGGCAATCTCTAATAAAATGGTCTAGAGACCAACACTTGAAACAAGCCTTCTCACTTGCTCTGTACTCACCAAAATGACGTCTACCACACTGTGGGCATTCCGGTCTACTTGGTCAAACGTTTCCAACACTAGCAATTGATGTGGTTTGAGCCTTAGACCTCGAGAACTGTTTGCCCTTACTTCGGTTTGAAAACCCAGCCGAAGTGGCTGATCGAGTAGCAAAATCCCTCAATTTCTTAGATGAGGGTTGGTATGACTTACTCAGTTGCCTCTTTCTCGAGTCACGGGACTCAATCTCCACTCTTCTTTTCTCTTTGGTCAATTCTTCAGCCTTACAAGCTCTATCTAGCAACACCACAAATTCCTTTAGTTCAAGAACTCTGACATATAAACGGATATCCCCATTTAATCCGTCCTCGAACCTTTTGTACATGATAGCCTCGGTAGACACGCACTTTCAGCCATACTTACTAAGCCTAACGAATTCACGTTTGTATTCGGTTACCGTCATTCGACCCTGCTTTAACTCCAAGAACTCTTTTCTTTTCTGGTTGATGAATCTATGACTAATGTACTTCTTCCGAAATTCCTCTTAGAAGAATTCCCAGTTAATTCTCTCCATTGGTACCACCAACACAAGGGTATTCCACCACTGATAGGCCAAATCTCTCAAGAGAGATACCACACACTTCATGCACTCATCGGGCGTGCATGACAACTCTTTGAATACCCTGATGGTATTCTCAAGCCAGAATTCTACCCTTTCTGGGCCATCTTCTTTACTAGCCCGAAATTCCTCTGCTCCTTCCTTCAGGATCTAATCGACCGGAGGCATTTCTCTTCTTACTACCTCAACCACTTGATGAACTACAGGAGCGGGCTGAGGAATAGGTGGGGGTGGAGGGGTTGAGCGTTAGGGTTCGCTCGAATGTACTCAGTGTACCAATTGCTCATCATATGGAGAAAGGCTTCTCGAGCCTCTTCTATCTGACCCATAATCTCGAGTCTACTCTCTACTGGCGCGATCCCTTGCGCAGGAGCCGGCACATTACTAGTAGTATTATCGGTTGCAACTCGGTCGGGATCAGGGTCCATTTAGTATATAAAAACACAATTCAATTGGTCAGGAGCCGTCACACTATCATCACATAATTACTCTTACGTATGGCATGTATAGCTAGACTCATACTTACACTACGGTAGTCCGAGAACTGACTAAACTATAGCTTTGATACCACTAAATGTAACATCCCTTACCCGTATTCCACTCTGAAACTGGGTACGAGGCATTACCAGACTTAACTTGCTAGTACATACAACCTTGGGCTCTAAAAATCCATCCCCAACTTAAAACTTCTCATTCAAATGCATAACATCCTTATCATGGGCCTATGAGGCCTTGAACATATATTTAGAAGGTCTCAAAATTAAATCAGAAATGTTTACACTCTTAGAAAAATTTTGCCCAAACAAGGGCCACACGCCCGTGTCCCTGGCTCATGTTCCTCACACGACATGGACACGCCCGTGTCTTAGCCTGTGTGCCAAAACCATGGCATTCTGTTTATGAAGTCATCACTTTACTAGGGTCACACGACCAAGTCATACGCACATGTCCTTAGGCTGTGTGTCGAATTCAATTCCAAATTTTAAGTGCAGACTTCACACGGCCTGGGCACACGCCCATGTCCATGGCTATGCCTCCCACACGGTTGAGACACACGGCCGTGTCTCTGCCCGTGTGTTTACTAATGAGCATTCTGACTTTGTAAACCTAGCATGCAAGGAACACACAGCCGATCAACACGCCTATAGGGCTGACCGTGTGTCTCACACGGCCTAGACACATGCCCCTGTGGACATTAAAAAGGCTATATTCCAAGCCAAATGCCACCCTACATAGCAACCATACTTATACCAACTCAATTAATCATAACTCATGACCCTAAGGTACTTCTAAGAACTCAAATCAAAACATCCACACAAGCATAAACTTCATAATTTCATCAGCATTGAATATAAATAAATTTGTCATGTATTGGCCCAATTCCAATGACCATTTACAAAATGACTTTGATAAGATAAATAGCCAACACTTTGGCTATCAATATGACATAAAAAAATATCCAACTCCTATACATGCCATACTCAAAATAAGTCTAACTTTGTTATGCCAAAGAGATGTCGATACTGTGATTTTCAAACTCCAACATCCCACGATCCTCGAGTTATCTTGGTAATACTACAAGGAAAAGGGAAATGAGAGGGGTAAACATAAAGCTTAGTAAGTTTGCATGAAAATAAATAGTAACAATAAGTTCATAATGACATCATTTCATGGCATTAAATAACTACTCAAAATCTTAAGCACTTTGCCATAACTTACTTGTACTTGTTCTTATCTAGAACATACCATGCCACATATCGTAAACATTTCTCGTGAGTTACTCACGGGTACCTGTATTCACTCAATCACATAGCTTTAGTACTAATCTCATTTCTGTCTCTGAGCTTATCTATTTCATCCATTAAATCACTAGGGATATTCAAAGACACATATTCATCGCCATTAACATAAACACGAAGCCAATGCCACATCCCAGATGTGGTCTTACATGGGGTCACCATTGAGTGCTGATGCCATATCCCGGATATGGTCTTATACGGAATCTCACTTTAAGTATAGATGCCATATCCAGGATATGGTCTTATACGATTCTGATACTCAATACCGATGTCATATCCTCGGTATGGTCTTATACGGAATCTCAATTCGATGTCGAGGCCATGTGCTCGACGTGGTCTTACATGGGACCTTATCCATCTCATGTCTCGGTGATAGTAATTTCACATTTATTATAGTCCCATTGGGACTTCAACATCTCAAAATTTATCATCTTTCTCATTCAACACCAATTACTAAATTTTATAGAATATCATGCATCATTATAATATCAAACATTCTCAAATATGCTAGCATAAATATTGAATTTATCACATACAAACTTACCTCGATTTCAAAACAAGCTAGATCGTCGATCTAGTCCGATACTTTGTTCTTTCCCTGATCGAGGTTAATTCTTGGTTCTTCTTGATCTATAATAGAAAATTAGCTCATTTAAATATTCACATTAATAATTGCTTTTCAATAATCATGTTTTGGCAAAATTACTATTCTGCCCTTAGACTTTTGCAAAATGACCATTTTACCCCTAGACTCAGAAATCAATTTTAATCAAATTTCTTTCTTTAACGAGCCTAGGTGAACATTTATTTCTCTTATGGCAACCATCAAAACTCATTATTTCACACTTTTACCTCACTTTTTACAACCTTTACAAAACTGTCCCTTTTAGGTGTTTTCATGATAACACCTTCCACAAAAGTTGTTCATCTAACAACTAAGACCCATTTTCATCCATAAAAATGCAGCAAACAACTTAAAAGTTGTCATGGAAAAACACTAAACTCTTCACCATTTAACAAAATAGTCCACTTTTTAGAAAGCTTAAGCTTTAGGGGTTCCAAAAGTACAATTATTATGAAGAAATGATCACTAAAACATTTATTTGTAAGGAGAAGAGTGTGCAAAAAATTTTGAGCTCTCAACCCGTATTTTTGCTGCAAATTTTTGGTGGAAGGAAAGGAGAAGAAAGATGATATCTTTTCTTCTTTATTTTATTTTATTTCCTAAACAATTTTTCACTTAATCCTCCAACTTGACCAATTTTGACATATTTTGTCTCCTATGGCCAATCAACCATCACTTAAGGGGGCTCATTTCCCTTTAAAGACCTCAAATTAATATTTCATAGCTATTTGGCACCTTTAGATTGTAATTTTGAGTTTTCGCACTTTATGCGATTTAGTCCTTTTTCACGATTAAGCATGAAATTGCTAAAATTAAAGCATGAAAATTTTCATGTACTTATATAATCATGCTCTAACTCATAAAATATCATGAAAATAGTTTTCTCTAACCTCAGATTAGTGGTTTCGAACCACTGTTCTGACTAGCCCTAAATCGGGCTGTTACGTTTCAATTAATGAACTTAGAGTCAGTTGTTCTTACTCTCGAAAGAGACATTAACATAATTTAGGGATTTCTATGGATCAAGACACAAGTGAATAAATCGTTTAATTCAGATTCAAAATAATAGGTGAAGTTTAGGTAAACTCTTTCCTGGGTATTGTCTTTCTCATTGGTTGTCTTCTATTATTTTCCCATTTCATTCTCTGTTGCGTTCGTAGTTAAATTACATTAGTAAATTTAGATTAAAAATAATCACTTCAATTTATCATCTAAATAATAGAAAAAAGATAATTACTAGTACTTTTAGTCCTCGTGGATACGATATTTCCAACTCCCCATAGCTATACTTTTGTTCGATAGGTGCGCTTGCCTTTGTCGTAATTATAGTTAGTTTAGTGACCATAAAGTTTTTGGCACTGTTGTCGGGGACTAAATTATTAGGAACACTTAATTTTTATTAATTCAACCATTTATTTTTACTGCATTTTATTTTATTTTTTAGTTTAGTTTTTGTTTTCTAGCTTTTCTTTTATTTGCTTCTAGTAGGTTCCTTTAGTTTATGACTAGAGGAAATCCATCGGGACCATTACGATTTGACAGCGAAATTGAAAGTACAGCTCGTAGAAATCGTAGAGAAGCAAAGCTGAGTCGACAGAGTATAGTAGACGAGCAAGAGGACATTATTATTACTCAGGAGATGGGTGATAATTAGAATAATCAGTTGTCTCTTATGGTTGGTGCAAATGCAAATCCTGCTCCTCGTACTATGTACGATTATGCCAAGCTCACTCTAACAGGGGCTAAATCAAGTATTGTGAAACCCACTATCTTTGCAAATAATTTTGAACTGAATACGAACACTATTCAGATGGTACATCAATTTGTTCAGTTTGATGGTTTGAAAGACGAGGATCCAAATACTCATTTGGCTAATTTTCTGAAAGTCTGTGATACTTTCAAGATAAATGGCATTTCTAATTACGCCATTCACCTACGATTGTTTCCCTTCTCACTGATGAACAAAGCTAAACAGTGGTTGAATTCTTTACCATGAGGTTCTATCACTACATGGGATCAAATGACTGAGAAATTCCTACTGAAGTACTTCCCACCGGCTAAGATAGCTAAGTTGAGGAATGATACCTCTTCATTCGTTCAAATTGACTTACAGACCCTATATGATGCATGGGAGAGGTATAAGGACTTATTGAGACGGTGCCCTCACCATGGGTTACCTCTATGGCTATAGGTTCAAACTTTCTGCAACGGTTTGAATCCCTCAACAAGGAAATTGATCTATGCAGCAGCTGGTGGTACACTTAACAATAAAATACCCGAAGCGGCTTATGAATTTATAGAGGAGACGCAGTGAATAATTATCAGTGGCAAGTCATGAGGATGAAGCCAATAAAAGCAGCTGGTGTTTTCAATTTAGATGCAGTCACCATGTTATCGAATTAGGTAAAACTTTTAAATAAGAAAATTGATGGTTTATGTGTTATTATGCATGCACATCCAGTGATGCAGTGCGATACGAATGGAGGAGGAATGAACAATCCAAAATATTTTCCCTATGGTCCTAGCACAGAAAACGAACAAATCAACTATATGGGTAATAATTCTAGGCCTCAAAATAATCCTTACAGTAAAACCTATAATGCAAGTTGGAGGAACCATCCCAGTTTCTCTTGGGGTGGTGAAGGAAATCAAAGAGCACAACCCCCTCCAGGCTTCGAACAACCACCTTACCAGCAAGAGAAGAAGCCGAACCTTGAGGTGATGTTAACGAAGTTTATCTTAATTTCAGAAGCCCATTTTCAAAACACTGAAGCAACACTTAAAAATCAACAAGCATCGATTCAAGGGCACGAGAACCAAATAGGCCAACTTGTTAAGTTAATCTCAGAACGACCACATGGTAGTTTACCTAGCAATACCGAAACTAACATTAGGGAGCAGCTCCATGCAATTGCTGTGCGAGATGAATAAAGGTTAGTTGAATCTAAACCAGAACCGAAGTAAGAAAGAGTGATAAGGAACGGTAAGGTTAAGGTAAGGCAGAATAAAACAACAACCAGTCGGTAAGGAATATAAACCTCGAGTGCCATATCCTAACGTGATGAAAAAAGACCACACGAATGAACAATTTCATAAATTTCTTAAACTTATAAAAAAAAATTACATATTAACTTACCATTTATTGAAGTTCTTTCACAGATGCCCAATTCTGTTAAATTTTTAAAGGAGCTTAGACTTCGCGAACCACCGTGACCGTGCGAATGCGAGGTAAGTTGAGCTTAGACTTTAAATCAGCGCTTCTTGGGAGGCAACCAAAGTGTTAACATTGCTAATTCTTTTAATTGTATTTCATGTTATTTTTAAAACTACTTAATTTTCAAAATTAAAAAAAAAAGTGTTTTTGACCCACACGACCTAGACACACGAGCGTGTCCCAGGCCGTATGCACTATAAAGGGTTTGACAATGAGTTACACAGCTTGGACACACGGGCGTGTCCTTGGCTGTATGGATCCTAGGACTTAATTTTTCCAAAATTTGACTGTTACACGACCTAAAATAGTCAACACGGACATGCGACACGACCGTGTGGACCACACGACCCGGACACACGGGCGTGTCCTAGGCCGTGTGAAACCTGGAGCTAATTTTTTCTTTTTAAATCAAGTTAGAGTTACATAGGCAAGGCACGCAGACGTGTGCAAGACACGGCCGAGCCACAAAGGCATGTGAGATTTCTCATGGGCGTGGGAAAAGCGAAGGAAGTTGCACATGGTTGTGTGACAAGGCCATGGGTATGTCCAAGGCTATATAAAGACTAGGCATATATTTTTAAAATGCACACGGGCTAAAAATGCATCACACGGCTGTGTGGCCCAACACGGGCCCTTACACGACCGTGTCCCCCTTTTTAACCCTCAAACCCTAACTTTTTTTTACTTTCATCATCCCCAAATTTTCAACCCTTAACCCTACCCGCTGCCGTTCACCTTCCCTTTACAACTCCAGCCATCCAAACTACCCATCCCCTCTCCCTTTCTCCTATTCACCGCCATTCATCCACCCTTCCCATGCTCGCGTCGAGCCACCCCCCTCACAGCCCCCATCCCTCCCTGTTTCGAGTCGTACCAACCTCCCCGCCCCTTTCACATCCCTTCGACCACACCCCTAGCCACCGCTAGAGCCGCCCCTTTCTCCCTCCTTTCTCTTTTCCTCCCCCATGCACACCCCGACCCCCACAGCCGTCCCCTTCACATGCTGCCAACCTTATTTCTCCTCCCTGTTGCACTCTCCCACTTGTCCAAACTACCACCTAGCGCCACAACCACCACTACTACACCGTTGCTTCCCGGTCACCACCACCATCCCACCGTTGGTCAACCACTGTTTGCCCTATTTTATTTATTATTTATTTTTTTGTTATTTGTCTATTATTATTCTTATTAGTTCTTTGTTTTAGTTATTTATTATTTAGTATCTATTATTTTCTATTCTTAGTTATATTAATTTATTTTCCTAGTTATACTTGTTTCCTGACCTTATTATTAATTTTAATTCATTTTTTAAAATCATCCATTTGTTCTTCTTCATGCTCTTGTTTTGGTTTATTAATATAGCTATTATTATGATTCATCTTTAGTTTATTATTTTGAATTACTTATTCATTATTTCTATTACTATTGTTCTTTGTACATTTTTTCTATTACTACTGTTCTTTGTTCTTAGTATTTGAATTATTTATTTATTTATTTATTTATGCTTTTTTATTATTCTTATGTGTTCCTATTTCCCTTATTACTGCTATTTCATTATTTTTATTGTGGCTTTTAGTTTTCCAGGTCCTTTCTTATTTTTATTTTTGTTTTCATTATCCTTTTTGTATGCTTGTTACTAGTAAATAGTGTTTTTGGAATCAATTTTCTATTTAGGCGATTGAGATTTCAATGCACGTCTTAGGATGATTCTTAGTGTCATATTTTAATTTACACGAATGTTTTTCAGCCTCTTTGTTTGTTTATTTGGTGATGCGTATTTTATTTTCTGATAGCGAACTATTTTATTTGAGGCATACCATGACCAACACTAGCGGTAAATCCAAAGGTCGCTATTCTTGCTTAGAAAAAGTGGAAGACACCGAGCGCGACCTCCTCCTCGAGCGCCTCCACCGAGGATTGCCACCCTTATCTTCGATTTTCAGCAGGTCCCCAAGAGGAATTATTTCAGCTACTTTGATTGCGGCCACTCGGCTTAGGCTGATGTATTGATTGGGCCGCTTTGGAGCAGGTCCACCTGGCTGAGCATGTGCGCACCTTTATTACCACAGCCCCACACGATCAATTCTTCTCTACATCGAGCCCACATACATGGAGCTGAGTTTGGAGTTCTACTCAACATTTACTCTCCAACATGTGATGACGACTCATGACGAGCCGGGCACCACCACTTTCAAACTCGGTGGCTTGGTGCGCCATATGAGTATCCCTAAGTTCAGTGCTACTTTGGGACTATACTCTTTGGAGTTTATGAGTGTCGAGAACTTCCTCCGCCTACATCGGCACATCCACTACTCACCATCTAGTTGTTGGGTAGATCTTACGGTGAGTACGACATCTTATGACGCGAGTCGCTCGATGGCGACTTTTCTCCCTTCGACTTTACGGTATATTCATGCCCTTTTAGCTCATGCTTTGACTGGTTGGAGAGAGAACACTGGAGTCGTCAATACCACCGATGAATATTTTTTATAGAGCATGGCCACCGGACATACTTTTTATTTAGCCTACTTCATCGCCCTCACTTTCCACCATCGGATAGACCACAATAGGAAGGGTCATATTTGTTTAGGCCCTTATGTGACTCGACTAGCTCGAAACTTCGGTCTCCTCAACACACCGAAGCAGTCTTCTATGCTTACACTTACCGGCCAGATGTCCCCATAGGGAATATTGAGCATGACCCATATAAGGACGATCGAGCGGCTTCGTGGAGTAGATCCTACTCTGTACTGATTGTTTCATTCTAACTCTCAGAATGAACCCGAGGACTTCACTGATGATGTCCCTTTCCATCACGAGGAACCACCTCATCCTCCACCTTCGAGTCACCATCATGTTTCTTCTGCTGCTACTTTGGCAGACCTCTCTGAGCGATTCACTTGCTTCAAGAAGCACTACTTCCAGAGGTTCGATAGTATTGACGCAACATTACAGTAGATCTGTCAGGATCTCCATATCTCCTCCTCAGCGCCAACGACTCGCGACACCGATGCTTCTGATGATGAGGACCATTAAGTTTATTTGTTTTATTCTTTATTCTTTATTTTTATTTTTATTTTTATTTTTATTTTTATTTTTATTTTTTTTATTTTTATTTTTATGGTTTTTTTCCTTAGACTTATTTCGTTTTTATCTTTTGAACTATATTTTTATTTTTTATGGTTGTTTCTACTCAAGTTAATAACCCCTTAATCTTATTCACTATTTGTGTTTATTTTCTTATTAGTTTGCTCGGAATCATGTACTACATCTAAATCTGTCTACAATTCCGCTTTTCACCATTCTGGCAATTTCATCCAATATTAAAGGCAGTTTTAGTTTTCTTGTAACACCCCAAACCCGGACAAGACACCACGTCCGAATCTGGTATGCTACGGGGAAATCGTTTTTGAAAAGTTAGATTTTCCGTTTAAAAGCTGAGTGAAAACACAGTGTATTTGAAACAAATTTGAGTAGACTTGTTTGAAAAACGGTTGGTGTATTTGAAACCCGGAGATTTTGAAAACTTAACCAAAATGTGTAGTTAAAACGAGTTTAAACCCTTTAAAACCTCAACAGTTTCTTAATGTTACTTAAAACATTTTTAGACTTAGGAGAAATACAAGTTTGAATTGAAAACCATTTGTATTTGTTTAACATACAGACTTAGTGTGATACCCGATGGTATGGTTTAAAAACACATTGCGTTATGATTTTGAAATTATTATCTTTCCAAGTTTTAGTAAAATTCATACCAACTTATTTTGTTAAGGCATATTAAAATCTAATTAAAACATCAAACATCATAAAACATAAATTAAAGGCCTTTTACAAATCCAATTTAAAACCCAAATGAAAGTAAATAAGCTAAAGTACCCAAATTCTATAGTCCGAGCAAAACTTTTATTAAAGCATGGCATGTGCACCCCGAGTCCATCCCGGCTCCATGTCCGCGTCTACGAGTCACCTGAAATGTTAAAGGAGAGGGTGAGTCGAATGACTCAGTGTATAAATCCCGCTCCCGATAAAACAACATGCTAACACACATCATACATAGCAACATAATTAATGCAACCCGTTCCTAACCATCCATATCGCCTTTTCTACCCCGTGTGGTCCCAAACCACTGGTGGTGCCAAACCACTGGTGACATATAGTCACAATGTGTTACCAAAACACTGGTGTCCCAAAGACACAATATCCGTCAATGTGGTACCAAACCACTGGTGTCCCAAAGACACAATTGTGCTACCAAAGCACTGGTGACCGAAGTCACAAATCCAATGATGATGGGGCCAACCCATCGTGTGATACCAAATCACTAGCAGACGATCCCATATCTCAAGTGGGGCCAACCCACGGTGGTCAAACCACAGGGACAAGTCGCAATGAGGTGCCAAACCTCTGGTGTCCCAAAGACACAATGTGCTACCAAAGCACTGGTGACCGTAGTCACAAATCTGGTGATGGGGCCAACCCATCGTGTGATACCAAATCACTGGCGTCAATCCCGTATCTCACAAGTGGGGCCAACCCACGGTGGTGTTAACCACAGGGACGAGACGCTGAGGTACCAAACCTCTGGAGGTGCCAAACCTCTGGTGACCCAAAGTCACAAAGTGTGTTACCAAAACACTGGTGCTCGTCAGCACAAAATATCACTGCTCCCTCCACTCGTATCACCCATCAAGATACCATACTCATGTAATCATGCATATCATCCAATCATGCATATCATGCTAATATGTCTAATTTCATATCCCATGTCACATATATCCACAGCCATGGTAACATATAGATCATCATTAAACTCATAATATTAATGATACTGACTTACCCGAGTCCAAGATCATACCCAAAAGGGTATCATACCAATCCATCAAACTGCCATGATTTTGATAGGCAAACAGGTTTAATAACATTATCACTAAGTATGGGTGTGTTAGTTACACACCTGGTAAATACGAGTCTAGAATCCCAACGAAAACGATCTAAATCCCCTTGATGACTAGCTCCTACAATCGGCCAACATAGGGGTTAGGCATCTATGACATTCGGCCATCACTAATTAACCAAAGGGGTTAATATCGAACCCTTACCTTGAAGATGATCTGGTTCTTACCAAACCTGAACCAAGCAGTGGTTCTCCTTTAACAATCGGCTACACCTAAATAGAAGAACCATTAATCCTTAATAGCTTGGCTAAACGAGATAAAAGAATTAACTAATAGTACTGGCCCACACCAATACTTACCCCACTTGGCTAATCAGAGAACGAAGGCTCCACTTGATTGCTTCAAACTCCTGAATATCCCAACAAGAAATCGGTTTAACAAAGAGGAATAACACCCATCAATGGTTGCCATATTCGGCTCTTAAACAACCAACATCGACAAAGTATAAGGAGAAAAAGGAGATGGCCATTCGGCCAAGGACTTACCAATCTCCAAACGATTGAAGCAAAACCACAACACCAACAAGATTTGGCCAAGGTTTTTGGGAAGAAGAAAGAAAGTGATTATGAGGTAGATGCTTTTCGATTTTAAGGGAAAAATCGATATGAAATGGGAGCAAAGTTTCGGCAAGAATTGAGAAGGATGAATGGAAGAATCGGTTGGGAAGAAAATGGTAAGTTCGGCTCTTAAGAAAATGAAGAAACTATGTAAGGGAGAGAAGAGAGTATTCGGCTTACAAAGTAGAGGAAACCAAAGCAATTTCGGCTACCAAAAGATGTTGAGAGAACAAATGCACAATCGGCTAAGTGCAAAAGAAATGAGAAGAAAACGGCAATGTATGTTTGCTTTGGTCTTACGGTTTTCAAGAAGTAAAGAGGATAAGAAAGAAATTGAAGTTTCGGCTGGCTAGAAGACAAAAGAGAGAATTTGGTTTACCAAGCTAGTGACCGAAAATGCTAAGAAAAATATCCAAAAGAGATGCTTAGACTTTCGGTTTTGGTAAGGCACAAAGAGAGAATTGCTTCTAAAGATTTTGACCGAAAACACCCCAAAACTCAAAGTGAATTTTCGGCACTACCTCACACCCACACCATGCCGTCCACTCCCCCACTCCAACACCCCACAAATTCGGCCATATCCCCAAACACACTCACCACCACTCATTTCAAATGAGTGGACCAAGTCACACTCCCCTTTTTCCTCTCTTCCCACCACCTCATCACTTGACCAAGTCTTAAGTAGAGTTTGAACGGCCACAAACTCCTCCCTCCATGCCGTCCAAAATAAGTGACAAAAAGGGGACTCTGCTGCTTGAACTCTGGACCTCCCTCACATGCAGATGACGCCACACCAAGCTCCTCCCTTGCCACTCTGCCATCTCTTCACTTGCGCTTTAAAACACCAATTAAAATTCTTAAACCCCAGCTCTTCCAACTCCTCTCACCTAAGCCCAAAAATCAAATTTTTCCTACCTACTCAGGCACACTTCTAGCCTACATTTAAACCCCGAAACTACACAAACAACAACACAGCACACTAAACACATACAGTAACATGCAGCAACAAAATAGCCCCTAACCCGGGATATTACAGTTCTACCCCCCTTAAAAATAATTTCGGCCTCGAAATTACCTGGTCAAAAGAGTTGCGGGTATTGCTGTCTCATCATATCCTCGGGTTCCCACGTGGCTTCTTCTACGCCATGATTCCGCCAAAGTACCTTAACCAAAGGCACAGACTTCCTACGCAGAACCTTCACATCCCGATCAAGAATCTGCACAGGTTCCTCTTCCATAGTCAAGTCTGGATTTACCTCGATCTCCTCCACTGCTACCACATGTGACGGATCTGAACGATACCTCCGAAGCATCAAAACGTGAAAAACGTTGTGAATCTGACTTAGCTCTGCTGGCAACTCAAGCTAATACGCTACTGGTCCAACTCGCCTCAGTACCTTATATGGCCCAATGAACCTCGGACTTAGCTTGCCTTTCTTCCCGAACCTCAGGACCTTCTTCCAAGGCGAGACCTTCAGAAAAACTCGATCCCCAACAGCAAACTCTATATCTCTTCGCTTAAGATCGGCATAAGACTTTTGCCGGTCCGAAGCTTCCTTCAAGCGAGACTGAATCAACTTAACCTTGTCTTCTGTCTCAGCAACCAACTCGGGTCCCAACAACTGACGTTCCCCCAACTCCGTCCAACACGTAGGTGAGCGACACTTCCTACCATACAACGCCTCGTACGGTGCCATCTTGATGCTCGCTTGGTAACTGTTGTTGTAGGCAAACTCAGCTAATGGTAGAAACTCCTCCCAACTACCTCTGAAATCCAGGACACAACCTCTCAGCATATCTTCTAAGATCTGAATAACCCTTTCTGATTGCCCGTCAGACTGCGGGTGAAAAGCCGTGTTGAAATCCAAACGAGTACCCAATGCTTGATGCAATGCTTTCCAGAACCTTGACGTAAACCTGGGATCCCTATCCGAGATTATCGAAACTGGCACACCGTGCAACCTCACTATCTCTGAAACATACAGCTTCGCTAGCTTCTGCAGTGAGAAGTCAACCCTCACCGGGATAAAGTGAGCTGATTTAGTCAGACGATCCACCACTACCCAAACTGAATCCTTCTTGCTTGGCGTAAGCGGTAACCCACTGACAAAATCCATGGTTATTCTTTCCCACTTCCACTGAGGAATCTTTACAGGCTGAAGCAAACCCGACGGCAACTGATGTTCAGCCTTGACCTGCTGACAAGTCAGACACCTCCCAACAAACTCTGTCACCTCTTTCTTCAAACCAGTCCACCAAAACTGCTCCCTGAGATCCTTATACATCTTGCTACCTCCAGGATGCATAGCATGAGGACTGCTATGTGCGTCCTGAAGAATCTTCTGCCTTAGCTCAACATCCTTAGGCATACAAGCCTTACCCTGAAAACGCAACACCTCATCACTAGACAAGCTGTAACCCTCCAAACCACCATTCTGTACCTGCAACCTTCGCGCACTCAGAACCTCATCCAACAACTGTTTCTCTCTGATCTGCTCAACCCAAGTCGGCTTAACCTGCAGCTCTGCCAAAATACTTCCGTCGTCGTACAAGCTCAAATGGGCAAACATAGCTCTTAAGTCCGCAACAACCTTACGGCTCAACGCGTCTGCCACCACGTTAGCCTTGCCCGGATGATACTCAATAGAACAGTCATAATCCTTCAGCAACTCAACCCATCTACGCTGCCTCAAATTCAAATCCTTCTGAGTCAGTAGATACTTTAGACTCTTATGATCCGTGTAGACTATCGATCTCTCTCCATATAAGTAGTGCCTCCAAATCTTTAAGGCGAAAACTACAGCTGCTAGCTCCAAATCGTGCGTCGGATAGTTGACCTCGTGTGGCCTCAGCTGTCGAGAAGCGTAAGCCACAACCTTACCTTCTTGCATCAGCACACAACCCAGACCCGTATGTGATGCATCGCAGTAGACCGTGTATTCCTTACCAGCCTCAGGTTGAATTAAAACCGGAGCCTCAGTCAAGATCTTCTTTAACTTATCGAAGCTTTCCTGCTGTTTCTCAGTCTAAATAAACGGAACCTCTTTCCTTAACAACTTGGTCATCGGCGCTGCTATTAGCGAGAAACCCTCAACAAACCTTCGGTAGTATCCGGCCAAACCCAGAAAACTACGAATCTCCGCCACTGACCTAGGCAGCTTCCAATCCAAAACTGCCTCAATCTTACGAGGATTTACACGAATCCCCTCAGCCGACACTACATGACCCAAGAACGTCACTTCTCTAAGCCAGAACTCGCACTTACTAAACTTAGCATAGAGTTGCTTTTCCCTCAGAATCTGCAGCACCACCCTCAAATGCGCATCATGCTCTTCCTCTGTCCTTGAGTACACCAAGATGTCGTCTATGAAAACCACCACGAACTGATCCAGATACTGCTGAAACACCCTATTCATCATATCCATAAACGCTGCCGGTGCGTTAGTCAACCCGAATGGCATTACCAGGAATTCGTAGTGCCCATACCGAGTCCGAAACGCTGTTTTATGGATATCCGCCTCCTTAACCTTCAACTGGTGATACCCAGACCTCAAGTCGATCTTCGAAAATACCGCAGCACCCTTCAGCTGATCAAACAAGTCATCTATCCGTGGCAACGGATACTTGTTTTTAATCGTCAGCTTGTTCAACTGGCGGTAATCTATGCACATCCGCATTGTACCATCTTTCTTCTTGACAAAAAGAATCGGCGCACCCCACGGTGAAACACTTGGCCTGATAAAACCTCGATCCAATAACTCCTGGATCTGAGCCTTAAGCTCCACCAATTCCTTTGGTGCCATCCTATACGGAGCAATAGACACTGGCGCAGTCCCGGGTAACAGATCAATCCCGAACTCTACCTCTCGATCTGGCGGCAAACCCGGAAGTTCCTCAGGAAACACATCAGCAAATTCCTTAACAGTACGAACCTTCTCAACAGCAGACTCTTTAGCCTCCAAGGCATACACATGAACCACATACGCTTCGCAGCCCTTCCTGACCATCTTCCCCGCTTTCAAAGCAGATACCACATTTGATAAGTAATCTCTCCTATTACCTATCATAACCACCTCATCACCATCAACCGTCTTAACCATGCGCTTGGCCGCACAATCCAACCTCGCCTGGTACTTACCAGCCAATCCATCCCAAGAATCAGATCGAACTCCCCAAACGGCAGTTCCATCAGATCAGCAGCAAACACTACCCCTTGGAGTTCTAGAGGTACATCTCTAAACAGCTTATCTACTACTACAGAGTGACCTAAAGGACTAATCACAGTCATCTGCCTAGAAGATATCTCAGAGTCTAAGTCCATGGTCTCTATTATACTACTGGCAACATAAGAGTGCGTCGAACCCACATCAATTAAAGCAGTATAAGGAGTACCAAAAATCAAGAACGTACCGGTTATGACGTCCGGTGCCTCGCCCTCCTCTCGGCGCCTCGCAACATATACCAATCCAGGCTGTCTGGCATCAGAACTACCCGCACCTCTGCCCGGTGCTCCATGGCCCCGACCAGAACCATTGCCACCTCTGCCATTACCACGGCCCCTCTGCGGTGGCGGTCCATTACCTCTGAACTGATTACGGCCCTGACTCTCAGACTGAATCCTGGCCATCCTACGCGGACAGTCCCTAATGCGATGCTCCAAAGAACCACACTCGAAGCAACCTTTTCCACCAGTCCAGCAACCACCCCAATGAGATTTCCCACACTGATTACACTGCGGCGGTCCCTGTCTAGCAGCAACAAACCTAGCAGACTGATTCGGCCCACTCAGTCTAGCCCTCTTCTGCGGATTACTCGACGATCCAGAAGACCCAAAACTCCTCTTAAGCCTACTCCTGTCCATGCCCTGCCTCACTGACTCCTTAACACCCTCGGCTACCTTAGCCTTCTCAACTAAGACAGCAAACTCGCGCTCCTGCTGTGGAGCAATCAGCAGCCTCAACTCGTCTCGCAGACCATCCTCGAAACGAACACACCTCTCATGCTCAGTGGCTACAATGCCCCTGGCATACCTACTCAGCTTCAGGAACTCAGCCTCGTACTCAGAAACAGATTTACTCCCCTGAACAAGCCTCAGGAATGCCTTTCTCTGGGAGTCGATATAACTAGCCCCGATGTACTTCTTTTGATAAGCAGCCCTGAAATAATCCCATGTCAAATCCTCTGCGGCCACACTATCCCGAACCGTGAGCCACCACTGATATGACTCATCCCGGAGAAGCGATACGATGCCCTTCAGCTTCTCTTCAGCCGTCAAGTCCAGATCATCCATGATCCGCTCAGTTGCCTCCAGCCAATATTCAGCAGTGCTAGGAGCAACACCCGATACACCTCGGAAGAATTCGGCCTCATTAGCCCGGAGTCGCTCAGGAACAGATTTCCTAACTCCTGCACCACCACCTGCCCCAGCTACCCTTTCCAACACTCGCAGCATCGCCTGTGACATCGCGTCGTCTCCAGTCTGATCTTGGAACTCACCACCTCCAGCTGGTGGCGGAACCGGTATCTCATTTTCTGAACCCTGCCCAGATCCTACGGGCTCAGAAACCGTCATTCTACCCCTACCTCTACCATGAGTATTACGACCACGTCCGCCTCGAGTGCTCATGTCTAATCTTTCTACGTATCTGATTAAAGAATTTTATGCATCAGTATTTATTCCACTTGTTTTTAAAAGCAAGTCTTATGAATATTTAAAGAGGATTTGTTCTCGCGAGTTCACAGAATCCTATCAGTTTCAATCTCTAAAGTAGCATACTATTGCTAGTCATCAAATCATATCATATCCAATCAAATCACAAGTAATAGTACGGGGTACTTACCTGGGCGAACTGGTGCCGGAGACTCGGTGCCATGCCTTTCAAACCATACTTTCAAAACAAACACTTAAACAGACTTTTGAAAACATTTTGGGCCTCAGGCCCACAGCCGAGCCTTTGAACTTGGCTCTGATACCACAATTGTAACACCCCAAACCCGGACAAGACACCACGTCCGAATCTGGTATGCTACGGGGAAATCGTTTTTGAAAAGTTAGATTTTCTGTTTAAAAGCTGAGTGAAAACACAGTGTATTTGAAACAAATTTGAGTAGACTTGTTTGAAAAACGGTTGGTGTATTTAAAACCCAGAGATTTTGAAAACTTAACCAAAATGTGTAGTTAAAATGAGTTTAAACCATTTAAAACCTCAACAGTTTCTTAATGTTACTTAAAACATTTTTAGACTTAGGAGAAATACAAGTTTGAATTGAAAACCATTTGTATTTGTTTAACATACAGACTTAGTGTGATACCCGATGGTATGGTTTAAAAACACATTGCGTTATGATTTTGAAATTATTATCTTTCCAAGTTTTAGTAAAATTCATACCAACTTATTTTGTTAAGGCATATTAAAATCTAATTAAAACATCAAACATCATAAAACATAAATTAAAGGCCTTTTACAAATCCAATTTAAAACCCAAATGAAAGTAAATAAGCTAAAGTACCCAAATTCTATAGTCCGAGCAAAACTTTTATTAAAGCATGGCATGTGCACCCCGAGTCCATCCCGGCTCCATGTCCGCGTCTACGAGTCACCTGAAATGTTAAAGGAGAGGGTGAGTCGAATGACTCAGTGTATAAATCCCGCTCCCGATAAAACAACATGCTAACACACATCATACATAGCAACATAATTAATGCAACCCGTTCCTAACCATCCATATCGCCTTTTCTACCCCGTGTGGTCCCAAACCACTGGTGGTGCCAAACCACTGGTGACATATAGTCACAATGTGTTACCAAAACACTGGTGTCCCAAAGACACAATATCCGTCAATGTGGTACCAAACCACTGGTGTCCCAAAGACACAATTGTGCTACCAAAGCACTGGTGACCGAAGTTACAAATCCAATGATGATGGGGCCAACCCATCGTGTGATACCAAATCACTAGCAGACGATCCCATATCTCAAGTGGGGCCAACCCACGGTGGTCAAACCACAGGGACAAGTCGCAATGAGGTGCCAAACCTCTGGTGTCCCAAAGACACAATGTGCTACCAAAGCACTGGTGACCGTAGTCACAAATCTGGTGATGGGGCCAACCCATTGTGTGATACCAAATCACTGGCGTCAATCCCGTATCTCACAAGTGGGGCCAACCCACGGTGGTGTTAACCACAGGGACGAGACGCTGAGGTACCAAACCTCTGGAGGTGCCAAACCTCTGGTGACCCAAAGTCACAAAGTGTGTTACCAAAACACTGGTGCTCGTCAGCACAAAATATCACTGCTCCCTCCACTCGTATCACCCATCAAGATACCATACTCATGTAATCATGCATATCATCCAATCATGCATATCATGCTAATATGTCTAATTTCATATCCCATGTCACATATATCCACAGCCATGGTAACATATAGATCATCATTAAACTCATAATATTAATGATACTGACTTACCCGAGTCCAAGATCATACCCAAAAGGGTATCATACCAATCCATCAAACTGCCATGATTTTGATAGGCAAACAGGTTTAATAACATTATCACTAAGTATGGGTGTGTTAGTTACACACCTGGTAAATACGAGTCTAGAATCCCAACGAAAACGATCTAAATCCCCTTGATGACTAGCTCCTACAATCGGCCAACATAGGGGTTAGGCATCTATGACATTCGGCCATCACTAATTAACCAAAGGGGTTAATATCGAACCCTTACCTTGAAGATGATCTGGTTCTTACCAAACCTGAACCAAGCAGTGGTTCTCCTTTAACAATCGGCTACACCTAAATAGAAGAACCATTAATCCTTAATAGCTTGGCTAAACGAGATAAAAGAATTAACTAATAGTACTGGCCCATACCAATACTTACCCCACTTGGCTAATCAGAGAACGAAGGCTCCACTTGATTGCTTCAAACTCCTGAATATCCCAACAAGAAATCGGTTTAACAAAGAGGAATAACACCCATCAATGGTTGCCATATTCGGCTCTTAAACAACCAACATCGACAAAGTATAAGGAGAAAAAGGAGATGGCCATTCGGCCAAGGACTTACCAATCTCCAAACGATTGAAGCAAAACCACAACACCAACAAGATTCGGCCAAGGTTTTTAGGAAGAAGAAAGAAAGTGATTATGAGGTAGATGCTTTTCGGTTTTAAGGGAAAAATCGATATGAAATGGAGCAAAGTTTCGGCAAGAATTGAGAAGGATGAATGGAAGAATCGGTTGGAAGAAAATGGTAAGTTCGGCTCTTAAGAAAATGAAGAAACTATGTAAGGGAGAGAAGAGAGTATTCGGCTTACAAAGTAGAGGAAACCAAAGCAATTTCGGCTACCAAAAGATGTTGAGAGAACAAATGCACAATCGGCTAAGTGCAAAAGAAATGAGAAGAAAATGGCAATGTATGTTTGCTTTGGTCTTACGGTTTTCAAGAAGTAAAGAGGATAAGAAAGAAATTGAAGTTTCGGCTGGCTAGAAGACAAAAGAGAGAATTTGGTTTACCAAGCTAGTGACCGAAAATGCTAAGAAAAATATCCAAAAGAGATGCTTAGACTTTCGGTTTTGGTAAGGCACAAAGAGAGAATTGCTTCTAAAGATTTTGACCGAAAACACCCCAAAACTCAAAGTGAATTTTCGGCACTACCTCACACCCACACCATGCCGTCCACTCCCCCACTCCAACACCCCACAAATTCGGCCATATCCCCAAACACACTCACCACCACTCATGTCAAATGAGTGGACCAAGTCACACTCCCCTTTTTCCTCTCTTCCCACCACCTCATCACTTGACCAAGTCTTAAGCAGAGTTTGAACTGCCACAAACTCCTCCCTCCATGCCGTCCAAAATAAGTGACAAAAAGGGGACTCTGCTGCTTAAACTCTGGACCTCCCTCACATGCAGATGACGCCACACCAAGCTCCTCCCTTGCCACTCTGCCATCTCTTCACTTGCGCTTTAAAACACCAATTAAAATTCTTAAACCCCAGCTCTTCCAACTCCTCTCACCTAAGCCCAAAAATCAAATTTTTCCTACCTACTCAGGCACACTTCTAGCCTACATTTAAACCCCGAAACTACACAAACAACAACACAGCACACTAAACACATACAGTAACATGCAGCAACAAAATAGCCCCTAACCCGGGATATTACATTTCTCCCTCTCTTATGATATTCTGTTTATATTGTGATTATCTATGTTTGTACATTGAGGACAATGTACATCTTAAGTGTGGGGAGGTTATTTATATTATTATTAGAAAATCCTTGAATTATGTCTTGTGTTTAAGTAATTTTCTTATACTTTTATTAGAATGAATTTTTATCAATTTGAGATTTTTATTGATGTGTTTTGGATTAATTTGTAGATAAATGTGTATAGGTTGATTTAAACTTGAAGACATGAGAGAATCAAGCATGATAGGCTATGTTTCAGAAATTAAAAATTTTAGGTTGTTTCTCTAAGTTGAAGTATTATCTTGAAGTTTGAGATTTGCAAGATTGACATCAAAAACCATGATTTTTTGTGAGATTTTGAGCCTTTAGAGCATACATTTTTCTTGCTCATTTTATTATTGGTTATGAGTTTGTCAATTTGATTTGTTATTCTAGAACTTGCATTGATTATACATGTCGAGATCACACATTTTGATTAGATACATTGAGATGATAAATGCACTTAGGTTTTAACCCACTTATCCCTTAAAAAGCCTACCTACATAATTAACCCTTAGTGAACCCCGCTGAGCATAACACACCATTTCTTAAATTACCCATTAATGTTAACCCATAACTCATTTTTTGTTCGTTGAGAATTTTTCCCGTTTTATTGACTCGCTTTTTGTCGAGATTTGATTTGGTTAGTTGCCTAACTATGCCCTTTTGTTTGATTTTTTGAATTATTTCTTATTGTAAAAAGAAAAAAAATCAAAAAAATATATATTTATTTACATTTTGATTATTATTTAGTTCTATGAGCTTGAACAGTTCAATTCATATTTTGAGAAGAAGCTCATTTTCTTATTCTTAAATAGTTCTTGATTTATGCATTTGTTTTAATTAAGTATTTGTTGTTTTTCTAGTTTGGTAATTTATCATTTTGATCTTGATTTCAACCATCTTTTTCAGCCTTTCTCCACACCCTTAACCTAAGCCCCATTACAACCTCTTAAAGACCTTTTGATTTGTGTATCATATCATTTTATAGTGGTGGAGATTTGATTTTCATGCAAGCCTATGGTAATGACTTTTCATGTTTGACTATTGAGTGCTTATTCTTGAACATTAAACACTTTGAGTGATTTGAATGAATCTTTAGTGAGGAAGTCGATTCTTGTCGATTTTGAATAAAAGGTAATTACTTAAATAAGGAGAAACACCTATGTTTTCATGTTTAAAATTTTTAGCTTGGAATGTTTGAGACTTTAGTGCTCTTTTAGTTGAATTGCCAATGTGTGATTATTTATGGATTATTTTGAGACTTTATTGATGGGAATTACAAGTTGAGAAATATTATTTTTAATGTGAGTTGAGGATTTTGCTTGAGGACAAACAAACGCTTAAGTGTGGGGATATTTGATAAGCTGTATAAGTAACATATTTTAATCCCATTCTTAATGCATTTTTGGATGACTAATTATGTAAATTAGTGAATTTGATGCTCCTAATCCTTTAAATGCATGTTTCTATACTAAATAGAGCATTTAGGAGTGAAAGGAGCGAAAAACGAGCCAAAATCAGACAAATAGAGTTGTTTCCAGGATCCACATGGCCTGGGCGTTTCCACACGAGTTGGCCACGCGCCCATGTGCCAGCTCATGTTGATATCGCACCCTACTTCCCAAATACGCGAAAAAAACCCAATTTTTAGGCTTTCTAAGCATTCTAAAGTCTATAAATACCAATTAGAAGAAGACCTAAGGGGGCACTTAGAGAAGATCGAAGAAAAGACTTGAAGAACGCCATCGGGATCAACTCGGAAGTGGATCTCCTTCAAGATTGAATATCTCCATTTAATTTCCTTCGAAGTTTTATTGAGTTTCTTTATGTCTTGTTGTTATGCTAACTTTGAAATGTTTCTATTTAGGATTACAGACTAGATACCTAGGGAGGATAAAACCTATGATGAATCTTATTATTTAATTTCTGTTTTTACTCGATAAATACTTGATTCTTGTTCTCAATTATGTATGCTTATTTTGTGTTTTAATATTTTTAGGATATTAATTCATGTTTAATGTACTTATTTCAGTGGAGCAAAAGTCCCTGTTTAAGAGTAGATCTAACATAATTGAGTGGTGTTGCATGAAATCCTAGAAATAGGACGACATAAATCTACTGGATTAGAGTCAAATCTAATAAGGGAATTGGAACGGTGGAAATGTGCAAGTGTACACAATTGTAAAAAGTAATAAAGTGACAAGTAAATGTCGAGTTATCGTACCCACAAGGACTGTAAAAGAATTATTTATGAAAATTGATGCGTCGTTGAAAGCACCAAATATATCCTATTCCCTATAAAATAGTAAAAATAACAGTAAAGGGGAAGTAGGGTTGAATCCTCAGGGACCGGATTATACGAATACTTGTTTCTCAAAATCCTGGGCAGAATCGTGCCCAAGAAAACTTGCGTTCCTGGGAAAATAAAAATAACAGAATTAATAGTATCGATCTGGAAAAATAAAAATAAAAAAAATGAATTTAAGACGAATTGAAATTATTAGAATAAAGTACGAAAATTAAAATGAGGAAAATAAAAAGAAAGAGTTTAGAGAAAGTTTCTTATGTGGAGAGATTCCAGCCTCCAGTTGCCTCGATCCACCTTGGGTTCAATCCTTGGCTTCAAGATGATCCTTCTCAACCCGAATAAGCCAGTTATAGTGGAAGAGGACGCCTACGACCACCAGCTCCAAGGATTTAGACTTCAATTTGGTGGAACCTGACTCTAGCCAACAATCACTCTTGTGGGATCATCTATGCTAGATCAACGTTTCTCAATGGCGAATCCCACGCCATTATGTCTCTTGGGCTCGCCAACCTCTGACGCAGTAAGCTAACGAACTGACTGTGCAACATTCTCAAAATATACAAAGCGGCAGTTCCTTGCACACGTTGAAAAGATCACTTTTTAAGGGACATGGACGGAAGCGTCAGCCCCGTAATGCGGAGAAACAATGAATACCCTGTTGAGAAGGCTAAGTACAGATTCTAAACCTCAAGAACCCTTTTTGGGAATTTTTGACAACCTTTGGCTAGAAGGGTTTTAGTGGCTCATAGTTGTGGTAGGAAAGAAAATATATAAATGGAGATTTTTTATTAAAAAGAAAAAAATGGAAAGAACAAAAGAGTTATGAGGAGAGAGTTTACAGAAAAAGATAAACCCCCTTTTGAGTTACTTCATCCCCTATTTATAGTGCTAAGATAAGTAGACTAGTCCTACTTAAATTCCTAAAGATAATTACAAATAATCAAAGATAAATAAAGATAAATAAAATAAATCCTAAATTAAATAATCCTTAATAATTATCCTAATATTAATTATCCTAATATAATTAAAATAGAGTCTAATAAAACAAAGTCTCTTCTTTTTGCATTTCAATCCTTGTGTCCTCCATGCTTGCACTTTTGGCACCAACTTTTCCTTTTGTTGCACATTGGTCCATTTTATCTTTAATTTCACATTTTTGGCCCTTAATTTTGCTTTTGCCTCCAATTTAGTCCCTACAAGATAAAAGACCATAAATAGCCCAAATTAGTAGAATCATACTCAAAATAAATATACAATTAGCACATAAAAATATGTCATTCTAGAGTATTATCAGATTCCCCCTAGTTAGCCCATGCTTGTCCTCAAGTATGGTTCCTAACCACTGTGAAGATTAGATCCTGAAAGAAATTTTACTCCAAAGTTTTGTAAAGATTAGTCAAAAATGCATATGAAAAATAAGAGAACTTCTAAGCTTACTTTAAGTAAAACAGAAAAAGTTTTCTAATTAACACACACAAAAATTAAAATCGTCTTGAATTATTTCATGCTGTTTAGGTAAATTACCAAACCTACTAAGACACTCTCTTTATTTCTGCTTTTAGTCCCCAACTGAAATTTTATTAGTACTATATTTTTTTCTTTTCTCTTTTTTTTCTTCTTTTTTTCTTCTTTTTTTCTTCTTTTCTTCTTTTTTTTATTTACTTAGGAATATATTTCCGGTTAGCGGAGTTTTACCCATCACGTCACACAACCTTTTGACGCGAAGTAGAATGACAACCCAAGCACCCTACCCCGGTTACTCAGTCAGTCACGTTCTGAGCCGCACTCATAACCTTGGTTAGCGGAGTTTTACCTATCACGTCACACAACCTTTTGACGCGAAGTAGAATGACAACCCAAGCACCCTACCCCGGTTACTCAGTCAGTCACGTTCTAAGCTGCACTCATAACCTTGGAAACATTTATTAAATAAAATTTACACGAAATTTTAATTTTAAGAGGACTTAAGAGAAATATTCAAGTGTCGAAAATAAGTTTTAGTAACCACCTAATAGACATGAACATAATTTGGGCATGCCAATGTATTAAGTGTCCACTTGATATTAAAATTGATCAATTTTACGAAAAGCAAGATAGAGTTAACTTATTAATCATAATTATTTTTAGCCTAATAGAAATAAAATAGTGGAGATAAAATCAAACAGACAGAACCATAACTAACTCAGTAGCCAAGAATCATGCATGTAGGTCAAACAGTGGCAAGTTGTGGTCAAATTCTTGGGCATGAAAAGCGACGGAATATTCTTTAAAAAAAATGAATGGACAAAATGAAGCCTCAAGCAGCAAACATAAATCACAGCAGAAGACAACAATAATACGAAGAGTACCTCCCCCTACTTAAAACACATTGTCCTCAATGTGGACGCAAAAGAAATAAATAGGTAGAAAAGTTTAGAAAAACTCCCCGTGTAGCTACTGTCGATTGCGGAGGACTTGTGCGTGAAGGGGACAATGTGGCTAGAATAGGCTTGTTTGGCTGCAGGGATATGGCATTCTGGCTCACTTTCTGCCTCTTTTTCTTCGTATTTTAGCTCCATTTTACCTAGATGGAAGAAGAGAAATTTATTAGAATAAAATAAAATTGGAAGAAATTAAAAAGAAAAAAAAGGAAAAAATAAAGAATAACAAGAATGAAAAATAAATAATAAAAGAAAAATAAAGATTGGGTTGCCTCCCAACAAGCGCTTGTTTAACGTCATTAGCTTGACGGCTTAAATGGTTCTATGGTGGCTCAAAATAAATCTTTTTAATCGTGTGAGCTTGGAAATTCTCATTTTTTATCACATCCACCATATTTGGGTTTAATCGTCCTTGCGCCTCTTTCGTTGGTTTCATATTTTCCTCCAAGGTGTTAATCCCTTTTAAGTCGGCAATGGTCTCATCATTCTCCAAAAATGTGAATTTGAGATGCTCGAGAAGTGGTTTTAATTTCGGATCTGATGCCTGCACAACAGAAGGTAGAAGTTTAGTATCCATATGAGCTAATAATTTATTAACGGATTTAAGATCATCAAACATCATTTTAGATTTATCTCCATAAGATGACTCAAAAGTTTTTTCTACTGATGAGTTAATTATGTCGACACGGTTTACGTCCAAGACTTCACTTGGGTGGCTAATTGTGCCATAAACGTCAAACTTCACGATCTCCCCATCAAACTCCATCGTGAGGGTTCCGCTTCGGACGTCAATCTTAGTATTTGCGGTACTAAGGAAAGGTCGCCCCAACAAGATGTCTGAAAACCCAGGAGTTTTATCCTCCTCCATTTTTATCACATAAAAGTCTGTAGGGAAGATAAGTCCATTGAATTTGACTAATACGTCCTCGAGGACTCCTTCGGGATGCACAGCGGACTTGTCTGCCAATTGAATGCTAACACCTATTTTTTTCAAAAAACCTACGTTAAGTGATTCATAAACAGAAAAAGGCATGACATTTATGGAGGCTCCTAGATCACACATAGCCTTTTTAGTTCCCAAATGACCTATTTTGCATGGTATTGTAAACATGCCCCTATCCTTACATTTTGCCGGCATTTTCCGCTGTAACATTGCGGACACGTTTTCACCTACATTCACCCTTTCATTACCTGTTAACTTCCGCTTATTGGTGCAAAGCTCTTTAAGAAATTTAGCATAACGTGGAATTTGCTTGATGGCATCCAACAGCGGAATGTTGATCTCGACATTCCTAAATGTTTCGAGGATTTCCTTGTCCTCTTTACCTCTTCGACACTGGTTGAATCGTTCTGGAAATGGAGGTGGAATTCTGGGCAATGGGGGTTTCGGTCGGACCTGTTCATCTTTTTCGGGTTTTTCCTGGGCGATTTCTTAGGCAAGATTTCTGTCAGGAATTGATTCCAGTACTTTTCCACTTTGCAACGTCACTGCATTTGCGTGTTGTCTTGGATTCGGTTCTGTTTGTGACGGCAGCTTCCCTTGAGAGTTCAATTTCTCAACTGATATGGTCAATTCTCTTATAGATGCCTCGGTTTTCTGTTGAAAATCAGCATATTAGCTGCTAATTTATTGACCGAAGTTTCTAGAGAATTACCTGAGTCTTGTGGCTACTGTGGAACTCGGTTTTGGTATGGCAGGTTATATTGTGGATTGGCCCCATAACTTAAGTTAGGGTGATCCCTCCTTCCTGGATTGTAGGTATTAGCATAAGGGTCGTATCACCTCTATGGTGGGCCAGGAAAATTACCCACAGCATTTAAATGAGCCATAGTATCGTCATACAAACTGGGACAAGTATCAGTTGTGTGCTCAGGTGTAGCACATATTCCACATAACCGACCTGGTTTAGCTTTTTCTGCAATAAGGGAATTCATCATAATAGTAAGTCTATCAACTTTATCCTCTAAAGTTGAATTACTTAGCTGGTGAACCCTTCTGGAGGGTTCAGGATTGGCTCGGAATTGCTGAGAATTTGCAGCCATCGTGGAGATTAAGTCCCTTGCTTGTTGGGGGGTCATGTTGACCAACGCTCCTCCACTAGCAGCGTCTACCATATTCATCTCCATCGATTTCAAACCTTCATAAAAGTACTGGAGGAGAGATTGCTCTGTTATACCATGTTGTGGGCAGCTCGCACACAACTTCTTAAACCGCTCCCAATAATCATAAAGAGTCTCCACTTCTTTCTGCCTTATTCCCACGATCTCTCTTCTTAGCTCAGCTGCTCTGGATGCTGGAAAAAACCTGTTGAGAAATAAACGAGATAAATCAGCCCAAGCAGTAATAGATCCAGGAGGTAAATAAAATAACCATTCTCTAGCTGAGTCTGCTAGGGAAAAAAGGGAAAGCGCGCAATTTAATTTGATCCTCAGTTACGCCTTGAGGTTTCATACTCAGACAAACCATATGAAACTCCTTCAAATGTTGATGGGGGTTTTCATTTTGTAACCCTCGAAATGTTGGCAGCAACTGAATTAACCCTAATTTCAGTTCAAAATCGGTATCCATAGTAGGATATGTGATGCACAATGGCGGTTGTTCTGTCGGAGCTTCGGCTAGTTGCTGAATTGTTTGAGCCATTGGTTGAGGTGCTAAATTAGGGTTTCCGTCAACCCTAGTGTTAAGCACTCCTTCTGGAGAATCGACTTCTACTTTTTCGCCTTCAAAAGTTTGAGTAGAGTTTTCGTTAACCCTAGACTCTGCTTCGTCGTCGATTCTAATTTTTGGCGGTGGATTACTTTGAGTTTCAACCACCGCTGACTGCTTTTTCCTTAGCTTTGTTTCTTTGCGATTAGCTTTTGCAGTCTTTTCAATTTCTGAGTCAAACGCAAGAGTGTCTGGAGCAGATCTGGTCATAGAAAACAAAAAACAAGATTAGTTCGTTACCGATCCCCAGCAACGGCGCCAAAATTTGATGCGTCATTGAAAGCACCAAATATATCCTATTCCCTGTAAAATAGTAAAAATAACAGTAAAGGGGAAGTAGGGTCGAATCCTCAGGGACCGGATTATACGAATACTTGTTTCTCAAAATCCTGGGCAGAATCGTGCCCAAGAAAACCTGCGTTCCTGGGAAAATAAAAATAACAGAATTAATAGTATCGATCTGGAAAAATAAAAATAAAAAAAAAGAATTTAAGACGAATTGAAATTATGAGAATAAAGTACGAAAATTAAAATGAGGAAAATAAAAAGAAAGAGTTTAGAGAAAGTTTCTTATGTGGAGAGATTCCAGCCTCCAGTTGCCTCGATCCGCCTTGGGTTCAATCCTTGGCTTCAAGATGATCCTTCTCAACCCGAATAAGCCAGTTATAGTGGAAGAGGATGCCTACGACCACCAGCTCCAAGGATTTAGACTTCAATT
The DNA here is from genome assembly GCA_005393395.2 of Gossypium australe. Lineage (NCBI taxonomy): Eukaryota > Viridiplantae > Streptophyta > Magnoliopsida > Malvales > Malvaceae > Gossypium > Gossypium australe. The sequence goes on from CM016626.1 coordinate 118,985,470, forward strand.
TGGTGGAACCTGACTCTAGACAACAATCGCTCTTGTGGGATCATCTATGCTAGATCAACGTTTCTCAATGGCGAGTCCCACGCCATTATGTCTCTTGGGCTCGCCAACCTCTGACGTAGTAAGCTAACGAACCGACTGTGCAACATTCTCAAAATATGCAAAGCGGTCGTTCCTTGCACACGTTGAAAAGATCACTTTTTAAGGGACATGGACGGAAGCGTCAGCCCCGTAATGCGGAGAAACGATGAATACCCTGTTGAGAAGGCTAAGTACAGATTCTAAACCTCAAGAACCCTTTTTGGGGATTTTCGACAACCTTTGGCTAGAAGGGTTTTAGTGGCTCATAGTTGTGGTAGGAAAGAAAATATATAAATGGAGATTTTTTTATTAAAAAGAAAAAAATGGAAAGAACAAAAGAGTTATGGGGAGAGAGTTTACAGAAAAAGATGAACCCCCCTTTGAGTTACTTCATCCCCTATTTATAGTGCTAAGATAAGTAGACTAGTCCTACTTAAATTCCTAAAGATAATTACAAATAATCAAAGATAAATAAAGATAAATAAAATAAATCCTAAATTAAATAATCCTTAATAATTATCCTAATATTAATTATCCTAATATAATTAAAATAGAGTCTAATAAAACAAAGTCTCTTCTTTTTGCATTTCAATCCTTGTGTCCTCCATGCTTGCACTTTTGGCACCAACTTTTCCTTTTGTTGCACATTGGTCCATTTTATCTTTAATTTCACATTTTCGGCCCTTAATTTTGCTTTTGCCTCCAATTTAGTCCCTACAAGATAAAAGACCATAAATAGCCCAAATTAGTAGAATCATACTCAAAATAAATATACAATTAGCACATAAAAATATGTCATTCTAAAGTATTATCAAAAATGATTTCAAACACTTTGGTGAAGGGGAAATATTAAAAAAGTAAACTACATAAAATAACACGATTTCAAAAGCTTAGTTCTTACCTTTCAAGATGATATAACTGTGTTAGCTTAATTACATTTCTTGCCTTAGAATTATTAAACTCATGCTTATACTTGTTACGAATAAATTCATGGCAATTCGGTAATTTGCTAACTTATGAACATATTTACAAATCAAAAATCCATTCGTCTCTTGTACATATTCCTATGTCAATTCGACCGATTAAACAGATTTATAAAAGTAAACATATTATTGCACATACATACTTATTAAATTAAACAATCTCTCGCATATTCCTATGTCGATTCAAGCGATTAATTCAACCTAATAAGCATATAAAAGACTATATGAGGTAACAAAGTATCCTTACCTTGAAACAATTTAATCACAAAAATCTTGCAAGTTATGCAAGGCATATGTATCGCCAAATACAATGCTAATCTAATCTTTAGCTACCTTAGAAGAATTAAACATGCACTGATTAAGTATTATGTCCGTTAATTACAATTTCAATGTGTTTAAATAATTAATTCTTTAGTTATCTAAATAAATAAATTTTCAGAATAACTTAAGCATGATTTTACTTAATCAAGCATTTTACCGAGACCTATAACAGCATAAACATAATTTTATTAATTTAAAAGAAAGACATGCAATCAACCCAACACGAATTAAATTCAAGCTAAGCTAATTAAATTAACCATTCCAATAGCATAAATATTCATAAACATGTTTGTCAAAACAACAACAAAATTTAAAGAGATAGGGAACAAGAAGCAAATCTGGTGTTTCTCCATGGCTTGACTGATTGCTCCTTTCTTCGTCCTCCGTTGTCCTCGGCTATCAAGGTAGCTTATGAACACTCTAATTACTGCTCAATAATGGCTGAAGAAGACACCTCTTTTCCAAGAGGGGAAATCGGCACAAGAGAAAAAGGGGAAATGGAAAGGAAAAGTTGAGAGAAAATGAGAGAGGAGAAGAGAGAATGAGAGAGTGAATGAGAAATGAGGGATGCTTTGAATGCTCAGACAAGGGGGGTATTCATAGCTGAATGTCACAGCTAAAATTTTCTTAAAATATCAGCCAAAGTGCCACACCTTGGCCGGCCACCTATGTGGCAAAGTTGATGGCTTCAACTTTGCTAAATATGGCATGGGGCAAATCTACAAAGCCACTAATTGTGGAGGGCGTTGAATGCAACTTTGACAAGTCTTCAAGGGCTTCTTTGCAAGCTTAATTAATCAGCTAATAAGCTGATTTGGGCCAGCATATGGACATTTTGGGCTGCCCAATTGGTGGCTAGTTCGGTTCACTGAATTCGGTTCAACCAGTGCGGTTTGACTGGACCCTTTTTCCATAATTAATTAATAATAATTTATTTAGCGCAAATTAAATTGGGAATAAATTAAAATTAATTATATTATGATTTAATATTCATAATTGGACCGTCTTGGGCTGAAAATAAATTTTCCTCGATACTTCAAATTGCTTCTCAAGTTTATTCTTCGAGCAGTGTCTGCCGAGCCAATTTCGCCCTTTGTGCGAATCTGTCGAAAATAGTCAAAATTAATCAAAATTAACTCTAAAATTAATTAAAATTCATCATGTTCATATTTTTAGCACAATTTAATTATTTTATAAAAATTAATTATTTTCCGACAAGAATTTACTCGAAACTGCATAAATTTGAGTTAAAAAAAGCATGAAAAAGTGTATATATTTTCGTGTTTTTAGGAATTCATAGATCGAGTTAATGCGACGATAAGGGTTTTAATTAGAAAGAGATTTCAATTAATCAACTTAGAGTCATTTGTTCTTACTCTCGAAAGAGATATTAACATAATTTAGGGATTTCTACGGATCAAGACATAAGTGAATAAATCGTTTAATTCAGATTCAGAATAATAGGTGAAGTCTAGGTGAATTCTTTCCTGGGTATTATCTTTCTCATTGGTTGTCTTCGTTTATTTTCCCATTTCATCCTCGATTGCGTTTGTAGTTAAATTATATTAGTAAATTTAGATTAAAAATAATCACTTCAATTTATCGACTAAATAATAGAAAAAAATTGTAACTACTAGTACTTTTAGTCCTCGTGGATATGATATTCCCTACTCACCATAGCTATACTATTGTTCGATAGCCGTGCTTGCCTTTGTCTTAATTATAGTTAGTTTAGTGACCATCAATTATGTTAAGTTGGTGCTCAGTATACGCCCAAGTTATGAGTTGGTGTAATGAGTCTGTTTGTTTTTTGTATCGTCAGTGGGCATACTCTGTGTGATATGTATATGGTCTCCAAAAGAGTCTAATTAATGTATTAAATGGTTTTTCTTTGGAACTAACTAAGTTCATGTCAACTTACTTTGTTATTCTTTTTCCATCTCAGGATTTCTTGATTGAAGGAAGTTTGATCAAGGACTATGCTAGAGAGCTGTATAGATTGTGAAATGTTTGTTTTGTGTCCGTATTATGCATGCTTTAAGGGGGTGGCACCTAGATGTATTTTGAAAATGATGTGTATATAAAACTTATGTTTATTAAGAACTTGTTTTGATGAAACTTATATAAAGTATTAATATTTGAGTTTAAGCGAATGTATTTAATTACTAAAGTTGTCGTATTTAAGTTTATATGCAATATGCCTTGGATATTATTGCAAATTGATAATGTTTCTTTTACTTTAATAGAATAACAATTAAAGTATGTATTATAAATATAACCTTGTAATAATTATTTGAAGCTTTTACTAAAAACATTTTATGTCTAACTGTTTTAAAGTAGTGACACACTTTTCTCGGATCTTATTGTCGGGTTGGGTTTGGCGTTTTACAATGTCGGTGTACTATGGATTGATTTGAAACCCATTGGTCATTAATGAACAAACTTGTCACTCGGTTTATGTTTCTTTTGATGATGGTTGACAAATGGAATAATTTAGTATTACATTCCCTTTAACGTTCCAATCCACTTATTATTTTTGAAAATAAAGTAATTCCTCGCAGGCAAGTACTCGTTGATAATCCTTAGATGAATTCACCTCTAACTATTCTAAAAAAACAAAGAGAATTGATAGTTTGAGGAAGTTTGGATACCATTCAGTCTACGAAAGAGGGTATGCTTCTTTCTAAAGATGTTATTTTTTAGTATGCTTCTTTCTAAAGATAATCACCCAGTTAAGCTCTGTTTATTTGTTTCAGTTGAACTCTGATTAGTCTAGATTATTTTATTATTATTTTACCTATGAATTTATCCTATAAATAGGCTCTTTTACAACAGTGAAAGAAACACCCATTAAATACTAGGACTCAAAACACTTTTGGAGAATTTTGTGTTTACATTTTAAGGGTTATTTGTTTTTAGGTTTTAGGGTTTAGTTTTTATCTCCATCTTTTGTACTCTTCAATCTTTTGTCATTATAGTAAAATTATATTTGCCCATGGTTTTTATCCTTTTTGGAGGGGTTTTTCTATGTTATATTTCTGTGTTCAAATTCTCAATTTCTTCTACTATTTTTACTTATTCGTTGCTTAATCGGGTTCATCCCCACCAAGTGGTATCAGAATTAGTTCAATTTTTGTAGATCAGCCCATTCAGAGTTGGAAGCAATGATCGTGTGTCGAAGTCTTAAAAATTTATATAATGAATGATCGAGCCTAGAACTAACTGTGACAACGATTGAGACAAGCGCACCTATCGAACAGTAGTATAGTTTAGTGGCAAGACCAGAATATCGGACCCAAAGGAACCAAAATTACTAATACTAACCTTCTTTTTATTATTTAGCCTAAGAATTAAGAGAATTGTTATTTATTCTAAAATTACCTAACTAATAAGCTAAAGATGCTAAGACAAAGAGAATGAATTGGGGAAAATACTTGTAGGAAAAACCAATTGATTAAGACAATACCCAAGGAAGAATCCACCTAGACTTCACTTGTTATCTAACTCTAAACCAGACGATTTATTCACTTGACTTGATCCGTAAGATTCCCTAATTTATATTAATACCTCTTTCGAGGCTACTAACGTCTAACCCTAGGTTGATTAATTGAAATCTCTTTCTAATTAAAACCCCTAGAATTGTATTAACTCGATCTATGGACTCCCATATTAGGTTTGACCCTAATCCAGCAGATTTTCGTCATCCTATTTCTAGGGTTGCGATCAACTCCACTTAACTATGCTAGATCTACTCTTAAACAAGGACTTTTGCTCCACTATCTAAGCACATTAATACTTGAGTCAATATCCTGAAATATCAAAGCAAGAATTAAGAACACATAATTAAGAACAAATCAGGTATTTGAGGGGTTTAGTTCATAATCATAAAAAAATACATCTCAGAAGAAAATATAAAACAAAACATAAGAAAAAACCCTGAAACCCCCTAAAGGAATTTGAAGTGAAGATCCTCTGTCTTGAGTATAATTCTGGCTTCTTGAGATGAATCAACTGGTTTTCTTCGAGTAAATCCCACAATTCTAGCCTCTCTGGTTTGGCTCTTCAACCTCACTGGACGCCCTCTCATAGGTCGCACTTAGGGTGTTTATATAGGCTTCTAGAATGTCTTTCTTCACCCCTAAATATCCTATTCCGAGTGAAATTAAAACAGGTCGCGGCAGGCACACGCCCGTGTAAGTCGAGTCCAGGCCGTGGTTGGGTCTGCTAATGGAGGCACGGCCGTGTGGCTTGGGCCCAGGTCGTGTTCATTTCGTACTTTGGCCCATTTTCTCCGTTTTTGGCCCGTTTCTCATTCTTTTCATACTCTGATGCTCTTCTAAGTATAAAACATGAAATTAAAGGATTAGGAGCACCAAATTTCACAATTCAGGGATTAAATCATCCAAAAGTATGCTAAATGTGGGATTAAAATATGTATATATTACGATTTATCAAGCAACAAGGTTTAACATTGAGAAGTTTGATGGTGTACCAAATTTCAATCTTTGGCAAGTTCGGATGATGGCAATTCTAGTTAAGACTGGCTTGAAAAAGGTCGTTACCAGGAAAAAACCTGAGAATCTACATTAGATAAAACATGAAAAGCTTGATGAAAATGCCCTGTCTGCAATCTAGTTGTGTCTCGCGATTAGGGTATTGAAAGAGTTATTAATGGAGAAAATCTCATCCACCTTGTGGAAAAGGTTAGAAACTCTTTATGTGACTGAGCCTCTAGCTAACCAATTAGTGTTGAAACAACGTCTATTTACGTTCTTTAAGAACGAATTTGAGCTTCTTAGAGATCACATTAGTTAATTTATTACTCTTTTGATAGATTTAAAGAATTAATGTTAAGATTGATGATGAAGATCAGACTATGCTAATGTTGTGCTCTTTAACCTTTTCATACAAGTCTTTCAGGGAGTCCCTAATAATGGCAGAGACAAAATCTCGTTCGAGAATGTGAAGGGTCATTTGTTGAGTAAAGACAAACTCGATAATGAATTTGTTCGGATAGCAAGGTAGGTAGGTAAGCTTTCACTTCTGTAGCATCAAAGAAGCGAGACAAAAAGTAGATTGTTATAAACTAAGAAATAAACAGGCTGCTGAGAGTAACGAGGAAGATGTAACTGCTTTTAATTTTGCAGATGAAAGTTATGATGATTTCTTGTTAGTGTCAATAAACGATAGCTTCGAGCTTACATCCGAGTGTATCCTAGATTCAGAATGTTCTTTCCACATGTGTCCCAACAGAGAATTGTTCTTTACCTACAGTTCGGTTGAAGGTGGAGTTCTATGCATGAGAAATTATTCATCCAATAAGGTAATTGGTATTGGTAATGTTAAAATTAGGATGCACGATGAGATGATTAAGACACTCTCAGATCTCAAGTATGTACCTGATTTACGAAAGAATCTCCTCTCCTTGAGTATTTTGAACTCGAAAGGTTGCATAATCAACATTGAGTCAAGCGACATTAAGGTGTCTCATGGGGCTCTCATTTTGTTAGAAGATAAAAGGACCGGCAGTCTTTATATTCTGGAAGGTTCTACTATGACTGGTGAAACCGAACATCCCTCGTCTGTTACGAAGTTGAAGTCAACTCATTTGGAACGGAGGCAACTTGGTCATAGGTGGGAAAAAGGAATGATCGTTTCCTTGAAGAGAGATTCTCTCTTGGATACAGGTTTTGAAAAGTTATGGCACTATGTTCGTGAAAATAAGACCCGTGTTAGTTTTGGTTGGTAATGCACAACTCGAAGGCTAGAAGTCTTTCAACTTCTAAGCATAAATTTGACTCAGTTAATTCCTTGCATAGTTCAAGATAGGCCCGTCGCGGGCTTTGACAAAGATGGTGTTGTGGAAATACGAGTCAAGGTGGAGATTTGTTGAGTATGCCACATATTTCAATCAAATTTGAAAGATAATCTTCCAGTTAAAATCTATTTATTTGTTTCAATCGAACTTTGATTATTCTAGATTATTTTATTATTATTTAACCTATGAATTTAGATTATAAATAGGTTCTTTTACAACCTTGGAAAAAAAACCCATTAAAGATTAGAACTCATAACACTTTTGGAGAATTTTGTATTTACGGTTTGAGGGTTCTTTGTTTTAGGGTTTAGTTTTTATCTCCATCTTTTGTACTCTTTGTTCTTTTTCCACTATAGTAAATTTATATTTGCCTGTGATTTTTATCCTCATTGGAGGAGTTTTTCCATGTTAAATTTGTGTGTTCAAATTCTCAATTTCTTCCGCTATTTTTACTTATTTATTGCTTAATCGAGTCGATCCCCAATAGTTATCGAAGTGCATTTCCTTCCATTCCTTGATTAACTTAGTAACCTCGTCAATGGCTAACACCAAGGAACTAATATGAATATTGATTTATTTAATGCCTAGGATTTAAACATTGCTATGCTAGCAGGTATTTTTTGTCGAGACCAGGGTATCACCGTCGATAGTAGCGACTAATCCTCTAGTCTCGGGTGCTCTCCTAAAAAGTAAACAACTAGCCATGAAACATGTTTAATTCCCATGGGCAGAGATTGAACCCCCAACTTCATGATTAAGGGATGAGGTGAGCTATTAGAGTATGCCTAAAGACCAATCATGAGATGATTGTAATCACATACTCGTTTTACCTTGTTTAATAATATAAGGCATTACCAATATTATTTTAGTTTCTTTTTCTGTGTATATAAATAAATTGAATTGTAATAAAGTCCTAAGAAAATATGATTATTCTGAAAAGGTCCTTAGTCAAGTATTATTATGGGTTTGGACAACAATAATGCATTGAGACTAATGTGTAGTTTATAGATGACAGAGTTGTCATTAACATAGTGTAACGCCCCAAAATTTAAATTTTTGTTTTTGCGAATGTATGACACAAACGTGTATCAGCTTTAGTGGTTAAGTGTTCTAGGTGTGTGTGTGAGGTCCTAAGTTCAAGCCATGACTTAGGAAAATTTTGATTTTTTTTAAATAAAGCCCCATCTTGGGTTAGAAGGCTTTTAAGTAAAAGTTGGTAAAAAATTAACAGAATGGACCTATTGGTCTAGTGGTTGAGTGGAGTGTTGGTGTGAAGGAGGTCTTGTGTTCGAGTCTAGCCAAAAGCATTATTTTTGCTTGCTCGTCTAGAAGAGTTTATGTTGGATTATAAAGCAGAGTCGTTGGATGTAGTGGGAAGTAGTGGAGTTATTTAGGGGATTAGGGAAGATCTGGTAGCTTTTCCTTTTTCCAAATATTCGGTTCTTCTTATTTCTCAAAAACTCTCTACCATTTTCTTCACCTTTTCCCCCTTGCTGCCGATTTTTGCCTTCCCATTTGCTGAGCCGTCTTTTTCTTCCTTTCTCTTGCTGTTGTTTTTCTTTTTTTGACCTCTCTTTTACTTCCTTCTTGCGCAACGTCCTCGTTTGGACAAGTGTTAATAAGGATTCGTTTGGTGATTAGGGGCTTATCGAAGGGCTGATTATTGTTCATCGACGTTTTAAGGGCATGAAATTCCTATTATTTGATAGAAGGTAATGGTTTCATTGTTCAAAAGATGTTTATTTCGTTTCAGGATTAGTTTAGTTCAGCTGGTTAAGTGATTAATTGAGTGAAATATTGGTTAATTATAGGTACAGGAGTGCTCGGAAGTGTGTAGGCATCAAAGATGATACAGGTGTATACTCGATTGCACAGAAAACGAGGTTTCAAAGAAAGTCAAAAACCTCACTGTCAATGCCACACGAGCGTGTGGTCGCTCGTGTGGCAGGCCGTGTGGCATAACACGGGCGTGTGATCGACGAGGCTAGGCCGTGCGCACATGACACGACCGTGTGATGGCCAGCTAGGCCGTGTGCGACACACAGGCTAGACTGATTTGCGTCCTGTGGGCCACACGGGCGTGTGGGTCTACATGAGCATATAGGAAATTGGGCCAGGCCGTGTGATCCACATGGCCCAAGGCCAATATGAGCGTGTGGGCCCACATGGGCGTGTGAGCCCATTTTCACTAAATTGATTGCTAAGGTTGCACGGGTCACCCAAGTCAATTGTGAACCTACTGTAGGGTCAGTAAGCATTACTTAGGCCCCTAATTGTGTGAACTGATTGTTTGACTTATATATATTGAGCATGATGATAATATGCATGTATACTGAACTGGTTATATGTACTGATATCATGAGATGGCATGTCATGAGTTGTATGTTGCGTTGTATGGGTTGGGTTGATTATATTTGGGGGAAGTGTACTGAAAGGCTCTTAAGCCTAATATACTGGCAGCTCAGCTGCAAATTACTGTTTTTTGTCGCATTCGGTACTACCTGGAGTGTAGGGATGGGTGGGATGATTTAATCCCCACATGGAGTGTTGGGTTGGACAGAGATGGTATGTAGAGGCTGGTTGGGTTAGACTTTGATACTGAATACTGCATGACTGCTACCGATACTGATGGACTAAGGCCCTACTGCATATTTGATACTGTACTGAGATGGGTTAAGGCCCAAACCGTTACTGATACTGAAAGGGGCTTAGGCCCAAAACTGTATTTGACTGTGCATTGTGTCTACTAATGTTTGTTTTCTGTGGGATTACATACTGAGTTTACGTAAACTCGCCCCTCTCTATTTAATGTGCACAGGTAATCCCCAAACCTAGATGGATCGGTGTGGCGGATGACACAGCGATGACCACAGTTTTTGGGCTTTACGTTTCTTTTTAATTTATGTTTTATGGTCTTATTATTATTGGGATGTAAATTGAGGACTCTTGGGACTTTTTCTTAAATTTGGTTTTCTTTTATTTATTTTTGAGGAATTGTAACTTCTAGTCATAGGAAGTTTGGTTTTCAAAAAGCTAATGCATTTTCTAAACTCACGTTTATTTAAACTGCTTTGTTTTAAAAGCTTCCGCAATGAGAAAAGTTTTGAAGAAAATGTTTTAAATAAGTAAAACGATTCCCCTTAGAACTAATAAGAGATAAAGACAGGTAATAACATGGAAATGATTTTATTGTAATAATTTATTTTTCGAACACACTATCATGTGACATTGCTAAATTCAGCCATAACGTCTAGACCGAGTTTGGGGTGTTACATTTAGTTGTATCAAAGCCAGGTTGCAAAACCCGGCTGTGGATTATGGGTTTTAAATTTGGTCTTTGAAGAATTGGTTTTAAAATGATTTGAAATGTTTCTACTGAGTATGTCGTACACCGAGTCTTCGGCGCCAATCCCGTAAGTATATTCCAAAACTAATATATGTTTTAATTAAAAATGCTATGCTATTCTGAAACTACTATAGGTAGTATACTGTGAAAATACTCTAGTTAGTATATATTGAAAACTATAGTTAAACTAAAACTATAGTGAATTACTAGAGATTGCGACAAACGAAAACAAAATCTGAACTTCTGGTGCTGTTTTACATAAAATATTTGTTAGTAAACACTGGAACTGTAACTGATTCATAAAACTTTTAATACAGATAAAGTCGATTAGGTATGAGGACAAGAGATATCCGCGGACGGGGTACTAGAGGTCGAGGTAAAAGTCGTAGAGGGGCTCGAGCTGAGTCCTCATCATTGGGCAGCCTGCCAAATTTGGATACGAGTGAAACGCCAGTGTCGCCCGCTACTGAGACTGGGTCACAAGATCACATGGCTGGGGACGACGCATTGTCCCAGGCTATGCTCAGGATTTTGGAGAGAGTCACTGGGCCCAATACTAGATCTGGGGGTCGAGGCTCGTTTACCGAGTGACTCCGGTCCAATGAGGCTGAGTTATTTAGGGGTGTCGTTAGAGTTGCCCCTAATGTGGCCGAGTACTGGATTGAGGCCACAGAGTGGATCATGGACGATCTAGATTGCACTCCAGAGCAGAAATTAAAGGGTGTAGTCTCGCTGCTGTGTGATGAGGCATATTAGTGGTTGTTTACTGTTAATGAGGGCACTCAGCCCGAACGATTGACCTAGAAGTTCTTTAAGACCGCCTTCTAGGGAAAATATGTGGGAGCCAGTTACGTGGATGCCCGTAGGAGCGAGTTTTTGAACTTAACTCAGGGAGATCGATTAGTGGTCAAGTATGAGGCTGAGTTTTTGAGACTAAGCCACTAACGCAAGGTATAGTGGCGTCTGAGTACGAGCAATGTGTCCGCTTTGAGGATGGCCTCAAAGATAACTTGCATTTTTTGATATCCCCAAAAAGGGAGCGGGATTTTTCTGTCCTGGTTGAGTAGGCGAAGATCACCCAGGAGGTTAAGCACATTGAGCGCCAAAATCAGGATAGAGAGAGAGGTAGGAATAAAAGGGATTTGGAGCCCTCGGGTGGGGTGCAGAGGCCTAAGAAAAAGGCCAAAGTTGATGGGCCGGTTAGGGTTGGGCCCCCTATTACTACTACGGGACTGCCACCATGTACTGATTGTGGTAGACGCCATTAAGGCGAATGTTGGAAGAGGACTGGGGCATGCTTGAGATGTGGGTCGTTGAAACATCGCTTTATAGAGTGTCCGTTGAGGGCTGATTAGGGGGAAACTCTGGGTACTGGTATTGTATAGCTACCAAGGGTAGTTCAGCTATAACAGTCTGATTTAGGGGCTAGTCGGAACAGTGATTTCAGAACCACTAATCTGAGGTCAGAGAAAATTATTTTTAATATTATTTTATGAGTTATAATATGATTGTACTAGTGCATGAAAACTTTGGTGCGTTAATTTTAGCGATTTCATGCTCAATTTTGAAAAATGACTAAATCGCATAAAGTGCAAAAGTTTCATTTTACAAGCTAAAGGTGTTACATAACTATAGAACCTTAATTGTAGGTCTTTAATATGGAATTAGACCCTTAGAAATAGCGCTAGCCGACCATACGGGACAAGAAATGTCAAATTGGTCAAAGTTGGTGGATCAGGTGGATTAAATTGATGAAATAAAATAAAATAAAGAAAATGTGATATCATCTTTGTTCGTTTTCTTCTACCACTGAAATTTTCAGCAAAATAAGGGGTTTGAGAATTCAAAAATTTCAGCCAAGCTTTTCTCCTTGCAAGTAAGTGTTTTGATGGTCATTATTTGATAATTTTTGTACTTTTGAGACCCTTGTAGCATGATCTAGCTAGTGAGGGGACTATTTTGTAAAATGGTTAAGGGTTTAGGGTTTTGCCATGTGAGCATTTATGTTGTTTGCTGAATTTTTATGGAAGAAAATGAATCTTGGGTGTTAAATACACAACTTTTGTGAAAGGTGTGTTTCCATGAAAACACCTAAAAGGACCTTTTTGTAAAGGTTATAAAATAGGTGGTAAATGTGTGTAATAATTGAAATCTTGAGTTGTTATAAGAGGGATTGAATTGGCTAGGCTCGGGTGTGTGGAAAAACTGAACACATTTCATTTTACGAGCCTAGGGGTAAAATCATAATTTCTTGAAATCTAAGGGCAAAATAGTAATTTTTCCAAAGTATGATTATTAAAATATATTGATTAATGAAGTAATTAAATGAGTGAATTTGTTATTATAGATCAAGGAGAACGTGGAATTAACCTTGACCGAGGAAAAGGCAAGGTTTCTGACTAGATTACAAATTGGCATATTTTGGTACTGATGTAAGTTTGTGTGAAATTAAAGCTACATAATGCTATTATATTCTTAATTTCCTGATATCATGAGAAATTTATATTATTCTATGAGATGGATTAATGATGCCTCGATGAAATTATAATGATATTATGTTAAGTCGGAGTCTCGGTTGAACATTGGGAATAGCAAGGATACTAATGTCACAACATGAGACGAGAGGGTCCCGTATAAGACCATGTCTTGGACATGGCATCGGCACCAAATAAAGGTCCCGTATAAGACCCTGTCTGGAACATGGCATCAACACCGAAAGGAGATCTCGTATAAGACCATATCTAGGATATGGCATCGACATCAAGATATGAGATCCCGTGTAAGACCATATCTGGGATATGGCATCGACATCGAGATGTGATCCCATGTAAGACCATATCAAGGATATGGAATTGGCCTCATGTTACATGCATGATGAGATTGAGTATCCTTCGATATTCCAAGTAGTTCAACAGGTAAAGAATTAAGCTATGTTAAAGATAGCAAAGAGATAAATCTATGTTCAAGAGAATAAAAGTGCTAAAGATATGTGATGAAGTGATACAGGTATCCATGAGTAACTTACGAGAAATGAATGCAAAATGCAATATGCGACTTGGTAAGAGTAAGCATGAGTAAGTTATGTCGATGTGCTTGAGAACTTGAGTATTATTTAATGTGATGAATGGATGTTATCATGAACCTTTATGTTGTTATTTATTTCGCGCAAACTTACTAAGCTTTATGCTTACTCCTCTCATTTCCCTTTTCCTTGTAGTATTGCCAAGCTAACTCGGGGATCATAGGACGTCGGAGTTCGAATCACACTATCAACTTCTCTTTGGTATAGCAAAGTTTGATTAATTTTGAGTATGGCATGTATAGGAACTTGGTTATTTTTGTGATATGTCATATTGGGTAGCCAATGTGTGGCTATTAATGTCATTCAATTCATTTTGTAAATGGCCATTGGAAATTGGCCAATACTTGATAAGTTTTATATATATTCAATGATGATGAAGTTCACGAAGTGAATTCCTGTGTGATTGGATGAGTAATGAGTAAAGTATACACATGATGAATGTAGTGTAAACCTATATGTAGATGTCTTGATTTAGGGTATTAGAGGTGCCTTATTGTCATGTTGTATATTGCATTGAAATGGTATAAGTGTGGTTGTTTTTTAGGGTGGCAATTGGCTTGGTAGATAGCCTTATAATTGTCCACACGGGTAGACACACGGTGTGTGTCCAGGCCGTGTGTGACACATGGTCAGCCCCATGGGCATGTTGGTAGGCCGTGTGTCCCCCTGCATGCTAAGTTGGCAAGTTAGTATGCTCAGTAGTAACCACACGGGCTAAGACACGATCGTGTGTCTCAACCATGTGGAAACACGGCCATAGAGTATGGGCGTGTGCCCAGGCCGTGTGAAGTCTGCACCTGAAATTATGAATTTAATTCACCACACGGTCTAAGAACACAGGCATGTGCCTTAGCCGTGTAACCCTATGGGAATGATGACGTCAGAAGCAGAATGTTAAGGTTTTTGCACACGGGCTTAGACACTAGCGTGTCTAGGCCGTGTGAGGGACACGGGCCATGGATACGAGCGTGTGTTTGGCCGTGTGAAAACCCCTGTAGGTTCGAAATGAAAAATAAAATCCATACGGACTAAGGACATGGGCGTGTGTGACTACACGTTCTGCCCACACGGGCGTGTCCCTCACTACAGGGGCGTATGGCCCTGTTTTAAGCAAAAAAAAATTCTAAGTGTTCAAAATTTTCTGATTTAGTCTCGAACCATTCTGTATATATGTTTAGGGTCTCGGGGACCTATAATAGAGACGTTATGATCTCAAATAAGAGGTTTTAAGTTGAAATGGAATTGTATGGCTCGATGTTGTATGTTTAAGCAAGTTAAGTACGGTAAGGCGTTGGATATAGGTAAGGGGTGTTACATTAGCAGCCACCGAGGGGCCGTGGTTAGGCCAGAGGTGGTAATGGTATAGGCGTGGGTAGAGAGCACAGGGCAGAGGTGCCGGACAGGCTGAGGCGAGGCAGCCAGCTCTAGTTTATGCTACTCGTCGCTGAGAGGATGGAGATGCTCCAGACATTATCACCGGTACGTTTCTTATTTTTGATGTACCATATACTGCATTGATAGATATAGGATCAACTCACTCCTATATAGCTTGTACTGTGTCTGGAAATTTGGGGATCTTGGTTGAGAGTACTACGAGTGAAGTTACTGTACTGAGCCCGTTAGGGCAATCTATAAGGGTTAACAAGCTGTTTAGAGACGTTCCTTTAGAGGTTCAAGGGAAAATCTTTCTGGCTGACCTGATAAAGCTTCCCTTTGGGGAGTTCGATTTAATTCTGGGGATGGACTGGTTGGTCAAGCATCGTGTTAGCTTGGACTGCACAACTAAGAGGGTCGTATTGAGAACTGAAAAGGATGATGAGGTAGTCATGATTGGAGAGCGTCGGAATTATTTAACTAATGTGATTTTTGCACTAGCGGTGGAAAAGTTGGTACGTAAGGAGTGTGAGGTGTTCTTGGCTTACGTAAGTGTTTCAGATTTTGGGAATTCCTCTGTTATGGACATCAGAATAGTAAAGGATTGTTCGGACGTCTTTCCTGAGGAGCTACCTGGTTTACCTCCAGATTGTGAAGTGGAGTTTGGTATTGAGCTCCTACCTGGTACAGGTTCGGTGTCTATCGCTCCCTATCGAATGGCACCGAAAGAGCTTGTGGAGTTAAAGACTCAAATTCAGGAGTTATTGGATCATGGGTTCATCCGCCCTGGTGTGTCTTCGTAGGGAGCACAGGTACTATTTGTGAAGAAGAAGGATGGATCCATGCAGATGTGTATCGACTACCGGCAATTGAACAAGTTAACCATAAGAATAAGTACCCCTTACCGAGGATAGATGATCTGTTTGACCAGTTTCGAGGAGCTTCGGTGTTCTCTAAGATTGACCTCCGATCTGGGTATCATTAGTTGAGGGTCAAGAAGGCTAGCGTACATAAGACAGCGTTTAGGACTCATTATGGTCACTATGAGTTCCTAGTAATGTCGTTTGGACTAACTAATGCACCGGCAGTTTTCATGGATTTGATGAACCAAGTATTTCAGCCTTATCTGGATCAGTTTGTGGTGGTGTTCATCGATGATATACTTGTTTACTTGAGGACTGAGGATGAGCATGACGAGCACCTTAGGGTTGTTCTGCAGACTTTGAGAGAGAAGCAGCTCTATGCTAAGTTTAGCAAGTGTGAGTTTTGGCTACGTGAGGTGACATTTATGGGTCATGTGGTTTCTACTGAGGGTATTCGAGTTGAACCTCGAAAGATTGAGGCTGTATTGGATTGGAAGCAACCTAAGATTGTGCCTGTGATTCACATTTTTCTAGGTTTGGCAAGATATTACCGGCGGTTTATGGAAGGCTTCTCGTTGATTGCAGCACCCCTGACTAAGCTGCTATGTAAGGGTGGACCATTTTTCTGGACTGATGCGCAGTAAGAGAGCTTCGAGAAGCTCAAGACTGTTCTGAATCAGGCTCCTGTTCTAATACAGCTTGAACTTGGAAAGGAGTTCACGGTTTATAGTAATGCATCACATATCGGTTTGGGATGTGTGTTGATGCAGGATGGTAATGCGGTAGCATATGCGTCTCGTCAGCTTAAGATACATGAGGCGAGCTATCCGACGCATGATTTGGAGATGGCCGCTGTGGTATTTGCACTGAAAATCTGGAGGCATTATCTGTAAGGTGAATAGTGTATCATCTACACTGATCACAAAAGCTTCAAGTATCTCCTTACTCAGAAAGAGCTGAATCTTAGGCAGCGTAGATGGATTGAGCTGTTTAAGGACTACGACTGCACCATTAAGTACCATCCTGGCAAGGCCAATGTAGTGGCTGATGCTTTGAGTCGTAAGGCTATGACTAATCCGAGGGCGATGTTTGCTTGCCTTAGTTTATTTGATGATGGTAGCCTATTAGCCGAGCTTCAGGTTAAATCGACATGGATTGAGCATATTAAGGGTAAGTAGTTGGAGGACGAGTCTTTGGGTCTTCGGTTTCGACAGGTTAAGAGTGGTAGCGCTACGGATTTTGGACTGAATAGTGATGGGGTACTCTACTTCCGTGGGAGAATCTGTGTGCCGAATAATACTGATTTGAGGCAATCTATACTAAGAGAGGCGTATAGTATCGTTTATGCTAATGCATCTTGGAGAAAATAAGATGTACCGAGCCCTTCGTGAGTTATATTGGTGGCTAAGGTTGAAACGGGAGGTTACTGATTTTGTGGCGAGATGTCTGAAGTGCCAGGAAGTTAAGGCTAAGCATCAGTTACCTTCGGGTTTGCTGTAGCCAGTTAAGATTCCTCTATGGAAGTGGGAGCTATAACTATGGATTTCGTTAGTGGGTTGCCTCTAGCACCCACTAAGAATGATTCATTATGGGTCATCGTGGATCGAGTGACCAAGTCTGCTCACTTTATACCGGTTCGTACTGATTATTCTCTGCAGAAGCTGACGAAGCTTTATATTCCCAGGATTAGTGAGACTACATGGGGTACCAGTTTTGATCATATCTGATAACGATCCTCGTTTCATGTCTCGATTTTGGAGAATGTTGTAGGAAGCTCTGGGTTCAAGGTTGGACTTCAATACTACGTTCCATCCTCAAACCGATGGTCAGTTTGATAGGGTGATTCACATACTGGAGGATATGTTGAGGAGTTGTGTTATTGATTTTTTAGGCAGTTGGGAGGATTATTTGCTGTTAGCGGAGTTTGCCTATAATAATAGTTATCAGTCTAGTATCCAGATGGCACCTTACGAGACACTGTATGGTCGTAAGTGTCGCACTCCCTTATGTTAGACTGAGTTGGGCAGGCAACGTGTTCTAGGTCTTGAGTTGGTTTTTGAGACAGAGGATAAGGTTAGATTGATTCGGGATCGTTTGAAAGCAGCTTCTGACAGGAAGAAATCTTATGGAGATTTCAAGAGGCGTGAGATCGAGTATTCTGTGGGGGACTTCGTTTTTCTCAAGTTCACACTATGGAAGAAAGTACTGAGATTTGGTCGTAATGGCAAGTTGAGCCCTAGGTTTATTGGACCTTACTGTATTCTAAAGTGAGTGGGACTGGTTGCTTATTAGTTAGAGCTACCTCTGGAGTTGGATCATATTCATGACTTGTTCCACGTCTTGATGTCGAGGTGCTGCCGTTCTGATCCTACTTATATTGTCCTTGCTCAGGAGATTGAGGTTAGGCCAGACTTAACATTTGAGGAAAAGCCGGTTCAGATTCTAGATTGTAATATAAAGGTTCTAAGGAAGAGGCATATTCCGCTGGTAAAGGTCCTGTGGCGGAATCTTAGCACTGAGAAGGCCACGTTGGAGCCTAAGGATGCGATGCATCAGCCGTATCCTCATCTATTCTGATCATGTAAATTTTGAGGACGAAATTTTTGTTTTAGGGGGTAGAGTTGTAACGCCCCAAATTTTAAATTCTTGTTTTTGCGAATGTGTGACACAAATGTGTATCTGCTTCAGTGGTTAAGTGTACTGAGTGTGTGCGAGAGGTCCCAAGTACAAGCCATGACTTTGGGAAAATTTTGATTTTTTTTAAATAAAGCCCCATCTTGGGTTAGAATGCTTTTAAGTAAATGTTGGTAAATAATTAAAAGAATGGGCCTACTGGTCTAGTGGTTGAGTGGAGTATTGGTGTGAAGGAGGTATTGTGTTCGAGTCTGAGCAAGAGCATTATTTTTGCTTGCTTGTCTAGAAGAGTTTGCGTTGGATTAAAAAGCTGAGTATTGGATGTAGTGGGAAGTAGTGGTGTTATTTAGGGGATTAGGGAAGATCTGGTAGCTTTTCCTTTTTCCAAAAATTCGATTCTTCTTCTTTCTCAAAAGCTTTCTGCCATTTTCTTCACCTTTTCCCCCTTACTGCCGATTTTTGGCTTCTCATTTGCTGAGCCACATTTTTCTTCCTTTCCCTTGCTGCTATTTTTCTTGTTTTGACCTCTCTTTTACTTCCTTCCTACGCAATGTCCTCGTCACTCTTTTGGTAGGTCTAGTTTTTTATTGAACTTTAGTTGTGATTTGGACAAGTGTTGATAAGGATTCGTTTGGTGATTAGGGGCTTATCGAAGGGCTAATTATTGTTCATCGACGTTCTAAGGGCATGAAATTCCTATTATTTGATAGAATGTAATGGTTTCGTTGTTCGAAAGATATTTATCTCGTTTCGGGATTAGTTTACTTCAGCTGGATAAGCAATTAATTAAGTGAAATATTGGTTAATTATAGATATTGGAGTGCTCAGAAGTGTGTAGGCATCAAAAATGATATAGGTGTGTACTCGATTGCATAGATAAGGAGGTTTCGATGAAAGTCGAAAACCTCACTGTCGACGCCACATGGGCGTGTGGTCGCCCGTGTGGTAGGCTGTACGGCATAACACAGGTGTGTGATCGACGAGGCCAAGCAGCGCGCACATGACACGACCGTGTGATGGCCAGGTAAGTCGTGTGCGACACACGGGCTAGACTGATTTGGGCCCTGTGGGCCACACGAGCGTGTGGATCCACACAGGCGTGTGGAAAATTGGGTCAAGCCGAGTGTTCCACACGGGCCAAGGCCAATATGGGCGTGTGGGCCCACACAGTCAGGCCACATGGGCGTGTGAGCCCATTTTCACTGAATTGATTGCTAAGGTTGCACGGGTACAGTCTACTGTAGGGTCGATAAGCATTACTTAGACCCCTAATTGTGTGAACTGCCTGTTTGATTTATATATATTGAGCATGATGATAGTATGCATGTAGACTAAACTGGTTATATGTACTGATATCATGAGATGGCATGTCATGAGCTGTATGTTGCATTACAAGGGGTTGGGTTGATTATATTTGAGGGAAGTGTACTGAAAGGCTCTTAAGCCTAATATAATGGCAGCTCAACTGCAAATTACTGTTTTGTGCCACATTCGATACTACCTGGAGTTTAACACCTCAAACTAAGCCTAGAAGTTAGGCCCGAGTCTGGCGTGTCACATTGAAGTGTTTTAGCGAAAACTTTGTTTTCATTGAAAACCCCTCCAGAGAAAAGTTAAGTAAAATCCAGTTTGCTTTCAAAACGAGGTGTAGCCAAAAACCATTTCCTTGTTACTATGTAAAAATTTCCTTTGACAGTGGAAGCTCGTTCTTTAAAACACAATTATTTTCAAAAACTTGAAATATGCTTAAAAGAAATAAATCTAGGTTCCATTTCAAAATTACAATGCGTAGTGGAAGTAATGGAATAATAACTAGAGGGAATGCCTTATTACAATCCGAAATAAAATAACTTAAAATAAATAACTTACAATCTAGAATTTAGATATTAAGAAAAACAGGTCTAATCGTCTTACTAGTTGGCTACCTCTGAGTCCCTCCATTCGTCAAACCGCCTACTGAGGATCACTTGAGAAAAATAAAAGAAAGTGTGAGTTTTCGAAAATTCAGTGTGTACGACCCTCGTCAAACAAAAAAACATACATATCATAATAATAACATAATAATTTCATACATGCAATGTAGTGCAAACCCTCCCTAATAAACCATCTGGTACACATCGTTTCCCGTCCAACCATACACTCCTGTGGGGATTTCTAAATCAACCAACCCATCCGATACACTTCAAGGGTAGCCCGATTGCGGTACTACCTAACGTTGCAATAAAGCTGCTGATCATATAATGGGCTTAAAAAGCCATCGGTGGATCTACAGTTGTCAAGCAACCATGCGATCCTCATATACTTCCTTTGTTCCATAATTCCCACCCATATGCATCCTAAACAGAATATCATATAACATCCATAAATCTTACAATCAACACATAGGTGTATTTTAGTCATTTCACAAATCAATGTTATTTCGGTAATTCTACCCTACAGGGGTATTTCAGTAATTCTTAATAGTATGTATCCTAATTACGAACCTTGACTCGTCAGCAAGTCCTCGCGGCTAAGTGAACAGACACTACGCACCAGGTAGGATTCCAAAGAAGAGGAGGTGGGTCACTAGGACTGCTAAAGTACCAAGCTCTCCCTAGATCCAATCATAGACATGCATATGTCCATTGCCACACTCTACCCTAGCGACTTGTCCACAGACATGTTTGATTATTAAATTAAGTTTTATGATGTTTAAGAATTCATCAGAACTAAACTTAAAGTCCATTAAAACCCTAGCATGCATTTCTAGAATCTCATAAGGCCCACTAAGCCCAATCATGTCCATATAGCCCATTAAGCCCAATCATGTATATGTAGCCCATTAAGCCCAATTATAATCAAATCATACAACCATCCATATCAATCCATCATTCAATTTCACATATCAACTCTTACCGATTTGGGCCCACGAGCTCGGCAGGCCCATTTAGCCCCTTCTAGCCCGGTTGGCCAAACAGTGGCCCGAGACGATGAGATCATTCTCTTAGTCTCGGTAGTTGTATCGATGTTTCCACACGAATGTTCACACGCTCGTGTGGTTGCCGGTGCCAACCTTTCGGCTTTTTGGCTTTTTGGCATTCTATTTTTTCGGTATTTTGGCTTTTGCCAATTTGTCGTGTGTGAACTGTATGTACACACCTGGTAAATGAGACGTGTTACACTATCCTCAGCCTTGAACCTACAACCAATACCAACCTCCAATCAATCACACACTTAACCACAATATTTACCAAAAACCGAAACCTTACCATAACCTTACCGTATGCCACCAGTCCTAATAGCCCTTCCTTAGCCACTACTCATGAAAATCCCCTAGATCTACATCAATCTTAATCATTAAAGACAAAATAATAGGTGACTTGTGTCCACTTATGTCACCCTTTCCCTTACTATAGACTATTCGGCCAACTTATCCCAATATCAAGAACACTTACCCAAAAGCCGAAATGTATGGATAGCTTTTCGGCAAAGACTTGTAGATCCAAGCTTGATTCTGATTTTCCAAGATCAGATCCACCAAAAATCAATGGAATGATGACAACACGACAGAGATTTGGTCACTAGAGTATTCGGCACAAGGTTTGGGGCGATGAAGAAATCGGCTCCAATGGCAAAGGTTTTCGGCTTTTGAAGTCACAAATATTCGGTCCCCAACAATTGAGATGAAGGTGGGACGGCACAAGCAATTGAGAAAGAAGAGAATGATATTCGATTTAAGGCTTTAGAAGAAAAGAAAACACATAAGGAAGAGGCAAGGTTTAGAACAGAAAAAGTGAAGGAGAATTCGGCAGAGCACTATAGTTGCCGAAATAGAACAAAGGGAATTCCAATTGCCAAAATAGTACAGAGGGAATTTGGCACCCCCTATTTATACACAAAACCGACCCCCCAAAGTCCCAATCGACTCCAACTCTTCCCCATCTCATCTCCTTTTTTTTCTCCCAAATAACTCCCCAGTCTTTTTCCTAAATTTTCTCTTCTGATCACTCTCCTTACGGTCCATCATCACACCACTTCCAACCTTCTAGAAGGCCAAAACTAAACTCCTAAAAAAAATACTAAGCTAGGATTCGAACCTAGGATCTCCTTGCTAGCCCATAATGCCACCTTCATATACCCTAAGTGGTGTCACTTAGCCACTCCACCACAAGGCTCCTTGATGCCATTTTTCCCTATTTTTATTTAAAAGCCCAACTACTCACCGCCTTGATTCCTTTAATAATTAATTAAAAATTCTTTCTCCTCAAAGTTCAAACCCAGCACTTCTCCAACACCCCTAGACACTCCAAGTTTATTAAACCCTTAAAGCCAACATGTCATTTGTCATTTTCTTGCTTAAAAAAAATTTGAGACCCAAAGCCCAATTCATCTAGGCCCAAAATTCGAGGCGTTACATGGAGTGTAGGGATGGATGGGTTGATTCAATCCCCACTTGGAGTGTAGGGTTGATGGAGATGGTGTGTAGAGGCTGGTTGGGTAGGACTTTGATACTGAATACTGCATGACTGCTACTGATACTGTGATGGACTAAGGCCCTACTGCATATTTGATACTGTACTGAGATGGGCTAAGGCCCAAACTGTTACTGTTATTAAAAGGGGCTTAGGCCCAAAACTGTATTTGACTGTGCACTCTGTCTACTAATGTTTGTTTTTTTGTGGGATTACACACTGAGTTTACGTAAACTCATCCCTCTCTGTTTAATGTGCACAGGTAATCCCTAGACCTAGACGGATCGGTGCGGCAGAGGACTCGAGGGTGACCACAGTTTTTGGACTTTACGTTTTTTTTTAATTTATGTTTTATTGTCTTATTATTATTGGGATGTAAATTGAAGACTCTTGGGACTTTTGCTTAAATTTGGTTTTTTTATTATTTATTTTTGTGGAATTATAACTGCTAGTCGTAGGAAGTTCTGTTTTCAAAAAGCTAACGCATTTTCTAAACTCACGTTCATTTAAACTGCTTTGTTTTAAAAGCTTCCACAACGAGAAACGTTTTAAAGTAAATGTTTTAAATAAGTAAAACGATTCCCTTTAGAACTAATAAGAGATAAAGATAGGTAATAACAAATGATTTTATTGTAATAATTTAGTTTTCGAACACACTATCATGTGACATCGCCAGATTCGGCCATAACGTGTAGGCCGGGTTTGGGGTGTTACACATAGGGATGTCAAAATCAAAACATGAGTATGTATTAGAGGGCAACATATTGGACTGACCCGCTATGAGTATGTTTCTTGGATTATTATGTAATAGTCATAATGTTACTCATAGTCATAACTATGTATATGATCCTCAAACTCGAGATCGTCGTTGTCCCAACATCGTGAGTCGTATATTTTGACACAATCAAAATATCTACTGTAACAGGTACTATAAGGACTGATGTTGGATATACCACAATCCATGTAGTGGATATGGTTGATCAAGATAAGATTTATCCCTCATACATAATGGGAGCAATATCTTAGGCCTCTTGATAGAGTGAGACTAGAAATGCATAGCCATGCTCGAATAAGTTGATATGATATCATACTTATTTGTTTTTTGTAGTCTGCTCAGAAAATCAAGAAATATGATATTGGATTATACAAGTGTGACTATTCCATGACTTGTGTCCAATCTAGATATTAAGGATAATATGATATAATACATGAAAAGATTATCGCAGAAAGATTATGTTGAATCACAACTTCCTCTAACTTGGGTGGCAATGATGCATTACTAGATGCCACTCATTGCTAGATGTCACTCATTGCTTGTAATGTTAGAAATTTTCTAGTATTACTACCAACGTTACAAGAGCCTACAGCCTACAGAGTCACACCTTGTAGTTGAAATGAACAGAATCCAAATACATTTGGTATTGTATTTAATTGTCACATAAATTAAATTAATTGTTGAATTAATTTAATTTGATAGTTAAATATTAAACACATTATATGTACAAACTTGTTATACACAAATAAAGAACATAGATAAAGTTAATATATGAATTTGATTCATACAAAATATTAATTGTATATATTTTACCGAATTTATTAGTATAAACAATTATATTAATTCATTTCGGTCAAAATATAAAATACATGGAAATTAATATTCTTTTGGAAAGAATATAATTAATATATGATTTTGATTCATACAAAATATTAATTGTATTTATATAGAGGGTTATATTAATTAATTCTAGTCAAATATAAAAGATATGGAAATTAATATTCTATTGGAAAGAATATAATTCATTTTTCTAACTTCCCATTTACGTTCTCTAATAATAAAGGAATAATCATGGTTTTCCATTTTTAATTCTCTCTAAAAAGTTCAAGAGAAAGTGGTTGCTCATTTTTGAAGGGTGGACTACGTAGAAGCCGGGACGTTTTCATTGTGGCTTGGAATCGGCACTGAATCAGTAGCATCTTTTCAACGTTTTCACTAAAAAAAATGTATACTTTCAACCCTATTTTATCTCGATTCATTCCTCGTACATGGATCCATGATTGATGATCGCTGGAATAATTTTTCCACGAGGCGTACCGGTGATCCAACATGAACAATCACCACAACACACCTTATTGTTTATATTATCATATTGAATTACAAGCTATATTACCCACTACCAAGAAAAATGAAAGAAGGAAAATGTGACTAAAATAAATAAAATTGATTATGCAAGCAAAATACAATGTCCCATGTTTTGAATTGATATCTAAAGATAACTTAATAGTAGATTATATCCATAAAAATATTGAATAAAATTTAAAATGTTTGCCATGAAAAATCACTGTGACTATTTTTTGTCACCATGCATGCAGCAGAGGCCAGAATTATAGTAATAGTTGCACTATTTATGCAGCTTTTGATTATTAATGTTTACCGTAATTGATTGCCATAGTATTTGTCATGTTTATGATAACACGGTAATAGAAAATATATTCGATTTAAATGTATAGTGTAAGAAAAGCTTGACAGGAATTTAAGTGGTATAGGAAATAAAAGAGAGATTAGTGAAGAGTGAAAAGGAAGGGTGTCGGCTAAAATTTATATTTGAAAGTGGTAAAGTAAGCGAGGAGAATCTAAGGAGACAATATAAAGGTTGAAGTTGTAAAACCAAAGAGAAGCAACTGTTAGAGAGTTCTTGGGGGAGAGGGCTAAGTCCAAAGTAGAATTGCAACAACCTCGAAGCTAGTTCAAACTAGTGGGAGGTTGTCTGCATATAGGAGATCAGATCAGATTAGAAGAAGATCAAAACATCAAAGGTTGAAGGTAGTTGAGATATTGTGATCGTTTTCGTCCGATGGGTCGTGGAAGAGTTCAGATGAAGCGCATTGAGAATCCGGTGCACAGGCAGGTTACCTTCTGCAAGCGCCGAGCTGGCCTCCTTAAGAAGGCTAAGGAGCTCTCTGTTCTGTGCGATGCTGAAATTGGAGTAGTCATTTTCTCCGCTCATGGAAAGCTCTATGAACTAGCCACCAAAGGGTCTCTTCTCCCTGCATCATCTTCATTTCTTGCTCTAATATCCATACATAAAGTAGATGGACAAACATAATCTTTTTTGTCAGATAGATAGGTTAACATAATAATTACACAAATTTTATTTAATATTCTACTTGGAGTTTGAATTAATCTTTTCTTTTGGAATTAAGGACCATGCAAGAGCTTATTGAGAGGTATGGCAAGTACACTGGAGGCCCTCCGGCTGATGAACCCATGGTGGAACCTATGGTAAGTCATACATTTACGATCATATATGTAGAATATTTCTTCACGAAGTTGCATACAACTACAATCAAATAGCATATCAGTAACTCAAAACATCAAGCTTCAGCATCTAATTGATAAAAGTACCATGTCAGTTTTTATACTAAAATTTAGATTATATTTTACTCGTTCTACTTAAAAAGTAAACAAATTAGTTTTTATACATTAGATCAGAAGGCAAATCAGTCTTTTTTGTTAAAATTTTATCTATTTTTATTGTTAAAAACTCGTGTCAGGAGGAATAACTAAACAGTGCCATGTGACTACCATATGTATTTCATGTTGATATATATAGATTAGTTTTTAATAGTAGAAATGGATAATTTTTTTAATAAAAGAATCAATTTATTTTTTTATTAACAAATAGTGACTAATTTGATCATATTTTTAGTAGAAAAGATAAAATACAATTTGATTATTTTAATACATGAGTCTCTATAATATTTTTTTTTAACATGTAATTTAAAAGGTTTCAACACCACTTGTTATTTGTCCATTGAAATACTTCTTTTGATTCAAGTTTGAATTACGATTCTACATTTTAAGGTGATTCATTCTCGACTTAAATGACTATTTATTAGTTAAAAATATTTTATTTAAACTTAATTATAAAACTATTAATATAAAAATAAACTTTAATATCTTTTAAAGAATAATAAAAGGTTTTCGAATCAAGGAATGTAAAAAACTTCAAAGAACTGAATAATATATATTCGATATCATCGTGTTGAAATTTGCTGATCTCTGGCACAAATTATGTTATATATTAAAAAAAAAAACTATATTATCACCATAATTATCAGCAAAATGGGTGTTGAATCAGATTCTTCTTATTCAATGTACCAATAGGATATATTGTTAGAATTGTGGGTTAATTAGCATCACCAAAAAGTTCACATTTCTTAACCACTAAGAAATTCTTTAAATAATTGCTTTCTCGTGATCTGGATGACCGGATAATATTAATATTGACAACTTTCAAGGATGGGTGGAGATTAGGAATAGTGGGGGTCATTAGTCCAATTGATTGTATGCAAATTTTCCCAAAAATAATATAGTATCATTTTGAATGTTAAAAGTCTTAGGAGTTGTGAAGTTTATTTTATTCTCTATTAAAATTTATACATTAATTCCTGATAAGTATTTACCTCTTAATTGACCTATAAAATATGAAGGATTAGTTATTAAGTTTATTCCTGTAGATATCTTGAGAAATCAAAAAGAAAATTATACATTAAACAATTATTCAAATCATGATATCAATAAAATTTATATTTAGATAAAATATATCATATCCAACTGATTTATTCATGATTCGACTCATAAAAAACCCTTACCATCTTCAAAAAATTTATATAATTTTTTAACTATCATCTAGTTGGAAAAATACAGACTAAAAATAGATTTTTGGAGATGATTGGATTTTTTTATAGATCAAGTCGAGTCATGAATAAATCAATTAAGTATAATATATTTTATCCAAATTATTAGTAATTTAATGACAAATTATAATAGTATCATACTTTGAATAATTTTTAATATACAAATATTAATCTAAAAAAATTTTAGTAAAAAATTAAATTAAGTGATGGTAATAATTTTATTGCATTAGAATTTTATAATTGAAAACGAGTGCGATACGTTAAGTGGATAATTAAATTCTAGTACACAATTGATAACATTGAAAAATTGTTTGAATAGACCACTATCAACTTGCCACCCTTGTGGGTTTGAGTTCTTCGACTTAACTTTCAATATCGTAATATTTTATTTTAATTTTTATATATTATAGATTTTACATCACATAATAAAATTTATATTTAAGATAATATATAATATTATAATCTAAACATTTAAAAATTAATAAAATATATATAAATTAATAAAAATATATAAATTATTGAATATTAAATTAAAAATAGCATAATGCTTTTTAAAAAAATTTAAAAATCCATGCCTAAAACATATTTGAGTTTATCATTTATAAATATAAATAGAATTAAAAATTTTGGAACTCATATTTCAAGCCACATGAATGGAGCAGCTTAAACAAACATGAATTGTGTTAATATCATACATAGATCCGATCCAACCATCCAACCCAATCCATTAAAACTTGTAGTTTTTACTGTACTTGTGCATAGACATTTTAATTTAGCATTAATTAAAAAAATATTTTTAATTAATTTTAGCCAAAATATTATATAAATATGAATATTTTAATATTGGAGAGGAATCTAGTTACACTAATGCTTTTATTTTTTAGAAACAAATAGTTAGAGTAATGTAAAATTGATTTTCATAACTTTAAGTAAGGTTAATATTTTGATAATTCAATAGTCATATATTTCATATTTTATTAATGTAGACCATGTAAATAAAGTTTAAAGTATATTGAAATTATCAAATTACTTGTTTCATGTAAAATAACTTTCAACTTTTATATATTTATAGACAATACTTTTTAGATCGAAATGATAGAGATAACGAATTGATTAAAAATTTTACATGTATAACAAGAACAATCATATTAATAAATTTTACAAATAAATTGTTATATAAAACTAGTTTAATTGTATACTAGAATCAATTGCCTTTTAAATTTTTTTATGGAAACAGTGTTATGCACACCCAAAAAAGTTTTCCATTATTTTAATTTTATGAAACATAAGCAGGATGCAAAAAAGGAGATTGAGATGCTGAAGCAGGAGATAGAAATACTTCAGAAAGGGCTCAGGTAAATTTCAATTATTTTTTAGCAGGCAAGACAAATTGTTATTTTGTTTTTTGGTCTCTCTATCTATTTATGTTTTTTTTGAGAATCAAACTTTTATTAATAAACACAATAAAGAAGAGGAATAACCAAATTTACCCGTTACACCTGTACTTAAATTCCACTTCATCATAACTAAAGTTTTTAATGTTAATAAATCACAAATAATACAATAATATTTTTATAATAAAAATATTTAATAATTCTAAATATTTATATATTAAAAATAATTTATAATTTTTCATTAATGTAAAAATATTTAATAATATTTTTAATTATAAATAAATTTAAAAATACTATAATATTTTCACAATAAAATAGTAATTATAAAAATATATAAGTTTTTTTTTTAAATTGTTAAGCGAATTTTATTCTTTTACAATTTTATTAAAAATATGAATTTCGTATGAATCTATTAATTGTAATAAAAATATGAAAGTATTCAATATAATTTAATATTAATACAATTAATTCGTGCATTACCAACATTTAAATAATTTTTCTATCTGCCATAAATTTGTTTTTGTGACAAATGAATAGTCATTTCAATAATGGATATTTTAATATTATGATATGAATTCTTATTAAATATATAATATAAAGTAAAAAAATTGCACAATTAATGAAACATAGCTATTAAAAAATATTATATTTAATTCTAAGTTATTTCATTCGAGAAATTATATGTATAAATTTCTTTACCATATTTTATAAAAAATTTATACAAAAATTATAAAATAATTTAATATAGTTTAATTAGTACATATAATTAACATGTGTATGGGACATAAAAAAAAACTAGTTTCCTAAATATATTTCTTGATAAGCCAACAAATTCAATTATACATGGTTTAACTTAAAGGAAAAACCTGAGAAAAATATTTAAGAATTTATGATTTATTAGCGATTACTTTATACCAACCCGATTAACATTTACATAAAATTCAAGTTAAAATTTTATAAATTAAATTAAAATTAGCTATTTATATATTTTAAATTTTAAAAAATATTTCAGTGCTAAAAATGTACTCATTTCTTTAAGACTTTTTCCCATTTTCTAAGCATTTCTTTTCATGTCACTTTTTAAACAAAATAGATCTTCTCTAATTTTCTAACTTATTTATTCTTTTGAAAATACAATTCTTAATTCTTTCGACAACCTATTAAGCTAAGTCCTTCAACAACTCAGCCAAACAATCCCTTTAATAACTTTTGAAATTGCGTTTTGTTTAGTATTAATTCTCAAGAGTGCTTTTGGGGTTAAAAACACTTTTAAAGCAAGAAGCAGCTCTAAATATATAATTTTTAGAATTAGAAGTGCTTTTGAAATATACTCTTCAACTCAAAAGTAAAAGCAGTTTTTTGTAGCTTTTGCTTTTGGCAAAAGTATTTTTAAAAATAAATGACAGTTTTAACCCTTATAATGTTTTTTATATATATTTATATGGTGTATGTAATTTTTTCTTATTAAAATTTATTTTAAATATATAATATTATATATTTAAATTTTTATTTGTCATATTTTATTATTTAAAATATAGTTTATATATTCGAATTAAATGTTATGAATAATTAATATTAATTACTTAAAACATTTAAATTTATATTTCATATATTAAAATATTAAAAATAAATTATAATAAATTACTTTTTATATTCTTACTAAGATATCATAATATTAACTAATTTGAACATTATTTAAATGCATATTTATTACTTTATAACATAATGTCTAAAATGGACGTTTTATTTATCCAAAACACTTTTTGACAGCAATACTAAACACTTAAATTTTAAACCAAAATTTTAAAAAGTACTTTTCAAAATCACTTTTCCACAACAGTTTTTAAAAGCACTTTTCAAAAATAATGCTAAACTAGCCCGTAGTCTGCCTCTATAGTTGATAAAGCTATTATAGATTATAAGATTGATTTTCAACTTGTTGGAGCTTTAGCAAGAGTAAATAGATATCAAGTAGTTGATCAATGTTTATCCAAATCAACAGTATAACTGGAATAAACTTATCTAACTAAACATTAACCAAACATTTTATCTTGCTCAAAGATTAAACCGACATCTATGGTTTTTAGAAGATACCATTAAATCTATTTCACATCTTGTCAATATCCTTTGCTAGGATTATACATATACCTGCTCACAACTCCAATTACATGTGGAATGTTTGGCTAAGTACACACCATCACATACATCATGCTCTTAGGAGACAACCCTATGTTTGGATAAATAATTATAAAGGAAAAGAAAAGAAAGGAAGGTTAAATAAAGGATATTATGTATGTTTATTTTGTTTGGATAGATAAAATTAATAAAGTAAAGTAAAGTAAAGGAACATTTACAATTTTTGTTTGGTTAAGAAGTGGAAAGATAAGGAAATGATTGATTATAATGATTTTTCCCATTATATCCTTTTTGTAAAATAAATCATATAAAAACTAATAGGATAAAAAAAATGTAATTTTGCATTTTAAAAATAACTTCACTTTCTTTTCTTTAGCTTTTCCCTCAAATTAGGGTAATTAAAACTAAGAACTAAGGAAAGCATGGGAAATTCAACTCTCTTTACTTTCCTTACTCAAATAAAAGGAACTATCTAAACAAAGGAAATTATATTATTTTCCTTTACTTTCCTTACCTTTCCCTAGTTTTAATACGATCCAAACATATTATAAGTTTCAACTGAGAAACAAGTAGAGTACTTACATGTTTTGTATTTTCATTCGAGATAAAACATTGTAGTGCCTTGTTCAGATATGGTTTCCAAGTCAAACAAAGCTTGCCCCTCTTCTATTTCTATGTTTCTTCATGTTAAGAATTTTCCTGGCTTTACCTAGATCATTCATCTCAAACTCTTGCTTCAATTGAGCCTTCAATTCATCTATTTCTCTTTGAATTTTTGAATCAATCAACATATCATCAATATACAATAGGAGATAAATGAAGATCAATCTTGTAGCTTTTGCAAATACACACAATGGTAATATTTGCTTTTATTTTACTTTTTTCTTCTCATAAAGCTATCAAATCATCTGTATCATAGCCTAAAGGAGTGCTTCAACCCATACAATAATTTGTTTAACATCTACTAACTCAATTTTCTCCACCAACAACCCTATATCCATTTGACTGAGTCATAAATTTCTTTCTCTAAATCACAATGCAAGAAAGTTGTATTTACAACAAGTTGAGCTAGCTTCAAATTCAACTGTGCTACCAAAGCCAACAAAATTTTATTGGAGGAATGTTTTACAACAAGGGAAAATACTTTATTGTAGGCAATTCCTTCCTTCTAAGCTTAGGCTTTAGCTACCAATCTTGTTTTGTAGTGAACATTTTCTTGATAGGATCCTTCTTTCTTTGCATATATCCACTTACACCTAATTACTTTCCTACCCTTTGGTAATTGCTCTAGCTCTCAAGTATTGTTCTTCCGAGGAGATTGTATTTCTTCATCCATGACTCTTTTCCACTTGTAACTTTCGGAGCTTTGTAGTGCTTAATGATAAGTGATAAGAATATCATTATCTAAAACTAGAGTGCAAAGGCCACAATATAAGCAAAACAAGCAATTCTACAAATTTCCCTCCTTGGCCTTATAGCTATAGGTGGTTCTAGGTATTTAGCGGTTCTTAGGTTAGAACCTCTTCATTTTTTGATTCCTCCATTTGGTTGGAGAATCACACTTATTAACTAAGCTAACCATCATCTCTTGAAACTCCACTTGTTGCGGAGTACCACTTATCTAAACATATTTATTTTTGGCATAATGACTTATTTCGCCGTCCAACTTTACAAAAAAAAATAGTTATTTTAGCCCCCATTTAGTTTTTCACCTCTTTTAGCCTTTGAACTTGTATTTTTTGTCAAATCACCCCAAAATGGACAAATAAGTTAACATTTGTTAACTTTACTGCGTGGATTGCCACACGGACGACATGCCATCATTTAATTATTTATTAATTTAAAAAAAAACTATTTTAAAAATTTTTATACTTTTTTAATAATTTTTAATTATTAAAAATAATTTTTAAATTTTTAAATTTTTTAAAAAATTAAATATTGATATGTCATCCACATGTGTGTCACATTAGTAGAGATAAAAAAGTTAACTTTTCCATTCATTTTTGGGTGATTTGACAAAAAATAAGTTTAAGGGCTAAAAAAGGTGAAAGCTTATGAGGGCTAAAATGATATTTTTTGTAAAGTGAGAGGGCTAAAAAAGTCATTATGCCTCCATATTTTACCTTTTTCAACATGCCAAACTCATTAAAAGTAACAACTTTTCTATAAATTATTTTCTTCTTATCTACACACCAAAGTCAGAATCTCTTTACTCCAAAGGTGATTTCATAAGGAGCACTTTATTTTCTCTTGGATCTCTAATTTTGACTCATTGACATGGTAACACATAGCAGATCCAAACACATGTAAGGAATCATAACTAGTAACAAGTTTTCCAGACCATACTTGCATAGGTGTTTTGCCTTCTATAATAGATTATGGAAAATGATTAATAAGATGGGCAATATATGTCACATCCTCAGCCCAAAATTGCTTGCCCAACCAAGTGTTGAACAACATACGTCGAACTTTCTCCAACAATGATCGATTCATACACTTTTCCACAACATTCTATTGTGGTGTATCTTTAACTGTGAAGTGTTAAACAGTACCATACTTCTGGATAATGCCAAAGAATGGATCACTTTTATATTACCCTTCATTGTCCATCCTAAGTTGCCTTATCTTCCTTCTAGTTTGGTTTTCAATCGTATTTTTCCATTTAAGGACAATTCTAAGCACTTCATCATTAGTTTTCATTGTATACACCCAAACTCTTCTGGAAAAATCATCTACAAAATTTACAAAGTAGTATTTCTCTCCCAATGAAGTTATCTTGGAAGGCCCTCACACATATGAATGGATATAATTCAAAATACCTTTTGTATCAAGGATAGCAATGCCAAACTTCATTCTTTTTTGTTTCCCCAAAACAAAATGCTCACAAAGTTCTAACTTGCAAGCCTTTGCACCTTTCAACAATCTTCATTGTACTAGAATTTGCAAGGATGTCTCACTAGCATGTCCCAACCGCATATGCCACAACTTGGTTGGATCCAAATTGTCATCAATGGAGGCTACAAATGCTTCCCCCAATAATTGTACTACCTTGGAAGTAATTCAAGTTCTTTTTCCTAATACCTTTCGTTTCCATAAGTTCTTTAAATGTAACTTTTGAAATTCCATCTCTCATAGCAATAATAGAGACTTTGTATTCCAAGGCTCCCAAAGAGATGAGATTTTTCTTCAAGCTAAGTACATATCGGACATCCATTAAAACCTTGGTTAATCCATCCTGATTCTATAGTCGTATTGAATCTATCCCAATTGTTTTGCAGATGTTATTGCCAATATAAAAAAACTCCTCCATCTACTTCCAGTAAATTGAAAATTGATTCTTGATTAGGGGACATATGATAGGTGCATCATGAGTCCAATATCCACTCGTCTGAATAGAATGATGATGGTGAAACAACCAATGATAGTTTAAAGTCACTAGTATCTCGCTCTATAATACATGCATCTAGTGCACTTTTATCCTTCTTTTTTAGCTTCAGACAATATTTCTCTCAATGATCTTTATCATGAGAAAAGACACATTCATAGTTCCAAGTCTGACTTTTGACTTTGATCTCCCTCTCCTTTTTGGCTTTTCAAATGATCATATGCTGCCTCTACTTCATTATTCTTACTTTCTTTCTAGTTTTCTTCTTGAGCTCATACTTATTATACAAGGCACCAGTTACTTCTTTAAATGTTACTTTATTCTTTATATGAAGTAAGGTTACTTCAAGATATTTAAATTCATCTGGAACTAATGACGGCAACATTAAAGCCAAATCTTCATCTTTTAAGGTTTTATCCAAATGCAGTAAGTCTGTCACTGGTTGATTAAAAGTCGTGATGTGTACATTCATAGTGGTGTCTGATTGATAATCAAATCTAAACAATCTTTTTTCATGTGGAGATGATTCTGGCTATTTTTCTTTAGGAATTTCTCCTCAAATTCTTTCCTCAATGTATATACAAAGGTTTCATTCTTGAAGTTATACTTTTGTTCCCTAGAAAAACAAGATCAAATTAATACCACATGCCAATTGAGTGATAGTATTCCATTGTTTCTCCTCTGTTTCTTCAAGTTTTTCTTCTTTGATAGCATTTTCTAGGCCTTGTTGAAACAATGCGTCTAGTACGTCACCTTGCCACATGTCAATATAATTGGTTCCATCAAACAACTCCAACGAAAAGTTTGCATTTGACACTATTGTCCTTATTGGTACAGGTGCAAGCTTGATGATGGCCTCAATGCCATTTCAACACCAATTAACAATATTCAACAGTAGGCTGTTGATACTAGAATAATGAGTGTAGTTTAAGAACAATGCATCAGGTAAGTTCCCAAGAAAGTGATGTGGGTTATAAAGACACTCTTAAATACCAAGTCTTTACGAGCCAAAACTTTCTTTAACTTTCACTTTCACACAAGCACACTTCTACCTAATAACCAGTGAATCATGAATAATCTCCAATAGTGAAAATTTATTTTCTAACGTGGATGACCAGACAATGGTACAATCACAACATGCTAAGAAAATTAGCATTTCTTCACCAAGGTTCTGATACCAATTATTGGGGACATCAAGTAATATCCTACATAGCTATAACTTTAATGCTGAACACCAAAATCGAATTAGGAACACTAATACTAAATTGAAACTATACAAGTGCAGCGAATTAACCCGATAATATCTATTGAATATTAAATACAATAAAAATACCAACTGATGCGAGTAAAATAAATAAATGAGAGAACACATCAAACTTTATGAAGTTTAGCAAATTACTTACAATTTTGGACACCAACATCAAATGATAACTTCACTATAAAAAATAATTACAAACTTTATGAAGTTTAGCAAAACTAAAGTTGGGATGAAATCAAATGAAGGCTTAATGCCCTCTTACATAATATATGTGAGGTGATGCGGGATTATAAACTAGCCAATACCAACATAACAAATGGCCAACTTGAGAAAATAAATTTTGATTAAAGAAGCTGAAATTTTTATCTTAAACCTAGGACACATAAATTTAAGAATTGGGAACACAAGATTCATGTAAACTCATGCGTCTTCATGTGGTAGAAATAATTTAAATAGTAATTAAAAAGACAAATTATTAAGAATAGTAACAAAATATCAGTGATGTTACTAAATTAGTTGATCTTTTACAGGTACATGTTTGGAGGGGGATGTGAATATATGTCCTTAAATGAATTGCTTGTACTTGAAAAGCATTTAGAAATTTGGATCAATCATATTCGATCTACCAAGGTATAGTTCATTTTAATTATAATTTAATTCAATTTTTTCATACCATATATTCATTTTTAATATATATTTATATTAATTTGTTGCATGAAATGCAGATGGACATTATGTTTCAAGAAATCCAAATGTTAAGGAACAAGGTAAGTATGACTGTTCGCATTAATCCATTTTGGTTTTATAAGTGTTTACATACAAACAAAACTTAAAACTCTAGCTGATTTTTGTGTAAAACACGAAGTACAATGAAATAAAATTTATTTTTACAAATACTTAAAGCATGTCGGTTATGGGATAAAAAAAATACATTTTATAATACAAGCAAGTGGCTTTATAGATAAAATATGTTATCTTTAACATTTATACGTACTGACTAAACTTGGTGTCACTAATACCAATTCTATGGTAAAATTATTAAAAAGTTACAATTTAATTCTAATATAGAAATTTAAAATAGATGTTTTTTTTTAATTTACTCTTAAAAGATTAACTATTAAGATATGTTCTCAATTTAGCTCTTACCAGAAAAGGTACTATCTGCTGATATTCTTTCCATAATAATAATTATTAAAAATAATCATTCACTTAAATACAATTATGTGATATGAGGCTTAATTATATTATTAAGTCCGTAAAATAATTTAATTAATTGGATTGATGTTTACTTATTTTAATATAGTCACAATCTGTAGATAGTGAAACTTTTTCCCATTATATGTTCTTGAAGAAATAATGCATTTAAAAATGTTGGTGTTTTTCAGGTAAAAGATGTAGATATTATTTCCTTTTAAATAATTACAAAAACTTTTAATTTTATACTAAATAAATGGTACATTGAACATGTGAGTAAAAAAATTATGGAATAAATTTATAAAATAATTGATATAAAAATTAAACATGATTTCAGTTGAAATGATAAAACTACCACAATATAAATAATAATATCTTAAGTTCAAATATTACTATGTAAGGTTTTTTTCTCTCTAAATTTTATATGCAAATATAAAAAGCTAAAAATACTTTTATAATAATATTTATAAATTAAATGATTTTTTTTTACTTTTACAACTGAATTGTGATGTGATTGATGGATGATATCAACTCACTCAAATTCTTAAACAATAGTATAGATTAGTTTAGATTTTTTTTTTTTAGAATAGTTTAGATTTATGAAAATAACTAAAATTTTGATAATTATTCGTGACAGCGACTCATTATATATTCAGCAGAATACATTCAACATAATTTATTCACCAGTGCTTGTAAATTGATGTCAAATTAAAATATCACAGATTAGTGAAAGTGTATTAAATTGATGTAAATTAGAACGTTGAAGTTAATAAAAATTAAAATAAATGTAAGATTTAACTATCATTATATGTATCAAGTAAATCCAATCCATAGATGTGTCTATATATCTTTTCATATTAAAATTATTTAATTGAATGTTATATTTGTGTAATAACTGTGTTTCTTTTCTTGGTTAAAGGAAGGGATCATGAAAGCTGCAAATAAATGTCTTCATGAAACGGTAAATAAGAACAAAAATAGCAATGATAAAATGCTAAGAGCATTTTTAGGATTATAATAACTTTTCTGTTGTCAGTTAAATGATATTATATCATTAAAATTGAAATCATTTATATTTTAATGAAATGATATCATTAATTGTATTGATTGATCTGAATTTGTGCACTATTAATTTATGTACTATTAATACATTAAATATAAACAAAAATCATGCAAACAATAGCTGACTTTTTTTTCTTTACCCTACTTTTACAGATAGAGGAGAACATCAGCTACACTGACTTTACTACAATGACCACTAATATGATGCATCCACTAACCATAGCAAATAATATATTTTGAGTTTAGAAATTTATGTATCATCACCATATATATATATATATATATATAACTAATAAGAGTTATTTGTGTTGTATAATGGTGAATAATCAAGTGTACTTGTTCAGGTGTTCCTGTATTTGTTCATGCTGTTGTGATGAAATAGTGTGTAAGGGAGTTAATATGTAATGTATTTCTAATATTATTATGTTACTTTTAGTTTTGAGTTACATTATAAATTAATTTGTATATTTGTGTAATGCATGAATTAATTTTATATATTATGACTAAATTTTTAGTAATTTGATAATAAATTTGATATGATTTGATATGTATTAGAAATTGTATAATTATAAGATTTGTCGGATTAAGTCTTTGACAAAGTTCGATCCATTCGTTGTTATATGGAGATGGCAATGTGAAAACCCCTCTTGAAGGTGAGTGGTGTTCAATATGCATTTGGTGACAGATGCACTAAAATATATGTTTTGAGTTAAGAAACTTACACCTGAATTGTGTAGAGCTTTGAAAGGACCTATATGATTTGACATATATAGTAAGTTGGATGTGTATAAGAATTGTAGTATGATAAGACCTTGGTTCATGGAGTAAACCTTGGAAAACTTCGAGTATGGGTAGCGTTGTCATATATGAATTAGGTGCACTTCCAAGTTTTTGAGACTTATGAATAGATGGGGTATTGATGTTTTTTTGTTGGACATATGTAGCTAACTCTTGAGATTTTATCTACCATGCATAAAAAGAATTTTGTAACACCATAAATTTGGCTTGGAAGAACCATCGAATCTGGACCATCATAATCGTCGTCGGAGCAACCCACTCAATTAATCATTTAGTTACACACATTAAAATATAAAAATTAAAAATACAAATAAATAATTATTTAACAAAATTCATATTTAATTAAAAAAATAATATAATTGATCACAACTCAATCAATTAATTAGTATAAAAGCGATCCACTAATCAGACCGTCTTGAACACATGCCAAGGCTAGAACTAAGCGGAAACATCTTTATGAAAAATGGATTGTTGAGACTCTTGGACAATGTTGTTCGATTACAAACTCACGAACAATCTTTTACATGCGCAGGAAATTAAAAAACCCTCGAATATTGAGCTTGTTATAACTCAGTGGTGATCCAATACATTTTAAACTACAAATGCATGTAATTAAAATAAAAGCATTCTAATCAGAGACACACATATATATGCAATAATTCGAGTAGTGAAAGTCACGTTGAATAGAAATTTTCAAAGACACTATAATTAATAATCAATCATAGGAAACATTTAAAATAATAATGAAA
Source organism: Gossypium australe (assembly GCA_005393395.2). Lineage (NCBI taxonomy): Eukaryota > Viridiplantae > Streptophyta > Magnoliopsida > Malvales > Malvaceae > Gossypium > Gossypium australe. Next base: position 119,025,094 of record CM016626.1, read on the forward strand.
CATTATCAAGGCATTCAATAAATAGCGATAGCGTTTTGATTTAGTGTTCAAATTCATTTAATAATTTTGCCCATGTCACACAAGAAGGAAAGACGCTCAAATACATGAGTGTCCAACTGAACACCAACGGACAATGAAAATGGCACAAGAATCAATATTGACAAAACTTTGTTGCGCTTTGAACACGACGTAATCAATAAACAACCATCACACCAAATGCACAAAGCGCATCAATGACAATACTCTCCAACGTCCAATGTAGTCTGCACAATGAACAATAATCAATAATAAAGACTCCTACACTCAATGGTATGCTAACTATATCTGAAGAATTTCCAACTAGTTTTATCGAGCATCTGATCAATTATTAAAATAGTAATTTTAGCAATGATTTTAAAAAATAATCAATTAACAAAAATAACAATTTAAGGATATAACCATCATTAAAAACAATTTAATAAACTAGTATACAAATAACATTTTGAAGGCAAGGAATCATAACATCGCAATAACTAAATTAATAATTTAACTACAACATTATAAATAATTTAAAACGTAAGTATCACAAATTATAATTCTAAATGTTGGTTGCTTAGAAACGTGTTAGAATTGTAAAATAAATCTAACATAAAACTGAATAAATCAGCATTTGTAACACCCCAAACCCGACCCAGACGTTATGGCCGAATCTGGCGATATCACATTGAAATATTTTTCGAAAACATCGTTTCTTTAGGAAATCCATGTTTATCATTAAACCTCGTTTATGTATCTTTAACCGAAATTAAGGTATCTTGTTCTTTTTAAAACTCAAGTTATTCTTGTAGCACGTTAACCATGTTAGTTTGTTATTATACTTTAAAACCAAGTTTGATATGGAAGCTATTATTATAAGTTACGAAAACGTGGTGTTTTGAAAACAAATTATCTTTTGGAAAATCGTGTTCTACCACTACTCAAATGTAAATTAAAATAGGTAAAATCCTCAAATTAAAAGTTAAAAATTAAAGAGGCCTTATTACATAACAAAAAACCCAATTAAAACCGTAGGAAATAAATTTAAATAAATAAATAAATGCGGTTGTGTGACCACCTCCGAATCCCTCGTAACACCGATCTGCCTAAGACTGGGGATTACCTGTACAGATAAATAGAAATGTGAGTTTACGAAAACTCAGTGTGTAACCCTATGCAAATAAACAGCCAATTATGCCTTTAGGCAAGTACGGTCTAGGCCTAAGTCCAAGTCAATGATAGTTCAGTTCAGTTGGGCCTTAGCCCATTACAATATCAGTATCAGTATCGGTGTGGACCTTAGCCCATAACAATATCAGTGTGGGTGTTAGCCAATAATAGTATCAGTAACAGTTTAAGCATGAAAACAGAAGTCCTACCCATCCAGCCTCTACACTCCACTCCGTCCAGCCCATCACTTCATGTGGGGATAAAATCACCCACCCATCCCTACACTCCAAAATTAGCACCGGTTGCGGCACTAAACAGTATTTGCAGCAGAGCTGCCAGTACAGTACACTTCTTCCAATCATAATATGTAACACCCCTTACCCGTGTTCACAACCGGAACCGGATACGAGGCATTACCTAACTTATCTAACTTGATCATAACACATCGGCTATAAAATTTCGTTTCAACTTAAAAACTTTCCAATCAAACTCATAACCTACTCATTCTGGGCCTATAAGGCCCTAAACATACTTCTGGGAGGTTTCAAAATTAAACCGAGAACTTTTACTTACTTAGGAAATTTTGTCCAAACAGGGGCCACACGCCCGTGTTGTTCAAGGGACACGCCCGTGTGTCCCTGAGACATGCCCGTGTTCATCACTCGTGGTCGACACTAACTTATTTCACATGGCTAGACACATGTCGGTGTCCCTCACACGGCATCGACACGCCCGTGTCTTATCCTGTGTGCCAAAACCTCGGCATTCTGTTTATGACGTCATCACCTCATTAAAGTCACACAGCCAAGGCACACGCCCTTGTCCTTAAACCGTGTGTCGAATTAAATTCCACATTTAAAGTGCAGACTTCACACGGCCTAGGCACACGCCCATGTATATGGCCATGCCTCCCACACAGCTGAGACACACGACCGTGTCCCTGCCCGTGTGTTTACTACTGAGCATTCTGACTTTGTAAACCTAATATGCATGGGACGCACGGTCGATCAACACACCCATGGGGCTAATCGTGTGTCTCACACGGCCTAGACACATGCCTGTGTGTCTACTCGTGTGGACATAAAAAGGCTATATTCCAAGCCAAATGGCACCCTGCATAGCAAACATACTTACTCCAACTCATATAAACATCATTCATGACCCAAAGGCACATCCAAGAACTCAATTCAAAGTATTGACTCAAACATAAACTTCATAATTTTATCATCATTGAATATTCATATAAACTTATCAAGTGTTGGCCCATTTCCAATGACCATTTACAAAATGACTTTGATAACATACATAGCCAACACTTTGGCTAACAATTACAGCCTAACAAAATACCCAAGTCCTATACATGCCATACTCAAAATAAGTCTAAATTGTTGTACCAAACTGATGTTGATAGTGTGATTTTTGAATTCCTGCGTCCCACAATCCCCGAGTTATCTTGCCAATACTACAAGGAAAAGGGAAATGAGAGGGGTAAGCATAAAGCTTAGTAAGTTTGCATGAAAATAAATAGCAACAATAAGCTCAAAATGACATCAATTCATGGCATTAGATAACTACACAAGGTCATACACACTTTGGCATAACTTACTCGTACTTGTTCTTATCTAGAACATACCATGCCACATATCGTAACATTCCTCGTGAATTTCTCACGGGTACCTCTATTCACTCAATCACATGACTTTAGTACTAATCTCATTTCTATTTCCAAGCTTATCTACTTATCCCATTAATCACTAGGGATACTCAAAGACGCATACTCATCATCATTATTATAAGCGTGAAGCCAATGCCACATCCCAGATGGGGTCTTACATGGGGTCACCTCTGAGTGTCGATGCCATATCTCGGATATGGTCTTATACGAAATTCTCACATCAAGAATCGATGCCATATCCCGGATATGGTCTTATACAGAATCTCAATTCGGTGCCAAGGCCATGTCCCAGACATGGTCTTACACATGACTTCATCCATCTCATGTCTCAATGATAGTGTTTTCACATTCATTATAGTCCAACTAGGACTTCAATATCTCAACTAACTCATTCAACATCAATTACTCAATTTAATAGAATATCATGTATCATCATAATATTAAACATTCCCAAGCATGCTGGCATAATCGTTGAATTTATCACATACAAACTTACCTCGATTTCAAAATAAGCTAGGTTGTCAATCTAGTCTGAGACTTTATTCTTGCCCTGATCAAGGTTGATTCTTGGTTCTTTTTGCTCTATAATAGAAAATTAGCTTTGGCAACTTACCTCGATTTTAATAACCATGCTTTGGCAAAAATTACTATTTTGCCCTTACGCTTTGGCAAAATGACCATTTTACGCATAGGCTCGGAAATCAATTCTAATCAAATTTCTACCTTTAATGAGCCTAGGTGGACATTTATGTCTCTTATGGCTATCATCAAAACCCAACATTTCACACATTTACTACCAATTTCACAACCTTTACAAAAAGGTTCATTTAGGTGTTTTCATGGCAACACCTTTCACAAAAGTTGTTTATTAAACATCTAAGACTCATTTTCTTTCAGAAAAATGAAGCAATCAACTTAAAAACTCTCATGGAAAATCCCTAAACTTTTCACCATATTGCAGGATAGTCCCCTCTTTAGAAAGCTTAAGCTTTAGGGGTTCTAAAAGTGCAATTTTTATCAAGAAATGATCATCAAATCACTTACTTGTAAAGAGAGAAGTTTGCTGAAATTTTTGAGCTCTCCAACCTTTGGTTGCTGCCAATTTTTGGTGGTGGTGAAGAGAAGAAAAGATGATACTTTTCTTTTCTTTATTATTCTCTTATTTTATTCATTAATCACCTAACACCACCAAAACATTGACTAATTTAATCATCTTGTCCCCCCATGGCCAGCTATGACCCTTAGATAGGTCTAATTGCATATTAAAGGCTTCCAGTTAAAATTCTATTGCTATTAGAAACCTCTGGAAATTTAAAATAGAACTTTCGCACTTTATGCGATTTAGTCATTTTTCGCAATTAAGCATGAAATCGCTAAAATTAAAATACCAAAATTTTCATACATCTATATAATCATGCTCTAATTCATAAAATACATAAAAAATAAATTTTTCTAACCCCAGATTAATGGTTCCGAACCACTGTTCTGACTAGCCCTTAAATCGGGCTATTACAATTCTCCCCCATTAAGGATTTTCGTCCTAAAAAATCTTACTAGGGAAAAGGTTGGGATATTGGTTTCTCATAGCCTACTCGGGCTCCCATGTAGCCTCTTCTATTCCATGTCTTTTCCATAGCACTTTCACAAGAGCTATACTTTTGTTTCTCAATTGTTTGACCTCTCGTGCCAAAATTTTAATCGACCCTTCGCCATAAGTCATGTCTGGTTGAATCTCTACCTCTGATGGCACAATCACATGTGAAAGGTCCGAACGGTATCGTTGTAACATGGATACATGGAAAACATCATGAATCTTTTCCAGCTCAGGTGGCAAGGCCAAACGATAAGCTACTGGTCCTATCCTTTCGGCAACTTCATAAGGTCCGATAAAACGCGGACTCAGTTTTCCCTTCTAGCCAAATCTAAGGACTTTTCTCCATGGTGATACTTTCAAAACACTTTATCACCTACTTGGAACTCAATATCTTTCCTTTTCAAATCCGAATAGGATTTTTATCTATCTGAGGCCGCTGCTTTCAGACATTCACGTATCACCCTTACTTTCTCTTCAGTTTCCCTGAACAAATCGACCCCGTGTATCTGATTCTCCTTGAGTTCTGTCCAATACAAAGGCATTCGGCACTTACGCCCGTACAAGGCCTCATAAGACGCCATTTTCAAACTTGACTAAAAACTGTTGTTGTAAGCGAATTCCAACAACGGTAAATATTTTTCCCAATTACCTTGGAATTCCAAAACACAACATCGAAGCATGTCTTCAAGTATCTGAATTATTCTCTCTGAATGCCCGTCGGTTTGTGAATGAAAAGCTGTACTGAAGCTCAATTTTGTGCCTAAGGCCTCTTGTAACTTTTTCCAAAATCGTGACGTAAATCTCAGATCCCTATCCGAAATAATCGAAAATGGTACTCCATGAAGTCTTACTATTTCATTCACGTACAAATCCGCCAATTTATCAAGTTAGTAGTCAACCCGCACTGGTATGAAATGAGCTGACTTCGTGACTCTATCAACCACAACCCATACCGCATTTTTCTTTTTTGGCATCAACGGTAAGCTCGTAACGAAGTCCATAGTAATACGGTCCTATTTCCACTCAAAAACCATAATGGGCTGAAGTATACCCGAAGGTACTTGGTGTTCAACCTTCACTTGCTAACAAATCAAGCATCTCGATATAGACTCAGAAATGTCCTTCTTCATACTAGGCCACCAATACTATTTCCTTAAGTCATTGTACATCTTCGTGCTACCTGGGTGCACAGTTAAGCATCCGCTATGTGCTTCATGCAAAATCTTATGAATAAGTTCATCATTTCTAGGTACACAGACCCTATCTCGAAACGTCAAGCATCCATTAGGACTTACCCGAAAGTCCGATTCAACATTTGACTCACATAGAACTCTTTTAGCTTGTAAGTTGCTATCCTCTTTCTGAGCTTCACAAATCTCTTAAAGAAATAATGGTCTAGCCCTCAACTCGGGTAGAATAGAATTACCATTGTCGAAACCATTTTTCTCGAATTTGAAAAATATGGATCGACTTTAAAATGACAAATGGAGTCGCCACCAATCCTTTTTGTTTAGGTGTGATCGGGTCACCTATAAAACATTTTGTTTTACTTTTAAAAGATATTAATTTTGGTCTACGAATTTTAAGAAAAACGGGTTCGGGAGTCGGTTACGTACAAGGAACGATTAGCACCCTCGTACGCCCAAAGTTGGTACCAAATTGATTAACTAATGTCCTTATGTTGAAAATTTGAAACGATTTTAAAATGCAATTCCGTCTTAAAAAAAACAACTCAAATTTGATATTGAGATTCTTTTGTTCCGAAGGAACAAAATATCACATCCAGCACGTTAGGATATGACGTTTCAAACCCTTGATACCAAGATCCTCTCATGATTTCCAAAGTTCATGCATTGATTTTTATAAGGATATTCAATTATTTAGACAAACGAAAAAATTGAAACCCAGCACGATAGGGTATGATTTCTCGGGTTTCCAAACCCGAGATATTGCCCTTTTTTTTTTAGAAAATATGGACAAAATTGTAAAAGGATATTTGGTTATTTGGTCCAACAGGAAATCGAAACCCAGCACGTTAGGGCACGATTTCTTGAATTTCCAAACACGAACTATTGCCTTGTTCTCGAAAGGTTCCTTTCGTCACTATTTAAAATAAAAAGAGTTGATGATTTAATTAAAAGATAACTGATTGAACTAAAACATTTAAACGACCATTCATAGTAAAAACCTTTACAACATGCATAAGAATAATGCCGTATTATTGTGCCGAAACACATTACAAAAGCAATAATGAATCATGGTGTCGGAAAGCATAAATGATCAAATATGATACAAATGAACAATATGAAAGAAATGAATTCAAATTGCGACACACAAGGCAAACAATCATTCGACATACATTATTTCAATATTCACACTAACAAATTTTTAAAGTGGATCAAACAATATATAACCAACAATAGAAAATGAACATAAATCAAATTGAAAATAAATAGAATATAAGCAATTTAAAAATAATAATAAATAATTTAAAATAAATAATGTAAAAAGTAGCTTTAAGAATCCATAATATACAATAATTTAAAACAAATGATATATAAAACATTTAAATATACATATAAAAGTGCAAAATAATATTGAAACATTTTAAAATGAATAAATAGAATCTAAAGTAAGGTATATAAAATAGTTTAATATAAAGAATATAAAAAGTTTAAAACAATATATATAAAAGAGGGAATTACAATATATAACAATTTTAAAAGAATAGTATATGTAAAAAAACAATTGAAATAAAAATATAATATGTGAAAAAATCTAAAATAAATAATATATATAAAAGTTTAGAATAAGTAATGTGTATAAAATTATTTTAAGTAAATAGTAAAATAAATTTTAATAAACATTACACTAAAACAAGTTAAAATAAATAATATATAAAAATAATTTAAAACATATAATATATAAATATTTTTTAATATCATATAATAAAACAATTTAAAACTAAATAAATAAATGAATTAAGTAAACTAGGGACAAGATTGAAAACTAAAACAATATTTTAAGGATAATCAGTAAATAAATAAATTATTAAAGCCACATTAGGAACTAAAATGAGGTGCGCGCAAACTAGTGAGGACTCATTGGGAAATTATCCCGGGCACTCAAAACAGCGCCGTTTAACGCGGGGCTAAAATGGAACAGAGATAAAATCATAGGGAAAATTCGACAAATTATAAAAATAAAAAAAAACTAAATTAAAACAATTGAAAATGCGGAAGGGCCTCGCGCGTAAATAACCCATTTGTTGAAAACACGCGGACCCTCCTTCCGGGTCGAGTCGCGCGTACGGGCTAAGGTTAAACGGCGCTGTTTTCGCAATGATGAACCTGGTACAAAACGACACCGTCTCATAGTCGTATTTAAACCAGTTTTTTTTAGGGCTTCATTTTCACTTCAAAACAAAAGAAGAAAAGAAGAGAGAATGAAACTCTCTCAAAACACAGGCCAGCCATGGAGCACTAACGCGCCTCCGTCGTGCCTCAGCCGTATCTCCGCTGTGCCTCCGCTTTGGACGGTGGCTAGAGATGCACCAAAATCGGCCTTTTAGGTATTTTTCGCCATTTTATTCTTTTTTTCAAACCCAATTTGGGTGTTTCAAGATCCAACAGGTGAAAAAAAAGAATAGAAAAATAAAAAGGAGGGCTTTCTGTCACTTTCTGAACCCTTATCCGAACCCTCAGGGTTCGAGGTATTCCGACGACTGCGATGCTCGTCAGTGACGGCACCGATCAACTCAGGTAAGCCCTCCCCCTTTTTCTCTCTTTTATTTTAAATTGAAAAGAAACAACAAAAAAGGTAAAAAAAATCAAAAAGGGAACACGAATACTGAAAGGCAAATAACCTTTTGATTGTTTCTCTGTATTCTGTATGTGTCAAAACGTATAGAAAAATAGTGAGTAACCTCTTACAGGTTTTCTTTGGCCCTCTTATATAGCCGAATGAAAATAAAATAAAAAATGCAAGAGAAAAATTTCTATTTTCTCGCCATTGTATGCTATCTTTCTATCTTTTCCTTTTGCTTGTTATTTTGTTTCTTTGTGCAGGTGTGTGAAGCGTAATGGAGGCCGTACGAAGGCTGCAGCGTGCACGGTGACATGGAGGACCGATTGTTGATGCTACGGCGCTAGGGGAACCTAGGGTTTCCAATAGCTTCAATCCACTTGGGCCTAATCCGTCATTGGGCCATTACAACTGGTTTAGACCGATCAGGCTTGGGTCTACTAGTTTTCGGGCCCAGTTTTTGTAATCTGGACTGTTTTTATTAATGCACTTCAATAGTTATAACGTTTTATTTTTAATTGGGTTTTTAATGGTTAATTGGGCCCCGGGCATAAATGGGTTCTTACAGCTGCCCCTTTTTGCTCGTTGTCATGTAACGAGAATGAAGCAAAGGCTTCAAAAAGAACCATTTTTTCTCGATCCAATTCAAGGAGATTAGACTTGTAGCTTTAATCTGCTCTGCCGTAGCTTCGTGGAGATAAGATTTGCTAAATCTGATCCGACCTACTGCAACTTCAGAGGTATAGGACTTATAACTTTAATCTTTTCCACTACAACTTCAGGGAAATAAGACTTGTGGCTTCGATCTGCTTTACTACAACTTCAGGAAGATAAGATCTGCCGTAATTTGTAGCTTTAATCTGTTTCACTATGACGCCAAGGCAATAAGATTTGCTATCTTTAATTTGATCCGTTGCAACTTCAGGGAGGTAGGGGTAATGGCTTCAATCTGCTCCACTACAACTTCAGGGAGATGAGATTCGCCATGGTGAATTTGATCCGACCTATTGCAACTTCAAAGGTATTGGATTTGTAACTTTAATCTTTTCCACTACAACTTCAGGGAAATAAGACTTGTGGCTTCAATCTGCTTCACTGCAACTTCAGAAAGATAAGATCTGCCATAATCTGATCCGACCTACTACAACTTCAAAGGTATAAGATTTGTGGATTCATCGATCTTGTTACACTGTCTTTTGGGGAACATGACCTGTGGAATCGATTTATAGATTTATGCTTATGCATAATGATTAGGATGCCATGATCAGAATGAATCAAATGCTCCTAGCTAAATGTATTATGAATACAGAATGTCATGAGAATGACCACTTGTAGAATGGATCGAATGCTCCTAACTAAATGTATTTTGCGTAAATGCAGAATTTCATGAGAATAACCCCTTTTTAAAAGTTTAGGGTTGTCCTTGCTCGTTGTTCTTCAAGGTTGCGTCACTGACACAATATCCTGTCCTTTTGTTCAACCAACATTTTTGACCGCAAATTCAAAGAAATGGCCACTGTTTAGGGTTTCCTTCTCAAATATTTCCAACCCTTAGCCTTGGTGAATTCTAAATAAAAGTCCTGTCTCAGGTTTTTGTATTATTTAGAAGTTTTCAGAGTAATATGCAAAACGCATTTTGTGAAAATATTATTAGTCCATTAATCATTACTTCAATACAAAATGCTTGAAAATAATCATAAATAATGGAAAAAATGGAATCTATCAGAAATGAAATCTGAAAGGAATAGGTTGATTAAAAAAAAAACAAACATTGTTGGAATACAAAATGACTAGGGGAAAAGATAGGTGCCCCCGATATCGTAGCCTGAGCTTCTCTGTACAGACTTTCTGAAGACCATTCTAAGTTCAACACGAGTTTAGGAGATCTCGAGTACTCTGTTGATGCCCCAAGACGTAACATCTTTCCTTCTTCTTAATTCAGTTATAGCAAGATCACCGCATGCCCCATCGTTGATTGCAATTTGAGCTGCCCTTTTCCGGGTTTTCGACTCAAAACCCCTTTGGTCTCAAGGCGCTCTTTGCGGGTTTTCACCTCGGCCTCTCCATTTTTTTATCATCATTCACACTCTTTTTTTTATAGAAGGTCTCAAAGCGCCCTTTGCGGGTTTTCACTTTGGCCTCTTTTCCTCTTCAAGTATAGTACTTCTTAACTGAATCTGAATTTATAGATTGGGTAAGTTTTTCCCATCCATCTCGGCCAAGATCAGTGCTCCTCCGGAGAAAGCCTTTTTCATCACATAAGGTCCTTCCCAATTTGGCATCCATTTCCCTTTGAAATCCTTTTTCATGGAAAGGATCTTTTTCAAAACCAGGTCTACCTCATGAAATTCTCTTGGGCGAACCTTTTTGTCATAAGCCTGCATCATTCTCTTTTGGTACATCTGACCATGACGGATAGCCCTTAGCCTTTTTTCCTCAATCAAGTTCAACTGATCGTATCGAGACTGGATCCATTCAGTTTCATCTAACTTTAGCTCTGACAAGACTTGAAGGGAAGTGATTTCAACTTCGATGAGTAATACTGCCTCCGTTTCATAAACCAATGAGAAAGGAGTTGCCCCGGTGGAGGTCCTGACTGATGTTCGATAAGCATAGAGAGTAAATGGTAATTTCTCGTGCCAATCTTTGTAGGTTTCAGCTATTTTCCCTGCAATCTTCTTAATGTTTTTATTGGCTCCTTCTACTGCACCATTCATTTTTGGACGATACGACGAAGAATTGTGGTGTCTGATTTTGAATTGACCGCAGACCTCTCTGATCGTGCTGTTGTTCAAATTTAATACATTATCAGATATGATCCTCTCAGGCATTCCATATCAACATATTATTTCCTTTTTTAAGAATCTGCTGACTGCCGATTTAGTAACACCGGCATATGAGGCAGTTTCTACCCACTTGGTGAAATAGTCGATGACTACAAAGATGAACTGATGCCCATTGGAAGCTTTTGGAGAGATCGGGCCGATGACATCCATGCCTCACATAGAGAAAGGCCACGGGGAAGTCATAACATGCAGAGGCAAATGAGGTACATGAATTTTGTCTCCATATATCTGACATTTGTGACATGTTTTAGCATAATTGATGCAGTTTCCTTCCATGGTAGAGCAATAGTATCCGAATCTCATAATTTTTCTAGCCATTGTGAAACCATTGGCATGTGTTCCACAAACTCCCTCGTGGATTTCTTCCAGAATTTTCTTAGCTTCAACAGCATCCACACATTTCAACAGTATCTGATCCTTTCTTCTTTTATACAGAATCTCCCTGTCTAAGACATAGTCACAGGCTAGTCTTCTCAACGTCCTCTTATTGTTCTCGATCGCTTGTTTAGGATATTCACGATTTCTCACGTATCACAATATATCTTGGTACCAAGGTTGATCATCCCTTTCTTCTTCCTCCATATTGTAACAATGAGCTGGGGCCTCGTAAATACTTATTTGAATGGGTTTTATATCCTCTTGTTTGCTCACTTTAATCATGGAAGCCAAAGTAGCCAAAGCATCAGCCATTTGGTTTTCGTCTCGCGGGAGATAATTGAAGGTAATGTCATCAAACTCTTCAATCAACCCAAAACTATCATTCGATAATTGATCAATTTGGGGTCTCTTGTCTCCTATTCACCTTTCAGTTGGTAGATCACTAGTGCAAATCTCCATGTACTTCCAGAACTTTAATTTTGCATTCTATAGTTGCACGGAGTCCCATGATACATGCTTCATATTCTGCCATGTTATTCGTACAATCAAAATCCAACTTGCATGTGAACGGATAATTATCTCCATTTGGGATTACCAAGACTGCCCCAATTCCATTGCCTATAGCATTTGATGCTCCGTCAAAGTTCAATTTCTAGAGGTGATCTTTCGTAGCGTCTTCTTCAGTAGTTGCCACATACATTAGTTCTTCATTGGGGAAGTCAAAGTTTAGAGGCTCATACTATTCTAGAGCTCTGTTGGCCAGAAAATCTGCTATTGCACTTCCTTTCACAGCTTTTTGGCTCACATAAACTATGTCGAATTCAAAGAGGAGAATTTTCCATCTAGCCATCCTTCCATTCAAAGTGGTTGACTCCATCATGTACTTTAAAGGGTCCAACTTCGAGATTAACCAGGTCATGTGGTATAGCATGTATTGTCTTAACCTGTGAGTCGTCCAAATCAAGGCACAACACAACTTCACAATTGGCGAATATCTCACCTCACACTCAGTGAATTTTTTACTGAGGTAGTATATCGCCTTTTCTCTTCTCCCCGAATCATCATGTTGACCCAGTACACACCCCATACAGTGATCAAACACTGTCAAGTACAAGATTAGTTGCCTATCTTGGCAAGGGGGTGACAAGACTGGAGGACTTGACAAGTACTACTTGACTTTATCAAAAGCATTCTGACTTTCATCATCCCACACACCTGGATTGTGTTTCTTTAGAAGACAAAATATGGGATCACATTTCTCAGTTAATTGTGAAATGAACCGAGCAATGTAATTTAACCTCTGAAGGAAACCTCGAACTTCTTTTTGAGTGCGCGGTGGAGGCAATTCTTGTATAGCCTAGACTTTATCTGAGTTAATCTCGATTCCTCTTTCACTGACTATGAAGCCCAACAATTTTCCAGATCTAGCTCCAAAAGTACATTTCGTTGGATTGAGCTTTAGTTGAAATTTTCTCTACCTCAAGAACGGTTTCCTCAAAAATCGAATGTGCTCCTCTTCTGTTCTAGACTTTGCAACCATATCATCAACATAAACCTTAATTTCTTTATGCATCATATCATGGAACAAAGTCACCATAGCCCTTTGGTATGTAGCTCCTGTATTTTTCATCCCAAATGGCATCACCTTATAACAGAATGTTCCCCACAAGGTTATGAAGGTAGTTTTTCCCATGTCTTCAGAGTGCATTTTTATCTGGTTGTATCCCGAGAAGCCATCCATAAAGGAAAACAACGAATAGCCCGCCGTATTGTCTACTAAAGTATCAATGTGAGGCAAAGGGAAATTGTCTTTCGGGCTGGCCTTATTCAAATCTCTACAATCTACACACATTCGTACCTTCCCATCTTTCTTAGGGACAGACACAATGTTGGCTACACATTCAGGGTATTTGACTTCCTGCAAAAATCTAGCATCAAATTGCTTTTTAAAGCATCAAATTGTTTTTTAACTTCTTCTTTTATTTTTAGCACAATGTCAAGCCTCATTCTCCGGAACCTCTGTTGAGCCGGTTTGCAATGCTCTTTTATGGGGAGGCGGTGCACAACAATGTCAGTGCTTAACCCTGGCATATCTTGGTATGACCACGCAAAGACATCTTTGAATTCTTGAAGTAAATCTAGGAGGTCTCGCTTCCTTTCTTCGGTTATGCACGTTCCAATTTTCACCACCTTTCCTTCTTCCAAGGCCACAACCTCTACTGTCACTTCATGAGGTAGAATTTGTTTTTCCTCTTGTTCTACTATTCTTAACAAGTCTGAAGATAAACCATAGTCTACGTCATCTTCAAAGTCCTAGGATCTCTCTAAACACATGTCTCGCTCAAAAGGAAATTCTAATTCCCTAGCAGCATTACTCGTGTCGTTGATATCCGGGGGCCTGTTGTAGGTACAAGGGAATATACAAAAATGAATAAATTTAAGAATAATTATTTGTATAGTATGATTATGAATGAAGTATAAAAAAATATTTGGGATAAAGAATAATTGTCTTTATGGATGAATTGGAAAGAATAAAGAATATTTGCTCAAAAAATGCATTTTCATTGAATTAAAGATTTGTGGGCCATAAGCCTATTTCACAAAGGATGCTTATTACTCCTAGGCCCAGAGCAATAATTGTTCTGGGACATTACTCTGAAATAGTTCTAAACACTATAGGAATCTCTTCTGCAGTCCAATTGTCTAGAACGCTCCCCGGCTCAAAGGGGCGGATGCCCGACAAGTTTCTTCTTCTGGTTCCCTCCTCGTATATGGCATTGATGTACGAGTTTTCCAACGTACCCCCCATGGTTCCTTATCTTGGGGTCCCTCGCTCAGGGTGAATGATTCCTCCTGATACAAAGGTATTGGATATGTGGGGAAAAATCATTGGCTCCCACTTGATTTCCTCCCTACTCAACCGTGCTCTTCTCCTTTCTTGCTTCTTTTCGAGTTCCTTCTTTCTTTGTCTCGTGTCTGGCTTAAGCTCTAAGCCGAAGTAGTCTCATTTGTCCTTTAGCAATAGTACCTCAACCTTTCCTTGGAGGTATCTCCTGAGTCCTTTCCCTAGGAAGGCTCCTTTTCCACCAATTAATTGTATACCCATTTTTGTAGTCTTGGATGTTTTAGGCATCGGAATCTTGTTCCCTTCGACGAAGAATATGGCATTTACAATTTCCAATGATCGAAAAGAACATTCGATCGCTTCGTCATTTACCTCTAAATATCGCGCGTTACTGGTCACGGCTGCAATGATGTCTTTTTCTGCGTTTATGGTCACTAATCGGCCTTTTGTCACCAATTTCAGCTTTTGGTGCAACATAGACGGAACGACCCCCGCTAAGTGAATCCATGGCCTCCCCAATAGTCAGTTATAGGAAGGCTTGATATCTATTACTAGAAAATCCACCTCGTATGTGTTAGGGCTGATCAAAAGTGGTATTTCAATTCTGCCCATTACCCTTCTCTCTGTGCCATCAAATGCCCTTACTGTATTCTGGCATGGCTTCATATGAGAACTATCCAGTGGCAGCCTATTTAATGTGGATAGGGCCAAGACATTTAATGCCGAACCATTATCAATCAAGACTCCCGATAATGTGTATCCCTTGCATCGAGTGGTGACGTGCAGGGCTTTTGTAGATCCCCTTTCTCCATGCGGTATTTCATCATCATTAAAGAAGATAAAATTATCGGTAGTGATGTTATTGACCAGACGATCGAGCTTGTTGACAGAGATGTCTTCTGTGACATAAGTTTCGTTCAATACTTTCATTAATGCATTGCGGTGGGTTTCCGAGCTTAAAAGCAAGGCCAATACTGATATGCAAGCTGGTTGTTTGTGCAGTTGCTCCATGACGCTATACTCGCTATGCTTTAGAAACTTCTAGAACTCTTTAGCCACTTTCTCGGTCACCGGTTCATTGACAGGCAATTCAGACTCAGCTGTGTTCTCCATCATAGATTTTCCTTTAATAGACTCGGTTTTTGCAGCTGGTGTATCATAACGCTTCCCACTGCGTGTGTAAAAACCCATCTCTTTTCCTTCTTTTGAAGCGTTGATCAGGTTCTCCTTTCCTGGGATCGTCACGTTACAGTCATAGTTCCAAGGAACCATTTTTCTATCCTTGTAAGGAAATGCTATAGGTTTTTGAATTATGACTCGCGGTGCTACTTTTGTTCTGGCTTCATTGACTCTTGGCTTTGAGATGATCACTACTGGGTGGCTGCCCTTTTGGACCCTTTCCATTGATCCTTCATCTGAAGCAAAAACCTCCCGTTCTTCTGATCCCTCAATCTCCTCGTAAAATTCCATTTCTTTATTATCCATCAAATTTTGCACTATGGCTTTGAACTCAGTGCATTCCTGGATTCCATGCCCTTCTCTTTTATGGAACTCGCAATGGTTCCTCTTTCCTTCAGACCTCTCTTCCGAATCCAATATGATCAGTCCTCTCTCCACCATCTCCTTCCAAACTTGTCTCAATGGGGTTTTGACTTCTGCAACCTCATATTTGACTTTCCTGCCCCCACCTTCATTTATTCCATTTACTCCTTGATCAGTATGATTAGGTAAGTGGTTTCCCGCCACATTTGGTATGGGCGGGTCATCAAACTTTACGATCCTCATTTTTATTAGCCTTTCGACTACTTTCTTGAACATGATTTGCATTGGGCATTTGCGTCATACCACTTGAGAAAATGGGGTTGCAGCGGTTTTAAGTTGTAAGGGGACACCACATGTGCATCAAAGAGGTTCTGGTACAACTCTCTATACGTCATGGGTATAGGTGTGAACTGTATCTTTTTGGTGTTCTCCTTGTGATGGATTCTTGTCTCGAGGGACCCTGATGATTAGTGGTTGTTGTTTTTGGCTGGCTCACTATGATCGCTCTCGAATGACCCTTGTCATACGTACTCGTATTATTCACTTCATTCTCCCTCCTTCTCGGGGCTGATCTCTTGGTGCCTTCCCTGCTTCAATCTTCCCACATCTTATCGCATTTTCTATTATCTCCCCAGACATTACGATATCAGAAAAGCTTTTAGTAGCGCTTCCGAACATGTGTTTGATGAAGGGATTCTTTAAAGTACTGATGAAGAGCATGGTCGTCTCTTTCTCTAAGAGTGGTGGTTGGATTTGCGTCGCCACCTCCCTCCATCGTTGGGCATACTGCCTGAAGCTCTCATTTATCTTCTTTTCCATGTTCTGGAGTGTAATCCTGCCTGGTGCTATGTCTGTCACGTGCTGTATTATTTTATGAAAGCTTGAGCCAAGTCTTTCCATGAACCAACTTGGGAACGGGTTAACTATTTGGCCGCAGACCCGGTTAGACTGTCTTGAAAATAGTGGATTAATAACTAGTCATTGTTGACATATCCTGTTATTCTCTGACAGAACATCGTTATCTGAGCTTCAGGACAGCTAGTCCCATTGTACTTTTCGAACTCTGGCATTTTAAACTTCAGCGGGAGCACCAGATCTGGGACCAAGCTTAAATCCTTCGCATCGATTCCGCCATGGTAATCAGTAGTTTCCATTGCTTTAAACTTCTCCTCCAGCCATTTACAATGTTCTTCTAATTGCTTTTGTGATTCTTTCATCGCTCTTTCCTCTTCTACCATATCATCCAAATCAGGAACAATCGGATTATTTGAATTATGGCCAGGGTTAAAGCCTGAGCCAGCCTGAAAATTCATTGGTATCGAGGCTCCAGCCTGAAACCGTTGCAGCCTGATGGAGATAGATGGTCTTTGTGGATTTATCTCAGGTTGTGCCTGTATATGCGTTGGAGTAAAAACAGGAGGATATTGAGGATCTTCATTACTTTCCGCGATATTATCCATGGGGCTTTTCCCTTTGTCTATTCCTCCCGCCAGTAATTGAGTCAATTGAGACATCATATTTTTTTGTGATTCCATCATCCTGTCCATCATTTCTTGTTGGATCTTAGCCAGCTGCTCCTGCATTTGTAGTTGAAGTTTATCTTGCATCTCCCTTTGGAGTTGTTCAAGTTTTTCTAATCTCTGATCCATATCTTTCATCTTGGTTCGGGTACCATAGGGATGTTTGGTTTTGCTGGTGTTCAAGTTAATGCTAAAATTTTTTTTAATTAATTAGAATCTTTTAATGACCTTTAATGCATATGAATGAAATGAAAACAAATGCAAATGCATGAATGCAAAGAAGGTGTCGATTTTGATTCAATTTCATTTAGAAAACTTTACTAGAAAATAAAGTCCTTTACATAAAATCAAGTTACGAATAAGGACTTGCCCTAGCACCTAAAGCTTTAACTTTCCTAAGCAATGAAGCTAGCTCCTGTCTCCAATCTGACTGCAACTCATACTTTACACTCAGTATATCTGCTTGTACTGCCAAAGTTGCAGGTGGTCAGCTATCTCTCGAATTTGGGTTATAGCTTCTCCCATAATGTAATCCCTTTTTCTAACTTGACTCTGCGACTGATGAAGCTGCTCCCTCCATCGTTCTTCACTTGTTTTGAAGAACTCAATTTGCATTTCATAGTTCCGTAATGCTACCTCTAGTTCTTCTATTTTACCTTTCATTTCTTCTATCTTACTTACGCTTGCTATTAAATCTTTTATAGAATTACGACTTCAGTGATGATGAAGAGATTTCTCGAGTTCCGCTACTGTAGCCCTTAACTCGCTTTGTTCATTTTTACTTTCTGGGAGACTTTTTTCCACGGCTTCATTTCGTGCTTGTGCCTCTCGAAATTTATCTTCCCATTGATCAACTTTAGTCCTTTCACCTTGAACCTCCTGATGCCACTGTTCTGAAGTTTTTCCTAAACCAGTAGTCCTCATCGATAGACACATCTTCTTATAGTCTGTCTTTAAACTATCTAGATCTTCTTCAACCCTATTCTTCCCTTTTATTAACTTCTCAGCCTTTTCCTTCTGCACTTCCACGTCTAATCTCAAGTGCATTTTCTCTTCCTTTAGTTGCTCAATTCTTTTCCCGAACTCAAAACTCTTCTTTTCAAAGTCCTGTCTTAAAATCTCTAGCTCTGACGGGACAACTTGTAAGCATTCTTCCATTGATCGAGCACATTCTAAACTCGACCCAGCAATATTATCATTAATCCTTTGGCTAAACCAATCGTTATATTCAGGCGTCGTCATAGAACCAACAACTAATCTCTTCATCCGGCGAGTTTGCTTCCAAGCATCCGAAATCTCTCGAACCTTTTTCTTATAATTGTCCCCTTTATATGAGAACTCACATTGAGCAAGCCCATAAGTTGCCTATAAATTGCCTCGACTTGTATTGCCTTAATGCAAGCAACGGAGTGTATCCAGTGGTCCTCTAAATTCCGGGCAGAGGCACATAATCAAAACTCCCACATCGATAAAGGATCTCATCAGGAACCATCGAAAAGGCTCTCCATTCAATATCCTTCTCTTTGAGATTTTGAAGAATTGCCATCCACCTTTCTTCTAAGATATTGCTTCTCCTTTGCGTAGCTACGTCTTCCTTTCATGGGGAATAACTTTCGGAGAAGACCCGATAAGAGACCTTGTCCACCTTTCAAAAATTTCCATGAAACCATACCAATAACAGCTGCACACATCCAATAAATCTACCTTCGCCCACTCTCCGAAACAAACTCAAAGATCTGAACGTCTCGGCTAGAATTGCAGGTACCGGTGTGATTCTTTTGTCAAGACGATCGAATAAATCAGTGACTGCTTCATCTATATGCCTTAGAGCTTTAGGAAAAATCACCAATCCGTAAATGCTCAAGGTGAAGATATCAACTTTCTTCCCTACATCCAAATGTGCTAAGATCAACTCTCTTATAATCACCCAAGGAATACATTTACCATCCCCTTTCTGCTAAATTCGAGCTGTAACCCAAGGCTCGCTCATCCCAGTAACACTCATTAACTTCTTCACAAAAGTTGGGGCATTAGTTGCCTTAGAGTAAGCTTTGCCGACTTGGATCTTTGGACAACACAGCAAGGTTGTATATTCCTCAATAGTGGGCACCAAGTTTACCTTCTTGAAAGTGAAAGAATTATACGTAGGATTCCAAAACTGGGTTATAGCCCGAAACAAATGCTTGTCTACCTTGACATCTACCAAATAGGGTATATCGCCATAATTTTGGTAGAACAACTGCTTAGTTCCCTAGTCCCAATGGGCCCATATGTCTCTCAATTATTTCAGCTCATTTTGCATCACACTGATGCAGGTGGAGCCCCACAGCTCCGATGTATATCCTTCAGCTAGGCTATCCCTTTTTTCTAGTTGTAACTTCTCTAACCATGCGTAGACGGCCGCATTATCCTCGACTCTATCAAGAAAATATTCTCCATGTTAAGTCTTCTAACTTAGTAACCGAACACGAACCGACTCCTCCTTAAATATGCAATGTCATGCAATCGCAACAAAAACACACAAGTCAGTATCAAATATTAAGATTTAAGGCAAACGAAAAATAATCAAAAACCTAAATGGATAACCACTAACATTTAGCATTACTACATCTGGTGGGTTCCTATGGTCCACTATATGAGGTAAAGTTCTAGGGAAAAGGGTACCTGAACCAGTAGATTCCTTAATCCTCACCCATTATAGGCTCATATGGATCAAGTTCAGTTCAGGGGAATACATTTCCCTATGTCTATGCGGAGGTGAAAACCTCATGAAGACATAGGTATGGATGTATCCCGGAAGTAGTCCACTAGTCCATGCAGAGGTGAAAACCTCACGAAGATATAGTTTCCTACTCTCACTTAAGATGTGTAACCACAACGGTCATGCAGTGCAATGCCAAAGTATTTTATGAGACTCAACATTATTGCAATCATAGCACCAACAAATGCATCAAAAAGAATATGACTTTTCAAAACAAAATTCCAAATTTTCAATAAAAAGGACAAAAATTAAGCAATTTGTGGCCTGACTCTCAAATGTTCCCTAGTGGAGTCGCCAAGCTGTCGAAACCATTTTTTTTGAATTTGAAAAACAGGGATCGACTTTAAAATGACAAATGGAGTCGCCACCAATCCTTTTTGTTTAGTTGTGACTGGGTCACCTATAAAACATTTTGTTTTATTTTTAAAAGAGATTAATTTTGGTCTACAAATTTAAAAAAAAGGGGTTTGGGAGTCGGTTACGTACGAGGAAGGATTAGCACCCTCGTACCCCCAAAGTTGGTACCAAATTGATTAACTAATGTACTTATGTTGAAACTTTGAAACGATTTTAAAATGCAATTCTGTCTTTAAAAAACAACTCGAATTTGATATTGAGATTCTTTTGTTCCGAAGGAATAAAATAACACATCCAGCACGTTAGGATATGACGTTTCAAACCCTCGATACCAAGATCTTCTCATGATTTCCAAAGTTCATGCATTGATTTTTATAAGGATATTCATTTATTTGGACAAACAAAAAAACCGAAACCCAGCACGGTAGGGTATGATTTCTCGGATTTCCAAACACAAGATATTGCCCTTTTCTTTAGAAAATGTGGACAAAATTTTAAAAGAATATTTGGTTATTTGGTCCAACGGGAAATCGAAACCCAGCACGTTAGGGCACGATTTCTTGAATTTCCAAACACGAAATATTGCATTGTTCTCGAAAGGTTCCGTTCGTCACTATTTAAAATAAAAAGAGTTGATGATTTAAATAAAAGATAATTGATTGAACTAAAACATTTAAACGACCATTCATAGTAAAACCTTTACAACATGCATGAGAATAATGACGTATTATCGTGCCGAAACACATTATAAAAGCAATAATGAATCATGGTCTTGGAAAGCATAAATGATCAAATATGATACAAATGAACAATATGAAAGCAATGAATTCAAATTGCGACACACAAGGCAAACAATCATTCGGCATACATTATACCAATATTCACACTAACAAATTTTTAAAGTGGATCAAACAATATATAACCAACAATAGAAAATGAACATAAATCAAATTAAAAATAAATAGAATATAAGCAATTTAAAAATAATAATAAATAAATTTAAAATAAATAATGTAAAAAGTAGCTTTAAGAATCAATAATATACAATAATTTAAAACAAATGATATATAAAACATTTAAATATACATATAAAAGTGCAAAATAATATTGAAACATTTTAAAATGAATAAATAGAATATAAAAAAGGTATATAAAATAGTTTAATATAAAAAATATAAAAAGTTTAAAGCAATATATATGAAAGAGGAAATTACAATATACAACAATTTTAAAAGAATAGTATATGTAAAAAAAATGAAATAAACTATATAATATGTTAAAAAATCTAAAATAAATATATATATAAAATTTTAGAATAAGTAATGTGTATAAAATTATTTTAAATAAATAGTGAAACAAATTTTAATAAACATTACATTAAAACAAGTTAAAATAAATAATATATAAAAATAATTTAAAACAGATAGTATATAAATATTTTTTAATATCATATAATAAAACAGTTTAAAACTAAATAAATAAATGAATTAAGTAAACTAGGGATGAGATTGAAAACCAAAACAATATTTTAAGGATAACCAGTAAATAAATAAATTATTAAAGCCGCATTAGGGACTAAAATGAGGTGCGGGCAAACTAGCAAGGACTCACTGGGAAATTATCCCAGGCACTCTGGCGCCATTTAACGCGGGGCTAAAATGGAATAGAGATGAAATCATAAGGAAAATACGACAAATAATAAAAATAAAAAAATCCTAAATTAAAATAACTAAAAACACCAAAGGGCCTCGTGCTTAAATAACCCATTTGTTGAAAACGCGCGGACCCTCCTTCCAGGTCGGGTCGCGTGCACGGGCTGAGGTTAAACAGTGCCGTTTTGGCGATGATAAACTTGGTGCAAAACGGCACCGTCTCATAGTCGTATTTAAACCATTTTTTAGGGCTTCATTTTCACTTCAAAACAAAAGAAAAAAAGAATAGAGAATGAAACTCTCTCAAAACACAGGCCGGCCATGGAGCGCTAACGCACATCCGTCGTGCCTCAGCTGTATCTCTGCTGTGCCTCCGCTTTGGACGATGGCCGGAGATGCATCAAAATCGGCCTTTTAGGTCTTTTTCGCCATTCTCTTTTCTTTTCAAACTCGATTTGGGTGTTTCAAGATCCAATAGGTGAAAAAAAGAAGAAAAAAAT
The DNA here is from genome assembly GCA_005393395.2 of Gossypium australe. Lineage (NCBI taxonomy): Eukaryota > Viridiplantae > Streptophyta > Magnoliopsida > Malvales > Malvaceae > Gossypium > Gossypium australe. Next base: position 119,047,753 of record CM016626.1, read on the forward strand.
AAAAAGGAGAGCTTTCGGTCACTTTTTGAACCCTTGTTCGAACCCTCAGGGGTTCGAGGTATTCCGACGACTGCGATGCTCGTCAGTGATGGCACCGATCGACTCAGGTAAGCCCTCCCCTTTTTCTTTATTTTATTTTAAATCGAAAAGAAACAACAAAAAAGGAAAAAAAAATGGAACACGAATAGTGAAAGGCAAATCACCTTTTGATTGTTTCTCTGTATTCTGTATGCGTCAAAACGTATAGAAAAACAGTGAGTAACCTCTTACAAGTTTTCTTTGGCCCTCTTATATAGCCGAAAGAAAGAAAATACAAGAGAAAAATTTCTATTTTCTCGCCATTATCTGCTATCCTTTTGTCTTTTCCTTTTGCTTGCTGTTTTGTTTCTTTGTGCAGGTGTGTGACGCGCAGTGAAGGCCGTACGGAGGGGTGTACAGAGGCTGCGACGCGTGCGGTAACGTAGAGGCCCGATTGTTGATGCTGCGGCGCTAGGGAAACCTAGGGTTTCCAGGAGCTTCAATCCACTTGGGCCTAATCCGTCATTGGGCCATTGCAATTGGTTTGGACCGACCAGGCTTGGGTCTATTGGAATTGGGCTAGTTTTGGGGCCCAATTTTTGTAATCTGGACTGTTTTTATTAATGGATTTCAATAGTTATAACGTTTTATTTTTAATTGGGTTTTTAATGGTTAATTGGGCCCCGGGCATAAATAGGTTCTTACAATCATCTAACAAAGCCATCTGTGTATTCATGGCTCTCAGCGCAAACAATGATTTTCTGCTCAGAGCATTGGTGACTACGTTCGCCTTTCCCGAATGGTAGTCAATTACTAAATCATAATCCTTGATCAACTCCACCTCCTTCGTTGCCTCAAATTTAATTCCTTTTGAGTCATCAAATATTTTAGGCTTTTATCGTCGATAAATATCCGACACCTCTCACCATATAAATGATGTCTCCAAATCTTTAGTGCAAATACAATTGCAGCTAACTCCAAGTCGTGAGTCGGGTAATTCTTCTTGTGCTGCTTTATTTGTCTAGAGGCATATGCTATCACCTTGCCCTCTTGCATGAGTACACAACCCAAACCATTCATGGATGCATCACTGTAAACTACAAATTCTCTTCCTGGCTCAGGTTGCACTAAAACAGGAGCCCCAGTTAACAATGCCTTTAGCCTCTCAAAACATTATTGGCACTTTTCCGTCCAATCAAACTTCACTTCTTTTTGCAATAGCCTCGTCATCAGAGTTGCTATCATGGAAAATCCCTTGACAAAACGTCTATAATAACCGGCTAGGCCCAGAAAACTCCTAACCTCGATTACATTCCTTGGTGGCTTCCAATCAACAATTGCGGTTACTCGGGTTGACTCTAATTCCATCTCCCGAGACGATGTGCCTCAAAAATCCAACTTCCTTCAGCTAAAATTCACTTTTACTAAACTTGGCGTATAATTGTTTATCCCTCAAATTTTGCAGAACTGTTTGCAAATGCTCAGTGTGCTTGTTCTCACCCCGAGAGTAGATCAGTATATCATTGATGAAAGCCACGACAAATTTATCCAAATATGGTCGAAAAATGCGATTCATCAAGTACATGAAAACGGCTAGGGCATTTGTTAAACCAAAAGGCATGACCAAAAATTCATAGTGGCCATACCTAGTCCTAAATGCGGTTTTGGGCACATCTGAGTCCTTTACTCTCAACTGATAATACCCAGACCTTAAGTCTATCTTGGAAAACACTGTGGCTCCCTTCAATTGATCAAACAAATCATTGATTCTCGGTAATAGGTACTGGTTCTTCATAATTACCTTGTTGAGCTGCCTATAATCTATGCATAACCTCATAGAACCATCTTCCTTCTTCAAAAATAATACGGAAGCACCCCATAGAGAATAACTAGGTTTTGCGAAGCCTTTATCCATTAATTCATGCAACTGTGCCTTCAACTCCTTTAGCTCGGTTGGAGCCATTTTGTACGGAGCAATAGAAATGGGGGCAGTACCGGGAGCTAACTCAATCCCAAATTCGATTTTTTTAACTGGAGGTAGCCTTGGCAATTCCTCCGAGAAAACATCTGGATACTTGCATACTATAGGCACTGGTTCAATTCTCAACTCAGTCTCTTTAGCATTCATCACAAAGGCAAGGTAAGCTTCGTACCCCTTTCTTAAATATTTCTGAGTCAACAAGGATGATATCACTACTGGTGATCTGTTTTGCTTATCTGATTCAACACGAATAAGATCTCCACTTTCACATTTTAACTCGATAAACTTATTTCCACAATTCACAATCACAGTATGAGTAAATAACCAATCCATCCCAAGGATGACATCGAACTCATCAAACGGTAATAACATGAGATCAACCGGAAAGCAATGACCCCTAGTCATCAAAGGGAAACTTTTACATACTCTATCAACCAACACATATTTGCCTAGGGATTAGACACACTTATTACGAATTCAGTAGACTCTATAGGCATGCTCATGCTAGAGACTAATTTCATGCATAGTATGAGTAGGTAGATCCCGGATCAATTAAAGCTATAACACGAGTATCCGAAAGAGAAAATGTACACGTGATTACATCAAGGGAGGACGCCTTCTCGCGACCACGAACGGCATATGTTCTCACCGGTGCTCTACCTTCGACTCTTGCAGTTTGCTCTCTGAATGTGTTCTTGCTATTCATTTCTTTTTTTCAGGTTCCTCTGTGGTCTTCCTCTTGCAGTACTCCCCGATCTTACATTCTAAGATTTCTCTTTCTCACCCACCTCGGGGCAATATCTGATAAAATGGTCTAGAGACCCACAGTTGAAACAAGCCTTCTCGTTTGCTCGGCACTCACCAAAATGACGCCTGCCACACTGTGGGCATTTCAGTCTACTCGGTCAGGCATTGCCAACAGTAGCAGCCGAAGTAGTCTGAGCCTTAGTCCCCGAGAACTATTTGCTCTTACTTCTGTTTGAAAATCTAGCTAAAGTAGCTGATCGAACAGTAAAATCTCTTGACTTTTTGGATGAGGATTGGATTGATTTGCCGAACTGTCTCTTCTTCGAGTCACAAGACTCAATTTCAGCTTTTTTTTTCTCTTTGACTAGTTCATCAACCTTGCAGGCCCTATCTACCAATACCACAAATTCCTTCAGCTCGAGGACACCAACAAACGAATGAACATCTTCATTTAACCCATCTTCGAACCTTTTGCACATGATAGCCTCGGTAGACACGCACTCCCGGGCATACTTACTAAGTCTTACAAATTCACGTTCATATTCGATCACCATTATTCAACCTTGCTTTAACTCTAAGAACTCTTTTCTCTTCTGGTCGATGAATCTTTGACTAATATACTTCTTCCGAAATTCCTCTAGGAAGAATTCCCAATTAATTCTCTCCCTTGGTACCACCGACAAAAGGGTGTTCCACCACTGGTAGGCCGAATCTCTCAAGAGAGATACTACACACTTCATGCACTCTTCAGGTGTACATGACAACTCGTTGAATACCCTGATAGTATTCTCCAACCAGAATTCTACCTTCTTTGGGTCATCATCCTTACTAGCCCGGAATTCCTCTGCTCCTTGTTTTCGAATCTTATCGACCGAAGGCCTTTCTCTTCTTACTATCTAAACCACTTGACGAGTTACAGGAGAGATGAGGAATAGGTGGGGGTGGATGGGGTTGAGCATTAGGATTTGCTCAAATGTACTTAGTGTACCAGTTACTCATCATTTGGAGAAAGGCTTCTCGAGCCCCTTCTCCCTGACCCATAGTCTCGGGTCTACTCTCTACTGGCGTGGTCCCTTGCGCGGGAGCTGACACATTACTTGCAGCATCATCAGCTGTAGCTCGGTTAGGATTAGGATTCATTTACTATATAAAAACATAATTCAAATCGTCAGGAGTCGTCATACTATCATTACACAATTACTCTTACGTATGGCATGTATAGCTAGACTAATACTTATGCTACGTTAGTCCGAGAATTGACAAACCGTAGCTCTGATACCACTAAATGTAACACCCCTTACCCGTGTCCGCAATCGGAACCAGATACGAGGCATTACCTAACTTATCTAACTTGATCATAACAGATCGACTATAAAATTTCGTTTCAACGTACAAACTTTCCAATCAAACTCAGAACCTGCTCATTCTGGGCCTACGAGGTCCTAAACATAATTTTAGGAGGTTTCAAAATTAAACCAAAACTTTTACTTACTTAGGAATTTTTTGTCCAAACAGGGGCCACACGCTCATGTTACTGAAGGGACATGCCTGTGTGTCCCAGAGACATGCCCGTGTTCATCACCCATGGTCGACACTGACTTATTTCACATGGCTAGACACACGCTCGTGTCCTTAGCTCGTGTCCTTTCACATGGCCTCGACGCGCCCGTGTCTTAGCCCGTGTGCCAAAACCTTGGCATTCTGTTTATAACGTCATCACCTCACTAAGGGCACACGGCCAAGGCACATGCCTGTGTCCCTAGACCGTGTGTCAAATTAAATTCCACATTTTAAGTGTAGACTTCACATGGTCTGGGCACATGCCCATGTATAAGGCCGTGCCTCCCACACAATTGAGACACACAGCCGTGTCTCTGCCCGTATGTTTACTACCGAGCATTATAACTTTGTAAACCTAGCATGTAAGGGACGCACGGTCGATCAACACGTCTATAGGGCTGACTGTGTGTCTCACACGGCCTAGACAAAGGCCCGTGTGTCTACCCGTGTGGACATAAAAAGGCTGTATTCTAAGCCAAATGCCACCTTGCATAGCAAACATACTTAGTCCAACTCATATAAACATCATTCATGACCCAAAGGCACATATAAGAACTCAATTCAAAGCATTCACTCAAACATAAACGTCATAATTTTATCATCATTGAATATATATATATACACACATATATATATATAAACTTATCAAGTGTTGGCCCATTTCTAATGACCATTTATAAAATGACTTTGATGACATACATAGCCAACACTTTGGCTAACAATTACGACCTAACAAAATACACAAGTCCTATACATGTCATACTCAAAATAAGTCTAAATTGTTATACCAAAGTGATGTTGATAGTGTGTGTAACACCCCTAACTCGTAACCGTCGTCGGACTAGGGTTAAGAGGTATTACTAATCATTTCCAAACATTTCATATCATTCCACATCCAAACATAACAATTCTCATTCATATAGTTCATTAAATAGATCTACAAGACCTTAAACATGCTTTAGAATAGGGCCGGGACTAAACTGAACTCATACAAAAATTTTTGAAGTTTAAACATTTTTCTAAGTTACAGAGGTCACAGGCCTGTGTGGGTAGGCCGTGTGCCTCACATGGCGTCGGACACGCCCGTGCGTCCAAGCCGTGGGAAAACAGGGCATACATACTAACTTGTCCACACGGCCTAAGACATGTCTGTGGTCAAAACTGACTTATATCACACGACTGAGGACACGCCTGTGTGCCTCACCCGTGGTCGCCACTGACTTGCACCACACGGCCAGTCACACTCCCGTGTGTCTAGCCCGTGGTCAAGTCTGTTTTGCACCAATATGCAAACCTGCAGGACATAGTTGAGCCACATGCCCGTGTGCTCAACTGTATGGGCAATTAGAGGCCAATTTCAAGGCCAAACTTGCCACCCACACTTTGAATCACCTAAAAGCCTCAAATCATATGCATTTATACCAGAAACAGCAACCAAAACATACCAATATATGCACCATTTAATCATCATCTAAATCATTTATTTCCATGCACCATTTTTACTCAAATAAGTCCATTCAAAACACCAAATTTCACCTTCCAAATCATATAAGTTAAGCATCATATAAACCTTACCGCAATTCACATTTAAACCACCATATTCATCAACCATTTGAGCATAAAACATACCATATTCATCACTCACATATTTTCACACATAAGCACAAACATTACTCACTTTCAAGCCATATCATATGGCAAGGTCCAACATTACCAAAACCTACCATAACTTCTAGCCTATACATGCCATATACCAAATATGTACATCTTTTAAAAATGCCAAAATAGATAGCCGATAGTGTGGTTTAGTCGCTAACGATCCCCGAATCCGAGCTAGCTTTACTGACACTGTAAAATAGAGAAATAAATCACACAGTAAGCTTTCCAAGCTTAGTAATTTCGTAATATAATACATACTATTCAATAATGCAACATCAATACATAATTAAACCATCACATAGGTAGATGCAAAATTAGGCACATTATCATCCTCAACTATATACTCAAATATATATTCATTCAACCTTTAAAACGATCATCAACCACATAGGTTCAAACGTACCTTGGCCAACACTTAGTTAACAAACATTCTTGCTATTCGATGCTCGATACCATATCTTATTCACTGTTCGATATCTTTTCAACTCAATCGCACAATTAGTGCCCAAATCATAGCTGAAGCTTAATCAATATCGAACACTTAGTGCCTCGATACAAAACTGAACTTAATTCGGTATCGCACACACACTGCAAATCAGGAAAGCCGAAGCTTTCATTACTTCACACACACAGTGCTATTCAACTCTGTCTCGATTTTAGTTACGCACACTTAGTGCCACATTTCTAAATCTTATATTTAACATTTCTAATTCAATAAATATACTTTCATTCAATTAACATCACATAGATATAATTTAACAACTAATATTATATCCGAACTTACCTCGGTCGTCGAAATATTGAAACTAGCCGATCAATCGAGTAGTTTGTCTTTGCCTTGATCTCGATCCGAATCTCTCCTTTCTTAGTCTATACATGTTCAAATTTAGCTCATCTAATCACCAATTCATTCAATTTAGTCCAAACACACATATTTATGGCATTTTACAAAATAGCCCTCACATTTTCACATTTTGACACTTTAGTCCCTATTTCACAAAATCACAAAATACACAAAATTTCTCTTATGCCTAGCTGAATTTTTCCCATGCAAATACAAGCCCATATATTTCATTTATTTCACATTTTAGTCCTTCAAAATATTATTTTCCCAATTTAGATAAAATTACTCAATTTCACCAAAAATCCAAAGGCAAACTATGTAATCAAAGATATATATTTCATATTTCATCACAAAACTTCACAAAACTCATGAATTCATCCATGGCACATTTCAAATTCATCATCAATTCACAAAATTTAAGTATGGGTTTTGTAGAGCACGGAGCAACGATTACAAAAATGTAGAAATTATCAAAAACCGAGCTCAAAACATTCCTTGATTAAAATCAACAATGGCCGAACCTTAGATAGCTTTTTCTCTTTCCTTTTCTTTCAAATTTCGGCAAGGAAGATGATAATAGAGCTTATTTTCTTATTTGTTTTGTTTTATTAACATTAATACAAATTTCACCATTTTTCCTTTAGTTTAAAACATTATAATTCATTCATTTAATTGTCATTTATGTCCATCTCCACTACCAAAGGGCTAATTGCCACATAAGGACTTCCCATTTAATAAGCCATGCCAAATAGACACTTCAACAATCAGCACATACCTTTTACATCTTATGTGATTAAGTCCTTTTCGCAAATTAAACACACAATCGATAAAATTTTCACACGAAACTTTCAAACAGGCTAAATCACATATAATAAACATGGAAAATAATATTAAAATATTTTTTAACCTAGGATTTGTGGTCTCAAAACCACTGTTCCGACTAAGGTCTAAACCGGGTTGTTACAGTGTGATTTCTGAAGCCCTACGTCCCACAATCCCCAAGTTATCTTGGCAATACTATAAGGAAAAGGGAAATGAGAGGAGTAAGCATAAAGCTTAGTAAGTTTGCATGAAAATAAATAGCAACAATAAGCTCATAATGGCATCAATTCATGGCATTAGATAACCACAGAAGGTCATAAACACTTTGCCATAACTTACTCGTACTCGTTCTTATCTAGAACATACCATGCCACATATCGTAACATTCCTTGTGAATTTCTCACGGGTACCTATATTCACTCAATCACATGACTTTAGTACTAATCTCATTTCTATTTCCAAGCTTATCTACTTATCCCATTAATCACTAGGGATACTCAAATACACATACTTATCGTCATTATTATAAGCGTAAAGCCAATGCCACATCCTAGATGGGGTCTTACATGGGGTCACCTATGAGTGCCGATGCCATATCCCGAATATGGTCTTATACGGAATTCTCACATCAAGCATCGATGCCATATCCAAAATATGGTCTTATACAATTCTCATATTCAATATCAAAGCCATATCCCAGATATTGTCTTATACGGAATCTGAATTTGGTGCCGAGGCCATGTCCCGAACATGGTCTTACACGGGACCTCATCCATCTCATGTCTCAATGATAGTGTTTTCACATTCATTATAGTCCAACTAGGACTTCAATATCTCAACTAACTCATTCAACATCAATTACTCAATTTAATAGAATATCATGTATCATCATAATATTAAACATTCCCAAATATGCTGGCATAATAGTTGAATTTATCACATACAAACTTACTTCGATTTCAAAATAAGCTAGGTTGTCAATCTAGTCTGAAACTTTATTCTTGCCCCGATCAAGGTTGATTCTTGGTTCTTCTTGCTCTATAATAGCAAATTAGCTTGTTTCAATCATCACATTAATAAGAACATTTTAATAACCATGCTTTGGCAAGAATTACTATTTTGCCCTTACACTTTGGCAAAATGACCATTTTACCCCTAGACTCGGAAACCAATTCTAATCAAATTTCTACCTTTAATGAGCCTAGGTGGACATTTATTTCTCTTATGGCTATCATCAAAACCGAACATTTCAAACATTTACTACCAATTTCACAACCTTTACAAAATGGTTCATTTAGGTGTTTTCATAGCAACACCTTTCACAAAAGTTGTTTATTAAACATCTAAGACTTATTTTATTTAAGAAAAATGCAGCAAACAACTTGAAATCTCTCATGGAAAATCCCTAAACTTTTCACCATATTGCAAGATAGTCCCCTCTTTAGAAAGCTTAAGCTTTAGGGGTTCCAAAAGTGCAATTTTTATCAAGAAATGATCAACAAATCACATACTTGTAAAGAGAGAAGTTTTCTAAAATTTTTGAGCTCTCCAACCTTTGTTTGCTGCCAATTTTCGGTGGTGATGAAGAGAAGAAAAGATGGTACTTTTCTTTTCTTTATTATTCTCTTATTTTATTCATTAATCACCTAACACCACCAAAACATTAACTAATTTAATCATCTTGTCCCCCATATGGCCGACTATGACCCTTAGATAGGTCTAATTGCACATAAAAAGCTTCCAATTAAAATTATATTGCTATTAGACACCTTTAATTTAAAATAGAACTTTCGCACTTTATGCAATTTAGTCCTTTTTCGCAATTAAGCATGAAATCACACTAAGGTCTATTCGGCCAACACAAAGGAAAGAAGAAAAGGGGGAAAGAAAAGAGCAAAAAGGGTATTCGGCCAAGGAGAAAATGGTTGTCAAAAAGTGCAACAAAAAAGAGTGTAGACACCCCTACCACATTCGGCTAGAGAGAAAAAAATAATGCAGAAACCGTAAAATAGGAAAAGAGAGATTTCGGCAGAGAGTGTCACATTTACCATACAAAACCGAAACTGAGAATCCCCCTCCAGCCGAATTCTTGAGTGCTAGAGTCCACTTTCGGCACACTACTACCTCTTCCCCCATCCCTTGATTTTCTCCACAAATCCTTCCTCAAATCTCTCCACCTGATCACACCTCCCCTCAACCACTCAATTCAAATTCACCTCAACCAGTCCAGTGTTTCAGCCAAACTCCATCAGCTCCCACAGCACAACAACAAAATAAATATTCCCTTACCACTACCAAGATTCGAACCTTAGTTCTCTGGCCTAGGTAGCACGCCATTTACCCCTTGGACTAGGAGACTTTTTATGACATGCTTAACCCACATTTATTTAAAAACCTACCAACTAAAGGCAAGGGTTTTATTCCCCAAAAACCAAATTTTTGCACAAGCCCAAGGCTCAAACCCAAGACTTCACAGACACTCCCAAACACACCCAAATCACTTAGCCACTAAAGCAAATAGGTATTTATGTTAAAAACATGCAAAAATAAATACCTAAGTTTTAGGGCGTTACAACTTTACCCCCCTAAAAGAAAAATTCGGCCTTGAAATTTACTTGTCAAAATAATTAAGGGTATTGTTGACGCATCGCCTCTTCGGGCTCCCATGTGGCTTCCTCTGAACTGTGATTGTGCCAAAGTACCTTAACCAGTGGGATAGACTTCCTCCTCAAGACTTTCACATCACGATCTAAGATCTATACTAGTTCCTCCTCAAATGTTAGGTTCGGTCTAACCTCAACCTCCTCAGTCGAAATCATGTGTGTGGGATTAGAGCGATAACGCCTCAGCATAGCGACGTGGAACATATCGTGAATTTGATCTTACTCTGAAGGTTACTCAAGTTGATAGGCAACCGGTCCCACATGCTTCAGTATGCGGTAAGGCTCAATAAATCTAGGGCTCAACTTGCCCTTTTTTCCAAACCTCAGCACATTCTTCCATGGTGAGACCTTAAAAAAGACGAAGTCCCCCATAGAATACTCAATCTCCTTGCGCTTCAAATCCGTATACGACTTTTGTCTATCTGATGCTGCTTTCAATTGATCCCGAATTAATCTGACTTTATCTTCAGTATTAGAAACCAATTCAGGGCCCAAAACACGCTGCTCGCCCAACTCAGTCCAACACGAAAAAGTACAACACCTACGGCTATATAACGCCTCGTAAGGTGCCATCTGAATGCTAGACTGGTAGCTATTGTTATACGTAAATTCTGCCAAAGGCAAATAGTCTTCCCAGTAGCCTCGAAAATCTATTACACAATACCTTAACATATCTTCCAGTATCTGAATCACCCTTACTGATTGACCATTTGTCTGGGGGTGAAACGCAGTACTGAAGTCCAGTCTTGTACCCAAAGCCTTGTGTAACTTCTTCCAAAATCGTTACGTGAAACGAGGATCTCTATCTAATATGATGGAAACCGGTACCCCATGCAGTCTCACAATCTCAGCCACATACAGTTTAGCCAGCTTCTGCAAGGAATAGTCAGTCCGAACTAGTATGAAATGGGCTGGCTTGGTCAACCGATCCACTATGACCCATACCGAATCCTTCTTAGTAGGCGTTAGGGGTAGCCCACTAACGAAGTCCATAGTTACTCTCTCCCACTTCCAAAGTGGAATTTTAACTGCCTGAAGCAACCCTAAAGGTAACTGATGTTCGGCTTTAACCTATTGGCAAGTTAGACACTTACTCATAAAGTCGGTGACTTCACGCTTAAGACCTGGCCACCAGTATAACTCCCGAAAGTCTCGGTATATTTTATTCCCGTCGGGATGTATAGCATAAGACTACTATACGTTTCTCACAATATAGACTGCCTCAAATCAGTATCTCTTGGTACATAGACTCTTCCACATAAACACAATATCCCTTCGCTATTCAGTCCAAAACCTAAAGTTTCCCCATTCTCAATCTGTCGAAAATGAGGACCCAAAGACCCATCCTCCAACTGTTTACCCTTAATCTGTTCGACCCACGACGGTTTAACTTGGAGTTTGGCCAACAAACTACCATCATCAAATAAGCCGAGACGAGCAGACATCACTCTCAGATCCGTCATAGCCTTACGGCTCAGTGCGTCAGCCACCATATTGTCCTTGCCAGGATGGTATTCAATCAAATAGTCATAATACTTAAGCAGCTCAACCCATCTACGCTGCCTAAGATTTAGCTACTTTTGAGTGAGGACATATTTGAGGCTCTTGTGATCTGTGTAAATGATACACTTCTCACTGTAAAGGTAATGCCTCCAGATTTTCAGTGCAAATACAACTGCGGCCAACTCCAAATCATGCGTCGGATAATTCTCCTCATGAGACTTAAGTTGGCGAGATGCATATGCCACTACTTTACCCTCTTGCATCAATACACATCCCAAATAGACATCTGATGTATTGCTGTAGACAGTGAATTCTTTCCTAGACTCAGGCTGTATTAAGACAGGTGCCTCCATCAGAACCTTTTTAAGTTTCTCAAAATTCTCTTGCTACTTATCAGTCCAGACAAACGGTACCCCTTTACGCAACAATTTAGCCAGAGGTGCAGCAATTAATGAAAACCTCTCAACAAAACGTCTGTAATACCTTGCCAAACCCAAAAAACTTTGAATCTCAGATACCGTCTTAGGTAGCTTCCAATCCAGAACAGCTTTAATTTTTTGAGGATCCACTCTAATCCCTTCAGTAGATACCACATGGCCCAAAAATGTTACCTCTCGTAGCCAGAATTCACACTAGCCGAGTATAGCGTATAATTGTTTCTCCTTCAGAATCTGCAGAACAACACGGAGATGTGCGTCATGTTCATCCTTAGTTCTCAAATATACCAAGATGTCATCTATAAACACCACTACGAACCTGTCCAAATAAGGCTGGAAGACTCGGTTCATCATATCCATAAATGCTGCCGTTGCATTCATCAGTCCAAACGGCATCACAGGGAACTCATAATGACCATAACGAGTCCTAAACGCTGTCTTGTGAACATCAGCCTCTCTGACTCTCAGTTGATGGTACCCCAATCAGAGATCAATATTAGAGAAGATCGAAGCTCCTCGAAACTGGTCGAATAGATCATTAATCCTCGGCAGGGGGTACTTATTCTTAATAGTCAATTTATGCAGTTACTGGTAGTCAATGCACATACACATGAATCTATCCTTCTTTTTCACAAATAACACCGGTGCTCCCTATGGTGACACGCTAGGGGGGATAAACCCTCGATCCAGTAACTCTTGAATCCGAGCCATAAGCTCCACTAGCTCCTTCGGTGTCATTCTATAAGGGGCGATGGACACCGGAGCTGTACCTGGTAGAAGCTCAATCCCAAATTCCACTTCACGATTTAGGGGCAATCCAGGTAGTTCATCGGGAAAAACATCCGAAAAATCTCTGACTGTTCTAATATCTTTAACAGATGGAACCTCAGAATCGACACCACTCATGAAGGCTAAATACGCTTCACAACCCTTACAAACCAACTTCTCGGCCCTCAAAGTAGAAATCACATTTGCCAAATAATTCTGACGTTCTCCTATTACCACCACTTCATCCGCCCCCGCCGTTTTCAGTACCACCCGCTTAGCAGCACAATCCAAATTCACTTGATGTTTAACCAGCCAATCCATGCCTAGTATTAAGTCGAATTCACCAAAAGGTAGTTCCATTAAGTCCGGCATAAAGATGGCTCCTTGCAGCTCTAAAGGTACATCTCTGAACAATTTGTTTACTCTAACTGACTGCCTTGAAAAACTCAACACAATAATTTCACTCGTAGTGGTTTCAACCATTATACCCAAGGTTTCAAACACCAAGCATGCTATATACGCATGCGTAGACCCAACATCAATTAGTGCAGTGTAAGGTACATTATGGATAAAGAATGTACCAGTAATAACATCTGAGGCATCTCCATCCTCTCGACGACGTGCAGCATAAACCAGAGCTGGCTGCCTCGCCTTAATATGCCCAGCACCTCTGCCCGTTGCTCCACGACCACGGCCCATACCATTTCCATCTCTAGCCTGGCCACGGCCTCTCAACGGCTGTTGAACGCCTCTCTTTGGCTAAATAGTACCCTGGCCCGTAGCTTGCATTTGATCGGGCCTCCGTAGACAATCTCTGATGGTGCTCTAGTGATCCACACCTCAAACACGCCTCAATCCTTTTCCAACATTCGCCCTAATGGCGTCTACCACAGTTACCACATGGCTGCGGTCCAGTAGCAGCAATAGGGCCCTAACTCTAACCGGCCTATCCTCTCTGGCCTTTTTATTCGGCCTTTCTGAATCCCTCTTATTCCTCTCCTTTTCTCTATTCAGACGCTCAATACGCTTCACCTCCTTGGTGATCTTTGCCTTATCAACCAGTGTGGCAAAATCTCGCTCCCTCTGTGGAGCTATCAACACTCTAAGATTATCCCTAAGGCCGTCCTTGAAACAAACACGCCGCTCATAATCAGTTGCTACCATCCCACGTTGATAGCGGCTTAGTCGCAAGAATTCAGCCTCATATTCAGCCACTGACTTATTTCCCTGGGAGTCAAATTTAGAAATTCCCTCCTCTGGGCATCGACATAACTCACTCCCACATACTTTCCTTAAAAAGCAGTCTTAAAGAATTCCCATGTCAATCGGTTAGCTCTAGTACCGTCTTTAACTGTAAGCCACCACTGATAGGCTTCATCTCGCAGCAAGGACACTACACCTTTTAATTTCTGTTTAGGGGTGCAGTCGAGGTCATTCATGATCCTTTTTGTGGCCTCAATCCAATATTCAGCCACGCTAGTGGCAACTCCTACGATACCCTAAAAGATCTCAGCCCCATTAGACCAGAGTCATTTCGTGACCGACCCAGGCCCAAAGTACCAGTATTGGTCCCAGCGACCCTCTCCAGAATTCTTAACATGGCTTGGGATAGTGCGTCGTCCCCAGCTGCTCGATCATGCGACCCAGTCTCAGTCACAAGTGAAGTCAGTGTCTCACTAATTTCCAAATTAGGTATATGGTCAGACGACGAGGACCCAGCTTGAGCACCTCTACGGCCTCTACCATGACATTTTGTACCCCGTCCACGAGTACCTCTTGTGCTTATTATCGAATTACGTTTTATCTGAATTAATATTTTTATGCAGATTAGTTTACAGTTTCAGTTATTTGTTAGCAAAGTTTTGTGCAAATCATTATCAGTAATTCAGAGTTCATTTTCGTAGACCGCAGTCTTACTATAGTTTGAAGTTCACACTAATTAGAGTGTTTTAGTGTAGACTTCTACCTACAGTAGTCTTAGTATTTTCTATTTATAGCATTTCAGTTTAGAACAAACAACAGTTTCAAAAGACTTACAGGATCGGCGTTGGAGACTCGGTGTACAACACATTCGGTAAAACATTTCAAAACTTTTCATGTCGTTTGGAACAGTTCTTTTTTTTAAATATTCCAAGTTTTAGAAGAAACCTGAAAACCACAGCTGAGTTTTAAACCTGGCTCTGATACCACTAAATGTAACACCCCAAACCTGGCCCAAACATTATGGCCGAATCTGGCGATATCATATTGAAGTGTTTTTCGAAAACATCATTTCATTAAGAAATCCATGTTTATTATTAAACCTCGTTTATGTATCTTTAACCGAAATTAAGGTATCTTGTTCTTTTTAAAACTTAAGTTATTCTCATAAAACGTTAACCTTTTTAGTTTGTTATTATACTTTAAAACCAAGTTTGATGTGGAAGCTGTTATTATAAGTTACAAAAACGTGGTGTTTTGAAGACCAATTATCTTTTGGAAAACCGCATTCTACCACTACTCAGATGTAAATTAAAATAGGTAAAATCCCCACTTATGTAACACCCCCAGACCCGGCCCAGACGTTATGGCCAAATCCGGTGATATCACATCAAAAGGGATAATTCAAAATGACTTCGCTTATTTAAAACTTCAGTTTAAAGCTTAGAAACCCAAAATCTAAGCTACTTGATAAGTACTGATAAAAGCCCATGTTACAGGTATTTCGAAAACCATGTTTAAACTTTAGAAATTTATACAAGTTTAACAATTAAGCAGCTGAAAACATAAGGAACCCAAATGTAAAGTCAATTGGAGATACAATACAAACGAAATAATTAACAATAAGTCATTCGAAAACAAATAAACAAAAACTTTTAAGTAACTTGAAGTGTGGCCATCTCCGAGTCCTCTCCCATGTCGAGCCGTCTATTGAGGGTCACCTGAAACATTAAATAAAAGGGTGTGAGTTTCGAAACTTAGTGTGTACGACCCTTGGTAATCCAATCAACATGTAATTATCACATTGGGTCTAAGCCCTATCAAAATCGGTGGTCTTGGGCCTTAGCCCACAATGACCTCATATCATATCAGTATCACATGAATGCAATGCTCCCATCCCAAATCTAACCCTACACTCCATTTCCCTTTCAACCATACACTCCTGTGGGGATATAAATATCAACCCACCCATCCCTACACTCCAAAGGTATCACCAACAGCGGCACTACTCAAATGTTGTAGCAAGGCTGCTAAGCATATAATGGATTTAAAGCGACTGGTGGATCCACGGTCGTTAAGCGACTATGCGATCCTTACATATCTTCCTCTGTATCATCAAACCCACCCAGGTGCAACACATATCTCATGAATGCAACATACACATTTCACACATTAAGCACCAAGGGGTATTTTAGTCATTTCACTATTTAGGGGTATTTTCATAAATCTAACCTACAGGGGTATTTCGGTAATTTTGCAAATCAACGATATTTTGGTAATTTCACAAACTGGGGTATTTTGGTAATTTCACAAATTAGGGGTATTTTGGTAATTTTACAAATCAGAGGTATTTTGGTAATTTTACAAATCAAGGGTTTTAGTTATGAACTTTGGTCCATTAACAAGTCCTTACGGCTAAAGTGAACAGGCACTATGCACCAGGTAGAGTCCCAAAGAAGAGGATGTGGGACGCTAGGACTGCTTAAGTACCAAGCTCTCCCTAGATCCAATCCTAGACATGCATATGTCCATTGCCACACATTAACCTAACGACTCGTTCACAGACATGCTTGATAATTAAATTAAGTTTTATGACATTTAAGAATTTATTAGAACTAGGTCTAGAGTCCATAAACCCTAGCATGCATTTCTAAAATCCCATAAGGCCCACTAAGCCTGTTCATGTCCATATAACCCTTTAAACCCAATCATGTTTATATAGCCCATCATACCCAATCTTATTCAAATCACACAACCATATCAGTCCATCATTCAAATTTTCACATATCCACTCTTGTCGATTTGGGCCTACGAGCTCGGTAGGCCCATTTAGCCCCTTCTGGCCCGGTTGGCCAAATAGTGGCCCGAGACCATGAGATGGCTCTCTTGGCCCCGGCAATCGTATCGGTGTTCTCACACAAATTTTCGCACGCTCGTGTGGTTGCTGGTGCCAACCTTTCGGCTTTTCAGTATTTTGGCATTTCGGCTTTTGCCGATTTGTCGTGTGTGAAGTGTATGTACACATCTGGTTACTGCGACGTGCTACACTATCCTCAGCCTTAGCCTACAATCAATACCAATCTCCAAGTCAATACACACTTAACTACAGTATTTACCCAAAAGCCGAAGCTTTACCATAACCTTACCGTGTGCCACCAGTTCTAGTAGCCCTAGATCTGCACCCACACACTCATATTCCACACAAGTCACCTCAATAAGCCATACTTACATTCGACCACTTACTAGTCCATAATTGAGATGAGTACACTTACCACTTGCTAGCGATCCTTACCACGCTTGCGATCTTTGAGCCCTACCATTGTTAATACAAGGTTAACGACAAGAAAGAGTTAGATAGCCCTCTGGCTTTTACCAAAACACACTAAAGGGGGTTGACTAAGTACTTACCGAATCCAACCTTTGATCCTGTGGCCTAGATAGCTACTGAACGAGATCTGGCTTTTAAAACCTGATTGAGAGTAGGTAACAACAACTAATTTGTGATGGAGGAAAAACAACCAGGAATTGGCAAAAAGATAGGGCTATTCAATTATAAGGGAGTATTAGGCTTTCAGAGAAAGAAGAAGAATGCAACACCAATAGGGATTTCGGCAAAAAGGAATGATGGTTTTTTGGCAATGCAAGAATTCGGCAACGGAAGAAAAAGAATGAGGGGGAGAAAAGAAAAGTAATGGAAATCCCAAGGAACCTTTCAAAGGAATTCGGCACCCCCCTTTTATAGCCAAAAGCTGAAACTACCTTCCCCCAAAGTCCCATTCGGCACCAACTCTTCACACTCTGCAGCTCCTAACTTTTCTCCCTGATAACTCCTCAATCTCATCCTAAATTTCCTCCACAACCATCTCACAAGACCAATTCAAACTCTCCAATGCAAGAGTTCAAATCCAACACAAACTCTGGTTGTCCAATCTGCAAAATAAACACTCCAATAAAATACCATCCCACTACTCAAACCTTGGACTCCCTTGCCTGCTAATGACGCCACCTCCCTGCTCCCTAAGTGGCGCCACTTTCCACTACACCACAAGCTCTTTTGTGTCATTTTTCTTCTTCATTTATTTAAAATGCCTACTAACTGAAGTCACAGTTCTCTTGGGGCTTAAACCAAAATTTTTCCTATACCCTTACTTGATCCCAGGACATCTCCAACACCTCTAGACACTCCAAATTCATTAACCCTCCCACATGCCAATTATCATTTTCTCGCTCGCATAAAAATTTTCTGGGACCCAAAGCCCAAAGCCCAATAGGCCCAATTTTACTAGGCCCAAATTCGGGGCGTTACAAATTAAAATTTAAAAATTAAAGAGGCATTATTACATAACAAAAACCCAATCAAAACCATAGGAAATAAACTTTAAAAAATAAATAAATACGTGATAAACCATAAAAGTAACATATTTTAAGCCCACATTTAGTATGCTTTTGGATGAATTAAGCCTCACTTTATATAAAAAGGTGCTCCTAATCCTTTGTTTTCATGTTTTATACCCAGGAAAGCACCCGAGGATGAAAAGAACAAAAAAGGGCCCAAAATAGAGTAAATGGGCCATAGCACGAACTCCACATGGCCTGGGCCCAAGACCACACGACCGTGCCTCCTGTCCTACTAGAACACAGTCGTCTCCCGATTCACACGGCCGTGCCTTATTCATCAGTATCGACCACGGCCTGGCCACGACTTACACGGGTGTGTGCCATGGTCGTGTCCCTATCACAGGAAAGAGCAATTTCATTTGGATTTGGATACTTAGGGGCGAAGAAACCTATTTTGAAAGCCTATATAAACTCCCTAAGTATAACCTGAAAGAGGGCGGTTAGCTAGGCCAAGGAGTCAAGCCGAAAATGCCAGATTTGTGGAGAATCGCTCGAAGATAGCCAGTTGATCCATCACAAGAAACCAGGATTCTACTCAAGACAACGGATCTCTCCTTCAATTCCTTCAGAGAGTTTTAGGGATTTCTTATGTTTTGTTTTATCTTTTCTTGTGAGATGTTTTCTTTTATTATTATGAACTAAACCTCTCAGATACTTGAAGGGGATGAAACCTAAGACAGATATTGTTATTATTTTCTGAACTATATGATAAATACTTGACTTGTTCTTAATTATGTGTGCTTAATTCTTGTGTTGATATTTCCAGGATATTAATTCAAGTATGATGTGCTTAGGTAGAGGAGCAAAAGTCCCTGCTTAAGAGTAGATCTAGCATAATTAAGCGGAGTTGATCGCACGCCTAGAGATAGGGTGACGAGATTTTACCGACTTAGGGTGAAACCTAATATGGGAGTCCATAGATCGAGTTAATGCGATTCTAGGGGTTTTAATTAGAAAGAGATTTCAATTAATCAACCTAGGGTTAGACATTATTCGCCTCGAGAGAGGGTTTAATATAACTTAGGGAATCTTACGGATCAAATCAAGTGAATACATCGTCTGGTTCAGTGTTAGATAACAAGTGAAGTCTAGGTGGATTCTTCTTAAGGGTATCATTTTAATCAACTGAGTTTTCCCAACAGTATTTTCCCCAATTCATTCTTTTTGTCTTTGCATCTTTAGTTTAGTTGATAGTTAAATTTAGATTAGATAACCATTCACTTAATTCTTAGGCTAAATAATAGAAAGAGAGTTAGTATTAATACTTTTGGTTCCTTTGGGATTCGATATTCCGGTCTTGCCTAAACTATACTACTCTTCGATAGGTGCGCTTGCCTTAAAATCGTTGTCAGAGTTAGTTTCCAGGTTTGATCATTTTTATTATAAATTTTAAAGCTCTTATTTCGACGATTAAGTTTTTGGCACAGTTGCCGGGGAACTAAAATATTAAGAAAGCTTAATTTTTGTTACTTTAGCCATATTTATATTTATTTTTATTTTAGCAATTAAATTTTATTTTTGTTTTTCTAAACTTTCTTTCTTCTTTCTTTTGTCCCTTCAGGTACCTCTAGTTTATGATTAGAAGTAACCCGATAGGACCTCTACTTTACGACAGTGATATTGAAGGTACCGTTCGTAGAAATCGCAGAGAGATAAGGCGAAGCCTAAATTACATAGACAAAGAGCAAGAAGCCGAAATAAATACCACAGAAGAGATGGCTGAAAATAATCCGCCACCTCTAGAGATGGCCGAACATAATGCTCCACGTACTATGTATGATTATGCTAAACCTAGTTTAATAGGAACTGAGTCTAGTGTTGTTAGGCCTACTATTGCTGCAAATAATTTTGAACTAAAACCTAACACTATACAAATGATACAACAGTTTGTTCAGTTTGATGGCTTGCAGGATGTGGATCCTAACACACACTTAGCAAATTTCCTAGAATTTTGCGACACCTTCAAGATAAATGGCGTTTCTGATGATGCCATCCGTCTTCGATTTTTTCCCTTTTCCCTAAGAAATAAAGCCAAACAGTGGTTACATTCTCTTCCACAAGGATCAATCACTACATGGGATCAAATGACCGAAAATTTTTTATTAAAATATTTTCCACCGGCCAAAATGGCCAAGTTAAGGAATGATATCTCTTCTTTTGTGCAGATGGATTTAGAGACACTTTATGATGCATGGGAAAGATACAAAGATTTGTTGAGAAGGTGCCCATACCACGGATTACCTTTGTGGCTTCAGGTCCAAACTTTTTATAATGGTGTGAATCCTTCAACAAGGCAACTAATCAATTCAGCTGTCGGTGGAACCCTGAACAACAAAACTCCTAAAGCAGCCTACGAGCTTATAAAGGAGATGTCAGTGAATAACTATCAGTGGCAAGTTACAAGGACAAGGCCAGCTAAAGGAGCCAGAGTTTTCAACATTGATGCAGTGTCCGTGCTATCAAATCAGGTAGAATTGTTATATAAAAAAACTTGATAGTTTCTATGGTTCTTCGCAGGCACATCCAGTAATGCAGTGCGACGCAAGTGAAGGAGTGGTGAATCCTGAGTACCCACCCTACGGACAGGGTATGAAGAGCGAACAGATGAACTATATAGGTAATAATTTCCGATCTAACAATAACCCTTGTAGTAATACTTATAATCTAGGTTGGAAGAACCACCCCAATTTCTCATGGACGGTCAAAGAAATCAAAAATCACAACCATCAGAAAACTTCCAACAACAGCCCTACCTACAGAAAAAGAAGCCGAACCTTGAAGAGGTCCTGACAAACTTCATAATAGCTTCAGAAACACGTTTCCAAAAGGTAGAAACAAAACTTGAGGCATTGTCACAAGAATTCAAGGATCAATTCGGGCAACTTGCTAAGCAGATTTCTGAGAGACCACAAGGGAGACTACCGAGCAACACCGAGACAAACCCAAAGGAGCAAGTTCAAGCCATAACAGCTCAAGATAGTGAAGGGTTAGACGAGTCTAATTTAGAACAAAAGAAGGTGGTAGAAGAAGATACGGTTGAGGTCAATAACAAGCCAAAACCGATAATCAAAGAGTACAAACCTCGCATACCATATCCCCAAGCAATAACGAAAGACGACACAGAGGAACAGTTCGGTAAGTTTCTTAAACTTTTAAAGAAATTACATATTAACTTACCCTTTCATAAAGCTCTTTCACAGGTGCTAGATTCTAGGAAATTTTTAAAGAAGCTTTTGACAAATAAGCGAAAAATAAACGAGGAATCACATGTGGAACTGAACGCAGTGTGCTCAACAATGTTGCAAAATAAACTACCACAGAAATTGAAAGATCCTGGGAGTTTTACAATTCCATGCTTAATTGGTAGTTTAACTATTGATAATGCGTTAGCTGATTTAGGGGCAAGCATAAATGTAATGCCTTATAAATTGTTTAAACAACTAGGTCTAGGGAAACCCAAACAAACTAGGATGAGCATTCAACTAGCTGATAAAACTGTTAGAGTTCCTAGGGGAATAATTGAAGATGTACTTGTGAAGATTGACAAATTCGTATTCCCGGTAGACTTTGTCAATTTAGACATGGATGAGGACAGCACGATCCTCCTAATTTTAGGACGACCATTTTTAGCAACTGCCAGAACTAAAATCGATGTTGATGCAGGCGAACTTATACTCTGTGTAGGTGGCGAAACAGTCACTCTCCAAGCCCTTGATTCTGCTAGAACATCGAAGAACCAAGGTGACAGAGTCAAATCTATTGATAACCATTCGGTTAACCCTTCTTTTCAGGAAGCACCACAAAAGGACACGATTGGACTCGACTCTAAACCCTGTATCAACAAAGATATAACTCACGAGGAACAAGGGATTTAAATCGATGAAATAAAAGAGGGGAAGACGCATCTTAAGAAAGAACTAGGAATACCCAAACTAGAACCAAAGCCATCCTACGAGGTACACGAGTTCAAAATTGGAGATCAGGTATTTCTAGATAAAGCAGATCCACGAGTGTCCCCTCCTGATCCTAACACCAGCAAGGAAATCCCTTTCAAGGTAATCGATGTTTTTCCGTACGAACAGTCGAGGTAAGTAACCCTAATTTTGGCACTTTAAGAATAAATGCTACTCGTCTTAAACTCTATCATGATAATGAAACCGCAAGCATGAGGAAGGACTTTCAACTCCTCAAACCACCATGAACACACAAATAAGAGGAGAGTCTAGCTTAATTTAGTTTTATATATTTTAGTTTCTTAGTGTCAGGTTCAAAAGGCTGCTAGGGAATCACCACGACCACAACCATAACCATGCCACTTCCACCATCGCCAGCACCTCCGCAGCCTTAGAGGTCACACCCACCTCACGAACCATCCAACAATAAGGACTTCTCGGTCCATCCACCTTTTCTTTTAACTCTATTTTATTTTCTATTTTCCTTCTCTTTAGTTTTCTGGTCTTTAGTTATATAATTAGTTTATTTTAAATGTGTCTTAATAATCCCTGGCTAATTCTTCACTAGCTCCCCAATTTCTTCATCTAGCGCAGAGCTCGTTAGTAACCGCCACAACAAAAGACGACACCTCCAACGTATTCTACAGATACTCCAAGGAATCCATCCACAATTCAGGGAGTGTCACTTTTTCCCCTCTCTTTTGATTATCTAATAACTAATATTATCTATCTTTATACATTGAGGGCAATGTACATCTTAAGTGTGGGGGGTAAAAGTGCCTAAGTTTCTGTATTATTCTCAAAACCCTGAATTATATCTTGTTTTTACGTAATTTCCTCATATTACTAATTAGGATGAAATTTCTGATGATTTTTTATTTTTTTGACATGTTTTTAGTAAGTCATAGTCAATTGTGCATTGATGATTGAAATTTTAACATACTAGAGAATCAAGCATGATAAGTCTATTTTTCAAAATTAAAATTTTTGCTAGGTTGTTAACCTAAATTTGAATATTACTTTGAAATTTGAAATTTACAAGGCTGATGTCAAAACACCCATAATTTTTTGTGAGATTTTGAGCCTTAAGGAGTATATATCCTTTTCCATGCTCACTTTTTGATTATGAGTGTGTCAACATTGATTTGTTATTCTAGAACTTGCATTGATTATACATGTCGAGACCACACCTATGATTTGATATACCGAGATGATAAAGGCACCTAGGTTTTAACCCACTTACTCCACTAAAAAGCCTACCTTCACAATTAACCCTTAGTGAACCCCGTTTAATCCTAACATCCCTTTTTTTCACCCACCTACTAATATTAACCCAAAACCCTTTGTATTTGTTATCACCATCCTCCTTGACTCCCTTTTTGTCGAGATTTGATTTTGAACAGTTGCCTAATTATGTTTTATATTTCAGTTGTAAAAGTTCTTTCCGATTATTTGACTTGTTCTTAAAAAAAAAAAAAGAAAGAAAGAAAAGTTTGAAATATATTATTAGTTCTATGAGCTTATACATGTAAATTCCAAATCTTAGAAAAGAAGCTCGTTTTATTAGTTTCCAGTAAATATAATTATTCATTATCAGTTCGTTGTTTCTAGTTAGGTTACTTGTTGATTCTAACCCTCTAATTCAGCCTTTATCCACACCTTTAACCCAAGCCCCGTTACAACCCTGTTAAAGACCTTTTGATTTGTGTATCATATCATATTATAGTGGTGGAGATTTGATTTTCATGCAAGCTTATGGGATTAACTCTTCATGTTTGACTTTTGAGTGCTTAATTCTGAACTTTAAACACTTCGAGTGATTTGAGTGAATCTTCTGTGAGGATGTCAGTCCTTTTCGGTTTTGAATTAAAGGTAATTATTTAGATAAGGGGAGACACCTACGTTTTTGTGCTACAAATGCATGACTTTGATTGTTTGAATCTTTAGGACTCTTTGAGTTAAATTATCCATGTATAAATTATCTATGAGTTATCATGAGACATTGTCGGTAGGAATTATGAATTATGGAAAGTTCGTTTTAATTGTAAGTTGAGAATTTTGCTTGAGGACAAGCAAAAGCTTAAGTGTGGGGGTTTTTAATAAACTGTAAAAGTAACATATTTTAAGCCCACATTTAGTTTGCTTTTGGATGAATTAAGCCCCAATTTATGTAAAAAGATGCTCTTAATCTTTTGTTTTCATGTTTTATACCCAGGAAAGCACCCGGGGATGAAAGGAACGGAAAATGGGCCCAAAACAGAGTAAATGGGCCGTATAATGAAATCCACATGGCCTGGGCCCAACACCACATGGTCATCCCTCCCGTCCTACTAGAACATGGTCGTCTCCCGATTCACACGGCCGTGCCTCATTCATCAGGATTGAACACGGCTTGGCCACGACTTACACGGGCATGTGCCATGGCCGTGTCCCTGTCGCAGGAAAGAGAAATTTCATTCAGATTTGGATACTTAGGGGTGAAGAAACCTATTTTGAAAGCCTATATAAACCCCCTAAGTATAACCTGAAAAAGGGCGGTTAGCTAGGCCAAGGAGCCAAGCCGAAAAGGCCAGATTTGTGGAGTGATCGCTGAAATCAGAGCTTTAAAAATTTATAAAAGAATGATCGAACCTGGAGACTAACTCTGACAACGATTAAAGGCAAGTGTACCTATCGAACTGTAGTATAGCTTAGGCAAGACCGGATTATAGAACCCAAAGGAACTAAAAGTACTAATACTAACTTTCTTTTTATTTTTTAGCCTTAAAAACGGAGTGAAGTTGCTTTTAAACTAAATTAACGAAGACTAAGCTAAGGACACAAAGACGAAAAGAACGATTTGGAAAATAACTTAAAGAAAAACTCAATTGATCATGATGATAGCCTCGGAAGAATCCACCTAGACTTCACTTGTTATCTAACCCCGAATTATACGATTTCTTTACTTAGCTTGATCCGTAGGACTCCCTAACCTATATTAAACCCTCTCTCCAGGCGAATAACGTCTAACCCTAGGTTAATTAGTGGAACTCTCGTTCGCTTAAAATAACCCCCTAGAATAGCAGTAAATCGATCAATGGTCTCCCATAATAGGTTTCACCCTAATCCGGCAAAATCTCGTAACCCTATCTCTAGGTTTTCGATCAACTTCGCTTAATTATGTTAGATCTACTCTTAGGCAGGGTCTATTCCTCCTCCACCTAAGCACATTAGATTTGTATTAAGCAACATAATTAAGAACAAACTAAGTAATTCATCATATAACTTAAAAACCAAATAACAAGATTCGTCTAGGTTTCATCCCCTTCAAGTATCTGAGGGGTTTAGTTCATAATGAATAAAGAAAATATCGCAAGAGAAAAGATAAAACAAAACATAAGCAATCCCTAAAACCCCCTAAAGGAATTGAAGAAGAATTTCGCCGTCTTGAGTATAACTCCGGCTTCTTGGGATGGATCAACTGGCTATCCTCGCGTTATTCCCTAACTCTAACCTTCTCGGCTTGGCTCCTTGGCCTAGCTTTGACGCCCGTTTCGGCTTCTTTCGAACTCCCCTTTTAAGTTTCTCCCTTGGGTGTTTATATAGACTTTGTGATGCCTTACTTGGTCCCTAAGTATCCTAATTCAAGTAGAATTCCTAATAGGGTGTTTGAATAGGCTTTTGAATGTGTTTCTTTGCCTCCAAGTATCCTTTCCCGAATGAAATTTCTCTTTCCAGCGACAGGGACACGGCCATGGCACACGCCCGTGTGGATCGTGGCCAGGCCGTAGTCGGACTTTTAATGAGGCACGACCGTGTTAGTTTTGGGCCAGGCCGTGTCGATTTCTTTCTTGGCCCAATTTGGTCCGTTTTAAAGCCTGTTTCTCGTTCTTTTCATCCTTGGGTGCTTTCCTGATTATAAAACATGAAAAGAAAGGATTAAGAGCACCTTTTTACATAAATTGGGGATAAGTCATCCAAAAACAAGCTAAATGTCGGATTAAAATATGTTATAATTACAGTTTATCATGGAGAATCACTCGAAGATAGCCAGTTGATACATCTCAAGAAGCCGGAATTCTACTCAAGACGGCGGATCTCTCCTTTAATTCCTTCAGGGAGTTTTAGGGATTTCTTATGTTTTGTTTTATCTTTTCTTTTAAGATGTTTTCTTTTATTATTATGAACTAAACCCCTCAGATACCTGAAGGTGATGAAACAAAAAACAGATCTTGTTATTATTTTCTGAACTATATGATAAATACATGACTTGTTATTAATTATGTGTGCTTAATTCTTGTGTTGATATTTTTTGGATATTAATTCAAGTATGATGTGCTTAGGTGGAGGAGCAAAAGTCCCTGCTTAAGAGTAGATCTAGCATAATTAAGCGGAGTTGATCGCACGCCTAGAGATAGGGTGATAAGATTTTACCGGATTAGGGTGAAACCTAATACGGGAGTCCATAGATCGAGTTAATGTGATTTTAGGGGTTTTAATTAGAAAGAGATTTCAATTAATCAACCTAGGGTTAGACGTTATTCGCCTCGAGAGAGGGTTTAATATAACTTAGGGAATCTTATGGATCAAGTCAAGTGAATACATCGTCTGGTTCAGTGTTAGATAACAAGTGAAGTCTAGGTGGATTCTTCCTAAGGGTATCGTCTTAATCAACTGAGTTTTCCCAACAGTATTTTCCCCAAATCATTCTTTTTGTCTTTGCGTCTTTAGTTTAGTTGATAGTTAAATTTTGTAGATAACCATTCACTTAATTCTTAGGCTAAATAATAGAAAGAGAGTTAGTATTAGTACTTTTGGTTCCTTTGGGATTCGATATTCCAGTCTTGCCTAAACTATACTACTGTTCGATAGGTACGCTTGCCTTAAAATCATTGTCAGAGTTAGTTTCCAGGTTCAATCATTTTTATTATAAATTTTAAAGCTCTGATTTTGACGATTAATACGGTTGTGTGGCCACCTCCGAATCCCTCGCAGCACCGATCCACCTAAGACAAGGGATTACCTATACAAATAAACATAAAGGTGAGTTTACGAAAACTCAGTGATAAAGCGTAATATATACATATTTTAATCCCACATTTAGCATACTTTTGGATGATTTATTCCCTGAATTGTGGAATTTGGTGCTCATAATCCTTTAATTTCATGTTTTATACCTAGGAGAGCACCGAAGGATGATAAGAACGAGAAACAGACCAAAAACGGAGTAAATGGGCCAAAGTTCAAAATGCACATGGCATGGGCCCAAGCCACAAGGTCGTGCCTCCATTAGCAGGCCCAACCACGTCCTGGCCTCGACTTACACTGGCGTGTGCCACGGTCGTGTCACTGCCGTGACCTATTTTAATTTCACTTGGATTAGGATACTCAGGGGTGAAGGAAGACATTCTGAAAGCCTATATAAACACCCTAAGTGTGACCTATGAGAGTGCGGTTCAGGTAGGCCAAGGAGCCAAGCTAGAGAGGCCAGAATTGTGGGATTTACTCGAAGAAAGCCAGTTGATTCATCTGAAGAAGACGGAGTTATACTCAAGACGGAGGATCTTCCCTTCAAATTACTTCAGGGGGGTTGAGGGTTTTTCTTATGTTTTGTTTTATATTTTATTCTGAGATGTATTCTTTTATAATTATGAACTAAACCCCTCAAATATCTAAGGGGGATGAAACCTAAGACGGATCTTGTTATTGTTTTCTGAACTATATGATAAATACTTGAGTTGTTCTTAATTATGTGTTCTTAATTCTTGCTTTGATATTTCAGGATATTGATTCAAGTATTGATGTGCTTAGGTAGTGGAGCAAAAGTCCCTGTTTAAGAGTAGATCTAGCATAATTAAGTGGAGTTGATCGCAACCCTAGAAATAGGATGACGAAAATTTGCCGGATTAGGGTCAAACCTAATATGGGAGTCCATAAAACGAGTTAATGCAATTCTAGGGGTTTTAATTAGAAAGAGATTTCAATTAATCAATCTAGGGTTAGACGTTAGTAGCCTCGAAAGAGGTATTAATATAAATTAAAGAATCCTACGGATCAAGTCAAGTGAATAAATCATCTGGTTCAGAGTTAGATAACAAGTGAAGTCTAGGTGGATTCTTCCTTGGGTATTGTCTTAATCAATTGGTTTTTCCCACAAGTATTTTTCCCAATTCAGTCTCTTTGTCTTAGCATCCTTAGCTTAGTAGTTAGTCAATTTTAGATTAAATAACAATTCTCTTAATTCTTAGGCTAAATAATAAAAAGAATGTTAGTATTAGTAATTTTGGTTCTTTTGGGTTCGACAATTCGGTCTTGCCACTAAACTATACTACTATTCATAGGTGCACTTGCCTCAATTGTTGTCACAGTTAGTTTCTAGGCTCAATCATTCTTTATATAAATTTTAAGAGTCTTACACACGATCAAGTTTTTGGCGCCGTTGTCAGGGAACTGAAATATTAAGAACGCTCAATTTTTATTACTTTAGCCATATTTTATTTTTGCAATTAAAGTTTATTTTTATTTTTTACTTTTCTAAATTTTCTTCTTTTCTTCCGGCAGGTATTCTAGTTTATGACTAGAAGAAACCTGACAGGAACTTTACTCTACGGTAGTGAAATTGAAAGCACAGTTCATAAAAACTGAAGAGAAATAAGGAGAAGCCTACAATACATACAAGAAGAGCAAGAAGACGAAACTAATACTACTGAAGAGATGGTTGAGAATAATCTGCTACCTCCAGAGGTGGCCGAAAATCATGCTCCTCGAACTATTTTGATGGTTTGCAGGATGAAGATCCAAATAATCACTTGGCAAATTTCCTAGAATTTTGCGATACTTTCAAAATAAATCGCGTTCCTGATGATGCCATCCGTCTTCGGTTATTTCCCTTTTCTTTGACGAATAAAGCTAAACAGTGGTTGAATTCTTTTCCATGAGGATCAATCACTACACTGGAACAAATGGCTAAAATTTTTTTATTAAAATATTTTTCGCCGGCTAAAATGGCTAAGTTAAGGAATGATATCTCTTCTCTTGTGCAGATGGATTTAGAAACACTTTACGATGCATGGGAGAGATACAAAGATCTATTGAGAAGGTGCCTACACCATGGTTTACACTTGTGGCTACAGGTCCAAACCTTTTACAATGGTGTGAACCCTTCAACTAGGCAGTTGATTGATTCAGCCACCGACGGAACCTTGAATAGCAAAACACCTGAGGCTGCCTACAAATTTATTGAAGATATGTCACTGAATAACTATCAGTGGCAAGTCACAAGGACAAAGCCAACAAAAGCAGCCAGTGTTTTCAACCTCGACGCAGCAACCATGCTAACAAATAAGGTAGAGATGTTGAAGAAAAAGATTGATGCTTTATGTGGTTCTTCCCAGGTACATCCAGTTATGCAGTGCGATACGAATGGTGGAGGGATGAACAACACAAAATATCCGCCTTACAACCCGAGCGCTGAAAATGAGTAAGTTTATTATATGGGTAATAATTCTAGACCTCAAAATAACCCTTATATTAATACTTATAATCCAGGTAAGAGGATCCACCCTAATTTTTCATGGGGATGGTGAAGGAAATCAGAGACAACAACCCCCTCCAAACTTTCAACAATAGCCCTACCCACAGGAAAAGAACCTCAACCTTGAAGAGATGCTGACAAAATTTATAGCGGTGTGAGAAACAAGTTTCCAAAACTATAACATCCTAAAATAGGGGTCTGGCATTTTTGTGTTATTGCATGTGCTGTGCTTGTTAAGCTTGTTAATTGGGTGTGTTTGGGGGTCCTAGGGAGGTTTGGGTTCGAGCCCAAGCCCTGGGAAAAGTTTGGTTTTTGGCTCTTTAGGGGAGAGGACTACTGGAAGTAAGGCTTAAGAGAATATGTTGGTGTTTTGCTAACACAAGTGGCCACATGGTTGAGTGTTGGTGGCGTCAACATGGAAGCAAGGGGAGTGGGGGTCGAATCCCACAAGCAGCATTTGGGGAGTTTTATTTTATGCTTTGGAGATGAGAAAGATGGAGTTGGATTAGAACTCTGCCTTAGTGGTTGAAGACTCAGTCAAATCGTTTGAATGGGTGGTGTAGAGAAATGCAAGGAGAAAATCAAGGAGTGAGTAAAGGAGGGGGAGAGGTTGGCCGAATGTGGGAGTGTTGGAGAAGAGGAAAAAAGGCTAAGGGAGTGGTGTTTTGGCACTTTCGGCTAGTGTGGAATGGGTGCCAAAATTCTTTAGGCTTCCAAAGCAACCTTTTGCATTGTTTTTCTTTTCTTTCCTTGGCATTTTTTCCACTCAAGTGGTTTTTCGGGTCTTTTCTCATCTTTTTCTTTTGTCTCTTGCTATTGCCGAATTTGGTCAGTTTCACCTTTATTCTATTTTGTTTCGATCGGTCTCCATACTTTGCCCACTTTTGCTAGTTACCAAATCACTCTTAGCCGAAAATCACCTTCCATCTCCTCCCATCTTCTCTTTTCTATACCATAGTCGAAACCTATATTCCATTTTCCTCTACCACACTTGCCGAATCCTTCCTTCCAAAACCTAACTTACACATTTTCTCCTCTTTTCTTCTTTTTCAGTTGAGACTTGGCCGAACCTGTGGGGAGTTTTTCACTTGCTTAGTTTCTCTTCGATCTCCTCTCAATTTTCTTTAGGCTGTTAACCACACCTCCTCTATTGGCCGATTTTGTGTAAGTCTTTGTGTTCACTATCGTTTTTTTCTCTCTCATTCTATTCTATGTCTATGATCAAGCTTGGTTGTAACACCCCATACCCGAGTCCAAGGCTGAGACTGGATACGAGACATTACTATGCTTGAACTTTCTTAAACATGCACTTAGGGGCTGTAAAATTTTGTTTCGAATTAGAACTTCTCTTTCTTAGTCTAATCAAACATTTCATGGGCCTACGAGGCCTTAATCACATATATAGAAACTTTCAGAACTTAATCGAAAACTTTTCCTTAAAACAGGGGTCACACGCCCGTGTGGCTTGGGATGCACCAGTGTACCCCTAAGACATGCCCATGTCTTCCAACCATGGTCGACATGGACTATATTCACACAGGCTTGACACACTCGTGTCTTCCAACCGTGGTCGACACTGACTATATTCACACGGCCTGGGGCACATGCCCATGTCCTGACCGTGTGTCACACACGGCGTAAACAAACAGCCGTGGGATTAGCTCGTAGCCTATTTTGACTTAAGGTACTAAGGTGCAGGGGACGCACGGCCTAGACACACGCCCGTGTTTCTATCCGTGTGGGCACTTGAAGGCTATTTACCAAGCCAATTGCCACCCTGAAATAATGATCAATCTCATATTCAATTTAGCAACTCAAATTACTACATCTTTCATGAACAATACTACATGCTTCATTGATATCAATAAACATGCATACTTAGTCAATCTTGGCCATTCACTTAGCCATATACAAAAGAATAATAAACTTGATAGCCCATACTTTTCCCCTTTTTATGACATATTCTCAAAATGAAATGTTTCCTATACATGAAATACTTAATATAAACATCTTGACTATATCAAAATATCGATTGATAGTGTTCTCCGAGCTCCGATGACGATGATCCACGAGATTAGCTTGGCAGGACTACATGAAAAGAGAGAATAAAAGACGTAAGTATTTAGCTTAGTAAGTTTGCATATAATGCACATAGTAACATACTTGTTTAACATAAATCATTTGGCATAAACAATGGCATCATAATTTCAGCTATTTAAGCTTACTTACTCTTACTGATTCTTACATATCTCATGATACTTACTAGTTTCATGCTCCTGAGGTAATCAAGGTACCTGTATCATTTGATCACATAGGTCAGCATACTTTACTATGATAATCATAATCTCTAATTCATCATTCATAATATGAATAATACTCATTTCCAACTTTGTTAATAGCTTTGCTTACTTAATTTTCTTGCTATCTCATTTAAGCTTTACTCATTTGCCCGATGAATTTCTATGAATAACCGAGGATACTGGATCTCATCCCACATATAACTCGATGCCAAAGCCATATCCTAGATGTGGTCTTACATGGGATCTCTCATCTTGGTATCGATGCCATGTCTTGACATGGTCTTACTCAAAGTCTTCCTTGTGTGTTCCCTTGGGAACTTACCATTGCCATGTCTTGACATGGTCTTATTTGGTATCTTTACTCATGAACTGGTCAATGCCAAGCCTTGGCTTTTCCTTGTTACTCACCAATGCCATGCCTTGGCTTGGACTTACATGGGATCTTTATCTCATGATAGCTTTTCAATGCCAAGACTTGTCTTGGACTTACATGACATCTTTGCTTGGAGACTCACCAATGCCATGCCTTGGCTTGGGCTTACATGGGTCTTCATCTCATAATAATTCTTCAATGCCAAGACTTGTCTTGGATTTACATGATAACTTTGGTTGATTGTCGATGCCATGCCTTGGCTTGGTCTTATACGAACTTTCTTATCTCATGTGGTAGATCGAGTATCCTAAGTAATTCAACTTCAATCGGGACTTTCTCATGCTTAACCTCATTGATTTCTTAATTTAACATAACATTAAGTATTTCTATGGTAATAATGTACATTATACTAAGCAATTCAATGATAGTAATCATAAAGCTTAGAAATCATACAAACTTACCTCAATATACAAAATGTATGTAGATATGCTATTTAGTCCTCGACTTTGTTCTTGCCTCGGTTTCGATTCGGGCTTCGTTTTTCTTGATCTATAATAATAGTTTAGATCATTTAATAATCACATTGACTAAATTGACTCTTAACTCATACTTTGGCAAAATTATAATTTTTCCCTAAACTTTCTCATAATTACACTTTTGCCCCTATGCTCGTAAAATAATTTTCATACTACTTTCTTAAATTTCATGCTCAGCTGATTTATTATCTCAACTATAGCAACAACAAATTCTCACTATTTCTACCATGTATGACAAATTTCATAACTATTACAAACTAGTCCTTACTAGCATTTTTTTCATGAATTGGAAAAGATGTTTATCTAACATGAAACGCTCATAATCTTTCTTAAAACATCATTTTACGAACATGTCATACATGGGTAGATTTTTGAACATGCATCTTAGCTCATCTTATAGCTAAAATTAGCTAATCCATAATACGAGGACTCCAAAAATACGAAAAATATTAAAAACGGGCTAAAATGAACTTACTAGCAAGCTTGAAAATTTGAAGAACCCTAGCTATGGCTTCCTTCGAATTTTTGGCACTTGGGGAAGAAGATGAGAATGATTTTTGTCATCTTTTTCCCTTACTAATCATTTAATTAATAAATGACCAAAATGCCCTTCTCTATACAATTTCACCATTTACTCATGTCTATTTTTGTCCAAAAATTATAATCTGGGAAAATTGCTATTTAAGGACTTCTAATTAATATTCTAAAGCTATTTCATACAAAAGCTTCTAGAAACTCATATTTTACAACTTTTGCAATTTAGTCCTAATGGACCCTTTTAATGGAAATTTCCATAAAATTTCTACATGAAACTTTCATATTATCAAGCAAACATCTCAAATACTTTAAAAACTCATTTTACTAACTCAGATTTGTGGTCTCGCACCATTATTCCGATTAGGCCTTAAATCAGGCTGTTACATTGGCATTCTCTCATTTTCATCGGATCCCATTTCTTTCACTTTTTAGCATAAGTCGAAACACTCTTGTTGGGGGTAGTCGAAGTCGTTAGCAACCATCGGGTGTAGATCGTTAATCTTGATTTCGGTAAGGTGAAGTTGATAACACCTTTTTAATTCGATGTTGGTTTTATTCATAAGATCCTATCTAGTGAAGTTGGCATCGGTTTCTTCCTTTCGTATAGGAGAACTGAATATGTCTTGGATGATAACCTTTTTGGTGCACCAATGGTTTCTTTTAGGTACTTGTAGTGGTAGCCAGGAAGCAAGGCCGGATTTTAGAACTCTGTAGTGAAGATCACGTTGTGGTAAGTGATTATGGTGGGTTATGAAAATTGGATCTATGAATCTTTTGTGAAGTTGAGGCTAATAGGGGCAGCGAAGAGTGGTTTCTTGGCAATCCAAACCACGTGTGTAATTTCACACCCTTCCGAATGCATACGTGCAATGTTCTGTGAGTCGGCCGAAAGCCAGAAAGCCAGAAACTGACATATGTGACCACTCAAGTGTGCGAACGCTCGTAGTGGTAAATCAAAATGCGACTAATGGCGGTAAGTCATTGAGAGTGTCACAAGTACTCTCGCGAAACTTAGGCTGTAATGGGCTTGATCGGGTCAAAACGGGCCAAATGGGCCCATTGGGCTATCCGGTCCATTTGGGCAAAATTGCTAGAAAAACTGTCAAATGATAATACCAAATGCGAAATCTAAAACTCTGAGACCGAAAGCATTCGAAATGGGCCACACGAGCGTGTAGGCCCTATTAGGCCTAAGGTGAATTTTAGGCCCAATAATTCCGTAGTGACCTAAAAAGGGTCTTGTGTCGCTCGAGGCGATAGTAGGCCTTCGGAAAGGCCGTTGAATGAGAAATTACTGAAATAACCTTAGAGGGTAAAATTAATGAAATACCCCTAGAGGGAAAATTATCGAAATACCCCTGGTGGGTAAATTACTGAAATACCCTCGGTGGGTAAATTACTGTTTACCCTTAAGGGCTGATTAGTATGATTGCATGTATTCTGTTTAGCTAGTTATGATGGCAATTTATTTCATACATCTTTTTCAATATATGCTTTGCATACATGACATTCTGCATGGGATTGGGATATTGATGGTCGGAGGATGTGTAATCTGGTGGCCATGCCACAATCTGTATAATGGTATGCCTCGTATATTCTGTTACTCTAGTGGCTTCACCACAAATTCTGTGATTAGCAGCTTGTCTACCATATTGGTATGTAGCGGAGGGGTGGGTCATTTAGAAATCCCCACAGGTGTGTTGGGCTGGTACGGGTGGTGTGTAGCGGATGGATTATTGGGTTGGGCTACATGCTCTAGTTGCATTATTATGTTTATAGGGCTAAGGCCCAGTCTGCTTCTGTATGGGCTCGGGCCCAGTTAGTGACCGATTAGGGGATTACACACTGAGTTCTCGTAACTCACCCATCTGCTTTAATCTTGCAAGTGATCCCCAACATTGAGGATTTGGAGCTACGGAAGACTCTGTGGTGGCCATACATCGGAACCTTAGTAAATTTCCGTTTTATCTTATTTTGAGATTTATTTTATTTTGGGTATAATATTTTGTAATAAGGCCATTGGGCTTTAATTTACTTTTAAGCTTCCATTTCCATTATGTTCAAACTTTAAGCGATTAAACTCTGGATTTTCTTGAAACGACAATAACTGTTTTCAAAATATCATATTTCTGCAATTCATTGAATCTGGTTTCTATTTTAAACAAGTTTTTGGAAATAATAATAATAATAATAATAATAATAATAATAATAGTAATAATAATAATAATAATAACAACAACAACAACAACAACAACAATAACAACATTTTTTAAGCAAACCCTAAAAGCAAATCTGGATTTTCACAAACAACAAAGCTCGGAGTTTCAAAAATAATACGAGGTTTTTAACGAAAACGTAGTTTTTAAACAACCCTTTTTTTGTGACATGCCAGATCCAGTCGTAACGTCTAGACCGAGTTTGGGGTGTTACATTTTATGGTATCAGAGCCAGGTTGAAAAACTCGGCTGTGGAATGGGTTCGAAAATGTTTTTCAAAATTTGTTTGAAATATGGTTTAGAAAAGTATATCTTTATTCGATGTATGACACCCCGAGTCTCCAGCACCAAATCCGTAACAACTCCTATATCTATTTTCCATAAAACACCTGTTAATACACATTGAAATTATAGACTGATTCATAAAATTCTTAATCAAATTAACTCGATTCATCAGTATGAGTACCAGAGGACATGGACGTGGTACACAAGGCCGTGGTAGAGGCCGAGATGCTAGGGCTGGATCTGTAGCATCAGGGCATATGCTTGAAATAGAAACACCTGCATCACCAGTGACCGAAACAGGGTCTCACGATTGAACTGGAGGGGACGACGCTCTGTCCCAAGCAATGCTGCGAGTTTTGGAACGGGTTGCTGGAGCAAGTACTGGGTCAGCAGCCTGTGGGTCTATTTCTGAGCGACTCCAGTCAAACGGGGCCGAAGTTTTCAGGGGTATTTCTGGTGTAGCCCCAAACGTGGCAGAATATTGGCTTGAGGCTATGGAACGAATTATGGATTATTTGGATTGCAATGCTGAACAGAAACTGAAAGGGGCAGTGTCTCTAATGAGAGATGAGGCATACAAATGGTGGCTCACTGTGAGGGAAGGTACATAAGCGGATCGTATCACCTGGGATTTCTTTAAAGTGGCTTTCCAGGGAAAGTATGTCGGGGCTAGCTATGTGGACTGTAACATCCTAAAATTAGGGGTCCTACTTTTTGAATTATTTTATGTGTTTGGCTAGCTAAGCTTGTTATTTGGGGGTGTTCGGGAGTCCTGGGAAGGCTCGGGGTCGAGCCTAGGCCTAGGTAAAATTTTTCTTTTTGGGCACTTAAGGGGGGAAGACTGTTGACGGCAAGGCTTAAGAGAAAATGTTGGTAAATTGCTAACACAAGTAAGCACAAGGTGGAGTGGATGTGGCGTCACTAGTAGAGCAAAGAGGGAGGAGTTCGAATCCCATCTGCTGTAACAAGGGCTTTGTTTTTTTGTGCTTAAGGTGGAGAAGAGGAGACATTTGACTGGGACTTTACCAAGGAGGAGTTGAATGGGTCAAATGGGTTTGAATGGATGGAGGAGAGGAGTTTGGGGAGTTTGAATTGGTTAACCATTTCAAATGATGGGTGGAGAGTGAGTGGAGGAGAGAATCAAGGGATTTGGTGTGTGGAAAGAGTTGGCCAAAAATGGGAAGTGTGTGGGGGGAGTAAATTCGGTCAAAAGAAGAAAAAGAGAGAGGAGTCTTTTGGGGGAGCATTTTCTATTTTTGCTAGTAGGTGTGTGCCGATTTTCCCTTTGTTCTTGAGGCCTTTTCAACACTCGGTCATAAGTGTGTAGGGAGAGTGCCGTTCCTCTTGGTGTGCATTTAAGAGAGAGAGTTTATTCTTTTGGGACTAAAAACATTTCGACTACTTCCATTCTATTTGCCGAAACTTCTATTTGCCTATTGACTTCTACTCTTTTCTTTAAAAACATTTTCGGCTATCTTTCTCTTGTGGGTGTTGCCTAATTTTCCCTTGTAGTTGCTTTCTTTTCTTTTAACTCCTTTTCCAACTCTTCATTCTTCTTGCCGAAACTCTCTTAAGCTTTTTCTCATCTATTTTGCCTTTTCATACATTATTTCCCTTGCTTAGTCACCAAATCACTCTTGACCAAACCATTCTTTCACACTTTCCAACTTTCTTTGGTTTCCTTCACTTTAGCCGATTGCTTAACCTCTCTTCTGCATTCTTTGTGGTAGGCGTTCAATGAAGTTAAGTGTCTCTGTTCATTTCCTGCTCCACGTTCCATCGTTGGTTACTATTTTGTGCTGCCGAACCTTCCTCTCCTACTTGGTTTCTTCTGAATAATAGGTAACATTTTCTTTTCCCTTCATTGTCTCTACTTTCTCTACTTTTCTCTCTTAAGCCAAACACTCAAGAGTAACCTTTAACTGTTAGGCCGAACCTCTGCTTCTCTTGCGACTCAACTGTGATTCAGGGACGAATCGGTTGTTGTGTGGTTCCTCATTTATCAAAGTAAGAAGCCTTCTCTTCAGGTTCTTTGTAATTATTTCCTTTTTCGTTTTACTCTGCCATGACCAAACCTCCTTGTTAGACAACTATTGTTTTCACTGTGGTATCTTACTGATCAAATTCTCTTCATGGGGGCAAGGGATAACCAGACTAAGAAGGGTGCGCTAATGGAGCCCGAGGGGAGTGGACTCGTACCCTCTACTTCTAAGTTCAAACGACGTAGGGTGTCAGCAGTTCGGGATTTCCTGCCGGGCCGTGGTAGGGAGCCGACATCTGTTTGGGATAGGCAAATTGTTGTTGTTCGCGCTAGTGAGGGTGACGGTGATCAGGAATGTTTAGTTCTTCGCGTAATCAGGTGTGTAATTTCACACCTCTATTTCATTTTGTCTGTGTTATACTATGTGTCGGCTAAAATCCGAAATACCCGTAATGGGATTGTTAGAGATATACCAGGTAAGTAAACTTATGACTATACCATTATGAGTAAATTAGCATGATTGGATGTGTGTTCTGATTATCTGACATACTTTGATATATGTTTGCATCCATCACACTATGACGTTATGACATGTTGCATGGGAAAGGGATATGCTATTGATGAAAGGTGAAACACCCCAAACCCGGCCCACGAGCCTCGACCAGATCTGGTATGTTCCTCGAGAAAAACCGGTTCAAATTCATTTGTTCTTTGGAAAACTTTGAGTGATTTTGGGAGAAAACTAGATTTGGGTTGGGCTTAAGTTGGAAACCAGTTTATTTTTGAAACATAAGTTTTATAAAGATTCCATTGTTAGTTTCAAAACTTTAAGTGAAAAGATATGCCGAATTTGTTTTAGGTTTCATAAAAAAAATCATTTATTTTAAGGTGTCAAAACGTCTAGGGCTCATTCTTAAATAAAATTCACTTAGTCTTTAGTTTGATAAAAAGTTCGTATCATAATAAAATAATTTAACGTGCATGCATAAAATAAAGTTCATACTATGGCCTTATAACATCAAAACAAACCCAAAATAAATTAAAGTACTTAAACAAAATAAAATGTCCACATCATAAAAATTTGTGCTGAGCATGGCCACCACTAAGCTCCCGCCGACCCGGTCCATTACTAATCATCACCTGAAAAATGTTCCCACAACGGGGTGAGTCAAACAGACTCAATGTGTACACAAACACTAAGTCCAAATAGATTCAGGCATATCAAGTCATGCACATACATGTCAAAATATACAATTAATGATGCATCCCCAAACCCAAGCCTAGTTACCAACCGCTACACATCACCCGTACCAACCTGCACACCATGGGGACTGCTAAGTCAACCCTCCATCTGCTACACACCATCGAAGGCAGTCGCTACAGTCGACGTGCTCATCGCCCTTATAAAATTCGTGGCATAGCCACCAGATAATATTTTGTGTCATGTGACACCACCTTCAGATAATGTGACCGAAGTCACCACATTAAGATAATGTGACTGAAGTCACCACATTCATATATCGTGACAATAGTCACCACATTCACTTCCCCTTTCATAATCACCCAAATGCCCATGTCATACATATCATGCAATATAATGTCTTATTTCACATTCTTATAGTTTCACATATGTGGCATAACAGATCAAATTGTAATCCTAATAGGAGTAGGAAAATGTACCTGAGTACTTTGTACCATCACATGGTACCTTAGCCACATTCACATTCTTTTAAACACATATATCAAAATATAGCCATACATCTTATTAAGAGTTAGTGTGGGGTACATACCTGATATACTTAGCAAGTTCACTCCAAATCCTGGAAATCCCGATCTAAGCTTTAGATCCTTTAGCTCCTATATTCGGCCAACACTAGACATATTAGCAAAAAGCCTATTCGACTATAAGACCAAATCCCGAAGGATTATTACACTTAAATCCTTACCTTGTTGCCGATTTGCTCACTAACCAAATCCCGAAAACTTTGTGTTATTCCTTCCCTCAATCGGCTAGCACCAAATCACCTCATAGATTAGTTTTCGGCTTTTAAACATTTACGAAACAAATCTAAATACCAAAATAGGGCCTTGGCTGATTGTACATATACACTTACCTTTCAAATCTTAAGTCCCGGAATTAATCCTTGGCTATGGTGTCTGTCGAAATCCCTATAGACACATGTTAAATCGATTTCTAACATTTAATCATAAGTAAATAGCCCATGGCCGAATATCCAATAGGACTTACCTTAGATCTTTAAAAGTCCCGAAAGTCCCCTTCTTGAAGTCGACAACACCTAAATCCTGAAACCTCCCTTCCATATTTCGGCCAAGATTAATAATAGGGATTAGTCCCTAAATTTCGATAAGTTTAAAAAAATATAAAAGAATGGAAACCGAATTTGGATCTTACCCTTACTTAAAGAAATCGACAGCACCTATCTCTGTCACCACAGGGATATTCAGTTTTGTGGCTTAATGAAGAATCGGCTAAGACTACCTTGAGTATTCGGCTATGGCCTAGAAGGAACTTGTTTTCGGCTTCAATGGGAAAGTATGGGATTCGGGAGGAATCGACAATGGTGGACTTAGGGAGAAGAAGATTTCGGCTTTGGCAAAAATAAAAGAGAAAGAAGAAAGTTTGCTAGGGAATTTTCGGCTCAAATGAGAAAGATGAGAAGAAGGAAATTCGACACTCTTATACTATCCTTAGCCGAAAATATCATCCTCCTATTCCCCATATTCGACCAACTCCCCCTTTTCTTATCCAATTCCTCATTTTTCTCCTCTTTCCTCTCCTTTATCACTTATAAAAAAATAATTGAAATAAAATCCATACTTTATCCTTGCTTTAGCCGAAATCTTAAAAGAATAAAACCTCATCTTAAACTCCTTCCCCAGACTCCCTTTGCCGTCCATTACCTCCCCTTGTGCCGCAAAAATAAAAGCTTCACTTAGCTTCCCATGCGACTCGAACCTAGGCCCCTTAGCACCTATTTGTGGCGTCATTAACAAGGCCCTAAGTAGCGTCTCTCTGCCACTTTTCCAAGCCCATTTTCATGTCTTATTTCCCTTACATTTTCTCTTAAGGCCCTATCAACTTAACTTCCTCTTAAAACTTAGAACTTAATATTTTCTAAGGTATTTTCCTATCATTCTAAAGTTCACATTCAAGCTCACAATGACATGCTATTTCACATAATTTAACAATAACGCATAAGTCATAATTCGGGATATTACAGTTCTACCCCCTGAAAATAATTTCGTCCTCGAAATTACCTGGCTGAAATAAGTGAGGGTATTGCTGTTACATTGCTTCTTCTGGCTCCCACGAAGCTTCTTCCGATCCATGATTTCTGCACAATACTTTGACTAGAAGAACTGACTTCCTTCGTAACACTTTCACATCTCGTTCTAAAATCTGAATCGGCTCTTCCTCGTAGGACAAATCTGGCCTTTGCTCCACCTCTTCCACTTGTACTATGTAAGATGGATCCGATCGATAACGACGTAGCATGGATACATGGAATACGTCGTGCATCTGCTTCAACTCCGGTGGCAACTCCAACTGATACGCCACTGGTCCAATTCTTCAAAACCTTATAAGGTCATATAAACCTTGGACTTAACTTCCCTTTGCGACCAAATCTCATCACCTTCTTCCAAGGTGAAACTTTGAGAAACACTTGATCTCCCACGTCAAATTCTATTTCCTTTCGTTTGAGATCTGCATACGATTTCTGCCTATTAGATGCTTTCTTCAACCGAGCTCGAATTATCTCAACCTTTTCCTCCGATTCTACCACATACAACCTCGCCAACTTCTGCAAAGAATAATCCATCCGCACTGGAATAAAATGCGCGGACTTTGTCAACCGATGCACTATCACCCATACCGAGTCCTTCTTAGTAGGCGTAAGGGGAAACCCACTAACGAAGTCCATGGTGATTCTTTCCCACTTCCACTACGGAATCATTATCGGTTGAAGCAATCCTGATGGAACTTGGTGTTCAGCCTTAACTTGCTGACACGTTAAACACTTGCCAACAAATTCAGTAACATCTCTCTTAAGTCCAGGCCACCAAAACTGTTCCCTTAAACCCCTATACAACTTACTTCCTCCAGGATGCATAGCATAAGGGCTACTATGCGATTCCTGAAGAATTCTCTGTCTTAACTCTTGATCCTTAGGCATACAGACCTTACCCTTGAAGCATAACACTCCCTCATCATTAATATCATAATCCTCCAACCCCTCATTCAGTACTTGTTGTAGCTTAACACTTAAATCCTCATAATCCAACTGTCCCTCTTTCAGTTCATTCAACCACGTCGGCTTAACTTGTAGCTCTGCCAGCAGACTTCCATCATCATACAAACTCAAATGTGCAAACATCGCCCTCAGATCCGTCACTACTTTCCGACTTAGGGCATCTGCCACTACATTCCCCTTGCCCGGATGATACTCTATTGAGCAATCGTAGTCCTTCAGTAATTCAACCCACCTTCGCTGTCTCAGGTTCAACTCCTTCTGAGTTAACAAATACTTAAGACTCTTGTGGTCTGTGTAGATCACTGACTTTTCTCCATAGAGATAGTGCCTCCACACCTTAAGAGCAAAGACTACTGCCGCCAATTCCAAATCATGAGTCGGGTAGTTAACCTCATGTGGCCTTAATTGTCGAGACGCATAAGCGACTACTTTCCCATCTTGCATCAGTACGCATCCCAATCCTGTATGAGAAGCGTCACAATACACCATGAAATCCTTTTCTGTCTCCGGCTGAATCAAAACCGGAGCTTCCGTCAAGACCCTCTTCAGCTTTTCAAAGCTCTCCTGCTGCTTATCCGTCCAAACGAAAGGTACTTCTTTCCTTAACAACTTTGTCAAAGGTGCGGCTATCGATGAAACCCATCCACAAACCTTCTGTAGTAGCCCGCCAAACCCAAGAAACTACGAACCTCAGCCACAGACTTAAGTGGTTTCCAATCTAGCACCGCCTCAATCTTCTTAGGATCCACCCTTATTCCTTCTACAGACACCACATGTCCTAAGAACGCAACTTCCTTAAGCCAAAATTCACACTTGCTGAATTTGGCATAGAGCTTCTTCTCCTTTAACACTTGCAACACCATCCGGAGATGCTTATCATATTCCTCCTCAGACTTGGAATACACTAGGATATCGTCGATGAACACAACGACGAACCTATCCAAATATGGTTGAAAAACCTGGTTCATCATATCCATGAACGTAGCTGGGGCATTCGTCAATCCAAACGGCATTACAACGAACTCAAAATGCCCATACCTAGTCCGAAAAGCTGTC
Organism: Gossypium australe; assembly: GCA_005393395.2. NCBI lineage: Eukaryota > Viridiplantae > Streptophyta > Magnoliopsida > Malvales > Malvaceae > Gossypium > Gossypium australe. The sequence continues at coordinate 119,091,377 of CM016626.1, forward strand.
TTATGGATATCCACCTCCTTCACCTTAAGCTGATGATATCCAGACCTTAGATCTATCTTTGAGAATACCGCTGCCCCCTTAAGCTGGTCGAACAAGTCGTCTATCCTTGGCAAAGGGTATTTGTTCTTGATGGTTAGTTTATTCAACTGACGATAATCTATGCACATACGCATAGTTCCGTCCTTCTTCTTCACAAACAAGACCGGTGCTCCCCATGGAGACACACTAGGTCGGATAAACCTACGATCGAGCAATTCTTGGATTTGAGCCTTGAGCTCAACCAACTCCTTTGCTGCCATTCTGTACAGGGCGATTGACACGGGAGCTATACCAGGGAGCAAGTCGATTCCAAACTCCACCTCCCTATCCGGGGGTATTCCAGGTAATTCCTCCGAAAAGACATCCACAAACTCCCTTACAGTTTGAACTCCACTAACACCTTCCTCCTTTGCATCCAATGCACTAACAAAGGCCAAGAACGCCTTACATCCTTTCCGAACCATCTTAACAGCCTTTAGTGCTGAAACTACTTTAGACAAGTAGTTTCTTCTCTCTCCTATCATAACTACCGCCTCATCCTCCAACATCCTTAACTCCATTCGCTTAGCTGCACAATTCAAAATAGCTCGATGCTCTACCAGCCAATCCATGCCAAGTATGAGGTCAAATTCTCCGAAAGGTAGTTCCATTAAGTTGGCAAAAAATACTACTCCTTGAATTTCTAGAGGCACTTTCCGAAACATCTTATCCACCACTACAGTTTGACCTAGTGGGCTTACTACAGTCATCTCCCTATCAGAAAGTTCAGAAGCTATGTCTAGAGTTTCAACTACTCTACATGCAACATACGAATGGGTCGAGCCCACATCAATCAAAGCAAAATAAGGCTTGCCACAAACAAGGAACGTACCGGTTATGACGTCCGGCACGTCTCCATCCTCTCTACGGCGAACCGCATACACTAGGCCCAGCTGCCTTGCCTCTACATTACCAGCACCTCTGCCAGGTGTTCCACGTCCTCTTCCAGTATCGTTACCTCGGCCATTTAGACCACGACCTCGCTGAGGCTGCTGACCACCTCTACCAGCCTGATTAACATTCTGAGCTACTGGTCTATTCCCATCCGGCCTCATTGGACAATCCTTAATCATATGGTCCTTTGACCCACACTTGAAGCATCCTCCTGTCTTTTTCCAACACTCCCCTAAGTGTTTCTTCCCACACTGATCATAAGTACGATATTGCCCTCCAGTACCAGCTTGCTGACCTCGTGGCCCATCAACTCTAGGCCTCTTGTGAACATTCCCAGCTGACCCTGACGGCACAAATCCTCTTTTCTGCTTATTTCGATCAGTGTGCTGCCTTACAGAGTCCTTAATTCCTTCCGCTATCTTAGCTTTCTCAACTAACGCAGAAAACTCCCGCTCTTGATGTGGAGCGACTAACAACCTCAGGTCATCCCTTAGTCCGTCCTCAAATCAGACACATCGCTCATGCTCCGTAGCCACTACCCCTCGAGCATATCGGCTCAACCTTAGAAATTCGGCTTTATACTCTGCCACGGACTTGTTCCCTTAAACCAACCCCAGAAAAGCCTTCCTCTGCGTATCAGTATATCTGGTTCCAACATACTTCTTCTGATATGCCGCCTTAACATATTCCCAAGTAAGATCCTCAGCTGTGGCACCATCCCGAACTGTGAGCCACCATTGATACGCTTCATCGCGTAGCAGTGCCACCATTCCTTTTAGTTTCTCCACAGGGGTCAGATCCAACTCATCCATAATTCATTCTGTCGCCTCCAACCAATACTCAGCAGTACTGGATGCCACACCAGATACGCCACAGAACACCTCAGTTCCATTAGCTCGAAGTCGCTCGGGTACAGACTTCCTAGCTCCCATGTTTCCTCCCGCTCCAGCCACCATCTCAAGAACTCGCAGCACAGCCTGCGACACAGCATCCTCCCCCGTCTGATCTTGCTGTTCAACACCAATAGCCGGTGGTGATGGTGGCGGTGGTACCTCATTTTCAGATCCTTGACCCGATCTAACGGGTTTCGACACGGTCATTCTTCCTCTACCGCGTCCTCGCACATTACGACCATGTCCCCTAGAGCTCATTTCTACGACCGCGCCTTAATCTGATTAAGAAAGTTTTATGAATTAGTCCTTGTTCCACTGATTATCCGCGAAGAAGTTTTATGGAAGAAGTTTAGAAGTAATTCTTTTGATCAATCAAAGTTTCAAGTTTTCTATCTTAATTCAAAGAAAACACATCCATTTCGTAGTATCTCCCATACACATTCACTCTTCGAACACTTTTGTCCGTTCTTATCCCAGGGGTATTTTCGTAATTGTCCTACAGGGGTATTTTGGTAATAAACTGGGGTCAACTTGAAAAAAAATCTCTATAAATCAAAGGTATTTCAAAACTTAGGGTTCTTTTTGAGAATTTGTTTTCCAAATCGGTGTTGTTGCAGAAATTTTGGGAATCGGGGGTCATTTTGGTAATTTTGTAAAGCAGGGGTAATTTGGTAAATTTCCAAATCAGGGTACCTCGAATTTTCACAAGTTAGGGTTTCATGGATACTTTTGCAAAATAGGGAAATTTTATTGAAATCGAGGGTAATATGGTCATTTTGGAAACCAAGGGCATTTTTGTAATTTTACCACTAGGGGTATTTTTGTAAATTTTCATAAATCAAGAATATTTCAGGAAAATTTTGTAAAATAGTTTTTTTTTCAAATTAAAAGGGTAATTTTAAGAGTTTTAAAACTAGGGTTTTATAAAAATACGGCTAGTTCCCTTTCGGGTTTTAGTTATTGGGTTTAGCCCATGAATAAGTCCTCTTGGTTAGGGTGAACCGAAGCTACGCACCAGGTAGGATTCGAGTGGAGAGGAGGTGAGTCACGCGGACTGCTTAAGTACCAAGCTCCCACCGAATACCAATCCTAGACATGCGCACAATGGTTGCCACACCCTAACTCGGCGACTTAGTCACAGGTTTGTTTAATTAGAAATTAAAGTTTTATGTAACTTGTTGGGGTAATATAGTCCTAAAGTTCAAGTACCTATCATACTATTCTACGTTCCATTTCTACCCTTCTACAAGTCATATTATATATCACACAAGAGATAGGGGTACTTACCTGGTGGACTTCGAGTCGGAGACATAGGTGCCATGCCAGAAAAACCTGCTTATTTCTCAAAAGTTTTCACAAAATTCTTTTGGGCTTAACTTTGAAAATGTTTTGGGCCTTAAACCCAAGGCTGAGAGTTTAAAAACTGGGCTCTGATACCAAGCTGAAACACCCCAAACCCGGCCCACGAGCCTCGACCAGATCTGGTATATTCCTCGAGAAAAACCGGTTCAAATTTGTTTATTCTTTGGAAAACTTTGAGTGATTTTGGGAGAAAACTCGATTTGAGCTGGGCTTAAGTTGGAAACCAGTTTATTTATGAAACATAAGTTTTATAAAGATTCCATTGTTAGTTTCAAAACTTTAAGTGAAAAGATATGCCGAATTTGTTTTAGGTTTCATAAAAAAAAATCATTTATTTTTAGGTGTCAAAACGTTTAGGGTTCATTCTTAAATAAAATTCACTTAGTCTTTAATTTGATAAAAAGTTCGTATCATAATAAAATAATTTAACGTGCATGCATAAAATAAAGTTCATACTATGGCCTTATTACATCAAAACAAACCCAAAATAAATTAAAGTACTTAAACAAAATAAAATGTCCACATCATAAAAATTTGTGCTGAGCATGGCCACCACTAAGCTCCCGCCGACCCGGTCTATTACTGATCATCACCTGAAAAATGTTCCCACAACGGGGTGAGTCAAACAGACTCAATGTGTACACAAACACTAAGTCCAAATAGATTCAGGCATATCAAGTCATGCACATACATGTCAAAATATACAATTAATGATGCATTCCCAAACCCAAGCCTAGTTACCAACCGCTACACATCACCCGTACCAACCTGTACACCGTGGGGACTGCTAAGTCAACCCTCCATCCACTACACACCATCGAAGGCAGTCGCTACAGTCGACGTGCTCATCGCCCTTATAAAATTCATGGCATAGCCACCAGATAATATTTTGTGTCATGTGGCACCACCTTCAGATAATGTGACCGAAGTCACCACATTCAGATAATGTGACAGAAGTCACCACATTCATATATCGTGACAATAGTCACCACATTCACTTCCCCTTTCATAATCACCCAAATGCCCATGTCATACATATCATGCAATATAATATCTTATTTCACATTCTATTAGTTTCACATATGTGGCATAACAGATCAAATTGTAATCCTAATAGGAGTAGGAAAACATACCTGAGTACTTTGTACCATCACATGGTACCTTAGCCACATTCACATTCTTTTAAACACATATATCAAAATATAGCCATACATCTTATTAAGAGTTAGTGTGGGGTACACACCTGATATACTTAGCAAGTTCACTCCAAATCCCGGAAATCCCGATCTAAGCTTTAGATCCTTTAGCTCATATATTTGGCCAACACTAGACATATTAGCAAAAAGCCTATTCGGCTATAAGACAAATCCCGAAGGATTATTACACTTAAATCCTTACCTTGCTGCCGATTTGCTCACTAACCAAATCCCGAAAACTTTGTGTTATTCCTTCCCTCAATCGGCTAGCACCAAATCACCTCACAGATTAGCTTTCGGCTTTTGAACATTTACGAAACAAATCTAAATACTAAAATAGGGCCTTGGCCGATTGTACATATACACTTACCTTTCAAATCTTAAATCCCGGAATTAATCCTTGGCTATGGTGTCTGTCGAAATCCCTATAGACACATGTTAAATCGATTTCTAACATTTAATCATAAGTAAATAGCCCATGGCTGAATATCCAATAGGACTTAGCTTAGATCTTTAAAAGTCCCGAAAGTCCCCTTCTTGAAGTCGACAACACCTAAATCCTGAAACCTCCCTTCCATATTTCGGCCAAGATCAATAATAGGGATTAGTCCCTAAATTTCGATAAGTTTAAAAAAATATAAAAGAATGGAAACTGAATTTGGATCTTACCCTTACTTGAAGAAATCGACAGCACCTATCTCTGTCACCACAGGGATATTCGATTTTGTGGCTTAATGAAGAATCGGCTAAGACTACCTTGAGTATTCGGCTATGGCCTAGAAGGAACTTGTTTTCGTCTTCAATGGAAAAGTATGGGATTTGGGAGGAATTTACAATGGTGGACTTAGGAAGAAGAAGATTTCGGCTTTGGCAAAAATAAAAGAGAAAGAAGAAAGTTTGCTAGGGAATTTTCGGCTCAAATGAGAAAGATGAGAAGAAGAAGGAAATTCGGCACTCCTATACTATCCTTAGCCGAAAATATCATCCTCCTATTCCCCATATTCGGCCAACTCCCCCTTTTCTTATCCAATTCCTCATTTTTCTCCTCTTTCCTCTCCTTTATCACTTACAAAAAAATAATTGAAATAAAATCCATACTTTATCTTTACTTTAGCCGAAATCTTAAAAGAATAAAACCTCATCTTAAACTCCTTCCCCAGACTCCCTTTTTCGTCCATTACCTCCCCTTGTGCCGCAAAAATAAAAGCTTCACTTAGCTTCCCATGCGACTCGAACCTAGGCCCCTTAGCACCTATTTGTGGCGTCATTAACAAGGCCCTAAGTAGCGCCTCTCTGCCCCTTTTCCAAGCCCATTTTCATGTCTCATTTCCCTTACATTTTCTCTTAAGGCCCTATCAACTTAGCTTCCTCTTAAAACTTAGAACTTAATATTTTCTAAGGTATTTTCCTATCATTCTAAAGTTCACAAACATTCATAAAAACACATTGAAGCTCACAATGACATGCTATTTCACATAATTTAACAATAACGCATAAGCCATAATTCGGGATATTACAAAAGGGAAAGTGTATTTCGGTGGCTCTACCACATATTTTGGTGATGTCACACTATTTCAGTGGCTCTGCCACATATTTCGATGACTTTGTCACATTATTTCGGTGGCACTGCCGCAATTTCAGGTTGAGCAGCGCGGCTACCATCGTGGTGTGTAGCGGATGAGGGTTGATTGTAGAAATCCCCACTGGTGTGTTATGGCTGGAACGGGTGGTGTGTAGCGGATGGATTCTAGGTTGGGCTGGGTTGCATTGCATGCAATTATTTGTTTTACCAAGCTAAAAGGGCTCATGCCCAGTTCGTTTTCGTATGGGCTTCGCACAGTTTGATTTCGTAAAAGCTACAGCCTAAATTTGTATCTGAATAGGCTCGGGCCCATTAGTGTTTGTTTTGAGGATTACACACTGAGTTCTCGTAACTCACCCCTCTGCTTAATTTTGCAGGTAATCCCTAGCTATGAGGATTTGGAGCCGGGGTGGACTCTGTGGTGGCCATTCGCCGTTACTTCAGTAAATTAAGTTTCAATATCTTTCAAATTTCAATTTAATTTTGGGATTATGTTCTGTAATAAGGCCTCTGGGATTTGAATTGGTTTTTAACTTTTAATTAGGCTGCTATATTTTGTTAAACGCTCAATACAGGGTTTTCCTAAAACATCAATTACTGTTTTCAAAATATTATGTTTTGCAAATATTCAAATTCGATTTTCATAACAAAGGCAGTTTTCAATTAATCCCAACTTTCCTAAGATGGGCACTGAGTAAATCGGGTTTCATAACAAGCAACGAAACACATAATGTTTTTCAAAAGAAACGCAACATTTTCAACGAACATCTTCTCTAAACAATTGCTTCGCTTCTCAACTTCCTAAAACTCTTTTCAAAACAATATTTTTCTGAAAGTCGTCGGACTAAATTATTTATAAGTCATCGAAAACAGCAACCCTAATGTTTTTGCAAAAGAACTGTAAAACAAAATAGATTTTCTTTTCATAAGCAACAAAACTTGAAGTTTTAACGAACACGGAGTTTCTTTAACAACCCTTCCGTGTGACATGCCAAATCAGGTCATAATGTCTAGGCAGGGTTTGGGGTGTTACATTTAGTGGTATCAGAGCTCGGTTGCAAAACTCGGCTGTGGATTGGGTTCAACAATGTTTTTCCAAAATTGGTTTAAGATCTGGGTTAAGAAATTATGTTTTTTTAGAAGTATGGCACCCGAGTCTCTGGCGCCAAATCCACAAGTCTTCTAACTCTGTTTGATATTATGAAAAGATGTTAGAAAGAAAATATTAGAATTAGTGTTGTATGACTGCTAGCTATAAGAGTTAAGACTGTAGAGACTGAGACATTAGGAAGTTCGATCTACGAAAACAACCACTATACTTTGCATAAAACATTACTAATAAACATTGGAATTATGCACTAATTCATAAAATTTTAATCAGATTAATTCGATTTAGCGAACATGAGCACTAGAGGACGTGGACGTGGTGGACGTGGCCGTGGTAAGGGCCAGGACGCTGAGGCTGGATCCTCAGAATCAGGGCATGTGTATGAGGGCGAAGCGCCAGCATCGCCAGTAGCGGAAGCAGGGTCTCAAGACAGAACTAGAGGGGACAATACTTTGTCCCAAGCGATGTTATGAGTCGTGGAACGGGTTGCTGTAGCAAGCACTGGATCGGTAGCCCGAAAATCTATCCCTGAGTGACTTCAGGCCAATGGGGCTAAGATATTTAGGGGCATTTCATGTGTGGCCCCAAATGTAGCCGAATAGTAGCTGGAAGCAGTGGAGCGGATTATGGATGATTTGGATTGCACGGCGGAGGAAACATTGAAAGGAGCAGTGTCCCTCCTACGAGATGAGGCGTACCACTGGATTGTATCACCTAGGACTTTTTTAAGACTGCGTTCTAGGGAAAGTATGTTGGGGCGAGTTATGTGGACACCCAAAGGAAGGCATTTCTGAACTTGGTCCATGGGAATAAGTCCATGGCTGATTATGAGACGGAGTTTCTGCGCCTAAGCCGTTATGCTCGGGGTATCATCGCAATTGATTATTAACGTTGTGTTTGGTTTGAGGATGGTCTGCGGGATGAGCTGCGAGTAGTAATAGCTCCACAGCGGGAAAGAGATTTCGCCATTCTGGTCGAGAAAGCAAAAATTACCGAAGAGGTGAAACGTTCTGAGAGGTAGACTGAGATAAGAATAGGGGCAAAAATAAGAGAAGTTTTGGGTCGTTAGGTTCTTCTGGGGATTTCAAAATAGGCCTAGGTTAGATGGGTCAATTTGTGATGTGATGCCAGTTACTGTAGGTCAGCTGCGACCTTGTGCACAGTGTGGGAGAATGCATCCAGGAGAGTGTTGGAGAAGAAATGGAGGTTGTTTTAAGTGTGGATCTAGGGATCATTTGACAAAAGATTGTCTGCAAGAGCTTGCTACGGTGCAGATGATAGGTCAGGGATTTGCACAGCCTGGGAGGGGTGGTCAGCAGCCACCAAGAGGCCGCGGTCCAGCTAGGGGGGAAATGGGTTTGGACGAGGTCGTGGAGCACTGGGCAGAGGTGCTGGTAATACAGATGCAAGACAACTTGGATTGGTTTATGTGGCTAGACGTCGAGAGGATGGCGATGCACCGGACGTCATAGCTGGTACGTTCCTTATATCTGATGAACCGTTTACTGCTTTGATAGATATTGGAACTACCTATTCTTATGTTGCCTATGCTATATCTAGGACTTTGGGCATTGAATCTGAGATTTTTGCTAGAGAGATGTATGTGATTAGCCCTTTAGGAAAATCGGTGGTAATGAACAAACTATTTAGGAATGTGCCTTTAGAAGTGCAAGGGATGGTTTTCTCGACAGACTTGATGGAATTACCATTCAGCGAGTTCGATCTGATCTTAGGCATGGACTGGCTAGTTAAGCATTGTGCAAGCTTGGATTGTGCTGCTAAGCGCATGATACTGAAGACTTCCAAGGATGAAGAGGTGATTGTGATAGGAGAAAGAAGGCATTACCTGTCCAATGTGGTTTCGGCATTAAAGGCAGAAAAGATGGTGCGAAAATGGTGTAAGGCGTATTTGGCTTTTATTAGTATGTCGGATGCCAAGGAATTGACTGTAGGAGATGTCAGAACTGTGAAGGAGTTCTCTCCGGGATTACCTCCGGATCGCTAGGTGGAATTTGGCATTAAGCTACTTCCGAGAACGACTCCAGTATCCATCACTCATTACAGGATGGCACTGAAGGAGCTGGCAGAACTAAAGGCTCAGATCCAAGAGCTGTTGGGTCGGGGGTTTATCCGACCAAGTGTATCACCGTGGGGAGCGCCGGTATTATTCATTAAGAAAAAGGATGGGTCGATGCGTATGTGCATTGACGATAGGCAATTGAACAAGTTGACTATTAAGAATAGATACCCGCTACCAAGGATTGATGATTTCTTCAATCAACTGCAAGGATCTTCAGTTTTGTCGAAGATAGATTTAAGATCTGGGTACCATCAGCTAAAGGTTAAGGAGGCGGATATTCATAAAACTCCGTTTCGAACTCAGTATGGGCATTACGAGTTTCTAGTAATGCCGTTCAGGTTAACAAATGCACCAACTGCTTTTATGGATATGATGAACCGGGTCTTTCAACCCTATCTAGACCGGTTCGTGGTGGTATTCATAGATGACATCTTGGTGTACTCAAGGACTGAGGAGGGGCATAATTCGCATCTTCGGGTTGTTCTGCAGATATTGAGGGAGAAGCAACTTTATGCCAAATTCAGCAAGTGTGAATTTTGGCTGAAGGAAGTGACCTTTTTGGGGCATGTTGTTTCTGCCCCTTGGGGATTAGGGTTGATCCTCGAAAGATCGAAACTATTTTGGACTAGAAACCATCGAAGTCTGTGTCAGAAATTCGAAGTTGTCTGGGTCTGGCTGGGTACTACAGAAGATTTGTTGAGGGGTTTTCGCTGATTGCTGCACCTTTAACCAAGTTATTGCGGAAAGGAGTACCATTTTTTTGGGCCGATAAGCAGCAGGAAAGTTTCGAGAAGTTAAAGAAGATTCTCAGGGAGGCACCAGTGCTTATTCAACCTGAGGCTGGGAAAGAATTTGTCGTCTATTTTGATGCATCGCACACATGTTTGGGTTGTGTGTTAATGTAAGAAGGGAAAGTGATGGCATATGCATCCCGTCAACTAAGGCCGCATGAGATGAGCTATCCCACTCATTAATTGGAGCTGGCTGCAGTGGTGTTCGCCCTAAAGATATGGAGGCACTATCTGTACGGGGAAAAGTTGATTATCTATAGGGATCATAAGAGCCTGAAATATCCCTCACCTAGAAGGAATTGAATTTAAGGCAACGGAGGTGGATAGAATTGCTGAAAGACTATGACTGCTCGATTGAGTATCATCCAGGTAAAGCTAACGTGGTGGTAGATGCGTTAAATCGTAAGGTGATATCGGATTTGAGAGCAAGCTCATCTCAGTCGTTATGAAGATGGTAGTCTGTTAGCAGAACTTCAGATAAAGTCGACATGGGTAGAGTAGATTAGAGAGAAGTAATTGTTGGATGAATCGTTAAGTTCTTGATTTCAGCAAGTGCAAAGAGGAGAGACGGTAGATTTTGGATTGAACAGTGAAGGGGTATTATGTTTCCGTGGAAGAATTTGTATGCTGAAGGACTCTAAGTTGAGGCAGATGATTCTGCGGGAAACGTATTGTAGCCCATACGATATGCATCCCGGTGAAAGTAAGATGTATCGAGATTTATGTGAACTGTATTGGTGGCCAGGGCTGAAGCGGGAAGTTACCGACTTTCTGAGTAAGTGTTTGACATGCCAGCAAGTGAAGGCGGAACATCAGTTGCCTTCGGGATTGCTGCAACCGGTGAAGATCCCACTTTGGAAGTGGGAAAAGATAACAGTGGACTTTGTTAGTGGGAGAAGATAACCGGTGAAGGCTGATGGTCAGTTGAAAAGGGTAATTCAGATTCTGGAGGACATGTTAAGGGGCTGTGTGATTGATTTCAGAGGTAGTTGGGAAGATTACCTGCCGTTGGCTGAGTTTGCATACAATAACAGCTATCAGTCCAGCATTCAGATGGCACCCTACGAGGCGTTGTATGGTCGTAGGTGTCCTACCCCTACCTGTTGGACGGAGTTAGGTGAGTGAAAGTTGTTGGGTCCGGAACTGATCTCAGAAACAGAGGAAAAGGTTAAGCTGATTCGAGACCAGTTAAAAGAAGCTTCTGATAGACAGAAATTGTTTGCAGATCTGAAGCGTAGGGAGATAGAATTTTCAGTGGGGGATCGCGTCTTATTGAAAGTCTCACCTTGGAAAAAGGTTTTAAGGTTTGGACGAAAGGGCAAGTTGAGCCCCAGATTCATCAGGCCTTATCGAGTATTGAAATGTGTGGGACCAGTAGCTTATCAGCTTGAGTTACCCCCGGAGTTGAGATAGATACATAATGTATTCCATTTTTCACTGCCAAGGCGCTATTGTTCAGATCCATCTCACGTAGTGCCGGTGGAAGAAATTGAGGTAAGACCTGATCTGTCTTTTGAAGAAGAACTAGTGCAGATCGTGGATCTGGATATTAAGGTATTGAGGAGGAAATCAGTTCCATTGGTTAAAGTATTATGGCGTAATCACGGTTCAGAGGAAGCCACGTGGGAGCCGGAAGATGTGATGCGCCAGCAGTACCCTCACCTCTTTTAACCAGGTATATTTCGTGGTCGAAATTTCTTTAAGGGGGTAGAATTGTAACATCCTAAAATTAGGGGTCCTATTTTTTGCATCATTTTATGTGTTTGGCTAGCTAAGCTTGTTATTTGAGGGTGTTCGGGGGTCTTGGGAAGGCTCGGGGTCAAGCCTAGGCCTAGGTAAAATTTTGCTTTTTGGGCACTTAAGGGGGAAAGGCTGTTGACGGTAAGGCTTAAGAGAAAATGTTGGTAAGTTGGTAGCACAAGTAAGCACAATGTGGAGTGGATGTGGCGTCACCAGTAGAGCAAAGGGGGAGGAGTTCGAATCCTATTTGCTGCAACAAGGGCTTTCTTTTTTTGTGCTCAAGGTGGAGAAGAGGTGACATTCGGCTGGGACTCTACCAAGGAGGATTTGAATGGGTCAAATGGGTTTGAATGGATGGAATAAAGGAGTTTGGGGAGTTTGAATTGGTCGACCATTTCAAATGATGGATGGAGAGTGAGTGGAGGAGAGAATCAAGGGATTTGGTATATGGAAGGAGTTGGCCGAAAATGGGAAGTGTGTAGGGGGAGTAAATCCGGTCAAAAGAAGAAAAAGAGAGAGGAGTCTTTTGGAGAGCATTTTCGATTTTTGCTACTAGGTGTGTGTGCTGATTTTCCCTTTATTCTTGAGGCATTTTCAACATTCGTTCATAAGTGTGTAGGGAGAGTGCCGTTCCTCTTGGTGTGCATTTGAGAGAGAGAGAGTTTATTCTTTTGGGACTAAAAACATTTCAACTGCTTCCATTCTCTTTGCCGAAACTTCTGTCTGCCTATTGACTTCTAGCCTTTTCTTTTAAAACATTTTCGGCTATCTTTCTCTTTTGTGTGTTGCCGAATTTTCCCTTGTAGTTCCTTTTTTTCTTTCAACTCCTGTTCCAACTCTTCTTTCTTCTTGCCGAAACTCTCTTAAGCTTTCTCTCATCTATTTTCCCTTTTTGTACATTATTTTCCTTGCTTAGTCACCAAATCAGTCTTGACCGAACCATTCTTTCACACCCTTCTAACTTTTTTTGGTTTCATTCACCTTAGCTGATTGCTTAACCTCTTTTCTATATTCTTTGTGGTAGGCGTTCAGTGAAGTTAAGTCCTCTGTTTGTTTCCTACTCCACGTTCTATCGTTGGTTACTATTTTGTGCTGCCGAACCTTCCTCTCCTACTTGGTTTCTTCCGAATAATAGGTAACATTTTCTTTTCCCTTCATTGTCTCTACTTCCTCTGGTTTTCTCTCTTAAGCCGAAACACTCAAGAGTAACCTTTGACTGTTAGGCCGAACCTCTACTTCTCTTGCGACTCATCTATGATTCGAGGATGAATTGGTTGTTGTGCGGTTCCTCATTTCTCAAGGTAAGAAGTCTTCTCTTCGGTTTCTTTGCGATTATTTCCATTTTCATTTTACTCTGCCATGACCAAACCTCCTTATTAGACAACTGTCGTTTTCACTGTGGTACCTTACTAATCAAATTCTCTTCATGGGGGCAAGGGATAACCAGACTAAGGAGGGTGCACTAAGGGAGCCTGAGGGGAGTGGACTCGTACCCTCTGCTCCTAAGTTCAAATGACGTACGGTGTCAGCAGTTTGGGATTTCCCGCCGGGTTGTGGTAGGGAGCCGACATCTATTTGGGATAGGCAAATTGTTGTTGTTCGCGCTAGTGAGGGTGACGGTGATCAGGAGTGTTTAGTTCTTCGCGTATTCATGTGTGTAATTTCACACCTTTATTTCGTTTTGTCTGTGTTATACTATGTGTCAGCTAAAAGCCGAAATACCCGTAATGGGAATGCAGTTGAAATATCCTAGTGGGTATTGTTGGAGATATACAAGGTAAGTAAATTTATGACTATACCATTATGAGTAAATTATCATGATTGGATGTGTGTTCTGATTATCTGTCATACTTTGATATATGTTTGCATCCATCACACTATGGCGTTATGACATGTTGCATGGAAAAGGGATATGATATTGATGAAAGGGGAAGTGTATTTCGGTGGCTCTGGCACATATTCCGGTGACTCTGCCACACTATTTCGGTGGCTTTGCCACATATTTCGGTGACTTTGTCACATTATTTCGTGGCACTGCCACAATTTCGGGATGAGCAGCGCGACTGCCATCGTGGTGTGTAGCGGATGAGGGTTGATTATAGAAATCCCCACTGGTGTGTTATGGCTGGAACGGGTGGTGTGTAGCGGATGGATTCTAGGTTGGGCTAGGTTGTATTGCATGCATTTCTTTGTTTTACCATGCTAAAAGGGCTCAGGCCCAATTCGTTTCCTTATGGGCTTCGCCCAGTTTGATTTCGTAAGGGCTAAGGCCCAATTTGTATCTGAATGGGCTCGGGCCCAGTTATTGTTTGTTTTGAGGATTACACAATGGGTTCTCGTAATTTACCCCTCTGCTTAATTTTGCAGGCAATCCCTAGCTATGAGGATTTGGAGCCGGGGTGGACTCTATGGTGGCCATTCTTCGTTACTTCAGTAAATTAAGTTTTTCTATCTTTCAAATTTCATTTTAATTTTGGGATTATGTTCTGTAATAAGGCCTCTGGGATTTTATTTGGTTTTTAACTTTTAATTCGATTGCTATCTTTTATTAAACGCTCAATACGGGGTTTTCCTAAAACATTAATTACTGTTTTCAAAATATCATGTTTTGCAAATATTCAAATTCGATTTTCATAACAAAGGCAGTTTTCAATTAATCCCAACTTTCCTAAAATGGGCACTAAGTAAATCGGGTTTCATAACAAGCAACGAAACACAGAATGTTTTTCAAAAGAAATGCAACATTTTCAACGAACAACTTCTCTAAACAATTGCTTAGCTTCTCAACTTCCTGAAACTCTTTTCAAAACAACATTTTTCTGAAAGTCATTGGACTAAATTATTTATAAGTCATCGAAAACAGCAACCCTAATTTTTTTGCAAAAGAACTGTAAAACAAAATAGATTTTCTTTTCATAAGCAACAAAACTTGAAGTTTTAATGAACACGGAGTTTCTTTAACAACCCTTCAGTATGACATGCCAGATCCGGTCATAATGTCTAGGCCGGGTTTGGGGTGTTACATGGACGCTCGGAGAAAAGAATTCTTGAATTTGGTCCAGGGAAACAAATCAGTAGCGGAATATGAGGCGGAGTTTCTGCCTTGAGCCGTTACGCTCGGGGTATAGTTGCGACCGACTATGAGCGCTATGTACGATTTGAGGATGCTTTGCGGGATGAGCTGCGGGTACTGATAGCTCCGCAGCGGGAAAAAGATTTTGCCACTTTTATCGAGAAAGCAAAGATTTCTGAAAAGGTGAAACGTTCTGAGAGGCAAAATCGAGGTAAGGATAGGGGCAAGAATAAGAGAGGTTTTGGGTCAGCAGGTTCTTCTGGGGGTTTCCAAAAGAAGCGTAGGTTGGATGGGCCAGCTCGAGTTGGGATGCCAGTTGCTGTGGGTCGATTGCAACCTTGTGTGCAGGGTGGGAAAACACATCCGGGGGAGTGCTGGAGAAGATCTAGTGGGTGTTTCAGATGTGGGTCCAAGGATCATCAGATAAAGGACTGTCCTCGGGAGCCTGTTAGGGCACAAATAGTAGGTCAGTGGTTTGAGTAGCCAGCGAGAGGTGGTCAGCAGCCACAGAGAGGTCGTGGTCCGCCCAGAGGGGCAAATGGGTTTGGACGAGGTTGTGGAGCACCGGGCAGAGGTGCTGGTGATTCAGATGCAAGACAGTTGGGACTAGTTTATGCGACTCGACGACGGGAGGATGGCGACGCACCGGATGTCATAACTAGTACGTTTCTTTTATTTGATGTGCCATTTACAACTTTGATTGATATTGGATCTACCCATTCATATGTTGCCTGTACTGTGTCTGGGACTCTGGGGATACAATTTGAGGTTGTTGATAGAGATATCAGTAATTAGTCCTTTAGGGCAATCTGTGGTAGTAAACAAGCTGTTTAGAAATGTGCCTTTAGAAGTGCAAGGGACTGTATTTCTGGCAGATTTGATAGAACTGTCGTTCGGTGAGTTTGACCTTATACTAGGCATGGATTGGCTGGTTAAGCACCGTGCGAATTTGGATGGCACTGCTAAGCGTATGGTATTAAGGACTCTAGAGGATGAGGAAGTGATTGTGATAGGTGAGAGGAGGAATTATCTGTCCAATGTGATTTCAGTGTTAAGGGCTGAGAAGTTGGTGCGTAAAGGTTGCAAGGCATTTATAGCTTATGTCAACATAGCTGATGCTGGGAGTTTGTTGGTTGAAAAGGTCAGGACAGTAAGTGAATTCCTGAACGTATTTCCTGAAGAGCTTCCAGGATTGCCTCAAAATTGCGAGGTTGAGTTTGGCATTGAGCTGCTACCGGGAGCGGCTCCAGTGTCCATCGCCCCTTATAGGATCCAGGAGTTGTTGGATCGAGGATTCATCAGACCAAGAGTATCTCCGTGGGGAGCGTTGGTATTGTTCGTGAAGAAGAAGGATGGGTCAATGCGTATGTGCATTGACTATCGTCAATTGAAAAAGCTAACTGTTAAGAACAAATATCCGCTACCAAGGATTGACGATCTGTTCGATCAGCTGTAAGGAGCTTCAGTTTTCTCAAAAATTGATTTAAGATCGGGATGTCATCAGCTAAGAGTTAAGGAGTCAGATATTCACAAGTCTGCATTCCGAACTCGTTATGGGCATTACGAGTTTTTGGTTATGCCGTTCGGATTAACGAATGCACCAACCGCTTTTACGGATATGATGAACCAGGTTTTCCAACCCTATTTAGACCGGTTCGTGGTGGTATTCATAGAGTACATCTTGGTGTATTCAAGAACGGAGGAGGAGCATGATTCACATCTTCGAGTTGTGCTGCAGATATTAAGAGAAAAGCAACTTTATGCCAAATTTAGTAAGTGTGAGTTTTGGCTGAAGGAAGTGACATTTTTGGGCCATGTTGTGTCTGCCGAGGGGATTAGGGTTGTTCCTTGGAAAGTTGAAGCTGTATTGTGTTGGAAGCCACCGAAGTCAGTGTTAGAGATTTGAAGTTTTCTGGGTTTGGCTGGGTACTACAGGTGGTTTGTCGAGGGGTTTTCCTTAATTGCCGCACCTATAACTAAATTAGGGGGTACCGTTTGTGTGGATGGATAAGCAGCAAGGGAGTTTTGAGAAACTGAAGAAGATTCTGATTGAAGCACCGGTTTTGGTTCAGCCAGAGGCTGGGAAAGAATTCGTTATCTATTGTGATGCGTCACACACAGGTTTGGGTTGCGTGCTGATGCAAGATGGGAAGGTAGTGGCGTATGCATCTCATCAACTAAGGACACATGAGGTAAACTACCCCACTCATGACCTAGAGCTAGCTGCAGTAGTGTTCGCCTTGAAGATATGGAGACATTACCTGTATAGAGAAAAGTCGATCATCTACACCGACCATAAGAGTCTGAAGTATCTCATTACCTAGAAGGAGTTGAATTTAAGGCAACGGAGATGGATAGAGTTGCTGAAAGACTACGACTGCTCGATTGGGTATCACCCGAGTAAAGCCAACATGGTGGCGGATGCACTAAGTCAGAAGGTGGTATTTTATTTGAGAGCAATGTTTGCTCGTATCAACCTTTATGAGGATGGTAGTTTATTACTAGAACTTCAGGTGAAACCAACATGGGTTAGTCTGATTAAGGAGAAACAATTTTTGGATGAGTCGTTGGGTTTTTGTTTTCAGCAGGTGAAAAGTGGTGAGAAAGTGGATTTTGGGCTGAACAATGAAGGGATATTTTGTTTCTATGGCAGAGTTTGTATGCCGAAGGACTATGAATTAAGACAGATGATTCTGCGAGAGGCGCATAGTAGCCCATACGCTATGCATCCCGGTGGAAACAAGATGTACAGAGACCTGCGTGAACAGTACTGGTGGCCAGGGTTGAAACCTGAGGTTACCGACTTCATGAGCAAGTGTTTGACATGTCAGAAAGTGAAGGCGGAGCATCAGTTGCCTTCGGGACTTCTGTAACCGGTGAAGATTTTGCTCTGGAAGTGGGAGAGGATAGCAATGGATTTTGTTAGTGGGCTACCCCTGACACCTACTAAGAAAGATTCAGTGTGGGTAATTGTTGACCGGTTGACTATGTCCGCTCACTTCATACTGGTTCCCACTGACTATTCACTATAGAAGTTAGCCAAGTTGTACGTGGCAGAAATTGTGAGGCTACATGGGGTACCAATGTCTATCATATCGAACAGGGACCCTAGATTTACATCTCGGTTCTGGAAAGTGTTACATGAAGCTTTAGGTACAAGGCTAGATTTCAGCACAGCATTTCATCCACAGACTGATGGTCAGTTGGAGAGGGTAATCCAGATTTTGGAAGACATGTTAAGGGGCTGTGTGATTGACTTTAGGGGAAGTTGTGAAGATTATTTACCCTTAGCAGAATTTGCGTATAACAACAACTACCAATCCAGCATTCAGATGGCACCCTATGAGGCGTTATATGGTCGTAGGTGTCGTACACCTACTTGTTGGACAGAATTGGGTGAACGACGATTGTTGGGTCCATAATTGATTTCAAAAACTGAGGAGAAGGTGAAGTTGGTTTGGGGTCAGTTAAAAGAAGCTTCCGATAGATAGAAATAGTATGCGAATCTGAAGCGTAAAGAAATCGAGTACTCAGTGTGTTTGGGGGTCCTAGGGAGGTTTGGGTTCAAGCCCAAGCCCTGGGAAAAGTTTGGTTTTTGGCTCTTTAGGGGAGAGGACTGTTGGAAGTAAGGCTTAAGGGAATATGTTGGTGTTTTGCTAACACAAGTGGCCACATGGTGGAGTGGTGGTGGCGTCAACATGGAAGCAAGGGGAGTGGGGTTCGAATCTCATAAGCAGCATTTGGGGAGTTTTATTTTATGCTTTGGAGAGGAGAGAGGTGGAGTTGGATTAGAACTCTACCTTGGTGGTTGAAGACTCAGTCAAATCATTTGAATGGGTGGTGTGGAGAAATGCAAGGAGAAAATCAAGGAGTGAATCAAGGAATGGGAGAGGTTGGCCGAATGTGGGAGTGTTGGGGGAGAGGAAAAATGGCTAAGGGAGTGGTGTTTTGGCACTTTCGGCTAGTGTGGAGTAGGTGTTGAAATTCTTTAGGCTTCCAAAGCAAACTTTTGCATTGTTTTTCTTTTCTTTCTTTGGCATTTTTTCTACTTAAGTAGTTTTTCGGGTCTTTTCTCTGCTTTTTCTTTTTCCTCTTGCTATTGCCGAATTTGGTCAGTTTCATCTTTCTTCTATTTTGTTTCGCTCGGTCTCCATACTTTGTCCTCTTTTTCTAGTTACCAAATCACTCTTGGTCGAAAATCACCTTCCATCTCGTCCCATCTCTTTTCTACACCATAGCCGAAACCTATATTCTATTTTCCTCTACCATACTTGTCAAATCCTTCCTTCCAAAACCGAACTTACACATTTTCTCCTCTTTTCTTCTTATTCAGTTGAGACTTGGCCGAACTTGTAGGGAGTTACTCACTTGCGTAGTTTCTCTTCGATCCCTTCTCTCTTTTCTTCAGCATGTTAACCATACCTCCTCTCTTGGCCGATTTTGGGTAAGTCTTTGTGTTCACTCTCGTTTTTTTTTCTCTCATTCTATTCTATGTCTCTGATCAAGCTTGGCATTCTCTCATTTTCATCGGATCCCATTTCTTTCACTTTTTAGCATAAGCCGAAACACTCTTGTTGGGGGTAGGCCGAAGTCATTAGCAACCATCGGGTGTAGATCGTTAATCTTGATTTCGGTAAGGTGAAGTTGATAACACCTTTTTAATTCGATGTTGGTTTTATTCATAGGATCCTATCTAGTGAAGTTGGCATTGGTTTCTTCCTTTCGTATAGGAGAACCGAATGTGGCTTGGATGCTAACCTCGTTGGTGCACCAAGGGTTTCTTTTAGGTACTTGTGGTGGTAGCCAGGAAGCAAGGCCGGATTTTAGAACTCTGTAGTGAAAATCACGTCGTGGTAAGTGATTATGGTGGGTTATGAAAATTGGATCTATGAATCTTTTGTGAAGTTGAGGCTAACCCTTGATCGTTATTATTCTAGGGGCAGCAAAGAGTGGTTTCTTAGCAATCCAAACCAGGTGTATAATCTCACACCCTTCCGAATGCATATGTGCAATGTTCTGTGAGTCGGCCGAAAGCCAGAAAGCCGAAAATCGGCATCTGTAACCACTCAAGTGTGCGAACACCCGTAGTGGTAAATCGAAATGCGAATAATGGCAGTAAGTCGTTGAAAGTGTCAGGAGCACTCTCACAAAACTAAGGCTGTAACGGGCCTGATCGGGCCGAAACAGGCCAAATGGGCCAAATAGGCTATCCGGCCCACTTGGGCAAAACTGCTAGAAAAACTGTCAAATGATAAGTCTGAATGCGGAATCTGCAAATCTGAGACCGAAAGCATGCGAAATGGGCCACACGAGCGTGTGGGCCGATTGGGCCTAAGGTGAATTTTAGGCCCAATAGTTCTGTAGTGACCTAAAAAGGGTCCTGTGTCGCTCGAGGCGACAGTAGGCCTTCGAAAAAGCTGTTGAATATGAAATTACCAAAATACCCCTGGGGGTAAAATTACCGAAATACCTCTGGAGGGTAAATTACCGAAATACCCCTGTTATACCCTTAAGGGCTGATTAGTATGGTTGCATGTATTCTGTTTAGCTGGTTATGATGGTAATTTATTTCATACATCATTTTTGATATATGCTTTGCGTACATGACATTCTGCATGGGATTGGGATATTGATGGTCAGAGGAAGTGTAATCTGGTGGCTCTGCCATAATCTGTATAGTGGCTATGTCTCGTATATTCTGTTACTCTGGTGGCTTCGCCACAAATTCTGTGATTAGCAACTTGTCTGCCATATTGGTGTGTAGCGAATGGGTGGGTCGATTTAGAAATCCCCACAAGTGTTTTGGGCTGGTACGAGTGGTGTGTAACGGATGGATTATTAGGTTGGGCTACATGCTCTGGTTGCATTATTATGTTTATAGGGCTAAGGCCCAGTCTGCTTCTGTATAGGCTCGGGCCCAGTTAGTGACTAATTAGGGGATTACACACTGATTTCTCGTAACTCACCCCTCTACTTTAATCTTGCAGGTGATCCCCAGCATTGAGGATTTGGAGCTGCGGAGGACTCTGTGGTGGCCATACATCGGAACCTTAGTAAATTTCCGTTTTACCTTATTTTGAGATTTATTTTATTTTAGGTATAATATTTTGTAATAAGGCCATTGGACTTTAATTTTATTTTAAGCTTTCATTTCCATTATGTTCAAACCTTAAATGATTAAACTCTGGATTTTCTTGAAACGACAATAACTGTTTTCAAAATATCACATTTCTGCAATTCATTGACTCTGATTTCTGTTTTAAACAAGTTTTTGGAAATAATAATAATTATAATAATAATAACAATAACAATGGTTTTTTCAAGAAAACCTTAAAAGTAAATCTGGATTTTCAGAAACAACAAAGCTCAGAGTTTCAAAAACAATACGAGGTTTTTAATGAAAGCGCAGTTTTTAAACAACCCTTTTTTGTGACATGCCAGATCCGGTCGTAGCGTCTAGGCTGGGCTTGGGGTGTTACAAAAACACTGATACAATAATTAAAAATAAACAAGCATCGATTCAAGGGATCGAGAACCAGTTAGGTCAACTTGCCAAGATCATTTCTGAACGACCACAAGGCAGCTTGCCAAGCAACACTGAAACTAACCCAAAGGAGCAACTTCAAGCCATAACAGCTCATGACAGTGAAGGGTTAGATGAGCCTAAATTAAGGCAAGATAATGTTGTAGAGGAAGGTAAAGTGGAGGTAAGCCATGACAAGCCAAAACCAGTAATTAAAGAATACCAACCTCGTATACCATACCCCAATACGATGAAGAAAGACAACACAGATGAACAATTTGGTAAATTTCTTAAACTTTTAAAGAAATTACGTATTAACTTACCGTTTCTTGAAGCTCTTTCACAAATGCCAGATTCATGGAAATTTTTAAAAGATCTTTTAACAAATAAACAAAAGTTAGACGAAGAGTCGCTTGTGGAACTAAACGCAGTGTGCTCAGCAATGTTGCAAAATAAACTACCACGAAAATTAAAAGATCCAGGGAGTTTTACAATTCCATGCTTAATTGGTAGTTTATCTGTTGATAATGATTTAGTTGATTTAGAGGCAAGCATTAATGTTATGCCTTATAAAATGTTTAAATAACTAGGTCTAGGGAAACCTAAACAAACTAGGATGAGCATTCAATTAGCTGATAGGACTACTAGAATTCCTAAGGGTATAATTGAAGACGTGCTTGTGAAAATTGATCAATTCATATTCCCAGTAGACTTTGTAGTTTTAGACATGGATGAGGGCAATTGTATCCCCTTAATTTTAGGAAGACCCTTTTTAGCAACTGCTAGAACTAAAATTGATATTGGTACAAGAGAACTCATAATTCGTGTAGGTGACGAATCAATCAGTCTTCAGGCTCTTGACTCGGCTAGGACATCGAGTAATCAAGGTGAGAACATATATTTTATTAATGACCATTCGGTTAAACCTTCTTTTCAGGAAGCACCACAAAACTACACAACTGAGCTAGATCCTAGACCTCATGACATCAATGAAATAACCCACGAGGAACGACGACTTTAGATTGAAGAACTAGACAAGTGGAAGCCACGCATTAAGGAGAAACCAAGAACATACGAAGCAGAACCAACACCATTCTGTGGGACAAATGAATTTAAGATTGGAGATTAGGTATTGTTAGATAAGACAAACCCTCGAATCTTCCCTTCCAACCTTACTACAAATGAAGAAATCCCTTTTAAGGTACTCTACATTTTCCCATACGGAACAATCGAGATAAGTAATCCTATATCTGACACTTTCAAAGTAAACGCTACTCGACTTGAGCTATATATTGATGATAAAATTGATAGCATGAGAAAGGATTTTCAACTCCTCAAACCACCATGATTATACGAATGAGAGGAAATTCTAGCTTAAGGCTATAAACGAACAATTCTCGGGAGGCAACCCGAGCACGAACCCTATCAATTTTTACATTCTTTATTTTTATTTTTATTTTTATTTTTACTTTTACTTTTTAGCACCTAACTATAAACTAACTAAAACGCAGATTTCCATACCACAAGGTCTTGCACACAGTTGTGGCCGTGACCGTGTGGACACTATAGATTTCTGTACTGGCATGGCAGAGATAGTACGAAACAGGACGAAAAATATCTTCAAGCCACGGGCTCCAACTAAAAGCCACGGCCGTGGCCGACACTGTTTTATTAAACACGAGCGTGGTGACTTGCACACAGGCGTGGGAGAAACGAGTGAAGCACAACATGGCCGTGCGACACGGTCGTGTGACTTAACACACCCACGGTACACGGGCGTAGGGATGTACCAGATTTGAAATCTCTATTTAACACACCCCTTTCCCCTTCTTACTTACTCTACATTCCCCTTCTTCTTCCATACCCTTTACAATCCTAACTCTTCATTCTCAACTTATTTTCTCCTAACTCTTGATCTAACCATATCCATGTTAAAGAAATGGAAGGATCCTAGCACAGTCTCCTTCTACTAGATCGATCTACATAAGTTCATGCTCGCCGCTTCATTAACTTGACAGGACAAGGACTTTTGAGTCCATTTTAGTTTTCTTTTTCTTTTCCCTTCTCCTTTATTTCCCTTTTCTTTATTTTTCTTTTACTTAGTTTAATCTATTTTATTTGTTTTCTTTGATTTAGGTTCTAAAGGCTGCTTGGGAATCATCGACCACAGCCTTAGAAATCACACCCACTTTGTAAACCATCTAACAATAAGGACTTGTCAGTCCATTAATATTTTCTTTTAATTTTATTTTACTATCTATTTTCTTTCTTTTTATCTTTCTTTTCTTTAAATATATAATTAGTTTCTTTTGAATTATCATTATTATTTCTTGGCTAATTCTCCACAAGCTTCCCAGTTTCTTCATCTAGTGCAGAGATTGTCGGCGGCCACGACACCACGACCACTCCCAACTCAAGGAAGCCCTACAAAATTCAGGAAGTTTCACCTCTCCCTATTTCTTATAATCTCATATATATCTTTGTACATTGAGGGCAATGTACATATTAAGTGTGGGGGTGAATTTTATTTTGGAAAGTTCCTAACTTTTTGCATTATTCTCAAATCCCGAAATGATATCTTGTCTTTTAGTAATTTTCTCATATTACTAATTAGAATGAATTTTCCTGTGACTAATGATTTTCTTTTATATGTTTTGGATTAAGTCATTGATAATTGTTCAGTGATGATTTAAAGTTTAGGAGACTAGAGAATCAAGCATGATGAGTCTATTTTCAAAAATTAAAATTTTGATTAGGTTGTCTACCTGAATATAATTATTACCATGAAGTTTGAAATTTACAAGGTTGATATCAAAAACCCATAATTTTTGTGAGATCTTGAGCCTTTTAGAGCATACATCCTTTCGTGCTCACTTTTTGATTATGAGTGTGTCAACATTGATTTGTTATTCTAGAACTTGCTTCAATTATACATGTCAAAACCACATTATTGATTTGATATACAGAGATGATAAAGGCACTTAGGATTTAACCCACTTACTCCATTAAAAAGCCTACCCTCACAATTAACCTCTAGTGAACCCTTTTGATCTTAACAACCCTTTTATTGACTTACCCACTAATATTAACCCAAAACCCATCTTCTATTTGTTATCTCCATTTCTCTTGACTACCCTTTTTATTCAGATTTTATTTTGAGTAATTTCCTAACTATGTTCTATATTTCAGTTGTTAAAGTTCATTCTTTTTACTTGATTTGTTCTTAAAAAAAAAACACGAAGTATATTCATTATTAGTTTTATGATTTAGTGAGCTTATATGTTTAAATTCCACATCTTAGAAGCTCATATTATTAGTAATGAAGTAATTAGTTCATTTTTCTAGTTAGGTAAATTGTCAACTCAATCTCGATTTTAACCCTTTAATGCATCCTTTATCCACACCTTTAACCCGAGCCCCATTACAACCCTTTTTAAAGACCTTTTGATTTGTGTATCATCTTATTTAATAGTGGTGGAGATTTGATTTTCATGCAAGCCTATGGGATTAAATTTTCATGTTCGACTTTTGAGTGCTTAATTTTGAACCTTAAACACTTTGAGTGATTTGATTGAATCTCTAGTGAGGATATCAACTCTTGTCAATTTTGAATTAAAGATGATTATTTAGGTAAAGGGAAACACCTACATTTCATGCTAAAAAAACTATAACTTTGATTGTTTGAATCTTTAGGGCCCTTCTACTTAAATTATCAATGTATAAATTATCTATGAATTATGATGAAACACTATTGATGAATATTATGAATCAAGAAAGTTCATTTTAATTGTGAGTTGGGAATTTTGCTTGAGGACAAGCAAATCTTAAGTGTGGGGGTACTTGATAAACCGTAATATATACATATTTTAATCCCACATTTAGCATACTTTTGGATGATTTATTCCCTGAATTGTGGAATTTGGTGCTCCTAATCCTTTAATTTCATGTTTTATACTTAGGAGAGCACCAAAGGATGAAAAGAACGAGAAACGGGCCAAAAATGGAGTAAATGGGCCAAAGCTCGAAATGCACACGGCCTGGGCCCAAGCCACACGATCGTGCCTCCATTAGCAGACCCAACCACGGCCTGGCCTCGACTTACACGGACGTGTGCCACGGGCGTGTGCCACGGGCGTGTCCCTGTCGCGACCTGTTTTAATTTCACTCGGATTAGGATACTCAAGCGCGAAGAAAGACATTCCGGAAGCCTATATAAACACCCTAAGTGCGACCTATGAGAGGGTAGTTCAAGTAGGCCAAGGAGCCAAGCTAGAGAGGCCAGAATTGTGGGATTTACTAGAAGAAAGCCAGTTGATTCATCTCAAGAAGCCGGAGTTATACCTCAAGATGGAGGATCTTCCCTTCAAATTCTTTCAGGGGGTTTTAGGGTTTTTCTTATATTTTGTTTTATATTTTCTTCTGAGATGTATTCTTTTATAATTATGAACTAAACCCCTCAAATACCTGAGGGGGATGAAACCTAAGACGAATCTTGTTATTGTTTTCTGAACTATATGATAAATACTTGATTTGTTCTTAATTATGTGTTCTTAATTCTTGCTTTGATTTTTCAGGATATTGATTCAAGTATTGATGTGCTTAGGCAGTGGAGCAAAAGTCCCTATTTAAGAGTAGATCTAGCATAATTAAGTGGAGTTGATCGCAACCCTAGAAATAGGATGACGAAAATTTGCCAGATTAGGGTCAAACCTAATATGGGAGTCCATAGAACGAGTTAATGCAATTCTAGGGGTTTTAATTAGAAAGAGATTTCAATTAATCAATCTAGGGTTAGGCGTTAGTAGCCTCAAAAGAGGTATTAATATAAATTAGGGAGTCCTACGGATCAAGTCAAGTGAATAAATCGTCTGGTTCAGAGTTAGATAACAAGTGAAGTCTAGGTGGATTCTTCCTTGGGTATTGTCTTAATCAATTGGTTTTTCCCACAAGTATTTTTCCCAATTCAGTCTCTTTATCTTAGCATCCTTAGCTTAGTAGTTAGTCAATTTTAGATTAAATAACAATTCTCTTAATTCTTAGGCTAAATAATAAAAAGAAGGTTAGTATTAGTAATTTTGGTTCCTTCGGTTTCAACAATCTGGTCTTGCCACTAAACTATACTACTGTTCGATAGGTGCACTTGCATAAATCATTGTCACAGTTAGTTTCTAGGCTCGATCATTCTTTATATAAATTTTAAGACTCTGACACACGATCACTCAGTGTGTAACCCCATGCTAATAAATAGCCAATTATGCTTTTAGGCAAGTACGGTCTGAGCCTAAGCCCAAGTCAATGATAGTTCAGTTCAGTTGGGCCTTAGCCCATTACAGTATCAGTGTGGGCATTAGCCCATATCAATATCAGTGTGGGCCTTAGCCCATGACAGTATCAGTAACAGTTTAAGCATGCAAGCAAAAGTCCTACCCATCCAGCCTCTACACTCCACTCTGTCCAGCCCATCACTCCATGTGGGGATAAAATCACCCACCCATCTCTACACTCCAAAATTAGCACCGGTTGCGGCACTAAACAGTATTTGCAGCAGATCTGTCAGTACAGTACACTTTCTTCAATCATAATAATTCCATCCCATGTAACATATCACACATGAATGCAACATACATATATATATATCATGGCAGGCTCATATATGGTCATACATAACATAGGGGCATAACAGTCAATTTATCGTAGGGGCATAACAGTCATTTCATTAGTTGGGGTCTAGGTGTACTTACCGACCCATCAATAGGTCCAAAGTCATCTCGAGCGACCCGTGCAACATTAACAGTTACACAGTGCAAATGGGCCCAAGCCCCATAATCCCGGCCCATGTGGGCCCACAGGCTCGTGAGGCCCACTTAGCCCAAAAATTGGCTCGACCATGTAATTTACACAGGTTGGCCCAAAATTGTCCACACGCTTGTGCGGTTTACCCGTGTGGGGCCCACACAGCCTATTTTGGCCTAACATGGCCCATAACGGCCCAAGACCACAAAATCGCTCATGGTGGCCACAGTAGTCTAGGCCCACATTTTATGCGTTCGGTTCACCACACGAGCGAGTGTACACTCGTGTAGCACAGATTCTCATACTTTTTTCGGCTTTTGCCAGTTTATGATTTAGCAGTGTGTACAAACCTGGTTTTGACTCGTCACGAATAGTCGTTCAGGCACTCACCAACCTTCAATCGAACCACAGTGATTTACGAATCTTAGAATACAATGATTGATTAGGAGTTTCCAGAGTCTTTCCTTAACTACGAAATGATTTTTATCAGTTAACACCTAAGGAAGAAAAAGAAAGGGAAAAAATATTCTTTTAAGACTTATTTTAGGAGATCGAGAGAACCGGATATAGGGAGGATTCGGCACTAGCACATCCTTCACCTTTGGTTTTTTGCTATCAAACACAATTAAACACAACCTCACTTTAGTAACTCAAAAGCCAAAATTTCAGTGCTATACTTACTTACCCAAAAGAAATGAGTCAATCGGCAGAAGAAAGGACTAGTTTCGGTAATAATCAGAACTGGAAATTGGCAGAATCACACTTGAGGGAGAAGAGAAGAATCGATTTAGGGGAGATGAGAGAAAGGAAATCGAGTAAGGCACTAAGGTCTATTGGGCCAATACAAAGGAAAGAAGAAAAGGGTGAAAGAAAAGAGCAAAAAGGGTATTCGACCAAGGAGAAAATGGTTGTAAAAAAATGCAACAAAAAATAGTGTAGACGACCTTACCACATTCAGCTAGAGAGAAAAAAACAATGCAGAAATCAAAAAATGGGAAAAGAGAGATTTCGACAGAGAGTATCACATTTACCATACAAAACTGAAAATGAGAATCTCCCTCTAGCCCAATTCTTGAGCGCCAAAGTACACTTTCGACATACTACTACCTCTTTCCTCATCCCTTGATTTTCTCCACAAATCTCTCCTCAAACCTCTCTACCTGATCACACCTCCCCTCAACTACTCAATTCAAATTCACCTCAACCACTTCAGTGTTTCAGTCAATCTCCATCACCTCCCACAGTACAGCAATAAAATAAATATTCCTTTACCACTACCAAGATTTGAACCTCAGTCCTCTGGCCTGGGTATCACGCCACTTACCCCTTGGACTAAAAGGCTTTTTATGACATGCTTAACCCACATTTATTTAAAAACCTACCAACTAAAGGCAAGCGTTTTATTCCCCAAAAACCAAAATTTTGCACAAGCCGAAGGCTCAAACTTAGGACTTCACAGACACTCCCAAATCACTTAGCCACTAAAGCAGATAGGTATTTATGTTAATACATGCAAAAATAAATACCTAAGTTTGGGGCGTTACAAGATCTATCTTGTCAAATAATCAAGAAAAAATCAAAAACAAAACTAGATACGGAAACGTACCTGAATCTACGAATTTCATATGCAAATATTAAACTAGATTATATTTATAAAACCCTAAAACTTTATTTAAAGAATCAAACCCCAAAAATTTATCAGGAATCTCAAAGATTCAACATAATATATAATTAAAATATAAATCCATAAAATTATGAATCAATCCAAAATTAATAAAGAATCAATTCATTCTCAATAATTCAACATGACCAAGCTCGGATGCCACTTGTTAGGTTTGTAAAATAAATTTGAAATAAAACTAAATAAATCAGGATCTATCATGTCAAATCATCAAAAATAAATCAAAAACAAAACTAGATGCGGAAGCGTACTTGAATCCATGAATTCCTTGAAGTTTTACCGGATCTTGGGGATTTGATCTTCCAAATTAGCACATAAGAAATTCAGAGAATTTATGCTCTCTCTTTCCGAATGATGGGATATTAGAAATGATATCTTGTGTATAATTTGGGGACCATAACCTTAATATTTATAACATTGACATATTAGTTCTAATCAAATTCTAATAGCCAATCATTAATTAGAATTTGATTAGAATTCGATTACTAGAGTATCTACACATATTTGACCCTTACTTTTTTTAATAATTAAAGCCTAATAAAATTTTAACCAAATTAGATCACTTTTAATTTGGGCTAACCTATCATGATAGTAAAAAATAACATATAATTACCCTTATTATATATGTGATGTCCATATTTTCCAACAAAACGTTCTATTCCCGACATCATTTGCTATCCATAATTCGTCACCTCTTACGCTTCAATGTAAATAATGTACAAACTCATATTAAAAATAAACCAATAGCTTGGCTCCCATAAAAACCAACTTCTAAGTGAAATTAATTTCTAATTCAATCTCATAAAAACTTCTAATCAAACAAATATTAATCATGAACTGTGCTAAATTAATCCAACAAAATTTATTATTTAAACTCAAATAAATAAAAGTTCAATCAAAATTGCCCTTATTTAATTCACGTCCATAATTAATGGGATCTAAATCAATCTAACTAAATTTTAATCTTACTTATTTTCAATCAGACCAACCAAATAACATAAATGCGTGATGAATGGACTCCATGAGATTCCTAATCATTGATTCGTTGTCTAAAAATATATAATATAATTCAACTCATACTCCTAACAATAATTGGAAACAACCCGTATTAAAACCCAATATTAAGTTAATCCCTTAAATTCCTATCAAAAACCCATATTAAAATCCAATATTTACTTCCAAGTCTCTTCATCTTATTTGCACTCTTTATCCTCCTTCAAGTCTAGAAAACAACCTCCTTAATCCCTTCTGAAATCCCATTAGAGTACACCAAACACTGCAACATCATCGTTCTGGTATCTCCAGTGGGGCCTACTACTTTTTTTTTTCTAGCCACACCACCATTTCTAACAACCTTGACTTTAAAATCGGGTATTTTAGTTACAAAGAGTCCATTTATCGTTGCCAATGTGCCTAAAGCAGATACATTTAATGCTTATTTTTATCACGATACCTTCGGTAGTAATAAAACATAAATCTATAAAATTCAAGGAAAGCTCATTTTAAAAATTCCCAAATTATTTCTCCTTCCTTCTTATTCTTTCTCTTCAAATGATGGTATCTTAAGTCCCCGTCATGGCTTATGGTAGCAGTTCTGAGTAAGCTTAACTACTCGAATAATTTCAATGTGTGGTACTTTAATCTCTAGGGTTCTTCTATTGAAAGGCTAGCTGATAGTTAATGGTTAATCGGTTAGTTGGTTAGGGAGTAAACTATTGATGTATAAATATATTGTAGCTATAACTTAAAATATACCTTTTTACCATTTTAATGAAAAGTTACCTCCAATTATTTTTCTGTTCTCTTTTTCGTGCCCTAGTTGCCACCTTTGCTTGTCTGCCTTTCTTCTCTTGTGTTCATCACCAGCATATCACGAGTTGACTACAATCACCAATGTTTCTCAACATGGTATCAAAGCCACTGCTGGTTGTCTTTTTCTAGTTTCCGTGATTCTCTCCTCAGCCCGTCATTTTCTTTCGCAGACACAGATCTCCTTTTTTGTAGATCTATTATGATCGGTAGTTTGGTTTTGTCAATTAGTGTCCTTCATCTTATTTCGCAGATCTCTTCCGCTTGATTGTTTCATAGTCAGTAACTTTCTTGAACCAACTGTGTTGGTTGTTCGTTGCTGATTGTTGGTTGGTGAGAATGGGTGACTCTACCAGATTATATTAAAAGTTTCAACCATCCATTGTACTTACATCCTTCTGACACTTTAAGTGCACAACTAGTTTCTCATTAACTTCTTAGGCCTGAGAATTATATTGTTTGGAGACGAGCTATGTGAATAGCATTGTTGGCGAAGAATGAATTGGGTTTTGTGGTTGGTACTATTTTAAAGACTTGGTGTATCTGTAATGATATAGTGTTTCCATGGATTTTAAACAATGTCAACAATGAACTTTTAGTCAGAATAGTTTTTTCTTCTAGTGCAGCGATGGTTTAGACTGGTCTTAATGAACGTTTCAACAAGGTTGATGGTTCTCGAGTTTTTTCTTGAATTGTGAGATTGCTTTTCATTGTTAAGGGACTCCTTCAGTGTCTGTATACTTCACCAAATTGAGTCTATTGTGGGATGAATATGATGCATTCGTTCCATTTTCTTCTTGTAGCTGTTGTGGACACTCAAAGAAAAATACTGAACATGTTGTTCAACAATGTTTATTCCAGTTTCTGATGGGATTGAATGAAACTTATGGTGTCATTTGTAGCCAGATTCTGTTAATGACCCTATTGCCTACATTTAATCAAGGCTATTCCATGCTGGTGCAAGAAGAATCTCAAAGGCTTCATGCTTCATGGTCGGTTGCTTTTGATCCAATAATGGTGTATTCGACTAATGTAGCCTAAAAGAAGCGATTCAATGGTGTCTGTGACCATTGCAAGATCAAGGGACACAAAAGGGAAAGCTACTATAGGTTAATTGGATATCCTTCTGATTTTAGGTTCACCAGAAAGAAGACTTCAAATTCGATTGGATCTGTGGTGATTACTGATGTTGGCACATCCAATATTCCTCAAGCACCTGCAGTCACACAAGCTTAATGGAGCAATTTCTGCAGGTTTGGCAGAGACTAGTTTTGTAGGTATGGTCTTGCCTTGTGATGGATTTTAGACACTGGTGCCACTAACCACATGCTATCTAATTTTCAATGTTTGGAATATGCTAATCTCAAGTGCATCATTTTTGTCTTGTGTCTAATTACCTATTGGCTCCTCCTTACCAATCATACACATTGGTTCTTGCACTATTTCTATTGATGTTAAATTAGTCAATGTGTTGTATATACCAGATTTTTGTTATAATTTTCTTTCAATTTTTAAACTCACTAAAGACTTGCATTGTTTTGCTTTGTTTTATCCCTATTTTTGTATATTTCAGGATCTCTCAAGTGGAAAGATTAAGGGGATTCATAAAGAACAAGGTGGTCTGTATATCCTTCAATCTTTTCGAACTGTTTCTTTACCAATGTTTGAATCAATTGTGGGTAGCATCTCATTTCATGTAACTACCACTATTAGTTCTTTCTTACTCTGGCATTCCCTATCACACCTCAAATCTGGCAGTTTCAGTTGGATGGCGTATAGTTGTGAAACTATCTATTTGGTGCATTATAATAGTGTAGTAAGCCAATGAACAAATATTTTGGTGAACTAATGTTTGGCGCATAGAGTATCCTCCCATGGAAGTATTTAAGGATTTTATTCTCGTCACATCTCTTAATAGAAGAAATAGTATGACAAGCTAAGAGTACACCTCAAAAGTTCTGGTTGAATATAACATGCCATATATGACTTATCGCCATGGTTATGGTACTTCGAGTTTGTTCAAACGATGTGTATGTGGGTTTATTAAACATGATTGATTGAGGGTCAGCTAAATGGTTTCACCGCTCAAATAACATCGACATCGAATTATTTTATATTTTCTCTGATTTTTATAGGACATTAAAGGGACCACTTCTTTATGCATTTGAAACTTGTTAAAATCCTTTAAGAGGTATTGGGTGTATATTGATAAACAGTAAAAGTAACATATTTTTAATCCCACATTTAGTATGCTTTTGGATGATTTAAGCCTCGATTGATATAAAAAGGTGATCTTAATCCTTTCTTTTCATGTCTTATACCCAGGAAAGCACCCGAGGACGAAAAGAACACAAAACGGGCCCAAAACAGAGTTAATGGGCCATATCACGAAATCCACACGGCCTGGACTTAAGCCCACACGGCAGTGCCACATTGATCATCTAGAACACGGCCTTACCCCGGAGTCACATGGCCGTGCATCATTAAAGAAGTCTGAACACGACTTGAAGACTAGTCACACTGGCGTGTGACATGGCCATATCCCTATCCTGGCAAATAGCAATTTCATTCTGATTTGGATACTTTGGGGTGAAGAAACATATTCCAAGAGCCTATATAAACCCCCTAAGTGTTACCTGAAAAGGGGACGGTTAGCTAGGCCAAGGAGCCAAGCCGAAAAGGTCAAAGTTGTGGAAATCACTCGAAGATAGCCAATTGATCCATCTCTAGAAAGCCTGAATTCTACTCAAGACAGCGGATCTCTCCTTTAATTCCTTCAGGAAGTTTTAGGGATTTCTTATGTTTTGTTTTATCTTTTCTTCTGAGATGTTTTCTTTATTTATTATGAACTAACCTTTCAGATACCTGAAGGGGATGAAACCTAGATGAATCTTTTTATTGTTTTCTGAACTATAAGATAAATACTTGATTTGTTCTTAATTATGTGCGCTTAATTCTTGTGTTAATATTTCCAGGATATTGATTCAAGTCAGATGTTCTTAGGTGGAGGAGAAAAAGTCCCTGCTTAAGAATTGATCTAGCATAATTAAAGCGGAGTCGTTCGCGCGCCTAGAGATAGGGTGACGAGATTTTGCCGGATTAGGGTGAAACTTAATATGGGAATCCATAGATCGATTTACTGCTATTCTAGGGGGTTATTAAGTGAGAAAGATATTTTCGTTAATTAACCTAGGGTTAGACGTTATCCGCCTCGAGAGAGGGTGTAACACCCCAAACCCGGCCTAAAAGTTAGGCTCGAATTCGGAATGTCACATTAAAGGCACAATTCAAAACAATTTTGCTAATTAAAAATTTAAGGCCCAAAATCTTTGAGTCTTATTAATTAAAGATAAAAACCCATTTTATTGTTTTAAGTAATTCGAAAATCAGGTTTAAACATAACAGCTTACTTAGGTTTAATAATTAAAATAAACAATTAACCTCGAAACCCAAAATAAATCTGAAGTCAAAATGGAGTACAAGGCCTTATTACATCCATCGAAAATTAAGTAAATATAAACATGTATTTGAAACCAATAAATGAAAATTCAAGCCTCTTGTAGTGTTGCCATCTCCGAATCCTCTCCCATGTCGAGTCGTCTATTTGGGATTACCTGAAACATTAAATTAAAGGGGTGTGAGTTTCAAAACTCAGTGTGCACAACCCTTGGCAATCAAATCACTTACAAATATTCACATTGGGCCTAAGCCCTATCAAAATCGGTGCTTTTGGGCTTTAGCCCACAATGACCTCATATCATATCATATTGTATCATTTATAAAAAAATAATGCAAAGCCCACCCCAAAAATCCATCCGCTACACACACTATTTCCCTTCGAACCTTATGACTCCTGTGAGGAATTCTAGCTTGACCCACCCCTCCGCTACACACCAAGGGTAGCCCGATTGCGGTACTACCGAACGTTGCAGTAAAGCTACTTAATCACATATATTGGGCTTAAAGCCTCCGGTGGATCCATACCATACGACCATGCGATCCTCAAATCTTCCTCCGTACCATAATTCCCACCCATATGCATCCTAAGCAGAATATCATATGAATGCATCAAACATACGAGTAACGTCCATAAACTGATATTCGTCACATAGGGGTATTTTTGTCATTTCACTACCCAGGGGTATTTCGATAATTTTTCAAATTAAAGGTATTTCGGTAATTTCACAAATCGAGGGTATTTCGATAATTTTGTAAACCAGGGGTATTTCAGTAATTTTGCAAATCAAGGGTAATTCGATAATTTCGTAAACCAGGGGTATTTCTGTAATTTAGCAAACCAGGGGTATTTCGATAATTTCGTAAACTAGGGGTATTTCGGTAATTTTGTAAACTAGGGGTATTTCAGTAATTTTGCAAACCGAGGTATTTTGAATTGAGATAACGGTACAATGGGCCTAGGGCCCATTCTCGATCCAAATGGGCCCACACACTCGTGTGGCCTATTTAGCCCAAATCTAGCCATAACTATGAGATTCGCATAGTCTAGTCTAATTTCTACTACATCGTCATACAATTCATTCATATGGGCCCACTTCGGCCCATCGTGGCCCAAGCAGCTTTAACCTACAAGAATACTCATGGTGGCCTCGACTATCGCGTCCAAGCTCCCATACGTGCGCTCGCACGCTTGTGTGGCTGCCATAGCCGTGTGACCGGCATTTCGACATTTGCCGCTCTACAGCTAGAGTAGGGCGAAATACACACCTGATAGGAATTCTGAAGCTAATCCGCGCTCCGAGCACTCGTATGCCCTACGCCCACCAAGGTATTTTTCTCTCCAATCATAGATAGCTCTATATATATAGCCAGCTTCTCACCTTTCCTCTTTGTATTTTTCCGATGTGGGATCCCTCCATTAGCAGAGTTTAAATCCAACTCAAACTCTTGCCGTCCAGCTCCCAAAATAAATACTCCTTTGCTTGTCATGAGATTCGAACCCAGGCTCCCTTCAATAGCTCAACATGCCACTTGCCACCAAGCCAGAAGGTCCTCTTGTGACTAAAATCATGCACAACTAAATATAAATCTATGGCCACATTCTAAAGTCCACTTAAAAATAAAATCAAAAAGCAAGCACCAAGACTTGAACCTTGGACCCCTTACTCCCTTGTGTGGCGTCACTCCCCTTGTTCCCTAAGTGGCGTCACTTTGCCACTACACCACACCTCCAATTGTCTCATTTTTCTCCATATTTTATTCTTAAAGCCTACTTACTAACTCTTAGGGTTTTATTCACCTAAAACCAAAATTTTCCCTAAAGCCAAAGTTTGATCCCGGGACTTCATAGAAGCCTCCTAACCTTCCAAAATCACTCACCTAATAGGCTCAACTTGCATTAGGGCCATTCTCTTATTCTCAAAAATTTTAAACGTTCCTACCCTTAGGCCCATTGGGCCCAATTCTACTAGGCCCAACTTCGGGTCGTTACAGAGGGTTTAATATAAATTAGGGAGTCATACGGATCAAGTCAAGTGAATAAATAGTATGGTTCAGGGTTAGATAACAAGTGAAGTCTAGGTGGATTCTTCCTGAGGGTATCGTCTTAAATCAACCGAGTCTTCCCTCAAGTTGTTTCCCAATTCATTCTTTTTGTCTTTGTGTCTTTAGCTTAGTAGTAGTTAAGTCTAAACAACTTCACTTATTTTAGGCTAGATATTAAAAAAGAAGGTTAGTATTAGTACTTTTAGTTCCTTTGGGTTCGACAATCCGATCTTGGCTAAGCTATACTACTGTTCAATAGGTACACTTGTCTTTAATCGTTGTCAGAGTTAGTTTGCAGGTTCGATCATTCTCTTTATAAATTTTAAGACTCTAATTCCAGCGATCAAGTTTTTGGTGCCGTTGCCGGGGAACTAAAATATTAAGAAAGCTCTATTTTTATTACTTTAGCCATTATTTTTATTTTTCGCAATTTTATTTTATTTTTAGGTCAAATTTTGATTTTTGTTCAATTCCCTTTCTTTCTTTTCCAGCAGGTACCTCTAGTTTATGACTAGAAGGAACCCGAGAGGACCTTTAGTATACGACAGTGATATTGAAGCTACCGCTCGAAGAAATCGCAGAGAAGTCAGGCGAGCCCTGAATTACACAGAGGAAAATCAAGAAGCAGATCCAATCCTACTGAAGGGATGGACGAGAAAACAATGCTCACATGTTATGTTTGATTATGCTAAACCGCATTTAACAGGAGCATAACCGAGTTTTGTAGCTGCTAATAATTTTGAATTAAAGCCTAACACAATACAAATGATTCAATAATTTGTTCAATTTGATGGTTTACAGGACGAATACCCAAACACTCATATAGCTAATTTTTTAGAGTTCTGTGATACCTTCAAAATAAATGGTTTTTTTGATGATGTCATACGTCTTTGGTTATTTCCCTTTTCATTAAGAACTAAAGCCAAACAGTGGTTAAACTCGTTACCACGAGGGTCAATCACTACATGGGAACAAATGACCGAGAGATTTGTATTAAAATATTTCCCACTGGCCAAAACGGCCAAATTACGGAATGATATCTCTTCTTTTGTGTAGATGGATTTAGAGACATTATACGACGCATGGGAGAGATACAAGGATCTCTTGAGAAGGTGTCCACACCATGTTTACCCTTATGGCTACAAGTCCAAACCTTCTATAACGGTGTAAACCCCTCAACGAGGAAATTAATTGATTCAGCCGCCGGTGGAACCCTGAACAACAGAACTCCTGAAGTAGCCTACGAGTTCATTGAAGAGATGTCACTGAATAACTATCAGTGGCAAGTTACAAGGACTAAACCGACAAAATCAGCCAGAGTTTACAACCTCGATGTAGTGACCACACTATCAACACAGATAGAGATGATAAATAAAAAGCTTGATAGTTTGTGTTCTTCGCAGGTACACCAGTCATGCAATGCGACGCAAGTGGAACTGTGGCTAATCCTGAGTACCCACCCTACCAACCAGGCGCAGAGAGCGAACAGATGAACTATATAGGTAATAATTTCAGATCCAATAATAATCCTTATAGTAATACTTACAATCCAGATTGGAGGAACCACCCAATTTTTTCATAGGGAGGACAAGGAAATTAAGCAAATCAAAGACAACAACCTCCTCAAAATTTCTAAAATCAGCCATATCCGCAAGAGAAGAAGCCAAACCTTGAAGAGATGCTGACAAAATTCATGGCAGCCACAGAAAATCGTCTCCAAGATACTGAGAAAACACTTAAAAGTCAACAAACATCGGTTGAAGAGACCAAGAACCGAGTCAGAGAACTTACAAAGTCAGTAGGGGAAGTCACTAAAGCAGTAGACAACTTGCAAAGTTAATGTTCGAACGACCAGAAGGACGTCTACCAAGTAACACGGAGATCAACCCAAAGGAGCAAATTGAAGCCATCATAGCTCATGATAGTAAAGGGTTAGATGAACCCAACTCAATACAAGAAAACGAGGTAGAAAAAGGTAAAATAGAGGTAACGAAGGAAAAGCCAAATCGGTAATCAAAGACTACCAACCTCGCATACCTTAATCCCAAAGCAATGAAAAAAGATGATACAGAAGAACAGTTCGGTAAGTTTCTTAAACTTCTAAAGAAATTACATATCAACTTACCTCTTCTTGAAGCTCTTTTTCAGATGCTAGACTGAAGAAAATTTTTAAAGCAACTCTTGACGAACAAGCGCAAATTAGACGAGGAACCACATGTGGAATTAAACGCAGTATGCTCAGCAATGTTACAGAATAGACTACTGCGAAAGAAAAAAGATCCAGGGAGTTTTACAATTCCATGTTTAATTGGTAGATTAACTGTTGATAATGCGTTAGCTGATTTAGGGGCAAGCATAAATGTCATGCCTTACAAAATGTTTAAACAACTAGGTCTAGGGAAACCCAAACAGACTAGGATGAGCATTCAATTAGCAGATAAAACTGTTAGAATTCCTAGGGGTATTATCGAAGATGTTCTTGTAAAAATTGACAAATTCGTTTTCCCAGTAGATTTTGTTGTTTTAAACATGGATGAGGGTAATTCAATCCCCTTAATTTTAGCGAGACTCTTTCTAGCAACTGCCAAGACTAAAATTGACGTTGCCACAGGAGAACTCATACTTTTTGTAGGCGACGAATCAATCAGTCTTCAAGCTATTGACTTGACCAGGACGATAATTGATGAAGGTAAGAAACTCAATCCGGTTGATAATCAACTTGTGCAACCTTCATCGCAGAAAACACCACAAGGATACAAACCGGAGCCAAGTCATAGACCCCAAGCCAACAAGGAAGAACTACATAAGGAACAAAACCTTAGGGTCAACAAACTAAAAGAGCAGAAAACATAAATCAAAGAGGAACAGGAACCGCACAAAGTAAAACTTAAGGAGCCTCTAGAAAAGCTCATAGGAACATCAAACCATTTCAAAATAGGAGACCAGGTACCGTTAGACAAAGCCGACCCTCACATCACCACATTAGGCTTGAAGGTAAACGAAGAAATTCCTCTTAAGATACACAGTATCTTCCCACACGAAACAGTCGAGGTAAGCAATCCCATATTCGGCACTTTTAAGGTAAACGCTTCTCGCTTTAAACTTTATCAAGAAAATAGAACTGTAAGCATGAGGGAAGATATTCAAACCTTTAAACCTCTATGATTTTTTTTCAAAAACAAGGAAAGTCTAGCTTAAGACTATAAAAGAGCGCTTCTCGGGAGGCAACCCGAGCACTAACCATATTTATTTTCGCATTTATTTTCCAGTTGCTTTTCTTTTTCTAGTTCTAAAAATTTAGTTTTTTTTAAACTAACACAAAAATGCAGATTTCGAAGCCACACGGCCTTGCACACGGCCGTGGCAGTGGTCGTGTGGACCATCAAAATCTCTGTACTGACATAGCAAAGGCCATATGAATCAGTCCCAACTAATTTTTGAAGTCACGGACTCAACCACTCCCCCACGGGCACCGACAAAGTGGCACGGCTGTGCCCTACGACCGTGTGAAGCTACTGACTTACCAACCACGGGCAGGACACGCTCGTGCCTTCCAACTGTGCCAACATACTAACTTGTTACAAACGGGCGTGGCTGGATGAAAAACGAGCATGGAGAAATAACACACTTAGACACACGACCGTGCGAAGTGGCCGTGCGCATCGACACGCCCTCGGTCCACGGGCATGGGAGAATGTCAGAGTTGAGCCTCTATTTAAACCCAACCTCCCTTCCCCATTCTTTCCACTGTTCATGTAATATCCGGGATTTAGGGGTTATGCGTTTTTAACTTGAATGTGTGTGGTAATGTGCTCTTGTGATGTTTGTGTGTGTTTTGGGGGTTTCAGGAACCTTGGAATATAGGTAGATGCCTTAGAAAAATATTTGATTTTTAAGCATTGAAAGGGGAGCTAAGGGAGCTAGGCCTTAAGAAAATCTTTATGGGGATTTAGATTCAAGTACTGAGCTAGGAAAATGGCAAGGGAGGTGCCATTTAGTGCTTAGGGGAGTGACGCCTCAGGAGGTATGAAGGGCCTAGGTTCGAGCAGCAAGGGAAGCGTTTTGAGCTTTTATTTTGTAGCAAGGAGGAGGAGTGGTGGACGGCACAAGGACTCTGGTTGGTTGAGGGAAAAATCAAGTCAAATCCATTTAAAATTTGGCTAAGGAGGGAAGATAAAGGTTGACTCATTCAAATTATTTTGAATGAGAGGAGAAGAGAGGAATTAGGAGAAAAATGTGGGATTTGAGAGGAGGATGAGAGTTGGCCGGCCAAGGGACTTCTTGGATGACAATTTTGGTCATGAAGGTAGGGGGAGTAGCTGAAATTGCTTAAGGAGGGTTTAGATGCTTTTCGGTTCTCTTTTCTTTCCCTAGTGCTGTGCCGAAGTTAGTAGCCAGAAGACTTTCAAACCTTATTTGCTTTAGCCGAACTTCAGAAGACCATTAAGGTCACATTCGGCTTTTTTTTTTCGTCTTCTCTTTGTTCTCCATAGGACCGAACCCATCTCTTTCCCTTCTCTTTTCTTTTAATTTGTTTTAACTGAAACCTCTCTCTCAAAGCCCACCATAGTCACAACTTCAAAAGCCTCACACTCTCCCTCTCCATTACTTTGTTAAAAGCCGAACCACACCATTATTTTCTTCTTCTCCTCACGATTCTTCAAAAGCCGAAAGTGGATCATCTTTCTCTTCTTATCGACTTCTAGAGCCAGGGGACCATTTGCGTTTGGTCACTCTTTTCGGTAAGGATCTCTTTTGGGTTGACTTTCTGTTCTATTTCTTTTTGGACCGTCGACAAATCAAAGACTCTAATCCCTACATCTCTTTGGCGGAAACCATGAAAGAGATCTTTCGGGATTCTTGTAGCTAATGATTGAGAGGTGATTTCCGGGATTTGAGATCCAAGGTAAGCAAAGTGTGACCTTTAGGCCGAAGGTCACTTACTTTTGTTCATGAAGTTAGAATCGAATCTAACATATATCATATAGGATTTCGACAAACTCCATAGGCAAGTGACAATTTTCGGGATTTAATCGAGCAAGGTAAGGGAAGTTGAAGTATTCGGCCTAAGGCCATACTATTTTGTGCTAGCCGATTTCTAAATAGGATGTTGTGTAGGTGCACAATCGACTTCATCAACAAAAGCCGAGGACTTTTTAGATGAATATTTTTAGATCCGTTCACTCAATTGTTTTCTCTGATTAAGTAAATCTCATGGAGTCGGGATCTAGCCAATCCAGGGAGAGGGTTGGAAGCGCAGATCCTACCCCTAAGTTCAAGAAATGCTCTGTTTCTGCTGTACGTGATTGGCCACCGGGTTGTGGTCTAGCATCGGAGAGGGATAAGCAGTTCACTGCTATTTCTGCTAGCGAAAGTGTCGGTATCGAAAGCATAGTTCTCGTTGTTATCAGGTGTGTAACCCTACATTATTTCCCGATAGATTAATAGTGCTAATCGTTGTGTGTGATTATGAAAATACGGATAATCATGGCTATGGGTACCATTCCATGGTACTGTACAATCAGGTATGTTATCCCCTTAATTCTTAGTTAATGATGTTATAAGTATGGACATGAAATATGTATGAATTCGTGATGATTTAGGGTAAGACACATTGCATAATATTGAATAATATGTACGTTGCATGGGCATATGGGTGATATTGATAAAGGGGAAGTGCTTTGGTGGTTTTTACCACGTTATCCGGTGACTTATGTCACATATTCTGTATTCGATGACTTGTGTCACATTTTATGATTCTGGTGACTTTGTCACAATTATCTGGTGGCCATGCCACAATTTATAAGGGCGATGTGCAGTTGACTGCAGCAACTGCCTTCGATGGTGTGTAGCGGATGGAGGGTCGATTTAGTAATCCCCACAGCGTGATTGGCAGGTACGGGTGGTGTGTAGAGGATGGATATCTAGGTGGGCTCGGGATTTCATTTCATTCTATGTTAAATGTGATATGATATGTTATGATCCAATATGCTATGCATGGGCTTATGGCCAAATATGACTAAAATGGGCTTTGCCGGAATGATAAGAATAAGGCTATAATCGTTTGGGTTTTGGTGTAGCTGTTACACATTGAGTCTGTTGACTCACCCTTCGTGGGATTATCTTTTTCAGGTGATACTTAGCGAGTTGGATCGGGTCAGCGGGGACTTTGTGGTGGCCATGCTCAATTCAATATTTTCGGGTTTTCTTATATTTTGAACTTATCACGTTTTCCTATTATGCTTTCGGGATTTATTTCAGATTTTGCTTGGGTTGTAATAAGGCCACTACTTAACTATTTTATTTATGCGTTTTTTTATAATTATTATTATACGATCAATATCAAATAATTGGAAAACATTTTTCGTAAAACAACTTTAAACATTTTGATACCTAAACTTCTACGGTTTCCCAACTTAATAATTGACTCCAAAATTTGACATTTCTCTTAACTGATAATTTTTGAAACTTAAGAGCAACATTTTAAAAAAATACAAATTTTTATAACAATACGATTTCTAACTTGATCACAAAGTAAATCCATTTTCTGCAACAACACCATATTCTCCAAATAACAATACGAGATTTTATTAAAGTTTTACTCGAGGAGCATGCCAGATCCGGTCGGGGCTCGTGGACCGGGTTTGGGGTGTTTCAACATGGTATCAGAGCCTAGTTTTAAACACTCGGCCTTGGGTTTTGAAGCCCACAACGTTTTCCAAATTGAGCCCAAAATGAGTTTTTGAAAATTTTTGGTTAAAATGGTTTTATAGAAGCATGGCACCTGAGTTCTCGGCCCAGGTCCGCCAGGTAAGTACTGTAATTAGTAAATTTGTTTGAATGTGCTAGTGTATGATGCTGCTTTAGATGATAGGTTTAGGGAAATTATGCTATAGAGACATGGACTTTAGG
Organism: Gossypium australe; assembly: GCA_005393395.2. NCBI lineage: Eukaryota > Viridiplantae > Streptophyta > Magnoliopsida > Malvales > Malvaceae > Gossypium > Gossypium australe. The sequence goes on from CM016626.1 coordinate 119,134,394, forward strand.
TATATGTGTACTTCTATGGAAAAACCACTAAGTAAATCTCTATTGCATAAAACTTCTCTTTAAACAAGAAAGTGAAAAGACTCTAATGCATAAAATTTTGTAAAATAGATAAACCACGACAGTAGACATGAGTTCTAGGGGACGTGGTCGTCGTGGCCGTGGCAGAGGCAGAATGACTGTGTCGGAACCAGTTGGGTCTGGTCAGGGTTCCGAAAATGAAGCACCACCACCAGCTGTAGCAGAGGAATTTCAAGAGCAGACAGGAGGAGATGATGCAGTATCGCAGGCTATGCTGCGAGTTTTAGAGCGAGTGGTAGGAGCTAGTATGGGAAATGGGGCTCGAAAGTCAGTATCTGAAAGACTTAGAGCAAATGGAGCTGAGATTTTTAGAGGAGTATCAAGGGTAGCTCTGAATGTAGCAGAGTATTGGTTAGAGGCAGTCAAGAGGATCATGGATGATTTGTACTGCACTGCTGAGGAGAAGCTGAAAGGTGCTGTTTCGCTGCTTCGTGATTAGGCCTATCAGTGGTGGCTCACTGTCAGAGAGGGTACCCCTGCAGATCGAGTGGATTGAGGGTATTTTAAGGTTAAGTTTGAGGGGAAATACGTTAGAGCTAGCTACATAGACTCACAGAGAAAGGCATTTCTAAATCTAGTGCAAGGAAGTAAGTAGGTAGCGGAGTATGAAGCGGAGTTTCTGCGGTTAAGCCGGTACGCCAGAGGAATTGTAGCTACTGATTATGAGCGGTGTGTTACATTCGAGGATGGATTGAGAGATGACCTGCGAGTGTTAATTGCCCCGCAGCGGGAGAGAGAATTTGCAGTTTTAGTGGATAAGGCTCGGATAGCTGAAGAAGTTAAGCGGACCGAGAGACAGAATCGGGATAGAGGTCAGAATAAGAATAAGAGGAGCTATGGGTCTTCAGGATCATCCGAAAATTTTCAAAAGAAACCTAGAGTTGATGGACAGCGAGGTCAGCAGGTTGTTACGGGAGGACAGTACCGTACTTGTGCTCAGTGTGGAAAGATGCACCCGGGAGAATGTTGGAAAAAGACAGGGGGATGTTTTAAGTGTGGATCCAAGGATCATATGATTAGGGATTGTCCGATGGATACAGATAGGAACCGCTCAGCAGGTCAGGGTTTTAATTAGGCTGGCAGAGGTGGACAGCAGCCGTCAAGGGGTCGTAGTCTGAATGGTAGAGGTAATGGTTCTGGTAGAGGTCGCGTAGCACCAGGCAGAGGTAGTGGTAACACGGAGGCGAGACAGCCAGGTCTAGTATATGCGGTTCGTCGGAGGTAAGATGGTGATGCACCTGATGTCATAACGGGTACGTTCTTTATTTTTGGATTACCCTTTATTACTCTGATAGATATAGGGTCAACTCATTCATATATTGCTAGTAAAGTATCTGGAACTCTGCATGTGAACTCTGAGACTGTACCTAGGAAGATGAGTGTACTTAGTCCTTTAAGGCAGATTGTAGTAGTAGATAAGCTCTTTAAGGAAGTGCCTTTAGAAGTTCAGGGGGCGCAGTTTCTAGCTAACTTAATGGAGTTGCCATTCGGGGAATTTGATCTAATCTTAGTCATGGACTGGTTAGTGAAGTACCATGCGAATGTGGATTGAGCTGCTAAGCGCATGTCATTGAAAACTTCCGACGACAATGAGGTTATGGTGATGGGCGAGAGACGGAATTACTTGTCGAATGTAGTATCTACCCTTAAGGCAGAGAAGATGGTAAGGAAGGGATGTTTGGCTTTTCTGATGTTGGTTAGTGTCTTGGAGGCTAAGGAAGCAACTGTTGAAGGGGTCAAGACTGTAAGAGAATTTGTGGATGTCTTTCTGGAAGAACTTCCGGGGTTGCCTCTGGATCGTGAGGTGGAATTTGGGATTGACTTGTTGCCTGGTACAGCGCCAGTATCTATCGCTCCGTACAGAATGGCACCAAAGGAGTTGGTTGAGCTCAAGGCTCAGATCTAGGAGTTTCTTGACTGTGGGTTTATCCGACCCAGTGTGTCTCCATGGGGAGCACCAGTTCTATTCGTGAAGAAGAAGGACGGAACTATGTGTATGTGCATAGACTATCGGCAGTCGAATAAGCTGACCATCACGAACAAGTACCCTTTGCCAAGGATAGACGACTTGTTCGATCAACTTAAGGGGGCTGTAGTATTTTCAAAGATAGATCTAAGGTCAGGGTATCATCAGCTTAAGGTGAAGGAAGTGGATATCCATAAGACAGCTTTCCGGACAAGATACGGGCATTATGAGTTCTTAGTAATGTCGTTCGGATTGACGAACGCCCCAGCTGTATTCATGGATATGATGAACTGGGTTTTCTAACCCTACTTGGATCAGTTCGTCGTTGTGTTTATAGACGACATCCTGGTGTATTCTAAATCGGAGGAAGAACATGATGAACATCTGCGGGTGGTATTGCAGGTGTTAAGGGAAAGGAAGTTATATGCTAAGTTCAGCAAGTGCAAATTTTGGCTGAAGGAAGTTGCATTCTTGGGGCATGTGGTGTCTGCAGAAGGGATAATGGTGGATCCTCGAAAGATTGAGGCAGTTCTAGATTGGAAACCACCTAAGTCCGTGGTTAAGGTTCGCAGTTTCTTGGAGTTAGCAGGCTACTACAGAAGATTTGTAGAGGGGTTCTCGTCTATAGCAGCACCTCTGACGAAATTGTTGAGAAAGGAGGTACCTTTCGTATGGACAGATAAGCAGCAGGAGAGCTTTGAAAAGCTTAAGAGGGTTTTGACGGAAGCTCCAGTTTTGATTCAGCCTGAGGCAGGGAAGGATTTCGTGGTGTATTGTGATGCTTCACATACAGGATTGGGACGTGTTCTTATGCAAGACGGGAAGGTGGTGGCTTATGCGTCTCGGCAATTAAGGCCACATGAGGTTAATTATCCGACTCATGACTTGGAGTTGGCTGTTGCGGTTTTCGCGCTAAAAGTATGGAGGCACTATCTGTATGGAGAAAAGTCGGTGATTTACACGGACCACAAGAGTATGAAGTATTTGTTGACTCAAAAAGAGCTGAATCTGAGACAGCGAAGGTGGGTGGAGTTGTTGAAACACTATGATTGTTCTATAGAGTATCACCCGGGCAAGGTGAATGTGGTGGTAGATGCCATAAGTCGGAAGGTAGTGTCGGATTTGAGGGTGATGTTTGCACATCTTAGCCTTTATGATGACGGAAGTTTGCTAGCAGAGTTGCAAGTAAAGCCGACATGGTTGAGTCAGGTGAAAGAGAGACAGTTGGTAGACGGCGATCTGAGTGCTAAGCTACGGCAAGTACAGAAAGGGGAGTTGGAAGATTATGGTGTTAACAGCGAGGGAGTGTTGTGTTTCAAGGGTAGGGTCTGTATGCCAAAGGATGAAGAACTTAGACAGAGAATTCTTCAGGAATCGCATGGTAGCCCTTATGCTATGCATCCTGGAGGAAGTTAGTTGTACAGTGACCTACGGGATCAGTTTTGGTGGCCTGGTCTAAAGCGGGAAGTTACAGAATTTGTGGGAAATGCTTAACGTGTGAGCAAGATAAGGCTGGACACCAAGTACCTTCAGGGTTGCTTCAGCCGATAAAGATTGCACAGTGGAAGTGGGAGAGAATTACTATGGACTTCGTTAGTGGGCTTCCCCTTACGCCTACTAAGAAAGACTCGGTATGGGTGATAGTGGATCGATTGACAAAGTCTGCACATTTCATACCAGTGCAGGTTGATTACTCCCTGCAGAGGTTAGCGAAGTTGTATGTGGCAGAGACTGTGAGGCTGCACGGGGTGCCAGTGTCAATTATCTCGGATAGGGACCCAAGGTTTACGTCTCGATTTTGGAGAGCACTACATCAGGCATTGGGCACCAGGTTAGACTTCAGTACAGCATTTCATTCGCAGTCGGACGATCAGTCGGAGCGAGTAATCCAAGTGTTAGAAGATATGTTGAAAGGTTGTGTGATATACTTCAGAGGAAGCTGGGAGGAGTTCTTACCTTTAGCAGAGTTTACGTACAATAACAGCTATCAAGCAAGTATTCGGATGGCGCCGTATGAAGCACTGTATGGACAGAAGTGTCTAACTCCTACGTGTTGGACAGAATTGGGGGAACGTCAGGTTTTGAGTCCAGAGGTTGTGGCAGAATCTGAAGAAAAGGTTAAGGTAATTCAGGCAAGGTTGAAGGAGGCATCTGACAGGCAAAAAGCATATGCAGATCTTAAGCAGAAGGAGATAGAGTTTGCTGTGGGAGATCAGGTGTTTCTAAAAGTTTCGCTGTGGAAAAAGGTGATGAGATTTGGTCGCAAGGGAAAGTTAAGTCCCAGGTTTATAGGACCTTATCGGGTTTTAAAGCGGGTTGGACCAGTGGCATATCTGTTAGAATTGCCTTCACAGTTAAAGCAGATGCACGATGTGTTCCATGTGTTGATGCTATGTCGTTACCGGTCGAATCCATCTCATGTAGTACCAGTTGAAGAGGTGGAGCTGAGACCAGATTTATCCTATGAGGAAGAGCCGATTCAGATTTTGGAACGGGATGTGAAGGTGTTACGGAGGAAATTAGTTCCTCTAGTCAAAGTGTTATGGCGTAACCATGGATCGGAAGAAGCTTCGTGGGAACCGGAAGAAGCAATGCGGCAACAATACCCTTACCTATTCTAGTCAGGTAATTTCGAGGTCGAAATTATTTTAAGGGGGTAGAACTGTAATATCCGAGATTTAGGGGTTATGCATTTTTAACTTGAATTTGTGTGGTAATGTGCTCTTGTGATGTTTGTGTGTGTTTTGGGGGTTTCGAGAACCTTGGAATGTAGGTAGATGCCTTAGAAAAATATTTGATTTTTAAGCATTGAAAGGGGAGCTAAGGGAGCTAGGCCTTAAGAAAATTTTTATGGGGATTCAGACTCAAGTACTGAGCTAGGAAAATGGCAAGGGAGGCGCCACTTAGAGCTTAGGGGAGTGACGCCTCAGTAGGTATGAAGGGCCTAGGTTCGAGAAGCAAGGGAAGCATTTGGAGCTTTTATTTTGTAGCAAGGAGGAGCAGTGGTGGACGGCACAAGGACTCTGGTTGGATGAGGGGAAGTTCAAGTCAAATCCATTTAAAATTCGGCTAAGGAGGGAAGATAAGGGTTGACTCATTCAAATTATTTTGAATGAGAGGAGAAGAGAGGAATTAGGAGAAAAATGTGGGATTTGAGAGGAGGATGAGAGTTGGCCGGCCAAGGGACTTCTTGGATGACAATTTCGGTCATGAAGGTAGGGGGAATAGCCGAAATTGCTTAAGGAGGGTTTAGATGCTTTTCGGTTCTCTTTTCTTTCCCTAGTGCTGTGCCGAAGTTAGTAGCCAGAAGACTTTCAAAACTTATTTGCTTTAGCCGAACTTCAGAAGACCATTAAGGTCACATTCAGCTTCTTTTTTTTCGTCTTCTCTTTGTTCTCCATAGGACCGAACCCATCTCTTTCCCTTCTCTTTTCTTGTAATTTGTTTTAGCCGAAACCTCTCTCTCAAAGCTCACCATAGCCGCAACTTCTAAAGCCTCACACTCTCCCTCTCCATTACTTTGTTAAAAGCCGAACCACACCATTCTTTTTCTTCTTCTCCTCATGAATCTTCAAAAGCTGAAAGCCGATCATCTTTCTCCTCTTGTTGACTTCTAGAGCCAGGGGACCATTTGCTTTTGGTCACTCTTTTCAGTAAGGATCTCTTTTGGGTTGATTTTCTGTTCTATTTCTTTTTGGACTGTCGACAAATCAAAGACTCTAATCCCTACATTTCTTTGGCCGAAACCATGAAAGAGATCTTTCAGGATTCTTGTAGCTAACGATTGAGAGGCGATTTCCGGGATTTGAGATCCAAGGTAAGCAAAGTGTGACCTTTAGGCCGAAGGCCACTTACTTTTGTTCATTATGTTAGAATCGAATCTAACATATATCATATAGGATTTCGACAAACTCCATAGGCAAGTGACGGTTTTCGGGATTTAATCGAGCAAGGTAAGGGATGTTGAAGTATTCGGCCTAAGGCCATACTATTTTGTGCTAGCCGATTTCTAAATAGGATGTTGTGTAGGTGCACAATCGACTTTATCAACAAAAGCCGGGGACTTCAGTACCCTGTCAATCTAGGTGAGCATCTTTTCATTTAGATGAATATTTTTAGATTCGGTCACTCAATCGTTTTTTTGATTAAGTTAATCTCATGGAGTCGGGATCTAGCCGATCTAGGGAGAGGGTTGGAAGCGCAGATCCTACCCCTAAGTTCAAGAAACACTCTTTCTGCTGTACGTGATTGGCCACCAGGTTGTGGGCCAGCATCGGAGAGGGATAAGCAGTTCACTGTTATTTTTGCTAGCGAAAGTGTCGGTATCGAAAGCATAGTTCTCATTGTTATCAGGTGTGTAACCCTACATTATTTCCCGATAGATTAATAGTGCTAATCGTTGTGTGTGATTATGAAAATACGAATAATCATGGCTATGGGTACCATTCCATGGTACAGTGCAATCAGGTATGTTATCCCCTTAATTCTCAGTTAATGATGTTATAAGTATGGACATGAAATATGTATGAATTCGTTATGACTTTGGGGTAAGACACATTGCATAATATTGAATAAAATGTACGTTGCATGGGCATATGGGTGATATTGATAAAGGGGAAGTGCTCCGGTGGTTTTTACCACGTTATCCGGTGACTTATGTCACATATTTTGTACTCGGTGACTTGTGTCACATTTTATGATTCCGGTGACTTTGTCACAATTATCTGGTGGCCATGCCACAATTTATAAGGGCGATGTGCAGTTGACTGCAGCAACTGCCTTCGATGGTGTGTAGCGGATGGAGGGTCGATTTAGTAATCCCCACAGTGTGATTGGCAGGTACGGATGGTGTGTAGAGGATGGATATCTAGGTGGGCTCGGGATTGCATTTCATTCTATGTTAAATGTGATATGATATGTAATGATCCAATATGCTATGCATGGGCTTATGGCCAAATATGACTAAAATGGGCTTTGCCGGAATGATAAGAATAAGGCTATAATCGTTTGGGTTTTGGTGTAGCTGTTACACATTGAGTCTGTTGACTCACCTTTCGTGGGATTATCTTTTTCAGGTGATACTTAGTGAGTTGGATTGGGTCAGCGGGGACTTTGTGGTGGCCATGCTCAATTCAGTATTTTCGTGTTTTCTTATCTTTTGAATTTATCACGTTTTCCTATTATGCTTTTGGGATTTATTTCGGATTTTGCTTGGGTTGTAATAAGGCCACTACTTAACTGTTTTATTTATGCGTTTTTTTATAATTATTATTATACGATCAATATCAAACAATTGGAATACATTTTTCGTAAAAAAACTTCAAACATTTTGATACCTAAACTTCTACGGTTTCCCAACTTAATAATTGACTCCAAAATTTGACATTTCTCTTAACTGATAATTTTTGAAACTTAAGATCAACATTTTAAAGAAATACAAATTTTTATAACAATACGATTTTTAACTTGATCACAAAGTAAATCCATTTTCTGCAACAACACCATATTCTCCAAATAACAATACGAGATTTTATTAAAGTTTTACTCGAGGAGCATGCCAGATCCGGTCGGGGCTCGTGGGCCGGGTTTGTGGTGTTTCAGTTCACTTCTCTTCTTCCCCCCTCCCCCTTTATTTTCAAATTTCCCTCTCCATAACAAATCTCAATAACTCTTGAGCTACACCAAAACCATGCCGAAGAAGCGAAAGAAGCCAAGCATAATATCACCAAGGGTGACCGCTATACATAAGCTCATGTCGGCCGCTTCATCCAATCAAAAAGCCAAGGGTCGTTGAGACCATTTAGTTTTTATTTTTCTTTTCTCTCTTGCTTCAATTTCCTTCTCTTTGACAATCTTATGCTTAATTTAGTTTAATATATTTTAATTTCATAGTGTTAGGTTGTAAAGGCTGCTTGGGAATCACGTCACTTTCGCCACCGCCAGCACCTTTGTCACCTTAGAAGTCACACCCACCTCACGAACCATCTACCAATAATGATTCTCAAGCCCTTTTATCTTCCAGTCTTAGTTTATTTTCCTTTTTAGTATCCTTTCCTTTTTCTTTCTTGTTTTTAGTTATATATCTCGTTTATATTAAATGTGTCTTAATAACTCCTGGCTAGCTATCTACGAGCTCCCCAATTTCTTCATCTAGCTCAGGATCGTCATCCAGACCAACTCCTCCAACTCCTGGGTCTCATCCGCAATTCAGGAAGTTTCACCTCTCCCTCTCTCTTAAATTTTATATACATCTTTGTTCATTGAGGGCAATGTACATCTTAAGTGTGGGGGTGAATATTTATTTGAAGAAAGGGCCTAACTTTCTGCATTATTCTCAAATCCGGCCTAACTTTCTTCATTATTCTCAAAATCTCTGAATTTAGTCTTGTTTTTAAGTGATTTCCTCATATTACTAATTAGGATAAATTTTCTGATGGTTTATAATTTTTATTGATATGTTTTAGATTAAGTTATAGTTAATTGTGCATTGATGATTAAATTAGAAGAATATTAGAGAATCAAGCATGATAAGTCTATTTTTCAAAATTAAAATCTTTGTTAGGTTGTTGAGCTGAATCTGAATATTATCTGGAAGTTTGAAATTGACAAGGTTGATGTCAAAACACCCATAGTTTTTGTGAGATTTTGAGCCTATTAGAGCATATATTCTTTTTCATGCTCACTTTATTAATTATTAGTGTGTCAACTATGAACTGTTATTCTAGAACTTGCCTCGATTATACATGTTGAGACCACACCTATGATTTGATATACAGTGATGATAAAGGCACCTTGGTTTTAACCCACTGACTCCACTAAAAAGCCTACCTCCATAAATTAACCCTTAGTAAACCGCGTTGATCCTAACAACCCTTTTTATTGACTCACCAGCTAATATTAACCCAAAACCCCTTTGAATTTGTTATCACCATTCCTTTTGACTACCCTTATATCGAGATATGATTTGATTAAGTTACCTAATTAAATTAGTTCAGTAGTTGAATTAATCTTTTATTATTGTTCTAAAAAGAATTTAAAGTATATTCAGTGTTAGTGGTGAGCTTATACAGTTAAATTCTATTTTTCGAAAGAAAAGCTCGTGTTTTCAGAATGTAAATATTATCTCAGTATTTTCTAAGTTTGGTAACTTGTCAATTCATTCTCGATTCTAACCTTCTATTTTAGCCTTTATCCACGCCTTTAACCCTAGCCCCGTTACAACCCTGTTAAAGACCTTTTGATTTGTATATCATCTCATTTTACAGTGGTGGAGATTTGATTTTCAGGCAAGCCTATGGGATTAACTTTTCAGGTTCGACTTATGAGAGATTAATTTTGAGCATTAAACACCTTGAGTGATTTGAGTGAATCTTTAGTGAGGATGTCAAACCTTGTCAATTTTGAATCAAAGGTAACTATTTAGATACGGGGAGACACCTACGTTTTATGCTACAAATGTATGACTTTGACTGTTTGAATCTTTAGGACTCATCGAGTTAAATCATCCATGTATAAATTATCTATGAATTATGATGAGACACTATTGTTAGGAATTATGAATCATGGAAAGTTTGTCTTAATTGTAAGTTGAGAATTTTGCTTGAGGACAAGCAAAAGCTTAAGTCTGGGGGTATTTGATAAACAGTAAAAGTAACATATTTTAATCCTACATTTAGTATGCTTTTGGATGATTTAAGCCTCGATTGATATAAAAAGGTGATCTTAATCCTTTCTTTTCATGTCTTATACCTAGGAAAGCACCCGATGACGAAAAGAACACAAAACGGAGTAAATGGACCATATCACGAAATCCACACAGCTGTGCCACATTGATCATCTAGAACACGGCCTTATCCCCCGAGTCACACAGCCGTGTATCATTAAAGAAGTCCGAACACAGCTTAAAGACTAGTCACACGGGCGTGTGACATGGCCGTGCCCCTATCGTGGCAAAGAGCAATTTCATTCAGATTTGGATACTTTGGGGTGAAGAAACACATTCCAATAGCCTATATAAACCCTCTAAGTGTTACCTGAAAAGGGGGCGATTAGCTAGGCCAAGGAGACAGGCCGAAAAGGTTAAAACTGTGGGAATCACTTGAAGATAGCCAGTTGATCCATCTCTAGAAAGCCGAAATTCTACTCAAGACGGCAGATCTCTCCTTCAATTCCTTCAGGGAATTTTAAGGATTTCTTATGTTTTGTTTTATCTTTTTTTCTGAGATGTTTTCTTTATTTATTATGAACTAACCCTTCAGATACCTGGAGGGGATGAAACCTAGATGAATCTTGTTATTGTTTTCTGAACTATAAGATAAACACTTGATTTGTTCTTAATTATGTGCGCTTAATTCTTGTGTTAATATTTCCAGGATTTTGATTCAAGTCAGATGTTCTTTGGTGGAGGACCAAAATTCCCTGCTTACGAATAGATCTAGCATAATTAAAGCGGAGTCATTCGTGTACCTAGAGATAGGGTGATGAGATTTTGCCAGATTAGGGTGAATCCTAAATTGATTTACTGCTGTAACACCCCAAACCCGGCCTAAACGTTACGACCGGATCTGGCATGTCACATGAAAGGAATGTCTAAAAACTGTGCGTTCGTTTAAAAGCTCATATTCTTTATAGTTGTTGTGAAAAATCGAGTTTAAGTAATTTTGAATAAGAAACGGTTTATTATCATTTTAGGAAAATCCCATATTGATCATTTAATAATAAGCAGTAAACAAATCAAAAGCTAAGCCAAATAAAATACCAAAAATACAGTTAAAGTGGCCCTATTACATAACAAAAATCCCAGTTACAAATAAGTTTAACTAAGAGAACGAGTTTACGAGAAAAACATTGTATGGCCACCACAAGTCTGCCTCGGCTCCCAAATCCGTGATCTAATGATTACCTGCAAAATTAACTAAGGGGTGAGTCACCGAGACTCAGTGTGTAAATCCCCATCCAAAAGATGTTAAGCTCGTACACAAATTCATATGCAAATATGCATGTCATGCAACCTATCCAACCTATCCATCCAAAACTCCCAGATCTACCCCGTGTGGTACCACACCACTGGTGGTGCCAAACCACTGGTGACCCAAAGTCACTGATATCCAATAATAATGTGGTGCCAAACCATTGGTGACCCAAAGTCACTAATATCCAATAATAATGTGGTGCCAAACCACTGGTGACCCAAAGTCACGAATAATCCATCCCGTCATATCAAATGTGGGGCCAACCCACTGTGGTACTAAGCCACTAGGACGAGTCGCTATGAGGTGCCAAACCTCTGGTGACCCAAAGTCACGAAATATCAATAATCCAAGTGTGGGGCCAACCCACGTTGTGATACCAAATCACTGGCGACAATCCCGAATATCAACTGTGGGGCCAACCCACTATGGTACTAAGCCACTGGGATGAGTCGCTATGAGGTGCCAAACCACTGGTGACCCAAAGTCACGAAATTAATTGTTGTATCAAACCACTGGTGGTGCCAAACCACTGGTGACCCAAAGTCACGGATATCAATGTTCCCCCTCCTCTCATCATACTCATGTCCATGCCATGTTCCTCAGTCATAATAATTCGTGTATGCAGTATGCCAAGTATGCAAATCATATATCAAAGATAATGCATGAAACGTATGACCATTGTAACACCCCAAACCCGGTCAATACACCACGACCGAATCTGGTATGCTACTGGGAAAATCGTATTTGAAAGGTTAGGTTTTCGAGTAAAAATTTGAGAAAAACCCTTTGTTGTACTTATACTTGTGAAAATCTTGGGTAAGATTGTTTAAAACCAATAGTGCATTTTGAAAACCCGGGGATTTTGAAAACTTCCTTGAATCCATAAGTAAAACAAGTGTATCTCATTTAGAAATCCGCGTAATTCCTTTTAGTTGCTTAAAAACATTTTCTTGAACTTAGTGTGGAAAAATCTTAAGTTTGAAAAAACATTTGAGTTGCATTCATTTTAAACTACAGCGTGATACCCGATGGTAAAGCTTAAAACATATTGCTTTGTAGTTTTGAAAACCTTATCTTTCCAAGTTTTATCCACTATTAACCCATTAATTTGTTAAAACATATTTGAAATCAAATCTAAGCATAAATAACCAAAGCATAACTTTAAAGGCCTTTTAAAATCCCACCAAAACCAAATGAAAATAAATGAAATAAAGTACCAAGTTTTTTTTTTAAAATCAGTGCACATCCGATTTTATGCATGGCATGGTCACCTCGAGTCCACCGGGCTCCATGTCCGCGATCTAGGTGTCACTTGAAATGATAAGGGAGAAGGTGAGTCGCAAGAATCAGTGCATAAATCCCCCTCCCGATTAATGCAACATACTAACACACACCATAACAAAGCAATACAATTAATGCACCCAACCCTAGCCATCCATAACACCTTTTCTACCCCGTGTGGTACCAAACCACTAGTGGTGCCAAACCACTGGTGACCCAAAGTCACGATATCCATCAATGTGGTTACAAACCACTAGTGACCCAAAGTCAAGAATAATCCATCTGTGGGGCCAACCCACGTGTGATACCAAATCACTGGCGACGATCCCATATCTAAAAAGTGGGGCCAACCCACGGTGGTGTTAAACCACAGGGACGAGTCGCTATGAGGTGCCAAACCTCTGGTGTCCCAAAGACACTAATGTGATACCAAATCACTGGTGACTGAAGTCACGAATAATCCATCTGTGGGGCAAACCCACGTGTGATACCAAATCACTGGCATCGATCCCATAATATCATCCGTGGGGCCAACCTACTGTGGTGCTAAGCCACTGGGACAAGACGCTATGAGGTGCCAAACCTCTGGTGACCCAAAGTCACAATAAATCGATCTGTGGCACCAAACCACTGGAGGTGCCAAACCTCTGGTGTCCCAAAGACACGGATATCATTTTCCCCCTCCTCTCATATCACCCATTATCATACCGACTCATGTAAAGTATGCAAATCATGCAAATCATGCGAATCATGCCAACATGTTTAGTGTTGCATCCCATAGCACATACATCATAGATCATGATATCATGTATATCAACAACAGAACTCGTAATGAAACGGACTGACCCGAATCCGTGTACATACCCCATAAGGTATCATATCAATCAACCATACTGTTTCGGCTTTATCAAACAATCAGGTTATTAAGCATATTACTAAGCAAAGAGTGTGTTAGTTTACACACCTGTTAAAACGCAAGCCTTAATCCCAAAGAACCAATCTAAGACCCTCGATTACCTCGCTCCTTACAAATGATTTGGTTTCCTACCAAATCCTGAACCACGATGGTTCCTCCTTATGCAAACAGCCACACCCAATCGATCACTCACAGATGGAGGCTTCGCTTGACTTGTTCCGAAATCCCGGATGCCCTTTTTCAACGATTGAAAAACACCAAACGAGATCAACACCACACTAATATTCGGCCAAGGTGAAAACTAATAGAAGAGGGGAAGTTTCGACAACAAAAAGGGAGAGGTTCGGCTAGAGTCTTGAAGGTAGAAACAAATGAAATATGGTTCAATAAGAAAGGAGAAATCGGCAATGGAAGATTAGAAGTGAGGGAGAAAAGATTCGGCTTGCAAAATGATGGAAGAAAACAAAAGAAATGGGAAGGAGAATGTTGATATTCGGCCAACAACCAAAATGGGAAAAAGAAGAAGAAGAAATGTGTAGGAGAAGAGAGTTTCGGCTACTAATGAGGTTGAGGGAAAAACAAGTGCAAAAATTCGGCAAAGATGAATGTTGCTTGAGGGTTTACGGTTTCAAGCAACTGACGTTCACCCATCTCCATCCAACATGTAGGTGAGCGACACTTCCTACCATACAACGCCTCGTATGGTGCCATCTTGATGCTTGCTTGGTAACTATTGTTGTAGGCGAACTCAGCTAATGGCAGAAACTCCTCCCAACTACCTCTGAAGTCCAGAACACAACCTCTCAGCATATCCTCTAAGATCTGTATAACCCTTTTCGACTGCCCGTCCGACTGCGGGTGAAAAGCCGTACTGAAATCCAAACGCGTACCCAGAGCCTGATGCAACGCTTTCCAGAACCTTGACGTAAATCTGGGATCCCTATCCGAGATGATCGACACTGGAACACCATGCAACCTCACTATCTCTGACACATACAGCTTCGCCAACCTCTGAAGTGAGTAATCAACCCTTACCGGTATGAAGTGAGCTGATTTAGTCAGACGATCCACAATCACCCAAACTGAGTCTTTCTTGCTAGGCGTAAGCGGTAGACCACTGACGAAATCCATAGTTATCCTTTCCCACTTCCACTGTGGAATCTTCACTGGCTCAAGCAACCCTGACGGCAACTGATGCTCAGCCTTGACCTGCTGACATGTCAGACACCTTCCTACAAACTCTGTCACCTCTCACTTTAGACCTGGCCACCAAAACTGCTCTCTAAGATCCCTATACATCTTGCTACCTCCAGGATGCATAGCGTATGGGCTGCTATGTGCGTCCTGAAGAATCATCTGCCTCAGCTAAACGTCCTTCGGCATACAAGTTCTCCCTTTAAAACACAGCACCCCATCACTAGACAAACTGTAACCCTCCAAACCACCATCCTGAACTTGTAACCTCTGTACACTCAAAACCTCATCCTCCACCTGTTTCTCCTTGATCTGCTCAACCCAAGTAGGCTTAACCTGCAATTCTGCCAGAATACTCCCGTCGTCATACAAACTCAAATGGGCAAACATCGCTATTAAGTCCGAAACAACCTTACGGCTCAACGCGTCTGCCACCACGTTAGCCTTGCCCGGATGATACTCAATCGAACAGTCGTAATCCTTTAACAACTCAATCCATCTGTGCTGCCTCAAATTCAAATCCTTCTGAGTCAGAAGGTTGTTCAGACTCTTGTGATCTGTGTAGACTATCGATCTCTCTCCGTACAAGTAGTGCCTCCAAATCTTCAAAGCGAAGACTACTGCCGCTAACTCCAGGTCGTGCATCGGATAATTGACCTCATGTGGCCTCAGCTGCCGAGATGCGTAAGCCACAACCTTCCCTTCCTGCATCAGCACACAACCCAATCCCGTATGTGATGCATCGCAATACACTGTGAATTCCTTTCCTGCCTCAGGTTGAATTAAGACCGGAGCTTCAGTCAGAATTTTCTTTAGCTTGTCGAAACTCTCCTGCTGCTTCTCAGTCCAAACGAACGGAACTCCTTTTCTTAACAGCTTAGTCATCGGTGCTGCAATCAATGAAAATCCCTCTACAAATCTTCGGTAGTATCCTGCCAAATCCAGAAAACTCCGAACTTCAGCCACTGACTTAGGCGGCTTCCAATCCAAAACTGCCTCAATCTTCCGAGGATCCACTTTAATCCCCTCAGCTGACACCACATGACCCAAGAAAGTCACCTCTTTAAGCCAGAACTCGCACTTACTAAACTTAGCATAAAGTTGTTTCTCCCTCAGAATCTGCAACACTACTCGCAAATGCGCATCATGCTCCTCTTCTGTCCTTGAGTACACCAGGATGTTGCCAATAAAAACCACGACGAACTGATCCAAATACTACTGGAACACCCTATTCATTATATCCATGAATGCTGCTGGCGCGTTAGTCAACCCAAACGGCATTACCAGAAACTCGTAGTGTCCATACCGAGTACGAAACGCCGTCTTGTGGATATCAACCTCCTTCACCTTTAACTGGTGATACCCAGACCTTAAATCGATCTTCGAGAATATCGATGCACCCTTCAGCTGATCAAACAAGTCATCTATCTGTGGCAACAGATACTTGTTTTTGATCGTCAGCTTATTCAACTGGCGGTAGTCTATACACATCTGCATTGTACCATCTTTCTTCTTGACAAAGAGTACTGGCGCTCCCCAAGGTGAAACACTTGGCCTAATAAAGCCTCAGTCCAACAACTCCTGGATCTGAGCCTTTAACTCCACTAACTCTTTTGGCGCCATCCTATACGGAGCAATAGACACTGGCGCAGTTCCGGGTAACGATCTATCTCGAACTCCATCTCACGATCCGGCGGCAAACCCGGAAGCTCCTCTGGAAACACATCAACAAATTCCTTAACTGTTCGGACCTTCCCAGCAGCAGACTCCTTAGCTTCCAAGGCATACACATGAACCACATACGCTTCACAGCCCTTCCTGACCATCTTCTCAGCCTTTAGAGCAGATACCACGTTGGATAAGTAATCTCTTCTATTACCTATCATGACCACCTCATCATTCTCAGCCGTCTTTAGAACCATGCGCTTGGCCGCGCAATCCAACCTCGCCTGGTACTTAACCAACCAGTCCATCCCAAGAATCAGATCGAACTCCCCAAATGGCAGTTCCATCAGATCAGCCACAAACACTACCCCTTGGAGTTCTAGGGGTACCTCTCTATACAACTTATCTACCACTACAGAGTGACCTAAAGGGCTAATTACTGTCATCTACCTAGAAATAGTTTCAGAGTCTAAATCCATGGTCTCTACTATGCTACTAGCAACGTATGAATGCGTTGAACCCACATCAATCAAAGTAGTATATGGAGAACCAAAGATCAAGAACGTACCGGTTATGACGTCTGGTGCGTCGCCCTCCTCTCGGCGCCTCGCTGCATACACTAACCCAGGCTGTCTTGCCTCAGAACTACCCGCACCTCTGCCCGGTGCTCCGCGGCCCCGACCAGAACCATTACCTCCTCTGCCATTAGCACGACCCCTCTGCGGTGGCGGTCCATTATTCTGGAACTGAGTATGGCCCTGACCCTCGGACTGAATCCTAGCCAACTTACGCGGACAGTCCCTCACACGGTGATCTAAAGAGCCACACTCGAAACATCCTTTTCCACCGATCCAGCATCCTCCCCAATGAGATTTCCCACAACGGTTACACTGTGCAGGTCCCTGATTAGCAACAACAGACCTACCAGACTGATTCGGCCCACTCTGTCTAGCCCTTTTCTGAGAATTACCCGACGACCCAGAAGATCCAAAACTCCTCTTATGTCTGTTCCTATCCATGTTTTGCCTTACAGACTCTTTAACTCCCTCGGCTACCTTAGCCTTCTCTACCACGACGGCAAACTCACGCTCCTACTGTGGAGCAATCAGCAACCTTAATTCATCTCTCAGACCATCCTCGAATCTAACACACCTCTCATGCTCAGTAGCCACAATGCCTCTAGCATACCGACTCAGCCTCAAGAATTCTGCCTCGTATTCTGACACAGACTTACTTCCCTGAACTAACCTCAGAAATGCTTTCCGTTGCGCGTCAATATAGCTAGCCCCAATGTACTTTTTCTGATAAGCAGCCTTAAAATAATCCCACGTAAGATCTTCTGCTGCAGCACTGTCCCGAACCGTGAGCCACCACTGGTATGACTCATCCCGAAGAAGCGATACTATCCCCTTCAGCTTCTCCTCAGCAGTCAAGTCCAAATCATCTATAACCCGCTCCGTCACCTCCAGCCAATACTCAGCCGTGCTGGGAGCCACACTGGAAACACCTCGGAATACTTCAGCCCCGTTTGCTCGAAGTCGCTCAGGCACAGATTTCCGAGCTCCTGCGCCTCCACCTACTCCAGCTACCCTTTCCAGAACTCGCAGCATCGCCTGCGACACTGCGTCATCCCCAGTCTGATCTTGAAACTCACCACCTCCAGCTGGTGGTGGTACCGGTATCTCATTCTCTGACCCCTGACCAGACCCTACTGGTTCAGAAACTGTCATCCTACCCCGACCACGTCCTCGTCCACGTCCTCCTCGAGCGCTGATGACTAAAATCTCGACTTTCGTGATTTAAAAGTTTTATGCATCAGTAATTATTCCACTGTTTAAAAGCTAAGTCTTATGAATATTGCTTATTAAAGGAGTTTTGTTTTCGCAAGTCCACAGAGTCCTATCAGTTTCAGTTTCTAAAGTAATCCACTATTGCTAGTCATCCAATCACATCACATCAAAATCACAAGCAATAGTAAGGAGTACTTACCTGGGCGGATTGGTGCCCGAGACTCGGTGCCATGCCTTTCAAAACAAAACACTTAAACCAATCTTTAAAACATTTTGGGCCTCGGGCCCACAGCCGAGCCTTTGAACTTTGGCTCTGATACCACAATTGTAACACCCCAAACCCGGTCAATACACCACGGCCGAATCTGGTATGTTACTGGGAAAATCGTATTTGAAAGGTTAGGTTTCCGAGTAAAAATTTGAGAAAAACCCTTTGTTGTACTTATACTTGTGAAAATCTTGGGTAAGATTGTTTAAAACCAATAGTGCATTTTGAAAACCCGGGGATTTTGAAAACTTCCTTGAATCCATAAGTAAAACAAGTGTATCTCATTTAGAAATCCGCGTAATTCCTTCTAGTTGCTTAAAAACATTTTCTTGAACTTAGTGTGGAAAAATCTTAAGTTTGAAAAAACATTTGAGTTGCATTCATTTTAAATTACAGCGTGATACCCGATGGTAAAGCTTAAAACATATCGCTCTGTAGTTTTGAAAACCTTATCTTTCCAAATTTTATCCACTATTAACCCATTAATTTGTTAAAACATATTTGAAATCAAATCTAAGCATAAATAACCAAAGCATAACTTTAAAGGCCTTTTACAATCCCAACAAAACCAAATGAAAATAAATGAAATAAAGTACCAAGTTTTTTTTTAAATCAGTGCACATCTGATTTTATGCATGGCATGGTCACCTCGAGTCCACCCGGCTCCATGTCCGCGATCTAGGTGTCACCTGAAATGATAAGGGAGAAGGTGAGTCGCAAGACTCAGTGCATAAATCCCTCTCCCGATTAACGCAACATACTAACACACACCATAACAAAGCAATACAATTAATGCACCCAACCCTACCCATCCATAACACCTTTTCTACCCCGTGTGGTACCAAACCACTGGTGGTGCCAAACCACTGGTGACCCAAAGTCACGATATCCATCAATGTGGTGCCAAACCACTAGTGACCCAAAGTCACGAATAATCCATCTGTGGGGCCAACCCACGTGTGATACCAAATCACTGGCGACGATCCTGTATCTCAAAAGTGGGGCCAACCCACGGTGGTGTTAAACCACAGGGACGAGTCGCTATGAGGTGCCAAACCTCTGGTGTCCCAAAGACACTAATGTGATACCAAATCACTGGTGACCGAAGTAAAAAATAATCCATCTATGGGGCCAACCCACGTGTGATACCAAATCACTGGCGTCGATCCCATAATATCATCCGTGGGGCCAACCCACTGTGGTGCTAAGCCACTGGGACAAGACGCTATGAGGTGCCAAACCTCTGGTGACCCAAAGTCACAATAAATCGATCTGTGGTACCAAACCACTGGAGGTGCCAAACCTCTGGTGTCCCAAAGACACGGATATCATTTTCCCCCTCCTCTCATATCACCCATTATCATACCGACTCATGTAAAGTATGCAAATCATGCAAATCATGCGAATCATGCCAACATGTTTAGTGTTGCATCCCATAGCACATACATCATAGATCATGATATCATGTATATCAGCAACAGAACTCGTAATGAAATGGACTTACCCGAATCCGTGTACATACCCCATAGGGTATCATATCAATCAACCATACTGTTTCGGCTTTATCAAACAATCAGGTTATTAAGCATATTACTAAGCAAAGAGTGTGTTAGTTTACACACCTGTTAAAACGCAAGCCTTAATTCCAAAGAACTGATCTAAGACCCTCGATTACCTCGCTCCCTACAAATGATTTAGTTTCCTACCAAATCTCGAACCACGATGGTTCCTCCTTATGCAAACGGCCACACCCAATCGATCACTCACAGATGGAGGCTTCGCTTGACTTGTTCCGAAATCCCGGATGCCCTTTTTCAACGATTGAAAAACACCAAAAGAGATCAACACCACACTAATATTCGGCCAAGGTGAAAACTAATAGAAGAGGGGAAGTTTCGACAACAAAAAGGGAGAGGTTCGGCTAGAGTCTTGAAGGTAGAAACAAATGAAATATGGTTCAATAAGAAAGGAGAAATCGGCAATGGAAGATTAGAAGTGAGGGAGAAAAGATTCGGCTTGCAAAATGATGGAAGAAAACAAAAGAAATGGGAGGGAGAATGTTGATATTCGGCCAACAACCAAAATGGGAAAAAGAAGAAGAAGAAATGTTTAGGAGAAGAGAGTTTCGGTTACTAATGAGGTTGAGGGAAAAACAAGTGGAAAAATTCGGCAAAGTTGAATGTTGCTTGAGGGTTTACGGTTTCAAAGAAGAAAATAGAGAGAACTTACTTGAAAATTCGGCTAGCTATTGACAAATGAAAGAATTTTGGCTTACGCAAGTTGACCGAAAAAACACCAAAAATGTCTAAGGAGTTTCGGCACACTCCCCTTACTCACCTACCAAAACCGGCCACTCCCCCCAATGAAGCACCCAAGATTCGGCCACTACCCACAATTACTCTTGGCCACTAATTCAAATCACTTTGAACTAGTCAACCTCCTCGATTTACTCTCCACCCACCATTCAAATTATTTGACTTGGTCCACTTCCAACCACCTTGGCGTCAAAATGGGAAGCAAAAGGTGAGACTTCTGCAGCTCGAACACAGGACCTCCTTCCCCTGCAAGTGACGTCACACACAAGCTCTAAGTGGCGCCTCCCTTGCCACTCTACTAGCTCAATTCTTGTGCTAACATTCACCTAAAAATACCTATAAACCCCAGCTCCTTCAGCTCCTCTCACTTAAAGCTTAAAAACTAAAATTTTCTAAACCACTCAGGCTTACACTAGACTTACACCTAAGCCCCAAAACATCAAAAACAACAACATAGCAGACCAAACACATGCAAACAATGCAACAACAAAAATAGCCCCTAATCCAGGATATTACAACCATCATAATCAGAATAACAAATACGATATAACCAAGCTAATCAACCTCTAAAGGGTATAACAGTAATTTTTACCTACCAAGGGCATTTTCGTAATTTACCTTTTAGGGGTATTTTGGTAATTTACCCACGAAGGGTATTTCAGTAATTTTGTACCTAAAATGGCCTTTCCGAAGGCCCAATGTTGCCCCGAGCGACTCAACTACCAATTCTAGTCATACCGGACTATTGGGCCTAAAGCCCAATTCTGGCCCATTCGGGCCCACACACTCGTGTAGCCCACCTAACACAAATCTAGCCACGTATATAAGTTCCACCTAGTCTAGTTCACTATATACTATATCATCATACATTTTACTCAATTGGGCCCACGGGCCCATTGGGCCCACTTCTGACCATCGCGGCCCAAGTAGCCCCAACCCACAAGAATACTATTGTTGGCCTCAACTATCACGTCGAAGCCCCACACGTGCGCTCGCATGCTCGTGTGGATACTATTACCGTGATCGGCACTTCGGCATTTGTCGCTCTACAACTAGAGTAGAGAGAGTTACACACCTGATAGGACTCTGGTGTTAATCCGCGCTCTGACCACTCCTGTGCCCAAACACCCTCCAAGATGTGTTTACTCTCCTCCTAGGATGCTCTTTATATAGCTAGCTCTTCACCTTCATTCTTTGTGTCTTTTCGATGTGGGATCCCTTCGCCAGTAGAGTTTAAATTCAACTGAAACTCTTGCTATCCAATCCGCAAAATAAATACTCCCTTGCTTCTCATGAGATTCGAACCCAAGCTCCCTTGCAACATAATCCACGCTGCTAACCACTTGGCCACAAGATCCTCTTGTGTCTTAAACCATGCGCAACTAAATATAAACTATGGGCCAAATTCTAAGATCCATGCAAAAAGAAAACCAAAATGCAAGAGCCAAGACTTGAACCTTGGACCTCCTTTCTTCCTTGTGGCGTCACCCCCTTGTCTCTTATGTGGCGTCATTTTGCCACTACACCACACACTCCACTTGTGTCATTTTCCTCCACTTTTTATTCTTAAGGCCTACCTGCCAACTCTAGGGTTTTTTTCACCTAAAACCAAAATTTCCCCAAAGCCAAAGTTCGATCCCGGGACTTCATAGAAGCCCTCTAACCTTCCAAAATCACTTATCTCATAAGTCTAACTTGCATTTAAGCCGATCTCTTGTTCTCCAAAAATTTAAACGCTACTACGCTCAAGGCCCATTGGGCCCAATTCTTCTAGGCCTAATTTCAGGATGTTACAACTGCTATTCTAGGGGGTTATTAAGTGAGAAAGAGATTTCTATTAATTAACCTAGGGTTAGACATTACCCGCCTCGAGAGAGGGTTTAATATAAATTAGGGAGTCCTACGGATCAAGTCAAGTGAATAAATCGTATGGTTCAAGGTTAGATAACAAGTGAAGTCTAGGTGGATTCTTCCTGAGGGTATCGTCTTAAATCAACTGAGTCTTCTCTAAAGTTATTTCCCAATTCATTCTTTTTGTCTTTGCGTCTTTAGCTTAGTAGTAGTTAAGCCTAAACAACTTCACTTATTTTAGGCTAAATAATAAAAAAGAAGGTTAGTATTAGTACTTTTAGTTCCTTTGGGTTTGAAAATCCAGTCTTGCCTAAGCTATACTACTGTTCGATAAATACACTTGCCTTTAATCATTGTCAGAGTTAGTTTGTAGGTTCGATCATTCTCTTTATAAATTTTAAGACTCTGATTCCAGTGATCATATATATATGGTGAGAAAGGATCGTCTGGGTAATTTTATCCCCTTTAACCTTACTCTCTAGTTATTATTCTTAAACTTAAATGTTCTCTTCTTATTTATTAAGTTGGAATCTAAGGTTCTAAGTTAATCAGTGAATATTTCACCTCTTGGTAAGTCTGACAGTTCTGCATGTTAAGTTTTTGAAAGATTAAGGATGTTAAGAAGCATAAAAATCGTAAGTTATGAATAATAGGCCCTTTATGGGGCTCGTTTGTAATTGAGATGATAGTAAATTATCTGAAATGGGTTTTAATGGTGAATCCATGTTCTTTAAGAAGTTGTTTCTGCTGGTTCGTGAAGAGTGCTCGAGTTGGAACTTTAAGCTACAATATAGGTGAGTATCAGGTGAGTCCCCAGTCTCAACTACTACAAGTCATTCTAGAAAATTCTTCTTATGGTTGATGTACCAGTAATGATGCATGAGTCATTGAATGGTTACTAAACATATATGTGTGAGTTTAAGTGTGAGAAGTGTTGTATGTATGTGTGCAAGTGATCCTATGATGGAACAGTGTGTGTGTACATGGAACGTATGTTGTGATGTATGATCACGATGATATGTGTTAAGCATGTAAAGATGTATAATTCTTTTATGAATATGAGTATAGCCTACATGAATATGAACTTATGTTAGATGTATGATGCATGATTGAAAATGTTGAAGAAATGAGGGTTTAACAGAGTGTCGAAAACTTATGTGATATGAGTTTTAAATCCGTAGTGGTATTTGACTTAGTCCATCGGAACAGTAAACATGAATTTTAGTACAACAACCTTAAGAAAAGATCATGGCCATGACACATTCTGGAAAGGGCAGATGAGTAGCATTTATCGACTACAGTTTTTGCTTGTCCTAAGGTGATAGTGGGCAAACCTCAGGCGATAATGAGTTTAGGCAAATCCATATTTTAAACACGATAGTTCTTATGGTGCCTTGGTGGCAGCTAAATAGGGCCAATTTAAGATAACACCTTTGTGGCATAATCTATGAAGCCTTTGTGGTGTATTCTGAAATGCAATTGTGGCATATTCTGCAATGTCTTTGTGATACATGATATATGAATCTGTTATGGTTCTGCCAAAATAGAGAATTCTATGGGCTCGAAGTTATGGTTTGTCTTATGGAAGAGTTTGAATATGATCTAAGTAAAACTTCTGAAAGAGTCTTCAGCGGTATTATTTGAAGAGTGTATTCACCATAGTAATCCTCCAGTACAGTAAATTGGCATATTCGTATTTATGGAAGGTCTAAGTGTTCACTAGACCGAGTTATCTTCGCTATGTAGGAATGAAATATGAATTATTTGGTATCTGTCATATTGGAATGGTTTTCATGTCTCGTTTAGAGGTCATCAAGAATCTAAGCCATTTGTCAAGTTGGGCGTTCTCAAGTTATGTAACGTAGTTGTTTGGGATTCTTCTAGATAATCTATAACGTTCCATTATTAGTAAATATTATGATTTGGGGTTGATTCAATATATGATCTGATTTGTAATTTCATAACTACCACTATTAGTATGAGAATCCGCCAAAATTAAGATCGGTATGGAGTTCAACTTAAAAGCTCCACTAGTTTTCCTATTTTCCTAGAGAAGTGTTTGTGAGGACCCATCCTGGGAAAAAGTATTCTATGTTAATTTGGAATAGATTTCGTCAAAGGTATATTCGGTATAGATATTCTTTTGAAAAGTACATTTGTTGTTTTAAGAAGGAATAATATATGTATCATTTGGTAAGATCTGAAGTTAGTCAAGAAGTGAAGTAAGAGTCGATACATTAAGTATAGTAGTTGGCATTTAGGTATATATAAGATATTATGAAAGTATCTGCCAAATATAGAGATGTAGTTCGAAATTTTCAAGATGAGGAGTTCAATTGAAAAGGCTCCAAGGTATTCTGTATTAAAACTAAGTAAGTTCGCGTGAACTTACAAAGCATGTTTATGTTTCAGGTCCTGCTGTGAGAGTATGTTCTCCAAGAGGGACAAAGTTAAGAATACGCCAAGGAAAACACTGAGTTGGAATATTATGCATACAAAATAACATTTCAGGAGTATGACATATAGTTCTCTACGCCAAGAAGAGTCTGTCTTTAATTAACTTTTTTGATGTTCTAATGTATTATATTATTTTAAGCGCCTATTGTATTCTTGAATGTTTTCTTTATCTCTTTTGTTTAGAAACCTTAATTAAAATAATATGAAGTATGTTGAAAAGGAATTATATGGAGATGGTTTAAAAATTATTCTAAGTGTTTGTATGTTGTAACATTCGTTATCCGGACTCAGTGATTCGGGTTGAGTAACGGGTGTTACATTCCCGTATTGGTTATGCTTCTATTTTAAGGTTGAATAAGATGTCTTTGAAATCATGTCCTTTTTCTCATAGTACTTCTATACTACAATTTTATGTATGTCCATTAGCGAAACAAACTAGATTGACATTTCCATTAAGTAAAACTTGGGTTGAGGCAATGTTTCTCTTAATCATTTAGACTTGTGGGGTCTGTATAGGGTTTCAACCCATAGTGGGCATAGATATTTCTTGACCATTTTAGATGATTTTTCTCGTATGAATTGGGTGCATCTTTTATGTTTAAAAAGTGATATTCTTTTATAACTCAAGCAATTCTTTGTCATGATCAAAAATTGGTTTTTAGCCACTATTAAAATTCTACATAGTGATAATGGATATGAATTTTTTAAGACTGAGTGTAATGAATATTTTAGTACCATGGGAACTATCCACCAAATTTCTTGTACTTACACTCCACAGCAAAATGGGGTGGTCGAGTGTAAACATTGAAATTTACTTGAAGTAGGTCAATCTTTAAAATTTCAAATTGATATGCCTAGTAAACTTTGGGGTGAGTGTATCTTAGTAGCCTATTTTATTATTAATCATTTACCATCTCTTATTTTAGGTTGGAAAAGTCTTTTTGAGGTTTTCTATAAGAAATTACTTGATCTTTCTTGTTGAAGGGTTTTTGATTGTCTTTTCTATGTCATCACACCTTATTATAGTGGCAAATTTTCACCCAAAGCGATTCCGTCTATATTCATGCGATATTCCACTGTCCAAAAAGGTTATATTTTATTCAACCTCAACACAAAAACTTGTTTTGTTAATCGGGATCTCATTTTTCATAAAACCATTTTCCTTTTAAATCTCTTTTTTCTTTTCTACATCCAGTTGTATCACTTTTCTTAACATTGATAATTCACTCTCTACTCTACCTAATATCATGGCTTGATCACCCTATTCACCATCTGTCATTCCGGTTCCTATGCTTGATTCACCTATTGTGTCTTTATCACCTACACCTCTATGACATTGTACTTTGCGTCTTCCTAAACAACCACAATGGATGAAAGGTTATGTTTGTTCTAACCAATCCTCTGTTCCACTTGAATCAGGTCAGTATGTAATTTCTCATTTTTATTCTTCTTCTCATTTACCATATCATACTTGTTCTTTTTCTGCTAACATCTCTGCTATCACTAAACCACAAATTTATCAAGCACTCATTTTTTTTGAGATGGATTGATGCTATCAAGCATGAAATTTAGGCTTTGGAAGAAAATGACATATGGGAGGTGGTGCCTTTTCCTCCTGATAAGGTTCCCATTGGCTGAAAATGGGTTTATAAGGTGAAACACAAATCTGATGGCTCTATCCAGTGGTTCAAGGCACGAGTTGTAGGTAAAGGTTATCAGTAGCAAGCATGAGTGCATTTTCAAGAGACTATTTCACTAGTGGTGAAATATGTAACACCCCTTACCCGGGTGCTACGCTGGAACTGGGCCCGAGGCATTTCCAAATTAAACCTTCATAATTGTCACTTAGATTCATCATGACTACTTTCTTAAGTCGCCTCAACAACCTCATTGACGACTTACAAAGTCTCACTCGTACACTTAGGGGCTCTTGATACTATTCTCGAACATTTTTTCAAAACTTAAAATTTGACTCTTTTATACAGGGCTCACACACCCGTGTAAAAGCTCGACACCTTCGTGTGTAGATATACACACCCATGCTCCAAAACTATGGTGAACACTGACTACACATGCACGGTCTCAAGGCCTAGTCATACGCCCGTGTTCAACACTCGTGGACGACACTGACTTGAGCCACACGGTCGGGACACGCCCGTGTACTGCAACCATGTGACGAATCAAATTCCAACTTGAAGATGCAGACTTCACACGGCCTGAGCACACGCCCGTGGCCAGACCTTATGTCACACACGGCCTAGACACACGCCCGTGGGACTACCCGTGTAGAAAAGAACAAGGCTATTTGCCAAGTTCTCAACATTCCCTTGACTCTACTACATAATTCCATTCAACATACAAACAAACATCTAATAAGTCAACATGAACTCTCATAGATAACTTTGAAATTTCATAAATGGTAAAATGTGCCATCATATTTGGTAATTTACAAAATAAATGTCTTAACAAGAGCCAATACACCTTTGGCCAAAATAACAAAATACTCTAACTAGTCTAGTCCCTATAGATGCCATACACAAATCACAAAGTCTAATTATACCGGAGTGAGCAGATAGTGTGGGCGGTCTTCTGGTTATCGGCGTATCCCGGCTCGGCTCTTAAGCTCTATAAAACAAGGGAAAGAAAGAGGAGTAAGCTTTAAGCTTAGTAAGTTAACATGTATACAATTTAAGATTTCAACATGAATTCAAACAATGTCATAGCATTATACATTAAGCATCATACAATCCACATTCATGATCATGCTTACTCGTTTCCTCCATTCACACATTCCAACCCCAACACAAGCCTATTGCATACATTAATTAATGATTTCTTGCACTTAGCATCACAAGGTCACATAATACAACCCATCTAAATTCACTACTACCAGTCAAAATTACTCGGTGGTTTCACACTTAGCCCACCAAAAAGGTTAGTCACGGTGGTATCACACATAGCCCACCGAATGGTAAATAGATGATGGTATCGCACATAGTCCATCGTAATTAAGCACCATGGTGGTATCGCACATAGCCCACCAAATGGTAAATAGACGATGCTATCGCACATAGCCCATCGTAATTAAGCACTATGGTGGTATCACACATAGGCCACCAAATGGTAAATAGACGATGGTATCGCACGTATCCCATCGTAATTAAGCATTCATACGATAATTATTCGATGATCACCATATTCATTCCACTAGAACCAGATATGTTCTAAATCATGCCATACACTACTTAGCAACATAATGTTTACGAAAATATACATGCTTACACATAAACTTACCTCGATGCAAAAAGTGTTAATCAACGGCTTATTCCGTCACCTTGCCTTTTCCACGGTCAAGGTTGATTCCACATTCTTCTTGATTTATAAAAATGAAATTCAATTTGTTTAGATCATCCTATGATCATAGTACATTGAAATCTATACTTAGGCAAAAATGACCATTTTGCCCTTACACTTTGGCAAAATTATGATTTTGCCCCTAGGCTCGTAACTCATTTTTCAATACATTTTCTCATCAATCAGGCTTAGCTGAACATTTATTTCTCTTACAACTACTCACCATTTTCACCATTTCATGCATTTATGACACAATTTCATTCTTTCATTTAAGTCCTATTTAGGTGTTTTCATGCTAACACCTTTCACAAAAGTTGTTTCTCATCTCTCTAACCTTCATTTTCTTCCCTAAAAACTCAGCTAACAACATAATTTCTCTCATGGTAAGTCCCTAGACTTTCAACCATATCATAAATTATTCTCCTCCTTAGCTAGCTTAAGCTTTGGGGACTCCAAAAGTACAAAAACCATTAGGAAAAACCTCAAAAATTACTTACTAGCAAGGGAGATAACTTAGCTGAAAGTTGAAACCTCCAAAACTATATTTCTTCTTCAAATTGATAGCATCTTTTACTCCCCTTATTTTATTCATTTTTACCACCTAATGTCCACCACATTTGACCAACATTAAAATCTTGTCTCCCTAGCTCCCATATGGCCGACCAACACTCTCAATATGGCCTAATTGCACTTTAAAATCATCCAATTTACATTCTATAAATATTAGGTACTCCTACCTTATAAAATAGAACTTTTGCATCTCATGCGATTTAGTCCTTTTTCTCAATTAAGCATGCTATTGCTAAAATTAAAACACCAAAATTTTCATATAGCCATATATTTATGCCATAACACATAAAATAATACTAAAATAATTTTCATCAACCTCGGATTAGTGGTCACGAGACCACTGTTCCGACTTGCCCCAAAATCGGGCTGTTACAAAATAAGTTACTATTCTTACTATTATTAGTTTTACTGCTATGCATGATTGGTCACTCTTTCAGATGGTTGTTATAATGCATTCCTTCTAGGATATTTGTGTGAAGAGGTTCAGAGGGTTTTCGTAAACAGGGGGAGCATAAGGTCTGCATTTACTTAAGTCCCTTTTTATGGTCTAAAACAAGCTTCTTGACAGTGGAACTTGAAACTAACTGAAGCCTGCATACATGGTGGATATGTTCAGAGCAAACATGCTTATTATTTGTTCACAAAAACCAAGGTGATAAGATTTTTGTGTTACTTATTTATGTCGATGACTTGTTAATTATAGTCAATGATATTGGTGAGTTAAAAAAGGTTCTCCATCAGAGTTTTAGGGTCGATGACTTTTTGATTATAGGAAATGACATTGGGCTTATTGATGAGTTAAAAAAGGTTCTCCATCAGAGTTTTAAAATGAAATGTTTGGGAGAACTAAAATATTTTCTTGGCATTGAGGTACCACAGTTGAGCATGGGCATTATTTTAAATCAAAGGAAGTATCTGTTAGATTTGATAACAAAATGTTGGGTTAGGAGAAGTAAAACCAGCCAGCACACTGCTTCAGCAAAATAAGAAGTTTACCACAACCGAATATGATGATTTTGTGCATTTGGGGTGCTGTAATGATGAGTTTCTATTAAAGGTGTCAGAATATCAAAGGCTTATGGGTAGATTGTTGTACCTAACAAATACACGACCATATATATCATATGTGGTTCAACACATGAGTCAATTTATGCAAAACCCAAGAAATCCCTCTTTAAAGTAGCACATCAGATTGTTCGGTACATAAAGAAGAATCTGAGGTAAGGTATTTTGTTGGCTGTTGTAAACAAACAGTAGCTTGTTTCCTATTGTGATTCTGATTGTACTGCATATCTTATGTCTAGAAGATCAATCACCGGGTTTTGTATTAAGCTTGGGGATTTGCTTATTTGCTAGAAGTCAAAGAAGTAAAGCACAGTCTCATGTTCTTTAGTTGAAGATGAATATGGGAGTATGGCATCGACAATTGCTAGAATAGTATGGTTGAATGGTCTGTTAAAAGAAATATGTTTTAATAAATTTGATTCAGCCTTGTTATTTTTTGACAGCCAAGCAATGATTTAGAATGCATCAATTCATGTGTTATATGAGTAGACTAAACACATTGAAATCAATTACCATATTTTAATAGAAAAATACATGATTGGTTGATTCAGATGCAGCATGTGCATAGTAATGAGCAACTTGCAGATGTGATGATAAAGGCACTTGAAGTCTAGCAACATG
This sequence comes from Gossypium australe, assembly GCA_005393395.2. Classification (NCBI taxonomy): domain Eukaryota; kingdom Viridiplantae; phylum Streptophyta; class Magnoliopsida; order Malvales; family Malvaceae; genus Gossypium; species Gossypium australe. Next base: position 119,164,757 of record CM016626.1, read on the forward strand.
ATTATTTGATATCTAGGTTAGGGGTTAATGATCTTTATCACCCTCCAACTTGAGGGGGAGTGTTGAAAGGCTAGCTGGTAGTTACTGGTTAGTTAATGGTTTAGTTTCTAATCTAACTAGAAATTGTTAATTGTTTAGTTAGTTAGGGACTAAACTATTGATGTATAAATAAATTGTCACTGTAGTTTAAAAGATACCTTTTTAACTTCTTAATGAAAAGTTACTTCTAGTAATTTTCTTTTCTCTTTTTCGTGCCCTAGCTACAACCTTTACTCCTCTGCCTTACTTTTCATGTGTTCATCACTGGCGTATCACAAGTTGATTAAGGTCACCGGCATTTCTCAACATCTTCAAAGTGTAGATTTTGAACATAGTTCAAGTTTTTTAGCCTTCTATATTGGGTGTTAGAAACCTTGAGAATTGTGAGTTTAGTTTGGTTGATACTGGAAAGGCTATTTCTTGTTTTAGTGATGGAGAGAATTTGGATGTTAGTAAACCAAATGTGGGATTTTGTTTAGTGATTGTTCAACGAGATATTAGGTTTGAATTGGATTATGGAAAGGATTGTGATCAAGTTAATTGTAGTTTTATTACTAAAGATGTTAAATTTGATCCTAGTTTCATGTTTTTTAAGTAGATTAAGTGTGCGAATAAAGGAGAAATGCAGTTTTTTTGGAAAATATAGATGGAGTCTCCATCGTTAAAATACCATATTTTAAAGTCGAGGTTGTTAGAAATGGTTGTGGGATTGGAAAAAAGATTGGCATACCGTATATATTGGAACAACACCGTTGTAGTGTTTACTGCACTCTAGTGGGATTTGAGAAAGCATTTTTAGGAGGTTTTTGGAGCTTGTATTGTAGGAGGATAAAGAACACAAAGAGGAAGGGAATTCAAAATAAATATTGGGTTTTAGTATGGGTTTTTGATAGGGATTTAAGGGATTAACTTAAAATTTTTGTAATTTTTAAAGGGACTAAAAGAAAAATTTCCCTTTTTGTAGGTCTAGTTAACAATCCATTAAGGATTTAATGGTTGAGTTACCATTTTGGTTAATTTTTCTAATGGTAGTGACTAAATTGACAAAAAAAAAATAGGGTGACCAATAAGAAAAATGCTATTTTGCAGTGGCTTCCAATGTAATTTACCCTAATTTTATTTTAAGCACTTAGCAGCAAAATTTGAGGCAAACTATGGGAAGGGAGGAGCAAGATGTCACATCCTGAAATTGGGCCTAAATGTTTCGAGGGAAATTTAGGGATTTTAGCTCAAAATGTGCTCGGAAACTTTGAAGTATTGTAAAGTGAATATATATTTTATTATGGATTTTTGAAAATTAAATCAATCTTTTAAAATGATGTAGAAAAGACTTCCAACTTTAAACAGAGAACTATTTTGTAAAAGGGTTAATTTAAGAGTAATTTTAATGCAAATATACCAAGTTTTAAAATCATCCCAATTTATCCCCCTTTCACCCTTAATATTGACATGAAAAAAAAAATGAGAGAATAAAAATATTCCCTTCCCCTTCTTCCCATCAATTGAATCCCCATAACCCCATTAACTGATTTTGATTCTCAAAACTCTAATCTCTTGTTTTCTATCATCTTCTAAACATTAAACCTCCCTAGAATTACAAAAACAAGAGCATCAAGAACACCATGGATTTGCTATCAATTAACTTGTGGGTTTTCTGGGATTTACACCAAACGTTCATTTTTCTCCCAATGAGGATAATGTTTTGTTTTCCTATAAGTTTTTTTATGATATCTAGCCTTTTAAATTGAGTTTTTATCTATTAAATCAAAACTTTTGAATAAATGTCGAAATTTGGGTCATTAATGGAGAAATTCAAGATTTTGAGTGAAATCAATACTTCAAAGTATTTTTCAACTCGTTTTGATGTGATTAAAAGGTTTCTAAACTCTCTGTAAAGTTTTACTCAAAGATTCTAAGATTTTATTGAGTTTTCATGAAAGTGGTCATTGTATGTTGAAATTTTGGAACCACAAATCTATGTAGTTTTATGTAGTTTGAAGGTTTATAATTATTCATAGATATATAACTTGTAACACTCCTTACCCATATTCAATTCGGGAACAGGGCACGAGGCATTACTAAACTTATACGCAAGCAATTATACAACTCGAGACACGATTTTCCACTCAAATTTAAAAACTTTTCATATCACCTCTTAAACAAGCCTACGAGGCCTAAATCACACTTTAGGAATGGTTCCGGACCGAATCGAACTCTTTAAAAGATCCTTAAAAAAAGACTTAGAAAATTTTCATCAAACAGTCCACTCGTCCGTGTGGAGAAAAGGATACGCCCGTGTTCCACACCCGTGTAGATATATTTCTTGTTTTGAACCTACAGGGGTTTTCACACGATCGGACACATGCCTGTGTCCCTCACACAGCCACGACACGCCCGTGTGCAAGAACCTTGACATTCTGTTTCTGAAGTCATCACCCCATAAATGTCACACGGCCAAGGCACACGCATGTGTCCTTCGACCGTGTGGTGAATTAAATTCCTAATTCAGGTACAGACTTCACACGGCCTGGGCACATGCCCACGTACTATGGCTATGTCTTCAACACGGTTGAGACAAATGGTCGTGTCTCCACTCGTGTGTTTACTATTGGTCATACTGACTTGCAAACCTAGCATGCAGAGGGACACACGGCCTAACCACACACCCATGAAGCTAACCGTGTGTCACACATGGCCTAGCACATGCCCGTGTGTCTACCCGTATGGACAAGAACAAGGCTATTTATGTAATATTCTAGAATTAGGGGTTCTGCATTTTGTGCTATTCTGCGTGTTTGGCTCGCTTAGCTTGTTATTTAAGTGTGTTTAGGGGTCCTGGGGAGGTTCGGGTTCGTGCCAGAGCTTTGGTAAAATTTTGCTTTTTGGGCACTTAAGGGGGAAGAGCTAGTAGAAGCACGTCTTAAGATTAATTGCGTGTGCTTGTTGACACAAATGAGCTTGTGTCCAAGTGGTAGTGGCGTCATTAGTAGAGCAAGGGGGAGGGAGTTCGAATCCCATCTACTGCAACAAGGGCTTTAATTTTGTGCTCAAGGGGGCAGAGAGGTGGTTTCGGTTGGGACTCTTCTAAGGTGGTTGTTGAATGGGTCAAATGAATTTGAATGGATGGACAAGAGGAGTTTGGGGAGTTTGAATTGGTCAAACAATTCAAAGTGGTGGATGGAGAGTGGATGGAGTAGAAAATCAAGGAAATGGGAAGGTGGATAGGAGAGAATCGTGGGGTGAGTGTGTGTGAAGTGTTTGGCCTAAAGTGGGGTGCTAGGGGGAGCAATTTTAGTTGGGAGCTAGAGTGGGTGTGTGTGTCGTTTTCTTTGGTCCCTTTAGGCACTCTTTCAACATTCGGTCATAAGGGGTAGTGGAGTGTCGTTTTTCCAAATAATCTTTTGAGAGAAGAGTAAAACTGAAACCATTCTAGGAGCCTTCCCTTTTCTTTTGCATTTCGGTCACCTTGTTTCACTTCTTTGTTACCAGAAACCATAGCACACTCTTACTTCTATTCTTCTCTCTCATCTCTTTTCTTTTTTCAACTTTCGTCCCTTTTTTTCCCTAAGTTCTCAAGCATAGCCGAATTCCCTTTCTTCTTCCATTTGAAGCCTATTTCTTTTAGCTACACATTAGCTGAAACCCTCTTTGATTCTTTATTATTTTTCCACCCTTTCCCCATGACCGAACGTTCCCCATTCTCTTTGAATCGGCTTCTTCTTCATTTGTTGGTAGCTAAAACTCCTTTTTGTTTCTTTTTAGTGTTCTTATTGTCCTTCCTTCATCAATTGAGTTCTCTGTTCATATTTGAAATTGATTACTTTCCTCTATTGCCAATAGCCGAATAGTTTTGGGATCTTGCTGAGGGTTGAATCTTGCTTTCTATTCGGCATATTCATGTTAGTTCGTTAAGGGTTCTTCTTCATCTATTTCTTTTCGTTCTTTTCACTTCTCTCGTTGTCTTGTTAAACTGAAAATCTTAAACTCACTTCTTTTTGGGCATTGGTCGATTGTAGAGGGGATTAATCGTACTTTCTCTTTTTCGTTTAACCTTCAATCGGAAGGTATTTGGTAAGTGGTGGTGATGGCAGAATGGTTGGAGGGCCACTTTCACATTTCTATTTGGCCAAAAGGTTGTTTCTTTTGTTCTTGTTTTGGGCATCGGTACTAACATTGTGTTATTTAGGGACTCATCCGGATTTATGAACTGAATCTGTAGGTGTTCGGTTCTCCTTTGATCAAGGTAATGATCCTCTTTTATCGGTTTCTTTCCTCTTTCTCTTTCGTATTACTCTGCCATAACCAAGCCTCCTTGTTAGATAACCACCAATCCTCATTGTAGTACGATCTCTGATCAAAATTTTCTTCATGGATGCGAGTGCTAGCCAATCTAAGGGGTGATGATAAAGGAGCTTGAGGGGGGTGGACTCGTAGTCCCTACTCTCAAGTTCAAACGACGTGCTGTATCTACAGTACGAGATTTTCTGCCGGGTTGTGGTAGAGAGCCGACATCTGTTTGGGATAGACAAATCGCTGTTATTCCCGCTAGTGAGAGTGTCGACAACCAAGAGTGTTTAATTCTTCACGTAATCAGGTGTGTAATTCTTACACCTTCTAGTATTATTTTTTGCATTAATAACTCTACTGGCTAAAAGCTGAAATGGCTGTAACGATAGTGGAGATACCCTTGTGGGCAAGGTTCAAGACACCAAGTAAGTACCTTTATGATTCTGCCTTTTGAATAACATAGCCTGAATATATGTATGATTTGATTAGCTATTGTATATTGGAAATATGATTGCATTTATCACAATACGATAATATGTTGCTTGGGCTTTGGGATATGATATTGATGAAAGGGGCAGTGTATTTCGGTGGCTTTGCCACATTATTTCGGTGACTTTGTCACATTATTTTGGTGGCTCTGCCACATATTTCGGTGACGTTGTCACATTATTTCGGTGGCTATGCCACGTATTTCAGCGATGAGCAACTGACTGCAGCATGACTACCATCGATGGTGTGTAGCGGTGAAGATTGATTGTAGAAATCCCCACTGGTGTGTTTGGCAGGAATGGGTGGTGTGTAACGGATGGATAACTAAGTTGGGCTGGGATTTGCATCACATTGTATTCATTATCTGCTATACTATGTTAATAGGGATAAGGCCCAGTTCGTTTCTGTATGGGCTTCGCCCAATGTGATTTTGTAAGGGCTAAGGCCCAGATGGCATTTGAATGGGCTGGGGCCCAGTTATGGTTCATGTGGGGAATTGCACACTGAGTCTTTTTGACTCACCCCTCTGCTTCATTTTTGCAGGTGATTCTTAGTTCTGCGGATGTGGGCCGAGGTGGACTTTGTGGCGGCCATGCACTGTTTATTTAGTAAACTCTATTTTACTTTTCTTTTAAATTGGGATTCTGTTCTGTAATAAGGCCACTGATATTTTTAATTTGGTTCTGTTTTAATGCATTAATTATCTATTATGAATTTATCAGTACAGGGTTTTCCTAAAAACGTAATTAATTGTTTTCCAAAAAGTAACGAACGATTTACAAATGATAATGGTTAAAATTCCAGTTTCGCCTAAAACGAGATCAAGTATTTTCAAAATATCACATACACACAATAGTTTGAATTCGATTTTCACAGTAAATGTAGTTTTCAAATTAATTACAAGTTTTCAGAAAATAAACGATGAGGTTGCCAACAACCAACCTAATTCAGAGTTTGCAAAAGAGGTTCAAATATTTTAAACGATTGCAAAGTTTCATGAAAAAGCATTCTATGTGACGCGCCAGATCCGGTCGTAACGTCTAGGCCAGGTTTGGGGTGTTACAATTATGGTATCAGAGCTTAGTTGCAAAACTCAGTTGTGTAATGGGTTCGATAATGTTTTCTAAAAATCTGTTTGAAATATTGTTTAAGGAAATATATGTTTTATTTTTGAGGTATGGCACCCAAGTCTCCGGCACCAAATCCGTAAGTCCTCTGATTCTGTTTGGTTTTATGGAATGATTAGAGAGAAACTATTTATTATGTTGTGATTGCTAGTTATAAGGGTTAAGACTATAGAGATGGAGACCTTTAGAAATATGATTTGTAAAAACTACTCCTAAATCTGTCTTCATAAGATATCCGTTAATAAACTGTGGAATGATATACTAATTTATAAAATTTCTAATTAGATTAAGTCAATTCAGTAAAACATGAGCACTAGAGGGCGTGGATGTGGTACACGCGGCTGTGGTAGAGGTCGGGGTGCTGAGGCTGGAACCTCAGAATCATGACATGAGCTGGAAGGCGAAGTGCCAGCATCACCAATAGCAGAAGTGGGATCTCAAGACTGAACTGAAGGGGACGATGCTTTGTCCTAAGCGATGTTGCGTGTTCTGGAGCGGGTTGCTGGGGCAAGCATGGGATCAGTAGTTCAGAAGTCTATCCCTGAGCGACTTCGAACAAATGGGGCAGAGATATTTAGGGGTATTTCTGGTGTGGCCCCAAACGTAGTTGAATATTGGCTGGAGGCAGTTGAGCGAATTATGGATGATTTGGACTGCACGACAAAGGAGAAATTGAAAGGAGTGGTGTCTCTTCTTTGAGATGAGGCGTACCAGTTGTGGCTCATGGTAAGGGAGGGTACTCCAGCGGACCATATTACCTGGGATTTCTTTAAGACCGCGTTTCAAGGAAAGTATGTTGGGGCAAGTTATGTGGTCGCTTAGAGGAAGGCATTTTTAAACTTGGTTCAACGGAACAAAACTGTAGTTGAGTATGAAGTGGAATTTCTGCGCTTAAGTCGATACGGTCGAGGGATAGTTGCGATCGACTATGAGCATTGTGTACGGTTCGAAGATGGTTTGCGAGACGAGCTGCGAGTATTGATAGCTCTGCAACAGGAAAGAGATTTTGCTATTCTGGTTGAAAAAGCAAAAATAGCCGAAGAAGTGAAGTATTCTGAGAAGTAAAACAGGGATAAGGATAGAGGTAAAAATAAGATGAGTTTTGGGGCATCGAGGTCATCTGAGGGTTTTCAAAAGATGCCTAGGGTTGATGGGCCAGCTCGCGTTGCGATGCCTACTACGGTAGGTCAATTTCGACCATGTGCTCTGTGTGGGAAAACGCATTTGGGGGAATGTTAGAGAAGAACTGGGGGATGTTTCAAGTGTGGATCCAAGGATCATATGATAAGAGACTGTCCACAAGAATTGGATAAGGTACAGCCAGTAGGTCAGGGTTTTGCTGAGTTCAAGAGGGGTGGTCAGCAGCCGCCGAGAGGTCGTGGTCCGGCCAGATGAGGAAATGGTTTTGGTCGAGGTCGTGGAGCACGGGCAGAGGTGTTGGCAACACAGATGCAAGACAACCGGGTTTAGTCTATGCAGCTCGACGGCGAGAGGATGGCGACGCACCGAACGTCATAACCGGTACGTTTGTTATAGTTGATAAACCGTTTACTGCTTTGATTGATATTGGATCGACCCATTCATATGTTGCTTGTACCGTATATGAGATTTTGAACGTTAAATCTGAAATTGCTGCTAGAGAAATGTCTGTGGTTAGCCCTTTAGGACAATCCGTGGTAGTGAGCAAGTTATTTAGGGGTGTGCCTTTAGAAATTTAGGGAGTAGTATTTCCGGCAGACTTGGTGGAATTGCCATTCGGTGAGTTTGACCTTATATTAGGCATGGATTGGCTGGTTAAGCATCGTGCAAATTTGGACTGCGCTGTTAAGCGTATGGTGTTAAGAACCGCAGAGGATAAAGAAGTAATTGTGATAGGAGAAAGAAGGAATTACCTGTCCAATGTGGTTTCTGCACTAAAAGCTGAAAGGATGGTGCGGAAAGTGTGCAAGGCGTTTCTATCTTTCATTAGTTCTTTGGATGCAATGGAATTATCTGTAGGGGATGTTAGAACAGTGAAGGAATTCGTGGATGTCTTTCCTGAAGAGCTTTCAGGGTTACCTCCGGATCGCGAGGTGGAATTTGGAATTGAGCTACTTTTGGGAACGGCTCCGGTGTCCATCACCCATTATAGGATGGCGCCGAAGGAACTGGTGGAACTTAAAGCTCAAATTCAAGAGTTGTTGGATCGTGGATTTATTCAACCAAGTGTATCTCCGTGGGGAGCGCCGATGTTGTTCGTGAAGAAAAAGGACAAGTCTATGCGTATGTGCATTGACTATCGTCAGTTGAAAAAGTTGATGATTAAGAACAAATACCTGACGCCAAGAATTGACAATTTGTTCGACCAGCTAAGAGGAGCTTCGGTGTTCTCAAAGATAGATTTGAGATCTGGGTATCATCAGCTAAAGGTCAAGGAGGCGGACATCCATAAGATGGCCTTTCGAACTCATTATAGACACTACGAGTTTTTAGTGATGTCGTTCGGGTTAACAAATGCACCAGCTGCTTTTATGGACATGTTGAACTGGGTCTTCCAACCTCATTTAGACCGGTTTGTGGTGGTATTCATAGATGACATCCTGGTGTACTCAAGAACGGAAGAGGAGCATGATTCGCATCTTCGGGTTGTTCTGCAGGTATTGAGAGAGAAGCAACTGTATGCCAAATTCGGCAAGTGTGAATCTGGCTGAAGGAAGTTACCTTTTTGGGGCATGTTGTTTCTGCCGAGGGGATTAGGATTGATCCCCAAAAGATCGAAGCTATTCTGGACTGGAAGCTGCCGAAGTCTGAAGCAGAAATTTGAAGTTTCCTTGGATTAGCTGGGTACTATGGAATGTTCGTTGAGGGATTTTCGTTGATTCTGCACCTCTAACCAAGTTGTTACGGAAAGGGGTACCGTTTGTTTGGGTTGATAAACAGCAGGAAAGCTTTGAGAAGCTAAAGAAGATTTTGACTGGGGCACCAGTGTTGATTCAGCGTGAGGCTGGGAAGGAGTTTGTCGTCTATTGTGGTGCCTCGCACACAGGGCTAGGATGTGTGCTAATGCAAGAAGGGAAGGTAGTAGCGTATGCGTCTCGACAATTAAGGCCACATGAGGTGAATTATCCCACTCATGACTTGGAGCTAGCTGCGGTGGTGTTTGCCCTGAAGATTTGGAGACATTATCTGTATGGAGAAAAGTCAGTTATCTATTCGGGCCATAAGAGCGTGAAATATCTCCTTACCCAGAAGGAGTTGAATTTAAGGCAGCGGAGGTGGATTGAGTTGTTGAAGGATTATGACTGCTCGATTGAGTATCACCCGGGTAAAGCTAACGTAGTGGCAGATGCGTTGAGTCGTAAGGTAATATCGGACTTAAGGGCAATGTTTGCTCATCTTAGTCTGTATGAAGATGGTAGCCTGTTAGCCGAACTTCAAGTGAAGTCGACATAGGTAAGTCAGATTAGAGAGAAGCAATTGTTGGACGAAGAGTTAAGCTCTCGACTTCAGCAAGTGCAGGATGGTGAGGTAGGGGATTTAGTCTGAACAATGAAGGGGTGTTATGTTTCCGTGGAAAGGTTTGTATGCCGAAGGATTGTGAGTTGAGGCAGATAATTCTACGAGAAGTGCATAGTAGCCCATACGCTATGCATCCCGGTGGAAGTAAGATGTACCGAGATTTGCGCGAACAGTATTGATGGCCAGGTCTGAAGCGGGAAGTTGCCGAATTTGTGAGTAAGTGTTTGACATGTCAGCAGGTGAAGGCAAAACATCAGTTACCGTCGAGGTTGCTAAAGCCGGAGAAGATTCCACTCTAGAAGTGGGAGAGAATAACGATGGATTTCGTTAGTAGGCTACCACTGACGCCTACTAAGAAAGATTCGGTGTGGGTGATTGTCGATCGGTTGACGAAGTCTGCCCACTTCATACCCGTCTGAGTTGGGTATTCGTTGCAAAAGTTGGCCAAGCTATATGTGGCGAAAATCGTGAGGTTACATGGGGTACCAGTGTCTATCATATCAGACAGGGACCCTAGGTTTACATCGCGATTCTGGAAGGCGTTGCCTGAAGCTTTGGGTACGAGACTAGATTTCAGCACAACATTTCACCCACAGACGGATGGCCAGTCGGAAAGGGTAATTCAGATTTTGGAAGACATGTTAAGGGGCTGTGTAATTGACTTCAGGGGTAGTTAGGAAGATTTTCTACCATTGGAAGAGTTTACGTACAAAAATAGCTATCAATCCATCATTCAGATGGCACCCTACGAGGCGTTGTATGGTCGTAGGTGTCGTACCCCTACCTGCTGGACAGAGTTGGGTGAGCGACAGTTGTTGGGTCCGAAATTGATATCAGAGACGGAGGAAAAGGTTAAGTTCATTCGAGCTCGGTTAAAGGAAGCTTTCGACAGGCAGAAATCGTATGCAGATCTGAAGCGTAATGAAATAGAATTCTCAATGGGTGATCAGGTTTTCTTGAAAGTCTCACCTTGGAAGACTGTTTTAAGGTTTGGACGAAAGGGCAAGTTGAGCCCCAGATTCATGGAGCCGTATCAGATAGTCAAACGTGTGGGACCAATGGCTTATCAGCTTGAGTTGCCCCCAGAGTTGAGTCAGATCCATAATGTATTCCATGTCTCGATGTTAAGGCGCTATCGTTTGGATCCATCTCATATTGTATTGGTGGAAGAAATTGAAGTAAGACCCGATCTATCTTTTGAAGAAGAACCAGTGCAAATCTTGGACCGGGATATTAAGGTATTGAGAAGGAAGTCGGTTCCGTTGGTTAAAGTTTTATGGCGTAATCACGGTTCAGAAGAAGCCATGTGGGAACCGGAAGATGTGACGCAATAGCAATACCCTCACCTCTTTTGATAAGGTAAATTTCGAGGCCGAAATTTCTTTAAGAGTGGTAGAACTGTAACATCCTAGAATTAGGGGTATCGCATTTTGTGCTATTCTGTGTGTTTGGCTCGTTTAGCTTTTTATTTAGGTGTGTTTGGGGGTCCTGGGGAGGCTCGGGTTCAAGCCAGAGCTTTGGTAAAATTTTTCTTTTTGGGCACTTAAGGGGGGAGAGCTAGTAGAAGTAGGTCTTAAGATTAATTGCGTATGCTTGTTCACACAAATGAGCTTGTGTCCAAGTGGTGGTGGCGTCATTAGCAGATCAAGGGGGATGGAGTTCGAATCCCATCTGCTGCAACAAGAGCTTTATTTTTGTGCTCAAGGGGGAAGAGAGGTGGTTTTGGCTGGGACTCTTCTAAGGTGGTTGTTGAATGGGTCGAATGAATTTGAATGGATGGACAAGAGGAGCTTGGGGAGTTTGAATTGGTCAAACAATTCAAATTGGTGGATGGAGAGTGGATGGAGGAGAAAATCAAGGAAGTGGGAAGGTGGATAAGAGAGAATCGTCGAGTGAGTGTGTGTGAAGTGTTTGGCCGAAAGTGGGGTGCTAGGGGGAGCAATTTCGGTTGGGAGCTAGAGTGGGTGTGTGTGTCATTTTTTTTGGTCCCTTTAGGCACTCTTTCAACATTCAGTCATAAGAGGTAGTGGAGTGTCGTTTTTCCAAATAATCTTTTGAGAGATGAGTAAAACCGAAACCATTCTAAGAGCCTTCCCTTTTCTTTTGCATTACGGTCACCTTGTTTCACTTCTTTGTTACCAAAAACCGTAGCACACTCTTACTTCTATTCTTTTCTCTCATGTCCTTTCTTTTTTCAACTTTCATCCCTTTTTTTTCCCTAAGTTTTCAAGCATAGCCGAATTCCATTTCTTCTTCTCTTTGAAGCCTATTTTTTTTAGCGACACATTAGCTGAAACCCTTTTTGATTCTTCATTATTTTTCCACCCTTTCCCCATCGACCGAACCTTCCCATTCTCTTGAATTGGCTTCTTCTTCATTTATTAGTAGCCGAAACTCCTTTTTGTTTCTTTTTAGTGTTCTTATTGTCCTTCCTTCATCAATTGAGTTCTCTATTCATATTTGAAATCGATTACTTTCCTCTATTGCCAATAGCCGAATAGTCCTGGGATCTTGCTAAGGGCCGAATCTTGCTTTCTATTCGGCACATTCTTGTTAGTTCGGTAAGGGTTCTTCTTCATCTATTTCTTTTCGTTCTTTTCACTTCTCTCGTTGTCTTGTTAAACCGAAAATCTTAACCTCACTTCTTTTTGGGCATTGGCCGATTGTAGAGGGGATTAATCTTACTTTCTCTTCTTCGTTTAACTTTCAATCGGAAGGTATTTGGTAAGTGGTGGTGATGGCCGAATGGTTGGAGAGACTCTTTCAAGTTTCTGTTTGGCCGAAAGGCCGTTTCTTTTGTTCTAGTTTTGGGCATCGGTCCTAACCTTATGTTATTTAGGGACTCATCCAGATTTGTAAGCCGAATCTATTAGTGTTCAGTTCTCCTTTGATCAAGGTAATGATCCTCTTTTATCTGGTTTCCTTTCTATTTCTCTTTCGTATTACTCTACCATAACCAAGACTCCTTGTTAGATAACCACCAATCCTCATTGCATTACGATCTCTGATCGAGATTCTCTTCATGGATGCGAGTGCTAGCCAATCTAAGGGGTGACGATAAGGGAGCCTGAGGGGGGTGGACTCGTAGTCGCTACCCCAAGTTCAAATGACACGCTGTATCTGTAGTGCGGGATTTTTCATCGGGTTGTGGTAGAGAGCCGACATCTGTTTGGGATAGACAAATCGTTGTTATTCCTTCTAGTAATTCTTCGCGTAATCAGGTGTGTAATTCTCACACCTTCTAGTATTATTTTTGCACTAAGAACTGTATTGGCTAAAAGCCGAAATGGCTGTAATGATAGTGGAGATACCCTTGTGGGTAAGGTTCAAGACACCAAGTAAGTACCTTTATGATTCTTCCTTTTGAATAACATAGCCTAAATATATGTATGATTTGATTATCTGTTGTATATTGGAAATATGATTGCATTCATCACAATACGATAATATGTTGCATGGGCTTTGGGATATGATATTGATGAAAGGGACAATGTATTTCGGTGGCTTTGCCACATTATTTCGGTGACTTTGTCATATTATTTCGGTGGCTTTGCCACATATTTCAGTGACGTTGTCACATTATTTCGGTGGCTATTCCACATATTTCAGCAATGAGCACCTGACTGCAGCATGACTGCCATTGATGGTGTGTAGCAGTGAGGGTCAATTGTAGAAATCCCCACTGATGTGTTTGGCAGGAATGGGTGGTGTGTAGTGGATGGATAACTAGGCTGGGCTGGGATTTGCATCACATTGCATTCATTATCTGCTATACTGTGTTAATAGGGCTAAGGCCCAGTTCGTTTCTGTATGGGCTTCGCCCAATGTGATTTTGTAAGGGCTAAGGCCCACGTGGCATTTGAATGGGCTCGGACCTAGTTATGGTTCATGTGGGGAATTGCACACTGAGTCTTTTTAATTCACCCCTCTGCTTAATTTTTGCAGGTGATTCTTAGTTCTGCGGATGTGGGCCGAGGTGGACTTTGTGGTGGCCATGCACTGTTTATTTAGTGAACTCTATTTTACTTTTCTTTAAAATTGGGATTCTGTTCTGTAATAAAGCCACTGATATTTTTAATTTGGTTCTGATTTTAACGCATTGATTATCTATTATGAATTTATCAGTACGAGGTTTTCCTAAAAACGTAATTAATTGTTTTCCAAAACGTAACGAACGATTTACAAACGATAATGGTTAAAATTTCAGTTTCGCCTAAAACGACATCAAGTATTTTCAAAATATCACATACTCACAATAGTTTGAATTCGATTTTCACAGTAAAGGCAATTTTCATTAATTACAAGTTTTCAAAAAATAAAAGCTGAGGTTGCTAACAACGAACCTAATTCGGAGTTTGCAAAAGAGATTCAAATATTTTAAACAATTGCAAAGTTTAATGAAAAACCATTCCATGTGACGCGCCAGATCCGGTCGTAATGTCTAGGCCGGGTTTGGGGTGTTACAATTTGCCAAGCTGTTTCTACCACCCCAACTCATACATACATAAATCACATCAAACCATCAACTCATCCATGCATAATTAAACCAAGTAAATCAACCATGCAACTTGCACATTCATGAATAACCTCATCATTTCATAGATTAATAAGAGAGAGCCATCAACTATGGCCTCATACAAAAGAATTCATCTTTGAATGAGCCAACACATTTGGCGAAAACAATATGACATTCAACTAAGTCTAGTCCCTATACATGCCATACTCAAAATGCTAAATCTAACTATACCAAGATGTGCTGATAGTGTGGGTGATCTTCTGATTATCTCCTTAGCCCGAGCTTGCTCTTCGACACTATAAAACAAGGAAAAATAGAAGGGAGTAAGAATTAAGCTTAGTAAGTCTATATGTAAACAATATACATCATAACACATCTTTATCAATCAAGAACATTACTCACTAAATACAAACAATCCAAGTCTTCATAACCATACTTACTCATTTCAAACCTCACCATTTCCCATACATATATCATATAACATTGCCCAAATTTACTTGCACTTATTTCCTGCACTTATCACCATAAAGCCACATGTAATTTCACTTAGACAAGTTTCTCGATGAACACTTCGGAATATTATTGGATACTTGGTGATTTCGCACACAACCCACCATTTAATAGTTTACAAGGTGGTATCGCACACAGCCCACCATTAATTACATGTTTATGGTGGTATCGAACACAGCCCACCAATGATATTAAATACGATGGTATCGCACACAACCCATCATTAATAAATAACAAGGTGGTATATCACACAGCCCACCCACAATAGTAAATACATACCTACGGATATTTATCCGTACCCATATTCCTATCCCAAAGGTTCATCCGAGAATTTCCTCATTTTCTACCATTTTTAGTAATTCTCACTAATAAGCATTTACATCCACACAATGCATTAATAGATAAAAACATACGTAATAAGGATGTATCGTTTACACATAAACTTACCTCGATACAAAATATGTCAGTTTGCAATTTAGTTCGTAACCTTGCCTTTTCCCCAGTCAAGGTTGATTCCACGTTCTTCTTCATCTATAATAATAAAATTTACTCATTTAATCACTACATAAATCAAGACACTTTAAAATTTCTACTTTGGCAAAATTACCGTTTTACCCTTATACTTTGGCAAAATTACGATTTTTCCCCTAGGCTTGTCAATCATTTTTCATCAAATTTCCTCATTTAAAAAGCCTGGCTGAACATTTATTACTCTTATAACAACTCACAATACCAATCATTTCATGCATTTACTACTCAATTTACAATTTTTACAAAAAGGTCCTTTTAGGTGTTTTCATGGAAACACCTTTCACAAAAGTTGTTTATTTAACAACCATAATTCATTTTATTCCCTAAAAATAAAAAAAAACATAAGCACTCTCATGGAAAATCCCTAAACTTTCAACCATTTTGTAAAAGAGTCCCCTCTTTAGCTAGCTTAAGCTTTAGGGGTTCTAAAAACACAAAAATCATAAAAAATAACCATCATAATTACTTACTTGCAAGAGGATTGCTTGGCTAAAAGTTTGAGCATCGAAAACCACTATTCTTGCTACAATTTTCGGTGGAAGAAGAAATGAAAATACGAAAAGATGACAGCTCCATTATTTTATCTTATTTTATTCAATTAAGTCGCCAAAACTCACCTAACCATTGACCAATTTGATTTTCTTGTCCCTATGGCCGGCCATCACTTCCCCAATGGCCTAATTGCACTTTAAGGACCTCTCATGGCTTCTTCCAGTTCCCACGTAGCCTCTACTACACCGTGTTTTTGCCACAACACTTTCACTAAGGCTATAGTTTTTTTCCTCAACTATTTAACCTCATGAGCAAAATCTTAATTGGTTCTTCCTCATAGGTCATATACGGTCGTATCTTAATTTTAGTCAGAGGAATCACATACGAAGGATCGGCACAATATCATCGCAACATCGACACATGAAACACATGTATTCTCTCTAACTCTACCGATAAGGCCAAACGGTAAGCTCCTGGTCCAATCCTTTCAATAACCTCATACGGCCCTATGAATCGCGGACTCAATTTGCTCTTTCGACCAAATCCCAATATTTTCTTCCACGGAGATACTTTCAGGAATACTTTATCACCCACCTGAAATTCAATTTCTTTCCTTTTCAAATCCGCGTATGACTTCTGTCGATCTGAAGGAGCTTTCAGACTATCACGGATCACTTTCACTTTCTCTTCAATTTCTCTAACTAGATCAACCACGTGAATTTGCTTCTCACTAAGCTCGGTCCAATACAAAGTAGTCCGGCACTTGCGACCATAAAGTGCTTCGTACAGTGCCATCCGTATACTTGACTGATAACTGTTGTTGTAGGCAAATTCAACCAAAGGTAGATATTTTTCCCAACTACCTTCGAACTCTAAAACACAGCATAGGAGCATATCCTCGAGAACTTGAATCACTCTTTTCGATTGGCGGTCGGTTTGCGGATGGAACACGGTACTAAAATTCAATTTTGTATCGAAGGCTTCTTGTAACTTTTTTCCAAAACCTCGAAGTAAACCTTGGATCTCTATTCGAGATAATGGTTATAGGCACCCCATGTAATCTCACAATTTCAGCAATATACAGTTCAGCCAACTTGTCAAGTGAGTAATCAACACGTACCGGTATAAAGTGAGTCGATTTCGTTAATATATCAATGATAACCCATACAACATCTTTCTTTTTCGAAGTCATAGGTAACCCGGTTACAAAATCCATCGTGATTTAGTCCCACTTCCACTCAGGGACCATCACTGGCTGAAGTAATCCCGTAGGTACTTGATGCTCGACTTTCACTTGTTGACAGATCAAACACTTTGTAACAAACTTAGAGATATCTCTTTTCATACCCGGCCACCAATACAACTTCTTCAAATCATTATACATTTTTGTGCTGCCCGGATGTACTGACAAGCAACAATTGTGTGCCTCATATAAAATTTTCTGAATTAACTCATCATCTTTAGGTACACAAACTCTATCATGAAACATCAAACAATCATCTGAACCAACCCGAAAATTAGAGTTATTTCCCAATTCACACTAAGCTCTCTTAACTTGCATCTCACTATCATTATTTTGAGCTTCACGTATCTGCTGAAGAAATAATAGTCTAGCCCTCAACTCGGTCAATATAGCACCATCATCTGACAATGCTAAACTCGTACTCATAGCTCTCAAAGCATACAGGGATTTTCTGCTCAAGGCATCCGCAACCACTTTTGCTTTCCCCTGATGGTAATCGATTACTAGCTTATAATCCTTCATTAATTCGAGCCACCACCGTTGTTGCAAATTCAAATCCTTTTGGTTCATCAGGTACTTCAAACTTTTGTGATCGGTAAAGATTCAGTACTTTCCACCATACAAATAATGACACCTAATCTTCAAAGAAAAAATGATAGCAGCCAACTCCAAATCATGAGTCAGATAATTCTTTTCATGCGATTTTAGCTGTCTCGAGGCATAAGCTACTACTTTACCCTCCTGCATCAGCACACAACCAATGTAACAGCCCGATTTTGACCCTAATCAGAATAGTGATTTTGGGACCACAAATCTGAGTCTAAAAATATTTTAATATTATTTTCTGTGTTAATTATGTGTGAATTTACATTTGTGAAAGTTTCGTGAATTAATTTTATTGTTTGTGTGCTTAATTTGAGAAAAGGGCTTAATCGCGTAAAATGAAAATTT
Organism: Gossypium australe; assembly: GCA_005393395.2. NCBI lineage: Eukaryota > Viridiplantae > Streptophyta > Magnoliopsida > Malvales > Malvaceae > Gossypium > Gossypium australe. Next base: position 119,182,440 of record CM016626.1, read on the forward strand.
GATGGTTAAATAGGAAAGTGCCTAATTTTTGTGTCTTTATAATTTGGAGGTTTTATGATGCAATTAGCCCAATAATAATGGTAGTGGACGGCATTATGGTTAAATATATTTTATATTAATTATATAAGTTAAAATAATAAATACATAATATAATTTAATATAATAAAACAAAACATTAAAAGCCATGTTTTTTATCTTTATTTGAACCAAAACAAAAAGAAAAGAAAAAGAAATAAGAAAGCTTAGAGTTCGGCCCTTATTCAAGCAAATTGAGGTATGTTTCTGTTTTTGATAATTTCTACGTTTTTGTAATCGTTGCTTCGAATACTATAAGACCCATGCTTGAATTTTAGAATTTGATGGTGATTTTGAGATATTCCATTGATGAATATGTGAGCTTTATGTTGGGTTAACATAGTTTGTATTTGGATTTTTAATGAAATTGAGTATTTTGGGCTAAATAGTGAAAATGAAAAATTGGAGAACTAAAATGTGAAATAAATGAAATATATGGGCTTGTATGAGTATAAGGATAGTTCGGCCTAAGCATGGTATAATGAAAATATGTGTATTTTGTGATTTTATGAAATAGGGACTAAAGTGTCAAAATGTGAAAATATGAAGGCTATTTTGTAAAATGCCCTAAATATGTGTGTTTGGACTAAATTGAATGAATTGGTGATTGAATGAGCTAAATTTGAATATGTATAGACCAAGAAAGGAGAGATTCGGATTGAGATCGAGGCAAAGGCAAAGCACTCGATTGATCGGCCAATTTCGGTATTTCGACGTCCGAGGTAAGTTCGGATATAATACGTGTTCTTAAATTATGTTTAATTTCTATGAAATTAATAGTTATATAACTATTGAATTAGTAAGGTAATAAGTGGAATCGAGTTAGGTGGCATTAAGTGTGCGTAAATAGAAATGAGAGAGATAAGATTAGCACTGTGTGTGCGAAATAATGGAAGCTTTATCTTTTTGATTGGCACTTGTGTGCGATACCGAATTAAGTTCAGTTTTATATTGAGGCACTAAGTGTGCGATTTATCTAAGCTTCGGCTATGAATTGGGCACTAAGTGTGCGATGGAATTGAAGAGATAATGAACAGTGAATGAAATATAGTTTCAAGTATTGAATAGCAAGAACGTTTGTTAACTAAGTGTTGGCAAAGGTATGTTTCGAACCTATATGGTTGATGATATTATTTAAGGTTGAATAGATGAATGTGTGAGCATATGGTTGAGGATGATATCATATTTAATTGTGTATCTATCTAAGTGATGGTTTATTTATGTATCGATATTACATTATTGAGAAATACATTACGAACTTACCAAGCTTTAAAAGCTTACTATGTGATGTGTTTCTCTATTTTACATTGTTAGTAAAGCTAGCTCGGATCTAGGGATCGTCAGCAACTCAATTACACTATCTGTTATCTATTTTGGTATTTCTAAAAGATGTATATATTTGGTATACGGAATGTATAGGCTAGTGGTTATGGTATGTTTTGTAATGTTTGGACCTTGCCATGTGACATGGCTTAGAAGTTAGATGATTTTGATTATTATGTGTGAGCTATGTAAAAGATGAATATGGTATGTTTCATGCTTAAATTGGTTGTTGAGAAATGAGGTTTAAATGTGGATTTATGAGATGAATTGCATGATGCTTGTTTTGTATAATTAAGGATGTGAATTTGGTATTTTAGATGGATTTATTTGAGATGAGATTGAATATGGGTATAGATGGTGTAGTTGATGATGAATTGGTGCTTATATTGGTATGTTTTAATTGCATTCGAGACATGATTTGGTATTGATTTGATGCTTATTGGTGATTTCAAAGTGTGGATGGTAATTTGGCCTTGAAAATGGCCTATAATTGCCCACACGATTGAGCACACGGGTGTGTGGCTCGACCGTGTCTTTCAAGTTTGTAATTCGATTCAAGTCAGACTCGACCATGGGCTGGACACACGGGTGTGTGACTGGCCGTGTGGTACAAGTCAGTGTTGACTACGGGTGAGGCACACGGGCGTGTCTCAAGCCGTGTGGACAAGTCAGTATGTATGCCGTGTTTTGCTACGGCTTAGACACACGGGCGTGTCCGAGGTCGTGTGAGGCACACGGCCTCTGCAAGTTTTGAAAAATCATTAAATTTTCAGAAATTTTTGTATGTGTTCGGTTTAGTCCCGGCCCCTTTCTAACACGTGTTTAGGGCCTCGTAGACCTTATTAAGGGACTATATGATTACATCTTGATATGTTTGAATGATGATTGACTTTGTGTTGTAAAATGATATGAAATGTTCAGAAATGATTAGTAATGCCTCGTAAGTCTATCACGACAACATTACGGGTTGGAGATATTAAAACCAAGACCATTCATTGGCGCATCACAGTAGATTACAAACTCCTTTCCCGACTCAGGTTGTACCAAAACTGGTGCTTTAGTCAACAATGCCTTCAATATCTTGAAACTCTGTTGGCACTTTTCTGTCCACTCAAACTTCACATCTTTATGCAATAGCCTCGTCATCGGAGTAGCTATCATGGAAAATCCCTTGACAAATCGTCTGTGGTAACCCGTCAAACCCAAAAAGCTCCTAATGTCTGACACATTCCTCGGCGATTTCCACTCAACATAGTCGAGATCTTACTTGGATCAACTCAAATTCCATCACCCGGCACGATGTGTCCTAAGAATCCGACCTCTCAGAGCCAAAACTCACTTTTGCTAAATTTCGCGTACAATTGCTTGTCTCTTAGATTCTGCAAAACAGTTCTTAGGTGCTCCGCGTGCTCACTCTCATCCCGAGAATAAATTAGTATGTCATCGATAAAAACAACTACAAATTTATCCAAGTACGGTCGAAAAATACAGTTCATTAAATCCATAAATACCACAAGAGCATTCGTTAAGCCAAAGGACATGACAAGGAACTCGTAATGGCCATACCTTGTCTGAAATGCAGTTTTCGGCACATTTTGTAACACCCCAAACTCGGCCTAGAAGTTATGCCCGAATCTGGCGTGTCACATTGAAGTGTTTCTCAAAAATCGTGTTTTCGTTTGCGTTCATTTATTTTCAAAACGTGATTTATATAAAAAATATTCCCTTTTCAAAATGTTATTAATCACTTAGTAAAATCTTTTTCAATTGCGGAAGCTTAATTAAAATAAATGGTTTACGGAAACAAGATATTTAAAAATTGGGTTGCGGAAACGTAGTGTTTGAAAGCAGTTATTGTTTTGGAAAACCCTTGTTTTCTAGCCTAGCGGATAAAAAAAAAAAAGAAAATAAAAGTTTAAACCCCAAATGGCCTTATTACAAAAATATCGAACCCAAAGTAAATTATTTAAAAGGCTAGCCATAAGGAAAAACTTAAGAACATGTGGCCACCTCCGAGTCCCTCGCAGCACCGATCCATCTAAGGCTAGGGATTATCTGCACAGTTAAAAATGGGGTGAGTTTATGAAAACTCAGTGTGTAATCCCCTTACCAGAGTAACAGTCAGTATACAGAATCAGAAATCTAACAGTCTGGGCTAAAGCCCTTTAACAGTAACAGTACAGTCTAGTTCAAAGCATACGTGGGTCAAAGCCCACTATAATATCATTTGGGTCATATCCCATAACAGAATCAATTAGGCCTAGCCCAAACCAATAACAGAACAAGTGGGCCTAAGCCTAATACAGTCACAGATCTCATAAACAAGTATGAAACAATATGAGGATGCAACCCAAGCCAATCCAACCATCACACCACCCGTACCAGCCTTACACTCCATGTGGGGACCAAGTCAACCCACCCAGCCTTACACACCAAGAACGTAGCCGAGCTGCCAGTATCAACGCAGCAAAGCTGCCAGTAACAGTATACGTTGCTGAACCACTAAAATTAGTATATCGTGGCAGAACGACTGAATCAGTATAACGTGGCATAGCCACCAATACAGTACTTCCTCCATAAGCATAACCCAACCCAATGCAGTATGTCGTGTATGTCACGCTCAATCATTACACGTGTATGCAAAATGGCCATGCTTAGTAACAGTCATTTCAACACATATTAACATCAAATCAGACACACGTCTATAGTCAAGTCGGTTAAACCATAGTCATACAATTACAGTCAAATCATGGCACCCAAATTAGTCTTTTACCCTCAGGGGAAAAATAGTCATTTTACCCTATAAGGGTATTTCGGTAATCCTACCCTACAGGGGTAATTTGGTAATTCTACTAATAACTAATCCATGTATGCAGTGCATCTTAAACATAATCAATCATACAATTAACACATACAACACTAGTACTACCCCGAGGGTATAACGGTCATTTAATCGGTTAGGGGTAAAACAGTCATTTCGCCCCGTAAAGGCATCTCGGTAATTTTACCCATCGAGGGTATTTCGATAATTTTGCAGTTCGAGGGTATTTCAGTAATTTCACAAATCAGGGGTATTTCAATAATTTTACAAACTGAGGGTATTTCGGTAATTTCATAAATCGGGGGCACTTCAGTAATTTTACAAATCGAGGGCATTTCAGTAATTTTACAAACCTGGGGTATTTTGGTAATTTTGTAAACCAGGGGTATTTCAATAATTTTGCAAACTGGGATATTTCGGTAATTTCGCAAACTAAGGGTATTTCAGTAATTTTGCAAATCAGGGGTATTTCAGTAATTTTGTAAACCAAGGGTATTTTAGTAATTCTGTAAACCAAGGGTATTTCAGTAATTTTGTAAACTAAGGGTATTTCAGTAATTTTACAAACTGGGATATTTGGGTAATTTTGCAAACCAGGGGTATTTTGGCATTTGCCGCTCTATAGCTAGAGTAGTGCGAAATACACACCTGATAGGAATCTGGAGTTGATCCGCACTCCGAACACTCCTATGCCTAAACGCCAACCCAGGTATGCTTACTCTCCTCATAGATTGCTCTATTTAAAGCCAGCTTCTCACCTTCCCTCTTGCTAGCTTCCTGATGTGGGATCCCTCCTTCAGCAGAGTTTAATTCCAACACAAACTCTGGCCATCCCAACTTAGCAAAATAAATATCCCTTTTTGCTTGAGATGGGATTCGAAAACAGGCTCCCCTATAACTTAATCCACACCGCTAGCCACTTTGCCACAAGCTCCTCTTGTGTCTAAATTCATGCGCAACTAAATATAAGTCTTTAGGCCAACGTCTAAGTTCACTTAAAAATAAATCAAAATGAAATGCAAGCGCCAATACTTGAACCTTGGACCCATTGCTTCCTTGTGTGGCGTCATTCCCTTGTCTCCTATGTGGCGTCATGTGCCACTAGACCACAACTCCTTTTGTGACATTTTTCTCCACATTTTATTCTTAAAGCCTACTTACTAACTTCTAGGGTTTTATCCACCTAAACCAAAATTTTCCTAAAGCCCAAGTTTGATCCCGGGACTTTATGGAAGCCCCCTAACCTTCCAAAATCATTCACCTAATAGGTCCAACTTGCATTAGAGCCGTTCTCTTGTTCTCAAAAATTTTAAAAGCTACCATGCCCAAGGCCCAATAAGCCCAATTCTACTAAGCCCAAATTCGCATCGTTACACATTTTGCTCTTTAACTCTCAACTGGTAATAGCCAGATCTAAGGTCTATCTTAGAAAACATCGTGGCTCTCTTCAATTGGTCAAACAAATCATCGATCCTTGGCAAAGGATACTTATTCTTCACTGTCACCTTGTTGAGCTGTTTGTAGTCTATACACAGTCTCATCGATCCATCTTTCTTCTTCACAAAAAGTACCAGAGCACCCCACGGTGAATAGCTTGGTCTTGCAAAACCCTTATCTATCAACTCTTGTAGCTGAGTCTTTGATAAACCGTAATATGTACATATTTTAATCCACATTTTGCATACCTTTGGATGATTTATCCCCTGAATTATGGAATTTTATGCTCCTAATCCTTTAATTTCATGTTTTTTACTTACAAGAGCACCGAAGGATGAAAAAACGAGAAACGGGACACAAATGGATAAAATGGGTCAAATTAAGAAATTTTCACAGCTTGGAGATAACCAATGGTCGTGCCACTTTAGCAGACTTAAACACGGCCTGGGCTCGATTTACACGGCCGTGCTACACGGGCGTGACCCTACCGTGACCTATTTTAATTCCACTCGAAAAAGGATACTTAGAGGCAAAGAAAGACATTCCGAAAGCCTATATAAACACCCTAGAGGGTAACCTAAGGAGGAGGCCAGAAAAGCCAAGCCAGAGAGGGCCGAATTGTGGGATTTACTCGAAGACAGCTAGTTGATCCATCTCAAGAAGCCGGAATCATACTCAAGACGGAAGATCTTCCCTTCAATTTCCTTCAGGGGGTTCTATGGGTTTTTCTTATGTTTTGTTTTATACTTTCTTCTGAGATGTATTCTTTTATAAACATGAACTAAACTCCTCAAATACCTGAGGGGGATGAAACCTAAGACGAATCTTGTTATTGTTTTCTAAACTATATGATAAATACTTGATTTGTTCTTAATTATGTGTTCTTAATTCTTGCTTTGATATTTCAGGATATTGATTTAAGTATTGATGTGCTTAGACAGTGGAGCAAAAGTCCCTGTTTAAGAGTATATCTAGCACAGTTAAGCGGAATTGATCGCACTCCTAGAAATAGGACGCCGAAAATCTGCCGGATTAGGGTCAAACCTAAAATGGGAGTCCATAGATCGAGTTAATGCAACTCTAGGGGTTTTAATTAGAAAGAGATTTCAATTAATCAACCTAGGGTTAGACGTTAGTAGCCTCGAGAGAGGTATTAATATAAATTAGGGAATCCTATGGATCAAGTCAAGTGAATAAATCGTCTGGCTCAAAGTTAAATAAAAAGTGAAGTCTAGGTGGATTCTTCCTCGAGTATTGCCTTAATCAATTGGTTTCCCCAAAAGTATTTCCCTAATTCATTCTCTGTCTTAGCATATTTAGCTTAGTAATTAGTTAGTTTTACATTAAACAACAACTCCCTTAATTCTTAGGCTAAATAATAGAAAGATAGTAATTACTAGTACTCATGGTCCTTGAGGATACGATATTTTCGGTCTTGCTATAGCTATACTACCAAACGATAGGTGCGCTTGCCTTATTCATTGTCATAGTTAGTTTGGACACGATCAAGTTTTTGGCGCCGTTGCCGGGGACTAAGATATTAAGAACACTTGGTTTTTATTACTTTAGCCATTATTTTTATTTATTTTTATTTATTTATTTATTTTTAATTTTCTAATTTTTCTGTTCTTTTCCTTGCTTCTGATAGGTTTTTTTAGTTTATGACTAGAAGGAACCCATCAGGGCCCTTGCTTTTTTACAGTGATATAGAAGGTATCGTTCGTAGAAACAGAAGAGAAATAAGGCGAAGCTTACAATTCATAGAAGAAGAGAAAGAAGACGATACCAATACTACCTAAGAGATGGCCGATAACAATCCGCTACCTCCTGTGGTTGCAGCAAACCCGGTGTCATAGCCCAATTTTTCCCGGGCTAGCAATCCCATAGACCCAAACCAAGCACCTATCAGCCTAAACCCCAAACTAAACCAAACCAATACCAATAGCCCAACATTAGACCAACCCAATCAAAACCCAAAATTACTAAGCCTAAAACCAGACCCAATTAACCCATAATGAGCCCAAACCCTAAAACAAAAAAAACAACAACAAACAAAAAGCCAAAACCCTAGGTGCGCTGCACCTAGGGCCTGCTGACTCCTGGCCTTCTGACCTTGCCAGCGCCACTTGCCTGCTACCGTAGTCTTGTCCACCGCCAGCCACTTGCACCGAGAACCTGCAAACATTAAAAATAAGAGGACAGAACAATGAAAAGGGACAAAATCTATTTTAGAAATGGCTATAAAAAGCCAATCGAAAATGGTAAAAAGGATTTTTTTTTTTCCTTCTTTCGATTAATGCAAAAAAAACCAGATTAGCAATGTCATAAGAGTAGATCCTCAAACGCAAAAAACAGATTCACATATCAAAAAAAAATCCAGAGATTCCAAATGGAAAGCAAGGAAAATACATAATAGAATAATAGGAGAAACTCCCTAAAAACGTCGAAAAAGGGCTGACGCTTCGACTTCTGGCCGCCGCATGTGGCGGCGCCGACGGCGACGTGTGACCAGGAATGAGACCGGAATCTCACCGGTGCTCAGGCCCTCTAGAGAGAAACAGGGACCCCTTTTTTTTCTTTTGAAACTAGAAGAAGGACAAATGATTTTTTTTAGATTTTCGGGCCTTAAATAGCCCCTCAAAACGACGTCGTTTTGGGGCTGGCTTTTAATGCCCAAAACGACGCCGTTTCACCCCTACCGACCCGATCCAACCCGAGCTGCCCCAGGATCCGCGTGTTTTTAGCCGAGGGGCTATTTGTGCTTTTGGCCCTTCCGCTATTTCAGCCTTTTTCAATTCGGTTTATCTGTTTTTTGAATCTGGCCCAATACTTTCACGTTTGTCCCATTTTGGTCCACGTTGAAACGCGATGCATCAAGGCCTGGGAAATTTTCCCATTCGGTCCTCTTTGCTTCACACACATTTCATTTAAGTCCATATCCCTTTTTACTACTTATTTTTATTTATTATGATTTCAACCCCTTAATTTTATCCTGATTTCAACTTAGTCCTTCTTTATTTATTCTTATAATTATAGTATTATTATTAACTTTAACATTATTATTATAATAATTATTAATGTTACTCTTATTTCTATTATACTATTATTGCTGTTACTTATCTATTTTTATTTTTGCTTACTTCATTTATGTTTTTTACTATTATTTTGCTTATGTATTATCATTATTATTATTTTATTTTTATTACTAGCATCATCGTCATCATTATTTTATTTATTAATATTACTATTATTTGTTATTTTCATTATTATTATTTATTATTTATTATTACTATTATTATTATTTTTTTAGATGTATATATTTTTATTTATTTATTTTTATATATATTATTTCATTTATTAATTGCCATAATCATTATTATTTTATCGTTATTTTCTACTACTATTAATATACGACTATTATCGTAATACTTCTATTTTATCACTACTTATATTATTATTTTTACTTTGTCGTTATTATTAATATTTTAGTAACACTCGTATCAGCATATTATTCGGATTTCATATCATTATTTTATTATTATATTCTTTTCACATGTAACATCGTATTATTGTTTGTCACACTAATCTCTCTCGATGCATTAGGTTTTTAAACAATATCTCGTATTAAAGATTCGAGAAGATCGAGCCCTAACTTACTGGGTTCCGATTTTCTTCATTTAATCTGAATAACGGAATACCCTTTTCAAAAATCGCAATATAAGTTTTAAATAAAATATTTGTTCTCAGAAATTCGAAATGTTGCGCCCTAACTTACTGGATACGACATCTAGATACCCCAAGTTAAGTTAAAATAGAGGCAATGTTCGGTATTTGGAAATTCGAAATATTGTGCCCTAACTTACTGGGTTGCGATTTTTCTCGTTGAATCTAAATAATCGAATACCCTTTTAATTTTCAAATACATAAGTTTTAGAAAGCTTATTCTCGAGGATTCGAGATGTCACGTCCTAACTTACTGAAATTTTGTTACCTTGAGATAAGATTTTTTAGGCAATATTTTGTGTTTGGACATTCGAGTGATCATGCCCAATCGTGCTGGGCTTCGGTTTTCTGGTTTGGCCAAATAGTGGAATATTCTTTTTAAAATCGCAATGTATGAATTTTGGAAATCATGAAATGATCTTGGCATCGAGGGTTGAAACATCGTGTCCTATCGTGCAGGATGTGATATTTCATCTTTTTGGAATAAGAGAATTTCGATATCCAATTCAAATTATCCAAACATTCTCTAAAGGATTCGTATTTTTTAATCTTTTTCAAATTTCCAACTTTCGACATTAAGACATTAAATAATCAATTAGGTACCAAGTTTAGGCGTGACGATGGTGCTGATCCTTCCTCGCACGTAACCGACTCCCGAACCCATTTTCTCAAATTTCGTAGACCAAAAACACTGTTTTAGTAAACCCAAACGTTTTATTAAAACAAAGGTGATCTGATCCCACTAAATGAAGATCGGTGGCGACTCCCACTTTTAAAAAAAAAACAAAGTCGATCCCCGTTTTCCAAAAAAAAATGGTTACGACAGCTTGGCGACTCCACTGGGGACGTAAAGAGAGTCAGGCCGTAAATTGATTATTTTCTGTCTTTTGTCAAAAAATTTAAAAATTTGATTTAAAAATTTGATTTGAAAATTACGATCCTTTTGTTGTATTTTTGTGCCATTGTATATGATTTTTTATTTTCTTACGCACATTGCATTGCATGACCGTTGTGGTCGCACCATTAAGTGGGAGTGAGAAGCTACGCCTTCGTGAGGTTTTCACCTCCGCATGGGCTAGTGGATTGCTTCTAGGATACATCTGTACCTATGTCTTCATGAAGTTTTCACTTCTGCATGGCCATAGGGAAATGTATCCCCTTGAACCGAACTCGGTCCGTATGAGTCTATAATGGGTGAGGATCGAGGAATCTACTGGTTCGGGTACCTCAACTTTAGAACTAAACCGCATATAGTGAACCCTAAGAGCCCACCTTAGGTAGAACTATGTCAAACCTTAGTGGTCATTGTAACACCCCAAACCCGGTCAAAATGCTACGATCGAATCTGGCATGTTACGGAAAAGGAAAAATTTTAGAACCCGAGTTAAAAATCATGAGTTGAGAAAAAATCTTTGCGAATCACTATGCCCTTGGTGAAGTTCAAAAACAATTGTTTACTTAAGCCATAGTACAATTCAAGTTTCCTAATCCAAAGATGAATTCCAAAGAAAAACTATATTGAGCGATCAATTGAAAACTATTTTTAGTCTTAGCTTGAAAAACGAGTTAGTTTGTTACAAAATCCCGTTACAAAATCCCGATCTTACTTAGCCAATTATAAAATCTTAAAATTTAAAATATTTAACTTGTAGAAAAACATCCACTTAGATTAGTTATTAGGGATGCTATAACAATCTTAGATTAGTTATTAGGCATGCTATAACAATTGAAACAAAATCGAAAGAACGAAAACAAATTAACGTTTAAAAGGCCTTATTACAATACCAAAATCCAAATTAAAATAGTAATGATCCCAAAATGATTATTAAAGGTAAAATCACTCAAAACGTTATGCATGGCCACCTCGGCTCCATATCCGATGTCTAAGGGTTACCTGCAAAAATTAACGGAGGGGTGAGTCACTGAGACTCAGTGTGTAAATCCCCGTCCAAATGGGCTTTGGGCCCTCACATAATTTCATATATTATAAAAGTATGCGATGCAACCCAACCCACCTACTATGTTCAGCCTCCATCTCCTGATTCTACCCAACATCTGTGGAACCTAGCCACTGGTGGTACCTAACCACTAGTGGTTCCAAACCACTGGTGACAAGAGTCACAATTAATAATACGTGGGGCCAACCCACTTGTGGTACCAAACCACTGGTGACAATCCCGTAATAGATATATATGTGGGGCCAACCCACCGTGGTACCGATCCACTGGGATGAGTCACAAATCATCATATATGTGGTACCAAACCACTGGTGGTTCCAAACCACTGAGACTTAGTCACAAATAATAAGATTATGTGGGGCCAACCTACTTGTGGTACCAAACCACTGGTGACAGTCTAAAAGATCATATTTCCTCCCTGTTCACCTCATTTCCCAATTTCATGCTCATGTTTGACAGTTAATTAACATGGTATGCTCAAGCTTGCAATACATGCATTCATTGATAACGAACATAGTAGAACTTACCCGGAGTCCCCGCTTTTACCCACAAGGGTATTTTAGTGACGAATAACGTCACTCCGGCTTTCAAACATAATAGTTACTAACAAAAATAACATATGAAGTGTGTGTGAGTTACACACCTCATAACCCGTATTACCACGCTATCTATGTTGACACTATCGCTAATCGAAACCACTGCTATCTGCCTACGACTCTGCTCAGAAGCCGGCCCACAACTCGAGGGCCAATCTAGAACTGCTGACACTGCTCGCTTCTTAAACTTAGGGGCTGGGTTTACGGGTCTAACCCCCTCCTTAGAATTGCTGGCATTCGAGTCCATGGAACAGATCTTGGTCAGAAGACAGAGTTAACACATAGAGTATGAAATGAATAGATTTACGCGTTTAGTTAAATAGATCTCCTTACCTAGATCGATAAAAGCCGGAAGCTATATGCTTGGATCACAAGTCGAGTGAATCCCGAAAAATCTCCAAAAGAATGCGACACCACCCCACCTATATTCGGCTAAGAGTTTAAAGAATGGGATTACTACCTTCGGCACTTAAACGGAAGAGAGATGATTGAAATGAAAAGAAACCCCTTACCACAACCACTAGAGAAACCGATTGGGAGTGATGGAAGATCAGTAACGGCGATCCACTGCAAACAGGAGTCGAAAGACGAGATTTGAATGCCAGAGAGAGATTCAGCTAACAAATAAATAAGGACTACCTAAAAAAGATGACAAGTTTCGGCTTTTCTTTTTAAAGAAATCGAGAGGAAAAGAGATGAGATGGTTAGAGAGATTTGGCTAAAGCAAAAAGAACTTACCAAATGCCGAAAATGTTCTGCTCTTGAAAAGGAAAAGATGAAGAAGAAAGGTGTTATCTACCCAGAGGTATTTGGCTAAGGTGTTCAAAAAGAAAATGAAAAGAGAATAACAGAGTTTCGGCAATTGGTAAGGCTTCAGAGGGTTTCAGCTTTGATGTTAATGGCAAAGAAAATAAAACAAAGATGATAAGTGAAAGGTAATGTAGGTTTCGGCCAACACAAAAGAAGAAAAGAAGAGGAAACTTAGGAGGTAATTTGGTTTTGGTATTTGAGAGAAAAGAAAATGCAAAGAAGAAGTGTGGTAGTGTTTCGGTTTTGGCACAAAAGAAATGAAAGAAAAAGATACACTAGGTGCTCTTTAGCTAGCCGAAATACCCAACACTCCCAAAGCTATCACCAAAATTCGGCCACCCCCCTAACACCTTCAAAATTCGGCTAACACTTCACACCTCTTCAATCCCCTTCTTTTTCTCCTTAATTTTCTCCTGATCACACATTAAAAATTGTTTGAAAGTTTCAAAACCCACTTCTTACTCCTGTCCATACATTTGAATTGTTTGACTCAATCAACTCACCCCTTTTCAAGCATCCCAGCCGAACTCCACCTCTACTACCCTTGACGCCAAAAAGAATTCTTAAAAATGAGGAATACGCGACTTGAACCTGCTCCCTCCAGCTCCCTTGTGGCGTCACCTACCTCAACCCTTAAGTGGCGCCACCTTGCCACTTTACTAAGGCACTTCTTTGTGTCATCCAACACAAACAATATCCCTTAAGGCCCAATTCAGCTAGCTCCCCTAAAAGTGCCAAAAGCAGAAATTTCACCAAGACTCCAGCTTACCCCTAAATCATTCCTGGACCCTAAAGTACCCTAAACTAGCATGACAGACATAGCATTCACACACAAGCACATAAAATGCAAAGGCCTCGAAATTACTTGATTAAAAGAGATGAGGGTATTGCCGCCGCATAACATCCTCTGGGTCCCACGTAGCTTCTTGTGCTCCATGGTTCCGCCACAACACCTTCACCAAAGGAACTGATTTCCTACGTAATACCTTAACATCCCGATCCAAGATTTGCACTGGTTCTTCCTTAAAAGATAAGTCTGGGCTAACTTCAATTTCCTCCACTGGTACAACATGAGATGGATCCGAACGGTAGCGTCTTAACATCGAAACGTGAAACACATCATGGATTTGACTTAACTATGAAGGTAGTTCGAGCTGATAGGCTATTGGTCTCACACACTTTAACACGCGATAATGTCCGATAAATCTGGGGCTTAACTTGCCCTTTCGCCCAAACCTAAGCACTTTCTTCCATAGTGACACCTTTAAGAACACCTGGTCACCCACCTCAAACTCTATGTCCTTACGCTTTAGATCCGCGTAGGACTTCTATCTGTCCGAGGCTTCCTTCAGTCGAGCCCAAATTAACTTAACCTTGTCTTCCGTTTCAGCAACCAATTCTGGACCCAACAACTGACGCTCACTCAACTCCGTCCAACATGTAGGAGTACGGCACTTCCGTCCATACAACGCTTCATACGGTGCCATCTGAATACTAGATTGGTAGCTGTTGTCATACGTGAATTCCGCTAACGGTAAAAATTCTTCCCAACTACCTCTGAAGTCTAAGACACAGCCCCTCAACATATCCTCCAAAATCTGAATTACCCTCTCCGACTGTCCATCAGAATGTGGATGAAACGCTGTACTGAAATCCAACTTTGTACCCAACGCTTGATGTAATGCCTTCCAAAACCTTGACTTGAACCTAGGGTCCCTGTCTGAGATGATAGACACCGGTACCCCGTGCAACCTTATGATCTCTGCTATATACAACTTAGCCAACTTTTGTAAGGAGTAGTCGACCCGTACTAGTATGAAATGAGCAGACTTTGTCAATCGGTCAACTATTACCCAAACCAAATCCTTCTTAGTAGGCGTAAGGGGTAGCCCACTAACAAAATCCATCGTGATCCTTTCCCACTGCGAAATCTTAACCAGTTGTAATAACCCTGAAGGCAACTGATGTTCTGCCTTAACCTACTGACACGTCAAACACTTACTCACAAATTCAGTTACTTCTCGCTTTAGACCTAGCCACCAAAACTGTTCCCGCAAATCTCGGTACATCTTACTACCTCCAGGATGCATAGCGTATGGACTGCTATGTGCTTCCTGAAGAATCTTCCGCCTCAAATCCACATCTCTTGGCATGCAAACTTCCCACGGAAACATAAAACTCCATCGCTGTTCAAACTGTACTCCTCTAATCCACCATTCTGCACTTGCAGAAGTCGAGCGCTCCTGACATCATCTAATAATTGATTCTCTTTAACCTGATTCACCCATGTCGGCTTCACTTGCAGTTCAGCTATTAACCTTCCGTCATCATACAAACTAAGGTGGGCAAACATTGCTCTCAAGTCTGATATTACCTTACTGCTCAACACGTCTGCCACCATGTTAGCCTTACCCGAATGGTACTCAATCGAGCAGTCATAATCCTTCAACAGCTCGATCCACCTCCACTGTCTTAAATTCAACTCCTTCTGGGTAAGGACGTATTTTAAGCTCTTGTGATCCATGTAGATGATGGACTTCTCCCCATACAGGTAATGTCTCTAGATCTTCAGGGCGAAAACCACTGCAACCAACTCCAGGTCATGCGTCGGATAGTTTACCTTGTGGGGTCTCAGTTGCCGAGAAGCATACGCTACTACTCTCCCCTCATGCATCAGCACACATCCTAACCCTGTATGCGATGCATCACAATAGACAGTAAACTCTTTCCCTGCCTCAGGATGAATTAACACCAGAGCTTCTGTCAGAATCTTCTTTAACTTCTCAAAACTTTCCTATTGCTTGCCAGACCACACAAACAGAACCCCTTTCCTTAGCAACTTGGTTAACGGTGCTGCAATCAAAGAGAACCCTTCCACAAACCTTCTGTAATACCCAGCCAAACCAAGAAACTTCGAATCTCCGCCACAGACTTAGGTGGTTTCCAATCCAACACGGCTTCAATTTTCCAAGGGTCAACCCTAATCCCTTCAGCTGACACCACATGACCCAAAAAGGTAACTTCCCTTAGCCAGAACTCGCACTTTCTAAACTTAGCGAACAACTGCTTCTCCCTCAAAATTTGCAAAACCACTCGAAGATGTAAATCATGCTTCTCCTCGGACTTCGAGTACACCAGGATATCGTCTATAAACACTACGACGAATCAATCCAGATATGGTTGAAAAACCCGATTCATCATATCCATAAACGCTGCTGGCGCGTTGGTCAATCCAAACGGCATCACCAAAAATTTGTAGTGACTATAGCGAGTACGAAACGCCGTCTTATGAATATCCGCCTCCTTGACCTTAAGCTGGTGATACCCCAACCTCAAAACTATCTTAGAGAAGACTGATTCTCCCTTAAGTTGGTCGAACAAGTCGTCTATCCTCGGTAACGGGTACTTATTTTTTATCGTTAACTTATTCAACTGACGATAATCAATACACATTCGCATTGATCCGTCATTCTTCCTAACGAATAGCACCGGTGCTCCCCAAGGAGATACACTCGGTCGGATAAAACCCTGGTCTAACAATTCCTGAATCTGCGCCTTCAACTCCACTAATTCATTCGGCGTCATTCTATATGGGGCAATAGACACTAGCACTGTTCCGGGTAGAAGATCAATACCAAACTCCACCTCGCAATCCGGAGGCAATCCCAGAAGCTCTTCTGGGAAAACATCGAAAAATTCCCTCACCGTTCGAACATTCCCCACAGTTGATTCCTTGACCTCCAAAGCACAAACATAAGCCATAAACGCTTTACATCATTTTCTCACCATTCTCTCGGCCTTCAAAACGGATACCACATTAGATAGGTAATTCCTTCTCTCGCCTATCACCACCACCTCTATACCCTCAACAGTTCTTAACACCATACGCTTGGCTGCACAGTCCAGATTCGCTTGATACTTCACTAGCCAATCCATACCTAAGATCAAATAGAACTCCCCAAATGGCAGTTCAATCAGATCAGCCGAAAAAACTACCCCTTGAACTTCCAGAGGTACATCCCTATACAGTTTGTTCACCACTACAATTTGTCCTAGAGGGCTAACTACAAGCATCTCCCTAGAAGAAGTCTCATAGTCTAAGTTCAGAGTTCCCGCTATAGTACTAGCAATATAAGAGTGCGTCGAACCAATATCAATCAAGGCAGTATAAGGTAAACCATAAATTAGGAACGTACCAGTTATGACGTCCGGTACGTCGCCCTCTTCTCGACGCCTAGCTGCATAAACCAACCCCGGCTGTCTTGTATCTGTATTCCCAGCACCTCTGCCCGGTGCTCCACGGCCCCGACCGAAACCATTACCTCCTTTGGTTGGACTACGACCCCTCTGTGGTTACTGACCATCTCTTCTGAATTGTGCACGTCCTTGACCCTCAGACTGTGTCCTAACTGGCCTCCGTGGGCAATTCTTTACCCGATGATCCATCGACCCACACTCGAAGCATCCTCTATTACCTGCACAACACTTTCCCGAATGAAACTTTCCGTATCGAGCACACTGCGATGGCCACTGAGCAGCAACAGGCTTTACAGCTTGACTCGTCTCGCCTAATCTAGCCCTCTTCTGAAAACCCCCAGCAGACCCTGATGGCCCAAAACTCCTTTTATTTATATTCCTCTCCTGACTCTGCTTTTTGGACTGCTTCACCGCCTCGGCTATCTTAGCCTTTTTCACAAGCACAGCAAATTCCCTCTCTCGCTGTAGAGCAATCAACACTCGCAGCTCATCTCTCAGCCCGTCCTCAAACTGAACACAGCGCTCATGGTCCGTGGCCACAATACCCCTGGCATAACGGCTTAACCGTAAGAATTTTGCCTCATACTCGAACACCGACTTACTCCCCTGAACCAGGCTCAGAAATGCCTTACGCTGCGCATCCACATAATTTGATCCGACGTACTTCTTCTGGAATGCTGTTTTGAAGAGATCCCAAGTGATATAATCAACCATCGTACCATCCTTGACCGTGAGCCACCACTAATAAGCCTCGTCTCGCAAAAGAGACATGATCCCTTTCAACTTCTCCTCTGCCGTGAAGTCAAGATCATCCATTATACGCTCAGTCGCTTCTAACCAGTATTCAGCTGCGTTGGGAGCTACACCAGAAACGCCCCTAAATACTTCCGCTCCATTGGCTCGGAGTCATTCAGACACAAATTTCCGGGCCTTCGTACCTATGCCTGCTCCAGCAACTCTCTCCAAAACCCGTAGCATCGCCTGAGACACCGCATCGTCTCCACCCGTTTGGTCCTGAAACTCTACTTCCGCAGCTAGCGGTGGTGGCACCTCATTTCCTGACCTATGACCAGACCCTACTGGTTCCGATACAGTAATCCTACCCCTACCAGGGCCACGTACGTTACGCCCACGTCCTTGAGTGCTCATGACTAACGTTTGCGATTGATCTGATTAAGAGTTTTATGAGTTAGTTTTTCTTCCACTGTTTATTACCGAACTGTTTTATAAATGTATTATCTAAGTAGTTGTTTTCGTGAATGCATACATTCCTACAGGCTTCAGTCTCTAAGGTAAATTTCCTAATACTAACAATCACATCACAAGGCAATTAAATCATACAATCAATAATTAGAAAACTTACCGTCATGGATCGGTGCCTAAGACTCAGATGCCATGCTTCCTAAAAACATATATTTTATAAAAACCATTTTTCAAACCCATCTATTGAAAATATAATTTGGGCCTTTTACTCACAGCCGAGCTTTTGAACTTGGCTCTGATACCACAATTGTAACACCCCAAACCCGGTCAAAACGCTACGACCAAATCTGGCATGTTACGGAAAAGGAAAACTTTTAGAACCCAAGTTAAAAATCATGAGTTGAGAAAAAATCTTTGCGAATCACTATGCCCTTGGTGAAGTTCAAAAACAATTGTTTACTTAAGTCATAGTACAGTTCAAGTTTCGTAATCCAAAGATGAATTCCAAAGAAAAACTATATTGAGCGATCAGTGGAAAACTATTTTTAGTCTTAGCTTGAAAAACAAGTTAATTTGTTACAAAATCCCGATCTTAATTAGCCAATTATAAAATCTTGAAATTTAAAGTATTTAACTTGTAGAAAAACATCCACTTAGATTATTTATTAGACATGCTATAACAATTGAAACAAAATCGATAGAACGAAACCAAATTAACGTTTAAATGGCCTTATTACAATACCAAAATCCAAATTAAAATAGTAATTATCCCAAAATGATTATAAAAGGTAAACTCACTCAAAACGTTATGCATGGCCACCTCGGGTCCACCTCGGCTCCATATCCGCAGTTTAAGGGTTACCTACAAAAATTAACAGAGGGGTAAGTCATCGAGACTCAGTGTGTAAATCCCCGTCCAAATGGGCTTTGGGCCCTCACACAATTTCATATATTATACAAGTATGCAATGCAGCCCAACCCACCTTCTATGTTCAGCCTCCATCTCCTGAATCTACCCAACATCTATGGCACCTAGCCACTGGTGGTACCTAACCACTAGTGGTTCCAAACCACTGGTGACAAGAGTCACAATTAATAATACGTGGGGCCAACCCACTAGTGCTACCAAACCATTGGTGACAATCTCATAATAGATATATATGTGGGGCCAACCCACCGTGGTACCGAACCACTGGGACGAGTCACAAATCATCATATATATGGTACCAAACCACTGCTAGTTCCAAACCACTGAGACTTAGTCACAAATAATAAGATTATGTGGGGCCAACCCACTTGTGGTACCAAACCACTGGTGACAGTCTAAAAGATCATATTTCCTCCCTCTTTACCTCATATCCCAATTTCATGCTCATGTTTAACAGTTAATTAACATGGTATGCTCAAACTTACAATACATGCATTCATTGATAACGAACATAGTAGAACTTACCCAGAATCCTCGCTTTTACCCACAAGAGTATTTTAGCGACCAATAACGTCACTCCGGCTTTCAAACATAATAGTTACTAACAAAAATAACATACGAAGTGTGTGTGAGTTACACACCTGATAACCCGTAATACCACGCTATCTATGTCGACACTATTGCTAATCGGAACCACTGCTATCTGCCTACGACTCTGCTCAGAAGCCGACCCATAACCCGATGGCCAATCTCGAACTGCTGACACTGCTCGCTTCTTAAACTTAGGGGCTGGGTTTAAGGGTCTAACCCCCTCCTTAGAATTGCTGGCATTCGAGTCCATGGAACAGATCTTGGTTAGAAGACTGAGTTAACACATAGAGTACGAAATGAATAGATTTACGCGTTTAGCTAAATAGATCTCCTTACCTAGATCGATAAAAGCCGGAAGCTATATGCTTGGATCACAAGTCGAGTGAATCCCGAAAAATCTCCAAAAGAATGCGACACCACCCCACCTATATTCGGCTAAGAGTTTAAAGAATGGGATTACTACCTTCGGCACTTAAACGGAAGAGAGATGATTGAAATGAAAAGAAACCCCTTACCACAACCACTAAAGAAACCGATTGGGAGTGATGGAAGATCAGTAACGGCGATCCACTACAAACAGGAGTCGAAAGACGAGATTTGAATGCCAGAGAGAGATTCAGCTAACAAATAAATAAGGACTACCTAAAAAAGATGACAAGTTTCGGCTTTTCTTTTTAAAGAAATCGAGAGGAAAAGAGATGAGATGGTTAGAGAGATTTGGCTAAAGCAAAAAGAACTTACCAAATGCCGAAAATGTTCTGCTCTTGAAAAGGAAAAGATGAAGAAGAAAGGTGTTATCTACCCAGAGGTATTCGGCTAAGGTGTTCAAAAAGAAAATGAAAAGAGAATAACAGAGTTTCGGTAATTGGTAAGGCTTCAGAGGGTTTCGGCTTTGATGTTAATGGCAAAGAAAATAAAACAAAGATGATAAGTGAAAGGCGATGTAGGTTTCGGCCAACACAAAAGAAGAAACTTAGGAGGTAATTCGATTTTGGTATTTGTGAGAAAAGAAAATGCAAAGCAAGAAATGTGGTAGTGTTTCGGTTTTGGCACAAAAGAAATGAAAGAAAAAGATACACTAGGTGCTCTCTAGCTAGCCGAAATACCCAACACTCCCAAAGCTATCACAAAAATTCGGCCACCCCCTAACACCTTCAAAATTCGGCTAACACTTCACACCTCTTTAATCCCCTTCTTTTTCTCCTTATTTTCTCCTGATCACACATTCAAAATTGTTTGAAAGTTTCAAAACCCACTTCTTACACCTGTCCATACATTTGAATTGTTTGACTCAATCAACTCTCCCCTTTCCAAGCATCCCAGCCGAACTCCACCTCTGCTACCCTTGACGCCAAAAAGAATTCTTAAAAATGAGGAATACGCGACTTGAACTTGCTCCATCCAGCTCCCTTGTGGCGTCACCTACCTCAACCCTTAAGTGGCGCCTCCTTGCCACTTTACTAAGGCACTTCTTTGTGTCATCCAACACAAACAATATCCCTTAAGGCCCAATTCAGCTAGCTCCCCTAAAAGTGCCAAAAGCAGAAATTTCACCAAGACTCTGGCTTACCCCTAAATCATTCCTGGACCCTAAAGTACCCTAAACTAGCATGACAGACATATCATTCACACACAAGCTCATAAAATGCAAAGGCCCCAATTTAGGATGTTACAGTCACTCAGATAGGTGTTTGTTTATTTTATTTGCTTTATAGTATTGACTTCTTGTGTTTTATTCTTTTGTGCATATCATTTCATATTTTAAGAGGTATCAATTCACGGTCAGTTTCTAAGTTAGAAAGCTGGTTATGGAGAACGAATTCCTTGATAAAATGGAAGACAATGCAGTCGTTCGTATGTAGCAAAGGCAATTAGAGAAAAAAGGGTATGAATTCATTTGAGCAAGAGGAAAATGGGACAGCGCTAAAATCCCTGCCACCTGTGCCTCTTGATGTTGTTCCGATCAAAGTAGAATCGAATGCGAAGAAGATTGTAAGACACCCTATAACAAGGCATGGTGTTAGAACTAAAGGGCAGAAGGTAACTATACTCACCAATCACATCAAAGTGAGCATGGGAAGTACGGATGGACACTTCTACCATTACATCATTTCTCTTTCATATGAATATGGTCTCCTTGTGGATGGTAAGGGTGTTAGAAGAAAAGTTATCGACAGAGTGCATGAGACCTACAGAAACGAAGGAAAGAACTTTGCCTATGATGGTAAAAAAAGGGTTTATTTACTATAGGTACACTACCAAACTTCTCGGTTCATCGTGATCCAAACAACATTGCATGGGATTTGATTCGTTGTGGAGAAATGAAAGGAAGTCGTATTGGTACCCCATTTGATATATTCAATGATATGAACCAGAATAGATGCCTTTCACCTGTGGTTAGAGTTGAAAAATGGTCAAACAGGTACAATCTAAACTTCCTGGAGCTCTGCAGTTTCTTCTTTGTCTGTTCCCAGATAGAAAAAAATTCTGATCTTTATGGGCCATGGAAGCGGAAGAATCTTTCTAAGTATGGCCTTATGACTCAGTGTGTGGCACCAGCTATGGTGTATGATCAACACTGCACAAATCTTCTTCTGAAGATCAATGCTAAGCTTGGACGGTCTCTTCATCACTATTGAAGCTATAATTCCACGATTAAGTTAAAGTCAAGCCTGAAAGGTAAGATTGAAGAGTTAGAAGCAACATTGCACAGTTATGAACTTCAGATCGAACTCCTCAAAACAAGAGAAGGGCGTTGGAGGGAAGAGCTTCATCATTCCCATGACCATGTTAAGAAGTCGGGGTTACCTCATGGGTGAAGCAATAGTTCAGATTTGAGACTTTGGCATCACAGGCTGATACGTTGAGCATGAAGCATAAGCTACAGTCCGACTAGCTTCATTGCTTGGGAAAATCAAAACCTTAGAACTTAGGGCGAAAGCATATTCGTAGTCCATTTTATGTAAAGGATTTTATTTTCTAATAAAGTTTTCTAAAATGAAGTTGATTAGAATCGATGCCTCTTTGCATTCATGCATTTGCATTACATCTCGCCATATGCTTTTGTAGAAAGGTCCTAATTAGGTGAAATTGTTTCAGTTAACCTAGAAAGCTATGGACAGAAGGTTGGAAAGAATAGAGCAAATGCAAATGCAGATACAAGAGCAATTGACCAAAATTCAACAAGAAATGCGGGAACAAATGCTAGATTTCCGAAAGAATATGATGGGCCAGTTAACCCAGTTACTAGCTGGAAGACTTGAAAAAAGGAGTGGTCCAGTGGTCAACAGTGTGGATGATGATGATGACATCGTTTATTCCCCAAAAAATTTCCCGACTCAACCAGTCACGCATTCGCATGCAGTACCTGTCATTATCGAATCCCAATATCAGACTGATACCTCCGTACCGCTACACTTTCCAATGGGTCCTGGTGATGATCGAGTTAATCCTGTTGTTTTTGGCCAAGTAGAGACAAAGAAAAAGAGAGAATGGGCTTCAAAGGCCCCAAAGAGGAAAGACAAGGATGTGAATAACACGAGTGGGTATAACAAGGGTTATTCGATGCCGTTTATAGTGAACCAGCCAAAGAAGGCAATTACCAGTTATCTGGTCCCCCCAAAGCAAAAATCCAATCCAAGATCGAATTCAGAAAAACCCCAGTTCACACCTATTCCCATGACATACAGGGAGTTATACCAGAACTTATTTGATATGCATGTTGTAGCTCCTTATTACACGAAACCGCTGCAACCTCCATACCGAGAATGGTATAACTTAAATGCCCAGTGTGAGTACCACGCAGGGGTCACAGGGCATTCAATAGAAAATTGCCTTGCTTTCGAGAAATTGGTGGAAAAATTCATCAACATGGGTATTGTGAATATAGATGACACGCCAAATGCAGAAATATGAACCTGGGAGCGTTTTGGACATAAATCTGTAGAAGAAATTCCTGTAGTATTTAGAGCATACTTAGAGTAATGTACAAAATGCACTTGTTGCTTTAAGCCGAGAAGCAATAAGATTCCTTTTGTGAAATAGGCTTGTGCCCAGAATTACTATTTCAGTAAAATGCATCTTTTTGAACGAATATTTTTTTCTTTTTCATACCATACATTCTATTGAATATTCTTTTATTCTTCATTCATAAATAATCATTCTTGGAATCATTTATTGGAACTTACCTTCATACCCACAATGGGTCTCAGATATCAATGACATGAGCGACACTGTTACTGACTCCCTTTCTAGTGGGATATGTGTCTAGAGGGATCTAAGGACTTGGAACATGACAGAGATTGCAACTTATTTCCTAACTTGTTAAAAATGGTAGATCCTACGAGATAACGAGCTAACGAGCTAACGAAGGAGATGAAGATGGAAGCTTAGCTCATCGCAGGAATAAGGCAATGCATCATTGAGTCATCTCCAAGAATTCGAAGATGTTATCGCATGATCACATCAAGACACGCCTAGGCTACTGAAACGTGGGTATGCTGTTAAGATTGGTGTTTGAAGAACCCATGTTAATGGTTCTACAACGGCTAGGAGGTTCGAGTTACTGGTTTACCAAGAAAAAGAAATTAAATACAAGACTCATGTGCCTCCTCCTCTTTTTTCTATATGCGGGGCATAGATGTTACAGGGCCAATCTCGTCAAAAGCATTAGCCGACAGCAATTCATCTTCGTGGTTGTTAATTACTTCACTGAAAGGGTGAAGGTCGCTTCATATGCCAAAGTTACAAAGTCAGCAGTTATCAAATTCAAATTCAAGAAAAAAAAAAAGAAGAAAAAGAGAGTGGCAATAAAAAATGCCAGAAAAAATGTGTTTAGCATAATTGCACAAATTTACAGTCTGTTCAAAGATCAGACACCATATCAGTGCAGCAAAGCCAGCCAAAAACCATTCAAAATTTTTGAAAAATGATTGATATTTGTAAAAGTTGGCATAAGAGAAGTTACCATTTACCTTCTATGCTTCGTCAATGTTGGCCAGGACCTTCATCGGGGCAATGTCTTTCTCATTGGCTC
This sequence comes from Gossypium australe, assembly GCA_005393395.2. NCBI lineage: Eukaryota > Viridiplantae > Streptophyta > Magnoliopsida > Malvales > Malvaceae > Gossypium > Gossypium australe. The sequence continues at coordinate 119,207,197 of CM016626.1, forward strand.
ACAAAAGGGGGGCAATTGTTGGAAATTAAGATTCCTTTTCTCCAAGTTGGATGAAGTAGAATGTCTACAATAAGCTTGATTTAAAGTACTCACGGTCGAATGTACCAAAAATGGATGATACGGGCTTATGACAAAAAGGTTTGCTCAAGAGAATTTCAAGAGGAGGACCTGCATTAAGAATGATTCTTCTTATTCAAAAAGACTCCAGAGAAAAAGTAAATGCCTTATACAACAAAGAAGGCCTATTTTGGGGAAACATGGATATTAACCAAAATGGATGGAAAGGACCTGCCCAATTTTGTGAGTTCAGATTCAAAAAAAAAAAACAAAAAACAAACAAAAAATGAAAAAAAAAATGAAAAAGGAAAAGAAAAAAAGAAAAAAGGAGAGGCCGAGGCGAAAACCCACAAAGGGCGCCTTGAGATTAGAGGGGATTTGAGTTGAAAACCCGAGAAGGGGAGCTCAAATTTTGATCGAAAGTAAGGCATACAGCAGTCTTGCTATGCTTGAGTTAACAATGAAGAAGTATGTTACGTCTTGGGGCATCGACAAAGTACTCCGGATCCCCTAAACACATATTGAGCTTAAAATGGTCATCAAGAAGTTTGAACAGAGAAGCTCAGGCTAAGATATCTGGGGCACCTAGTTTCCATCTTACCAATTCTGAATTTGCTATCTTTAATTATTTCATTCGTTTCAAAATACATTACCAATAAATTTCCTTCTTGATTGCATTTGCCATCTTTGCTTGACCTATTTGTTTCGAGCTATGCTCCTAACTAACTTCGTTCATTATCCATAATTATGATCTCTTTTAAAGCATTTTGCATTGAAATAACGATTAACAGACTAACGACACTTTCACAAAAGGAGTTTCGCATATTACTCTGGGAACTTCTAAATAGTACAAGAACCTGAAACAGGACTATTGCTTAAAACTCCTCAAGTTTAAGGATTGAAATATTGGTGGAGGAAAAGTCTGAACCGAGGCTATCTCTTCGGATTTTATCAAAAATGGTGATTGAACAAAAGGACAAGACATTATGTCAGTAATACCATATTGACGAAAAAAGGGGCAATGTTAACCTATGTGTAAATGGGGAATCATTCGCGAGAAAAAATGATATTCTGTATCCGTGCAAATATCATGCATCACACCTGGTCATGACATCCATGGAATGGAAAGGTGTAGTAGACCAAATCATTTGAATAAGTTACAAATTCTATACCCCTGAGTCGCAATAGGATGGATTGAAGATGACACAAACCCTATACCCCCCTGAAGTTGCAGATAGGGGGTCTAAAAATGGTATAAGCCTTAAAGTCCTATAGGTACCGTGGAAGGCACCTTGAAGTTACATTGGGGCAAGTCATTTGATCAAAATATGATTGTTTCTTTGAGTTTTTGGCAAAGGTATCAGCAGAGTGAGATAGTAGTGTAATACGTCACCAATAAGACTCTGATGGGCGACGAGCAGTAACAACCCTATGCATTAAAAAGGGGTCATTTCATTTTACATTAAGGAGTGTTTCGATTATCACATCCTGATCCTTATGTATTTTTCATTATCATTACATTCTGCATTCGTACAAATGTCCTCCGTAATATCATTTAGTTAGGAGCATTCGATTTATTACGATCATTGTATCTTAATTATTGTGAAAAAATCATCATTCTCATGATATTCTGCATTCATGTAAATGTCATCCACATCACATGTAGTTAGGAGCGCTTGAGTCATTCCTATCATAGCATCCACATCATTTGCATAAGCATAAGCACATAAAACTAATTCTACAGGACAGGTTCCCCAGAGAACGGTGTAGCAATATCGAAGATTTCAGATTTTGTCTCCTAGAGATAGTAGTGGGACAGAACGAAGTCATCAGTCTGGCAATCCCTAAGATTGCAGGGAACAGATTGAAGATAACAGATTTGGCGATTCCTGAAATTGCAGGAAGCAGATCGAAGACATAAGTCTGGCAATCCCTGAGTTTGCAGGGAGCAGATTGAAGATAGCAGACTTGGCAATTCCTGAAGTTGCAGGAAGCAGATCGAAGACATCAGTCTGGCAATCCTTGAGTTTGCAGGGAGCAGATTGAAAATAGCAGATTTGGCGATTCCTAAAATTGCAGGAAGCAAATCAAAGAAATCAGTTTGGCAACCCTTGAGTTTGCAGGGGGCAGATTGAAGATAGCAGATTTGGCGATTCCTGAAATTGCAGGAAGCAGATCGAAGACATCAGTCTGGCAATCCCTGAGTTTGTAGAGAGCAGATTAAAAATAGCAGATTAGGCGATTCTTGAAATTGTAGGAAGGAAATCAAAGAAATCAGTTTGGCAATCCCTGAGTTTACAGAGAGCAGATTGAAAAAATCAGATTTGGCGATTCCTGAAATTGCAGGAAGCAAATCAAAGAAATTAGTTTGGCAATCTCTGAGTTTGCAGGGAGCAGATTGAAAATAACAGATTTGGCGATTCCTGATGTTACAGGAGCAGATCGAAGTTAGCAGATTAAAACGAAGAATCCTATACCTCTGAAGTTGCAGCAGTGAAGTAGACCAAAGCAGCAAGTTGCGGTGGACTGGAATGAGGCTATCGAAAGAAGAGGGGTACCAAAGAAGTCAAGACTTAGTGGGACCGGGAAAAATTGGTCTTTCTTTAAAGTCTTTGCTCTATTCCCGTTACACGATAATGAGCAAAGAGGGGCAGCTGTCATAGCTCAATTTTGCCTGGGCTAGCAATGCCATAGACCCAAACCAAGCACCTATCAGCCTAAACCCTAAACTAAACCAAACCAATACCAATACCCCAACATTAGACCAACCCAATAAAAACCCAAAATTACTAAGCCTAAAACCAGACCCAATTAACCCATAATGAGCCCAAACCCTAAAACAGAAATAACAACAACAAAGAAAAAGCCAAAACCCTAGGTGTGCCGCACCTAGGGCCTTCTGACTCCTGGCCTTCTGACCTTGCCAGCGCCACTTGCCTGCCACCGTAGTCTTGTCCACCGCCAGCCACTTGCGCCGAGAGCCTGCAAACATTAAAAACGAGAGGACAGAACAATGAAAAAGGAGAAAATCTATTTTAGAAATGGCTATAAAAAGCCGATCGAAAATGGTAAGAAGGATCTTTTTTTTCCTTCTTTCGATTAATGCAAAAAAACCAGAGATTAGCAATGTCATAAGAGTAGATCCTCAAACACAAAAAACAGATTCACATATCAAACACAAATCTAGAGATTCCAGACGAAAAGCAAGGAAAATACAGAATAGAAGAATAGGAGAAACTCCCTAAAAACGTCGAAAAAGGGCTGACGCTTTGACTTCTGGCCGCAGCGTGTGGCGGCACCGACGGCCGCACCTGACCGGGAATGAGACCGGAATCTCACAGGTGCTCGGGCCATCTAGAGAGAAACAGAGACCTTTTTTTTTTTTCGAAACTGGAAGCAGGGCAAATGATTTTTTTTTCAGATTTTCGGGCCTTAAATAGCCCCTCAAAACGACGTCGTTTTGGGGCTAGCTTTTAATGCCCAAAACGATGTCGTTTCACCCCTACCGACCCGCGTGTTTTTAGCCGAGGGGCTATTTGTGCTTTTGGCCCTTCTGCTATTTCAGCCTTTTTCAATGTGGTTTATTTTTTTTTGAATCTGGCCCAATACTTTCACGTTTGTTCCATTTTGGTCCACGTTGAAACGCGGTGCATCAAGGCCTGGGAAATTTTCCCATTCGGTCCTCTTTGCTTCACGCACATTTCATTTAAGTCCATATCCCTTTTTACTACTTATTTTTATTTATTATGATTTCAACCCCTTAATTTTATCCTGATTTCAACTTGGTCCTTCTTTATTTATTCTTATAATTATAGTATTATTATTATTATTATTATTAACTTTAACATTATTATAATTATTAATATTACTCTTATTTCTATTATACTATTATTGCTGTTATTTATCTATTTTTATTTTTGCTTACTTTATTTATGTTTTTTTACTATTATTTTGCTAATGTATTATCATTATTATTTTATTTTTATTTATTTATCTTTTATCATCAACTATCGTTATTAGTACCATTATTATTATTTTATTTTTATTACTAGCATCATCGTCATCATTATTTTATTTATTAATATTATTATTATTTGTTATTTTCATTATTATTATTATTTATTATTACTATTATTATATTATTTTTTACATGTATATATTTTTATTTATTTATATATATTATTTCATTTATTAATTGCCATAATCATTTTTTATATATCATCATTATTATTTTATCGTTATTTTCTACTACTATTAATATACGACTATTATCGTAATACTTCTATTTTATCACTACTTATATTATTATTTTTACTTTGTCATTATTATTAATATTTTAGTAACACTCGTATCAGCATATTATTCGGATTTCATATCGTTATTTTATTATTATATTCTTTTCACATGTAACATCGTATTATCGTTTGTCACACTAATCTCTCTTGATGCATCAGTCTTTTAAACAATATCTCGTATTAAAGATTCGAGAAGATCGAGCCCTAACTTACTGGGTTCCGATTTTTTTCATTTAATCTGAATAACGGAATATCCTTTTCAAAAATCGCAATATAAGTTTTAAATAAAATACTTGTTCTCGGAAATTCGAAATGTTGCGCCCTAACTTACTGGACACGACATCTAGATACCCCGAGATAAGTTAAAACAGATGCAATGTTCGATATTTGGAAATTCGAAATATTGTTCCCTAACTTACTGGGTTGTGAATTTTCTAGTTGAATCTAAATAATCGAATACCTTTTAATTTTTAAATACATAAGTTTTAGAAAGCTTATTCTCGAGGATTCGAGATGTGACGTCCTAACTTACTGGACGTGACATTTTGTTACCTTGAGATAAGATTTTTTAGGCAATATTTCGTGTTTGGACATTCGAGTAATCGTGCCCAATCGTGCTGGGTTTCGGTTTTCAGGTTTGGCCAAATAGTGGAATATTCTTTTTTAAATCGCAATGTATGAATTTTGGAAATCATGAAATGATCTTAGCATTGATGGTTGAAACATCGTGTCCTATCGTGCAGGATGTGATATTTCATCTTTTTGGAACAAGAGAATTTCGATATCCAATTTGAATTATCCAAACATTCTCTAAAGGATTCGTATTTTTAAATCTTTTTCAAATTTCCAACTTTCGACATTAAGACATTAAATAATCAATTAGGTACCAAGTTTGGGCGTGATGACTTCCTCGCACGTAACCGACTCCCGAACCCATTTTCTCAAATTTCGTAGACCAAAAACACTGTTTTAGTAAACGCAAACATTTTATTAAAACAAAGGTAATCCGATCACACCAAATAAAGATCGGTGGCGACTCCCACTTTTAAAAAAACCAAAGTCGATCACCGTTTTCCAAAAATAAAATGGTTACGACACCCGATGGATCAAAATCCTGCTCCTCGTACTATGTATGATTATGCTAAACCTAATTTAACAGGAACTGAGTCAAGTATTGTTAGACCTGCTATTGCTGCAAATAATTTTGAACTGAAACCTAACACAATTCAGATGATACAACAATTTGTTTAGTTTGATCGTTTGCAGGATGAAGATCCAAATAATCACTTGGCGAATTTCCTAGAATTTTGCGATACTTTCAAAATAAATGGCGTTTCTGATGATGCCGTTCATCTTCGGTTGTTCCCCTTTTCATTGAGGAACAAAGCTAAACAGTGGTTGAACTCTTTACCATGAGAATCAATCACTACATGGGAACAAATGACCGAAAATTTTTTGTTAAAATATTTTCCGCCGGCTAAAAATGGCTAAGTTGAGGAATGATATCTCTTCTTTTATGCAGATGGATTTAGAGACACTTTACGATACATGGGAGAGATACAAGGATCTATTGAGAAGGTGCCCATACCATGGGTTACCTTTGTGGCTACAGGTTCAAACCTTTTACAAATGTGTAAACCCCTTGACTAGGTAGTTGATTGATTCAGCTGCCAGTGGAACCTTGAATAACAAAACACCTGAGGCTGCCTACGAATTCATTGAAGAGATGTCACTGAATAACTATTAGTGGCAAATCACGAGGACAATGTCAGCAAAAACTACCAGTGTTTTCAACCTCGACGCAGTAACCATGCTATCAAATTAGGTAGAGATGTTAAGTAAAAAGATTGATGGTTTATGTGGATCTTTGCAGGTACATCCAGTTATGCAGTGCGACACGAGTGGAGGAGGCATGAACAATACAGAATATCCATCCTACAATCCTGGCTTAGAAAGCGAACAGATGAACTATATGGGTAATAATTCTAGACCTCAAAATAACCCGTATAGTAACACTTGCAATCCAGGTTGGAGGAACCATCCCAATTTCTCATGGGGTGGTCAAGGAAATCAAAGACAATAACCCCTCCCAGGCTTCCAACATCAACCTTGCCCACAGGAAAAGAAGCCGAACCTTAAGGAGAAGCTAACAAAATTCATCACGGTGTCAGAAACTCGTTTCCAAAACACCGAAACGACACTCAAAAATCAATAAGCATCAATTCAAGGGATTAAGAACCAATTAGGGCAACTTGCTAAGCAATTCTCTGAATGATTACAAGTAAGCCTGCCAAGCAACACTGAAACTAACCCAAAGGAGCAACTTCAAGCAATAACCGCTCATGATAGTGAAGGATTAGATGAACCAAAATTGATGCAAGAGAATATGGTAGAGGAAGGAAAGGTTGAGGTAAGCCATGATAAACCAAAACTAGTATTTAAAGAGTACCAACCTCGTGTGCCATACCCAATGCGATGAAGAAAGACAACATAGATGAACAATTTGGTAAATTTCTTAAACTCCTAAAGAAATTACATATTAACTTACCATTTCTTGAAGCTCTTTCACAGATGCCAGATTCAAGGAAATTTTTAAAAGAGCTTTTGACAAACACATGGAAGTTATAATGAGTCACATGTGGAGCTAAACGCAGTGTGCTCAGCAATTCTGCAAAATAAATTACCACGAAAATTAAAAGATCCAGGGAATTTTACAATTCCATGCTTAATTGGTAGTTTATCTGTTGATAATGCTTTAGCTGATTTAGGGGAAAGTATCAACGTTATGCCTTATAAAATGTTTAAACAGCTAATTGTAGGGAAGCCCAAACAAACTAGGATGAGCATTCAATTAGTTGATAAAACTATTCAAATTCCTAGGGGTATAATTGAAGATGTACCCGTGAAAATTGATAAATTCATATTCCCCGTAGACTTTTTCATTTTAGACATGGATGAGGACAATAATATCCCTTTAATTTTAGGAAGACCCTTTCTAGTAACTGCCAAGACTAAAATTGATGTCGGTACAGGTGAACTCATACTTCGTGTAGGTGACGAGACAATTACTCTTCAGGCTCTTGATTCGGCTAGGACATTGAGTAATCAAGGTGAGAACATAAATTCTATTAATGACCATTCGGTTCAACCTTCTTTACATAAAACACCACGGAACTACACAACTGAGCCAGATCCTAGACCTCATGCCAACAAGGAAATAACTCATGAGGAACGAAGGCTTCGGATCAATGAACTAGACGAGTGGAAGATGCATTTCAAAGAGAAATTAGGAACACACGAAGCAGAACCAAAGCAAAACCATGTCAAACTTAAGGATGAACCAAACCAAATTAAGATCGGAGATCAGGTATTATTGGAAAAAATAGACCCTCAGATCGTCACTTCAGATATTGATACAAACGAAGAAATCGCTTTTGAGGTACTGAATATCTTCCCATATGGAATAGTCGAGGTAACTAATCCTAAATTTGGCACTTTTAAGGTAAACACTACTCGACTCGAACTATATAATGGTCATAAAACTGATAGCAGGGGTGAGGAGTTTCAACTCCTCAAACCACCATGAATGTGCGAATGAGAGGTAAGTCTAGCTTAAGACTATAAACAAGAGCTTCTCGGGAGGCAACCTGAGCACTAACCCCATTAATTTTCATATTTTTTGATTCTTAGCATCTAACTACAAACAAACCGCCTAGATTTCCATACCACACGGCATTGCACACGGGCGTGGCTGTGGATGTGTAGACACCATAGATTTTCGTACCAGCATGGTAGGGATAGTACGAACCAAGGACGAAAAATCCCCAAGCCACGGGCTTCGACTAAACACCACGGCCGTGCGATACAACCTTGGTCGACACTGTTTTATTAACATGGGCGTGGCGACCTACACACAGGCATGAGAGAAACGAACGAAGCACAACATGGCCGTGCGAGACGGCGGTGTGACCCAACACGCCCTTGGTACACGGGCGTGGGAAATCACCAGATCCCTATTTCTATATAAACCCCCTTTTTCTGCACACTTTCCCCACCAAACCCCTTTCCTCTCAACCCTAGCCACCATAGTTTTTCTCCCTTTTTCACCATCCTTACCACTATCAGTCAATGCCCAAAGGGAAGGCCAACACTACCATTCCCATGTCGAAGAAGTGGAAGGAACCTAGCAAAGTCTCCCTATGTGAGACCAATTTACAGGAGTTCATGCCTGCCGCTTCATTGACCCGACAACCCAAAGACATTTGAGTCCATTTAATTTTTCTTTTTCTATTTTCTTCTCCTTTATTTTCCTTCCCTTTATCTTTCTTATCTTTAATTTTTATTCTTACATTTTTTTTTTCTTTGATTTAGTCTCTAAAGGTTGTTAGGGAATCACCACACCACGCCCTTAGAAATCACACCCACCTCGCGAACCATCTAATGATAAGGACTTTTCAGTCCATTAATCTTTTCTTTTAATTTTATTTTACTTTTTACACTCTTTCTTTTTATCTTTCTTGCCTTTTAATATATAATTCGTATATTTTGAATTATTCTTATTATTTCCTGGCTATTTCTTCATGAGTTACCCAATTTCTTCATCTAGCACAGTAATTTTTGGTGGTCACCATACCACCACCATAGATGCCTCCTCCAACTTATCTTTCACCTTCGAATCAAAGGTCTCTACTGCCAACTCAAGGAATCCATCCAAAATTCAGGAAGTTTCACTTCTCCCTATCTCTTATGATTTCATGCTATCAATCTCTAGGTATATATCTTTGTACATTAAGGACAATGTACATCTTAAAGTGTGTGGGGGTTGAATTCTAAAAGTTCCTAACTTTTTGCATTATTCTCAAATCCCTGAAATATGTCTTGTTCTTAAGTAATTTTCTCATGTTACTATTAGAATAAAATTTCCTTTGATTCATGTTGTTATGGATTAAGTCATTGATAATTGTGCAGTAATGATTTAAACTTTAGGAGACTAGAGAATCAAGCATGATGAGCCTATTTTCAAGAATTAAAAATTTGTTATGTTGTCTACCTGAATCTAATCATTACCTTGAAGTTTGAAATTTACAAAGTTGATATCAAAAACCCATAATTTTTGTGAGATTTTGAGCCTATTAGAGCATACATTCTTTTCTTGCTCACTTTATTGATTATGAGTGTGTCAACATTGATTTGTTATTCTAGAACTTGCTTCGATTATACATGTCAAGACCACATCATTGATTTGATATATTGAAATGATAAAGGCACTTAGGATTTAACCCACTTACTCCACTAAAAGCCTACCCTCACAATTAACCCCTAGTGAACCCCTTTGATCTTAACAAACCGTTTATTGACTCACCCACTAATATTAACCCAAAACCCATCTTGTATTTGTTATCACCATTTCTCTTGACTACCCTTATATCAAGATTTGTTTTGATCAGTTTCCTAACTACATTCTTTATCTCAATTGTCAAAATCTATGTACTTGATTTGTTCTTAAAAAAATAAAAAAAATTTGAAGTATATTCATTATTAGCTCTATGTTAATTGAGCTTATACGTTTAAATTTCACATCTTGAGAAGAAGCTCGTGTTATGAAATTTTAGTTGATGTAATTATTCGAGTCTTAGTTTATCTTTCTAAGTTAGGTAATTTGTCAATTCAATCTCGATCTAACCCTTTAATTCAGCCTTTATCCACACCTTTAACCCGAGCCCCATTACAACCCTTTTTAAAGACCTTTTGATTTGTGTATCATCTCATTTTATAGTGGTGGAGATTTGATTTTCATGCAAGCCTATGGGATTAACTTTTCATGTTTGACTTTTGAGTGCTTAATTTGAACCTTAAACACTTTTGAGTGATTTGAGTGAATCTTTAGTGAGGATGTCAACCCTTGTCGATTTTGAATTACAGGTAATTATTTAGGTAAGGGAAAACACCTATGTTTTCGTACTTTAAAAACTATGACTTTGATTGTTTGAATATTTAGAACCATTTTGGTTAAATTATCAATGTATGAATTACCTTTGAACTATGATGAAACCATATTGATGAATACTATGAATTAAGGAAGTTCATTTTAATTGTGAGTTGAAAATTTTGCTTGAGGAGAAGCAAATGCTTAAGTGTGGGGGTATTTGATAAACCGTAATATGTACATATTTGAATCCCACGTTTAGCATACTTTTGGATGAGTTATCCCCTGAATTGTAAAATTTGATGCTTCTAATCCTTTAATTTCATGTTTTATACTTAGGAGAGCATCAGAGGATGAAAAGAAAGAGAAACGGGCCAAAAATGGAGAAAATGGGCCAAATTAAGAAATCCACACTGTCTAGATATAACCACACGGCCATGCCACTTAAGCAGACTCAAACACGGCCTAAGCTCGATTTACACGGCCGTGCTACACGGGCGTGTCCCTGTCGTGACCTGTTTTAATTCCACTCAAAAAAGGATACTTAGAGGCAAAGAAAGACATTTCGAAAGCTTATATAAACACCCTAGAGGGTAACCTAAGGAGGAGGCCAGAGAAGCCAAGCCAGAGAGGGCCGAATTCTGGGATTTACTCGAAGATAGCCTGTTTTGTACTCAGTTTTTGATAATTTCTACGTTTGTGATTGTTGCTTTGTGATTTATCAAGCCCACGCTTTAATTTTAGAATTTGATGGTGATTTTTAGATATGCCATTTGTAACACCCCTAACCCATAACCATCACCGGAATAGGGTTAAGAGGCATTACCGGACAATCGAAACATTTTATATCCATTTCACATCACAAAGTCAATTATCATTCAATCATATTCAAATATAATCATATAGTCCCTTAATGAGGTCTACGAGACCATAAACACATGTTAGAAAAAGATTGGGACTAAACCGAACATATACGAAAATTTTTGAAATCAAACATTTTTCAAAACTGCAGAGGTCACACGCTCGTGTGGGTAGGGCGTGTGCCTCACACGGCCTCGGACACGCCCGTTCATCCAAGCTGTGGAAAAATAGGGCATACCTACTGAGTTGTCCACACAGCCTGAGACATGCCCGTGTGCCTCACCTGTGGTCGACACTGACTTCCACCACACGGCCATTCACATGCCCGTGTGTCCAGCCAGTGGTCGAGTCTGACTGGTTTCACTCGGTAAACTTAAACAACACAGTCGAGCCATACGCCCGTGTGCTCAACCGTGTGGGCAATTATAGGCCATTTTCAAGGCCAAACTTGCCTCCCACACCTTGAATCACCTACAAGCCTCAAATCAATACCAATTCATGTCTCAAAATGCAACCAAACATGCCAATACAAGCATCAATTCATCATTAACCATACCATCTATAGCTATGCTCAAACTCATCTCAAATTAGTCCAACTAAAATACAAATTTCACATCCTAAATCATGTTAGCAAAACATCATTTAATCAAGCCATAAATTCACACATAAAAAAACCATTTCCTTCAACTAATTCAAGCATGAAAAATACCATTTCCAACCTCACTATTTCATACCACTTTCATCATTTTCATTGTTTCTCATATGAACCATCAACATTCAACATTCTAGCTACATCACATGGCAAGATCCAACATTACAAAACATATCATGACTTCTAGCCTATACATGCCGTATACCAAATATATACATCTTTCAAAATTACCGAAATAGATAGCCGATAGTGTGAGTAAGTCTCTGACAATCCCCGGATCTGAGCTAGCTTTACTGACACTATAAAACAGATAAACACATCACACAGTAAGCATAAAAGCTTAGTATGTTCGTAATACAATACATGTAACTCAACAATTCAAATTAATGTATAAAATAAACCATCTCATAGATTGATTTTCATGAATACACAATCTCAATTATAACCATATGTTCACATCTTTATTCATTCATCATCTACAAATTCATCAACCACATAGGTCCATACATACCTTTGCCAACACCAAGTTTATATTCAAATTTTGATACTTAATACTCAATCCCACTTTTCGATCAACCTTCAACATTTCTTCAATACAATCGCTCACTTAGTGCAAATTTCATAGCCGAGACTTATTTATCATCACACACTTAGTGCCTTTATGGAGAACTGAATATATCTCGGTATCGCACACACAATGCCAATCAATAAGCAGAAGCTTCCAATACATCGCACACACTGTGCCATTCATCTCTGTCTCGATTCCAATTACACACACTTAGTGCCATTTAACACAATTCCATACCTAGCGTTTCTAATTCGATAATCATAAGATTATTCATTTCATTGCATTTAAACATAAATTAAGAACACGTATTATATCCGAACTTACCTCGAACGTCGAAATAGTGAAACTAGCCGATCAATCGAGTACTCTGTCTTTGCCTCGATCTCGATCCGAATTTCTCCTTTCTTGGTCTATACATATTAAAATTTAACTCATTCAATTACCAATTTATTCAATTTAGTCCAAACACACATATTTAGGGCATTTTACAAAATAGCCCTCATATTTTCACATTTCGACACTTTAGTCCATAATTCACAAAATCACAAAATACACAAAATCTCACTTCACCCATGCCTAGCCGATTTCTCCCTATGTCCATATAAGCCCATATATTTCATTTATTTCACATTTGGGTCCCTCAAAATATTATTTTTACAATTTAGTCCAAATTACACAATTTCACCAAAAACTCAAAGACAAAACTTGTTAATCTAACACATATCTTTCGTAATTCATCACTCAACTTCACAAAACTCATGAATTCATCCATTGCACATTTCCAATTCATCATCAATTCACAAAATTTAAGCATGGGTTTTGTAGAGTACAAAGCAACGATAACAAAAACGTAAAAATTATCAAAAATCGAACTCAAAACATACCTCAATTAAGCTAAGCCCTAGCCGAAAATCACAAAACTTCAATGGCTATTCTTCTTTTCTATTTTCGGTGGAAGAAAGATGAGAAATAGCCATCAAATTTGTTTTATTTTAATTATAATGACTTAATAACTCAATTACCATTTTAACCTTTAATTAAAACATTAAAATTCCACTAATATAAGCCCAGTTTTGTCCATTCCATTAATCAATGGTTTAATAACAACACAAGGAATCTCATTTAGAAAACCATGACAAATAAATACCTTAACAATCAACACACAGCTTTTTTATTTTATGCGATTTAGTCCTTTTTGCTAATTAAGCACACAATCAATAAAATTTCACACCAAAGTTTCACACATGCTCAATCACGTATCATAAACAACAAAAATAATATTAAAATATTTTTCCAACCTCGGATTTGTGGTCTCAAAACCATTGTTTCGACTAGAGTCTAAACCGGGTTGTTACAACTCTCCCCCTTAAGGATTTTCGTCCCCGAAAATCTTACCAATGAATAGGTTTGGATATTGATCTCTCATAACATTTTCAGGCTCCTACGTAGCCTCTTCTATTCCGTGTTTGTGCCGCAACACTTTCACCAATGGTATTCTTTTGTTTCTCAACTCTTTGATCTCCCGTGCTAGAATTCTAATCGGTTCTTCACTATATGACAAATCTGACTGAATCTCAACCTCAGCAGGAGCAATTACCTGCGACAGATCAAATCTATATCATTGATGCATCGACACGTGAAATACATTATGAATTTTCTCTAATTTAGGTGGCAACAACAACTTATAAGCAACCGACGCAACTCATTCAATGATCTCATACGGTCCTATGAACCTCGGACTCAATTTGCCTTTTCAGCCAAATTGAAGTATTTTCTTCCACGGGGACACTTTCAAAAACATTTTGTCATCGACCTCAAATTCAATATCTTTTCGTTTCAAATCTGCATAAGATTTCTGTCGATCTGAAGCCACTTTCAAACTGTTACGAATAACATTCACTTTTTGCTCAGTCTCTTTTATTAAATCAATCCCGTGAATCTTATTCTCACACAGCTCAGTCCAATACAATGGAGTCTGACAATTTCTACCATAAAGAGCCTCATATGGTGCCATTTTGATACTAGATTGAAAACTATTATTATATGCGAATTCAATCAAAGGTAAATGATTTTCCCACGTACTTTCAAACTCAAGAATGCAACATCTCAACATATCTTCGAGAACCTGAATGATCCTCTCAGACTGACCAACTGTTTGCAGATGAAATGTATTACTGAAATGCAACTTTGTTCCTAAAGCCTCTTGCAATTTCTTCCAAAACTGCGAGGTAAATCTCGGATCTCTATCAGATACAATAGATAATGGCTCTTCGTATAATCTCACAATCTTGGTAATATTTAATTCAGCTAGTTTCTCGAGTGAATAATTTATTCTCACCGGAACAAAATGAGCTACTTTCGCTAATCTATCAACTATCACCCAAATTGCATATTTCTTTCTCAGAGATAAAGGCAATCCTGACACAAAGTCCATCATGATTCTCTCTCATTTCCACTCAGGAATCAGAATCGTTTGTAACAAACCAAATGGAACCTGATGTTCAGCTTTAACTTGCTGACAAACCAAGCATTTTGAAACAAATACTAAGATGTCCTGTTTCATACTATGCCACCAATAAAACTATTTCAATTCATTGTACATTTTTGTACTCACTGTGTGAATAGTCAAATAACTATCGTGAGCTTCATTCAAAATCAACTGAATCAACTCTGATTTCTTCAGAACACAAACTCGATCCCTGAATCTCAAACAATTATCACTATCAACTTGATATTCTGAATCAGAATTCAAATATCATTGAGTTCGTTTTGCTATCATCTCATCATCACCTTTTTGGGCATTACAAATCTGACGTATATACATCGGCCTCACTTTTAATTCAGCCAGAACTGAATCATTATCACATAGATCTATCAGAGTACTCATAGCTTGCAAAGCACATAAAGACTTTCGACTCAAAGCATCAGCAACAACATTAGCTTTGCCTGGATGATAATCAATTACTAACTCATAATCTTTTAGTAATTCTAACCATCTCCGCTGTCTCAAATTCAATTCTTTCTGAGTCATCAGATATTACAAACTCTTGTGATCAGTAAAAACAAGACATTTCTCACCTAACAAATAGTGACACCAAATCTTCAATGCAAACATAATTGCAGCTAGCTCAAGATTATGCGTCAGATAGTTCTTTTCATGCGGCTTTAACTTCCTCGAAGTATAAGCGATGAATTTTCCTTCTTGCATTAACACCCAGCCTAACCTAACAAATAGTGACACCAAATCTTCAATGCAAACATAATTGCAGCTAGCTCAAGATTATGCGTCAGATAGTTCTTTTCATGCGGCTTTAACTTCCTCGAAGTATAAGCGATGAATTTTCCTTCTTGCATTAACACCCAGCCTAAGCCATTCAACGATCCTTCACTGTAAACTATGAATTCTTTACCTGATTCAGGTAGAATTAACACAGACGCCTCTGTTAACAATGTTTTCAATTGTTCAAAATTCTGTGGCACTTTTCTAACCATTCAAATTTAACATATTTCTGTAGCAACTTTGTCAATGGAGTCGCAATAATCGAGAAACCTTTCACAAATTGTCTATAATATCCCGCTAGTCCCAGAAAACTATAGACTCTAGACACATTGCTCGGAGGCTTCCATTCTAAAATAGCTGAAATCTTACTCGGATCAAATCAATTCCCATAGCTGATACAATATGCCCCAGAAAACCAACCTTACGCAACCAAAACTCACATTTGCTAAACTTTGCATATAATTGCTTCTCGCGTAGAGTCTGTAACACAATTTTCAAATGCTCGGCATGTTGCGTCTCATCACATGAGTAAATCAAAATGTCATCGATGAATACCACAACAAAATGATCCAAATAAGGTCTAAATATTCGGTTCATCAAATTCGTAAACACTGCAGGAGCATTCATTAGTCCAAATGGCATAACTAAGAATTCTTAATTTTCGTACCTCGTTCTGAAAGCAGTTTTTGGTACATCTGATTCTTTAACTCTCAAGTGATAGTATCCTGATCTCAAATCTATCTTAGAAAATACTGTAGCTCCTTTCAGCTGATCAAACAAATCATCAATACGAGGCAAAGGATATTTATTCTTTATCGTCACTTTATTCAACTGTCGATAATCAATGCACATCCGCATAGTTCCATCTTTCCTTTTCACAAATAACACAGGAGCACCCCCGGGCAAGAAACTCGGTGGTCCAAATCCTCTATCTGTCAATTCTTGCAACTGAGACTTCAACTCTATCAATTCTGTCGGTGCCATTCTATACAGAGCTTTTGAGATTGGAGTTTTTCCTAGCACTAAATCAATACCGACTTCAACTTCTCGAATCAGAGGTCATCCCTGTAGTTCTTGAAGAAACACATCTGGAAACTCACAAACTACTGGTACAGGTTCAATTTTCTTTTCAGTCACTTTTGTATCAATCACATATGCCAAATAAGCTTCGCAACCCTTTTTCACATAGTTTAAAGCTTTCATCGAAGATATAATAGCCGGCACCCCATCCAAATCACTAGATTCAATTCGAACTATTTCACCACTCTGACTTCTCAAATCAATACTATTCCGTTTACAATTCACAATAGCATGATGCAGAGTGAGCCAATCCATACCCAAAATGATATCAAATTCATCAAAGGTAGCAACATCAAATTAGCCTAAAAGCAAATATCTCTAAACATCAACGGCCAGTTCTTACACACTTTATCAACCAAGATACACTTGCCTAAGGGGTTCGATACTCTAATCACAAATTCAGTAGACTCAACAGGTAGAGTCTTACTTGATACTAGATTCACACACATATAAGAATGAGTAGAACTTGGATCTATCAATGCAATCACATCAACATCAAATAGAATAAAACTACCAGTAATGATGTATGGAGATGACGCTTCTTCTCGTGCACGTATAGCATAAGCTCAGACAGGTGCTCTCGCCTCGGATCTCATAGCTATATCCGTCATCCCTTTTTGACTACCAATCACATTTTCGGGGTTTCTATGAGGTCTACCCCTAGCCGTTGTGTTACTCGATCTCGTTTTCTAAATGTTGTCTTTTTCAGCTAACTCGGGGCAATCTCTAATGAAGTGATCTCGTGATCCACATTTGTAGTAAGTTCTATTATTGTACTTGCCCCAACATTCTCCAACTTGTCGTCTTCCACACTGTCTACATTCAGGTTTGTTCCTTTTGACACTACCAACACTTGATTCAATTGGAGCTTGAGTTCTTGCACCAACACTTTGTCTTGCACGACCTCTACTCGCATGTCCAAACGAAGCATTTGAACGATTGCTTGCATCTCTAAATCTCTTTGTCGAAGGTTGAGATGACTTACTCATCAGTCTTTTTCTTTCATCTCTAGTCTCAGAATTTGCTTTCTTATTTTCTTTGCTAAGTTCTTCGGCTTTGCAGGCTCTTTCAACTAACACAACAAATTCGTTCAAGTCAAGTATTCTAACCAGTAATTTAATATCATCATTCAACCCTTCAATGAAACGTTTACACATAATAGCTTCTGTCAAACCACATTCCCGCGCATATTGGCTCAGTCTCACAAATTCCTGTTCGTACTCAGTAATGGACATACGGCCTTGTTTCAGCTCTAGAAACTCTTTACATTTCTGATCTATAAATCTTTGATTGATATACTTCTTTCGAAATTCAACCTGAAAGAAATCCCAGGTTATATGCCGTATCTCTCAACAAGGAAATTGCACATTTAATACATTCATCAGGAGTGAACGACATCTCATCAAATACTCGAATGGTATTCTCGAGCCAAAACTCAACTTGCTCAAATCATCATCAACTGTGGCCCTAAACTCTTCAACCCCTTACTTTCTGATCTTATCTACATGAGGTTTATTCAATCGAATCGAATGTACAACTTGTGCCACAACAGGCACTTGTGCGGGTGGAGGTTGTGGAGCAGCTGGATTCGTTCAAACGAATTTCGAAAACCACTTACTCATCATTTGAGAGAGGGCTTGTTTAGCCCCTCCTTCTTAGCTACTATCATTCGACCCAAATCCGACCAGTGTTGTCCCTTGAGCGGGAGCAGGCGCATTACTCTCAACATCATCAGCAATTACTCGATCGGGAGCCATTTGCTATATGAAAACACATTTTTAACTGTCAAGATTAATCCCACTATCGCAATTATATATATGGCATGTATAGCTAGACTCACACATGCTACGTTAGTCCAAGAATTAACTAAACTGTAGCTCTGATACCAATAAAATGTAACACCCTAACCCGTAACCTTTGCAGGAATAGGGTTAAGAGGCATTATCAGACAATCGAAACATTTTATATCCATTTCACATCACAAAGTCAATTATCATTAAATCATATTAGAATATAATTATATAGTCCCTTAATGAGGTCTACGAGACCATAAGCACATGTTAGAAAAAGATCAGGACTAAACTGAACACATACGAAATTTTTCGAAATTCAAACATTTTTCAAAACTGCAAAGGTCACACGCCTGTGTGGGTAGGCCATGTACCTCACACGGCCTCGGACACGCCCGTGCGTCCAAGCCATGGCAAAACAGGGCATACCTAATAACTTGTCCACACAGCCTGAGACACGCTCGTGTGCCTTACCCTTGGTCGACACTGACTTGCACCACACGGACAATCACACGCCCGTGTGTCCAACCTGTGGTCGAGTCTGACTTGTTTCACTTGGAAAACTTAAACAACACGTTCGAGCCACACGCCCGTCTGCTCAACCGTGTGGGCAATTATAGGCCATTTTCAAGGCCAAACTTGCCTCCCACACCTTGAATCACCTACAAGCCTCAAATCAATACCAGTTCATGTCTCAAAATACAACCAAACATGCCAATACAAGTATCAATTCATCATTAACCATACCATCTATAGCTATGCTCAAACTCATCTCAAATTAGTCCAACTAAAATACAAATTTCACATCCTAAATCATGTTAGCAAAACATCATTTAATCAAGCCACAAGTTCACACATAAAACACCATTTCCTTCAACTAATTCAAGCATGAAAAATACTATTTCCAACCTTACTATTTCATACCACTTTCATCATTTTCATTGTAACACCCCAAACCCGGCCTAGACATTACGACCGCATCTGGCGCGACACATAGAATATTTTTTCATGAAACTTTGCAATCGTTTAAAATATTTGAATCTCTTTTGCAAACTCCGAATTAGGTTGGTTGTTGGCAACCTCAGCGTTTATTTTTTGAAAACTTGTAATTGATTAAGACGATACTCGAGGAAGAATCCACCTAGACTTCACTTGTTATCTAACTCTGAACCAGACGATTTATTCATTTGACTTGATCCGTAGGATTCCCTAAGTTATATTGATCCTTCTCTTCAAGGTGACTAACGTCTAACCCTAGGTTAATTAATTGAAATCTCTTTCTAATTAAAACCCCTAGAATCACATATTAGGTTTCACCCTAATCTGGTAAAATCTCGTCACCCTATCTCTATGCGTGCGAACAACTCCGCTTAATTATGATAGATCTACTCTTAGGCAAGGTCTATTCCTCCTCCACCTAAGCATCAAACTTGAATCAATATCCCGGAAATATCAACACAAGAATTAAGAGCACATAATTTAGAACAAATCAAATATTTATCATATAATTCAGAAAACAATAACAAGATTCGTCTTAAGTTTCATCCTCCTCAGGATCTGAAGGGTTTAGTTCATAATAATAAAAGAAAACATCTTAGAAGATAAAGATAAAACAAAACATAAGAAATCTCTAAAACCCCCTGAAGGAATTGAAGGAGAGATCCTCCGTCTTGAGTATGACTCTGGCTTCTTGAGATGGATCAACTGGCTATCTTCGAGTAAATCCCCACAAATCTTCCTTCTTTGGCCTAGCTGGACGCCCCCTTACAAAAGCCTTGGGTCCCCCCTTTATTGGTGATACTTAGGGTGTTTATATAGGCTTCGGAATGTGTTTCTTTGCCCCTAAGTATCCTAATCTGAGTGAAATTTTGCTTTGCCACGATAGGGACACGCCCATGGCACACACCCGTGTAAATCGTGGCCAGGCAGTGTTCTAGTAGGTAGGGAGGCACGGTCGTGTGGTCTTGGGCCCAGGGCGTGTGAATTTCGTGATATGGCCCATTTACTCTGTTTTGGGCCCGTTTTTCATTCTTTTTATCATTCGTGCTCTTCTGGGTATATGACATGAAAACAAAGGATTAAGAGCACCAAATTACACAATTCAAGGCTTAAATCATCCAAAAGCATGCTAAATGTGGGCTTAAAATATGTTACTATTACGATTTATCAAATACCCCCACACTTAAGCTTTTGCTTGTCCTCAAGAAAAATTCTCAACTCACAATTAAAACGAATTTCCATGATTCATAATATTCATCAATAATGTTTCATCATAATTCAAAGATAATTCATACATGGATAATTCAACTCAAAGAGTCCTAAAGATTCAAACAATCTAAGTCATACGTTTTGTAGCATGAAAACATGGTGTTTCCCCTTATCTAAATAATTACCTCTGATTCAAAATCTACAATTGTTGACATCATGACTAAAGATTCACTCAAATCACTCGAAGTGTTTAAGGTTCAGAATTAAGCACTCAAAAGTTGAACATGAAGAGTTAATCCCATAGGCTTACATGAAAATCAAATCTCCACCACTATAATATGAGATGATACACAAATCAAAAGGTCTTAAACAGGGTTGTAATGGGGTTTGGGTAAAAGGTGTGGATAAAGGCTGAATTAGAGGTTTAGAATCGAGATTGAAGTGATAAGTTACTGAACTAGAAAATAAAAGAACTGGAAAATAATTACATCAAATTGAAAATTTCTAATACTAATATCACGAGCTTCTTCTTCAAGATGTTGAATATAAAGGCACAAGCTCATTTAATTAATGAAATAATTATGAATATACTTCATTTTTTTTTAAGAACAAATCAAATATTTACATAATAAGAAAGAAATTGACAGCTGAAATAAACGAAATAGTTAAGTAACCGATCAAGTCAGATCCCGATATAAGGGTTGTCAAAAGGAAAGGTGATAACAAATACAAAGGGTTTTGGGTTAATATTAGTAAGTGAGTCAATAAAAAGGGTTGTTAGAATTAAACGAGGTTCACGAAAGGTTAATTATAAGGTTAGGTTTTTTTAGTGGTATAAGTGGGTTAAATCCTAAATGCCTTTATCATCTCTGTATATCAAATCAAAGGTGTGGTCTTGACATGGATAATCGATGCAAGTTCTCGAATAACCAATCAATGTTGACACACTCATAACCAATAAGTGAGCAAGGAAAAGAACATATGCTCTATAAGGCTCAAAATCTCACAAAAATTATGGGTATTTGATATCAACCTAGTAAATTTAAAACTTCAAGGTAATAATTAGATTCAGGTAGACAACCTAACAAATTTTAAATTTCTGAAAAGTAGACTTATTATGCTTGATTCTCTAGTATCTTAAAGTTTAATCATCAATGCACAATTATCAATGACTTAATCCAAAACATATCAACAAAATCATAAATCAAATGAAATTTCATTTTAATCATAGTATGAGAAACTTACTTTAAGACAATATATCATTCAGGGATTTGAGAATAATGCAGAAAGTTAGGCACTTTCTTGAAGTAAATATTCACCCCCACACTTAAGATGTACATTGCCCTCAATGTACAAAGATGTATATGAAATTTAAGAGAAGGGGAGAGGTGAAACTTCCTGAATTTGGATGGTTTCCTTGAGTTGGAAGGCCCAAGGTATGGTGGCTGGAGTCCGTGACTCGAAGATTTTATTTGTTCTGACTCGTATTGTTTCTGCCATGTCAGTACAGAGATTCATAAGGTCCACATGGCCACGGCCACGGCCACGGCCGTGTGCAAGGCCGTTTGGCCTGGAAATCTGCACCTTTGGTTAGTTTAAAGTTAGGTGCTAAAAAGAAAGAATAAAATAAAATAGATAAGATAAACAAAAATGTAGAAGTTAATGGGGTTAGTACTCGGGTTGCCTCCTGAGAAGCGCCCGTTTATAGTCTGAAGCTAGACTTACATCTCTTTCGCATATTCATGGTGGTTTGAGGAGTTGAAAGTCCTTCCTCATGCTAGCAGCTCCATTATCATGATAAAGTGTAAGACGAGTAGCATTTATTTTCAAAGTACCAAAAATAGGGTTACTTACCTCGACTGTTTCGTAAGGGAAAACATTGACCACCTTAAAAGGGATTTCTTTATTTGTATTAGGGTCAAGGGGAGATATTCGAGGGTCTGCTTTATCTATCAATACATGATCTCTTATTTTGAAGTGGTTTGATGTTACTATCAGCTTGTCTGGTGGTTCCTTCAATTTTACTTCGTGTAATTGTGACTTTTCCTTGAAGTGTGTTTTCCACTCATCTAGTTCCTCGATGTGAAGCCTCTGATCCTCATGAATTACTTCTTTAGTGGCACGGGAATTAGGATTAGGTTCAGGGGTGTACTTTTGTGGTGTTTCCTATAATGAAGGTTGAACAATTTGGTTATCGATTGAATTAGTTTTCTCACCTTTATCACTCGATGTCTTAGCTGGGTCAAGAGCTTGAATAGTGACTGTCTCATCACCTACACGAAGTATGAGTTCGCCTGCATCAATGTCAATTTTTGTTCTGGTAGTTGCTAAAAAGGGTCTTCCTAAAATTAGGGGGATCGTATTGTCCTCATCCATGTCTAAAACGACGAAGTCTACTGGGAATACGAATTTATCAATCTTCCTGAGTACATCTTCGATTATACCCCTAGGAATTCTAACAGTTTTATCAGCTAATTGAATGTTCATCCTAGTTTGTCTGGGCTTCCCTAGACCTAGTTGTTTAAACATTTTATAAGGCATGACATTTATGCTTGCCCCTAAATCAGCTAACGCATTATCAATAGTTAAACTACCAATTAAGCATGGAATTGTAAAACTCCCTGGATCTTTTAATTTCCGTGGTAGTTTATTTTGCAAGACTACCGAGCACATTGCGTTTAGTTCCACATGCGATGCTTCGTCTAACCTTCGCTTGTTTGCCAAAAGCTCTTTTAAAAATTTCCTGGAATCTGGCATTTGCGAAAGAGCTTCAAGTAACGGTAAGTTAATGTGTAATTTCTTTAAAAGTTTAAGAAACTTACCGAACTGTTCCTCTGTGTCGTCTTTCGTTATCGCTTCGGGATATGGTATGCGAGGTTGGTACTCTTTGATTACCGGTTTTGGCTTTACCTTAACCTTACCTTCTTCTACCATATTCTTTAGCCATAAATCAGGTTCGTCTAACACTTCACTGTCTTGAGCTATTATGGCTTGAATTTGCTCCTTTGGGTTAATCCCGGTGCTGCTCGGTAGGCTTCCTTGTGGTCTTTCAGAGATCTGCTTAGCAAGTTGCCCTAACTGATTCTCGATCCTTTGAATTAATGCTCGCTGATTTTTTAGTGTTGCCTCAGTATCCTGAAAACGTGTTTCTGTGGCTGCCATGAATTTTGTCAGTATCTCCTCAAGGTCTGGCTTCTTTTCCTGTGGGTAGGGCTGATTTTGGAAATTTGTAGGGGGTTGTTGTCTCTGATTTCCTTGATTTC
The DNA here is from genome assembly GCA_005393395.2 of Gossypium australe. Taxonomy (NCBI): domain Eukaryota; kingdom Viridiplantae; phylum Streptophyta; class Magnoliopsida; order Malvales; family Malvaceae; genus Gossypium; species Gossypium australe. Next base: position 119,231,177 of record CM016626.1, read on the forward strand.
CCCATGAAAAATTGGGGTGATTCCTACAACCTAGATTATAAATACTACTATAAGGGTGATTGTTAGATCTAAAATTGTTACCCATATAGTTCATTTGTTCGCTAGCCATGCCCTGTTCGTAGAGTGGGTACTCAGGATTCGCCACACATCCACTTGCGTCGCACTGCATCACCGGGTGAACCTGCGACGAACACAAACCATCAATCTTTTTATTCATCATCTCTACCTGATTTGATAGCATGGTTACTGCGTCGAGGTTGAACACTTCAGCTGTTTTTGTTGGCCTTGTCCTTATAACTTGCCACTGATAGTTATTTAGTGACATCTCTTCTATAAATTCGTAGGCTGCTTCAGGGGTTTTGTTATTCAGGGTTCCACCGATAGCTGAATCAATTAGTTGTCTTGTTGAGGGGTTCACACTATTGTAGAAAGTTTGGACTTGAAGCCACAGAGGTAATCCATGGTGTGGGCACCTTCTCAGTAAGTCATTGTATCTCTCCCATACGTCGTATAGTGTCTCTAAATCTATTTGCACAAAAGAAGAGATATCATTCCTTAATTTGGCCATTTTGGCCGGTGGAAAATATTTTAATAAAAATTTTTCGATCATTTGATCCCATGTAGTGATTAACCCTCGTGGAAGAGAATCAACCATTGTTTGGCTTTATTTCTTAAAGAAAAGGGAAAAAAACCTAAGACGGATGGCATCATAAGAAATGCCATTTATCTTGAAAGTTTCACAAAATTCTAGGAAATTTGCTAAGTGTGTGTTAGGATCCTCATCCTGCAAACCATCAAACTGAACAAACTGTTGTATCATCTGTATAGTGTTAGGTTTCAGTTCAAAATTATTTGCAGCAATAGTAGGCCTAACAATACTTGACTCAGTTCCTGTTAAACTAGGTTTAGCATAATCATACATAATTCGAGGAGCATGATGTTCGGCCATCTCTGGAGGTGGTGGATTATTCTCAGCCATCTCTTCGGTGGTATTGATTTCGGCTTCTTGCTCTTCTTCTATGTAGTTTAAGCTTTGCCTTATTTCTTTGCGATTTCTACGAACGGTACCTTCAATATCACTATCATAAAGTAGGAGTCCTGTCGGGTTCCTTCTAGTCATAAACTAGTGGTACCTGTCAGGAAAAGACAGAAGAAGAACAATTAGTAAACTTAAAAATAAAGTAAAAATTAAATTAAATTGTAGAAAATAAAAATGGCTAAAGTAATAAAAATTAAGCTTTCTTAATATTTTAGTTCCTCGGCAACGGCGTCAAAAACTTGATCATTGATGCAAAGTCTTAAAATTTATAACTAGAATGATCGAACCTGGAAACTAACTATGACAACGATTTGAGGCAAGTGCACCTATCAAACAGTAGTATAGCTTAGGCAAGACCGAATTGTCGAACCCAAAGGAACCAAAAGTACTAATACTAACTTTCTTTTTATTATTTAGCCTAAGAATTAAGGGAATTGTTTACCTAATCTAAAATTAACTAACTACTAAACTAAAGACTCTAAGACAAAGAAGAATGAAATTTGGGAAGATAACTTTGAGGAAAAACCAATTGATTAAGACGATACCCAAGGAAGAATCCACCTAGACTTCACTTGTTATCTAACTCTGAACCAGATGATTTATTCATTTGACTTGATCTGTAGGATTTCCTAAGTTATATTAATCCCTCTCTTCAAGGCGACTAACGTCTAACCCTAGGTTAATTAATTAAAATCTCTTTATAATTAAAACCCCTAGAATCGCATTAACTCGATCTATGGACTCCCATATTAGGTTTCACCCTAATCCGGCAAAATCTCGTCACCCTATCTCTAGGCGTGCGAACAACTCTGCTTAATTATGATAGATCTACTCTTAGGCAGGGTCTATTCCTCCTCCACCTAAGCACATCAAACTTGAATCAATATCCCGGAAATATCAACACAAGAATTAAGAACACATAATTAAGAACAAATCAAATATTTCTCATATAGTTCAGAAAACAATAATAAGATTTGTCTTAGGTTTCATCCCCCTTAGGTATCTGAAGGGTTTAGTTCATAATAATAAAAGAAAACATCTCAAAAGAAAAGATAAAACAAAACATAAGAAATCCCTAAAACCCCCTGAAGGAATTGAAGGAGAGATCCTCCGTCTTGAGTATGATTTCGGCTTCTTGAGATGGATCAACTGGCTATCTTCGAGTGAATCCCCACAAATCTGCCTTCTTTGGCCTAGTTGGACGCCCCCTGACAAAAGCCTTGGGTCCCCCCTTTATTGGTGATACTTAGGGTGTTTATATAGGCTTCGAAATGTGTTTCTTTGCCCCTAAGTATCCTAATCCGAGTGAAATTTTGCTTTGCCATGATAGGGACACGCCCATGGCACACGCCCTTGTGAATCGTGGCCAGGCCATGTTCTGGTAGGTAGGGAGGCACAGTCGTGTGGTCCTGGGCCCAGGCCGTGTGAATTTTTTAATATGGCCCATTTACTCCGTTTTGGGCCCATTTTCCGTTATTTTCATCATTTGGTGCTCTTCTGGGTATATGACATGAAAATAAAGGAGTAATAGCACCAAATTACACAATTGAAGGCTTAAATCATCCAAAGGCATGCTAAATGTGGGCTTAAAATATGTTACTATTATGGTTTATCAAATGCTCCTTCTATTTTTATGGATCTGATGAACATAATTTTTAGACCGTACCTAGATCGATTTATTGTTGTTTTCATTGATGATATTTTGATATATTCACGTAATGAAAATGAGCTTGCTGAACATCTGAGAATCGTGTTGCAAACTCTGAGGGAAAAGCAATTGTATGTGAAATTCAATAAATATGAATTCTGGTTGAGAGAAGTTAGTTTTTTGGGACATATTGTATCAGCGTCTGGGATACGAGTTGATCCGAATAAGATTTCTGCTATTCTGGAATGGAAACCTCAGAAAAATGTGTTCGAATTCCGTAGCTTTTTGGGACTCACTGGTTATTATCATTGATTTGTAAAAAGATTCTCGCTGATAGCTACTCCGTTAACTAAATTGCTTCAGAAAGATGTTAGATTTGAATGGTCCGATAAATGTCAGAAAAGTTTTGATCAGTTGAAAGCCCTTTTGACTGAAGCTCCAGTGTTGGTACAGCCAGAGTCGGGCAAAGAGTTTGTAATTTACAGTGATGCTTCATTAAATGGTCTGGGATGCGTTCTGATGCAAGAAGGCAAAGTGATAGTTTATGCCTCGAGACAACTGAAACCTCATGAAAAGAATTATCCAACACACGACCTTGAGCTAGCAGCAATTGTGTTCGCATTAAAGATTTGGCAACATTATCTTTTTGGTGACAAATGTCACGTGTTTTCAGATCATAAAAGTCTAAAATATCTGATGACTCAGAAAGATTTGAATCTACGACAGAGAAGATGGTTAGAGCTATTGAAAGATTATGAACTTGTAATTGATTATCACCTGGGTAAAGCAAATGTTGTAGCTGATGCTTTGAGTCGAAAATCACTGTCTGTATTACGTGCTATGAATGCTCAATTAGATTTATCTGATGATAGTTCAGTGATAGCTAAATCTAAAGCAAAACCATTGTTTGTACAACAGATTTGTGATGCTCAGTAAGTGAATAATGAAATGATGGCAAAACGAACTCAATGTAATTTGAACTCTGATTCTGAATTTCAAATTGATGCTAATGATTGCTTAAGATTCCGAGATCGAATTTGTGTTCTGAGAAACTCAAAATTGATTCAGTTGATTCTAAATGAAACTCATAACAGTCAACTATCTGTTCATCCGGGAAGTACAAAGATGTATCATGATCTAAAGCAACATTATTGGTGGTTAGGTATGAAAAGAGATATTTTTTATTTTGTCTCGAAATGCTTAGTCTGTCAGCAAGTAAAGGTTGAACATCAGGTTCCATCTGGGTTGCTACAACCAATTCTGATTCCCAAATGGAAGTGGGATAAAGTTACGATAGATTTTGTTTCTGGATTACCTCTTACTCTAAGAAAGAAAGATATGATTTGGGTTGTAGTTCATTGATTGACGAAATCCGCCTATTTTATTCCGGTAAGATTTGATTACTCACTTGAAAGATTAGCTGAGCTTTATATTCCTGAGATTGTGAGATTGCACAGAATGCCACTACCCAATGTGTCTGACAGAGATCCGAGGTTCACTTCACATTTCTGAAAGAAACTGCAAGAAGCTTTAGGCACGAAACTGCATTTCAGTACCGCTTTTCATCCGCAAACGGATGGTCAGTCTGAACAGATTATTTAGATTCTTGAAGATATGCTAAGATGTTGTATACTTGAGTTTAACGGTACGTGAGAACAATACTTACCTTTGATCGAATTTGCATATAACAATAGTTTTCAGTCGAGTATTAAACTGGCACTTTATGAAGCTTTGTACGGACGTAAATGTCAAACACCTCTGTATTGGACGGAACTCAGTGAAAGTAAGTTACACGGGGTTGATTTGATAAGAGATACCGAACAGGAAGTGAAAGTAATCCGTGACAGTCTTAAAGCAACATTTGATCATCAAAAGTCTTACGCAGATTTGAAAAGAAAAGATATTGAATTTGAAATCGGTGATAAAGTGTTTCTGAAAGTGTCTCTGTGGAAGAAAGTACTTCGATTCGGAGGTAAAAGCAAGTTAAGTCCGAAGTTCATCGGACCATATGAGATTATTGAGCGTGTTGGGCCAGTTGCGTACAGATTTTTGTTGCCCTCTGAGCTAAAAAAGATACATAATGTATTCCATGTTTCGATGCTCCGTATATACCGATCTGATCCATCTCATGTGATTACTCCATCTAAGATTGAAACCCGATCTGATATGACTTATGAAGAGGAACCGATCCGTATCTTACCTCGTGAAGTGAAAGAGTTGAGAAACAAGAAAATTTCAATAGTAAAAGTGCTATGGCATCGACACGGAATAGAAGAGTCTACGTGGGAGCATGAAGAATCAATGAGACAACAATATCCAAATCTGTTTAACGGTAAGATTTTCGGGGACGAAAATCCCTAAGGGGGGAGAATTGTAACAGTTCGGTTTAGACCCTAGTCAGAACAGTGGTTTCGGGACCACAAATTCGAGTCAGTAAAATATTTTATTATTACTTTTCATGCCTCTGATACGTGACTAAGCATGTATAAAAGTCTCGTATGAAAATTTCTCTGACTGTGTGCTCAAATTGAGAAAAGGATTAAATTGCATTGAATGCAAAATATGCATGCTTTATGATGCAATTATGCCAATAATTAGATAGTGGATGGAAATGGTCACAAATGACCTTGTGTGTATATGTTTTATATATTATTATTAAAGGTTAATTTAATTATGTTTAGAATGATATAATAAAAGTATGAAAAAGGCCATTATCATCCATCTCCCACCGAATTTTTGTAAGAAGAAGAAAGGGTTAGGGTTTTGCTATATTCGACCATTTGAGGGCTAAATTAAGGTATGTTTTGACTTTGATTTTTGATGGTTTTTATGCTTTTGATATTGTTGCTTAGACACTTCAACAATAGACACTTCAACAATTAGCACATAGCTTTTACATTTTATGCGATTAGGTCCTTTTTGCAAATTAAACACACAAACGATAAAATTCTCACACGAAACTTTCACACAGGCTAAATCCATATAATGAACACCAAAAATAATATTAAAATATTTTTTTAACCTCGAATTTGTGGTCTCAAAACCACTATTTCGACTAAGGTCTAAATCAGGTTGTTACATAACCTATCATCAAACATCAAAACACATGCTTATTCATCAATGGAAATATTCAAAATCTTTAACAATTTTGCAAAGTAGTTCCTGGCTAGCTAGACCTAGTTGCGACGATCTCAAAAACATAAAAATCATTAAAAATCAAGTCAAAATCACTTACTTGCTAACAATTGAAAGTACCGAATGCTTCAAGCTCTCTAATGGCTTTTTCAAACCCTTATTTTCGGTGGTGGATAGTTAATGAAGAAGTTGATACAATATTTTCCACTATTTTACTAAGTTATTTTATAATTACGATTTCAACCTTTAATAATAATCACTTAAAACACTTATTATAATCCCATAATTGTCCACTCATAATTAAAATGGTACATTTACCACTTAAGGACTTCCACTATTCAATTTCATAGGCATTTGAAACCTTTAACTAATAGAAAAACACTTTTACACTTTACGCGATTTAGTCCTTTTTTCTGAATTAGGGCTTCAAATGATAAAATTTCTTAACGAGAATTTCACACAAGCTGTAAACATTAAAATAATAATTTTGACTTCAAATTTGTGGTCCCAAAACCATTGTTCTGATTTGGCTAAAAACGAGCTGTTACACGTGTGGCCCAGATGACCTAGCATAGGCCAACCACACGTCTCTACGGCTTACACAACCTAACACATGCCCAGTCACACAACTGTGTGACTCACACGGCCGTGTGGCATCGTCTGCCAGTTTTAAATTTTCATAAAATTTCTAGATTTTCGTCACATTTCTCAGTATCTAAGGGTTAGAACATACACCTTAATGCAACTGGAATGTTGGCATTGCAGCAGCAATCCAAGTTCCTGTAGGGCCAACCTAATTAGCAACAAATATCAAAACCAAAACTTGAATTTGGTATTTACCACTTAATAAAACCAGCCCCTAAACTAGCATTTGGTCACTTACTCAGAAATGAATTGGTTTCACTAAAATTGACCTGTCTGATGAGTAATTGTTGCAGGACCCACAACTAAAAGAACAAAAAAAAAGATCAAAATCAAATATTAAAGAATAACTAAACCCCTATCTGTCACACAGAAATGAATTAATTAACCTTACCACCGAAGAATGCACTTACGAGACTTACAATAGGATGAAAATACGAATTCCTCGCTCAAAAGACGACACCACAGTGATAATATGCTAGAAAACAATAGCAAAGAAACGACAAAAGAGGAATAAAGTTTGAAATTGCAATTATAAAAACCAAACAAAAGAGAAAGGAAATGAGCAGGGCAAAAACGACAGAGGGAGTTTATAGAATTTTTAAAGAGAAAGGAAATGAACAAGTTTATATAGAGTTTTTCAAGACTTGCTAACATAATGAAGGTCTATATCAATCCATATTAAAAAGTAGCTAAACTAGTTGAATACAATAGAATAATAATAAACAAGGTAAACGAAGACTGTTGGAAGCTAAGTCTTCAACATTCCAATCCAATCCAACTTTCTAAATCCAAGGGATTAGATATGCTCAAATCAATCTGATCTGATTCTCCAAATATGTTTCCCTAAATGATAGAATCTTAATTGATGGGCTAGATACAATCCACAATATCAACACAACCCAAAAATTTAATTCGGTAAATTGTCAATCACCTAAATATGAAGATTGTTCAGTCTATCAGAGTGCTTAAGGAAGTGGGCCCTTCTTTAAGCACATCTCAATCATTAACAACACAACCCTATAAAAGGGTATCTCATAAAAAGATGTATCCTTATGAAAGGGTATCTTATGGAAAGATACATTTATTTAGTATCTATATAAAGAATTATTCTATTAATCAATTTACTATTGTGGTTGGAATGCTAAGGATTTTGTTGTATTTTGGAGGAATTTTCACGACTCAAAGCCATCAAATTTTACTAACCTTATTTTTTTTTGTTATTTCAATGTTTTTTATTTATTTTTCTAACAATCTTAAAGCTTTTATATGATTTCATATGAAATTTCAATCTAATATTGTAATGATGGACAAGAGAAGAATAATAGGCTGTAATGGCCTTCAATTACTATTACAAGTCAACTAATTATTTCTGATTATTGTTGGAATATTCTTATTTCATATTATTAAGAACACAACTTTATTAATTAATACATTCTAAAAGTTGCATTAAAATGGATAAATCTCCTTTTTAATGGAAAATTCTATGGTAGTTTAAATGAATTTTCTTTGTAAATGCCCTTTGAGATTTGTTAATTGTGTGCGTTTGATTTTGGCTTTGGGATTTGCTGTCACTATGGAGAGGTAAGTATATACTGACGATTAACTACTATTACTAAAAGATTATACAGAGTAATACATTTCCATGTTTTAACTATTTAAAAGAATTTCTTCCGGCAAAAGACAGTCATGAGATAAAAGAGATATTGCCATAAATTTTATTTAATTAGTCATGCATTACTTTACTATAAATAATACATGAACTTAGGCCTTTCCAGCAATACCATCCCTTATTTATTGCCCTTTTCACTTGAATGTAGACCAGCAAAGTATCCCTGAGGGTTGCTCTCGAATGCGCCCCTCGATATAGTGGCCGCACCTCCACTCCCCGGAGCTACCATCGTTCCCGAAGCCCCAGCTCCGCCTTTGGATGTGCTTCCTCCTCCAACATTTCCAGAGCCACCACCGCTGCCTCCGCCACCACCTTTGCTGCCACCACCACTTCCACCTTTGCCACCACCCATTTGGATGCACAAGTTATAACAATGAATGAAATCTCAAAAACTGCAATATGATGAGCCAAGAAAGTGTGAATCGTTTCAATATTTATACCTGTAGTAGTGGAGTAGTCAAACACCGATTTAATTCACCTTAGTTATTATCTTCTTATATTAATTAAGCATGCTGTCTGCATAGATTAATGTAGCATCATTTATTGATAATTTGGTGATTTTGGCCAACTTTGGAACTACAATTTACTATTATCATGAAAAATAAATACATTCATCAGCTTTCAATTTTTTTGATATTTTCCAATCAATTAAATGGGATTTTATCAATTTTAAAATTACACTACTGATCAGTAATTTTTATTTTAAACAATTCAATCCACCAAGTTTTAGCATCACGATTGATGATATTAGTATGTAAGCAGAGCATTGATCCTCAAGTTCATCTCTTTAGCATTCAATTAATTTTTTTCTTTAAATTTCTCCAATGGTTTACTGTATGCATTCATATTCATGCTTTAATGCACACTCTACAAGCATGACCTTAAAACCGAGGCAATTAATAGAAAATTCTGTAAAATTAATGAAATATACATTGAATCTCCAAATTCTTATTATACCCTATTTTTGTTACTTTATTATATTCGGTTCAATCACCTACTTAACATTGTAGTAATCATATTTTGTTTGGGTAAATTTTGAATTAATCTTTACCTAAATTTTAATATTATAATTTTTAGTGTAAATTATTCCATAATGTTTGCTAGTCTGATTTATTATTTGTTATGGTTATTATTTTAATTATTGTGATATAGTACTAAACAAAAGCAAAAAAAAAGGAAAAACAAAATTCACAAAACGCTATATATATGTGTGTGCAGTTATATATATACAAATATTACATACTGGCCGGAGCGAGCCGGCAGAAACCGAATCAGCTCGGGGTGTCAGCGGTTGCAACAGCGGCATTTCAATGACAGGAAAGTGAGACTCTATCAGAGAATTTGATTTTAGATTAATAATTCAAAAAAATATTATTTTAATAGATTTAATATTAAATAAAATTAAATACGTATCATAATAGTATTTTATTAAATTAATATTAAAGTGATTATCTTAATATTTAATTTAAGTTAATGTTTACCTTGTAGATAAATATTCTATTAATTTAATAAGATTTAGTATTTATCAAGATAAATATTAAATTAAATTTAATATTAAACAACCATTATGTGCCTCATGTAAAATTTTCTGAATCAACTCTAGATTTTTCGATATGCAGATTCTATCCCGGAACATTAAACAATCATCAGATCCGATTTGGTACTCTGAATCACTAGTTGACTCGCATTGCACTCTTTTAGCCTGCAATTCACTATCACATTTCTAAGCTTCGCAAATTTGCTGAAGAAATACTGGTTTAGCTTTTAACTCAGCTAAAATTGAACCATTATCAGATAAAGTCAATCTCGTATTCATTGCTCTCAAAGCTGATAAAGATTTTCTATTCAAAGAATCTGCGACCACATTTGCTTTCCCCAGATGATAATCATTCACTAACTCGTAATCTTTTAATAACTCGAGCCATCTGCGTTGTCGCAAATTTAAATCTTTCTGAGTCATTAAATACTTTAAGCTTTTATGATCAGTAAAGATGTGGCATTTTTCACCGTACAAATGATGTTGCCAAAATTTCAATACAAATACAATACCAATCAATTCTAAATCGTGCGCAGGATAATTCTTTTCATACGAATTCAACTCTTTGGAAGCATAGACTATCACTTTTCCCTCTTGCATCAACACGCAACCCAAACAGTTCAATAATTCGTTGCCGTAAATCACAAATTCTTTACCCGACTCAAGTTGAACCAACACTGGTGCCTCGGTTAACAATACTTTCAATTTTCCAAAACTTTGTTGACATTTCTCTGACCATTCAAACTTTACATCTCTTTGTAGCAGTCTGGTCATTGGTTTAGCAATCATTGAGAATCCTTTAACGAAACGTCGGTAACCAGCTAATCCCAAAAACCTTCTGACCTCAGATACATTTCTGGGTGGTGTCTAGTCAATAACTGCAGAAATCTTGTTCAGATCAACTCGAATGCCATCCACCGATACAATATCTCCCAAAAATCCAACTTCCAGAGCCAAAAATCACAAAATTTTCTAAATTTAGCATACAGTTGCTTATCTCTTAAGATTTGCAACACAATCCTCAAATGCTCAGCATGCGCTGACTCATCTCGTGAATAGATCAAAATGTCATAAATGAACACAACAACAAATCTATCTAAATACGATTGAAATATTCGATTCATCAAACCCATAAAAATGGTTGGAACATTAGTTAGTCCAAAAGGCATAACAAGGAATTCATAGTGTCTGTACCTCGTTCTTAACGCAGTTTTTGCCACATTTGAGTCTTTAACTCGTAACTAATAATAGCCAGATCTTAAATCAATCTTTGAAAACACTGTTGCACCTTTCAACTGATTAAACAAATCGTCTATTCTTTGCAACGAATATTTATTCTTTATCGTAACATTATTGAGATGACGATAATCAATACACATTCTCATTATTCCATCTTTCTTCTTAACAAACAAAATTGGCGCACCCTAGGGCGAAAAACTCAGTAATGCAAAACCTTTATCTGTTAATTCTATCGGAGCCATTCTGTAATGAGCTATCTATATCGGTGAAGTTCTTGGTACTAACTCAATAGCAAACTCAACCTCTCTGACCGGTGGCAACCCACACAATTCTTCTGGAAATACATTCGAACATTCACAAACTACAAGCACCAATTCAATCTTCTTTTTAGATACTTTGGTATCTAATACGTAAGCGAGATAAGCTTTGTAACCTTTTCTCACATATCTCTGAGCCGAAATCAACGAAGAATTTTATTATTCTAACATTTTAATTCTATAATATTTCTTCTACAGTTCACAACGGCACCATGTAGAGTCAACCAATCCATACCCAGAATCACATTGAACTCATAAAATAGTAAAAGCATCAAGTCAACCAGAAAACAGTAACCCCGAGTCATTAAAGGACAGTTCTTGTATACTTTGTCAACTAGAACATACTTGCCTAAGGGGTTCGATACTTTAATTACAAATTCTGTAGACTCAACAGGAATGTAACACCCCAAACCTGGCCCAAACATTATGACCGAATTTGGGTTGTTACGGGGAAAAACCTTTTGAAATCCATTTTATTACCAATGTAAAATTTTGTTGAAAACTTCTCGTTTTTGATTATCTTGCCGAAACCATACTTAGATTTAATTTGAAAATTCAATTGAGTCAAGTTATTATACAAATTTCAAATGTGCCCGATGGCACGATAAAACATTTTCGTAATTAATTTAGGAAAAACATGTGATTTAATTTAATTTTAATAATATAGTTTAAAACAATGTATCCAACATATGAGAAATAAAAAAAGTAAAGTATATGGAGGCCTTATTACATCCAAAATAAAAATAAACCAATAATAAAGTAAAATAGCTAAGTTTAAAGTTCAATTAATTCAAGTCCACTGCATGGCCACCTCGAGTCCACCCGGCTCCATATCCGCGGTCTATGTATCACCTGAAAAATAAAGGAGAAGGTGAGTCACCAAGACTCAGTATGTAACCCTTCCCCCGGTTTAAACCAATTTCATACACAAATTACAACAATTAACATGCACAAGATAGTGTACCCAACCTAGCCAACCAAACGCCTCAGTCTACCCCGTTGTGGTACCAAACCACTGGTGGTGCCAAACCACTGGTGACATATAGTCACAGATGTGATGCCAAATCACTGGAGGTGCCAAACCTCTGGTGTCCATAGACACAATCGATTGATGGGGCCAACCCATCGTGTGATGCCAAATCACTGGCGTCAATCCCTTATATAATATGTGGGGCCAACCCACTGTGGTGCTAAGCCACTGGGACGAGACGCAATGAGGTACCAAACCTCTGGAGGTACCAAACCTCTGGTGACTGTAGTTACACTGTGTTACCAAAACACTGGTGCCCGTCGGTACAATATCACTGCCCCCTCCACTCATTTAACCCACAATAGTCAAATAGTCATGAACAGATCTCATACATTTATCACATGTATCATATAAGCCATGCTTCCCAAAAGCATAATAATCTCATATTAATAGAGACTTATCGGAATCCTCGCTTGTACCATTAAGGTACTAAATCCGTATCTACATCAAGCAGATTTACATACAACATATATCTAGCACAGTTATTAATTGCTATAAGTGTGTATGTACACACCTGTCACCACTGAATCGTCTAAATCCCGAAAGGAGATGTCGGCCACCTAGATCTACTGGTCCCTATATTCGGCCAACCACTTGGGTTAGTATTATGGCCTATTCGGCCAAATCAAATTATTTGAGAGGGGTTCCTTGTGAACCCGAAATCTTACCTATTTGCCTCTAAGTACTTACTTCGGCACCTGGTTCACAAATCTGCTTCACTTCCTACAATCGGCCATCATCATTATTAGTAGCCCTTGGCTTAATCGAATCCCAAAAAGAATAGATCCTTACCAAAACCGATTTACAGGGAATGAGGCTTGGATCGAATACTTCAAAATCCCGGGTACCTAAATAGAACCGATTCTATCATTGATTAGCCAAAAATAATTCAGCTTTTCTATTAACCAAGTCGTCAGAGAGAATGGGACATGGAAAAGAGTTTCGGCATACTTACCCTTGCTTTAATATTCGGCCAAGACTTGAAAATATGGAGAGGGGAAATTCGGCTATGGCTAGGGAGTAGGTTCGGCTAAGGTTGGTTTCAATATCAATCAAGGCTTGACTTTGGGTGAAAACAAAAAGAATGGAGAAGAAAATATGGGAGGAGCTTCGGCCAAGGTTTTAAGAGAATGGAAAAAGAAAACCAATAAGGAAGGGTTGAGAATTTCGGCTATTTGCATAAATGGCTAAAAGAAAATTAAGAGGGTAGATGGGTGCTTATAAAGGAATTCGGCACCCCCCTCCCCCTTATGCTTGCCGTCCAAAGAGTTTAAACTCTAGCCAAGTCCTTGTTTTTCTCTAGGCCACTAGTTTGATTTAATTTGAATACTCAAATATGATTCAAATAAAAATACTATAATAATCTAAATAAAAATCAACTCTAATATTCTTGTTATCTACTATTATCTTGTTATCTAAATAATAATAATATTATCCTTGATTACCTCTTATTATCTAATACTAATAAATAAATAAAAACAAAACAGGACCATGTGCCCATCAACTAGCCGAACAAGGAACCCCATGTGCAGGCCAACTCCCTTTCACGCCAGCCTTGCAAAATAAAAACCACCGCTGCTGCATGCTGGGTTCGAACATGGGACCTGGGGGAATCCAGCAGCCAAGTAGCGCCCAGGCCACCTGGGCCAGGCGTTGTTTTGTGATACAAATGCGCCATAATTTCTTTTAGGCCTTCCCTCCTTAGTTCCCTTCTAACACTAAAACAGAAAAAGATAAAATCCCCACTGCTGCTTCGGTTCGAACGCAGGACCTACTACCGCAGCCCTCTCTTCCACGTCCCTAGCCACCTCTTCCAGCCCGACTTCCATGCCAACTTACCCCACCATTTATTTATAAGACCTCCCCAGGCCGTTTACCCAAAAATTAAAAATGCCAAACACTGCTCCAGCCGCTCGAACATGCGCCCAACAACCTCCAAGCCTCTAAGTAGCACACGCTAGCCACTTAGCCAACCCACTTTCATGTCCATACCTAGCCCCCAAAATTCTTTAAAGCCTCCCTTGCTAACTCCAACGCCCAAAAAAAAAAATTGAAACGCCACTTGCTGCCATCGTGCCTCGAACCCAGGCCCTTGCAACCCCCCTTAAACGCACCCAGCCAATTGAACCAAGGCTATTCCTTGTGCCACATTTTCCCAAATTTTTACTTAACCCCTATCTCGCCTAGTTTCCTCCTTTTAGACACTTAAAAGAAATTTTTAACACTAGGTCAAGCCTAACTCGGGGTTAATTCTAGACCCTTAAATATGTCAAATAAATTCTAGAATTTTAACCCTTCAAGTACACATATGGGAAATTAGCTAAGTTACAAACAACCCCTAATTTGGGGTGTTACAAGGCAATTTCTTACTAGACACTAAAGTCTCACAAACATACGAATGTGTCAATCTAGGATCAATTAAAGCAATCACATTAGTGTCGTAAAGATAGAATGTACCGGTAATAACATCTGGGGACGACGCCTATTCGCTAGCGCGAAAAGCGTAGGCTCTAGCAGGTGCTCTGGCCTCGAATTTCACAGCTGAGTCATTTGTCGCTCCTTTTCCACTAGATACATTTTCCATATTCCTCGGTGGTCTTCCTCTCCCAGTCGTGTTGCTCGGTCTTGCATTCTGAAATTTATCTTTATCGGATAACTGTGGGCAATCTCGAATAAAATGATTTAGCGACCCACATTTGAAACAAGCTTTAACACTCTTATTCCAGCACTCTCCAAAATGTTTCCTTCCACACCGTTGGCACTTGGGTTTGTTATTTCACACACTACCAACATCGAAACAGAAGCTGCTTTAGCTTTAGGATTCACACATTGATTTCCACGATCTCTATTCTAGTATCCACTGATGCATTTGATCGACTAAATGAATCTTGGGATTTCTTTTATGAAGAATGATAAGGTTTATTCATCGGTCTTTTCCTTGAATCTCTAGCCTCTAAATCAGCTTTCCTCTTTTCTCGGCTAAAGTCTTCGGCTTTACAAGCCTGGTCAACTAACACCACAAATTCTTTCAAATTTAAAATCCCAACCAGAAGTTTAATATATTCATTCGACCCATCAACAAACCGCTTGCACATGATCTCTTCAGTAGAAACATACTCTCGAGCATATTTACTCAACCGCACAAATTCTTTCTCCTCGATTATGGTCATACGGCCCTTTCTCAGTTCTAAAAACTCTTTATGCTTTTGTGTAATAGTCCGGTTTAGACCCTAGTAGGAACAGTGGTTTCGGGACCACAAATTCGAGTCAGTAAAATATTTTAATATTATTTTTCATGCCTCTGATACGTGACTAAGCATGTATAAAAGTCTCGTAGGAAAATTTGTCTAGCTGTGTGCTTAAATTGAGAAAAGGATTAAATTGTATTGAATGCAAAATATGCATGCTTCATGAAAAGAAACTTATTTGAGACGGCTTTTTAATAAAAAGGCCTTATGAGGAAATTATGCCAATAATTAGATAGTGGATGGAAATGGTCACAAATGACCTTGTGTATATGTTTTATATATTATTATTAAAGGTTAATTTTGTACATTAATAATTATGTTTAAAATGATATAATAAAAGTATGAAAAAGGTCATTATCATCCATCTTCCACTGAATTTTTGTAAGAAAAAGAAAGGGTTGAAGTTTTGCTACATTCGGCCATTTGAGTGCTTAATTAAGGTATGTTTTGACTATGATTTTTGATGGTTTTTATGCTTTTGAGATTGTTGCTTAGTCTACTACTAAGCCCATGTTGTAATTTTGAGAATTAATGATGTTTATGAGATGCGTAATTAATGAAATTGTGAGCTTTGTGATGAGTTTAGGTGTTAAATGAAAGATATGTGTTAAATTTTGTTTTTGAAATTTTGATGAATTTAGCTAATTAGGGTTAAATTGAGAAAATAATATTTTGAGGAATAAACGAACTCGAGGTAAGTCTATATACAAATAAATGTATTTGTATTTAGTTATGAATGTTCATATGACTATTGATAATGATGAATGCATATGAGATGTTGCATATATGAAATCCAAGATAAGATCAACACATTGTTAACATCCGAGAAGTCCCATACGAACCTAGGAATAGATAGGAATAACTATGTCATGACATAGGTGTATGTTATGTGTTATCATGTAAGACCAAGTCTAGGACGTTGGCATTGATTTCAGATTTCGTGTAAGACCACATCTGGGACGTTGGCATCGAGATAAGATTTATGTGTAAGACCATGTCTTGGACATTGGCATTGTACTGATTCGTGTAAGACCATGTCTAGGATAGTGGCATCGATATCTGGTTACATGTAAGACCACGTCTGGGACGTTGTCATTGTACGACTATTCCGAGCACTATGAGTATCCCACTAAATTCTTAATGGCTCAACGGGCAAATCTAAAATACGAATGATTACGTGATTTGTATATCTGTTTCAGGTACGTTTGGTTTGTACACTAAGTGTGTAAGAAAGGTAAGTATCTATATGAACTTACTAAGATGTGTACATACAATGGATTGATGGAATGATATGTGAATATATGCTCAAATGAGTTATATGTATATATGATATTGAGTTGAAGAATGTGCTAAGATATGGCTAAGCATATAAGCCAAAGAATATGAGATGAATTTGCTATGAGAACTATAAATGACATTATATCATTATGAATATGTGTATTTTATGCTAAGTTTATTTGTATATGGCTTACTAAGCTTTTGAAAGCTTACTCTGTGTGTGTGTGTTTGCTCTGTTTTATAGATCGTCAAGGCTACTGAAGGCTTGAGAATCGTCGAGGATCGTTAACACACTACTTAGCTCATTTTGGTACCTTTTGGATATGTATATAGTTAAATATGGCATATATAAGCTAGTCATTTTGGATTATGTTGGAAATGTGTATAAATAGCCATGAGATGTGGCTATACAAGTATTGATAATATTCTTGGGCATATATGCAAAATGATACATGTTTTGGTATGGCTAGATAGCTAATGAAATGGTCAAAGATATGGTAAGCTTATGAATGTATTATGAGTATGTATGTTTGAGAAAAGAAATGGTTATATGAAAGGTAAATGTGGATGAATCATGTTTGAATGTTATAAGTGTTTTAGTTGTGCAAATTTGCAAGATTGGATATGAGGTTGAATGTGGAGATTTGTTGATTATTTGATATATCTTTGGTTGTCAATTATACATGAAATGAATTAGTATATGGTTTGTAGGGATTGATCCTTGTATGGATGGCATTTTGGCCTTGAAAGTGGCCTGTTTTGCCTACACGGCCATGACACACGGCCATGTCTGGTGGCCGTGTGAATAAGTCAGTAGCTGGTCTAACTTTACACGGCCATAGTACACGGGCGTGCTTGGTAGTTGTGTGATTAAGTCAATAGCTAGCCTAATGTTACACGGTCAGGGCACACGAGCGTGCCTGGTGGTCGTGTGGATAAGTCAATATACATGCTTTGGTTTGGCACGGCCAGGACACATGGGTGTGTCTAGTAGCCATGGGAGGCACACAACCTGTCTATACGGGCGTCTAACCTCTGTAATTTAGAAAAGTTTTAAATTTTTCAGAATTTCTATATGTGTTCGGTTCAATCCTAACCCTACTCTAAAGCATGATTAAGGTCTCGTTGACTTATAAAAGGGACACTTTGATTATGATTGATGAATTGTATTATAAAATGTTTGTAAAAGTTTCTGATCTGACCGGCAATGCCTTTAACCCTAATCCGGCGACGGATACGGGTTAGGGGTGTTACATTTTGATCCAAAAACCATTGGCTTATATATTTCTTCCTTAACTCGGGCTGAAAGAACTCTCAGGTGACTCTCTCTCTCGGCACCACTGATACTAGTGTATTCCACCACTGATCTGTGGTGTCCCTCAACAGTGATATAGCACATTTTAAACATTCATCCGGTGTGCAAGAAAGCTCATCAAACACTCGAATCATATTTTCAATCCAAAACTCTGTTCTCTCAGGATCATCATCAACATTCGCTCTGAATTCTTCAGCCCCGTGTTTATGAATCTTGTCAACTGGAGGCTTATTAAATCTTAAAATTTCTACACCTTGAGGAGTTACAGGAACCTGTTAGGGATTAGGAGGGGGTGGAGGTTGTTGAGTAGCCGGGTTCATTCTGATATACTGCGTTAACCATTCATTCATCATGTGGAAGAGGGCTTCTTTAGTCATTCATTCAAAATTAACTTATTTAATCATCTCTCTATTCAATTTAATCCAAGACACACATTAGGGCTATTTTACACATTTCCCCCTATATTTTCACATTTTTTACAATTTAGTCCTTATTACACAAAAGCACAAATTCATGAAATTCAAAATAAACCCATGCTAGTTGAATTACCATAATGCCCCTAGTAGCCCATATTTATCAACTTTTCACACATTTAACCAAAAATTTTCACAAATAAATCCCTATTTTACATTTTCATTAAAATCACTGAACAAAACTTGTATATTTCACAACAAATATTCATAACCTGTAACACCCCTAACCCGTAACTGTCGCTAGACTAGGGTTAAGAGGCATTACTAATCATTTCCAAACATTTTACATCATCTCTAACACAAAGTCATTCAAACAACTTAATTTACAATCATATAGTCCCTTAATGAGGTCTACGAGACCTTTAATACGTGTTAGAAAGGGGTTGGGACTAAACCGAACTCATACAAAAATTTCTAAAATTTTAACATTTTTCTAAGTTACAGAGGTCACATGTGGCCTAGGACACGCCTGTGCGTCCAAGCCGTGGTAAAGGTCACATGCGGCCTAGGACACGCCTGTGCGTCCAAGCCGTGGTAAAGCAGGGCATACATACTGACTTATCCATGCGACCTGAGGCACGCCCGTGTGCCTCACCCTTGGTCGACAATGACTTGCACCACACAGCCAGTCACACGCCTGTGTGTCCAGCCCGTGGTCGAGCCTATTTTGCACCAAATTACAAGCCTGCATGACACTGTCGAGCCACACGCCCGTGTGCTCAACTGTGTGGGCAATTATAGGCCATTTTTCAAGGCCAAATTACCATCCACACTTAGAATCATATATAACCATCACTCCAATACCAATTCATGCCTCAAAATGCAATCAAACATACCAATACAAACACCAATTCACCATCAAATATGCCATCTATAACCATACTCAATCTCATCTTAATTAAATTCATCTAAAATACCAATTTCATATTCTAAATTATACCAAACAAGCATCATGCCATTCATCTCATAATTCTGCATTTAAACCTCATTCTCAATAACCAATTCAAGCATGAAATATACCATATTCATCACTCACAAAATTCCACATATAAGCACAAACATTACTCACTATCAAGCCATGTCACGTGGCAAAGTGTATAGTTTTCAAACATACCACATTAACTAGCCCATACATGCCATATTCAAATATACACATCTTTTCAAAAGTACCAAAATAGTTATCCGATAGTGTGATTAAGCTGCTGACAATCCCCGGATCCGAGCTAGCTTTACTGATACTGTAAAACAGAGAAACATATCACACAGTAAGCTTAAGAGCTTAGTAAGTTCGTAATATAATACATTTAGTTCAATAATACAATCATAATATACAAAGATAATCTATCACATAGATCAACTCACAAATACATATACCATATCATCCAAAGCTAATATGCTCATTTAACCATTCATAAATCCATTTATTATTTCATCAACCACATCGTTTCCGTACATACCTTAGCCAACACTTAGTTATCGATCACACATGTTACTCAATACTCAATACTTCATTTCAACCAACCTTCGTTATTTCTTCGATTCAATCGCACACTTAGTGCCCAAATCATAGCCGAAGCTTGAGTAACAATGCACACTTAGTGCCTCTATCTCAAACTGAACTTGATTCGGTATCGCACACAGTGCCAATCAGTATAGTCGATACTGTCTCTATTTCGCACACACAGTGTCATTCATTACTGAATAAATTCTATATCGCACACTTAGTGCCCCATTTCTCAATTCCACACATGTATCATTTCTAATTCAATAATCACATACTCATACATTTCATAACACGTAGATATGAATTAAACATTTCGTATTATATCCAAACTTACCTCAGACGTCGAAATACCGAAACTAGCCGATCAATCGAGTACCTTGTCTTTGCCTCGATCTCAATCCAAATCTCTCCTTTCTTGGTCCATACATATTCAAATTTAGCTCATTCAATCACCAATTTATTCAATTTAATCCAAACACACATATTTAGGGCATTTTACAAAATAGCCCTCACATTTTCACATTTCGACACTTTAGTCCCTAATTCATAAAATCACAAAATACACAAAACTTCACTACACCATGCTGAGGCCGAATTCTACTTAGTCTCATTCAAGCCCATATATTTAATTTATTTCACATCTTAGTCCCTCAAAATATTATTTTCACAATTTAGTCCAAATTACTCAATTTCACCAAAAGCTCAAAGACAAAACATGTTAATCTTTCACATATCTTTCATATTCCATCATCAACTATCATAAAGCTCACACATTCATCAATGGCATATCTCAAAATCACCATCAATTTCTAAAATTAAAGTATGGGCTAGATAGAACACTAAACAACGATCACAAAAATGTAGAAATTATCAAAAACCGAACAAAAATTACATACCAATTGAAGCTTCTCTTGACCGAACCCTAAATAACCATGAAAGTTCTCTTTTTCTTCTTGATATTAGGTGGAAAGATGAACAAAATGACTTACATTTTGTTTTGTTTTAATTTTATTAACATTAATTCAAATTTTACCATTTTACCCTTAGTTTAAAACATTAAAATTTATTCATTTAATGGTCATTTATGTCCATCTCAACTACCAAAGGGTTAATTACCACATAAGGACTTCTCATTTAATAAGCCATGCCAAATAGACACTTCAAAAATCAGCACATAGCTTTTACATTTTATGCGATTAAGTCCTTTTTGCAAATTAAACACACAATCGATAAAATTCTCACACAAACTTTCACACAAGCTAAATCATATATAATAAACACAAAAAATAATACTAAAATATTTTTCTGACCTCGAATTTGTGGTCTCGAAACCACTATTCCGACTAAGGTCTAAACCAGGCTGTTACATAACCTATCATCAAACATCAAAACACATGCTTATTCATCAATGGAAACATTCAAAATCTTTAACAATTTTGCAAAGTAGTCCCTAGGCTAGCTAGACCTAGTTACAACGACCTCAAAAACATAAAAATCATTAAAAATCGAGTCAAAATCATTTACTTGCTAACAATTGAAAGTACCGAATGCTTCAAGCTCTCTTATGGCTTTTTTCAAACCCTTATTTTCGGTGGTGGATAGTTAATGAAGAAGCACTTTTTTACTAAGTTATTTTATAATTATTATTTTAACCTTTAATAATAATCACTTAAAACACTTATTATAAGCCCATAA
Organism: Gossypium australe; assembly: GCA_005393395.2. NCBI lineage: Eukaryota > Viridiplantae > Streptophyta > Magnoliopsida > Malvales > Malvaceae > Gossypium > Gossypium australe. Next base: position 119,252,949 of record CM016626.1, read on the forward strand.
TTGTCCACTCATAATTAAAATGGTACATTTACCACTTAAGGACTTCCACTATTCAATTTCATAGGCATTTGAAACCGTTAACTAATAGAACAACACTTTTACACTTTACGCGATTTAGTCCTTTTTTCTGAATTAAGGCTTCAAATGATAAAATTTCTTAACGAAAATTTCACACAAGCTGTAAACATTAAAATAATAATTTTGGCTTCAAATTTGTGGTCCCAAAACCATTGTTTTGATTTGACTAAAAACGTGTTGTTACACGTGTGGCCCAGACGACCTAGCATACGGCCAACCACACGTCTGTGCGGCTTACACAACCCAACACATGCCCAGTCACACAACTGTGTGACTCACACGGCCGTGTGGCATCGTCTGTCAGTTTTAAATTTTCATAAAATTTCTAGATTTTCGTCACATTTCTCAGTATCTACGGGTTAGAACATACACCTTAATGCAACTGGAATGTTGGCATTGCAGCAGCAATCCAAGTTCTTGTACATGACATCTAGGGCCAACCTAATTAGCAACAAATATCAAAACCAAAACTTGAATTTGGTATTTATCACTTAATAAAACCAGCCCCTAAACTAGCATTTGGTCACTTACTCAGAAATGAATTGGTTTCACTAAAATTGACCTGTCGAATGAGTAATCGTTGCAGGACCCACAACTGAAAGAACAAAAAAAAAGATCAAAATCAAATATTAAAGAATAACTAAAACCCCTACCTGTCACACAGAAATGAATTAATTAACCTTACCACCGAAGAATGCACTTACGAGATTTACAATAGGATGAAAATACGAATTCCTCGCTCAAAAGACGACACCACAGCGATAATATGCTAGAAAACAATAGCAAAGAAACGACAAAAGAGGAATAAAGTTTGAAATTGCAATTATAAAAACCAAACAAAAGAGGAAAGGAAATGAACAGGGCAAAAACGACAGAGGGAGTTTATAGAATTTTTAAAGAGAAAGGAAACGAACAAGTTTACATAGAGTTTTTCAAGACTTGCTAACATAATGAAGGTCTATATCAATCCATATTAAAAAGTAGCTAAACTAGTTGAATACAATAGAATAATAATAAACAAGGTAAACGAATACTGTTGGAAGCTAAGTCTTCAACATTCCAATCCAATCCAACTTTCTAAATCCAAGGGATTAGATATTCTCAAATCAATCTGATCTGATTCTCCAAATATGTTTCCCTAAATGATAGAATCTTAAGTGATGGGCTAGATACAATCCACAATATCAACATAACCCAAAAATTTAATTTGGTAAATTGTCAATCACCTAAATATGAAGATTGTTCAGTCTATCAGAGTGCTTAAGGAAGTGGGCCCTTCTTCAAGCACATCTCAATCATTAACAACACAACCCTATAAAAGGGTATCTCATAAAAAGATGCATCCTTATGAAAGGGTCTCTTATGGAAAGATACATTTATTTAGTATCTATATAAAGAATTATTCTATTAATCAATTTACTATTGTGGTTGGAATGCTAAGGATTTTGTTGTATTTTGGAGGAACTTTCACGACTCAAAGCCATCAAATTTTACTAACCTTATTTTTTTGTTATTTCAATGTTTTTTATTTATTTTTCTAACAATCTTAAAGCTTTTATATGATTTCATATGAAATTTCAATCTAAGATTGTAATGATGGACAAGAGAAGAATAATAGGCTGTAATGGCCTTCAATTACTATTACAAGTCAACTAATTATTTCTGATTATTGTTGGAATATTCTTATTTCATATTATTAAGAACACAACTTTATTAATTAATACATTCTAAAAGTTGCATTAAAATGGATAAATCTCCTGTTTAATGGAAAATTCTATGGTAGTTTAAATGAATTTTCTTTGTGAATGCCCTTTGAGATTTGTTAATTGTGTGCGTTTGATTTTGGCTTTTGGATTTGCTGTCACTATGGAGAGGTAAGTATATACTGACGATTAACTACTATTACTAAAAGATTATACAGAGTAATACATTTCCATGTTTTAACTATTTAAAATAATTTCTTCCGGCAAAAGACAGTCATGAGATAAAAGAGATATTGCCATAAATTTTATTTAATTAGTCATGCATTACTTTACTATAAATAATACATGAACTTAGGCCTTTCCAGCAATACCATCCCTTATTTATTTATTGCCCTTTTCACTTGAATGCAGACCAGCAAAGTATCCCTGAGGGTTGCTCTCGAATGCGCCCCTCGATATAGTGGCCGCACCTCCACTCCCCGGAGCTACCATCGTTCCCGAAGCCCCACCTCCGCCTTTGGATGTGCTTCCTCCTCCAACATTTCCAGAGCCACCACCGCTGCCTCCGCCACCACCTTTGCTGGCACCACCACTTCCACCTTTGCCACCACCCATTTGGATGCACAAGTTATAACAATGAATGAAATCTCAAAAACTGCAATATGATGAGCCAAGAAAGTGTGAATCGTTTCAATATTTATACCTGTAGTAGTAGAGTAGTCAAACACCGATTTAATTCACCTTAGTTATTATCTTCTTATATTAATTAAGCATGCTGTCTGCATAGATTAATGTAGCATCATTTATTGATAATTTGGTGATTTTGGCCAACTTTGGAACTACAATTTACTATTATCATGAAAAATAAATACATTCATCAGCTTTCAATTTTTTTGATATTTTCCAATCAATTAAATGGGATTTTATCAATTTTAAAATTACACTACTGATCAGTAATTTTTATTTTAAACAATTCAATCCACCAAGTTTTAGCATCACGATTGATGATATTAGTATGTAAGCAGAGCATTGATCCTCAAGTTCATCTCTTTAGCATTCAATTAAATTTTTTCTTTAAATTTCTCCAATGGTTTATCGTATGCATTCATATTCATGCTTTAATGCACACTCTACAAGCTTGACCTTAAACCGAGGCAATTAATTGAAAATTCTGTAAAATTAATGAAATATACATTGAATCTCCAAATTCTTATTATACCCTATTTTTGTTACTTTATTATATTCGGTTCAGTAACCTACTTAACATTGTAGTAATCATATTTTGTTTGGGTAAATTTTGAATTAATCTTTACTTAAATTTAAATATTATAATTTTTAGTGTAAATTATTCCATAATGTTTGCTAGTCTGATTTATTATTTGTTATGGTTATTATTTTAATTATTGTGATATAGTACTAAACAAAAGCAAAAAAAAAAGGAAAAACAAAATTCACAAAACGTTATCTATATGTGTGTGCAGTTATATATATACAAATATTACATACTTGCCGGAGCGAGCCGGCAGAAACCGAATAAGCTTGGGGTGTCAGCGGTTGCAATAGCGGCATTTCGATGACAGGAAAGTGAGACTCTATCAGAGAATTTAATTTTAGATTAATAATTCAAAAAAATATTATTTTAATAGATTTAATATTAAATAAAATTAAATACGTATCTTAATAGTATTTTATTAAATTAATATTAAAGTGATTATCTTAATATTTATTTTAAGTTAATGTTTACCTTGTAGATAAATATTCTATTAATTTAATAAGATTTAGTATTTATCAAGATAAATATTAAATTAAATTTAATATTAAAAAACCATTATGTGCCTCATGTAAAATTTTCTGAATCAACTCTAGATTTTTCGATATGCAGATTCTATCCCGGAACATTAAACAATCATTAGATCTGATTTGGTACTCTGAATCACTAGTTGACTCGCATTGCACTCTTTTAGCCTGCAATTCACTACCACATTTCTAAGCTTCGCAAATTTGCTGAAGAAATACTGGTTTAGCTTTTAACTCAGCTAAAATTGAACCATTATCAGATAAAGTCAATCTCGTATTCATTGCTCTCAAAGCTGATAAAGATTTTCTATTCAAAGAATCTGCGACCACATTTGCTTTCCCCAGATGATAATCATTCACTAACTCGTAATCTTTTAATAACTCGAGCCATCTCCGTTGTCGCAAATTTAAATCTTTCTGAGTCAATAAATACTTTAAGCTTTTATGATCAGTAAAGATGTGGCATTTTTCACCGTACAAACGATGTTGCCAAAATTTCAATACAAATACAATAGCAATCAATTCTAAATCGTGTGCAGGATAATTCTTTTCATACGAATTCAACTCTTTGGAAGCATAGACTATCACTTTTCCCTCTTGCATCAACACACAACCCAAACTGTTCAATGATGCGTTGCCGTAAATCACAAATTCTTTACCCGACTCAAGTTGAACCAACACTGGTGCCCCGGTTAACAATGCTTTCAATTTTCCAAAACTTTGTTGACATTTCTCTGACCACTCAAACTTTACATCTTTTTGTAGCAGTTTGGTCATTGGTTTAGCAATCATTGAGAATCCTTTAACGAAACGTCGGTAACCAGCTAATCCCAAAAACCTTCTGACCTCAGATACATTTCTGGGTGGTTTCTTGTCAATAACTGCAGAAATCGTGTTCAGATCAACTCGAATGCCATCCACCGATACAATATCTCCCAAAAATCCAACTTCTAGAGCCAAAAATCGCAAATTTTCTAAATTTAGCATACAGTTGCTTATCTCTCAAGATTTGCAACACAATCCTCAAATGCTCAGCATGCCCCGACTCATCTCGTGAATAGATCAAAATGTCATCAATGAACACAACAACAAATCTATCTAAATACGATTTAAATATTTGATTCATCAAACCCATAAAAATGGTTGGAGCATTAGTTAGTCCAAAAGGCATAACAAGGAATTCATAGTGTCTGTACCTCGTTCTTAACGCAGTTTTCGCCACGTTTGAGTCTTTAACTCGTAACTAATAATAGCCAGATCTTAAATCAATCTTTGAAAACACTTTTGCACCTTTCAACTAATTAAACAAATCGTCTATTCTTTGCAACGAATATTTATTCTTTATCGTAACATTATTGAGATGACGATATTCAATACATATTCTCGTTATTCCATCTTTCTTCTTAACAAACAAAATTGGCGCACCCTAGGGCGAAAAACTCAGTAATGTAAAACCTCTATCTGTTAATTCTTGCAACTGAGCTTTCAATTCTTTTAATTCTATCGGAGCCATTCTGTAATGAGCTATCTATATCGGTGAAGTTCTCGGTACTAACTCAATAGCAAACTCAACCTCTCTGACCGGTGGCAACCCACACAATTCTTCTGGAAATACATTCGAACATTCACAAACTACAAGCACCAATTCAATCTTCTTTTCACATACTTTGGTATCTAATACGTAAGCGAGATAAGCTTTGTAACCTTTTCTCACATATCTCTGAGCCGAAATCAACGAAGAATTTTATTATTCTAACATTTTAATTCTATAATATTTCTTCTACAGTTCACAACGGCATCATGCAGAGTCAACCAATCCATACCCAGAATCACATTGAACTCATAAAATGGTAAAAGCATCAAGTCAACCGGAAAACAGTAACCTCGAGTCATTAAAGGACAGTTCTTGTATACTTTGTCAACTAGAACATACTTGCCTAAGGGGTTCGATACTTTAATTACAAATTCTGTAGACTCAACAGGCAATTTCTTACTAGACACTAAATTCTCACAAACATACGAATGTGTCAATCTAGGATCAATTAAAGCAATCACATTAGTGTCGTAAAGAGAGAATGTACCGGTAATAACATCTGGGGACGACGCTTATTCGCTAGCGCGAAAAGCGTAGGCTCTAGCAGGTGCTCTGGCTTCGGATTTCACAGCTGAGTTCTTTGTCGCTCCTTTTCCACTAGATACATTTTCCATATTCCTCGGTGGTCTTCCTCTCCCAGTCGTGTTGCTCGGTCTTGCATTCTGAAATTTATCTTTATTGGATAACTGTGGGCAATCTCGAATAAAATGATTTAGCGAGCCACATTTGAAACAAGCTTTAACACTTTTATTCCAGCACTCTCCAAAATGTTTCCTTCCACACTGTTGGCACTTGGGTTTGTTATTTCTCACACTACCAACACTCGAAATAGAAGTTGCTTTAGCTTTAGGATTCACATATTGATTTCCACAATCTCTATTCTGGTATCCCACTGATGCATTCGATCGACTAAATGAATCTTGGGATTTCTTTGATGAAGAATGATAAGGTTTATTCATCGGTTTTTTCCTTGAATCTCTAGCCTCTAAATCAGCTTTCCTCTTTTCTCGGCTAAAGTCTTTGGCTTTACAAGCCTGTCAACTAACATCACAAATTCTTTCAAATTTAAAATCCCGACCAGAAGTTTAATATATTCATTCAACCAATCAACAAACCGCTTGCACATGATCTCTTCAGTAGAAACATACTCTCGAGCATATTTACTCAACCGCACAAATTCTTTCTCTTACTCAATTACGGTCATACGGCCCTTTCTCAGTTCTAAAAACTCTTTATACTTTTGTGTAATAGTCCGGTTTAGACCCTAGTAGGAACAGTGGTTTTGGGACCACAAATTCGAGTCAGTAAAAGATTTTAATATTATTTTTCATGCTTCTGATACGTGTCTAAGCATATATAAAACTCTCGTAGGAAAAATTGTCTGACTGTGTGCTTAAATTGAGAAAAGGATTAAATTGTATTGAATGCAAAATATGCATGCTTCATGAAAAGAAACTTATTTGAGACGGCTTTTTAATAAGAAGGCCTTATGAGGCAATTATGCCAATAATTAGATAGTGGATGGAAATGGTCACAAATGACCTTGTGTATATGTTTTATATATTATTATTAAAGGTTAATTTTGTACATTAATAATTATGTTTAAAATGATATAATAAAAGTATGAAAAAAGGCCATTATCATCCATCTTCCACCGAATTTTTGTAAGAAAAAGAAAGGGTTGAAGTTTTGCTATATTCGGCCATTTAAGGGCTTAATTAAGGTATGTTTTGACTTTGATTTTTGATGATTTTTATGTTTTTGAGATTGTTGCTTAGTCTACTACTAAGCCCATGTTGTAATTTTGAGAATTAATGATGTTTATGAGATGCGTAATGAATGAAATTGTGAGCTTTGTGATGAGTTTAGGTGTTAAATGAAAGATACGTGTTAAATGAACATGTTTTGTTTTTGAAATTTTGATGAATTTAGCTAATTAGGGTTAAATTGAGAAAATAGTATTTTGAGGGACTAGATTATAAAATAAATGAAATATTTGGACTTGTATGAGATATATGAGCATTCAACTAAGCATAAGTATATGGTGATTTTGTATATTTGATGTTTTGAGAAAAATAGACTAAATTGATCAAATGTGTAAATATGAGGGTTAAGTTGCAAATAGCCCTAAATGTATGTTTTTGGATTGAATTGAATAAGTTGATGAATGAAAGGGTTAAATTTTAATATGTATAGATTAAGAACCGAAGAAATCGGAATTAGATCGTGGGAAAGCGAAAGTAGCCAAATAGCCGTATCCGTTCCGACTAAACGAACTCAAGGTAAGTCTATATACAAATAAATGTATTTGTATTTAGTTATGAATGTTCATATGACTATTGATAATGATGAATGCATATGAGATGTTGTATATATGAAATCCAAGATAAGATCGACACATTGTTAACATCCGAGAAGTCCCATACGAACCTAGGAGTAGATAAGAATAACTATGTCATGACATAGGTGTATGTTATGTGTTATCATGTAAGACCACGTCTGGGACGTTGGCATTGATTTGAGATTTCGTGTAAGACCACGTCTGGGACGTTGGCATCGAGATAAGATTTACGTGTAAGACCATGTCTTGGACATTGGCATCGTACTGATTCGTGTAAGACCATGTCTAGGATAGTGGCATCGATATCTGGTTACATGTAAGACCACGTCTGGGACGTTGTCAATGTATGACTATTCCGAGCACTATGAGTATCCCACTAAATTCTTAATGGCTCAACAGGAAAATTTGAAATAAGAATGATTGCGTGATTTGTATATCTGTTTCAGGTACGTTTGGTTTGTACACTAAGTGTGTAAGAAAGGTAAGTATCTATATGAACTTACTAAGATGTGTACATGCAATGAATTGATGGAATGATATGTGAATATATGCTCAAATGAGTTATATGTATATATGATATTGAGTTGAAGAATGTGCTAAGTTATGGCTAAGTATATAAGCTAAAGAATATGAGATGAATTTGCTATGAGAACTATAAATGACATTATATCATTATGAATATGTGTATTTTATGCTAAGTTTATTTGTATTTGGCTTACTAAGCTTTTGAAAGCTTACTCTGTGTGTGTGTGTTTGCTCTGTTTTATAGATCGTCAAGGCTACTGAAGGCTTGAGAATCGTCGAGGATCGTTACCACACTACTTAGCTCATTTTGGTACCTTTTGGATATGTATATAGTTAAATATGGCATATATAAGCTAGTCATTTTGGATTATGTTGGAAATGTGTATAAATAGCCATGAGATGTGGCTATACAAGTATTGATAATATTCTTGGGCATATATGGAAAATGATACATGTTTTGGTATGGCTAGATAGCTAATGAAATGGTCAAAGATATGGTAAGCTTATGAATGTATTATGAGTATGTATGTTTGAGAAAAGAAATGGTTATATGAAAGGTAAATGTGGATGAATCATGTTTGAATGTTATAAGTGTTTTAGTTGTGCAAATTTGCAAGATTGGATATGAGGTTGAATGTGGAGATTTGTTGATTATTTGATATATCTTTGGTTGTCAATTATACATGAAATGAATTAGTATATGGTTTGTAGGGATTGACCCTTGCATGGATGGCATTTTGGCCTTGTAAGTGGCCTGTTTTGCCTACACGGCCATGACACACGGGCGTGTCTGGTGGCCATGTGAATAAGTCAGTAGCTGGTCTAACTTTACACGGCCATAGTACACGGGCGTGCTTGGTAGTTGTGTGATTAAGTCAATAGCTAGCCTAATGTTACACGGTCAGGGCACACGAGCGTGCCTGGTGATCGTGTGGATAAGTCAATATACATGCTCTGGTTTGGCACGGCCAGGACACATGGGTGTGTCTAGTAGCCATGGGAGGCACACAACCTGTCTATACGGGCGTCTAACCTCTGTAATTTAGAAAAGTTTTAAATTTTTCAGAATTTCCATATGTGTTCGGTTCAATCCTAACCCTACTCTAAAGCATGATTAAGGTCTCGTTGACTTATAAAAGGGACACTTTGATTATGATTGATGAATTGTATTATAAAATGTTTGTAAAAGTTTCTGATCTGACCGGCAATGCCTTTAACCCTAATCCGGAGACGGATACGGGTTAGGGGTGTTACATTTTGATCCAAAAACCATTGGCTTATATATTTCTTCCTTAACTCGGGCTGAAAGAACTCTCAGGTGACTCTCTCTTTCGGCACCACTGATACTAGTGTATTCCACCACTGATCTGTGGTGTCCCTCAACAGTGATATAGCACATTTTAAACATTCATCCGGTGTGCAAGAAAGCTCATCAAACACTCGAATCATATTTTCAATCCAAAACTCTGTTCTCTCAGGATCATCATCAACATTCGCTCTGAATTCTTCAGCCCTGTGTTTATGAATCTTGTCAACTGGAGGCTTATTAAATCTTAAAATTTCTACACCTTGAGGAGTTACAGGAACCTGTTAGGGATTAGGAGGGGGTGGAGGTTGTTGAGCAGCCGGGTTCATTCTGATATACTGCGTTAACCATTCATTCATCATGTGGAAGAAGGCTTCTTTAGTCATTCATTCAAAATTAACTTATTTAATCATCTCTCTATTCAATTTAATCCAAGACACACATTAGGGCTATTTCACACATTTGCCCCTATATTTTCACATTTTTTACAATTTAGTCCTTATTACACAAAAGCACAAATTCATGAAATTCAAAATAAACCCATGCTAGTTGAATTACCATAATGCCCCTAGTAGCCCATATTTATCAACTTTTCACACATTTAACCAAACATTTTCACAAATAAATCCCTATTTTACATTTTCATTAAAATCACTGAACAAAACTTGTATATTTCACAACAAATATTCATAACCTGTAACACCCCTAACCCGTAACCATCGCTGGACTAGGGTTAAGAGGCATTACTAATCATTTCCAAACATTTTACATCATCTCTAACACAAAGTCATTCAAACAACTTAATTTACAATCATATAGTCCCTTAATGAGGTCTACGAGACCTTTAATACGTGTTAGAAAGGGGTTGGGACTAAACCGAACTCATACAAAAATTTCTAAAATTTTAACATTTTTCTAAGTTACAGAGGTCACATGCGGCCTAGGACACGCCTGTGCGTCCAAGCCGTGGTAAAGCAGGGCATACATACTGACTTATCCATGCGACCTGAGGCACGCCCGTGTGCCTCACCCTTGGTCGACAATGACTTGCACCACACAGCCAGTCACACGCCTGTGTGTCCAGCCCGTGGTCGTGCCTATTTTGCACCAAATTACAAGCCTGCATGACACTGTCGAGCCACACGCCCGTGTGCTCAACTGTGTGGGCAATTATAGGCCATTTTTCAAGGCCAAATTACCATCCACACTTAGAATCATATATAACCATCACTCCAATACCAATTCATGCCTCAAAATGCAATCAAACATACCAATACAAACACCAATTCACCATCAAATATGCCATCTATAACCATACTCAATCTCATCTTAATTAAATTCATCTAAAATACCAATTTCATATTCTAAATTATACCAAACAAGCATCATGCCATTCATCTCATAATTCTGCATTTAAACCTCATTCTCAATAACCAATTCAAGCATGAAATATACCATATTCATCACTCACAAAATTCCACATATAAGCACAAACATTACTCACTATCAAGCCATGTCACGTGGCAAAGTGTATAGTTTTCAAACATACCACATTAACTAGCCCATACATGCCATATTCAAATATACACATCTTTTCAAAAGTACCAAAATAGTTATCCGATAGTGTGATTAAGTTGCTGACAATCCCCGGATCTGAGCTAGCTTTACTGATACTGTAAAACAGAGAAACATATCACACAGTAAGCTTAAGAGCTTAGTAAGTTCGTAATATAATACATTTAGTTCAATAATACAATCATAATATACAAAGATAATCTATCACATAGATCAACTCACAAATACATATACCATATCATCCAAAGCTAATATGCTCATTTAACCATTCATAAATCCATTTATTATTTCATCAACCACATCGTTTCCGTACATACCTTAGCCAACACTTAGTTATCGATCACACATGTTACTCAATACTCAATACTTCATTTCAACCAACCTTCGTTATTTCTTCGATTCAATCGCACACTTAGTGCCCAAATCATAGCCGAAGCTTGAGTAACAATGCACACTTAGTGCCTCTATCTCAAACTGAACTTGATTCGGTATCGCACACAGTGCCAATCAGTATAGTCGATACTGTCTCTATTTCGCACACACAGTGTCATTCATTACCGAATAAATTCTATATCGCACACTTAGTGCCCCATTTCTCAATTCCACACATGTATCATTTCTAATTCAATAATCACATACTCATACATTTCATAACACGTAGATATGAATTAAACATTTCGTATTATATCCAAACTTACCTCAGACGTCGAAATACCGAAACTAGTCGATCAATCGAGTACCTTGTCTTTGCCTCGACCTCAATCCAAATCTCTCCTTTCTTGGTCCATACATATTCAAATTTAGCTCATTCAATCACCAATTTATTCAATTTAATCCAAACACACATATTTTGGGCATTTTACAAAATAGCCCTCACATTTTCACATTTCGACACTTTAGTCCCTAATTCATAAAATCACAAAATACACAAAATTTCACTACACCATGCTGAGGCCGAATTCTACTTAGTCTCATTCAAGCCCATATATTTAATTTATTTCACATCTTAGTCCCTCAAAATATTATTTTCACAATTTAGTCCAAATTACTCAATTTCACCAAAAGCTCAAAGACAAAACATGTTAATCTTTCACATATCTTTCATATTCCATCATCAACTATCATAAAGCTCACACATTCATCAATGGCATATCTCAAAATCACCATCAATTTCTAAAATTAAAGTATGGGCTAGATAGAACACTAGACAACGATCACAAAAACGTAGAAATTATCAAAAACTAAACAAAAATCACATACCAGTTGAAGCCTCTCTTGACCGAACCCTAAATAACCATGAAAGTTCTCTTTTTCTTCTTGATATTAGGTGGAAAGATGAACAAAATGACTTACATTTTGTTTTGTTTTAATTTTATTAACATTAATTCAAATTTTACCATTTTACCCTTAGTTTAAAACATTAAAATTTATTCATTTAATGGTCATTTATGTCCATCTCAACTACCAAAGGGTTAATTACCACATAAGGACTTCTCATTTAATAAGCCATGCCAAATAGACACTTCAAAAATCAGCACATAGCTTTTACATTTTATGCGATTAAGTCCTTTTTGCAAATTAAACACACAATCGATAAAATTCTCACACAAACTTTCACACAAGCTAAATCATATATAATAAACACCAAAAATAATACTAAAATATTTTTCTGACCTCGAATTTATGGTCTCGAAACCACTATTCCGACTAAGGTCTAAACCAGGCTGTTACATAACCTATCATCAAACATCAAAACACATGCTTATTCATCAATGGAAACATTCAAAATCTTTAACAATTTTGCAAAGTAGTCCCTAGGCTAGCTAGACCTAGTTGCAACGACCTCAAAAACATAAAAATCATTAAAAATCGAGTCAAAATCATTTACTTGCTAACAATTGAAAGTACCGAATGCTTCAAGCTCTCTTATGGCTTTTTTCAAACCCTTATTTTCGGTGGTGGATAGTTAATGAAGAAGCACTTTTTTACTAAGTTATTTTTTAATTATTATTTTAACCTTTAATAATAATCACTTAAAACACTTATTATAAGCCCATAATTGTCCACTCATAATTAAAATGGTACATTTACCACTTAAGGACTTCCACTATTCAATTTCATAGGCATTTGAAACCGTTAACTAATAGAACAACACTTTTACACTTTACGCGATTTAGTCCTTTTTTCTGAATTAAGGCTTCAAATGATAAAATTTCTTAACGAAAATTTCACAAAAGCTGTAAACATTAAAATAATAATTTTGACTTCAAATTTGTGGTCCCAAAACCATTGTTCTGATTTGACTAAAAACGAGCTGTTACACGTGTGGCCCAGACGACCTAGCATACGGCCAACCACATGTCAGTGCGGCTTACACAACCCAACACATGCCCAGTCACACAACTGTGTGACTCACACGGCCGTGTGGCATTGTCTGCCAGTTTTAAATTTTCATAAAATTTCTAGATTTTCGTCACATTTATCAGTATCTACGGGTTAGAACATACACCTTAATGCAACTGGAATGTTGGCATTGCAGCAGCAATCCAAGTTCCTGTACATGACATCTAGGGCCAACCTAATTAGCAACAAATATCAAAACCAAAACTTGAATTTTGTATTTACCACTTAATAAAACCAGCCCCTAAACTAGCATTTGGTCGCTTACTCAGAAATGAATTGGTTTCACTAAAATTGACCTGTCGAATGAGTAATCGTTGCAGGACCCACAACTGAAAGAACAAAAAAAAAGATCAAAATCAAATATTAAAGAATAACTAAAACCCCTATCTGTCACACAAAAATGAATTAATTAACCTTACCACCGAAGAATGCACTTACGAGACTTACAATAGGATGAAAGTACGAATTCCTCGCTCAAAAGACGACACCACAGCGATAATATGCTAGAAAACAATAGCAAAGAAACGACAAAAGAGGAATAAAGTTTGAAATTGCAATTATAAAAACCAAACAAAAGAGAAAGGAAATGAACAGGGCAAAAATGACAGAGGGAGTTTATTGAATTTTTAGAGAGAAAGGAAATGAACAAGTTTATATAGAGCTTTTCAAGAATTGCTAACATAATGAAGGTCTATATCAATCCATATTAAAAAGTAGCTAAACTAGTTGAATACAATAGAATAATAATAAACAAGGTAAATGAAGACTGTTGGAAGCTAAGTCTTCAACATTCCAATCCAATCCAACTTTCTAAATCCAAGGGATTAGATATGCTCAAATCAATCTGATCTAATTCTCCAAATATGTTTCCCTAAATGATAGAATCTTAAGTGATGGGCTAGATACAATCCACAATATCAACATAACCCAAAAATTTAATTTGGTAAATTGTCAATCACCTAAATATGAAGATTGTTCAGTCTATCAGAGTGCTTAAGGAAGTGGGCCCTTCTTCAAGCACATCTCAATCATTAACAACACAACCCTATAAAAGGGTATCTCATAAAAAGATGTATCCTTATGAAAGGGTATCTTATGGAAAGATACATTTATTTAGTATCTATATAAAAAATTATTCTATTAATCAATTTACTATTGTGGTTGGAATGCTAAGGATTTTGTTGTATTTTGGAGGAACTTTCACGACTCAAAGCCATCAAATTTTACTAACCTTATTTTTTTTGTTATTTCAATGTTTTTTATTTATTTTTCTAACAATCTTAAAGCTTTTATATGATTTCATATGAAATTTCAATCTAAGATTGTAATGATGGACAAGAGAAGAATAATAGGCTGTAATGGCCTTCAATTACTATTACAAGTCAACTAATTATTTCTGATTATTGTTGGAATATTCTTATTTCATATTATTAAGAACACAACTTTATTAATTAATACATTCTAAAAGTTGCATTAAAATGGATAAATCTCCTGTTTAATGGAAAATTCTATGGTAGTTTAAATGAATTTTCTTTGTGAATGCCTTTTGAGATTTGTTAATTGTGTGTTGATTTTGGCTTTTGGATTTGCTGTCACTATGGAGAGGTAAGTATATACTGACGATTAACTACTATTACTAAAAGATTATACAGAGTAATACATTTCCATGTTTTAACTATTTAAAATAATTTCTTCCGGCAAAAGACAGTCATGAGATAAAAGAGATATTGCCATAAATTTTATTTAATTAGTCATGCATTACTTTACTATAAATAATACATGAACTTAGGCCTTTCCAGCAATACCATCCCTTATTTATTTATTGCCCTTTTCACTTGAATGCAGACCAGCAAAGTATCCCTGAGGGTTGCTCTCGAATGCGCCCCTCGATATAGTGGCCGCACTTGCACTCCCCGGAGCTACCATCGTTCCCGAAGCCCCACCTCCACCTTTGGATGTGCTTCCTCCTCCAACATTTCCAGAGCCACCACCGCTGCCTCCGCCACCACCTTTGCTGCCACCACCACTTCCACCTTTGCCACCACCCATTTGGATGCACAAGTTATAACAATGAATGAAATCTCAAAAACTGCAATATGATGAGCCAAGAAAGTGTGAATCGTTTCAATATTTATACCTGTAGTAGTGGAGTAGTCAAACACCGATTTAATTCACCTTAGTTATTATCTTCTTATATTAATTAAGCATGCTGTCTGCATAGATTAATGTAGCATCATTTATTGATAATTTGGTGATTTTGGCCAACTTTGGAACTACAATTTACTATTATCATGAAAAATAAAAACATTCATCAGCTTTCAATTTTTTTGATATTTTCCAATCAATTAAATGGGATTTTATCAATTTTAAAATTACACTACTGATCAGTAATTTTTATTTTAATCAATTCAATCCACCAAGTTTTAGCATCACGATTGATGATATTAGTATGTAAGCAGAGCATTGATCCTCAAGTTCATCTCTTTAGCATTCAATTAAATTTTTTCTTTAAATTTCTCCAATGGTTTATTGTATGCATTCATATTCATGCTTTAATGCACACTCTACAAGCTTGACCTTAAAACCGAGGCAATTAATAGAAAATTCTATAAAATTAATGAAATATACATTGAATCTCCAAATTCTTATTATACCCTATTTTTGTTACTTTATTATATTCGGTTCAATCACCTACTTAACATTGTAGTAATCATATTTTGTTTGGGTAAATTTTGGATTAATCTTTACTTAAATTTAAATATTATAATTTTTAGTGTAAATTATTCCATAATGTTTGCTAGTCTGATTTATTATTTGTTATGGTTATTATTTTAATTATTGTGATATAGTACTAAACAAAAGCAAAAAAAAAAAAAAAAAGGAAAAACAAAATTCACAAAATGCTATCTATATGTGTGTGCAGTTATATATATACAAATATTACATACTGGCCGGAGCGAGCCGGCAGAAACCGAATCAGCTCGGGGTGTCAGCGGTTGCAACAGCGGCATTTCGATGACAGGAAAGTGAGACTCTATCAGAGAATTTGATTTCAGATTAATAATTCAAAAAAATATTATTTTAATAGATTTAATATTAAATAAAATTAAATATGTATCTTAATAGTATTTTACTAAATTAATATTAAAGTGATTATCTTAATATTTAATTTAAGTTAATGTTTACCTTGTAGATAAATATTCTATTAATTTAATAAGATTTAGTATTTATCAAGATAAATATTAAATTAAATTTAATATTAAACAACCATTATGTGCCTCATGTAAAATTTTTTGAATCAACTCTAGATTTTTCGATATGAAGATTCTATCCCGGAACATTAAACAATCATCAGATCCGATTTGGTACTCTGAATCACTAGTTGACTCGCATTGCACTCTTTTAGCCTGCAATTCACTATCACATTTATAAGCTTCGCAAATTTGCTGAAGAAATACTGGTTTAGCTTTTAACTCAGCTAAAATTGAACCATTATCAGATAAAGTCAATCTCGTACTCATTGCTCTCAAAGCTGATAAAGATTTTCTATTCAAAGAATCTGCGACCACATTTGCTTTCCCCAGATGATAATCATTCACTAACTCGTAATCTTTTAATAACTCGAGCCATCTGCGTTGTCGCAAATTTAAATCTTTCTGAGTCATTAAATACTTTAAGCTTTTATGATCAGCAAAGATTTGGCATTTTTCACCGTACAAATGATGTTGCCAAAATTTCAATACAAATACAATAGCAATCAATTCTAAATCGTGCGTAGGATAATTCTTTTCATACGAATTCAACTATTTGGAAGCATAGACTATCACTTTTCCCTCTTGCATCAACTCGCAACCCAAACTGTTCAATCATGCGTTGCCGTAAATCACAAATTCTTTACCCGACTCAAGTTGAACCAACACTGGTGCCTCGGTTAACAATGCTTTCAATTTTCCAAAACTTTGTTGACATTTCTCTGACCATTCAAACTTTACATCTCTTTGTAGCAGTCTGGTCATTGGTTTAGCAATCATTGAGAATCCTTTAACGAAACGTCGGTAACCAGCTAATCCCAAAAACCTTCTGACCTCAGATACATTTCTGGGTGGTTTCTAGTCAATAACTGCAGAAATCTTGTTCAGATCAACTCGAATGCCATCCACCGATACAATATCTCCCAAAAATCCAACTTCCAGAGCCAAAAATCACAAATTTTCTAAAGTTAGCATACAGTAGCTTATCTCTCAAGATTTGCAACACAATCCTCAAATGCTCAGCATGCGCCAACCCATCTCGTGAATAGATCAAAATGTCGTCAATGAACACAACAACAAATCTATCTAAATACGGTTTAAATATTCGATTCATCAAACCCATAAAAATGGTTGGAGCATTAGTTAGTCCAAAAGCATAACAAGGAATTCATAGTGTCTGTACCTCGTTCTTAACGCAGTTTTCGCCACATTTGAGTCTTTAACTCGTAACTAATAATAGCCAGATCTTAAATCAATCTTTGAAAACACTCTTGCACCTTTCAACTGATTAAATAAATCGTCTATTCTTTGCAACGAATATTTATTCTTTATCGTAACATTATTGAGATGACGATAATCAATACACATTCTCATTATTCCATCTTTCTTCTTAACAAACAAAATTGGCGCACCCTAGGGCGAAAAACTCAGTAATGCAAAACCTCTATCTGTTAATTCATGCAACTGAGCTTTCAATTCTTTTAATTCTATCGGAGCCATTCTGTAATGAGCTATCTATATCGGTGAAGTTCTCGGTACTAACTCAATAGCAAACTCAACCTCTCTGACCGGTGGCAACCCACACAATTCTTCTGGAAATACATTCGAACATTCACAAACTACAAGCACCAATTCAATCTTCTTTTCAGGTACTTTGGTATCTAATACGTAAGCGAGATAAGCTTTGTAACCTTTTATCACATATCTCTGAGCCAAAATCAACGAAGAATTTTATTATTCTAACATTTTAATTCTATAACATTCCTTTTATAGTTCACAGCGGCATCATGTAGAGTCAACCAATCCATACCCAGAATCACATTGAACTCATAAAATGGTAAAAGCATCAAGTCAACCGGAAAACAGTAACCCCGAGTCATTAAAGGACAGTTCTTGTATACTTTGTCAACTAGAACATACTTGCCTAAGGGGTTCGATACTTTAATTACAAATTCTGTAGACTCAACAAGCAATTTCTTACTAGACACTAAATTCTCACAAACATACAAATGTGTCAATCTAGGATCAATTAAATCAATCACATTAGTGTCGTAAAGAGAGAATGTACCGGTAATAACATCTGGGGACGACGCCTATTCACTAGCGCGAAAAGCGTAGGCTCTAGCAGGTGCTCTGGCCTCGGATTTCACAGCTGAGTCATTTGTCGCTCCTTTTCCTCTAGATACATTTTCCATATTCCTCGGTGGTCGTCCTCTCCCAGACGTGTTGCTCGGTCTTGCATTCTGAAATTTATCTTTATCGGATAATTGTGGGCAATCTCGAATAAAATGATTTAGCGAGCCACATTTGAAACAAGCTTTAACACTCTTATTCCAGCACTCTCCAAAATGTTTCCTTCCACACTGTTGGCACTCGGGTTTGTTATTTCTCACACTACCAACACTCGAAACAGAAGTTGCTTTAGCTTTAGGATTCACATATTGATTTCCACGATCTCTATTCTGGTATCCCACTGATGCATTCGATCGACTAAACGAATCTTGGGTTCTCTTTGATGAAGAATGATAAGGTTTATTCATCGGTCTTTTCCTTGAATCTCTAGCCTCTAAATCAGCTTTCCTCTTTTCTCGGCTAAAGTCTTCGGCTTTACAAGCCTGGTCAACTAACACCACAAATTCTTTCAAATTTAAAATCCCGACCAAAAGTTTAATATCTTCATTCAACCCATCAACAAACCGCTTGCACATGATCTCTTCAGTAGAAACATACTCTCGAGCATATTTACTCAACCGCACAAATCCTTTCTCGTACTCGATTACGGTCATACGGCCCTGTTTCAGTTCTAAAAACTTTTTATGCTTTTGTGTAATAGTCCGGTTTAGACCCTAGTAGGAACAGTGGTTTCGGGGCCACAAATTCGAGTCAGTAAAATATTTTAATATTATTTTTCATGCCTCTGATACGTGACTAAGCAGGTATAAAAGTCTCGTAGGAAAATTTGTCTGACTGTGTGCTTAAATTGAGAAAAGGATTAAATTGTATTGAATGCAAAATATGCATGCTCCATGAAAAGAAACTTATTTGAGATGGCTTTTTAATAAGAAGGCCTTATGAGGCAATTATGCCAATAATTAGATAGTGGATGGAAATGGTCACAAATGACCTTGTGTATATGTTTTATATATTACTATTAAAGGTTAATTTTGTACATTAATAATTATGTTTAAAATGATATAATAAATGTATGAAAAAGGCCATTATCATCCATCTTCCACCGAATTTTTGTAAGAAAAAGAAAGGGTTGAAGTCTTGCTATATTCGGCCATTTGAGGGCTTAATTAAGGTATGTTTTGACTTTGATTTTTGATGATTTTTATGTTTTTGAGATTGTTGCTTAGTCTACTACTAAGCCCATGTTGTAATTTTGAGAATTAATGATGTTTATGAGATGCAAAATTAATGAAATGGTGAGCTTTGTGATGAGTTTAGGTGTTAAATGAAAGATATGTGTTAAATGAACATGTTTTATTTTTGAAATTTTGATGAATTTAGCTAATTAGGGCTAAATTGAGAAAATAGTATTTTGAGGGACTAGATTATAAAATAAATAAAATATTTGGACTTTTATGAGATATATGAGCATTCAGCTAAGCATAAGTATAAGGTGATTTTGTATATTTGATGTTTTGAGAAAAATAGACTAAATTGATCAAATGTGTAAATATGAGGGTTAAGTTGCAAATAGCCCTAAATGTATGTTTTTGGATTGAATTGAATAAGTTGATGAATGAAAGGGTTAAATTTTAATATGTATAGATTAAGAACCGAAGAAATCGAAATTAGATCGTGGGAAAGCAAAAGTAGCCAAATAGCCGTATTCGTTCCGATTAAACGAACTCGAGGTAAGTCTATATACAAATAAATGTATTTGTATTTAGTTATGAATGTTCATATGACTATTGATAATGATGAATGCATATGAGATGTTCTATATATAAAATCCAAGATAAGATCGACACATTGTTAACATCCGAGAAGTCCCATACGAACCTAGGAATAGATAGGAATAACTATGTCATGACATAGGTGTATGTTATGTGTTATCATGTAAGACCACGTCTGGGACGTTGGCATCGAGATAAGATTTACGTGTAAGACCATGTCTGGGACATTGGCATCGTACTGATTCATGTAAGACAATGTCTATGATAGTGGCATCGGTATCTGGTTACATGTAAGACCACGTCTGGGACGTTGTCATTATACGACTATTCCAAGCACTATGAGTATCCCACTAAATTCTGAATGGCTCAACGGGCAAATCTGAAATACGAATGATTACGTGATTTGTATATCCGTTTCAGGTACGTTTGGTTTGTACAATAAGTGTGTAAGAAAGGTAAGTATCTATATGAACTTACTAAAATGTGTACATGCAATGAATTGATGGAATGATATGTGAATATATGCTCAAATGAGATATATGTATATATGATATTGAGTTGAAGAATGTGCTAAGATATGGCTAAGCATATAAGCCAAAGAATATGAGATGAATTTGCTATGAGAACTATAAATGACATTATATCATTATGAATATGTGTATTTTATGCTAAGTTTATTTGTATATGGCTTACTAAGCTTTTGAAAGCTTACTCTGTGTGTGTGTTTGCTCTGTTTTATAGATCGTCAAAGCTACTGAAGGCTCGAGAATTGTCGAGGATCGTTATCACACTACTTAGCTCATTTTGGTACCTTTTGGATATGTATATAGTTAAATATGGCATGTATAGGCTAGTTATTTTGGATTATGTTGGAAATGTGTATAAATAGCCATGAGATGTGGCTATACAAGTATTGATAATATTCTTGGGCATATATGCAAAATGATACATGTTTTGGTTTGGCTGGATAGCTAATGAAATGGTCAAAGATATGGTAAGCTTATGAATGTATTATGAGTATGTATGTTTGAGAAAAGAAATGGTTATATGAAAGGTAAATGTGGATGAATCATGTTTGAATGTTATAAGTGTTTTAGTTGTGCAAATTTGCAAGATTGGATATGAGGTTGAATGTGGAGATTTGTTGATTATTTGATATATCTTTGGTTGTCAATTATACATGAAATGAATTAGTATATGGTTTGTAGGGATTGACCCTTGTATGGATGGCATTTTGGCCTTGCAAGTGGCCTGTTTTGACTTGTAACACCCCAAATCCGGACAAAACACCACGTCCGAATCTGGTATGTTAAGGGGAAAAACGTTTTTGAGAAGTTAGATCTTGCATTTAAAAGCTGGATGAAAACAGGGTGTATTTGAAGAAAATTTGAGTAGGCTTGTTCGAAATCGGATGGTGTATTTGAAAGCCCAGAAATTATGAAAACTTATCCGAAGTATGTAGTTAAAAACTAGTTGATTCCATCTTATTATTCAAGAAGTTTCTTAGTGTTACTTAAAACATTTTAACTCAGTAGGATATTGAGGTTTGATTTGAAAATCATTTGAGTTTCTAGTGCAAAGTCATAGTGAGATACCCGATGGTATAATTTAAAACATATTGCGTTGTAGTTTTGAAATCATTGTTTTTCCAAATTTTAGAAAGATTCATACCAAGTTACTTTGTTAAGACATATTAAAAAGCTAATTAAAACATAAACAACATAAAACATAATTTTAAAGGCCTTTTACAAATCCAAAATAAACCCAAATAAAAGTAATTAAACTAAAGTACCCAAGTGATAGAGTCTGAGTAAAACTTTATTCAACATGGCATGAGCACCCCGAGTCCATCCCGGCTCCATGTCCGCGTCTAAGAGTCACCTGAAATGTCAAAGGAGAGGGTGAGTCGTATGACTCAGTGTATAAATCTCGCTCCCGATAAAACAACATGCTAACACACATCATACATAGCAACATGATTAATGCAACCCGTTCCTAACCATCCGTATCACCTTTTCTACCCCGTGTGATACCAAACCACTGGTGGTGCCAAACCACTGGTGACCCAAAGTCACGATATCCATAAGTGTGGTGCCAAACCACTGGTGACGTATAGTCACAATGTGTTACCAAAACACTGGTGACCGAAGTCACAAATCCAATGATGGGGCCAACCCATCGTGTGATACCAAATCACTAGCAGACAATCCCATATCTCAAGTGGGGCCAACCCACGGTGGTGTCAAACCACAGGGACGAGTCGCAATGAGGTGCCAAACCTCTGGTGTCCCAAAGACACAATGTGGTACCAAACCACTGGTGACCGTAGTCACGATAATCGAGTGATGGGGCCAACCCATCGTGTGATACCAAATCACTGGCGTCAATCCCGTATAATCAACTGTGGGGCCAACCCACCGTGGTACTAAGCCACTAGGACGAGACGCTGAGGTGCCAAACCTCTGGTGACCCAAAGTCACAAAATATCACTCTGGTACCAAACCACTGGAGGTGCCAAACCTCTGGTGTCCCAAAGACACAGTGTCCCAAAGACACGGATATCATATCCCCCTCCTCTCATCAATCCCATACATGTCATACTCGTGAGATCATGCATATCATACAAGTCATACATATCATGCTATTATGTTTAACATCATATCCCATATCACATACATCCATAATCATGGTACCATATAGATCATCAATAAGCTCATAACAATACTGACTTACCCGAGTCCAAGATCATACCCAAAAGGGTATCATATCAATCCATCAAACTGCCATGATTTTAATAGCAAACAGGTTTAATCATAATATCACTAAGTATGGGTGTGTTAGTTACACACCTGGTAAATAGGAGTCTAAAAAAATCCCGACGAACACGATCTAAGTCCCTCGATTGACTTGCTCCTTGCTATTGGTTTGATTCCTTATCAAACCCGAACCACAAAGGTTCTCCTTCCAACAATCGGCTACACCTTCAAAAGAGAACCCTACTTACCAATCGGTTACAAGGAAGGAAGACCCCTTTTGATTACTTCCAATGTCCAAACACCCCCAACACCAACCACCAAAAATTCGGCCACAAGAACCCCTAGGAGAAAAGGGAGATTCGGCTCAAGAGCTTTTTAAAAAAAGAGATGAAAAAAAATGTGTTTTGGGAACTAGTGTTTCAGCTTAATGAAATGGTAAGGCACAAATGAAAGATTCGGCTATGATTATTGAGAAAAGCAAATGAGAGTTTGAGGGAAGAAGATGATATGGTTTCGGCTTACTAGTAATGGAGAAGTAAAAATAGAGAACTTGGTTTAGAAGCAGTATGATTTCGGCACAAGTATGACAAAAGAAAATGAATGAAAGTGTGAGAAGAAAGGATACCCGATTCAGCTTACACAAATGAAGAAAGAAGGATAGATGCAAGAGTGTATTCGGCTACACACAAACCATGTGAACAAGACAATTTCGGCAACTAAAGGGACTTGGTATTTCGGTTCAAGAAGTGAAAAAAAGATGAGAGAATTCTTTAAAATTTCGGCTTTGGTTTGTCAAAAA
The DNA here is from genome assembly GCA_005393395.2 of Gossypium australe. Lineage (NCBI taxonomy): Eukaryota > Viridiplantae > Streptophyta > Magnoliopsida > Malvales > Malvaceae > Gossypium > Gossypium australe. Next base: position 119,276,982 of record CM016626.1, read on the forward strand.
GAAAGAATTTGATTTGGTCTCCTAATGGCCGAATATGCACCAAATCCCAAAAGGAATAATTCGGCCTTCTCTCTCCCCACTTCCCAAAACCGGCCATACACTCCACCACTCCCCCAACATTCGGCCAAATCCCCCCATTCACTCACATCCACACATTCAAACCAACAAGACCAAGTCTCCCTCCTACAAATGCTCTCCACCTTTCATTTGAAAGGTATGGCTTGGTCCAAGGTAGAATTCTAGTTGCCTTCTACCTCTCCTCCATGCCGTCCCAAAATGTAGCCAAAATGGGGAATTCGCAGCTCGAACACTAGACCTCCACCACATGTAGATGACGCCACACCAAGCTCCCCATGTAACGCATGCTTGCCACTAAGCTAGCTCCTCTTTTGTGTAACAAAACATCAATTAAAATTCTTAAACCCCAGCTTCCTCAGCTCCCTTCACTTAACACCCAAAACCAAAATTTTCCCATTCCCTCAGGCACACTCCTAGCCCACAATTAAGCCCATAAAACACCGAAATAGCAACACAGCACACTAAACACATGCAATTTCATGCAACAACAAAATAGCCCCTAACCCGATGACTACACGGCCATGACACACGGGCGTGTCTGGTGGCCGTGTGAATAAGTCAGTAGCTGGTCTAACTTTACACAGCCATAGTACACGGGCGTGCTTGGTAGCCGTGAGATTAAGTCAGTAGCTAGCCTAATGTTACACGGTCAGGGCACACGAGCGTGCCTGGTGATCGTGTGGATAAGTCAATATACATGCTCTGATTTGGCACGGCCAGGACACATGGGTGTGTCTAGTAGCCATGGGAGGCACACAACCTGTCCATACGAGCGTCTAACCTCTGTAATTTAGAAAAGTTTTAAATTTTCGAGAATTTCCATATGTGTTCGGTTCAGTCCCAGCCCTACTCTAAAGCACGATTAAGGTCTCGTTGACCTATAAAAGGGACACTTTGATTATGATTGATGAATTGTATTATGAAATGTTTGTAAAAGTTTCTGATCTGACCTGTAATGCCTTTAACCCTAATCCGGCGACGGATACGGGTTAGGGGTGTTCCAAAAAGCATTGGCTTATATATTTCTTCCTTAACTCGGTCTGAAAGAACTCTCAGGTGACTCTCTCTCTCGGCACCACTTATACTAATGTATTCCACCACTGATCTGTGGTGTCCCTCAACAGTGATATAGCACATTTTAAACATTCATCCGGTGTGCAAGGAAGCTCATCAAACACTCGAATCATATTTTCAATCCAAAACTCTGTTCTCTCAGGATCATCATCAACATTCGCTCTGAATTCTTCAGCCCCGTGTTTATGAATCTTGTCAACTGGAGGCTTATTAAATCTTAAAATTTCTACACCTTGAGGAGTTACAGGAACCGGTTAGGGATTAGGAGGGGGTGGAGGTTGTTGAGCAGCCGGGTTCATTCTGATATACTGCATTAACCATTCATTCATCATTTGGAAGAAGGCTTCTTTAGTCATTCATTCAAAATTAACTTATTTAATCATCTCTCTATTCAATTTAATCCAAGACACACATTAGGGATATTTTACACATTTGCCCCTAAACTTTCACATTTTTTACAATTTAGTCCTTATTACACAACATCACAAATTCATGAAATTCAAAATAAACCCATGCTAGCTGAATTACCATAATGCCCCTAGTAGCCCATATTTATCAACTTTTCACACATTTAACCAAACATTTTCACAAATAAATCCCTATTTTACATTTTCATTAAAAATCACTGAACAAAACTTGTATATTTCACAACAAATATTCATAACCTGTAACACCCCTAACCCGTAACCGTCGCTGGACTAGGGTTAAGAGGCATTACTAATCATTTCCAAACATTTTACATCATCTTTAACAAAAAGTCATTCAAACAACTTAATTTACAGTCATATAGTCCCTTAATGAGGTCTACGAGACCCTTAATACGTGTTAGAAAGGGGTTGGGACTAAACCGAACTCATACAAAAATTTCTAAAATTTTAACATTTTTCTAAGTTATAGAGGTCACATGCGGCCTAAGACACGCCTGTGCGTCCAAGCCATGGTAAAGCAGGGCATACATACTGACTTATCCATGTGACCTGAGGCACGCCCGTGTGCCTCACCCTTGGTCGACAATGACTTGCACCACACAGCCAGTCACACGCCTGTGTGTCCAGCCCGTGGTCGAGCCTATTTTGCACCAAATTACAAGTTTGCATGACACGGTCGAGCCACACGCCCGTGTGCTCAACTGTGTGGGCAATTATAGGCCATTTTTCAAGGCCAAATTACCATCCACACTTAGAATCATATATAACCATCACTCCAATACCAATTCATGCCTCAAAATGCAATCAAACATACCAATACAAACACCAATTCACCATCAAATATGCCATCTATAGCCATACTCAATCTCATGTTAATTAAATTCATCTAAAATACCAATTTCACATTCTAAATTATACCAAACAAGCATCATGCCATTCATCTCATAATTCTACATTTAAACCTCATTCTCAATAACCAATTCAAGCATGAAACATACCATATTCATCACTCACAAAATTCCACATATAAGCACAAACATTACTCACTATCAAGCCATATCACATGGCAAAGTGTATAGTTTTCAAACATACCACATTAACTAGCCTATACATGCCATATTCAAATATACACATCTTTTCAAAAGTACGAAAATAGTTATCCGATAGTGTGATTAAGTTGCTGACAATCCCCAGATCCGAGCTAGCTTTACTGATACTGTAAAACAGAGAAACATATCACACAGTAAGCTTAAGAGCTTAGTAAGTTCGTAATATAATACATTTAGTCCAATAATACAATCATAATATACAAAGATAATCTATCACATAGATCAACTCATAAATACATATACCATATCATCCAAAGCTAATATGCTCATTTAACCATTCATAAATCCATTTATTATTTCATCAACCACATAGTTTCCGTACATACCTTAGCCAACACTTAATTATTGATCACACATGTTACTCAATACTCAATACTTCATTTCAACCAACCTTCGTTATTTCTTCGATTCAATCGCACACTTAGTGCCCAAATCATAGCCAAAGCTTGAGTAACAATGCACACTTAGTGCCTCTATCTCAAACTGAACTTGATTCGGTATCGGACACAGTGCCAATCAGTATAGTCGATACTGTCTCTATTTCGCACACACAGTGTCATTCGTTACCGAATAAATTTTATATCGCACACTTAGTGCCCCATTTCTCAATTCCACACATGTATCATTTCTAATTCAATAATCACATACTCATACATTTCATAACACGTAGATATGAATTAAACATTTCGTATTATATCCAAACTTAACACAGACGTCGAAATACCGAAACTAGCCAATCAATCGAGTACCTTGTCTTTGCCTCGATCGCAATCCAAATCTCTCCGTTCTTGGTCCATACATATTCAAATTTAGCTCATTCAATCACCAATTTATTCAATTTAATCCAAACACACATATTTAGGGAATTTTACAAAATAGCCCTCACATTTTCACATTTCGACACTTTAGTCCCTAATTCATAAAATCACAAAATACACAAAATTTCACTACACCATGCTTAGGCCGAATTCTACTTAGTCTCATTCAAGCCCATATATTTAATTTATTTCACATCTTAGTCCCTCAAAATATTATTTTCACAATTTAGTCCAAATTACTCAATTTCACCAAAAGCTCAAAGACAAAACATGTTAATCTTTCACATATCTTTCATATTCCATCATCAACTATCATAAAGCTCACACATTCATCAATGGCATATCTCAAAATCACCATCAATTTCTAAAATTAAAGTATGGGCTAGATAGAACACTAAACAACGATCACAAAAACGTAGAAATTATCAAAAACCGAACAAAAATTACATACCAATTGAAGCTTCTCTTGACCGAACCCTAAATAACCATGAAAGTTCTCTTTTTCTTCTTGATATTAGGTGGAAAGATGAACAAAATGACTTACATTTTGTTTTGTTTTAATTTTATTAACATTAATTCAAATTTTACCATTTTACCCTTAGTTTAAAATATTAAAATTTATTCATTTAATGGTCATTTATGTCCATCTCAACTACCAAAGGGTTAATTACCACATAAGGACTTCTCATTTAATAAGCCATGCCAAATAGACACTTCAAAAATCAACACATAGCTTTTACATTTTATGCGATTAAGTCCTTTTTTCAAATTAAACACACAATCGATAAAATTCTCACACGAAACTTTCACACAAGCTAAATCATATATAATAAACGCCAAAAATAATACTAAAATATTTTTCTGACCTCGAATTTGTGGTCTCGAAACCATTATTCCGACTAAGGTCTAAACCAGGCTGTTACATAACCTATCATCAAACATCAAATCACATGCTTATTCATCAATGGAAACATTCAAAATCTTTAACAATTTTGCAAAGTAGTCCCTAGGCTAGCTAGACCTAGTTGCAACGACCTCAAAAACATAAAAATCATTAAAAATCGAGTCAAAATCATTTACTTGCTAACAATTGAAAGTACCGAATGCTTCAAGCTCTCTTATGGCTTTTTCAAACCTTTATTTTCGGTGGTGGATAGTTAATAAAGAAGCACTATTTTACTAAGTTATTTTATAATTATTATTTTAACCTTTAATAATAATCACTTAAAACACATATTATAAGCCCATAATTGTCCACTCATAATTAAAATGGTACATTTACCACTTAAGGACTTTCACTATTCAATTTCATAGGCATTTGAAACCTTTAACTAATAGAACAACACTTTTACACTTTACGCGATTTAGTGCTTTTTTCTGAATTAAGGCTTCAAATGATAAAATTTCTTAACGAAAATTTCACACAAGCTGTAAACATTAAAATAATAATTTTGACTTCAAATTTGTGGTCCCAAAACCATTGTTCTGATTTGACTAAAAACGAGTTGTTACACGTGTGGCCCAGACGACCTAGCATACGGCCAACCACACGTCTGTGCGGCTTACACAACCCAACACATGCCCAGTCACACAACTGTGTGACTCACACGGCCGTGTGGCATCGTCTGCCAGTTTTAAATTTTCATAAAATTTCTAGATTTTCGTCACATTTCTCAGTATCTACGGGTTAGAACATACACCTTAATGCAACTGGAATGTTGGCATTGCAACAGCAATCCAAGTTCCTGTACATGACATCTAGGGCCAACCTAATAAGCAACAAATATCAAAACCAAAACTTGAATTTGGTATTTACCACTTAATAAAACCAGCCCCTATACTAGCATTTGGTCACTTACTCAAAAATGAATTCGTTTCACTAAAATTGACCTGTCGAATGAGTAATCGTTGCAGGACCCATAACTGAAAGAACAAAAAAAAAGATCAAAATCAAATATTAAAGAATAACTAAAACCCCTATCTGTCACACAGAAATGAATTAATTAACCTTAGCACCGAAGAATGCACTTACTAGACTTACAATAGGATGAAAATACGAATTCCTCACTCAAAAGACGACACCACGGCGATAATATGCTAGAAAACAATAGCAAAGAAACGACAAAAGAGAAATAAAGTTTGAAATTGCAATTATAAAAACCAAACAAAAGAGAAAGGAAATGAACAGGGCAAAAACGACAGAGGGAGTTTATAGAATTTTTAAAGAGAAAGGAATTGAACAAGTTTATATAGAGTTTTTCAAGACTTGCTAACATAATGAAGGTCTATATCAATCCATATTAAAAAGTAGCTAAACTAGTTGAATACAATAGAATAATAATAAACAAGGTAAACGAAGACGGTTGGAAGCTAAGTCTTCAACATTCCAATCCAATCCAAGGGATTAGATATGCTCATATCAATCTGATCTGATTCTCCAAATATGTTTCCCTAAATGATAGAATCTTAATTGATGGGCTAGATACAATCCACAATATCAACACAACCCAAAAGTTTAATTCGGTAAATTGTCAATCACCTAAATATGAAGATTGTTCAGTCTATCAGAGTGCTTAAGGAAGTGGACCCTTCTTTAAGCACATCTCAATCATTAACAACACAACCCTATAAATGGTTATCTCATAAAAAGATGTATCCTTATGAAAGGGTATCTTATGGAAAGATACATTTATTTAGTATCTATATAAAGAATTACTCTATTAATCAATTTACTATTGTGGTTGGAATGCTAAGGATTTTGTTGTATTTTAGAGGAACTTTCACGACTCAAAGCCATCAAATTTTACTAACCTTATTTTTTTTTGTTATTTCAATGTTTTTTATTTATTTTTCTAACAATCTTAAAGCTTTTATATGATTCCAGATGAAGTTTCAATCTAAGATTGTAATGATGGACAAGAGAAGAATAATAGGCTGTAATGGCCTTCAATTACAATTACAAGTCAACTAATTATTTCTGATTATTGTTGGAATATTCTTATTTCATATTATTAAGAACACAACTTTATTAATTAATACATTCTAAAAGTTACATTTAAATGGATAAATCTCCTTTTTAATGGAAAATTCTATGGTAGTTTAAATGAATTTTCTTTGTGAATGCCCTTTGAGATTTGTTAATTGTGTGCGTTTGATTTTGGCTTTTGGATTTGCTGTCACTATGGAGAGGTAAGTATATACTGACGATTAACTACTATTACTAAAAGATTATACAGAGTAATACATTTCCATGTTTTAACTATTTAAAAGAATTTCTTCCGGCAAAAGACAGTCATGAGATAAAAGAGATATTGCCATAAATTTTATTTAATTAGTCATGCATTACTTTACTATAAATAATACATGAACTTAGGCCTTTCCAGCAATACCATCCCTTATTTATTTATTGCCCTTTTCACTTGAATGCAGACCAGCAAGTATCCCTGAGGGTTGCTCTCGAATGCGCCCCTCGATATAGTGGCCGCACCTCCACTCCCCGGTGCTACCATCGTTCCCGAAGCCCCACCTCCGCCTTTGGATGTGCTTCCTCCTCCAACATTTCCAGAGCCACCACCGCTGCCTCCGCCACCACCTTGGCTGCCACCACCACTTCCACCTTTGCCACCACCCATTTGGAGGCACAAGTTATAACAATGAATGAAATCTCAAAAATTGCAATATGATGAGCCAAGAAAGTGTGAATCGTTTCAATATTTATACCTGTAGTAGTGGAGTAGTCAAACACCGATTTAATTCACCTTAGTTATTATCTTCTTATATTAATTAAGCATGCTGTCTGCATAGATTAATGTAGCATCATTTATTGATAATTTGGTGATTTTGGCCAACTTTGGAACTACAATTTACTATTATCATGAAAAATAAATACATTCATCAGCTTTCAATTTTTTTGATATTTTCCAATCAATTAAATGGGATTTTATCAATTTTAAAATTACACTACTGATCAGTAATTTTTATTTTAAACAATTCAATCCACCAAGTTTTAGCATCACGATTGATGATATTAGTATGTAAGCAGAGCATTGATCCTCGAGTTCATCTATTTAGCATTCAATTAAATTTTTTCTTTAAATTTCTCCAATGGTTTATTGTATGCATTCATATTCATGCTTTAATGCACACTCTACAAGCTTGACCTTAAAACCGAGGCAATTAATAGAAAATTCTGTAAAATTAATGAAATATACATTGAATCTCCAAATTCTTATTATACCCTATTTTTGTTACTTTATTATATTCGGTTCAATCACCTACTTAACATTGTAGTAATCATATTTTGCTTGGGTAAATTTTGAATTAATCTTTACTAATTTAAATATTATAATTTTTAGTGTAAATTATTCCATATTGTTTACTAGTCTGATTTATTATTTGTTACGCTTATTATTTTAATTATTGTGATATAGTACTAAACAAAAGCAAAAAAAAAGGAAAAACAAAATTCACAAAATGCTATCTATATGTGTGTGCAGTTATATATATACAAATATTACATATTGGCCGGAGCGAGCCGGCAGAAACCGAATCAGCTCGGGGTGTCAGCGGTTGCAACAGCGGCATTTCGATGACAGGAAAGTGAGACTCTATCAGAGAATTTGATTTCAGATTAATAATTCAAAAAAATATTATTTTAATAGATTTAATATTAAATAAAATTAAATATGTATCTTAATAGTATTTTATTAAATTAATATTAAAGTGATTATCTTAATATTTAATTTAAGTTAATGTTTACCTTGTAGATAAATATTCTATTAATTTAATAAGATTTAGTATTTATCAAGATAAATATTAAATTAAATTTAATATTAAACAACCATTATGTGCCTCATGTAAAATTTTCTGAATCAACTCTAGATTTTTCGATATGCAGATTCTATCCCGGAACATTAAACAATCATCAGATCCGGTTTGGTACTCTGAATCACTAGTTGACTCGCATTGCACTCTTTTAGCCTGCAATTCACTATCACATTTCTAAGCTTCGCAAATTTGCTGAAGAAATACTGGTTTAGCTTTTAACTCAGCTAAAATTGAACCATTATCAGATAAAATCAATCTCGTATTCATTGCTCTCAAAGCTGATAAAGATTTTCTATTCAAAGAATCTGCGACCACATCTGCTTTCCCCAGATGATAATCATTCACTAACTCGTAATCTTTTAATAACTCGAGCCATCTCCGTTGTCGCAAATTTAAATCTTTCTGAGTCATTAAATACTTTAAGCTTTTATGATCAGAAAAGATGTGGCATTTTTCACCGTACAAATGATGTTGCCAAAATTTCAATACAAATACAATAGCAAACAATTCTAAATCGTGCGTAGGATAATTCTTTTCATACGAATTCAACTATTTGGAAGCATAGACTATCACTTTTCCCTCTTGCATCAACACGCAACCCAAACTGTTCAATGATGCGTTGCCGTAAATCACAAATTCTTTACCCGACTCAAGTTGAACCAACACTGGTGCCTCGGTTAACAATGCTTTCAATTTTCCAAAACTTTGTTGACATTTCTCTGACCATTCAAACTTTACATCTCTTTGTAGCAGTCTGGTCATTGGTTTAGCAATCATTGAGAATCCTTTAACGAAACGTCGGTAACCAGCTAATCCCAAAAACCTTCTGAACTCAGATACATTTTTGGGTGGTTTCTAGTCAATAACTGCAGAAATCTTGTTCAGATCAACTCGAATGTCATCCACCGATACAATATCTCCCAAAAATCCAACTTCCAGAGCCAAAAATCACAAATTTTCTAAATTTAGCATACAGTTGCTTATCTCTCAAGATTTGCAACACAATCCTCAAATGCTCAGCATGCGCCGACTCATCTCGTGAATAGATCAAAATGTCGTCAATGAACACAACAACAAATCTATCTAAATACGGTTTAAATATTCGATTCATCAAACCCATAAAAATGGTTGGAGCATTAGTTAGTCCAAAAGGCATAACAAGGAATTCATAGTGTCTGTACCTCGTTCTTAACACAGTTTTCGCCACATTTGAGTCTTTAACTTGTAACTAATAATAGCCAGATCTTAAATCAATCCTTGAAAACACTGTTGCACCTTTCAACTGATTAAACAAATCATCTATTCTTTGCAACGAATATTTATTCTTTATCGTAACATTATTGAGATGACGATAATCAATACACATTCTCATTATTCCATCTTTCTTCTTAACAAACAAAATTGGCGCACCCTAGGGCGAAAAACTCAGTAATGCAAAACCTCTATTGTTAATTCTTGCAACTGAGCTTTCAATTCTTTTAATTCTATCGGAGTCATTCTGTAATGAGCTATCTATATCGGTGAAGTTCTCGGTACTAACTCAATAGCAAACTCAACCTCTCTGACCAGTGGCAACCCACACAATTCTTTTGGAAATACATTCGAACATTCACAAACTACAAGCACCAATTCAATCTTCTTTTCAGATACTTTGGTATCTAATACGTAAGCGAGATAAGCTTTGTAACCTTTTCTCACATATCTCTGAGCCGAAATCAACGAAAAATTTTATTATTCTAACATTTTGATTCTATAATATTTCTTCTACACTTCACAATGGCATCATGTAGAGTCAACCAATCCATACCCAGAATCATATTGAACTCATAAAATGGTAAAAGCATCAAGTCAACCGGAAAACAGTAACCCCGAGTCATTAAAGGACAGTTCTTGTATACTTTGTCAACTAGAACATACTTGCCTAAGGGGTTCGATACTTTAATTACAAATTCTGTAGACTCAACAGGCAATTTCTTACTAGACACTAAATTCTCACAAACATACGAATGTGTCAATCTAGGATTAATTAAAGCAATCACATTAGTGTCGTAAAGAGAGAATGTATCGGTAATAACATCTGGGGACGACGCCTATTCGCTAGCGCGAAAAGCTTAGGCTCTAGCAGGTGCTCTGGCCTCGGATTTCACAGTTGAGTCATTTGTCGCTCCTTTTCCACTAGATACATTTTCCATATTTCTCGGTGGTCGTTCTCTCCCAGTCGTGTTGCTCGGTCTTGCATTCTGAAATTTATCTTTATTGGATAACTGTGGGCAATCTCGAATAAAATGATTTAGTGAGCCACATTTGAAACAAGCTTTAATACTCTTATTCCAGCACTCTCCAAAATGTTTCCTTCCACACTGTTGGCACTCGGGTTTGTTATTTCTCACACTACCAACACTCGAAACAGAAGTTGCTTTAGCTTTAGGATTCACATATTGATTTCCACGATCTCTATTCTGGTATCCCACTGATGCATTCGATCGACTAAACGAATCTTAGGATTTCTTTGATGAAGAATGATAAGGTTTATTCATCGGTCTTTTCCTTAAATCTCTAGCCTCTAAATCAGCTTTCCTCTTTTCTCGGCTAAAGTCTTCGGCTTTACAAGCCTGGTCAACTAACACCACAAATTCTTTCAAATTTAAAATCCCGACCAGAAGTTTAAAATCTTCATTCAACCCATCAACAAACCGCTTGCACATGATCTCTTCAGTAGAAACATACTCTCGAGCATATTTACTCAACCGCACAAATTCTTTCTCGTACTCGATTACGGTCACACGACCCTGTTTCAGTTCTAAAAACTCTTTATGCTTTTGTGTAATAGTCCGGTTTAGACCCTAGTAGGAACAGTGGTTTCGGGACCACAAATTCGAGTCAGTAAAATATTTTAATATTATTTTTCATGCCTCTGATACGTGACTAAGCAGGTATAAAAGTCTCGTAGGAAAATTTGTCTGACTGTGTGCTTAAATTGAGAAAAGGATTAAATTGTATTGAATGCAAAATAGGCATGCTTCATGAAAAGAAACTTATTTGAGATGGCTTTTTAATAAGAAGGCCTTATGAGGCAATTATGCCAATAATTAGATACTGGATGGAAATGGTCACAAATGACCTTGTGTATATGTTTTATATATTACTATTAAAGGTTAATTTTGTACATTAATAATTATGTTTAAAATGATATAATAAAAGTATGAAAAAGGCCATTATCATCCATCTTCCACCGAATTTTTGTAAGAAAAAGAAAGGGTTGAAGTCTTGCTATATTCGGCCATTTGAGGGCTTAATTAAGGTATGTTTTGACTTTGATTTTTGATGATTTTTATGTTTTTGAGATTGTTGCTTAGTCTACTACTAAGCCCATGTTGTAATTTTGAGAATTAATGATGTTTATGAGATGCACAATTAATGAAATGGTGAGCTTTGTGATGAGTTTAGGTGTTAAATGAAAGATATGTGTTAAATGAACATGTTTTATTTTTGAAATTTTGATGAATTTAGTTAATTAAGGCTAAATTGAGAAAATAGTATTTTGAGGGACTAGATTATAAAATAAATGAAATATTTGGACTTTTATGAGATATATGAGCATTCAGATAAGCATAAGTATATGGTGATTTTGTATATTTGATGTTTTGAGAAAAATAGACTAAATTGATCAAATGTGTAAATATAAGGGTTAAGTTGCAAATAGCCCTAAATGTATGTTTTTGGATTGAATTGAATAAGTTGATGAATGAAAGGGTTAAATTTTAATATGTATAGATTAAGAACCGAAGAAATCGGAATTAGATCGTGGGAAAGCGAAAGTAGCCAAATAGCCGTATCCATTCCGATTAAACGAACTCGAGGTAAGTCTATATACAAATAAATGTATTTGTATTTAGTTATGAATGTTCATATGACTATTGATAATGATGAATGCATATGAGATGTTGTATATATGAAATCCAAGATAAGATCGACACATTGTTAACATCCGAGAAGTCCCATACGAACCTAGGAGTAGATAAGAATAACTATGTCATGACATAGGTGTATGTTATGTGTTATCATGTAAGACCACGTCTGGAACGTTGGCATTGATTTGAGATTTCATGTAAGACCACGTCTGGGACGTTGGCATCGAGATAAGATTTACGTGTAAGACCATGTCTGGGACATTGGCATCGTACTGATTTGTGTAAGACCATGTCTAGGATAGTGGCATCGATATATGGTTACATGTAAGACCACGTCTGGGACGTTGTCATTGTACGACTATTCCGAGCACTATGAGTATCCCACTAAATTCTGAGTGGCTCAACGGGCAAATCTGAAATACGAATGATTACGTGATTTGTATATCTGTTTCAGGTACGTTTGGTTTGTACAATAAGTGTGTAAGAAAGGTAAGTATCTATATGAACTTACTAAGATGTGTACATGCAATGAATTGATGGAATGATATGTGAATATATGCTCAAATGAGTTATATGTATATATGATATTGAGTTGAAGAATGTGCTAAGATATGGCTAAGCATATAAGCCAAAGAATATGAGATGAGTTTGCTATGAGAACTATGAATGACATTATATCATTATGAATATGTGTATTTTATGCTAAGTTTATTTGTATATGGCTTACTAAGCTTTTGAAAGCTTACTCTGTGTGTGTGTTTGCTCTGTTTTATAGATCGTCAAGGCTACTGAAGGCTCGAGAATTGTCGAGGATCGTTATCACACTACTTAGCTCATTTTGGTACCTTTTGGACATGTATATAGTTAAATATGGCATGTATAGGCTAGTTATTTTGGATTATGTTGGAAATGTGTATAAATAGCCATGAGATGTGGCTATACAAGTATTGATAATATTCTTGGGCATATATGCAAAATGATACATGTTTTGGTTTGGCTAGATAGCTAATGAAATGGTCAAAGATATGGTAAGCTTATGAATGTATTATGAGTATGTATGTTTGAGAAAAGAAATGGTTATATGAAAGGTAAATGTGGATGAATCATGTTTGAATGTTATAAGTGTTTTAGTTGTGCAAATTTGCAAGATTGGATATGAGGTTGAATGTGGAGATTTGTTGATTATTTGATATATCTTTGGTTGTCAATTATACATGAAATGAATTAGTATATGGTTTGTAGGGATTGACCCTTGTATGGATGGCATTTTGGCCTTGCAAGTGGCCTGTTTTGACTACACGGCCATGACACACGGGCGTGTCTAGTGGCCGTGTGAATAAGTCAGTAGCTGGTCTAACTTTACACGGCCATAGTACACGGGCGTGCTTGGTAGCCGTGAGATTAAGTCTGTAGCTAGCCTAATGTTACACGGTCAGGTCACACGAGTGTGCCTGGTGATCGTGTGGATAAGTCAATATACATGCTCTGATTTGGCACGGCCAGGACACATGGGTGTGTCTAGTAGCCATGGGACGCACACTGTAACACCCTGGTTTAGGGGTTATGCGTTTGGAGCATAACCCGAGCATTTAGTAGGCTTAAGGTCCTGTTGGAGGAATTTTAGGGGTTTTGGAGAACCCTAGAAGGCAGGGGATGGCTTAGGAAAATTTTAATTTTTGGGGTTAAGAAATGGAGCTGGGCTTTAGAGGCTTTAAAAGAATTAATTAGGCGTTTTAGGCACATGAAAGGCTTTGGCAGAGTGGTTATGCGCTGCTTGGGGGCTTTGGAAGGTGGCGCCTAAGGGGCTTGGGTTCGAGTCCAAGCAGCAGCAATTTCTTGTTTTATTTTTGCGTCAAGGGGACTGGGCTAAGTAGGCCTTAAAATTAAAAGGGTAGGTTTGATGTACATGGAAGTCCAGTGGCAGAGTGGCTCTTAGGCGCTACTTAGGCGCTGGAGGGAGAAGAGAGCACGGGTTCGAGGGGCTGGAGCTGCATTTGGGCGTTTTTGTTTTGCTTTTTGGTGATGGGCTGGAGAAGGTAGGTGTTAAGAATAATTATTGGGGGTTTTTAGCATAAAAATCAAGGTGGCCCAAGTGGCCTGGGCGCTACTTAGCAGCAGGGTTCCCCCAGGTCCTGTGTTCGAATCCTGGGGGCTGTAGGTGGATTGGTTTTATTTTTTTTTGCTGCCGATTGGGGTATTGGACGGCACGTGGGGAGGGGCTTCAAATGGGATAAGATTAGGATTAATTTTGTTTTAATTTCGGCTGAAGGAGATAAGCATTAGATTATTCTTTTGTATTTTTTTTATTTTAGATAGTGGTAGGATAATTGTAGGATAATTATATTTATTTTATTTTTATTTATGAGGTGATAAAATAAGAGTTTAAGATAGGAAAGGAAATTGGTTTAGAAATAATAAAAAAAAAAAAAGAGAAGTGGTGGCCGGCCAAGGGGTGGTCTTTTACTTTGATTTAAGTAGTGATATTGGATAAAGTTGCTATTTTATCTACTTAGTTATATTAAATATAGGATTATTATTATTTTATCTAAATAAGTGGGATAATGGTGGAGCAATTCAAATTGTTTTTGAATTGGACTAATTCAATTTGAATTAGTAGGAGGATGGCCGAATCTTGGATTCTTCATTCGGTTAGTGGCCGAATTTATAAATAGGGGAACACCCTTTTTGCATATTTTTTTTAGTCTCTCCTTTTAATTGCTTGTGCCAAATTTTTCTTCTACTCCCTCTCCCTATTCTTTATTTTATTTTCTTTTAGTTTTGCCGAAAGTTGTAGTCAACCAACTCATTGCCGAATTCCTTTCACTCTCTTCCTTTCTATACCTTTTTATTTCCTTCAACTTTGATTCTTTAACCTTTAGACTAGGCCGAAACTCCTATAATATTGAGCACCATTGTCGAAATCGTTGGCATCCTAGTGTGGTTGGCCGAATATCAGCAAGGGTGATCTCCTCGGTTCATCTCCATTTAGTTTTAAGGGTAAGTGTTCTCTTTAAGGTATATTCCGGGATTCTCTTCCATAAGATGCCGAATCAGGAATTTAGGCCTTGATTCCTTTGGTTGGCCGAATGATCTTTAGGGCCATGATGATGTGTTTTTCTGATGTAGCTAGCGCGAGGGAGCACTTAGGAACTGTTTGAATTCGGTTACTCATCAAGGTAAGAGACTTGTAATATTCGGCCTTAGGCCATAGTATGAGCGCTTTAGTGTTAACCTATATTGACTATGGTGTATAGGGCAAATTGACAGAAGCAAAGGAAGGCTTTCGGGATCTCAGTTTATTTCGGTAAGGAAATTAGTAAGTAACTTAGATTTGTTAATGGTAGATTGTGGCTTTGATTGATTAATCGTGTGATTCTGATTAAGTGTCGATGGATGCGAGTGCCAGTCAAGAGGGGAAAGGGAAGGTCCCTGTTCCAAAGTTTAAGAAAAGAGCCGTCTCGGCAGTTCGTGATTGGCCACCGGGGTGTGGACGTGCAACAGAAAACGATAGGCAGATAACGGTAGTCTCGCTAAGAGATAGCGTCGAAATCGAGGGTTTAGAGCTTCAGGTTATAAGGTGTGTAACTAACCCACTGTTTCCGGGTTTTATGTGTTAAATGTTTTACTAACAAGTGCAGTAATAAGTGTGCCATGTATACCCTAAAGGGTATAGCGATGATCAGGTTAGTATCGGACCTGTTGCAATGTGATTATTTGTTTGTATATGAGTATGATTATGAATATTAATAAGCATGTGCATGCATTATCATGATTATATTTTATGTGGCATGTGCATGGGTGGGTTATGAAAAGAAGGTACGGGTGTACTTCGAGTACGTGGTTGATGTCAGCTTTGTGCTACATCGTGGATTGGCGCTGACTGAGGTCGCGTTGTGGATCTTTGCGATTTAGTTCGCGTGGTTACCTTGATTGATATCGGCTTTATGCCATATCGTGGCTTGATGGGTTGCTATGTGCTCCATCGTGGATGGCATTGGTTGCCTTTTGGAGGGAAAAGGAGAGGGTGACTCGATAGTCCCCTGGTGTGTGGTAGGCTGGATAAGGGGGTGTGTAGCGGATGGACCCTAGGTTTGGGTTGGGTATCATGTTGCATTGTTTCTTTATAAAATGATATGGAATGGGCCAAGCCCAATATGACATGTGGATAGGTATGTTTTGGGAACATACGTGGAAATGGGCCAAGCCCAGTTGATATGTGGTTTATTGAGAAATGGGCCTAGCCCAGTATTTGAGTATGATTTGAATGTGGGCCAAGCCCAGATTGTGGTAGTTGTTAAAATGAATATATTACTTGTTGCATTTGATAATTGGGATATTATGTGGCTAGCATGTGGGTGGATTTCAGTGGTTAACTTACACACTGAGTCGTTATGACTCACCCAATTATTTTCAAACATCGCAGGTGACAGGTTGATCGGACCGGGTCGGAGAGGATGCAAGGTGGCCCATGCAGAAGGAGATTGATTTAATTATTTTTAAGCAATTTTTAATACTAAGTGTTTTGGATTAATTATTTTTGTAATAAGGGCCTTATTATTATTATTTTTGTTATCACTATTTTTGATATTACTTGATATTATGGTTTACTTAAAAGAAATTATTATGTGAAGATAATTTTAATTTTAGCAACCTATTTAATCAAAGTATTTATATATTTTTATACTAAAGTTTTAATATGGATTATTTTTAATAACAAAGCTTTATTTATAATTTTAAAAGAAAAGACATGGTTTCCAAAAGTTAACAAATTTTTTTACGTTTTAAACTAAAGTCAAAGATTTTCCACCGTCTTTCCGCAGTGACAGAACCGGATCCGGTCTAGACTCGTGGGTCGGGTTTGGGGATGTTACACACACAACCTGTCCATACGGGCGTCTAACCTCTATAATTTAGAAAAGTTTTAAATTTTCGAGAATTTCCATATGTGTTCGGTTCAGTCCCAGCCCTACTCTAAAGCATGATTAAGGTCTCGTTGACCTATAAAAGGGACACTTTGATTATGATTGATGAATTGTATTATGAAATGTTTGTAAATGTTTCTGATCTGACCTGTAATGCCTTTAACCCTAATCCGGCGACGGATACGGGTTAGGGGTATTCCAAAAACCATTGGCTTATATATTTCTTCCTTAAGTCGGTCTGAAAGAACTCTCAGGTGACTCTCTCTCTCGGCACCACTTATACTAATGTATTCCTCCACTGATCTGTGGTGTCCCTCAACAGTGATATAGCACATTTTAAACATTCATCCAGTGTGCAAGAAAGCTCATCAAACACTCGAATCATATTTTCAATCCAAAGCTCTGTTCTCTCAGGATCATCATCAACATTCGCTCTGAATTCTTCAGCCCCATGTTTATGAATCTTGTCAACTGGAGGCTTATTAAATCTTAAAATTTCTACACCTTGAGGAGTTACAGGAACCGGTTAGGGATTAGGAGGGGGTGGAGGTTGTTGAGCAGCCGAGTTCATTCTGATATACTGCGTTAACCATTCATTCATCATTTGGAAGAAGGCTTCTTTAGTCATTCATTCAAAATTAACTTATTTAATCATCTCTCTATTCAATTTAATCCAAGACACACATTAGGGCTATTTTACACATTTTTCCCTAAACTTTCACATTTTTTACGATTTAGTCCTTATTACACAAAATCACAAATTCATGAAATTCAAAATAAACCCATGCTAGTTGAATTACCATAATGCCCCTAGTAGCCCATATTTATCAACTTTTCACACATTTAACCAAACATTTTCACAAATAAATCCTTATTTTACATTTTCATTAAAAATCACTGAACAAAACTTGTATATTTCACAACAAATATTCATAACCTG
Source organism: Gossypium australe (assembly GCA_005393395.2). NCBI lineage: Eukaryota > Viridiplantae > Streptophyta > Magnoliopsida > Malvales > Malvaceae > Gossypium > Gossypium australe. Next base: position 119,295,089 of record CM016626.1, read on the forward strand.
TAACACCCCTAACCCGTAACCGTCGTTGGACTAGGGTTAAGAGGCATTTCTAATCATTTCCAAACATTTTACATCATCTCTAACACAAAGTCATTCAAACAACTTAATTTACAATCATATAGTCCCTTAATGAGGTCTACGAGACCTTTAATACGTGTTAGAAAGGGGTTGGGACTAAACCGAACTCATACAAAAATTTCTAAAATTTTAACATTTTTCTAAGTTATAGAGGTCACATGCGGCCTAGGACACGCCTGTGCGCCTCACCCTCGGTCGACAATGACTTGCACCACACGGCCAGTCACACGCCTGTGTGTCCAGTCCGTGGTTGAGCCTATTTTGCACCAAATTACAAGTCTGCATGACACGGTCGAGCCACACGCCCGTGTGCTCAACTGTGTGGGCAATTATAGGCCATTTTTCAAGGCCAAATTACCATCCACACTTAGAATCATATATAACCATCACTCCAATACCAATTCATGCCTCAAAATGCAATCAAACATACCAATACAAACACCAATTCACCATCAAATATGCCATCTATAACCATACTCAATCTCATGTTAATTAAATTCATCTAAAATACCAATTTCACTTTCTAAATTATACCAAACAAGCATCATGCCATTCATCTCATAATTCTACATTTAAACCTCATTCTCAATAACCAATTCAAGCATGAAATATACCATATTCATCACTCACAAAATTCCACATATAAGCACAAACATTACTCACTATCAAGCCATATCACATGGCAAAGTGTATAGTTTTCAAACATACCACATTAACTAGCCTATACATGCCATATTCAAATATACACATCTTTTCAAAAGTACGAAAATAGTTATCCGATAGTGTGATTAAGTTGCTGACAAACCCTGGATCCGAGCTAGCTTTACTGATACTGTAAAACAGAGAAACATATCACACAGTAAGCTTAAGAGCTTAGTAAGTTCGTAATATAATACATTTAGTTCAATAATACAATCATAATATACAAAGATAATCTATCACATAGAACTCACAAATACATATACCACATCATCCAAAGCTAATATGCTCATTTAACCATTCATAAATCCATTTATTATTTCATCAACCATATAGTTTCCGTACATACCTTAGCCAACACTTAGTTATCGATCACACATGTTACTCAATACTCAATACTTCATTTCAACCAACCTTCGTTATTTCTTCGATTCAATCGCACACTTAGTGCCCAAATCATAGCCGAAGCTTGAGTAACAACGCACACTTAGTGCCTCTATCTCAAACTGAACTTGATTCGGTATCGCACACAGTGCCAATCAGTATAGTCGATACTGTCTCTATTTCGCACACACAGTGTCATTCATTACCGAATAAATTCTATATCGCACACTTAGTGCCCCATTTCTCAATTCCACACATGTATCATTTCTAATTTCATAACACGTAGATATGAATTAAACATTTCGTATTATATCCAAACTTACCTCAGACGTCGAAATACCGAAACTAGCCGATCAATCGAGTACCTTGTCTTTGCCTCGATCTCAATCGAAATCTCTCCTTTCTTGGTCCATACATATTCAAATTTAGATCATTCAATCACCAATTTATTCAATTTAATCCAAACACACATATTTAGGGCATTTTACAAAATAGCCCTCATATTTTCACATTTCGACACTTTAGTCCCTAATTCATAAAATCACAAAATACACAAAATTTCACTACACCATGCTTAGGCCGAATACTACTTAGTCTCTTTCAAGCCCATATATTTAGTTTATTTCACATCTTAGTCCCTCAAAATATTATTTTCACAATTTAGTCCAAATTACTCAATTTCACCAAAAGCTCAAAGACAAAACATGTTAATCTTTCACATACCTTTCATATTCCATCATCAACTATCATAAAGCTCACACATTCATCAATGGCATATCTCAAAATCACCATCAATTTCTAAAATTAAAGTATGGGCTAGATAGAACACTAAACAACGATCACAAAAACGTAGAAATTATCAAAAACCGAACAAAAATCACATACCAATTGAAGCTTCTCTTGACTGAACCCTCAATAACCATGAAAGTTCTCTTTTTCTTGATATTCGGTGGAAAGATGAACAAAATGACTTACATTTTGTTTTGTTTTAATTTTATTAACATTAATTCAAATTTTACCATTTTACCCTTAGTTTAAAACATTAAAATTTATTCATTTAATGGTCATTTATGTCCATCTCAACTACCAAAGGGTTAATTACCACATAAGGACTTCTCATTTAATAAGCCATGCCAAATAGACACTTTAAAAATCAGCACATAACTTTTACATTTTATGTGATTAAGTCCTTTTTGCAAATTAAACACACAATCGATAAAATTCTCACACGAAACTTTCACACAAGCTAAATCATATATAATAAACACCAAAAATAATACTAAAATATTTTTTCGACCTCGGAGTTGTGGTCTCGAAACCACTATTCCGACTAAGGCCTAAACTAGGCTGTTACATAACCTATCATCAAACATCCAAACACATGCTTATTCATCAATGGAAACATTCAAAATCTTTAACAATTTTGCAAAGTAGTCCCTAGGCTAGCTAGACCTAGTTGCAACGACCTCAAAAACATAAAAATCATTAAAAATTAAGTCAAAATCATTTACTTGCTAACAATTGAAAGTACCGAATGCTTCAATCTCTCTTATGGCTTTTTCAAAACCTTATTTTCAGTGGTGGATAGTTAATGAAGAAGCACTATTTTACTAAGTTATTTTATAATTATTATTTTAACCTTTAATAATAATCACTTAAAACACTTATTATAAGCCCATAATTGTCCACTCATAATTAAAATGGTACATTTACCACTTAAGGACTTCCACTATTCAATTTCATAGGCATTTGAAACCTTTAACTAATAGAACAACACTTTTACACTTTACGCGATTTAGTCCTTTTTTCTGAATTAAGGCTTCAAATGATAAAATTTCTTAACGAAAATCTCACACAAGCTGTAAACATTAAACTAATAATTTTGACTTCAAATTTGTGGTCCCAAAACCATTGTTCTGATTTGACTAAAAACGAGCTGTTACACGTGTGGCCCAGACGACCTAGCATACGGCCAACCACACGTGTGTGTGGCTTACACAACCCAACACATGCCCAGTCACACAACTGTGTGACTCACACGGCCGTGTGGCATCGTCTGCCTGTAACACCCCAAACCCGGTCCAAACACCATGGCTGAATTTAGAATGCTACTGAGGAAAAAGTTTGAAAAGAATTTAGCATAAAGGTGAAAAACTTAATAATTTTCCGTCATTTATAAAACATGGTATATTTAAAATTCTAAGTAAAACTATGTAGTTACAAATTCTCAGAGCACAACAAAATCAACAGGGAATATGAATTTATCAACTTTTACAAAAACATCTTTAATAATTCCCCTAGGATATTTAATAGATCTATCAGCTAATTGGATACTCATCCCAGTGGGTTTTGGTTCCATAAGACCAAGCTACTTGAACATTTTGTAAGGCATCAATTTAATGTTGGCACCTAAATCAGCTAATGATTTCTCAATATTTAAACTACTAATTAAACAGGGAATAGTGAAACTTTCTGGATCTTTCAATTTCGTTGGTAGCTTATTTTGGAGAATAGCTGAACATTCCTCGTTAAGTTCCACAGCTGACAACTCTTCAAACTTCCTTTTATTTGTTAAAAGCTCATTTAAGAATTTTGCATATGTAGGCATTTGCGAAATAGCTTCAACAAAAGGCAAATTGATATGTAATTGTTTAAAAAGTTCAAGAAATTTACCAAATTATGAGTTCATGCGGTCTTTCTTCAACTTTGCTGGATATGGGATCGGTGGTTTATACTCTTTAAGTACCGGTATCACACTCTCGTTTACTTCCTCACCCTTCGCCTTATCAGTTTCTTGTGGCATCTTCTTTTCAGCTTCAACCAACACCTTCCCAATTCCTTAGTGTAGCTGCCTACACATGCTCTTTTGGGTTAGGTTCGGTGTTACTAGGTAAACTACCTAGTTGCCTTTCAGAAACTAATTTAGCCGGCTGTCCAATTTGATTTTCAAGCCCTTGAATCGATGCTTGCTAGTTTTTCAATACCGTCTCGGTATTCTGAAAATGAGTCTTTGACACCGAAATAAATTTTTCTAGCATATCTTTAAGGTTCAGCTTTTTCTCTTACTGGTAGGGTGGTTGGAAACCTGGAGGGGGCTGTAGTCTTTGATTCCCTTGACCATCCCATGAAAAATTTGGGTGGTTCCTCCATCCTGGATTATATGTGTTCTCATTCTCCATGCTAGGATTGTAGGGCAAATATTCTGAGTTATTCATCCCTCCACCATTTTTGTCACATTGCATCATCGGATGTACCTGTGTAGAAACACATAAACCATCAATCTTTTTATTTAAGAGCTCTACCTGGTTTGATAACATGCTGACAGCGTCGAGCTTGAAGACACCAGCGACTTTTGTCGGCTTTGTTCTCATGACTTGCCACTGATAGTTATTCAGTGACATCTCCTCTATAAACTCATAAGTCACTTCAGGTGTTTTGTTATTTAGAGTTCCACCGGCGGCTGCATCGATTAGTTGCCTAGTTGAGGGGTTCAAACTGTTGTAGAAGGTTTGAACTTGTAGCCATAAAGGTAACCCATGGTGAGGGCACCTTCTCAATAAGTCCTTATACCTTTCCCATGCATCGTAAAGAGTTTCTAAATTCATCTGCACAAAAGAAGAGGTATCATTCCTCAACTTTGCCATTTTAGCCGGCGGAAAATATTTTAATAAAAATTTCTCAGTCATCTGTTCCCAAGTAGTGATGGAACCTTGTGGTAATGAGTTTAACCACTGTTTATCTTTATTTCTTAAGGAAAAAGGAAACAAACGAAGGCGAATGGCATCATCAGAAACGCCGTTAATTTTTGAAAGTGTCGTAAAATTCTAGAAAGTTGGCTAAATGAGTATTTGGATCCTCATCCTGCAAACTATCAAACTGAACAAACTGTTGAATCATTTGAATAGTGTTAGGTTTCAGTTGAAAATTATTTGCAGCAATAGTAGGTCTAACAATACTCGATTTAGCCCCAGTTAAATTGGGCTTAGCATAATCGTACATAGTACGAGGAGCAGGATTTTGATTCACCGGATTTGCGGCAACCACAGGAGGTAGCGGATTATTATCAGCCATCTCCTCAGTACTATTGGTATCGTTCTCTTGCTCTTCCTCTATGTACTGTAGACTTCACCATATTTCTCTACGGTTTTTATGAATAGTACTTTCAATCTCACTATAAAAAATTAATGGTCCTGACGGATTCATTCTAGTCATAAACTAAAAATACCTACTAGAAGCAAATAAAAGAAAAGTTAGTAAATTAAAAAAACAAAAATAAATTACAATAAAAATAAAAATGGCTAAAGTAATAAAAATTAAGCATCCCTAATATCTTAGTCCTCGGCAACGGTGCCAAAAACTTAATGGTCTCACAACTAACTAAAAATTCGACAAAGGCAAGCACACCTATCGAACGGTAGTATAGCTATGGTGAGTCCGAAATATCGTATCCAGAAGGACTAAAAATACTAGTAATAACTATCTTTCTATTATTAAGCCTAATAATTAAGGGAATTTTTTTAAATCTAAATTTTAACTAACTAATTTACTATGAACGTCACAGAGAGTGAAGAAAATAATCGAATAAACCAATGAATAAAGACAATACCAAAAGAAGAATCCACCTAGACTCCACTTATTATTCTGACTCTGAATTAAACGGTTTATTCACTTGCCTTGATCCTAAAAATCCCTAAATTATGTTAATATCTCTTTCGAGACTAAGAACAACTAACTCTAGGTTGATGATAAACTGTAATAGTAACATATTTTAATCCCACATTTAGCACGCTTTTGGATGATTTAAGCCTTGAATTGTGTAATCTGGTGCTCTTAATCCTTTATTTTCATGTTTTCTACTCAGAAGAGCACCGAATGATGAAAAGAATGAGAAACGAGCCCAAAATAGAGTAAATGGGCCATATTACGAAATTAACACGGCCTGGGCTCAAGACCACACGGTCGAGCCTCATTAACAGTCTCGAACACGGCCTGGCCACGATTCACACAGGCGTGTGCCATGGGCGTGTCCCTGCCGTGACAAAGAGGAATTCACTCGGATTAGGATACTTAGTGGAAAAGAGGAATTCTATTCGGATTAGGATACTTGCTGGCCAAGTAAGGCTTTGAATAAACACCCTAGGGGGCAACATAAGAGAGAGTTCAGCAAAAGCCTTCTTCCAGGGCTTTTGTCAACGGGCGTCCAGCGAGGCCAAAGAGCCAAGCCAGAGGGGTCAGAATCGTGGAATTTACTCGAAGAAAGCCAGTCAATTCATCTCAAAAAGCCGATGTTATGCTCAAGTCGGAGGATCTCTCCTTCAATTCCTTTAGGGGTTTTAGGGATTTCTTATGTTTTGTTTTATCTTTTTCTTCTAAGATGTTTTCTTTTATTATTACGAACTAAACCCTCAGATACCTGAGGGGGATGAAACCTAAGATGAATCTTGTTATCGTTTGCTGAACTATATGATAAATATTTGACTTGTTCTTAATTATGTGTTCTTAATTATTGTGTTGATATTTCCAGGATATTAATTCAAGTATGATGTGCTTAGGTGGAGGAGCAAAAGTCCCTGCCTAAGAGTAGATCTAGCATAGTTAAGCAGAGTTGCTCGCGCGCCTAGAGATTGGGTGACGAAAATCTGCCGGATTAGGGTCAAACCTAATATGGGAATCCATAGATCGAGTAATGCAATTCTAGGGGTTTTATTTAGAAAGAGATTTCAATTAATCAACCTAGGGTTAGACATTAGTCGCCTCGAGAGAGGGATCAATATACGTTAGGGAATCCTACGGATCAAGTCAAGTGAATAAATCGTCTGGTTCAGAGTTAGATAACAAGTGAAGTCTAGGTGGATTCTTCCTCGGGTATTGTCTTAATCAATTGGTTTTCTCTCACAAGTATTTCCCCAAATTCATTCTTCTTTGTCTTAGAGTCTTTATCTTAGTAGTTAGTTAATTTAGATTAAATAACAATTCCCTTTATTTTAGGCTAGATAATAAAAAGAAAGTTAGTATTAGTACTTTTAGTTCCTTTGGGTTCGACAATCCGGTCTTGCCTTAACTATACTACAGTTCGACAGGGGCGCTTGCCTCAAATTGTTGTCATAGTTAGTTTCCAGGTTCGATCATTCTTTATATAAATTTTAAGACTTTGACATCACATAAAACAACAATCAATTGATTAATTGAAATCTCTTTCCAATTAAAACCCCTATCGTCGCATTAACTCGATCTATGGATTCCCTTATTAGATTTGACTCTAATCCGGTAGATTTATGTCATCCTATTTCTAGGGTTGCAATCAACTCCGCTTAATTATGTTAGATCTACTCTTAAACAGGGACTTTTGCTCCACTGAATAAGCACATCCAACTTGAATTAATATCCTGAAAATATTAAATCAAGGGTTAAGAACACATAATTAAGAACAAGAACAAATATTTATCATGTAATTCAGATAATTAAATAATAAGATTCATCTAGGTTTCATCCTCCCTAGGTACTTAGGGAGTTTAGTTCATAACGTAAAAGGAAAACATCTCAAAATAAAGAAAAAAAACAAGACATAAAGAACCCAAAAACTTCTAAGGAACTTGATAGAGATATTCAATCTTGGAGTGCATCTCCTTCCAAGATGAATCCGACAGCTTCCTTCGAGTAATTTCTTCGTTCTACTCTGCGTGCTCTCCTAGTTCTTCTTCTGATGTGTATTTATAGACTTTAGAATGCTCACAAACCCTAAAAATTGCCATGTGAAATCGAAGCAGGGTGCGACAGGGACACAGGCGTGTGATCAGCCCGTGTGAGAATGCCCAGACCGTGTGCAAATTTGCATGGCTCGCGATCGACACATGCTGGCACGCGGGCGTGTGTCCAGCCTGTGTGGTTTACACGGGCATCTGCTCAACCCATGTGGTACTGGCTTGGACGTGTGGATCCTTAAAATGGCCCGTTTTGTCTGATTTTGGCCCGCTTTCCGCTCCTTTCGCTTCCCTATGCTCTCATAAGTATAGAAACATGAACTTAAAGGATTTAGAAGCATCAAATTCACAAAATTGTATAATAAAACATCCAAAAACACGCTAAGTATAGGATTAAAATGTGTTACTTTTATGGTTTATCACACGGTTTGGCCACACGGGCTGAGCTCTATCACACAACAGTGTGACACCTATTTTCACTTTTTACTCAAAATTTTGTAAAAGTTTCATTTTAATCTAGAATTGTTCCCGATCTATTTTAAATGTTTCGCAAGCTCAATTTAAGTCTCGTTTTTATTGGATAACAAGGAAAATGATTGTAAAATGAGTTATTTGGTTATTTCTATTAATTTTGTGAATGATGTTAACGTTTTATAGTTGTAATACTTTATAACTCAAGTCAGACAACTGGACCGGGTATTGGGTGTTACACAAGAAGTCTTTTGCCTCATGACACAACATTGAAATTTAATAGTTGAGTTTGAATTTGAATCCTAACTAAAAAATCTAACCTTACATAACCCTTTGACATGAAGAATTTGAAATCTAAACATTACAAATGCATATGTACGAGCATGATTGATGACTAAACTGATTTGAATGATAATTAAAATTAAAATTTTATGATTATATAATGGGATAGCTAAAGTTGCTTCAGCAATGAATGTGACATGATGCATTTGGATTTGACAAACGAGTCAAGTATGGGGCGCTAGACATGTTTTCTTTGTTGGAAAATCGAGTTTGGAAAACGCAACATCAAATAAATTTAGGGAAAAACCAGAGTTTTAAATTATTTTTCCAGAATAAGAACTTGGTTATGATATCTAAAGTAATAAGCACTTAATCAAATTGTACCTTTTTTATTTGTCTAGGATAAACGCTTCAACTGAATAGTCTTCTCTGCTATCTTCAAGCTCATGTTTGTCAAGTGTGGGCTTGCTTCGAATCAGAAAATTTCTCACAAAAAAATAACAGTAGGGTAATTTCGCAATTTCTCTAAACTTTTGGGCCAAGTTGTAAATTAAAAAAATATTTCTAGAAATTTTCTGAAATAATTTCTTCAGGGAATTTTGTCTCTACAACTTTCTCTTAAATTCAAGTTTGTGAAAAAAAATGACCCAAGACTCTCTTTATATGGGGAGAGTTTAGAGAGTTTAGAGAGTTCAACTATGATTAAACTTAATCACTTTAATATTAAATTTAATCTAATATTTATCTTAATAAATATTAAATCTTATTAAATTAATAGAATATTTATCTACAAGGTAAATATTAAATTAAATTAAATTAAATATTAAGATAATCACTTTAATATTAATTTAATTAAATACTATTAAGATAAGTATTTAATTTTATTTAATATTCAATCTATTAAAATAATATTATTTTTGAATTATTAATCTGAAATCAAATTCTCTGATAGAGTCTCACTTTCGGGTCATCGAAATGCCGTTGTTGCAACCGCTGACACCCCGAGCTGATTCGGTTTCTGCCGGCACGCTCCGGGCCAGTATGTAATATTTGTATATATATATAACTGCACACACATATATAGATAGCGTTTTGTGAATTTTGTTTTTCCTTTTTTTTTTTTGTTTTTGTTTAGTACTATATCACAATAATTAAATTAATAATCATAACAAATAATAAATCAGACTAGCAAACATTATGGAATAATTTACACTAGAAATTATAATATTTAAATTTAAGTAAAGATTAATTCAAAATTTACCCAAACAACATATGATTACTACAATGTTACGTAGGTGATTGAACCGAATATAATAAAGTAACAAAAATAGGGTATAATAAGAATTTGGAGATTCAATGTATATTTCATTAATTTTACAGAATTTTCTATTAATTGCCTCGGTTTTAAGGTCAAGCTTGTAGAGTGTGCATTAAAGCATGAATATGAATGCATACAGTAAACCATTGGAGAAATTTAAAGAAAAAATTTAATTGAATGCTAAAGAGATGAACTTGAGGATCAATGCTCTGCTTACATACTAATATCATCAATCGTGATGCTAAAACTTGGTGAATTGAATTGTTTAAAATAAAAATTACTGATCAGTAGTGTAATTTTAAAATTGATAAAATCCCATTTAATTGATTGGAAAATATCAAAAAAATTGAAAGCTGATGAATGCATTTATTTTTCATGATAATAGTAAATTGTAGTTCCAAAGTTGGCCAAAATCACCAAATTATCAATAAATGATGCTACATTAATCTATGCAGACAGCATGCTTAATTAATATAAGAAGATAATAACTAAGGTGAATTAAATCGGTGTTTGACTACTCCACTACTACAGGTATAAATATTGAAACGATTCACACTTTCTTGGCTCATCATATTGCAGTTTTTGAGATTTCATTCATTGTTATAACTTGTGCATCCAAATGGGTGGTGGCAAAGGTGGAAGTGGTGGTGGCAGCAAAGGTGGTGGCGGAGGCAGCGGTGGTGGCTCTGGAAATGTTGGAGGAGGAAGCACATCCAAAGGCGGAGGTGGGGCTTCGGGAACGATGGTAGCTCCGGGGAGTGGAGGTGCAGCCACTGTATCGAGGGGCGCATTCGAGAGCAACCCTCAGGGATACTTTGCTGGTCTGCATTCAAGTGAAAAGGGCAATAAATAAATAAGGGATGGTATTGCTGGAAAGGCCTAAGTTCATGTATTATTTATAGTAAAGTAATGCATGACTAATTAAATAAAATTTATGGCAACATCTCTTTTATCTCATGACTGTCTTTTGCCGGAAGAAATTCTTTTAAATAGTTAAAACATGGAAATGTATTACTCTGTATAATCTTTTAGTAATAGTAGTTAATCGTCAGTATATACTTACCTCTCCATAGTGACAGCAAATCCAAAAGCCAAAATCAAACGCACACAATTAACAAATCTCAAAGGGCATTCACAAAGAAAATTCATTTAAACTACCATAGAATTTTCCATTAAAAAGGAGATTTATCCATTTTAATGCAACTTTTAGAATGTATTAATTAATAAAGTTGTGTTCTTAATAATATGAAATAAGAATATTCCAACAATAATCAGAAATAATTAGTTGACTTGTAATAGTAATTGAAGGCCATTACAGCCTATTATTCTTCTCTTGTCCATCATTACAATCTTAGATTGAAATTTCATATGAAATCATATAAAAGCTTTAAGATTGTTAGAAAAATAAATAAAAAACATTGAAATAACAAAAAAAAATAAGGTTAGAAAAATTTGATGGCTTTGAGTCGTGAAAGTTCCTCCAAAATACAACAAAATCCTTAGCATTCCAACCACAATAGTAAATTGATTAATAGAATAATTCTTTATATAGATACTAAATAAATGTATCTTTCCATAAGATACCCTTTCATAAGGATACATCTTTTTATGAGATACCCTTTTATAGGTTGTGTTGTTAATGATTGAGATGTGCTTAAAGAAGGGCCCACTTCCTTAAGCACTCTGATAGACTGAACAATCTTCAAATTTAGGTGATTGACAATTTACCGAATTAAATTTTTGGGTTGTGTTGATATTGTGGATTGTATCTAGCCCATCACTTAAGATTCTATCATTTAGGAAAACATATTTGGAGAATCAGATCAGATTGATTTGAGCATATCTAATCCCTTATATTGGATTGGAATGTTGAAGACTTAGCTTCCAATCGTCTTCGTTTACCTTGTTTATTATTATTCTATTGTATTCAACTAGTTTAGCTACTTTTTAATATGGATTGATATAGACCTTCATTATGTTTTCGAACGGTGATTTCATTTACTCGAGCTCCATTTTAATATCTATTCAAGTAATCAACATTTAACTCCAATTTCTTTTACCATCACTTATCAAATTAGAGAACGTCTTACGGGTTTGAGTGTAACATCCCAAAAACGGGGCTATTTGGAATTAAATTATTTTTCTTATGTAAGAATTGATGCGATATTATTCATGGAATAATAGTGGTTAATTTAAGGCTTTGAGTATGCACGGTTTAGTAGAAAATTTTAATTTGGAACTTTAAAAAAAAAAAAAAGGAGCTTGGCTTTGGAGGGCTTAAGAAATTTATTTGGAAAAGTGTGGCATAAGAAAGACTTAGGTACAAGTGGCGTGGGGCGCCTAAGAGTTTGCTAGGGGCCTTGGGTTCGATTCGTGGAAGAAGCAAGGGGGAAATATTTTTCCTTTTGGGTTGGGCGTTAGGCCTAGAAAGGCCTTTTAATTAAATTAGGAGGGCTTATTGACATGAAAGTGGGTTGGTTAAAGTGGCTGGCGTGTGCTACTTAGGCGCTGAAGGGAGAGATAGGGCGCTGGTTCGAGTGGGGGCAGCAGCAGTTTTGGGCGTTTTTATTTTTGTATGGGATGGCTGAAGTAGGAAGGGGTTAAATTTAAATGGTGGGGCTTTATGGCATAAAAGGCGGGTTGGAAGAGTTGGCAAGGGCGCTGGAAGAGGGGCTGATGCGTGAGGTCCTGCGTTCGAACCCAGCATGCAGCAGCAGTGGTTTTTATTTTTTCAAGGCTGGCGTGAAAGGGAGCTGGCCTGCACATGGGGTTCCTTGTTCGGTTAGTTGATGGCACATGTTTTTGTTTTGCTTTTATTTATTCATTATTATTAGATAATAAGGGATAATCAAGGATAATATTATTATTATTTAGATAACAAGATAAAAGATAGGATAATAAAGATATTAGTTTATTTTTTATCTTGGATTATTATGGAATTATTATGTGATTATTATTTTAAGTATTCAAATTCAATTTGAATTGCTTCAATGAGTGGCTTGGAGTAAATCAAGAAGTTGGCTAGAATTTGAACACTATGGCCGGCAAGCTAAATGGGGGGGGTGTCGAATGCCTATAAAAGCACCCATTGACCACTTTGTTTTGTTTTTCCATTTTGCTTAGCCGAAAATTCTAATCCTTATCCACCTTATTTTTCTTTTATTTTATCAAATCCCTTTTTGTCGAAATTCTCATTTACTTTTCTTCTCCATTATTGCCAAGCCGAACATACCCATTGAAAGTGCCGATTTCTTTCCCTCCTATTTACTCACTTTGGCCGAATAGTATAGTGGTGTAGACTTCGGGATTTTGCTAGTCTTCAATCAATTGTGAAGGTACGCAAGGAAACAAAGAAGTCGACTCAGGCCCCGATCTTTAGTATTCGATTTCTGGTAAGTAATGGTAAGATCTACTTTAGTTAGTAAGTTGATATTCGATTTAGCCGAAGGCTACTAACTTACTGAGTGCCGATTTTAGGGTGGTGAAACAAAAGGCTGATACTCAAGACATTCGGGTATGGTTTTGGGGCTCATAAGAGAACCCTCTTAAATTTTGGATTTGGCCGAATAGGCCTTTGGATACTAACATTAACAGTTGGCCAAATATAGGAACAAGTGGATCTGTGGTGACCAACGTTTCTTTTCGGGATTTAGAACATCCAAGGGTGTCAGGTGTGTACATACACACTTATAATAATTAATAAAGTATATTAAATGTGTGTTGTGTGTAAATCTGCTTTATGTAGATGTGGAATTAGTGCCTTAATGGTACAAGCGAGGATCCCGGTAAGTCTCTATTTGTATGAGATGGATAATAATGCTCATGGATTATTTGATACATGTGATATATGTATGTTCTGTTATTAACTGCTTGACATGGGTTGATGAGTGGAGGGGGCAGTATTATTGTGCCGACGGGCACCAGTGTTTTGGTAACACACTGTGACTACGGTCACCAGAGGTTTGGTACCTCCAGAGGTTTGGTACCTCAAAGTGACTTGTCCCTGTGGTTAATACCACCGTGGGTTGGCCCCACTTGAGATATGGGATCGTCTGCCAGTGATTTGGTATCACACGATGGGTTGGCCCCATCACCCGATTCGTGTCTACGGACACTAGTGTTTTGGTAACACATCGTGACTATATGTCACCAGTGGTTTGGCACCACCAGTGGTTTGGTACCACAACGGGGTGGACAGTGGCGTTTGGATGGCTAGGTTGGGTATTTAACATTCTGCATATTAATTGTTATATGTTGTGTATGGAAAATGTTTTTAACACGAGGGAAGGGTTACATACTGAGTCTTGGTGACTCACCTTCTCCTTTATATTTTTCAGGTGACACTTAGATCGCGGATGTGGAGCCGGGTTGACTCGAGGTGGCCATGCAGTGGATTTAATTTAAATGAACTTAAATTTCAGTTTGATAATTTTACTTTGGATTTATTTTATTTGGTTGTAATGAGGCCTCCTGAAACTTTATTTCCGTTATTTTTACCTATTGGATATTGTTTTGAACTATGTTATTATTAATGTTGAATTTAAATCACATTTTCCCAATTAAACACGAAAAATGTTTTAAATGCCATCGGGCAGGGTTGAAATTTGTTTTATAACTTAATTTAAATATTTTTTTTTAATAAACACTAAGTATGATTTTATCAAGATAATCAAATCCGAAAAGTTTTCAACAAAGCATATTGGGTTTCAAAATGGTTTTCAAAAAGGTTTTCCCCGTAACGATCCAGATTCGACCATAGTGTTTGGGCCGGGTTTGGGTTGTTACAAAATTGGTATCAGAGCCCAGTTCAAAGCTCGGCTGTGAGGGCCCAAGGCCCAAAAATGTTTTGGTAGGCCTTTTGAATTGTTTTTGGGTTTTAAGCAGCATGGCCCGAGTCTCCGGCACCGATCCGCCCAGGTAAGTACTTTTAAACCTCTTGGTGAATTATACTCTGTAGAAGGGTAGGAAGCATGGAACGTAGATAGACTTATAGGACTTGGACCCTAAGGTTAGATTACTCAAACACAAACGGAACATAAGACTTAAGGAACTAAACCAACCTATGGCTAAGCCATTGAGCTAGGGTGTGGTAATCCCTGTACGCATGTCTAGGATTGGATCCGGAAGAGCTTGGTATTTAAGCAGTCCTCCTGACTCACCTCCTCTTCGCAGGTATCCTACCTGGTGCGTAGCTTCGGTTCACCCTAACTCAGAGGGCTCAGTGGTGTGGCAACCTCTGTGCGCATGTCTAGAAAGGTTCAGTGGGAGCTTGGTATTTAAGCGGTCCGCGTGACCCACCTCCTCTTCACTCGAATCCTGCCTGGTGCGTAGCTTTGGTTCACCCTGACCAAGAAGGCTCGGTCATAGGCTAAACCTAACGACTAAAACCCGAAAGGGAATTAGCCATGTTTTGAAAGGAACGAAACAACAAGAACCCTAATGTTTTCAAAACTTTTGCAATAACTCTTTCAAATCGGAGAACATCATTTTTTTACAACTTTTTCCTCGAAAAATTTGATTTGTGGAAAATTACAAAAATGCCCTTAGGGGTAAAATTACTAAAATGCCCTTAGTTCATAAAATATCAGTTCAATGTTTTTGCTCAAAAATTTCAATTATTTTTCAAATATTCATCAACTTAGTTTTGAAAATCATCAGCAAAATATTTTGGTTTTGGAAAATTATGAAAATGCCCTCAAATTGCAAAATTACCAAAATGACCTTGACTTTTGAACTTTTTGCAAACAGCAATGTTTTAAGAAGGAAAACTCTCAAAAAGGACCCTCAGAGTTTTACAACTGTTAAAAAAATACCCCTGACTTATTAAAATTACGAAATTGCCCTAAATGACAAAATTACCAAAATACCCCTGGTTTCCGAAATGATGCCATAACTTCAGGTTTTGCAAATTTTCAGAAATACTCTTCAATTTTAAGAGTTTCAAAGTGACCTGTTTATTAAAGTTTTAGAAATTTCTCGAATTTGATTACGAAAATACCCCTGTAGGAAAATGACGAAAATACCCCTAGGTTAGAAATGGGCAGAAATGTTCGAAGAGCGAATAGGTATGGAAAGTATTAAGGAATGGATGCATGAACTCCTTTTGTGTGAACTAGCATAGAAGACTGAAACCTTGTTTGCTCGAAAGAATCTCTGATTAAAACTCTATCCATAAAATTTCTTCGCGAATAAGAAAGGGGAACAAATGCTAACGCATAAATATTTTCTTAATCAGATTAAAAGCGCAAGTAGATAGAATGAGTTCTAGAGGACGAGGATGCCGTGGACGCGGTAGGGGTAGGATGACCGTGTCAGAACCTGTTGGGTCGGGACAGGGTTCTGAAAATGAAGTACCACCGCCGCCACCACCTCCTACTTTTAGAGTTGAGGAGCAGGATCAGACCGGTGGTGAGGCAGTATCGCAAGCGGTATTGCGAGTTCTGGAGATTGTGGCTGGGGCTGGTGGAAACCTAGGAGCTCGAAAATCTGTTCCGGAGCGAATTCGGTCTAACGGAGCTGAGGTATTCCGGGGTGTGTCGGGAGTGGCACCCAGTGCAGCAGAGTATTGGTTGGAATCGTCCGAGCGGATTATGGACGACCTTGACCTGCCCAATGAGGAGAAGCTGAAAGGGGCGGTGTCGCTTCTAAAGGATGAAGCGTATCAGTGGTGGCTGACAGTCCGGGATGGAGCCACAGCTGATGATCTCACGTGGGATTACTTTAAAAATGCCTTTCAGAAGAAGTATGTGGGTACTAGCTACACGGATGCTCAAAGGAAACTTTTTCTGGGTCTAGTACAAGGAACTAAGTCCGTGGCCGAGTATGAGGCGGAGTTTTTAAGGCTGAGTAGGTATGCCAGAGGAATCGTAGCCACTGAACATGAGCGCTGCGCCCGCTTTGAGGACGGACTCCGAGATGATTTGAGGTTACTGATTGCCCCGCAGCAAGTTCGTGAGTTTTCATCTCTAGTAGAAAAGGCTAAGGTAGCCGAAGGGATCAAGGAGGCTGTGAGGCAAAGTTATAGTAGGAATAATCAGAAGAGAGGATTTGGGCCAGCTGGGTCAGGTGGTAATGTCCAGAAAAAGGCTAGGCAAAGTGGGCCAAATCGGGCAGCAAGGCCCATGACTACTAATCAGAGGCCGACTCAGTGTAACCGCTGTGGAAAGACCCATTGGGGAAGTTGTTCGACCGGCGATAGAGGATGTTTTGAGTGTGGGTCGTTGGAGCATCGTGTTAGAGATTGTCCCCGAAAACTAGCCAAAAATCAGCCAGAGGGGCAGAATCGTACGCAGGATAGAAATATGGGACCACAGAGGGGTCGTGGTAATGGCAGAGTAAACAACGGTCCTAACCGAGGTCGTGGAACTCAGGGCAGAGGTTCAGGCAACACAGAGGCTAGGCAGCCTGGCTTAGTCTATGCAGCTAGGCGTCGCGAGGAGGGTGACGCACCGGATGTCATAACCGGTATGTTTTTAATCTCTGGTTTTCCTTATGTTGCATTGATTGATGTGGGTTCGACGCACTCGTACATTGCTAGTAGTGTGGTAGTAACTATGGACCTAGACTCTGAGACTACTTCTAGGAAGATGACTGTGGTTAGTCCTTTAGGTCACTCTGTTCTGGTAGACAAACTTTATAGAGACGTACCCCTAGAACTCCAAGGGGTAGTTTTCATTGCTGATCTGATGGAACTACCATTTGGGGAGTTCGATTTGATCCTTGGAATGGACTGGCTAGTTAAGTATCGGGCGAATTTGGATTGCGCGGCGAAGCGCATGGTTCTTAAGATGGCTGAAGGTGGTGAAGTGGTTATGATAGGTGATCGAAGGAATTACCTATCCAATGTGGTGTCTGCCTTGAAGGCGGAAAAGATGGTCAAGAAAGGTTGTAAGGCGTATTTGGTTCGAATCTGTGCTTTGGAAGCCAAGGAGTCAGTAGTTGGAAGGGTCCGAACGGTTGGGGAATTTGCTGATGTGTTCCCAGAAGAGCTTCCGGGTCTGCCTCCAGATCGAGAAGTCAAATTCGGTATAGACTTGCTACCCGGAACGGCACCTGTGTCTATACCACCGTATCGAATGGCACCAAAGGAATTGGTGGAGCTGAAGGCTCAAATTCAGGAGCTCTTGGATAGAGGGTTCATCCGACCAAGCATATCTCCGTGGGGAGCAGCTGTGTTGTTCGTCAAGAAGAAGGACGGTTCAATGCGGATGTGTATAGATTACCGCCAACTGAACAAGCTAACGATCAAAAACAAGTATCCGTTGCCTCGGATTGACGACTTGTTCGATCAACTGAAGGGTGCTTCGGTGTTCTCGAAGATAGACCTTAGGTCGGGCTATCATCAACTTAAGGTGAAGGAAGTTGATGTTCACAAGACGGCGTTCAGAACTCGGTATGGACACTACGAGTTTTTAGTGATGCCATTCGGGTTGACCAATGCACCGGCGGCATTTATGGACTTAATGAATAGGGTATTTCAGCAGTACTTGGACCAATTTGTCGTGGTATTTATAGACGACATCTTGGTTTACTCAAGGACGGAGGAGGAGCATGATAAGCACTTACGTATAGTTCTACAAGTATTGAGGGAGAAGCAGTTATATGCCAAATTCAGTAAGTGCGAATTTTGGTTGAGGGAAGTGGCTTTCTTAGGGCACGTAGTGTCGGCGGAAGGAATTAGAGTAGACCCTCGCAAGATAGAAGCAGTATTGGATTGGAAACCACCTAGGTCGGTGGCTGAAATACGAAGTTTTCTGGGTTTAGCGGGATACTATCGGAGATTCGTGGAAGGATTCTCTCTAATAGCAGCGCCATTAACTAAGTTACTAAGGAAAGGTGTTCCATTTGTATGGACGGAGAAGCAGCAAGAAAGCTTTGATAAGCTGAGGAAAATTCTGACGGAAGCTCCGGTGTTGGTACAGCCTGAGGCGGGGAAGTTATTCACAGTTTATTGTGATGCATCTCACACTGGTTTGGGATGTGTGCTGATGCAAGAAGGGAAGGTAGTAGCCTATGCATCTCGACAGTTAAGACCACACGAATTGAACTATCCAACGCACGACTTGGAGTTAGCCGCAGTCGTTTTCGCTCTGAAAATATGGAGACACTACCTTTATGGGGAGAAGTCAATAGTCTACACGGATCATAAGAGTTTGAGGTATCTCTTGACACAGAAGGATCTCAACTTGAGACAATGTCGGTGGATTGAACTATTAAAGGATTACAATTGTTCAATCGAGTACCATCCAGGCAAGGCCAACGTGGTGGCTGACGCGTTGAGCCGGAAAGTTGTGACGGACTTAAGAGCGATGTTTGCTCGGTTGAGTCTATATGATGATGGGAGTCTCTTGGCAGAACTTCAAGTTAAGCCAACATGGATCGAGGAGATTAAGGAAAAGCAATTGGTGGATGAAGGCTTGAACGCTAAGAGGATACAAGTTCAGGATGGTGGTTTGGAAGGGTACAGTCTGTCCAATGATGGAGTGCTTTGTTTTCAAGGGCGAGCTTGTATGCCAAAGGATGTGGAGCTAAGGAAGAAAATTCTCCATGATGCACATAGCAGCCGATACGCTATGCACCCGGGAGGAAGCAAGATGTATGGAGATCTACAGAAACAGTTTTGGTGGCCGGGGTTGAAGCGTGAAGTAACGGAATTTGTAGGAAGATGTCTGACATGTCAGCAGGTTAAGGCTGAACACCAGTTGCCATCAGGGCTACTTCAACCGGTAAAGATCCCTCAATGGAAGTGGGAGCGGATCACTATGGATTTCGTTAGTGGGCTACCCCTTACGCCCAGCAAGAAGGACGCAGTTTGGGTGATTGTGGACCGGTTAACCAAGTCAGCTCACTTCGTACCTGTAAGAATGGATTATTCACTCCAGAAGCTAGCAAGGTTATATGTGGCTGAGATAGTCAGATTGCATGGTGTGCCAATGTCGATTATCTCGGATAGGGATCCGAGGTTCACGTCGAGGTTTTGGAAAGCGTTGCATCAAGCTTTGGGTACACGGTTGGATTTCAGTACAGCCTTCCATCCACAGTCTGATGGACAATCGGAGAGAGTGATACAGATTTTAGAGGATATGCTGAGGGGTTGTATCTTGGAATTCCGAGGTAGTTGGGAAGAATTTCTACCATTAGCAGAATTTGCCTACAACAATAGCTATCAAGCGAGTATCCAGATGGCACCATACGAAGCATTGTATGGACGGAAATGCCGTACTCCTACATGTTGGACGGAGTTAGGTGAAAGACAAGTCTTAGGTCCGGAATTGGTTGCAGAAACTGAGGACAAAGTTAGGACGATTCGGGATCGTCTTAAGGAAGCATCGGATAGACAGAAGTCTTATGCTGACTTGAAGCGCAAGGAAATGGAGTATGAGGTAGGAGACAGGGTTTTTCTGAAGGTGTCACCTTGGAAAAAGGTGCTGAGATTTGGTCGAAAAGGGAAGCTGAGCCCAAGGTTCATCGGGCCATATACAGTTGTAAAGCGAGTGGGACCGGTAGCTTATCAGCTAGAGTTGCCGGCAGAATTGAGTCAGATACATGACGTCTTTCACGTATCAATGCTGAGACGGTATCGGTCAGACCCATCGCATGTGGTGCCAGTGGCAGAAATCGAGGTGAATGCGGATTTATCCTTTGAAGAAGAACCAGTTCAGATCTTAGATCGAGATGTGAAGGTTTTACGTAGGAAGTCAGTGCCCTTGGTGAAGGTGCTATGGCGGAACCATGGGGTGGAAGAAGCTACGTGGGAACCTGAGGATGTGATACGGCAGCAATACCCTCATCTGTTTTAGCTAGGTAATTTCGGGACGAAATTATTTTAAGGGGGGTAGAACTGTAACATCCCAAAAACGGGGCTATTTGGAATTAAATTATTTTTCTTATGTAAGAATTGATGCGATATTATTCATGGAATAATAGTGGTTAATTTAAGGCTTTGAGTATGCACGGTTTAGTAGAAAATTTTAATTTGGAACTTTAAAAAAAAAAAAAAAGGAGCTTGGCTTTGGAGGGCTTAAGAAATTTATTTGGAAAAGTGTGGCATAAGAAAGACTTAGGTACAAGTGGCGTGGGGCGCCTAAGAGTTTGCTAGGGGCCTTGGGTTCGATTCGTGGAAGAAGCAAGGGGGAAATATTTTTCCTTTTGGGTTGGGCGTTAGGCCTAGAAAGGCCTTTTAATTAAATTAGGAGGGCTTATTGACATGAAAGTGGGTTGGTTAAAGTGGCTGGCGTGTGCTACTTAGGCGCTGAAGGGAGAGATAGGGCGCTGGTTCGAGTGGGGGCAGCAGCAGTTTTGGGCGTTTTTATTTTTGTATGGGATGGCTGAAGTAGGAAGGGGTTAAATTTAAATGGTGGGGCTTTATGGCATAAAAGGCGGGTTGGAAGAGTTGGCAAGGGCGCTGGAAGAGGGGCTGATGCGTGAGGTCCTGCGTTCGAACCCAGCATGTAGCAGCGGTGGTTTTTATTTTTTCAAGGCTGGCGTGAAAGGGAGCTGGCCTGCACATGGGGTTCCTTGTTCGGTTAGTTGATGGCACATGTTTTTGTTTTGCTTTTATTTATTCATTATTATTAGATAATAAGGGATAATCAAGGATAATATTATTATTATTTAGATAACAAGATAAAAGATAGGATAATAAAGATATTAGTTTATTTTTTATCTTGGATTATTATGGAATTATTATGTGATTATTATTTTAAGTATTCAAATTCAATTTGAATTGCTTCAATGAGTGGCTTGGAGTAAATCAAGAAGTTGGCTAGAATTTGAACACTATGGCCGGCAAGCTAAATGGGGGGGTGTCGAATGCCTATAAAAGCACCCATTGACCACTTTGTTTTGTTTTTCCATTTTGCTTAGCCGAAAATTCTAATCCTTCTCCACCTTATTTTTCTTTTATTTTATCAAATCCCTTTTTGTCGAAATTCTCATTTACTTTTCTTCTCCATTATTGCCAAGCCGAACATACCCATTGAAAGTGCCGATTTCTTTCCCTCCTATTTACTCACTTTGGCCGAATAGTATAGTGGTGTAGACTTCGGGATTTTGCTAGTCTTCAATCAATTGTGAAGGTACGCAAGGAAACAAAGAAGTCGACTCAGGCCCCGATCTTTAGTATTCGATTTCTGGTAAGTAATGGTAAGATCTACTTTAGTTAGTAAGTTGATATTCGATTTAGCCGAAGGCTACTAACTTACTGAGTGCCGATTTTAGGGTGGTGAAACAAAAGGCTGACACTCAAGACATTCGGGTATGGTTTTGGGGCTCATAAAAGAACCCTCTTAAATTTTGGATTTGGCCGAATAGGCCTTTGGATACTAACATTAACAGTTGGCCAAATATAGGAACAAGTGGATCTGTGGTGACCAACGTTTCTTTTCGGGATTTAGAACATCCAAGGGTGTCAGGTGTGTACATACACACTTATAATAATTAATAAAGTATATTAAATGTGTGTTGTGTGTAAATCTGCTTTATGTAGATGTGGAATTAGTGCCTTAATGGTACAAGCGAGGATCCCGGTAAGTCTCTATTTGTATGAGATGGATAATAATGCTTTTGGGAAGCATGGATTATTTGATACATGTGATATATGTATGTTCTGTTATTAACTGCTTGACATGGGTTGATGAGTGGAGGGGGCAGTATTATTGTGCCGACGGGCACCAGTGTTTTGGTAACACACTGTGACTACGGTCACCAGAGGTTTGGTACCTCCAGAGGTTTGGTACCTCAAAGCGACTTGTCCCTGTGGTTAATACCACCGTGGGTTGGCCCCACTTGAGATATGGGATCGTCTGCCAGTGATTTGGTATCACACGATGGGTTGGCCCCATCACCCGATTCGTGTCTACGGACACCAGTGTTTTGGTAACACATCGTGACTATATGTCACCAGTGGTTTGGCACCACCAGTGGTTTGGTACCACAACGGGGTAGACAGTGGCGTTTGGATGGCTAGGTTGGGTATTTAACATTCTGCATATTAATTGTTATATGTTGTGTGTGGAAAATGTTTTTAACACGAGGGAAGGGTTACATACTGAGTCTTGGTGACTCACCTTCTCCTTTATATTTTTCAGGTGACACTTAGATCGCGGATGTGGAGCCGGGTTGACTCGAGGTGGCCATGCAGTGGATTTAATTTAAATGAACTTAAATTTCAGTTTGATAATTTTACTTTGGATTTATTTTATTTGGTTGTAATGAGGCCTCCTGAAACTTTATTTCCGTTATTTTTACCTATTGGATATTGTTTTGAACTATGTTATTATTAATGTTGAATTTAAATCACATTTTCCCAATTAAACACGAAAAATGTTTTAAATTCCATCGGGCACGGTTGAAATTTGTTTTATAACTTAATTTAAATATTTTTTTTAATAAACACTAAGTATGATTTTTTCAAGATAATCAAATCCGAAAAGTTTTCAACAAAGCATATTGGGTTTCAAAATGGTTTTCAAAAAGGTTTTCCCCGTAACGATCCAGATTCGACCATAGTGTTTGGGCCGGGTTTGGGTTGTTACATTGAGTACGTCATTTACTTGATTGCCGTAGTCTAACTATGGTCTTACTTATATCACCATATCATAACCTAATTATAATCTTACATGTCGTCACGATGCCGTAGCCTCGCTATGGTCTTACACGAAATCTCATATTGATACCAATGCCATATCCCAAATACGGTCTTACATGGAAACACATGTCGATACCGATGCCATATCCCAGATACGGTCTTTGCAAGGGATCTTATATCAATGTCGATGCCATATTCCAGATATGGTCTTGCACGATTTCATGCCGAAGCTAGGTCCCAGACGTCATCTTACACGGAATCACTAGTCGATGCCAATGCCATGTCCCAGACATGGTCTTATATGCGATCACATGTACTGACATGGTCCAGCCATGGTCTTATTCATCAATTTATCATTGAACGACCGTACTCATCTTCTGCGTTCTACTTAATATAACTACTCAGTCTAACTCGCACACTATCATAATATTTTTGGCTTCATAATAGAATCATAAAACAAAACATTATACATCCTCTACATTAACAGTCACACATGAGATTCAACTATGTGGACATATTGATCATACATCATTCAAACAGTTGTACATACACATATATCCCTTTCACTGGATAAGTTTACTCACCATATTCACTTAATCAAACATGTTGAGCATATTACACCGTATGCATGTCGAACCAACATGGATAGACTTATCACCATATAACTTTCATTCATACCTTTCTGAATTTCCTCACATCATAAGCACATTTCAATTATCTCATTATCATTTTCAGCATTATCGAAAATAGCTCAGTTAGGAATCATCTCGTCTTAACAAAATAATTTCATTAGAGCTGGGAGATATCACACTATCATGAGTAGTAATATGGCATGTATAGCTCTGAGAATCGACTAAATCATAGCTCTGATACCACTAAATGTAACACCCCTTACCCGTATCCTATGCCGAAATCGAGTACGAGGCATTACCGGACTTAACTCACTTGGTCATACAACTTTAGACCATGGAATTTCATTCCATCTTAAAGGATTTCTTTCATTGTCAATCATTCTTATTAAGGACTTATGAGGCCATAAACATGCATATGGAGGATTCGGAACCAAACTGTAAACTTTTGTGCATTTAAAAAAATTTCCATCTAAACAGGGGCCACACGCCCATGTGAAATGGGACACGGCCGTGCGAAATGGGACACGCCCGTGTGGGCAAGCCGTATGGTCACACATGCCCATGTCCCTAACCTGTATAGGATTTATTTTCATTTCGAACCTACAGGGGTTTTGAAATGGTCGGACACACGCCCGTGTGCTTGGCCTGTGTGCTCCACACAGCCTAGACACGCCCGTGTCCTCGCCCGTGTGTAAAAACCAAGGTATTCTATTTGTAACGTCAGCAACCTCATAAGGGTCACATGGCTTAGGCACACGCCTATGTGCCTAGCCCGTGGCCGACACTGACTTGCAACACTAACAGGCAGGGGACACACGGCCCAGTCACACACCCATGAGACTGACAGTGTGTCACACATGACCTAGACACACGCCCGTGTGTCTACCCATGTGGACCAATTCAAAGCTATTTTCCAAGTCATTTAGCCACCCTCCCTTGCACACATTCACATGTCATTACACAAAATTCTCAAATCATCAGTTATAACTCTTGAATTATCACATTTGAATCATGAAAATTAGACTATCTTCCTATATACGAGGGAGAATAATTAATAGCTCTATTACAATCGATGTGAGCCATCATCCACTGCTATACACAACAAACCCATAACTCTTTTAGCCAACATATTTGGCTACATTAACAACGACTTAACTAAACCGAAATAAGATTCCTATACATGCCATATCCTAAAGAGACTTGAAACCTCATACCCAAATGACTGCTTGATAATGTGAAAACATCTCCAGCGATCTTCAACCCGAGCTAGTTAAGCTAACCTATAAAAGATGGGAAAGGAAGAGGAGTAAGCAATAATGCTTAGTAAGTTCATATGTAAATAGTTATCAACTATCGACATTCATTGGTTATACTCAACCACCAAGGTTTTAT
The DNA here is from genome assembly GCA_005393395.2 of Gossypium australe. Classification (NCBI taxonomy): domain Eukaryota; kingdom Viridiplantae; phylum Streptophyta; class Magnoliopsida; order Malvales; family Malvaceae; genus Gossypium; species Gossypium australe. The sequence continues at coordinate 119,320,634 of CM016626.1, forward strand.
AATGAGGTTTACACTTAAACTCATGGTTACCCCTTCAATCATTCATAATGCTTACTCATTCCGTTCCTTACCATATTCTAGCCATGTGACAATTATAGTACTCTTATTTATTAGCATTCAATCACTGGACTTATCATTACAAAAATCCATGAAACATACACTTAACAATTTCTCAATGATTTATTCAGGATCATACCAAACTCCCGGTGGTTCCGTACACAGCCCACCATTTAATCATTTATAAGGTGGTAATGCACATAGCCCACCATTTAACAATTTATAAGGTGGTAACACGCATAGCCAACCATTTAACAATTTATAAGGTGGTATTGCACATAGCCAACCATTTAATACTAAGCACGATGGTACCGCACACAACCCATTGGTAACAAATAATAAGGTGGTATTGCACACAGCACACCATTTATAATATTGGCGATGGTATCGCACACAACCTATCGCTAATAATTAATAAGGTGGTATCGCACATAACCCACCATTATTACACATTCACGGATATTTATCCACATGCATTTTCCTATCTTGAATGTTCATTTAGGAATATCCTCACACACTATCCTTCTTAAATAAATTTCTACCATAATCATTCGCATTCACGCAATGAATTAATAATTATAACATATGCAATCAGGGTGCATCGTTTACACATAACTCACCATGGTTTCCTCATATACCGAATTCACCTCAAGTGAGTTTCTGGCACATGCCTATACCTCTCATAGTATAACCACATACTTTCTCATTTTCAACATACCTGTTGATTCATTCACAATGCTAAAGAACACTCTTGAGTCTTATATATATATAGCATCATATTAACATCATACCCACCGATAGGGTCTTACATGAAATATCATATCGATGCCATGTCCTCGACATGGTCTTATACGAAATCTCACATCGAGGCCATATTCCAAATATGGTCTTACATGAGACCTTAACTATCATAGTATCATGATATTTGCATTCCCTCTATTCTTAGACTCAATTGAAGACTTCCAATTCTTGACATCTTGTCATAACCCGTTTAATATATTCATAGAATCAATATACAATTCATACAACATTGAAATATTAAATATTTCACTTAGAGTTGTATTATTAGCACACGAACTTACCTCGATATCGAAAAGGGCAAAAAGGGACCTAATTGTCCATATTTCTCTTTTCTCCCGTTCTAGGCCCGAATCTCATTTTCTTTGATCTAGAACAATAAAATTTACTGGTTAAAATCATTTTGTAAACCATAATACACCAAAATCTATACTTAGACAAAAATGACCATTGTGCCCTTGGACTTTGGCAAAATTATGATTTTGCCCCTAACCTTGTAAATCATTTTTCGTCATATTTTCTTATCAAGCAAGCCTAGATGAACATTTATTTCTCTTACAACTATTCACAAATCCAACTATTTCATGCATTTATTACCAATTTACGACATTTACAGCTTAGTCCATTTAGGTGTTTTTCATGACAACACATTTCACAAAAGTTGTTTCTCATCTCTCTAACATTCATTATTCTCCCATAAAACTCAGCAAACAATATAATCTCTCTCATGGAAAGTCCCTAGACTTTCAACCATACTGCAAATTAGTCCCCTCATTAGCTAGCTTAAGCTTTGGGGGTTCCAAAAGTACAAAAATCATCAAGGAAGACCTCTAGAATCACTTACTTGCAAGGAGGAAAGCTTGGCATAAAATTTGGCTTCCAAAACCCTTGTTTGCTGCCAACTTTTGGTGGTGATGAAGAGAAGAAAAGATGATATTTTCTTTTCTTTATTTTATGATTAATAATCAATTTTTATCACCAAATTTCCACCTAACAAATGACAAAGTCCTTTCTTGTGCCCCTTATGGATGGCTATGACCTTTAAAAAGGCCTAATTTCACATTAAAAGCCTTCAATTACATTTCTATGGCCATTTCGCACCTTTAGCAAATAAAATAGAACTTTCGCACTTTATGCGATTTAGTCCTTTTTCGCGATTAAGCCTGAAATCGCTAAAATTAAAGCACCAAAATTTTCATGCACCTTTATAATCATGCTATAACCCATAAAATAAAATTAAAATAATTTTATTCAACCCTGAATTAGTGGTCCCGAGACCTCTGTCCTGATTAGCCCCCAACTCGGGTTGTTACATATCTTAGCTGTGTGGGAGGCACGGCCATGGACATGGACGTGTGCCCAGGTCGTGTGAAGTCTGCACCTGAAGATAGGAATTTAATTCGACACACGGCCTAAGGACACGGGCTTGTGCCTTGGCCGTGTGACCATAGTGAGGTGATGACGTCATAAACAGAATGCCAAGGTTTTGGCACACGGGTTAGGACACAGGCGTGTGCCCGGCCGTGTGAAATAAGTCAGTTTCGACCACGGGTAAAGAACACGGGCATGTCTCAGGGGCACACAGGTGTCTCCCTTGAGCAACACGGGCGTGTGACCCCTGTTTAGACAAAATTTCCTAAGTGTGTAAAAGTTCCCGGTTTAGTTCCGAAACCTTCCGAAAGTATGTTTAAGGCCTTGTAGGCCTAGGATGAGTAGGTAATGAGTGTGAATGGAAAGTTTTTAATTTGAAGGAAATTTTATAGCCCGATTGTGATATGCTTATGCAAGTTAAGTTAGGTAATGCCTCGTATCTAGTTCCGGTTTCGAACACGGGTAAGGGGTGTTACATGGTATCGATATGAGACTTCGTTTAAGACCGTAGTTTGGCATCGATACGAGATTACATGTAAGACCATATCTGGGATATGGCATTGGTACGGTATTGTGTGTAAGAGATTCCCGAGTATCCTTTAGTATGTGAAATAGGCCTGCTCACATGAGCTGTGAAATGGGCCTACTCACACGAGCTGTGGGTCGTAATGTAAGCTACACGATGCTGCTCACACGAGCTATGGAGAATCCACAATAAATGCAGGACATTAGCCATCAGTAGGGCATTCAAGACCAGCATTCGAAACATGAAATCCCTAATGACATGTCTTTTGTATCCTAAGAATTCTTAAGGTTCAATCGAGACTCGATATCCGTCAATTCATCGTAACATGGATACTTTCACATATATATTAATTCATTTACATTAAAAAACCATATTAAACATTTAATTTAATTAACATTATATTGATTATAGTTTATATGAACTTACCAGACTAAATTGCAGCAATGAATAAGTATAGGGACTATTTAGTAATTTTCTCTTCTTCTCGATTTTCCACTCGTTCTTGATCTAAAATAATAATTCCATTCAATTAACTAATTCTACAGAAAAATCAATTCATTTTATGCAATTAAGTAAGTTTTGACATTTTTTACAAAATTACCCGCAATATTTTACTTTTATACAATTTAGTCCCTAAGCCCAAAACATGCAATTTTACCATTTTTAATTAAAATCATGCTAACCGATTTTTACCTAGTTTTATAACAACCTATATTTATCATCAATATGCAGTATTTTCCTTTAACTTTTCCTTTTTCATAAATCAATCCCTAAACTTGAAAATCATCAAAAATTACTTAACAAAATACTTATATTTAACAACCAAGTTTTATAATCTATCATAAAATTTCAAGAACATCACAATTTCATCCATGATAAAATTCTAAACATTTAACATCTGAGTTAGCTAAACTTAATTACAACGATTTCAAAATCATAAAATTTATTAAAAACGGACCTCAAAATCTCCCACATGGATTGAATTTTGGCTGAACCTCCCTTGCTCCAAAAATGGAGTTTCTCCCGTTAAAGAAGAAGAACATAGGAAAAATAGGTTTTTGATTTTCTTATTTCTTATTATTTACTTAATTAACATTAAAATATATCATATAAACTAATAAAAATTAGTCACCAACCGCCCACTAATTTATAGTATGGTATTTGCCAATTTAGTCTATTTAATTACCTTTCCTTAGCTATTTGACACCATTAATTAATAGAATTCAGCTTTTGCATTTTTTACAATTTAGTTCTTTTCAATTAATTAACAATCTAAACATTTAAATTTCTTAATGAAACTTTAATACAACCTTAATAACACTTCATAAATATTTAATACAACATTTAAGGCTTAGTTTATAGAAACGAGGTCTCAATACCTCATTTTCTAAAACCACTTGACTTTAGGGTCATACCACTTAAACCTAATTATTCATTCAAACAGCATAAATTGTCAATTCAAAATTTATTTTAATACCATAGTTGACTCGTAAATATTAAAGAATAACATTTACGAACTTACTTGTCAGATTTGTGGCCCCAAAATCACTATTTCCGACACCACTGAAAAACGAGCTGTTACACCAAGAATCGAACTCAAGAGATATCGAGCAATATAATGAATGACAATGATCAAGCATGCAATTAGGAAGTCTGCTAGCTAATCACTAAGTACTACATTATGGAAAATCATCATTCAAGGTTTATTACACTACACCTAGAAAGACCAAATTGAGTACCAATTAAAAGTACACAGATATCAATTCAATGAGATAAAGTGGTCGATTAATATCCATATTGCTAATTAATTATTGGATTAGGTATCTAAATTGCTAAAACTCATAATTGGTCCAATTTTATGTCTCAGTTACCATTTTACCAAATTAGGTTGGTTTATCTCTCAACCTCACTAAACTAAATCGAGATTATCAAATTAGTTCTTAAGAAGATCTCCTCTCAGTTTCACTTATCTAGATGTTCACATAGAGGAGCCAATTCTAAATTTTGAAATCTATTTGATTTAGTCTAATTTTTACGATTTAGTTTTTGACCCAAAAATTAACCATGCAACATTCCAATAAACCACCATAAAACTTATCTCCTTCTCATCATCAAAATACATCATCAAAATACATATACTAGTCAATTTCATGCTTAGATGAATCATCAAATAACCACAAAAAGCTTATGTCTCCACACACCTTCTCAACATGCCTCCACCAAATGCGAAAGCAACACATTTATGAAATTCAGCATATATTAGCAAATCATATGTTATGTGATTCTCAAGATATTGCAACAATATCATAAACTTAATTATTGAACAAACTTTAAGAAATCAAAATAAACTAGCACAAACCGAAATCATTAGTTCTCGAAAATTTTCTATACTTGGCCTTGCAAAATTTAGCCACTTCCTTAACTACAACAACCAATTGAAACGATGAAACAAGGTTGGGAAAATCAGATTAGAAAACCTAAACTATTATTGTGATACAATTCAAAACAATGAGAGACTTTCTCGCTTTTACCAAAAACTAAAGGGAACTCTTCTCTAGCCCAACCAAAGTTAAAATCTAACCTTAGGTTTTTTATTAGTGACTTCAAAACATCTAATAACAACTAGAGCACCAACTAAAACTTATCCTCTCATTAAAACCTCCTCAACACTTAACAATGGCATCTCAATAAATCATTAACCAAACTTTAATCTAACTTAACTTTCAACTACCTCACTTCATACTAAACTCATTCATAGCATCAATCTAGCTTAAAAATGTTAGAAGAAACTTGGATCAAAGCTTTATCTGATTAACTTTAAAAAAAACTCAAATCTTGAGAAAATGAAGATAAAAATTAGAAATCAAGTTTGAAGAATCAAGAATCGTGTATTGATGTTGGAAAAATCTTGACCTTGCTGTAGAAATCAAAATTAAGCAAAGAAATCAAAGAAAAATTCAACTTTCCCACTCTTGGAAAAATCCAACATGAACTAACAAGAACAATGATAAAAATGTTGAAACCTTGATCATGAATATTTGTTAAAATGATAAGATTTAATGCAAATTACTTGCCTATTATGAAATATTGAGTGAAAATTCAAATTTTTGTTGAGAAGAAATGAGAGAAATTTTAAAGATGCTTCAGAAAAAGTTTTCATGAAAATGGGAATGGTTTAACAGTTCCCTCCAACCAATTTAAAAATAAAGGAATTTTGAAAAGAAAAAATAGGCTTGGTTAAATTCCAATTCAAGGACCTCCAGCTCTCTAAATTATGCTTCTTAATATTCTCACATTAAGCCATCTATTCTTTCTAACTTTACAATGTAATCCATAGACCTTAATTACTATCTTCTCTAAGTAAACCCTTAATAAATATATTTAATGTCTAACTACCAATTATTAACCCTCTCACCCCTATCATATCCATTCTTGAAAAACTCTCGGCTTAACTTCTCGCAATGACTCGATTTAAGAAATTCGTCTCAAAATTGAATTTTCTGACACCGGCGAAAAATGGGTCGTTAGACCACCAGCCCAATAGTTAGGGCATGTATCGCCACATCATCCCTTTTGAACAAATCTGAAAAATATTTCTCTTCTACCTTACACAAGTCGGCCTTTCCCTCACTAATGCACCATTTTTGTTTTGCAATAACTCTACAGTGTTATTCTTTTTTCAAAGCATTAACAAAAGCATTGAAATATTTGAATTTGAATCACTACCAAAAAACTTTAATGGAGTAAACGAATCGAGAGTACAATGAGAATATAAAAACCCAAGCCCCGAATACAAAGCTTACATCCAAATCTCTCACAAAAAAGGTTTCATAAATTCTCTTTAACTCCCACCATACTCTATATGTGACTACATCTTGCCGCCCTCAAGAAAAGTCCTTGCTAATTTACATGTCTAAATCAGAGTTACAAAGGCTCTTTAAATAAGCTCAATATTAAGGGCTAAAATAGCTAAAATAACCCTGAAGTAACCATAGTCCAACTAGGAGAAAATGTCCTATTGAGATGTACAAAACGTGGTTGCATAACATCAGGATTCGTCGTGACTGTTGACTTTCCTCATCACGACGTCGTTGCCATGTCTATTGCCAAAAACTGTCGCATCATCTCGATATTGGGCCTGTTTTGGCCCTTATTGGGTTGCTCGTTGATTCTCATCTAAGGTGCATACAACGTGACCAATAAATGCGAGACACACCCCACAAATCTCCACCTTGACTCGTATTTATGACGCCTCCTTTTCCATGCCCCGTCACGGGCCAAATTTGAATTTGCAGAAAGTCAATCAAGTCTAAACCATGCTCGAACTTAGAAACTAAAAGACTCCTAGCCTTCAAATTAAAGTTCTATAATGCAACAAGGGCTAGTAATGCTCGAATAGGAGAGAAACCATTAACTCCTTCCACCTAACAATAACCCTCCATGACCAACCTTGTGTTAAACACTTCTGCGAACCATTCGAGTCCTAAAGACCAAAAGGAGATGAGATTTTTTTTCTAAATCGAGCACATGCTTAACACCTATTATTTATTATTTAAAATTGCATTGCTACATTTATTATTTATATATTTTTTTCTTAATAATTTTTGCATGAAAAGAAAATTGTATAAGAAAATATTGTCTCATTCCTTTATTTCCATTGTAATCCCTCTTTCCTTTTTTTTTAATTTCTTCCTCCCTTTCCCCTTCCCTCAGCTTTCTTTATTTAACAATGGCATATTTCCAAGAAAAGGCCTCCAGGTAGCAGCAAGTATCAGGTAAGTCATTTTATTATTATTTGCATCAAGTGAGCCCTTTAATTTTTGACTTTTTGACATCTAGTTCTGATTTTAGATCTCACGTGGCTAAATGCTTCCGGTTGTTTGTCAAAGAAGACTACTTTTATTGGGTGATCTGATACATAAAAGGCCACATTGATAATTTGCTATTTGACCATCCTTAGAAGATTATTTGTGTTTAAAAAAAAAAACACCCTCCCCAAAATAATATATAATAAAATTATTTGGGTGTTAATAGGATTACTATTCTTGAAGTGGAATTTTATAGGGACTTCTAAAGTGTTTCCTTTTACAATGACCTTTTCGTTTAGTTTTATAATCATCCATTACTTAGGTTATCTCTCCTAATTTCAGTGATCCATTATTGTAATAACCTTAAGAATATCTTCACTAATCCTCCCATACTGCGATCCAAATAATATTAAATAACTGAGAAATACTAAATTATTTAAAAGAATCTCTTCATGCAAGGTAATACCCAAATATATGTAAAAGACGGTCGTGAGATGAAGAGATATTGCGATTTTGCCAAACATAAAATTTTATTTAATTAGTCATGCATTACATTACTACAATAATACATGAACTTAGGCTTTTCCTACAATAACATTCTCTATTTATTTATTTCCCTTTTCACTTGAATGCAGACCAGCAAAGTATCCCTGAGGGTTGCTCTCGAATGCGCCCCTCGATATAGTGGCCGCACCTCCACTCCCCGGAGCTACCATCATTCCCGAAGCCCCACCTCCGCCTTTGGATGTGCTTCCTCCTCCAACATTTCCAGAGCCACCACCGCTGCCTCCGACACTACCTTTGCTGCCACCGCCACTTCCACCTTTGCCACCACCCATTTGAATGCACAAGTTATAACAACGAATGAAATCTCAAAAACTGCAATATGATGAGCCAAGAAAGTGTGAATCGTTTCAATATTTATACCAGTAGTAGTGGAGTGGTCAAACACCAATTTAATTCACCTTAGTTATTATCTTCTTATATTAATTAAGCATGCTGTTGGCATAGATTAATGTAGCATCATTAATTGATAATTTGGTGATTTTGACCAACTTTGGAACTACAATTTAATATTATCATGAAAAATAAATACATTCATCAGCATTGAATTTATTTGATATTTTCCATTCAATTAAATAGGATTTTATCATTTTTAAAATTACACTACTGATCAGTAATTTTTAATTTAAACAATTCAATCCAACAAGTTTTAGCATCACGATTGATTATATTAGTATGTAAGCAGAGAATTGATCCCCAAGTTCATCCCTTTAGGATTCAATTAATTTTTTTTTTAATTTCTTCAATGGTTTACCGTATGCATTCATATTCATGCTTTAATGCACACTATACAAGCTTGACCTTAAAACCGAGGCAATTAATAGAAAATTCTATAAAATTAATGAAATATACATTGAATCTCCAAATTCTTATTATACCCTATATTTGCTACTTTATTATATTCGGTTGAATCACCTGCTTAACATTATAGTAATCATATTTTGTTTGGGTCAATTTTTGAATTAATCTCCATTTGAATTTAAATATTATAATTTTTAATGTTAATTGTTCCATAATGTTTGCTAGTCTGGTTTATTATTTGTTATCATTATTATTTTAATTATTGTGATATAGTACTAAACAGAAACAAAAAAGAAGGAAAAAGAAAATTCACAAAATGCTACCTATATATGTGTATGCAGTTATATATATACAACTACTACATACTGGCCCGGAGCGAGCCGACAAAAACTGAATCAGCTCAGGGTGTCGGCTGTTGTGATGGCGGCATTCCGATAACCAAAAAATGAGACTCTATCAGAGAATTTGATTTTAGATTAATTATTCAAAATAATATTATTTTAATAGATTTAATATTATTTTAAATTAAATACTTTTCTTAATAGTATTTTATTCAAATAATATTAAAATAATTATCTTAATATTTATTTTAATTTAATTTTTATCTTATAGATAAATATTCTACTAATTTAATAAGATTAAATTGAATATTAAAATGATTAAGTTTAATCATAATTGAACTGTCTAAACTCTCTCTCTATATAAAGAGAGTCTTGGGTCATTATTTTTCACACACTTGAATTCAAGAGAAAGTTGTAGAGACAAAATTCCTAAAGAAATTATTTAAGAAAATTTCTAGAGATATTTTTCTAATTTACAACTTGGCCCAAAAGTTTAGAGAAATTGCACAATTACCCTACTGGTAATTTTTGTGAGAAATTTTTTGATTCGAAGTAAGCCCACACTCGATAAACGTGAACTTGAAGATAGCGGAGAAGACTATTCGGTCGAAGCATTCATCCTAGACAAATCGAAAAGGTACAACTTTGATTAAGTGTTTATTACTTTAGATATCACAACCAAGTTCTTATTCTGGAAAAAAAAATTTAAAACTCTGATTTTTCCCTAAATTTATTTTCTGTTGCATTTTCCAAACCCGATTTTCCAACAAAGACAACATGTGTAGCGCCCCACACTTGACTCGTTTGTTGGATCCAAATGCGTGATGTTAAATTCATTTCCAAAGCAACTTAAGCTCTCTCATTACATAACCATAAAATTTAAACCATAATTATCATTCAAATCAGTTTAGCCATCAATCATGCTCATACATATGCATTTGTAATGCTTAGATTTAAAGTTTTTCATGTCACGAGGTTACGTAAGGTTAAATTTTTGAGTTAGGATTCAAATTCAAACTCAACTATCAAATTTCAATGTTGTATCTCGAGACAAAGGACTTCTTGTGTAACATCTTATACCGGTTCAGTTGTCCGACCTGAGCTATAAGGTATTACAACTATAAAACTTTAACATCATTAACTAAATTAATAGAAATAAACAAATAATTCATTTTACAATAATTTTTTGTGTTATACAATAAAAAATGAGACATAAATCGAGCTTACGAAACATTTAAAATAGACCGGGAATATTTTTTAATTATAATGAAACTTTTACAAAATCTTGAGTAAAAAGTTAAAATAGGTGTGACACAGTCGTGTGGCTATGTCGTGTGATAGAGCTCAGCCCGTGTGGCTAAAGAACATGGTCGTGTAGCCAAACCCTGTAACAAATTGTGACTGTGTTGAGAAACCTGCACTAAAGATCAAAGAGGCCACATAGCCATGTCATGCAATTGTGTGAGGTACACGGTTGTGTGGCAAACCATGTCACTTATCGTGTGTGCCCCCAATTCACATCCAAATTCTTGGGTTTCAAGCCATGCATTAACCAACATTCAAACCTATTCAAAATGTGTCAAAACATGCCAAAATATATCAACTCACAATCAACATGTAACAGCCCAGTTTAGACCCTAGACGGAATAGTGGTTTCGAGACCACAAATCCGAGGTTGGAATAATATTTTAATATTATTTTTTGTGTGAACAGTAAGTGATTTAACCTGTGCGAAATTTCTGTGTGAAGATTTTATTGATTGTATGCCGAATTAAGAAAAAGGACTTAATCGCATAATGTGTAAATGTTGTGTGCTGATTGTTAAGTGCTTAATTGTTGTTGTCTTTATAAATTGAAGGATTTATATTGCAATTAGCCCATTTTATATAGTTAATGGATGATAAAGGCATGACATTAGTTGTTATTATTAATTTTCATTAAGGGCAAATTGGTAAAATGTTTAATAAGGTAATAATAATAAAACAAAAGCATGAAAATTGATGAGTGTTCATCTTTCACCCACTGAAATTAGAAAAGAAAGAAGGGCTAGGGAGCTTTGAAGGTTTCGGCAAGCTTAGACTCAAATTGGTATGTGTTTTCAACTCGGTTTTTGATAATTTTACATTTTTGTGATTGTTGCTTTGTGTACTATTAAGCCCATGTTGTAATTTGAAGAACTGATGATGTTTTTGTGATGAGCCATTGATGAATGCCTGAGCTATGTGTTAGTTGGTAGTGAAATATGAAAACTTGGAGTTGGGTTAATCTAATTTGTGTTGGGATTTTTAGTGAAATTGAGTATTTTGGGCTTAATTGAGAAAATGAGAAATTGAAGGATTAAAATGTGAAATAAATGAAATGTGTGGGCTTGTATGAACACAAGGAAAATTCCGCTAGGCTTGTGTAAAATGAAATTATGTGGATTTGATGATTTTGTGAATTAGGGACTAAAGTATCGAAATGTGAAAAATGTGAGGGCTATTTTATAAATTGCCCTAAATATGTGTGTTTGGACTAAAATGAAAGATTTAGTGATTGAATGGATTGAATTTGAATGTGTATAGAACAAGAGAGGTTCGGATCGAGATCGAGGCAAAGATAAAGTGCTCGATTAATCGACCTTTTCGATAATCCGACGTCCGAGGTAAGTTCAGACGTAATACATGTATCTAGTTATGTTTAATGTTGTGAAATGAATGGTAGGATAATATTGAAATGTGAATGCTATGTGATAAACCGTAAAAGTAACATATTTTAATCCCACATTTAGCATATTTTCGGATGATTTATTCCTTGATTCATGTAAAAAGGTGCCTTTAATCCTTTCTTTTCATGTCTTATACTCAGGAAAGCACCCGAGGATGAAATGAACGTAAAATGGACCCAAAATGGAGTAAATGAGCCATATCACAAAATCCATACGGCCTGGACCCAAGACCACACGGCCGTGCCTCATTTATCTACTAGAACACAACCTGCTCATGATTTACACGGCTATGCCCCATTCAACAGGTTCGAACACGACCTTAAGACAATTCACACGGGCATGTGCCATGGCCGTGTCCCTGTCGTAAGAAAGAAGAATTTCACTCGGAAAAGGATACTTAGGGGCCAAGAAACCTATTTCGAAAGCCTATATAAACACCCTAAGTATAACCTTCAAGGGGGCAATTAGCTAGGCCAAGGAGCCGTGCCGAAAAGGTCAGATTTGTGGGAATCACTCGAAGATAGCCAATTGATCCATCTCAAGAAGCCGGAATTCTACTCAAAACGGCGGATCTCTCCTTCAGTTCCTTCAAGAAGTTTTAGGGATTTCTTATGTTTTGTTTTATCTTTTCTCCTGAGATGTTTTCTTTTATTATTATGAACTAAACCCTTCAGATACCTGAAGGGGATGAAACCTAAGACAGATCTTGTTATTATTTTCTGAACTATATGATAAGTACTTGATTTGTTCTTAATTATGTTTTCTTAATCCTTGTGTTAATATTTCTGGGATATTGATTCAAGTATGATGTGCTTCGGTGGAGGAGCAAAAGTCCCTGCTTAAGAGTAGTTCTAGCATAATTAAGCGGAGTTGATCGTACGCCTAGAGATAGGGTGACAAGATTTTGCCAGATTAGGGTGAAACCTAATATGGGAGTCCATAGATCGAGTTAATGCGATTCTAGGGGTTTTAATTAGAAAGAGATTTCAATTAATCAACCTAGGGTTAGACGTTATTTGCCTCGAGAGAGGGTTTAATATAACTTAGGGAATCTTACGGATCAAGTCAAATGAAGAAATCGTCTAGTTCAGTGTTAGATAACAAGTGAAGTCTAGGTGGATTCTTCCTAGGGTATCGTCATAATCAATTGAGTTTTCCCAATAGTATTTCCCCAATTCGTTCTTTTTGTCTTGAGTCTTTAGCTTAGTAGTTAGTTAAATTTAGATTAGATAACAACTTCACTTATTTTAGGCTAGATAATAAAAAGAAAGTTAGTATTAGTACTTTTAGTTCCTTTGGGTTCGACAATCCGGTCTTGCCTAAGCTATACTATTGTTCGATATGTGCGCTTGCCTTAAATCGTTGTCAGAGTTAGTTTCTAGGTTCGATCATTCTCATTCATATAAATTTAAAACTCGACAAAACAACGATCAAGTTTTTGGCACCGTTGCCAGGGAACTAAAATATTAAGGAAGCTCTATTTTTATTACTTTAGCCATTATTATTTTTTTATTTTCCGCAGTTTATTTTTTATTTTTTAGGTTAAATTTTGATTTTGCTAAATTTTCTTTCTTTCTTTTTCAGCAGGTACCTCTAGTTTATGACTAGAAGGAACCCAAAAGGACCATTAGTATACGATAGTGATATTGAAGCTACCGCTTGCAGGAATCGCAGAGAAATTAGACAAGCCCTAAATTACACAGCAGAAGAGCGAGAAGGCAGATCCAATCCTACTGAAGGGATGGATGAGAATAATCCACCACCACAAGATGTGGCAGAACACAATGCTCTGCGTACTATGTATGATTATGCTAAACCTCATTTAAGAGGAGCAGAATCAAGTATTGTTAGGCCTGCTATAGCTGCTAATAATTTTGAATTAAAACCTAACACTATACAAACGATTCAACAATTTGTTCAATTTGATGGTTTGCAGGATGAAGACCCAAATACTCGTATAGCTAATTTTTTTAGAGTTCTGTGATACCTTCAAAATAAATGGTGTTTCTGATGATGCCATGCATCTTCGGTTATTTCCCTTTTCATTAAGAAATAAAGCCAAACAATGGTTAAACACGAGGGTCAATCACTACATGGGATCAAATGACCGAAAAATTTTTATTAAAATATTTCCCACCGGCCAAAATGGCCAAATTACGGAATGATATCTCTTCTTTTGTGCAGATGGATTTAGAGACATTATACGACGCATGGGAGAGATACAAGGATCTCTTGAGAAGGTGCCCGCACCATGGTTTACCATTATGGCTCCAAGTCCAAACTTTTTATAACGGTGTAAACCCCTAAACGAGGCAACTAATTGATTCAGCCGCCGGTGGAACCCTGAACAACAGAACTCCTCAAGCAGCCTGCGAGTTTATTGAGGAGATGTCACTGAATAATTATCAGTGGCAAGTCACCAGTACAAAACCAACAAATTTAGCCGGAGTTTTCAACCTAGACGCAGTAACCATGCTATCAACGTAGGTAAAGATGATGAATAAAAAGCTTGATAGTTTGTGTCCTTCGCAGGCACATCCAGTAATACAGTGCGATGCAAGTGGAATTGTGGCGAATCCTGAGTACGCACCCTACCAACTGGGCACAGAGAGCGAACAGATGAACTATATATGTAATAATTTTAGATCTAATAATAACCCTTATAGTAATAATTATAATCCAGGTCGGAGGAACCACCCAAATTTTTCATGGGGAAGTCAAGGAAATCAAGGAAATCAAAGACAACAACCTCCCCAAAATATCCAAAATTAGCCTTATCCACAGGAAAAGAGGCCGAACCTCGAAGAGATGCTGACAAAATTCATGGCAGCCACAGAGATCCGTCTTCAAATAACTGAGACAATGCTCGATAATCAACAAGCATCAATCAAAAAGATCGAAAGCCAAATTGGAGAACTTACAAAGTCAATCGGACAAATTACTAAGATAGTTTCTGAAATTCGATCAGAGATTTTTTTTAAAGGAACCAAACAAGTAAAGGCAGTTACACTGAGAAACAGAAAGGAGTTAGTAGAACCAAAGAAAAAAACACCACATGAAGATAACAAAGCACGAGATGAGGGAACTGAGGATGTAACTCCGGTACGCAATGAAAGTAAACCACAAATCCCATATCCGGCAAAGTTGAAGAAAGACTGACTAGATGCCCAATATGGTAAATTTCTTAAACTTTTTAAACAAATACATATTAACTTACCTTTTGTTGAAGCCATTTCACAGATGCCAACGTACGCAAAATTCCTAAAAGAACTCCTGACGAATAGAAGGAAGCTTGAAGAATTATCAACAGTGGAGCTTAATGAAGAATGTTCAGCCATCCTCCAAAACAAGTTACCAACCAAATTAAAAGACCTAAGAAGTTTTACTATTCCCTGTTTAATTGGTAGTTTAAATATTAAGAAAGCATTAGCTAATCTAGGTGCCAGTATTAATTTAATGCCTTATAAAATGTTTAAACAACTAGATCTTGGGGAACCAAAACCCACTAGGATGAGTATTCAGTTAGCTAATAGATCTATTAAATATCCCAGAGGAGTTATCGAAGATATCTTGGTAAAAATTGATAAATTTATTTTCCCTGTTGATTTTGTTGTGTTAGACATCGATGAAGACATTGATGTTCCCTTAATTTTAGGGTGCCCTTTTTAGCTACTGGTAGGGCTGTTATCGATGTAGGTGACGGTAAACTTGCATTACGAATAGGCGAGGAGGAAATTATTTTTCAAATTTATGATGCCATGCGATATTCAAGAGAACAAGATTATTTTGTTGATACTACTGATCATATCATTCAAAACTCATTACAGGAAATCATACATAATGACACGATGGAACTGTGCCTGGCTCAAGATGAGGGGGAAGAAGAGGAAGTCGACGAGCTGAATTTGAATACATCTTCATCTAGACATACGAAAGAAGAGTGCATTAAAGTCAGTGATGAATTAAAACAAAAACCCTCCATTGATGAGCCGCCCAAATTAGAATTAAAACAGTTACCGAAACACTTAGAATATGCATTCCTCGGGGACAATTCTACGCTACCGGTAATTATCTCCTCAGAACTAGAACCCAAGGAAAAAGAGGAGTTGATACAGGTACTAAGAGAACATAAAAAAGCATAGCTTGGAAAATCTCTGACATTAAAGGAATAAGCCCATTGTTTTGCACCCACAAAATCTTAATGGAAGAGGAATACAAGCCATGTGTACAACCTCAAAGACGATTGAACCCCAACGTAAAAGAAGTTGTGAAAGCTGAGGTAATTAAACTTCTAGATGCTGGAACAATTTATCCTATTTCTGACAGCAATTGGGTAAGTCCTGTGCAGGTTGTTCCAAAGAAAGGAGGCATGACGGTAGTAGCCAACGAAAAGAATGAACTAATTCCCACCAGGACAGTCACAAGTTGGAAAGTTTGCATTGATTACAGGAAGCTGAACGACGCTACTAGAAAAGATCACTTTCCTTTGCCCTTCATTGATCAAATGTTAGAAAGGTTATCTGGGCATATGTATTATTGCTTCCTAGATGGACTCTCTGGCTATTTCCAAATCCCAATAGCACCTGAAGATCAAGAGAAGACAACTTTCATATGCCCATATGGTACATTTGCTTATCACAGAATGCCTTTTGGATTATGTAAGCTCCTGCCACTTTTCAGCGTTGCATGTTGCCAATCTTCGACGAACTTATGGAAGACATTAT
The DNA here is from genome assembly GCA_005393395.2 of Gossypium australe. Lineage (NCBI taxonomy): Eukaryota > Viridiplantae > Streptophyta > Magnoliopsida > Malvales > Malvaceae > Gossypium > Gossypium australe. Next base: position 119,337,331 of record CM016626.1, read on the forward strand.
GGAGGTATTTATGGATGATTTCTCAGTATTCGGTAATTCTTTCCATATTTGCCTTAAAAATTTAAAAGGAGTTCTAATGAGATGTAAGGAAACGAATCTTGTCTTGAATTGGGAGAAATGTCACTTCATGGTTAGAGAGGGAATTGTGTTAGGACATAAGATTTCTAGTAAAGGGATTGAGATAGATAAAGCTAAGATTGAAACCATAGAAAAATTACCTCCACCTAGTTCAGTTAAGGCTATTAGAAGCTTTTTAGGACATGCAGGATTCTATAGAAGATTCATTAAAGATTTTTCTAAAATAGCTAAGCCTTTAACAAAATTACTAGAAAAAGATGTTCCTTTCAATTTCGATCAGGAATGTTTAGATGCATTCAACATCCTTAAGGATAAACTAATAAATGCTCCGATTATAATTGCACCTGATTGGAATTTACCCTTTGAACTAATGTGTGATACGAGTGATTTTGCAGTAGGTGCAGTTTTGGGACAACGAAGAGACAAGCATTTTCAGCAAATTTATTTTGGTAGCAGAACATTGACACCTGCACAAGAAAACTACACCACCACAGAGAAAGAATTACTAGTTGTAGTTTTTTCTTTTGACAAATTTACATAGTATTTAATATTATCTAAAGTTATCATTTACACGGACCATTCAGCTCTTCGTTATCTTTTAACTAAATATGATGCAAAACCTCGACTCATACGATGGATTTTACTCTTACAGGAATTTTATTTGGAAATACAAGATAAGAAATGAGCTGAAAACCTTGCAGCAGGTCACCTCTCCAGACTTGAAAACCCACACATCGAAGAGTTCGATGAAAGTGAGATCAACGACTAGTTTCCCGAAGCACAACTCTTTTCTATAACCCACTCTGAGCTACCATGGTTTTGCAGATATTGTGAATTTTTTAGATGCTAACATCTTGCAAAAAATACTAACACATCACCAAAAGAAGCGATTCTTTGCTGATGCAAAAAACCATTTTGGGGAAGATCCTTTCCTTTTCCGCATATGTACAGATCAGGTAATTCGAAGATGCGTTACAAGGGCAAAAGCAAGCAAAATTCTAGAACATTGCCATTCAGGACCTTCAAGAGGACACTACGGTGGCATTAAGACAGCACATAAAATACTCAAATCAGGTTTTTATTGGCCCACTCTATTCAAGGATGCCAACAGGTATGTCGCTTCATGTGATAAATGTCAAAGAATAGGTAATGTTTCTAAACGTGATGAAATGCCTCAAACATATATGCTATCGTGTGAAATATTTGATGTATGGGGTATTGATTTTATGGGTCCATTCCCTAGTTCATTTGGAAATAAATACATCCTAGTGGCAGTTGATTACATGTCAAAATGGGTAGAAGCCGAAGCTTTACCCACTAGTGATGCTAGAGTAGTAGTTAAGTTTCTCAAAAAACAGTTCTCTCAATTTGGAACCCCTAGAGCTATCATTAGTGATAGGGGCACTCATTTCTGTAATACTCAATTTGACAAAGTCTTAAAAAAATATGGAGTACACCACAGGATAGCTACCCCATATCACCCTCAAACCAGTGGGCAAGTTGAAGTAGCAAATCGAGAACTTAAGCGCATCCTAGAAAAAACGATTGAATCAAACAGAAAAGATTGGGCATTAAAAGTAGATGATGCCCTATGGGCCTATAGAACAGCATTTAAAACCCCTCTAGGAACATCCCCGTACAAACTTGTATACGGGAAAAGCTGTCATCTACCATTCGAGTTAGAACATAAAGCTTTTTGGGCTATAAAATTTTTAAATTATGATCATAAAATTGCAGGAAGGAAAATAATGATGTAGATAAATGAGCTAGACGAATGGAGAGCTGAGGCATACGAGAATTCGAAACTCTACAAAAAGGCAACAAAGTGACGCCATGATGCTCGCCTAAAGAAATCAAAACAATTCGAAGTAGGGGACTTGGTCCTGCTATACAACCCAAGGCTTAAACTATTTCCTGGGAAGCTAAAATCAAGATGGTCAGGCCCATTCATGATCAAAACAATCTTTCCCTATGGCACAATCGAGGTAAGTCATCCCACTGAAGGCACATTCAAGGTAAATGGTCACCGACTCAAAATCTATAATGGTGAAGATTTTAGGGATATGAGAGAGGAGCTTCAACTCCGTAAACCTTCTTTTAGAAATGAAAATAAGGTAAGTCTAGCTTAAGACTTTAAACGAGCGCTTCTCGGGAGGCAACCCGAGCACTAACTTCACTAACCCCACTAATATTCATATTCTAATTTTAGCACCTAAATCCAACTAATAGAGTTAGTTAAAGGTCCCTACCACACGGCCTTACACACGGGCGTGCCCGTGGCTGTGTGGTCAACACAGGACCAACAACAGGGGTGCAGGTAGACGTGCAAGAAAAAGAAGAAAATTTTTTTCCCCAACACAGTCTGCGACAAAAAGACCACGACCGTGCGATGCGACCGTGGCCTATCCTGAGTAACCCACCATGGGCACCGACAAAGCGCCACAGCCGTGCGATGCGGCCGTGGACGACACTGACTTATCACCAACGGGTGTGGCATCTGTAAATTGGGTGTGGGTGAACTAACACGCCTTGACACACGGCCGTGCGAAGTGGACGTGTGAATCGACACGCCCTCGGTCCACGGGCGTGGGAGAGCATCAGACTCTAAAACTCTATTTAAACCCACCCTCTCCCAATTCTTCTCATCTACTTTCCACCTCTTTTCTTCCTTTTTCTCTCAGAATTCTCCCCTCTCCATAACAAAGTCTCCAACCTCTTGAGCTACGCATATCCATGTCGAAGAAGCGGAAGATGACAAACGTAGTCTCCTCAAAGGAGACCCTGATACATAAGTTCATGCCGGCCGCTTCATCCAAACAACAAGCCAAGGGTCTTTGAGACCATTTAGTTTCTATTTTTCTTTTCTCTTTTACTTCAATTTCCTTCCCTTTAACTAACTTATGCTTAATTTAGTTTATTTTACTTTAGTTTATTAGTGTCAAGTTCAAAAGGCTTCTTGGGAATCACGCTACTTCCGCCACCGCCAGCACCTCCGTCGCCTTAAAAGTCACACCCACCTCGCGAACCATCTATCAATAAGGATTCTCAAGCCCCTTTATCTTTTAGCCTTAGTTTATTTTCCTTCTTAGTCTCTTTCTCTTTATCTTTCTTGTCTTTATATATATAATTAGTTTATTTTCAATGTGTTTCAATAATCCCCAGCTAATTCTTCACGGGCTTCCCAATTTTTTCATCTAGCGCAGAGCTCGGAAGAAGCTACCACTCTCGGAACTTCCACCTCAAGGAAACCATCCAAATTCAGGAAGTTTCACCACTCTCTCCTTATTAAGTTTTATATACATCTTTGTACATTGAGGGCAATGTACATCTTAAGTGTGGGGGGTGAATATTTATTTCGAGAAAGTGCCTAACTTTTTACATTATTCTCAAATACAACCTAAATTTCTTCGTTATTCTCAAATCCCTGAATTATATTCTGTTCTTAAGTAATTTCTTCATATTACTAATTAGGATGAAATTTCTGATGAATTATGATCTCTATTGACGTGTTTCTAAGTAAGCCATAGTTAATTGTGCATTGATGATTAAATTAGAAGAATATTAGAGAATCAAGCAGAATAAGTCTATTTTTTTAGAATTAAAATTTTTGCTAGGTTGTTAACCTAAATTTGAATATTACTTTGAAATTCGAAATTCACGAGGTTGACATCAATTACCCATAATTTTTGTGACATTTTAAGCCTTTTAGAGTATACATTCTTTTTCGCGCTCACTTTATTGATTATGAGTGTGTCAACATTGTTTTGTTATTCTAGAACTTGCATTGATAATACATGTCGAGACCACACCTTTGATTTGATATACCGAGATGACAAAGGCACCTAGGTTTTAACCCACTTATCCCACTAAACAGCCTACCTCCATAAATTAACCCCTAGTGAACCTCGTTGATCCTAAAAACCCTTTTTGTTGACTCACCCACTAATATTAACCCAAAACCCTTTGTATTTTTTATTACCATCCTTCTGATTACCCTTTTTGTCGAGATGTGATTGTGAGCAGTTACCTAACTATGTCCTATATTTAAGTTGTTAAAGTTCTTTCTTATTATTGTAATGATTTGTTCTTAAAAAAAATGAACTATATTCATTATTAGTTCTATGATTAAGTGAGCTTACATGTTTAAATTTCAAATCTTGAAGAAAAGCTCGTATTATTAGTTTTCAATTAATGTAATTATTCAAGATTAGTTTATTTTTCTAGTTAGGTAATTTGTCAAGTCAATCTCGACTCTAACCTTCTAATTCAGACTTTATCCACACCTTTAACCCTAGCCCCGTTACAACCCTGTTAAAGACCTTTTGATTTGTGTATCATCTCATTTTATAGTGGTGGAGATTTGATTCTCATGCAAGCCTATGGGATTAACTTTTCATGTTCGACTCTTGAGTGCTCTTTTACCTGAACCTTAAACACTTCGAGTGATTTGAGTGAATCTTTTGTGAGGATGTCAATCCTTGTCAGTTTAGAATTAAAGATAATAATTCAGGTAAGGGGAAAACACCTATATTTTCGTGATACAAATGTATGACTTATACTGTTTGAATCCTTAAGGACTCTTTGAGTTAAATTTTCCATGTATAAATTATTTATGAATTATGATGAGACATTGTTGATAGGAATTATGAATCATGGAAAGTTCGTTTTAATTGTAAGTTGAGAATTTTGCTTGAGGACAAGTAAAAGTTTAAGTGTGGGGGTATGTGATAAACTGTAAAAGTAACATATCTTAATCCCACATTTAGCATATTTTCGGATGATTTATTCCTTGATTCATGTAAAAAGGTACTTTTAATCCTTTCTTTTCATGTCTTATACTTAGGAAAGCACCCGGGTATGAAAAGAACGTAAAACGAGCCCAAAACAAAGTAAATGGGCCATATCACGAAATCCACATGGCCTGGGCCCAAGACCACACGGCCGTGCCTCATTTATCTACTAGAACATGACCTGCTCACGATTTGCACGGTTGTGCCCCATTTAACAGGTTCGAACATGGCCTTAAGACGATTCACACGGGTGTGTGCCATGGCCGTGTCCCTGTCGTCAGAAAAAAGAATCACTCAAAAAAGGATACTTAGGGGCCAAGAAACCTATTTCAAAAGCCTATATAAACACCCTAAGTATAATCTTCAAGGGGGCGATTAGCTAGGCCAAGGATCCGAGCTGAAATGGTCAGATTTGTGGGAATCACTCGAAGATAGCCAGTCGATCCATCTCAAGAAGCCAGAATTCTACTCAAAACAGCGGATCTCTCCTTCAATTCCTTCAAGAAGTTTTAGGGATTTCTTATATTTTGTTTTATCTTTTCTTCTGAGATGTTTTCTTTTATTATTATGAACTAAACCCTTCAGATACCTGAAGGGGATGAAACCTAAGACGGATCTTGTTATTGTTTTATGAACTATATGATAAATACTTGATTTGTTCTTAATTATGTGTGCTTAATCCTCGTGTTAATATTTCCGGGATATTGATTCAAGTATGATGGGCTTAGGTGGAGGAGCAAAAGTCCCTGCTTAAGAGTAGATATAGCATAATTAAGCGGAGTTGCTCGCGCACCTAGAGATAGGGTGACGAGATTTTACCGGATTAGGGTGAAACCTAATATGGGAGTCCATAGATCGAGTTAATGCGATTGTAAGGGTTTTAATTAGAAAGAGATTTCAATTAATCAGCCTAGGATTAGATGTTATTCGCCTTGAGAGAGGGTTTAATATAACTTAAAGAATCTTATGGATCAAGTCAAGTGAAGAAATCGTTTGGTTCATTGTTAGATAACAAGTGAAGTCTAGGTGGATTCTTCCTAGGGTGTTATCGTAATTAACTGAGTTTTCCCAACAGTATTTCCTCAATTCGTTCTTTTTGTCTTGAGTCTTTAGCTTAGTAGTTAGTTAAATTTAGATTAGATAACAACTTCACTTATTTTAGGCTAGATAATAAAAAGAAAGTTAGTATTAGTACTTTTAGTTCCTTTGGGTTCGACAATCCTGTCTTGCCTAAGCTATACTACTGTTCAATAGGTACACTTGCCTTAAATCATTGTCAGAGTTAGTTTCCAGGTTCGATCATTCTCATTCATATAAATTTAAAACTCGACAAAACAACGGTCACTATGTGAGGGCTCAGGTTATGTGACACTAAGTGTGTGTATTTGGAAATGTGACCGAAATGGTTAGCACTGTGTGTGCAGAATAATATAAGCTTCGGCTTTGTGGTTGGCACTGTGTGTGCGATACCAATTTAAGATCGGTTTGATATGGATGCACTATGTGTGTGATGCTAATTGAGCTTTGGCTAACTATTTTGGCACTAAGTGTGTGATTGAATTGAAGAAGGGACGAAATTTAATAGAAAAGAAATAGTGAGTATTGAATAGCAATTGTAATCGACAACTAAGTGTTGGCTAAGGTACGTTCGGAGCCTATGTGGTTGATGAAACTATGAATGAGTTATGGAAGGATGATTGAACATATTATCTTTGGATGATATGGTAATATATTATTTTTGGATGAAACTATGAATGAGTTCGGGTGAAGCCTGTGTGTGTTAGGTGTGGTGGATGCGGGGGTCGGGTGGGAGAAGGGAAAGGGGAGAGGGGCGGGTGGGTTTGGTAGGTGAGGAGAAGGGAAGGAAGATAGTGGGGACAGCGACCAGAGAAGGGGGTTGGGGTTGAGGCACGCGTAGGCCGGGGAGGATAAGGGGTTTTCGGGTGGGAGAGGGGAGGAAAAAAGGAAAGGGGAAAGGAGAAGAGAGGAGAAGGTGGCTGGTGTGGCAGCAATGGGGAAGAAGGGGGCGGTAGCTACGGTTTAGGGGGATTTTGGAAGAAGAAAGAAGAAGAAGGAAAAGAAAATTGGGGGTTTTATAGGTGACACGGTCGTGTACCGGCCCGTGTTGGGCCACATGGCCGTGTAACAAGCCCGTGTGATTTTGCCCCAGCCCGTGTTCGTCGCGAGATGTTTGAGACTATTCTTCACACGGCCTTGGGCACGCCCGTGTGTCCAAGTCATGTGGTACACACGGCCGCATCGCACGGTCGTGTGCGAGGTCCTTAGCTTCTCCCACGCCCGTGTGGAATTCCACACGCCCGTGTAACATCACACATAGCCGTGTGTATTGCCTGTGGAGCCCCATGTCTTATTTTAAATTTTAAAATTTGAAAAATTAGGCTCCAATTTTCACACGGCCTAGGACACGCCCGTGTGGCCAGGCTGTGTGGTCCATACGGCCGTGTCGCACGCCTGTGTGGACTATATTTAGGCCGTGTCTCTGTCAATTTTTCGGGAATTTAAGCTCTAGGATCCATACGGCCAAAGGCACGTCCGTGTGTCCAGGCCGTGTAACCCTCTGTCGATTTATTTAAAATTTAAAAACTAAGTCCCAGGATCCACACGGCCAAAGACACACCCGTGTGTCCAAGCCGTATGGGTTTTTAAAACACCATTTTTTTATTTAATTAATTTTGAAAATATCATAAAATATAATTAGTAAATTAGGCATGTTAATGCTTGAGTTGCCTCCCGATAAGCCCTTATTTAGTGTCTAAGCTCGACTTAGCTCATTTTCACTTGGTCATGGTTGTTCGTAGAGTCGAGTCTCCTCTTTCTCGCTATCAATTCTATTATCAACATACGGTTTGAGTCGAGTAGTGTTTACCTTAAAAGTGCTAAAATTAGAATGAGTTACCTCGACTGTTCCGTATGAGAAGAAATTAAGTACCGTAAAAGGGGTCGGTCCATTTGCATTAAGCACTAAAGTGGTTATTCGAGGGTCGATTTCATGTAACAGTACCTGGTCCCCAACCTTGAAGTAGTTCGTTCCATCCTTAAGCTCATCATGGATTCCCTTTGATTTTGCTTTGTGTATTCTCGGTTTCTCCTTGACATGTGTCCTCCATTCGTCTAGTTCATTGCTCTGAAGCCTTCGCTCCTCATTAGTTGTTCTGTGTTTGTCACATAGATAGAATGTGGATTCATCGCTTTATTCCTAGGGATTTCCTGCAAAGAAGTTTGAGCCACAACATTACTCACATTAACAAAACTCTTAATATCATCTCGATCACTAGATATCCTAAAAGAATCACGAGCTTGGGGTTTAATTGTTTCATCACATACACGAAGTATCAATTCACCTGTGCCAACATCAATGATAGTCCTAGAAGTTGCTAAAAAGGGTCGTCCTAAGATTAAAGATGTGTCACTTTCCTCATACATGTCTAGAACAACAAACTCGATTGGGAATATAAATTTATCGATTTTTCCAAGCACGTCCTCAACAATACCCCTAGGAAATCTAATAGTTTTATCTATTAGTTGAATGCTCATCCTAGTTTGTTTAGGTTTCCCAAGAACTAGTTGCTTAAACATTTTATAGCGCATGACATTAATACTTGCCCCTAAATCAGCCAAGGCATTATTAACATCTAAACTACCAATTAAACAAGGGATAGAAAAACTCCCTGGATCCTTTAATTTGTTGGGTAGTTTATTCTGTAAAATGGCTGAGCAGACTGTATTTAGTGCCACGTGCGATGCATCATCTAACTTCCGTTTGTTTGCTAAAAGCTCTTTTAAAAATTTGACTGAATTGGGCAAATGCGAAAGAGCTTCAATAAACGGTAAGTTAATATGCAAGTTTTTCAACAGTTTAAGGAATTTACCAAATTGTTCGTTTGTGTGGTCCTTCCTTGTCTCATTTGGATATGGCACACGAGGTTTATATTCTTTATCGACTGAATTTTGCTTATTTTGGCTTACATCAACCTTACCATCGCTTACCACAGGTTCTTACCTTAGTTCTGGTTTAGTTTCTACTAACACTTCTTCGTCGCGCACAGTGATGGGATAGAGTTGCTTCCTTGGGTTAGGTTTGGTGTTACTCGGCAAACTACCTTGTGGTCGTTCTGAGATCAACTTGGCAAGCTGACCTATTTGGTTCTCTAGCCCTTGGATCTACACTTGCTGATTTTTAAGTGTTGTTTCAGTGTTTTAAAAATGTGTTTCTGACACCGAGATGAATTTTGTTAGCATCTTCTCAAGGTTCAGCTTCTTCTCTTGTTGGTTCTAATTTCCTTGACCATCCCATCAGAAATTGGGATGGTTCCTCCAACCTGCATTGTAAGTGTTACTATAGGGATTATTCTGAGGTCTAGAATTGTTACCCAAATAGTGAACTTGTTCATTCTCTGTGCTCGGGTTGTAGGATGGATATTTTGTGGTGTTCATCCCTCCTCCATTTGTGTCGCATTGCATAATCGGATGTACTTGCATAGAAACACATAAACTGTCAACCTACATGGTTTGATAACACGGTGACCATGTCGAGGTTGAATAAACTAGCGGCTTTTGTCAGCTTTGTTCTCATGACTTGCCACTAATAATTATTCAGTGACATCTCCTCTACGAACTCATAAGCCTACTCAGGTGTTTTATTATTTAAGGTATCGCTGGCTGCTGCATCAATCAGTTGCTTAGTTGAGGGGTTCAAACCATTGTAAAAAGTTTGAACCTGTAGCCATAAAGGTAACCCATGGTGAAGAGACCTTCTTAATGAGTCATATACCTCTCCTATGCATCGTAAAGAGTTTCTAAATCCATCTGCACAAAAGAAGAGATATCACTCCTCAATTTTGCCGTTTTAGCTGGCGAAAAAAATTTTAATAAAAATTTCTCGGTCATCTATTCCCAAGTAGTGATGGAAGCTCATGGTAATGAGTTCAACCACTATTTAGCTTTATTTCTTAAGGAAAAAGGAAACAACCGAAGGAGAATGGCATCATCAGAAACGCCATTAATTTTGAAAGTGTCACAAAATTCTAGGAAGTTGACTAAATGAGTATTTGGATCCTCATCCTGTAAACCATCTAACTTAACACATTGTTGGATCATCTGAATAGTGTTCGGCTTCAGCTCGAAGTTATTTGCAGCAACAGCAAGCCTCATAATACTCGATTCATCTCCTCAGTAATATTGGTATTGTCCTCTTGCTCTTCCTCTATAAAATGTAGACTTTGCCTTATTTCTCTGCGGTTTGAGCGAGCGGTACTTTCAATCTCACTGCCAAAAAGCAATGGTCCTGACGGGTTCCTTCTAGTCATAAACGAAAAATACCTGCCAGAAGCAAATAAAAGAAAAGTTAGTAAATTAAAATAAAAGCACAAATAAATTGCAAAAAATAAAAATGGCTAAAGTAATAAAAATTAAGCGTTCCTAATATCTTAATCCCCGGCAACGGCACCAAAAACTTGATGGTCTCAAAACTAACTAATAATTCGACGAAGGCAAGCGCACCTATCGAACAGTAGTGGAAACATGAAAATTTATACACTTTTTCATGCTCTTTTTAACTCAAATTTATGTAGTTTCGATTAAATTCTTGTCGAAAAATAATTAAATATTATAAAATAATTAAATTGTGCTAAAAATATGAACATGATGAATTTTAATGAATTTTGATTTATTTTGACTATTTTCGATAGATTCACACAGAGGGCGAAAAATGGCTCGGCAGACACTGCTCGAAGAATAAACCCGAGAAGCAATTTTAAGTATCGAGGAAAATTTATTTCCATCCCAAAGACAGTCCGATTATGAATATTAGATCATAATATAATTAATTTTAATTTATTCACAATTTAATTTAGGTTAAATAAATTATTATTAATTAATTATGGAAAAAGGGTTCAGTTAAACCGTACTGGTTGAACCGAATTCAGTGACCTGAAGTAGCCAGCAATTGGACAGCCCAAGCCGTCCATATGCTGGACCAAATCATCTTATTAGCGGATTAATTAATCTTGCAAAGAAGCCCTTGAAGACTTGTCAAAGTTGCATTCAACCCCCTCCACAATTAGTGGCTTTGTAGATTTGCCCCATGCCATATTTAGCAAAGTTGAAGCCATCAACTTTGCCACATAGGTGGCCGGCCAAGGTGTGGCTCTTTAGCTGCTGTTTTTAGCAAATTTCAGCTGCCACATTCAGCTATAAATACCCCCATTGGTTGATCATTCAAAGCATCCCTCAACACTCTCATTCTCTTATCACTTCTCTTCTCTCCATTCTCTCTTTTTCTCCAAAAAACCAAGTCTTCTTGTGCCGATTTCCCCTCTTGGAAAAGAGGTGTTTTCTCAGCCATTTGGAGCAGCAATTAGAGTGTTCATAAGCCACCTGGTTAGCCGAGGACAACGGAGGACGAAGAACGAAGCAATTAGTCAAGCCACGGAGAAACATCGGATTTGCTTCTTGTTCCCTATCTCTTTAAATTTCGTTGTTGTTTTGACAAACATGTTTATGAATATTTAAGCTATTGGGATGGTTAATTTAATCAGCTTAGCTTGAATTTAATTCATGTTGGATTGATTGCATTTCGTCGTTTTAAATTATTAAAATTGTGCTTATGCTGTTATAGGCCTCGGTAAAATGCTTGATTAAGCAAAATCATGCCTAAGTTATCTGGAATTATAATTGTTTAGATAACTAATGAATTAATTATTTAAACGCATTGAAATTTTAAATAATGGACACAGTACTTAATCAATGCATGTTTAATTCTTCTAAGGTAGCTGAAGATTAGATTAGCATTGTATTTAGCGATACATATGCCTTGCATAACTTGCAAGATTTTTGCAATTTAACTGTTTCAAAGTAAGGATACTTTGCTACCTCACATAGTCTTTTATATACTTATTAGGTTGAATTAATCGTTTGAATTGACATAGGAATATGCGAGAGATTGTTTAATTTAATAAGTATGTATGTGCAATAACATGTTTACTTTTATAAATCTGTTTTATCGGTCGAATTGACATAGGAATATGTACAAGAGATGAATGGATTTTTGATTTGTAAATATGTTCATAAGTTAGCAAATTACCGAGTTGTCGTGATTTATTCGTAACAAGTATAAGCATAAGTTTAATAATTCTAAGTTAAGAAATGTAATTAATCCAACACAATTATATCATCTTGATTAAAATCAGCTTTTGAAATCGTGCATTAGAACTTTATTTTGTTTTATTTTACTTTTTTTAGTTTGTAACATCCTAAAATTTAGAATTTTATTTGTTGCATTATATCTTGCGTGAGGCTAGTTAAAGTATTAATTATGTATGTTTTAAGTCCCAAGAAGGCACGGGGTTTAATTGGGCCTTAGTAAAAATTTGGTGTTTTAGCACTTTAAGGAGAGATAGTAAGTGGCATCAATACTTATGGAAATAAATGAGTAAATTGTTAGTATAATTGAGCATATGTTAAAGAGGAAGTGGCGTCACATGAAAGGCTTTAGGGGAAGAGGTTCGAATCCCACTTGATACAAATTTTGATTATTTTTTTGTGCTATTTATTCATAGTGCCGACCATGGTGGTATTTAAGGCAAGATAAACTTTTTAATTTTGGTATGGTGGCTAAGGAATTATGGTAAGGAGGAGGATAAGGGATAATGAAGGAATGAATCAAAAGCAAAGGGAAGGGAGGGGAGCATGTTGGCCTTTTTCATGGGTGATGTTTTGGAAAGTTTTGTTGGTCATTTTTTTTGACCAACTTGGTATGGTATACACGGTTTTGTGGGGAAAGAGGGTAGCCAAATTTTTCTAAGAGCATTTTGTCAATTTTGGTGCATGAGAGGTACTATTTTCTCTTTGAACTTTTTGTGTCTCTTTTTCCAAATTCTTTTCACTTTGCTTGGCCGAAACCTCCTAGACCTTTTTGTTCATTTTTTTTACTTTGTTTGAGCCAAAATCTTCGCACCTTTATGCTCATCTTCTCTTTGATAACCGAAATCATCTAGTACTATCCTCCATCTTTTCTTTTCTTTTTACCATTTCTTCAACTTTCTCTTCTTCTCTCTAATTGACACAACCTTGTTTGGCCGAATCTTCTTTATTCTTTTCTCTTCAACAACCGAATATTCTTGCTCATTTTTCCTCCATAGCCAAACCTTAGAACCTTTCATCTCTTCTTTATTATTTCTTTCTCATTCGTGTTGTCACTCACTCCTTTGGTCAATCGGTAAGTGGTTCTATTCTATCATTTTATTTTTTCTTTTTCCTAGCCAAATGTGTGTTTATCAACATTTGGATATTCACTTGGTTCCAACCGAAATATCTTCCTTTTATAATTCTTTACAATGTGATCACTTTCTAATGTAGAGTTATAGTGGAAGGCCAAATCTTTGACTCATCTGTAGCCATTGTACAATTGTTGGGGATCGGATTTATAATCATTAAGGTAAGGGATTCATCATGGTTCTTTTTGGTTTTTTTTTCGTTGATCGGTTATTTTGCCAAGTGGGATAGTGGTTGTGCCTAATCATTTATTTTTAGGGACTAAATCGCTCGATCTATCTACTTGTTGATTCTACGAAAATAGTGGTAAGCCGAGCCCTTTTTCCTTAGACAATCGATATATATATATATATATCGTAATATCGTTTTGACTAAGATTTTACCTGATGGAGGTTAGGGGTACCGACTTGAAAGAGAAAGCGAGTGGAGAACACAAAAGGAGCGGATTTGTGATTCCCACTCCTAAGTTCAAGCGAAGAGCGGTATCGGCAATTCAGGATTTTCCACCAGGTTGTAGACCATCATCCGGAGAGAATCGACAAATCGTGGTCGTTCACGCTTTCGAGAGTAAGTAATAGATCGCTTGGTGTAGTTTTGGATTAATAAAAATCTCGACCGTTAGATTAATCAAGTGTTATGTTGTCATAGGTGCTGACGATCAAGACGGTTTAATCCTTACTGTAATCAGGTGTGTAATCTCACACCGTAAATCCGTAGAATTGTGTTTCAGTAATATGTCGAATATTAGATTGTTATCATTATACGGCTAAAATCATAAAATTGGCATAAAACGAGGAATATGCTTAAAGTATACTATTTTGAAATATTTGACAAAATCGACATTAAGATTGTTAAAATTAAAAAAATTCCCCTTCGGGCCAAATTACGAAAATGCGCTAATGGGCCGTTATGTTAGAATGACCTATCGGGCCGATTATTATTGCTTAAATGGGTCTAATCACTGTAATAAATTACTTGATAAAGGGTTGCTATTTATATACGAACATCTTATTATGTATGTTACATTTTCATATATTGCATGGGTTGCGAAAAATGTTGAAGAAAAGTGTAGCTTGGTGGCATTGCATAATAAACTGTTTATTATAATGTTTACGCATGATATCGGTGGTTTGACCATAATAAAATATTATAAATGGCAATTTGCCTGCATTTTGGTGTGATGGCGAAGTGGGTTGACTTGATCCCCACAGGTGTGATGGTTGGTACAGGGGTGTGTTGAGTTGCATACATTGCTTATATATATTCTGTTATGTAATGGGCTTAGGCCCAAGATATTGAAATATGGGTTCAGGCCCAGCGAACAACGGTAAGGGGATTATACACTGAGTTCTAGTAACTCATCCCGTTTCCTTAACCCTTGCAGGTAATGCTCAGTGACGTGGACTTGGACCATGGATGACTTGGTAGGGGCCATACTTTAGAAATGGTTTTTATTGAACTTTAGATTTCTATTTCGTTCACTTATTACTTTTACTATTTTGGGTTTTATGATGTAATAAGGCGTCTATATTATTTTATTTTGTTTGGGTTCAAAATGTTTTCAAAGCTGTTTAAAAATTTTAATTTAAACATACATGTTCTAAAGGAAGTATGGCATCACGGGTATCTAGCACCAAGTCAAGTAAGTGTATGTTATCATTTTATGATTATGATTAATGTGATATGACTGTAGATATACTCTAGAACTTTTAGCCTTAGGAGCTGAAACTATAGAGATTGAGACTATAGGATGCACTTTTCGAAAATGACTTTACTTCCTATACTTCATAAAATATTATTTAATAAACGCTAAAATAGCATACTGATTCATAAGACTCTTAATCAGATTAAATCGAATTAGCGAATATGAGCGCTAGAGGACGTGAACGCGGTAGACGTCGCCGTGGTAGAGGCCGAGGCGCTAGAGTTGTATCTGAGGCGCTAGAGTTGTATCGAACCGGGTTATGCTTATGCTTTGTCTGGAACCTTGAACATTAGATCTGAGGTTACTGCTAGAGAAACAACTGTAATTAGCCCTCTAGGACAGTCGGTGGTAGTAAATATGTTGTTTAAGGATGTGCCATTAGAAATTCAAGGGGAAATATTTCTGGCGGATTTGATGGAACTGCCATTCGGCGAGTTCGACCTTATTTTGGGCATGGACTGGTTGGTGAAATACTGTGCAAACTTGGATTGTGCTACAAAGCAGATGATACTAAGAACTTCGGAGGATAAGGAAGTGATGATGATAGGTGAAAGAAGAAACTATTTGTCTAATGTGGTATATGCTTTAAAGGCAGAAAAGTTGGTGCGAAAGTGGTATGGAGCGTTCATAGCCTTCATTAGTGCTTTGGATGCCAAAGAGTTGTCTGTTAAGAGTGTTAGAACAGTGAAAGAGTTTTTGGACATTTTCCCCGAGGAGCTTCTAGGTTTGCCTCCGGATCGGGAGGTAGAGTTTGGCACTAAGCTATTGCCAAGAACAGCTCCGGTGTTCATTGCTCCTTATAGAATGGCGCCGAAGGAGTTAGTGGAGCTTAAAGCTTAGATTTAGGAGTTGTTGGATCGGGGATTCATTCAACCGAGTGTGTCACCGTGGGGAGCACCGGTCTTGTTCGTTAAGAAGAAGGGTGGGTCGATGCGTATGTGCATCGATTATAGGCAGTTGAATAAGTTGACTATCAAGAATAGGTATCCGTTGCCGAGGATCGATGATCTGTTCAATCAGTTGCGAGGAGCTTCTATTTTCTCGAAGATAGATTTTAGATCGGGTTATCACCAGCTTAAAGTCAAGGAGGCGAATTTCATAAGACTGCGTTCCGAACTCGTTATGGACATTATGAGTTCTTGGTGATGCCGTTTGGGTTAACTAATGTACCAGCTGCATTTATGGACATGATGAACCGGGTCTTCCAACCCTATTTAGATTGGTTTGTGGTGGTGTTCATAGATGACATCTTGCTGTACTCGAAGAATGAAGAATAACATGATTCGCATCTGCGGGTTGTATTGCAAATATTAAGGGAGAAGCAATTGTTTGCCAAATTCAGTAAGTGTGAATTTTGGCTGAAGGAAGTGACCTTTTTGGCGCATGTTGTGTCTACCGAAGGAATTAGAGTTGATCCCCAGAAGGTCGAGGCTGTGTTGGACTGGAAACCATCGAAGACAGTGGCTAAAATTCGGAGTTTTCTTGGGTTGGCTTGATATTACAGGCGTTTCGTTGAGGGGTTTTTGTTAATTGCTACACCTCTACCTAAGTTGTTGCGTAAGGGAGTACCGTTTGTGTGGTCAGATAGGCAGTAAGAGAGCTTTGAGAAATTGAAGAAGATTCTAACAGAAGCACCAGTATTGATTCAACCTGAGGCTGGTAAGGAGTTTATTGTTTATTGTGATGCGTCACACACGGGCTTGGGATATGTGTTGATGTAAGAGGGAAAGGTAGTGGCCTATGCATCTCGTCAATTAAGGCCACAAGAGCTGAACTATCCCACGCATGACTTGGATTTAGCTGTAGTGGTGTTTGCTCTGAAGATTTGGAGACACTATTTGTACGAGGAAATGTCGACTATATATACGAATCATAAGAGTACGAAGTACCTACTTACCCAGAAGGAGTTGAACTTAAGACAGCGGAGGTGGATAGAACTATTGAAGGATTATGACTTCTCAATCGAGTATCATCCAGGAAAGGCTAACGTGGTGGCTGATGCGTTAAGTCGAAAGGTGATATCAAATTTGAGAGCGATGTTCACTCATCTCAGCCTTTATGAAGATGGTAGCCTGTTGGCCGAACTCCAGGTGAAGCCTGCATGGATAAGCCAGATTAAGGAAAAGTAGTTGATAGATGAAGTGTTGGGTTCGCAACTCCAACAAGTCGAAGGTGGTGAGATAGGGGATTTTGGATTGAATAGTGATGGAGTATTGTGTTTCCGCGGAAGAATTTGTATGCCCAAATATTCGGAATTGAGACAAATGATCCTGCGTGAGGCGCATAGTAGCCCATATGCTATGCACCTCGGGGGAAACAAAATGTACCAAGATTTTCATGAGCAGTATTGGTGGCCAGGGTTGAAGCGGGAGGTTACTAATTTCGTGAGTAAGTGCTTAACATGTCAGCAGGTTAAAACGGAACATCAATTGTCGTCAGGGTTGCTAC
Source organism: Gossypium australe (assembly GCA_005393395.2). Taxonomy (NCBI): domain Eukaryota; kingdom Viridiplantae; phylum Streptophyta; class Magnoliopsida; order Malvales; family Malvaceae; genus Gossypium; species Gossypium australe. Next base: position 119,354,644 of record CM016626.1, read on the forward strand.
AACCAGTGAAAATTTCATTATAGAAATGGGAAAGAATAACGATGGACTTTGTTAGTGGGTTACCCTTAACGCCTACTAAGAAAGATTTCGTTTGGGTAATAGTAGATTGGTTGACGAAGACTGCTCATTTCCTACCTGTTCGTACGAATTACTTGTAATATCCTGGATGATGGCTTATGCATTAATACTAAATTGTATGAAATAGTATGCCTATGTGTGTTGTGAATGTGTTTTATGAATTTTGTGAACCTTAGTGTGTAGACAAATGCCTTAGAAATTATTAGATTTTTAAGTTTAAAAGGGGAGCTAAGCCTGATAGGCCTTAAGAAAATAAATAGGGGAAATTAGACACAAAGATGGGCTTGTCTAGGTGACTTGGAGGCGCTACTTAGGGCCTTAGTATGTGACACCATATGCAGTGGGCAAGGGCCTGAGTTCGAGCCACATGGGAAGCAAATAAAAGAATTTTATTTTGCTGCAAGGAGCAAAGGAGGTGGACGGCACTAAGGAACTTAAGGGAGGAGTTTAATCCTTTTTAAAATTCGGCTAGATAAGGGATAATTGACGAATTAATTTTATTAATTTGAAAAGGTGATAAGAGATAAAATAGGAGAATAACAAGGTGAGGCTAGTGTTTGAGTAGGTAGCCGGATTTATCAGTAGAGTGTTCATCTTTTTCCTTGTTTTCTTTTATTTTCTCATCTCTTTCTCTCTGGCTGAATTTCCCTTCTCTTCTTTTCTCAAAATTTTCTTTTCTAGCCAAATTCTTCATAACATCAAAAGCCGAAAATAAGATCCTCCTAAGCCCTTGCCGATTCTCTCTAAGTTTCATACTCTCTCTTTTCTTTCCTTGTTAAAACCGAAACTCTCTAGTGCTCATCAAAGCCGAATATCTTTTGGGTCAGGCAAAAGTGCTGTCGACTACAACATTAAGGGTAAGAACAAGTATTGCTCGATTTCCATTCCTTTATCTTTTAGATCTAGGAACTAATACCATTATTATTTTGGGGCCGAAACTTTGAAGGAGATTGCGAGAGTTGTCTCTAGTCGACTAGAAGGAGAAGATTTTCGGGATTTCAATATCTAAGGTAAGTCATGTATTCGGCCAAGGGCCATTTGTTTTGATTAAATGTTAGAAATTTATCTAACATGTACCTATAGGTATTTCGACATCTCCACAAGCCAAGTGACAAGTTTTCGGGATTTGGAACCGCAAGGTAAGGAGGTGTAATATTCGACCATATTGGTTATTATGTTAACCGATCTGACTATGGTTATTTAGGGGCAGTCGACAGTGGTATACAAGGATTTCGGGATTTTAGATCGCTAGGTAAGTACATATATACAATCGGCTAAGGCTATAGTAATGTTATGAATCTATTTCATATGTTATTCAAAAAAGCCGAAAACTAACCATTTAGGTGATTTAGTGCCTAGCCGATTGCAAGAAGAGGTATCACCAAGTTTTTGGGATTTGGTTAGTGGTCAAATCGACAGCAAGGTGAGAATTTAAGTTGTGATAATCTTTCGGGATTTGGTTATATAACCGAATAGGTTTTGCTAATATGCCTAGTAATGGCCGATTATAGGAACCAAGATCTAGAGCAGTAGATCTGGATTCTTCGGGATTTCAGTGAATCCGCTAAGTAAACCAGGTGTGTACCCACACTAAATCTTAATGGGTTTACGGATTTAATTTATTATATGTGTTAACATGAAAGTGTAAGAATATGGCTAAAGTACCATGCAATGGTACAAAGTACTCAGGTACGTTTACCTACTCCTACTATGAGTATAATATATGGCACATATGTGAATGTGATAAGAATGTGAAATAAGGCATTAGGCATGATATTGCATGATTTGTATGACATGGGGCATATGGGAAATTATGATAAGGGGAAGTGATTTGGTGGTTTATACCACAAATATCTGAATGTGGTGACTTCTGTTACGTAATCTGAATGTGGTGACTTATGTCACGAATAATTATCTGGTGGCTATGCCACAATGTATAAGGGCGATGAGCACGTCGACTGTAGCGACTGCCTTCGATGGTGTGTAGCGGATGGAGGGTCGACTTAGTAGTCCCCACGGTGTGATGGTTGGTACGGGTGATGTGTAGCGGTTGGTATCTAGGCTTGGGGTCGGGATTGCATTATTAAATTTATTTGCTATGTGTATATGTATGATATGTTATGCCTGAACCGTTGGGACTTAGTGTTGGTTGTACACATTGAGTCTATTTGACTCACCCCTTGTGGGATATTATTCAGGTGACGCTCAGTAATGGACCGGGTCGGCAGGAGCTTAGTGGTGGCCATGCTCAGCACGAGATTAATTCATTTGGACTTTTTATTTTAAGTACTTTAAATTTATTTTGGGTTTTTTTTTCGATGTAATAAGGCCACTAGTAGAAACTGTTTATGCATGCATGTTATTTACTTCAGTATGATACAATTTTTATCAATTCAAAGTTTAATAATGTTTTCAAAAAAAAATTCTAAATGTTTTGATAACTGATCACGAATTCCGCAATACTTCTAATTTATGATTTTCAAGTACGAAATTAAAGCTTTAACAAGATTTAGACTTTTCAACTCGAACCCAACACAAGACAAATTTTATTCAAAAACAACCAAGTTTTGAATTGCTTTACTCGAGGAACATACCAGATCTGGTCGAGGCTTGTGGGCCGGGTTTGGGGTGTTTCATTACTCATTGTAGAAATTGGCCAAGTTGTATGTAGCAGAGATCGTGAGGTTACATGGGGTACCATTGTCTATTATATCGGACAGGGACCCTAGGTTTACATCACGGTTTTGGAAGGCTTTACATGAAGCTTTGGGAACAAGGTTAAATTTCAGCACGACATTTCATCCTCAGACAGATGGTCAGTCGGAGAGAGTAATCCAGATTCTGGAAGACATGTTAAGGGGCTGTGTGATCGACTTCAGGAGTAGTTGGGAGGATTTCCTACTGTTGGCAGAGTTTGCATACAACAATAGCTATCAATCCAGCATATAGATGGCACCCTACGAGGCGTTGTATTACTTAGGTGTCGTACTCCTACTTGTTTGATTGAACTGGGGGAATGACAATTATTGGGTCCTGAGTTGATCTCGGAGACGGAGGATAAATTAAAGGTAATTCGGGCACGGTTAAAAGAAGCTTCGGATAGACAAAAACCGTACACGGATCTGAAGCATAAGGATATAGAATTTGCGGTGGGTGATCAGGTCTTTCTGAAGGTCTCACATTGGAAAAAAATCTTTAGATTTGGACGGAAGGGCAAGTTGAGCCCTAGGTTTATTGAACCTTACCGGGTACTGAAGCGTGTTGGACCAGTGGCTTATCAACTTGAGTTACCTCCGGAGTTAAGTCAGATACATAGTGTTTTCCATGTCTCTATGTTGAGGCGTTATCGTTCGGATCCATCTCATGTTGTATCGGTGGAGGAAGTTGAGTTAAGACCTGACTTGTCTTTTGAAGAGGAGCCAGTACAGATTTTAGATCGGGACGTTAAGATGCTGAGAAGGAAGTCAGTACCGTTAGTCAAAGTTCTATGGCGTAATCACGGATCAGAGGAAGCAACATGGGAACCAGAGGACGCAATTCGGCAGCAATATCCTCATCTATTTTAATCAGGTAAATTTCGAGGCCGAAATTTTCTTTAAGGGGGTAAAATTGTAACATCCTAAAATTTAGAATTTTATGTGTTGCATTATATCTTGTGTGAGGCTAGTTAAAGTATTAATTGTGTATGTTTTAAGGTCCTATAAGGGCACGGGGTTTAATTGGGCCTTAGTAAAAATTTGGTGTTTTAGCACTTTAAGGAGAGATAGTAAGCGGCATCAATGCTTACGGAAATAAATGAGTAAATTGTTAGCATAATTGAGCATATGGTAAAGAGCAAGTGGCGTCATATGAAGGGCTTTAGGGGAAGAGGTTTGAATCCCACTTGATACAAATTTTGATTATTTTTTTGTGCTATTTATTCACAGTGTCGGCCATGGTGGTATTTAAGGCAAGATGGACTTTTTAATTTTGGTATGGTGGCTAAGGAATTATGGTAAGGAGGAGGATAAGGGATAATGAAGGAAGGAATCAAAAGAAAAAGGAAGGGAGGGGAGCATGTTGGCCTTTTTCATGGGTGATGTTTTGGAAAGTTTTGTTGGTCATTTTTTTTGACCAACTTGGTATGGTATACACGGTTTTGTGGGGAAAGAGGGTAGCCGAATTTTGCTAAGAGTGATCGTTGAAATCAGAGCTTTAAAATTTATAAAAGAATGATCGAACCTATCGAACAGTAGTATATCTTAGGCAAGACCGGATTATCGAACCCAAAGGAACTAAAAGTACTAATACTAACTTTCTTTTTATTATTTAGCCTTAAAAATTAAGTGAAGTTGCTTTAGACTAAATTGACGACTAAGCTAAGGACACAAAGACAAAAAGAATGATTTGGAAAATAACTTGAAGAAAAACTCAATTGATCACAACGATACGCTCAGGAAGAATCCACCTAGACCTCACTTGTTATTTAACCCAAAACCATATGATTTCTTTACTTAGCTTGATCCGTAGGACTCCCTAACCTATATTAAACCCTCTCTCGAGGCGAATAACGTCTAACCCTAGGAAAATTAGTGAAACTTTGGTTCGCTTATAATAACCCCTTAGAATAGCAGTAAATCGATCAATGCACTCCCATGTTAGGTTTCACCCTAATCCGGCAAAATCTCATAACCCTATCTCTAGGCATTCGGTCAACTCCGCTTAATTATGCTAAATCTACTCTTAGGCAGGGTCTATTCCTCCTCCACCTAAGCACATCAGATTTGGATTAAGCAACATAATTAAGAACAAACTAAGTAATTTATCATATAACTTAGAAATCAAATAACAAGATTCATCTAGGTTTCATCCCCTTCAGGTATCTGAGGGGTTTAGTTCATAATGAATAAAGAAAACATCGCAAGAGAAAAGATAAAACAAAAAATAAGAAATCCCAAAAACCCCCTGAAGGAATTGAAGGAGAATTCTGCTGTCTTGAGTATAACTCCGGCTTCTTGGGATGGATCAACTGGCTATCCTCGCGTTATTCCTTAAATATGACCTTCTCGACTTGGCTCCTTGGCCTAGCTTTGATGCCCTTTTCAAAGGTGGCACTTAGGGGATATATATAGGCTCTTGGAATGCAATTCTTTCTCCCTAAGTACCCTTTTCTGACTGAAATTGCTCTTTCCAGTGACAGAGGCACGGCCATGGCACACACCCGTATGGATCTAGTTCAGACCGTGTTCGAATCTGTAAATTGAGGCACGACCATGTGAGGCGGGGTTGAGGCCGTGCTCTAGGTGACCGGCGAGGCACGGCCGTGTGTGATTTGGGCCAGGTCGTGTCATTATCGTGCTAAGGCCCATTTACTCCGTTTTGGGCCCAATTTATGTTCTTTTCATCCTCGGGTGCTTTCTTGGGTATAAAACATGAAAATAAAGGATTACAAGCACCTTTTTATGTAAATCAAAGAATAAATCATCAAAAAGTAAGCTAAATGTGGGACTAAAATATGTTATAATTGCGGTTTATCAAATACCCCCGCACTTAAGCTTTTGCTTGTCCTCAAGCAAAATTCTCAACTTACAATTAAAATGAACTTTCCATAATTCACAATTCCTATCAGTAATGCCTTATCATAATTCATAGATAATTCAAAGAATCCTAAAGATTGAAACGAGATAAGTCATGAGTTTGTACTTCGAAAACATAGGTGTCTCCCCTTATTTAAATAACTACCTTTTCAATTCAAAACCGACAAAGATTGATATCCTCACTCAAGATTCACTCAAATCACTCTAAAGTGTTTAAGGTTCAGGAAAAGATCGCTCATAAGTTGAACCTATAAAGTTAATCCCATAGGCTTGCCTGAAAATCAAATCTCCACCACTGTAAGATGAGATGATAACAGATCAAAAGGTCTTTGTTAGGGTTGTAATGGGGTTAGGGTTAAAGGTGTGGATAAAGGCTGAAATTAGAAGGTTAGAATCAAGATTGACTTGACAAGTACCTACCTAAAAATTCATCAACTGAAAAGTAATAAACCTACTAATACGAGCTTTTCTTTTGAAAATAGACTTTGATTGTGTAAGCTCACTCTTTATACTACTAATATTGAATACCTTGATTTTTCTTAAGAACAAACTAAGTAATAACTTATAATATACTTCGGTACTAATCAAATCATATCTCGGTTAAAAGGTAGTCAAAAGGAAGGGTGATAACAAATACAAAGGGTTTTGGGTTAATATTAGTAGGTGAGTCAATAAAAGGGTTGTTAGGATCAACGGGGTTTACTAGGGGTTAATTGTAAAGGTAGGCTATTTAGTGGAGTGACTGGGTTAAAACCTAGGTGCCTTCATCATCTCTGTATTATCAAATCATAAATGTGGTCTCAACATGTATAAACGAGTCAAGTTCTAGAATAACAGTTCATAGTTGACACACTCATAATCAAAGAATGAACAAGAAAAAGAATTATGCTTTATAAGGTTCAAAATCTCACAAAAATTATGGGTGTTTTTGACATCATCCTTGTATACTTCAATTTTCAAGGTAGTATTCAAATTTAGGTTAACAACCTAACAAAATTTTAATTCTTGAAAAAGAGACTTATCATGCTTAATTCTCTAGTATTCTTCAAATTTAATCATCAATGCACAACTAACTATGACTTATTCTAAAACATGTTAATAAAAATCACAAATCATCAGAAATTTCATCCTAATTAGTAAATGACAACTTTGCATAAAAACAAGACTAAATCAGGGATTTGAGAATAATGAAAAAAATTAGGCACTGTTATTCCATTTTTACCCTCAGGGGTTTGAGAATAATGCAAAAAGTTAGGCATTTTTACCCCCCACACTTAAGATGTACAATGTACAAAGATAGCTAATATTTCTATTTTTATAGAAATCAAAAGTGAGGGTGAGAGGTACTCCCTGAATTCTTGGGCGGGTTCGATGGAGGATGTGGTAAATACGGTGAAGGCGTCGGTATGGTGGTGGTGTTGGTTCCCAAGCTCTGCGCTAGATGAAGAAATTGGGGAACTCGTGAAGGATTAGCCAGGGGGTATTAAGACATAATATAAATAAACTAAATATAAAATTAAAGAAAAGCAAGCTAAAGGGAAGGAGACTAAGAAGAAAACTAAAATGAAAAGAAAATACTAATGGACTATGAAGTCCATATTGAAGGATGGTTTGCAAGGTGGGAATCAATACTAAGGTTGGGGGTATGATGGCGGTGGCGGAAATGAAGAGGTTATCGTGGTGGTCGGCGTGATTCCTTAGCAGCCTAGCGAACCTGACACTAAGAAACTAAAAGAAAATTAAACAAATGCAGCAGAAGAGAAGTTTAGAAAAGGAAAATAAAGGAGAAGAGAGACAAAAAGAGAAAATAAATTGGTCTCAAAGTCCCTTGGCTTGGTGATTAGTCGAAGCTGCCGACATGAACTCATGTTGACCGTTCTCCTTTGGGGAGACTACACTTAGCTTCTTCCATTTCTTTGACATGATTTTATGTGGCTCCAAGGGTATAAAGGTTTAGTCTGGGGATAGAATTGTTTTGAGAGGGAGAAAAGAGGGGAAGAAAGGGTGGTGAGTGAAGGAGAGGAATGGGTAGAGAGAGGGGTGATGATTAAATAAGGGTTCATGTCCCCACGGCCGTGGTCCTAGGGTGTGTCGATTTACACGGGCGCCTCACACAGCTGTGTGTTTGGGTGTGTTGTTACCCCATGTCTGTGTTTCATCCACCCACGCCCGTGTTTGTGAAGTTTGTATGTTGGCACGGTCGGGTTGCACGGGCGTGTCTTGCCTGTGCTCGATAAGTCAGTAGCTTCGCACGGTTTGTAGGCACGGGCGTGTTCTGCCCGTGGTATGGAAGTCAGTAGCTTCACATGGTTGAGGGGTACGGCCGTGCAGATTTGTCGGTGCCCGTGGGGAGGGTGGTTGGGTCCGTGACTTTGGAGGGTGGTTGGGCTGAATTGCACAACCTTTGTTTTGTTAGTGTGGTGGTTCCGGTGGTCCACAAGGCCACAGACACGGCCGTGTGTAAGGCCGTGTGGCCTGGAAATGTGCACTTTTGGTTAGTCTAAAAAGGAAAGGAAAAAGAAAAATAAAATAAAATTCAAACAAATGTAAAAAAAAATAAGGTTAGTGCTCGGGTTGCCTTCCGAGAAATGTTCGTTTATAGTCTTAAGCTAGACTTTCCTCGTATTTGAGAATTTTAGGGAGGTGTAAAGGTTTGAATATCTTCCCTCATGCTTACAGTTTTATTTCTTGACAAAGTTGAAGTCGAGAAGCGTTTACCTTGAAATTGCCGAATATTGGATTGCTTACCTCGACTATTCCGTGTGGGAAGATATCTTGTACCTTAAGAAGAATTTTTCCCTTTGCCCTCAGGTTTGTTGTAGTGATGTAAGGATCGATTTTGTCTAACAGTACCTTGTCTCCTATTTTGAAGTGGTTGGATGTCCTTATGATCTCTTCTGGTGGTTCCTCTGGTTTTACTTCGTGTGGATCTGGTTCTTCTTTGACGTGTGTTTGCTGCTCTCTAATTTGTCGACCCTAAGGCTTTGTTCCTTGTGTGCCTCTACTTTGTCGACTTGGGGTCTATGAGTTGGCTCAAGTTTGTGTCCTTGTGATGTTTCCTGTGGTGGAGGTTGAACAATTTGATTATCTATTGAAGTAACTTTCTTACCTTTATCGACTGTTGCCCTGCCCGAGTCAAGAGCTTGAAGATTGATTGATTCATCACCAACACAAAGTATGAGTTCACCTGTGGCAACATCAATTTTAGTCTTGGCAGTTACTAGAAAAGGTCTTCCTAAAATTAAGGGGATTGAATTATCCTCATCCATGTCCAAGACAACAAAGTCTACTTGGAATAAAAATTTACCAATTTTTACGAGAACATCTTTGATAATGTCCCTATGAATTCTAACAGTTTTATCAGCTAATTGAATACTCATCCTAGTTTGTTTGGGCTTCCCTAGACCTAGTTGTTTAAACAGTGAATAAGGCATGACATTTATGCTTGCCCCTAAATCAGCTAACGCATTATCAATATTTAAACTACCAGTTAAACATGGAATTGTAAAACTCCCTGGATCTTTTAGTTTCTGTGGTAGTCTATTTTGTAAAATTGCCGAGCATGTTGCGTTTAGTTCCACGTGGTGCTCTTCATCTATTTTGCGTTTGTTGGTCAAGAGCTGTCTTAAAAATTTCCTCGAGTCTGGCATCTGAAAAAGAACTTCAAGATAATATGTAATTTCTTTAAAAGTTTAAGAAATTTACCGAACTGTTCCTCTGAATCATCTCTTTTTATGGCTTCTGGATAAGGTATGCGAGGTTGGTACTCTTTAATTACCGTTTTGGCTTTTCTTGTGTTACCTCTATTTTACCTTCGTCTACCTTATTTTTTGGCTTTGGATCAGGTTCACCTCACCCCTTATTATCCTGAGCTGTGATGGCTTGAATTTGCTCCTTAGGGTTAATCTCAGTGTTGCTTGGTAGACGTCCTTGCGATCGTTCTGACATCAGCTTTGCGAGTTGCTCGACTGCATTAGTGACTTCCTTGACTGACTTGGTAATTTCCCCGATTCGGCTCTCATTGCTTTTGATTGTTCTCTCAGTTTTTTAGATACGTTTCTCTATGTCTGCTGAGAATTTTGCCATCATCTCCTCGAGGGTAGGTTTCTTTTCTTGTGGATAGGGCTGATTTTAGAAATTTTGAGGAGGTTGTTGCCTTTGATTCCCTTGATTTCCTTGACCTCCCCATGAAAAATTTGGGTGATTCCTCCAACCTGGATTGTAACTGTTACTATAAGGATTATTATTGGATCGGAAATTATTACCTATATAGTTCATCTGGTCGCTCTCTACTTCCGGTTGGTAGGGTGGGTACTCAGGATTCGCCACGGGTCCACTTGCGTCACACTGCATAACTGGATGTGCCTGCGAGGAACACAGACTATCAAGCTTTTTATTCATCATCTCTAGCTGCGTTGATAGCATGGTCACTGCATCGACGTTGAAAACTCCCACTGATTTTGTCAGTTTGGTTTTTGAAGCCTACCACTGGTAATTATTTAGTGACATCTCTTCGATGAACTCGTAGGCTGCTTTTGGAGTTTTGTTGTTTAGTGTTCCACCGGCGGCTGAATTAATTAGTTGCCTTGTTGAGGGGTTTACACCGTTATAAAAGGTTTGGACTTGTAGCCACAAGGGTAAGCCATGGTGTGGGCACCTCCTCAAGAGATCCTTGAATCTCTCCCATGCATTGTATAACGTCTCTAAATCCATTTGCACAAAAGAAGAGGTATCATTCCGTAATTTGACCGTTTTGGCCGGTGGAAAATATTTCATTAAAAACTTTTCGGTCATTTGATCTCATGTAGTGATTGACCTTCGTTGTAACGAGTTTAACCACTGTTTGGCTTTATTTCTTAATGAAAAGGGAAATAACTGAAGACGTATGGCATCATCAGAAACGCCATTTATTTTGAAGGTATCACAGAATTCTAAAAATTTAGCTATATGCGTGTTTGGATCTTCATCCTGCAAACCATCAAATTGAACAAACTATTGAATCATTTGTATTGTGTTAGGCTTTAATTCAAAATTGTTAGCAGCTATAGAAGGCCTAACAATACTCGATTCTACTCCTGTTAAATGCGGTTTCGCATAATCAAACATGGTCGTGGAGCATTATTTTCCCCCACATCTCGTGGTGGTGGGTTATTTTCGTCCATCCCTTCAGTAGGATTGGATCTGTCTTCTTCCTCTCTTTCTGTGTAATTTAGGGCTCGCCTGGTTTCTCGACGATTCCTGCGAGCGGTTGCTTCCATTTCGCTGTCGTATACCAAAGGTCCTCTCGGGTTCCTTCTAGTCATAAACTAGAGGTACCTGCTAGGAAAAGGAAGAAAGAAAATTTCAGCAAAAAGTAAAAATAGGAATAAAAACAAAAACGAAAAAATAAATTGCAAAAAATAAAAAAATTATTGCTAAAGTAGTAAAAATAGAGTTTTCTTAGTATTTTAGTTTCCCGGCAACGGTGCCAAAAACTTGATCGCTGAAATTAGAGCTTTAAAATTTATAAAAGAATGATCGAACCTGGTGACTAACTCTGACAACGATTAAAGGCAAGTGTACCTATCGAACAGTAGTATAGCTTAGGCAAGACCGAATTACCGAACCCAAAGGAGCTAAAAGTACTAATACTAACATTCTTTTTATTATTTAGCCTTAAAAATTAAGTGAAGTTGCTTTAGACTAAATTGACAACGACTAAGCTAAGGACACAAAGACAAAAAGAACGATTTGGAAAATAACTTGAAGAAAAACTCAATTGATCACGACAATACCCTCAGGAAGAATCCACCTAGACTTCACTTGTTATTTAACCCTAAACCATATGATTTCTTTACTTAGCTTGATCCGTATGACACCCTAACCTATATTAAACCTTCTCTCGAGGCGAACAGTGTCTACCCCTAGTTTAATTAGTGGAACTCTCATTAGCTTATAATAACCCCCTAGAATAGTAGTAAATCGATCAATGGACTCCCATATTAGGTTTCACCCTAATCCGGCAAACTCTCATAACCCTATCTCTAGGCGTTCGATCAACTCCGCTTAATTATGCTAAATCTACTCCTAGGTAGGGTCTATTCCTCCTCCACATAAGCACATCAGACTTGGATTAAGCAACATAATTAAGAACAAACTAAGTAATTTATCATATAACTTAGAAATCAAATAACAAGATTCAAATCTAGGTTTCATCCCCTTCAGGTATCTGAGGGGTTTAGTTCATAATGAATAAAGAAAACATCGTAAGAGAAAAGATAAAACAAAACATAAGAAATCCCTAAAACCCCCTAAAGGAATTGAAGGAGAATTCCGCCGTCTTGAGTATAACTCCGGCTTCTTGGGATGGATCAACTGGCTATCCTCGCGTTATTCCCTAAATCTGACCTTCTCGGCTTGGCTCCTTTGCCTAGCTTTGACGCCCTTTTCAAAGGGGGCACTTAGGGGATATATATAGGCTCTTGGAATGCAATTCTTTCTCCCTAAGTATCCTTTTCCGACTGAAATTGCTCTTTCCAGCGACAGAGGGACGGCCATGGCACACGCCCGTGTGGATCGAGTTCAGACCGTGTTCGGATTTTAAATTGAGGCACAGTCATGTGAGGCGGGGTTGAAGCCGTGCTCTAGTTGATCAGCGAGGCATGGCCGTGTGTGATTTGGGCTAGGCCGTGTCATTATCGTGCTAAGGCCCATTTACTCCGTTTTGGGCCCGATTTGTGTTCTTTTCATCCTCGGGTGCTTTCCTGGGTATAAAACATGAAAAGAAAGGATTACAAGCATGTTTTTATATAAATCAAGGAACAAATCATCAAAAAGTAAGCTAAATGTGGGACTAAAATATGTTATAAATGGAGTTTATCAAAGAGCATTTTGACAATTTTGGTGCATGAGAGGTACTATTTTCTCTTTGAACATTTTGTGTCTCTTTTTCCAAATTCTTTTCATTTTGCTTGGCCGAAACCTCGTAGACCTTTTTGTTCATTTTTTTTACTTTGTTTGATCCGAAATCTTCACACCTTTATGCTTATCTTCTCTTTGATAACCGAAATCATCTAATAATATCCTCCATCTTTTCTTTTCTTATTACCATTTCTTCAACTTTCTATTTTTCTCTCTAATTGACACAACCTTGTTTGGCCGAATCTTCTTTATTCTTTTTTCTTCAACAGCCAAATGTTCTTGCTCATTTTTCCTCCATAGCCGAACCTTAGAACATTTCACCTCTTCTTTATTATTTCTTTCTCATTCGTGTTGTCACTCACTCCTTTGATCAATCGGTAAGTGGTTCTATTCTATCATTTTATTTTATCTTTTTCCTAGCCGAATGTGTGTTTATCAACATTCGGATATTCACTTGGTTCCAACCGAAATATCTTCCTTTCATAATTCTTTACAATGTGATCGCCTTCTAATGTAGAGTTATAGTGGAAGGCTGAATCTTTGACTCATCCGTAGCCATTGTACAATCGTTGGGAATCGGATTTATAATCATTAATGTAAGGGATTCATCATGGTTCTTTTTGGATTTTTTTGTTGATCGGTTATTTTGCTAAGCGGGATAGTGGTTGTGTCTAATCGTTTATTTTTAGGTACTAAATCGCTCGATCTATCTACTTGTTGATTCTACGGAAATAATGGTAAGCCGAGCCCTTTTTCCTTAGACAATCGATATATATATATCGTAATATCGTTTTGACTAAGATTTTACCTGATGGAGGCTAGGGGTACCGACTTGAAAGAGAAAGCTAGTGGAGAACACAAAAGGAGTGGATTTGTGATTCCCACTCCTAAGTTCAAGCGAAGAGCGGTATCAGCGGTTCAGGATTTTCCACTGGGTTGTGGACTATCATTAGGAGTGAATCAACAAATCGTGGTCGTTCACGATTTCGAGAGTAAGTAATATAGATCGCTTGGTGTAGTTTTGGATTAATAAAAATCTCAACCGTTAGATTAATCGAGTGTTATGTTGTCATAGGTGCCGATGATCAAGACGGTTTAATCCTTACCCTAATCAGGTGTGTAATCTCACATCGTAAATCCGTAGAATTATGTTTCGGTAATATGTCGAATATTAGATTGTTACCTTTATACGTCTAAAATCGTAAAATTGGCATAAAACGAGGAATATGCTTAAAGTATACTATTTTGAAAGATTTCACAAAATCGGCATTAAGATTGTTAAAATTACGAAAATGCCCGTACGAGCCGAATTACGAAAATGCCCCTACGGGCTGAATTACGAAAATGCCCCTACGGGCCGAGTTACGGAAATTCCCTAATGGGCCATTATGTTAGAATGCCCTATCGGGCCGATTATTATTGCTTAAATGGGTCTAATCACTATAATAAATTACTTGATAAAGGGTTGCTATTTATATGCGAACATCTTATTATGTATGTTTCATTTTCATATATTGTATGGGTTGGGAAAAATGTTGAAGAGAAGTGTAGCCTGGTGGCATTGCACAATAAACTGTTTATTATAATGTTTACACATGATATCGGTGGTTTGACCACAATAAAATATTATAAATGGCAATTTGCCTGCGTTTTGGTGTGATGGCGGGGTGGGTTGACTTGATCCCCACAGGTGTGATGGTTGGTACGGGGGTGTGTTGGGTGGATGGGTTGGGTTGCATACATTGCTTATATATATATTCTGTTATGTAATGGGCTTAGGCCCAAGATATTGAAATATGGGTTCAGGCCCAGCGAACAACGGTAAGGGGATTATACACTAAGTTCTAGTAACTCACCCCGTTTCCTTAACCCTTACAGATAATGCTCAGTGACGTGGACTTGGACCATGGATGACTCGGTGAGGGCCATACTTCAGAAATGGTTTTTATTGAACTTTAGATTTCTATTTCGTTCACTTATTACTTTTACTGTTTTGGGTTCTATGATGTAATAAGGCATCTATATTATTTTATTTTGTTTTATGTTTGACGTACTTATATTTTGCTCAAATTACTTTAAATGGGATTTTTCTAGAAACTTAAATAAATTTTTTCTAAAATGGATTCACAAATGGATTTCATAATAAACTTTTACAAATATTTTAACCCGAAAATTTTATCTCGAGTTATCAATAATATTTTCAAAAGTCACGATTTGTAAAATCACTAGTTCAAATTTTTTGATTTATCAATAAATCTTCGAAGTTAGTAATATTTTATCAAATATTTCAAATCAAACTTGTTTTCTTGATTTTTAACAAATAAATACTTATTTCCGAACGAATAAAAAGGACTTAACATATTTTCCTCATGTGACATGTCAGATCCGGTCATAACGTATGGGCCGGGTTTGGGGTGTTACATCGTTTCTAAATATTTCTTAAATCCAAATATTTTCCCTTCACCAAAGTGTTTAAAATAATTTTCATAAATAATTCTTTTATAGTCCCTGTGGGTACGGTTATTCGACATTTACTTGTCACTTTATTACTTGTTGCGATTGTGTACACTTGCACATTTCCACCGTTCCAAGTTTTTGGCGCCATTGCCGGGGACTGTTTTTCAAAAGCCATTATTTGTGAATCTGATTTACATTTTTGTTTATTTATTTTCCTGTTTAAATTTTTACTTACTTAATTTTTCTGTGGTTATTTCAGGTGTTTATAAGTATTGACCAGATTATTGACTTACTCCCCGTGGACCCTGAAATAGAACGAACCTTTCGACAGTGAAGAAGACAAGCGAACCAGAGAAGGACCGAAGAGATAAACTTCGAGAATATGAACCAAGCAAACGGAGTAAACCCTACTCAGAATCCTATCCTTATTGCTGATGATAGGGATAGAGCCTTAAGACAATATGCTGTGTCAGTATTTAACGATCTTAATCCCAGTATTAGGAGACCCGATATCGAGGCACAACAATTCGAGCTAAAGCTCGTCATGTTCCAGATGCTTTAGACTGTGGGCCAATTCAATGGAATGCCTACTGAAGATCCTCATCTTCACTTAAGATTATTTATGGAAGTGAGCGATTCTTTCAAGTTAGTAGGAGTTCCCGAAGATGCCTTACGACTGAAGCTATTCCCATATTCACTAAGGGACAGAGCTCGCACCTGGTTGAACTCATTGCCACTGAACTCCGTTTCTACATGGCAAGAATTAGCTGAGAAATTCCTCATGAAGTATTTCCCACCAAGCAAGAATGCTAAGCTGAGGAATGAGATCACTGCCTTCCACCAAATGGACGATGAGTCCTTGTGTAAGGCTTGGTAAAGATTTAAACAGTTATTACGAAAGTTCCCTCATCATAGAATCCCACATTGCATTCAACTTGAGACATTCTATAATGGTCTCAACGCTCACACAAGGATGGTAGTGGACGCCTCTGCTAATGGACCCTCCTTTTTAAGTCTTATAACGAGGCTTATGAAATTATTAAGAGGATTGCTAGTAACAATTATCAATGGCCAACCAGTCAAGTAGCATCAGGAAGGGAGTCGTTGCAATACATGAAGTAGATGCTCTTACTTCACTCGCATCTCAAGTATCATCAATATCCTCAATGCTTAAAAATCTTACTACTAATGGGTCTAATAGTTTTGCAGCACAGTCGCCTAATCAATTTGAGAATATAGCCTGTGTCTATTGTGGGGAGGGACATTTGTTTGAAGAATGTTCGTCGAACCTAGAATCTGTATACTACATGGGTAACCAGAACCAAAACTGAGGAGGCAAGGGCTGCAATCAAATTTTTATAACCCATTATGGAGAAACCACCCAAATTTCTCCTGGAGTAACCAAGGGGCTGGAACCAGTACCATTTACACCCAACCCAGACCAACCTAGCTGCCTAATTTTTCGCAACAAGTTCAGAAATTAGTTCAAGCTGAAGCATCCAATAGCTTGGAGAATTTGCTGAAGGCATACATGGCAAAGAATGGTGCCTTAATCCAGAGCCAAGCAGCTACATTGAAGAACATGGAAAACCAAGTGGGCCAGCTTGCAACTAAATTTAGGAACCGACCACAGGGTACCTTACCTAGTGATACAAAAAACCCGAGAAATCTAGGAAATGAGCACTGCAAAGCACTAACACTGAGGAGTGGAAAGACGATAGAGCCCAATACCATTGAAGCTGGAAAGGAGCAACCTGACACCCAAGATTCAGAAAAAGTTCAACCAAGTGTTGAAATCCCAGTTTCACCAAAACTAGAATCTGCAAAACCCGACAAAGTAGCCTCAGTACCAGCTAATTCTGATCAACTAACAAATCTGTTAGATGCAGAATTACCGCCAAAGGCGAATCAACCAGAAGTCGTTCCAGTAATGAAACCGCCACCACCCTACTGTAACATCCTGAAGTTGGGCCTATTAGGATTGGGCCCAATGGGCCTTAGGCGTAGTAACATTTAAAATTTTTAAGAACGACATTAATGCAAGTTATACTTATTAGGTAAGTGATTTTGGAAGGTTAGAGGGCTTTTATAAAGTCCTGGGATCAAACTTTGGCTTTGGGGAAATTTTGGTTTTAGGTGGAAAAAACCCTAGAAGTTGGCAGGTAGGCCTTAAGAATAAAATGTGGAGGAAAATGACACAAGTGGAGTGTGTGGTGTAGTGGCAAAGTGACGCCACATAAGAGGCAAGGGGATGACGCCACAAGGGAAGAAAGGAGGTCCAAGGTTCAAGTCTTGGCTCTTGCATTTTGGTTTTCTTTTTGCTTGGACCTTAGAATTTGGCCCATAGTTTATATTTAGTTGCGCATGGTTTAAGACACAAGAGGAGCTTATGGCCAAGTGGTTAGCAGCGTGGATTATGTTGCAAGGGAGCCTGGGTTCGAATCTTATGAGAAGCAAGGGAGTATTTATTTTGTGGATTGGACGGCAAGAGTTTCAGTTGAATTTAAACTCTACTGACGAAGGGATCCCACATCTGAAAGATACAATGAAGGAAGGTGAAGAGCTAGCTATATAAAGAGCATTCCAGGAGGAGAATTAACATACCTTGGAGGGCTTTGGGCACAGGAGTTGTCGGAGCGCGGATTAGCACCAGATTCCTATCAGGTGTGTAACTCTCTCTACTCTAGTTGTAGAGGAGCAAATGCCAAAGTGCCGGTCATAACAATAGTAGCCACACGAGCGTGCGAGCGCACGTATGGGGCTTCGACGCGATAGTTGAGGCCATCAGTAGTATTCTTGTGGGTTGAGGCTGATTGGGCCCAATTGAATAAATTGTATGATGATGTAGTATATAGTGAACTAGACTAGGTGGAACTTATATACGTGGGTAGATTTGTGTTAGGTGGGCCACACGAGCGTGTGGGCTCTGATGGGCCGAAATCGGGTTTTAGGCCCAATAGTCCATTTCGAACACAAATGGTAGTTGAGTCGCTCGGGGCAACATTGGGCCTTCGGAAAGGCCATTCTAGGTACGAAATTACCGAAATACCCTTAGTGGGTAAATTACCAAAATACCCCTGAAAGGTAAACTACGAAAATACCCCTAGAAGGTAAATTACTGTTATACCCTTAGAGGTGGATTAGCTTGGTTATGTCATATTTGTTATTCTGATTATGATGGTAATTCATTTCATGCGTTGTCTTTGATATATGATTTGCATACATGTCATACTGCATACATGAATTATTATGACTGATGATCATGGCATAGACATGGGTATGATGAGAGGAGGGGGAAGGTATGATTTTAGACTGTCACTAGTGGTTGTGACCACACAGTGGGTTGGCCCCGCTTTCTATATTATTTTTTGTGACTAAATCTCAGTGGTTTTGACCACAAGTGGTTTGGTACCACATATTGCTATCTTTGTGACTCGTCCCAGTGGTTTTGACCACAGTGGGTTGGCCCCACATATCGATATACGGGATTGTCATCAGTGGTTTTGACCACAAGGTGGGTTGGCCCCACCATATTATTTTGTGACTACGGTCATCAGTGGTTTTGACCACACTTATCTTAATTGTGACTACGGTCATCAGTGGTTTTGACCACCAGTGGTTTTGACCACACGGGGTAGAAACAGGAGTACGGATGGTTAGGTTTTGGGCCGCATGATATACTTATGCACTTATGAAATTATGTAAGAGCATGGTTATTTTCGGGATAGGGATTTACACACTGAGTCTCGATGACTCACCCCTTTAGTTAATTTTACAAGTAATTGTTAGACAGCAGATATGGAGCCGGGGTGGACTCGAGGTGGCCATGCTCAAGATTGCGTTTCTTTCATTTTAAATGGTTACTTGGACTTATTTCATTTTATTTTAAATTTGGGATTCTGTTATGTAATAAGGCCTATGGTTTTATTTGATTTTAGCTTTTAACTTGGTTATTGCTTATTATTGTTAAATGTTTAATTCAGGATTTTCCTAAAATGTTAATAAACCGTTTCTTATTCAAAATTTCCTTAAACTCGATTTTTCACAACAAATATAAAGAATACAAACTTTTTAATGAAGGCACAGTTTTAGACATTCCTCTTATGTGACATGCCAGATCCGGTCATATCGTCTAGGCCGGGTTTGGGGTGTTACATCTACCCTCAAAGACTTCAGAAGCAGAAGCAGGAGATTCAATTCGAGAAGTTCTTTGACGTACTCAAGCAACTTCATATCAACATCCCATTAGTTGAAGCACTTGAGCAAATGTCGAACTACGTCAAGTTCATGAAAGATATATTGTCTAAGAAACGAAGACTTGGAGAATTTGAGATGGTAGCTCTAACGAAGGAATGCAGTGCATATCTTCAAGACAAACTACCCCCAAAATTGAAGGATCTTCGATGTTTTACCATACCGTGCAACACTGGAGCAACGTATTGTGGTAAGGTATTATGTGACTTAGGAGCAAGTATCAACTTGATACCTATGTAAATATTTAGGAAGTTGGGGATAGGAGAAGTTAAACCAACTACGGTTACGCTTCAACTAGCAGATCGATCCTTAGCACATCCAGAAGGAAAAATCGAGGATGTATTGGTACGTGTAGATAAGTTTATCTTCCCTGTTGACTTTGTAATTCTAGATTTTGAAGCAGACAAGGAAGTACCAATCATTCTAGGAAGGCTGTTCCTAGCAACTGGAAGGATCCTTATTAATGTGTAGAAGGGTGAGCTGACTATGCGTGTTCAGGATGATTAGGTAACATTTAATGTTTTTAAGTCAATGCGATTTCTTGACACAATTGATGATTGTTCTGCAGTATCCCATTTAGAGGATTTAATAGTGGAGAGGGAATTCAACTTTGTTGAGGATCCGTTGGAATATGTTCTGACATCAGACCCTCCAAATGATGAAGAGGAGGATGGATACTTTGCTCTGCTAGAAGCTAATAAAAAGGGATTTAACCGCAATCCTGTTTTGAATCTTTGGAATTAGAGAAAAGGGATTACACCCAGCCAAAAGCATCAATCGAGGAGCCACCTAAGTTAGAACTCAAGGTATTACCTACACACTTAAAATATGTTTATTTAGGTAACGCTTCTACTCTGCCTGTAATTGTTTCAGTAGAATTAACTACTAAACAAGAAGAGAAACTTATCATAGTTTTGAAACAATTCAAGAAGGCTATCGGATGGACCATAGCCGATATTCATGGTATTATCCCATCTGTATGCATGGACAAGATCATATTAGAAGATGGTGAGAGAGGAACGGTTGATGGACAACGGAGACTGAACCCCATCATGAAGGATGTAGTAAAGAAGGAAATTATCAAGTGGTTGGATACAGGTATAATTTACCCCATCTCAGATAGTTCATGGGTGAGTCCGGTCCAGTGCGTGCCAAAGAAAGGAGGTATCACGGTCGTAGAGAACGAGAACAACGAGTTGATACTAACTAGAATAGTTACGTGATGGAGAATCTGCATCGATTACAAGAAGCTGAACAAGGCGACTAGGAAAGATCACTTTACTTTGCTGTTCTTGGATCAGATGCTGGATAGACTCGTAGGACGAGATTACTACTGCTTTCTCGATGGATACTTAGGGTATAATCAGATTACAGTAGCACCGGAAGATCAACATAAAATGATATTCACCTGCCCATACGGTACCTTTGCATTTAGATGCATGCCATTTGGTTTATGTAATGCACCTGCTACATTTCAAAGATGTATGATGCCTATTTTTACTGACATGGTTGATAAGTACTTGGAAGTTTTTATGGATGATTTTTCAGTATTTGGAGATACTTACGATGATTGCTTAGCCAATCTAGCTAAGGTACTAAGGCGATGCAAAGAAATGAATCTCGTACTCAACTGGGAAAACTGCCATTTTATGGCACGAGAAGGAATTGTTGCCATCAGATAACGAGACATGGGATTGAGGTAGATAAAGCGAAGGTAGACGTTATTGAGAAACTCCCACCTCCAACATCTGTAAAAGGTGTTAGGAGCTTTTTGGGCCACACCGGTTTTTATCGAAGATTTATCAAGGACTTCTCCAAAGTTGCTAAACCCTTATGCAAATTATTGGAGAATGACTCAATATTCAAGTTTGATGAGGAATGCTTAAAAGCCTTCAACGATTTGAAGAGTTGATTAGTCACGGCACCCATAATCCTCACACTAGACTAGGATTTGCCATTCGTATTGATGTATGATGCAAGTGACTTCGCAATTGGAGCTGTCTTGGACCAACGAAGGAAAAAAGTTTTTCATCCCATCTACTATGCAAGTCAAACTCTAACCGGAGCTCAACTAAATTATACAGTAATGGAAAAAGAGTTACTTGCTATTGTGTTTACTTTCGACAAGTTTCGATCTTATCTTGTAGGTACCAAAGTGATTGTCTATACGGACTACTCAGCAATTAAATATTTACTGGCCAAGAAAGACGCTAGGCCAAGATTGATCGGGTGGGTACTACTACTTCAAGAGTTTGATCTAGAAATTCAAGATCGAAAGGGAGTAGAGAACCAAGTAGCAAATCACTTGTCTAGATTGGAGCCGCAAGAGGGAAATTCTCCACTTGTACTGATCCATGAGACATTTCCAGATGAGCACATACTGAAGGTAAATCATGTCCATAATATTCCTTGGTTTGCTGATATTGCTAACTATTTATCTTGTGGTTTGATACCGATTGTTAAAACGTATCAACAAAGGAAAAAGTTTCTTCACGATGCGAAGTACTATTTCTAGGAAGAGCCATACCTGTTTAAAAAGTGTGCAGATCAGATGATCAGGAGATGTGTGGCAGAAGATGAAATACCGAAGATTTTATACCACTATCACTCAGCTCCAAGTGGGGAACACTTCGGAGGTACACATACAGCGGCCAAAGTATTGCAAGCCCGGATTCTTTTGGCCAACACTATTCAAGGATGCATACGCTTATGTAAAGAATTATGATCGATGTCAGAGGGTTGGAAATGTCACCAACAGAAATGAGATGCCTCGAACAAATATCATTGAGATAGAATTGTTCGATGTTTGGGGTATTGACTTTCTTGGTCCTTTCCCTCCATCTTTTGGTCACAAGTACATATTGGTCGCAGTAGATTATGTGTCCAAATGGGTCGAGGCTGAAGCTTATCCGACGAATGATGCTAAAGCTGTGATGAAGTTCTTGTAGAAACACGTGTTCACAAGGTTTGGAACCCCAAGAGCTATTATCAGCGATGAAGGAACTCATTTTGTGAACAAGTGGTTAAAATGGTTGTTAGATAAACATGGAGTGAAACACAAGGTTGCTACAGCTTACCATTCGCAAACAAATGGGCAAGCTGAGCTAGCGAATAAGGAGATCAAAGGCATACTTGAGAAGGTAGTTTGCCCGAACCGACGAGATTGGTCCAAGAGACTAGATGATTGTAAGGGTATGCCCAAAGATCAATCATGAGATGGTTGTAATAACATACTTAATTTACCATGTTTATTAATATAAAGCGTTGGCACTATTATTTCAGTTTTTCTTTCTGTGTGTATAGATAAACTGTTTTATAATAATGTCCTGAGAATAATATGATTATTCTTAAAAGATCCTTAGTCGAGTATTATTGTTGACTAGGACAACAATAATGCATTAAGACTAACATGTAGTTGATGGATGATAAAGAGTTGTCATTGATATGGAGTGTCCAAAACAATGCATGAATATGTGTGTTAGAGAACAACATATTGGATAGACCCGCTATGAGTATGTTTCTTGGATTATTATGTAATTGTCACAACATTACTCGTAGTGATTAATATGTATATGATCCTCAGACTTGAGATCATTATTATCCCAGCATCGTGAGTTGTATATTTTGATACAGTCAAACGTACACCGTAACAGGTTATTCTATAAAGGCTGATGTTGGATATACCACAATCTATGTAGAGGGATATGGTTGATCAATAAAGGATAAGTCCCTCCTACATAATAGGAGTAATATCTTAGGCCACTTGATTGAGTGAGACTAGAAATGCATGGCCATGCTCAAATAAGTTGATATGAGATGCCATACTAATTTGTATATCATAGTCTACTCAAGATATCAAGAAACATGGGATGGACTATGCAAGTGTGACTATCCCACGACTTGTATCCGTTCCAGAGATAAAGGACTTAAGGATTAATGCATGAAAGGCTAATCACAAAAGGTTATGTCGAATCATGACTTCTTGTAACTTAGGTAGCAATGATGCATTGCTAGATGCCACTCATTGTTTGTGACAATAGAATCGTTCTAGTATTACTGCTAAGTTGCAAGAACCTACAGGGTCACACCCTATGGTTGAAATGAACGGAATAAAATATAGTTGGTATTGTGTTTAGTTGTCACATGAATTAAATTAATTAAAGAATTAATTTAATTGGGCAATCAAATATTGAACATATTATATGTACAAGGATGTTGTACATATAATGATAACATAATTTTATTAATATATGAATTTGATTCATATATAAATTTAAATAAATATAGTTTACCGAAATCCTTATTATAATTAATGTAATTATAATTTTCGGATATAATTAATGTAATTATAATTTTCGGTTAAAAACTTTATTGTATTTATTTAATCTTACAATACATTCAAGAGATACCAATTATAAAAAGGCCCAATTAAAAGGCCTAATTAAAAGGACACCCATTATAAAAGGTATTAAAAGGAGAGAAAGCTGAAAATAAAAAACCCTAAGTGATTGCTTGTTAGGTCTAGCAGCCGTCAAGCAAATAAACCTCCAAAGCAGTTTTGGAGATTTTTCCGTTCATAGTCAACCCGGGTGGATTACGTAGAGGCAGACATCGGAAAAGGTTGTGGCTTGATTCGACAATAGATCAAAACTCTTGTTGCCAAGGCGTCACTGTCTACTCAGATTGAAGTTTTGGTAATTTCGAAACCTTTATTTCACCCTGATTCGTTCCTCATACATGGATTCATGGTTTGGATCACTGGATCTAATTTTATTTTGCTGCGCCATGGGGTACCGGCGTTCCAACAGTGGTATCAGAGCCACTTGTGTGATATGAACTCGGGTTTAAATACTTGAGTGATGCAATTGTATGAGACGCATGTTTTGATCTTTTTGTATTTTCGATTGTTTAAATCGTTTAAGCATAACCTAATAGCTGTTCCTTTTGATACTAATTAAATGTTAATCATGGTGTTGTGGCCTATTCGATTTTATGTTATTACTGTTAACTATTAACAAATCTGTATTAATGCGACGATTGTATTTATAGTTTCCAGTAAGGGTTAACTGGCTAGTGGAACAAGGGTTGTTCCGATATGAAACCTCAAGGATTAAAATCCTAAAAACACGATTCCGTTGATAAAAGTTATCAAATCGTGAGGTTTCATTTATGGTAAGTTTTGTTAATAAAAGAAATTTATAAACTTGATGGGCCATAAAAGGTTGAAAGGATATTTTATAATTCACCTTAGCAAAAAAAAAACATTGAATTATGTACGCTATTTTTGACATGCACGGTGTTTGAAATGCATAGTTATAGCCCAATGACCCATTCAATAAAAGGTTGTATTTTTTCATAAATACGGCCTACATGTCGAGCCTTACTACTATTCTCTTGTATTTCTCTTCTCATCTTATTCCCTCGTATGTAAAACGAGTTTCTGCATATTGTAATTTGCAAGAGTTGCTGTGGGCCAAACGAGAAGCAAGGTGGGGCAATTATTGTGGATTGATAGCTTGTGAAATGGCTTACACCTTTAAGTTTCTTTTTGGTTTTCCCATTGGCTTGGGTTGAACCACCTTAGTTTATGGGCTATAACTATTGCATTTATTTATTGCTTTATTTATTCATGTATGAGATGCTATGGATGTCTAAAGCATGCCAATTATATATATATATATATATAATTGAAACTTGATGATAATAAACCCTATTAATTGATGATATCGATTAGAAGACTAAACGGTTTAAAGTAGACCATAACTGGTGAGATGCAACAACCTTAATAAAATCCCTCTATTAAAATATTAAGTTAACATGGCCTTCCAATTTTTCCCTCGTTAAGGCCTCGATCAATACTATGTAGGTTCTGCCAAAGCGAAGTACTAGTATTTATCTTGGTTAAACGCGAAGAATAAACAAGTGATATTCGCTGGTCAAAAATTGGTTAATGACTTAACTAGGCTACTCTAATAGGATTAGAAACCTAGACGCAAGTAAATTGGATAAATCATAAGATGATTAGAAGAAGAGTTGTTCACCAAATATTAGGAGTTACATATGATGTAATTAGCAAATCTTGCTTACCTAAATAACCATAATCGTAAGAGTAAAGCCAAAGTTGACTTAAGAGGTGGTGAAATATGGATCCTTAACCTACTAGAAATACTTTTGAGAAAGTTTTTCCGAAATTAATATACGAGGGTTATTAATTTTGAAATAAAATAGTGGGAATATCATTTAATAAAGTCTTTTTAATGATTGATATAAAATTGGTAAATTTACTCACATGCATATTTAATTGTTGTAGATATATTATGGTTGCAAACACTAGCACACTCTTATTGCGATCGGTCCTTGAGAAGGACAAATTGAATGGTTTGAATTTTCTTGATTGGTTCCGTAACTTGAGGATTGTCCTTAAACAAGAACGGAAATTATATGTCATTGAACAACCACTTCCTAATGAACCACCCGCTAATGCCTCGAGGACTGATAGAGATGCTTACAAGAAGTATCTCGATGACATGATAGATGTTGGATGTCTTATGCTTGCCACTATGAATCCTGAACTTCAGAAGCAACATGAGGACATGGTTGCTTATGATATGATCGAGCACCTGAAAGAACTTTATCAGGGGCAAGCACGGCAAGAGAGGTTTGATATCTCTAAGGCCCTATTCCAATGTAAGTTGGCTGAAGGAAGCCCAATAGGACCTCATGTCCTTAAGATGATTGGCTATATTGAAAGCTTGTCTAAGCTTGGGTTTCCATTGAGCCAAGAGTTGGCCACTAATGTTATTTTACAATCGTTGCCGGATAGCTACAGCCAGTTTGTCCTCAATTTCAATATGAATGAAATTGACAAGACTCTACCACAATTGCTCAGTATGTTACGAACTGCTGAAGGCAACTTGAAAAAGGTTGGACCCAAGCCCATACTGATGGTCCGTAATAACAAGGGCAAGGGAAAGGCCAAAGTTCAAACAAAGCCCAAGGGTAAAGGTAAGCCCAAATTTGGAAAGGGAAAGGCTGCACTGAAACCTAAAGGTGGGGTGTCTAAGGAAGGAAACTGTTTTCATTGTGGTGTGACTGGACATTGGAAATGGAACTGCCCTGTCTATCTTGAAGAAGTCAAGAAGGCTAAAGTAAGCGGAATGTCTGCTTCAGGTATTTATGTTATTGATATTAATTTATCAACTACTACTTCTTGGGTATTAGATACTGGTTGTGGTTCTCATATTTGTACTTCTGTACATGGACTACAAAGGAGTAGGACTTTGGCTAGAGGAGATGTGGACCTACGAGTTGGAAATGGAGCAAAAGTTGCTGCATTAGCTGTGGGAACATATACTTTATCTTTGCCTAGTGGACTTGCTTTATGTTTAGAGGATTGTTATTTTGTGCCCAGTTTGACTAAAAACATTATTTCAATTTCTTGTTTAGACAAAATTGGTTTTGAGATAATTATTAAGAATAATTGTTGTTCATTTTATCTCAATAATGTTTTCTATGGTTCGGCACAATTGATTAATGGCCTCTATATTTTAAATCAAAGGAATCTCATTTACAACATAAATACTAAAAGATCTAAAATAAATGACTCAAATCAAACTTATCTTTGGCATTGTCGTTTGGGCCACATAAGTGAGAAACGCATATCCAAAATCCATAAAGATGGTCTTTTGAATTCATTTGTTTTTGAACAATTTGAAGTATGTGAATCTTGCTCATTGGGAAAAATAACTAAATCTCCTTTTACTGGTAAAAATGAACGAGCTAGTGATTTATTGGACCTAATACATTCTGATGTATGTGGACCAATACATACACAGGCCAGAGTTGGATTTCACTACTTCATTACTTTCACTGATGATTTCAGTAGATATGGGTATGTTTATCTCATGCGTCATAAGTCTGAGTCCCTTGAAAAGTTCAAGGAATTCAAAAATGAAGTACAAAATCAACTAGGCAAAACTATCAAGTCACTTCGATCTGATCGAGGTGGAGAGTATTTGAGCCTAGAGTTTGATGATCTTTTGAAAGAATGTGGGATTGTCTCACAACTTACTCCTTCTGGTACTCCTCAATGGAATGGAGTATCTGAGAGAAGAAATCGAACTTTGTTAGACATGATTCGATCCATGATGAGTCATGCTGATCTACTGACTTCCTTTTGCGGACACGCACTTGAGATAGCTGCTTTCACACTAAATCGTGTTCCATCTAAATCAGTTCAAAAGACGCCATATTAGATGTGGACTGGGAAACGTCCTAGTATGTCTTTTATGAAAATTTGGGGCTGTGAAGCTTATGTTAAGCGTCAGACGTCTACTAAGCTTGAACCCAGATCTGAAAGGTGTATTTTTGTGGGGTATCCAAAAGAAACCAAAGGATATTATTTCTTTAATCCCACTGAGAACAAAACGTTTGTTGCTTGGACTAGTGTCTTCCTAGAGAGAGAATTTACTTCTAGAAAAGGAAGTGGGAGAAAGATTGAACTTGAAGAAATTCGAGAATCACAAGATACAACTGAACCAGAGATTGAACAACAACAAATTCCACAAGAAATTGAGGAACAAACAACTGCTGTAGAAACACAACCACCGCGCAGATCTTTAAGAGAACGCCATGCACCTGAGAGATATGGATTTCTCATTACAACGCATGGTGACGTTCTTCTTATAGATCAAGATGAGCCTAGGACTTATCAAGAAGCGGTGACAAGCCCAGACTCTGAGAAATGGCTTGAGGCCATGAGATCTGAGATGGATTCCATGTATGAAAACCAAGTATGGACTTTGATTGACCCACCCGAAGGGGTTAAACCTATAGGGTGCAAATGGGTTTTCAAAAAGAAAACAGACATGGATGGTAATGTACAAACATACAAAGGGCAATTAGTCGCTAAAGGTTTTCGCCAAATTCATGGTGTTGACTATGATGAAACCTTTTCTCCTATAGCTATGTTTAAATCCATTAGGATCTTGCTCGCCATAGCTGCATTTCATGATTATGAAATCTGACAGATGGATGTCAAAACAACTTTCCTTAACGGGAAACTTGAAGAGGATGTGTATATGACACAACCTGAAGGTTTTGTAAATCCAAAGGATGCTAGAAAGATATGTAAGCTACAAATATCCATTTATGGATTAAAGCAAGCTTCTCGAAGTTGGAATCTTCGTTTTAACGATGTAATCAAAGAGTTTGGTTTTATCAAAAATGAAGATGAACCATGTGTTTACAAGAAAGTTAGTGGGAGCACTATCACATTCTTGGTACTATATGTGGATGTCATACTTATCATGGGAAATGACATACCTACCTTGTAGTCTATTAAGACTTGGTTAAGAAGTTGTTTTTCTATGAAGGACTTGGGCGAAGCCACTTATATCTTAGGAGTCAAGATCTATAGAGATAGATCAAGACGACTACTAGGTCGAAGCCAAAGTACATACATAGATAAAGTACTGAAAAGGTTCAGTATGGAAGAATCTAAAAGAGGATTCCTACCTATGAGACATGGTATTTCACTCTCGAAGGAAATGTGTCCTTCAACTCCACAAGAGAGAGAACGTATGAGTAAAATTCCATATGCTTCTGCTATTGGGTCTATCATGTATGCTATGTTATGTAGCCGTCCAAATGTCTCGTATGCCTTAAGTATGACGAGCAGGTATCAAGTAGATCCCGGTGAAGGTCACTAGACCACAGTCAAGAGTATCCTTAAGTACTTAAGAAGAACTAAGGGTACATTCCTATTATATGGAGGTGAGGAAGAGTTAAGTGTAAAAGGTTACACTGATGCCAGCTTCCAAACCGACAAGGACGATTCTCGATCGCAATCAGGTTTTGTGTTTTGCCTTAATGGTGGTGCTGTGAGCTGGAAGAGTTCAAAGCAAAGTATAGTAGCCGATTCTACAATAGAGGCTGAGTATATTGCAGCCAGTGAGGCAGCAAAGGAAGCAGTTTGGATCAAGAAGTTCATTACTGGACTAGGGGTTGTGCCTAGCATATCAGATGCTATAGAACTTCGATGTGATAACAATGGAGCTATTGCACAAGCTAAAGAACCCAGATCTCACCAGCGATCCAAACATATACTTAGACGCTACCATCTTATTCGAGAGATTATCGACCGAGGGGATGTAGAGATATGCAGAGTACCTTCAGATGGTAGCATTGCTGATCCCCTAACCAAGCCTCTGACATAGCAGAAGCATGATCGTCACATAAGTCACTTGGTATTAGATATATGAGTGATTGGTCTTAGTGCTAGTGGGAGATTGTAAGAGTATGCCCAAAGATCAATCATGAGATGGTTGTAATAACATACTTAATTTACCATGTTTATTAATATAAAGCGTTGTCATTATTATTTCAGTTTTTCTTTTTGTGTGTATAGATAAACTGTTTTATAATAATGTCCTTAGAATAATATGATTATTCTTAAAAGATCCTTAGTCAAGTATTATTGTTGACTAGGACAACAATAATGCATTAAGACTAACATGTAGTTGATTGATGATAAAGAGTTGTCATTGATATGGAGTGTCAAAATCAATGCATGAATATGTGTGTTAGAGAACAACATATTGGATTGACCTACTATGAGTATGTTTCTTGGATTATTATGTAATTGTCACAACATTACTCATAGTGATTAATATGTATATGATCCTCAGACTTGAGATCATTATTATCCCAGCATCGTGAGTTGTATATTTTGATACAGTCAAACGTACACCGTAACAGGTTGTTCTATAAACGCTGATGTTGGATATACCACAATCTATGTAGAGGGATATGGTTGATCAATAAAGGATAAGTCCCTCCTACATAATAGGAGTAATATCTTAGGCCACTTGATTGAGTGAGACTAGAAATGTATGGCCATGCTCAAATAAGTTGATATGAGATGTCATACTAATTTGTATATCATAGTCTACTTAAGATATCAAGAAACATGGGATGGACTATGCAAGTGTGACTATCCCATGACTTGTATCCGTTCCAGAGATAAAGGACTTAAGGATTAATGCATGAAAGGTTAATCACAAAAGGTTATATCGAATCATGACTTCTTGTAACTTAGGTAGCAATGATGCATTGCTAGATGCCACTCATTGTTTGTGACAATAGAATCGTTCTAGTATTACTGCTAACGTTGCAAGAACCTACAGGGTCACACCCTATGGTTGAAATGAACGGAATAAAATATAGTTGGTATTGTGTTTGGTTGTCAAATGAATTAAATTAATTAAAGAATTAATTTAATTGGGCAATCAAATATTGAACATATTATATGTACAAGGATGGTGTACACATAATGATAACATAATTTTATTAATATATGAATTTGATTCATATATAAATTTAAATAAATATAGTTTACCGAAATCCTTATTATAATTAATGTAATTATAATTTTCGGATATAATTAATGTAATTACAATTTTCGGTTAAAAACTTTATTGTATTTATTTAATCTTATAATACATTCAAGAGAGACAAATTATAAGAGGCCCAATTAAAAGGACACCCATTATAAAAGGTATTAAAAGGAGGCAAAGCTGAAAATGAAAAACCCTAAGTGATTGCTTGTTAGGTCTAGCAGCTGTCAAGCAAATAAACCTCCAAAATAGTTTTGGAGATTTCTTCCGTTCATATTCAAACCGGGTGGATTACATAGAGGCAGACATCGGAAAAGGTTGTGGCTTGATTCGACAATAGATCAAAACTCTTGTTGCCAAGGCGTCGCTGTCTACTCAGATTAAAGTTTTGGTAATTTCGAAACCTTTATTTCACCCCGATTCGTTCCTCACACATGGATTCATGGTTTGGATCACCGGATCTAATTTTATTTTGCTGCGCCATGGGGTACCGGCGTTCCAACAATGATTGAAACACCCCAAACCCCGGCCCACGAGCCTTGACCGGATCTGGTATGTTCCTCGAAGTAAACCGGTTCAAAATTCTTTTGTTACTTAGGAAAACTTGTGTGTTTCAAAAGAAAGATTGTTTTGGGTTGGGCTTGAGTTGAAAACGAGTTTATTTTATATTGACAACCCATTTATTTTAGGTGACAAAATATTTAGGGTTTATTTTAAATTAAATTTACTTAAAACTTTGCTTGATAAAAATTCGTACATAGTAAATAAGAGTAAAATAAAGTAATCCAACTATGGCCTTATTACATCAAATAATTCCCAAAAATAAATTAAAATGCTTAAATAGAATAAAAGTCCAAATAATAAAATTTTCCTTGCTGTGCATGGCCACCTTTAAGTTCCTGCCGGCCCGGTCCATTACTGATCATCACCTGGAAGAAAATATTCCCCAACGGGGTGAGTCAAACAGACTCAATGTGTAACCAACACTAAAACTTAACAATTCAGGCATACAATATCATATCACATACTTATTCATATAACAGATATAAAATAATGATGCAACCTGAACCCAAACCTATATGCCATCCGCTACACATCACCCGTACCAACCTGCACACCGCGGGGACTACTAAGTCAACCCTCCATCCGCAACACACCATCGAAGGCAGTCGCTGCAGTCGACGTGTTCATCGCCCTTATAAAATTCTTGGCATAGCCACCATATACATATTTTGTGTCAAGAGACACCATATTCAGATATCGTGGTCTTAGGTCACCACATTCAGATCTCGTGGTCTTAGGTCACCACATTCACTTCCCCTTTTCATAATATCCCATGTGCCCCCATATATCATACATATTATGCAATATCAGGCCTTGATTCACATTCTTATCATGTTCACATTCATGGCATACCAAATCTTATCATACTCATAGTAGGAGTAGGAAAACGTACCTTAGTACTGTGTACCATAACATGGTACTTAGCCATATTTTCACATTCGTATAACATACATACATATTAAACATTGCCTTAAACTTATTAAGAAATAGTGTGGGGTACACACCTGATTCGCTTAGGGTTTCCAATCCAAATCCCGAAAAGCTTGATCTAATGCCTTAGATCTTAGATCTCTACATTTAATCAATCATTTAATACTTAGTAAAGAGCCATTCGGCCATAAATCCAAATCCTAGTAGGATTAGTACACTAAAACTTACCTTGTTGCCGATTGACTTAAGAATCAAGTCCCAAAACTTTGTATCCTTCTTTCTTGAAATCGGCAATCACTAGATTACTTGAATAGATTAGTTTCGGCTTTTGAATAATTAATGAACACATATATTTACCAAACATGGCCTTAGCCGAATGCTATAGACACTTACCTTGTGGATTTTAAATCCCGAAACTCACCGAATAACTAGGGAATATGCGGCCTATGGTGTACCTTCGAGAAAAGAACTTTTCCTTCCTTATAGTCGACACTTAGTAAATCCCGAAAGATCTCTTCAAAGTTTCGGCAACAAGATATTAAGGGTATTCGAATCTTAATTTTGACAGACTTAAAAGAAATAGAATGAGAATCGAACCTAATCTTACCCTTACTGAAGAATTCGATGGAACTCTTGCTTGAACCCTTAGCAGTATTCGGCTATGGCCCTGATATGTAACACAATTTCGGCTTTTGAGAGGTAAAGAAGAAGAAAAGAAGAACTTTGGGAGAGGAAAAGAGTCACTAAGAAATTCGGCAATGGTGGATTTAGGGAGAAGAAGTAGATTTCGGCTTGACAAAATAAAAAAAAAAGAGAGAGTTTGCTAGAGACTTTCGGCAGAGACTTAGAAAGAATGAATAATGGCCTTATTTTCTCCTCTTTGCCGAAATTATCACCTAAGGAATCCCTTACTTGGCCATCACTCTTCTATTTTGATAGCTTTATCTCTTTAATTATCACCTAAAAGAAAATAAAAGATAATTCAGCAATTATCCTTAACTTAGCCGAAATTTTAAGAGAATTTAAACTCCTCCCTTGAGTTCCTTAGTGCCGTCCACTTCTCTGCTCCTTGTACAAAAAATAAAATTCCCTTATTTGCTCCCCAAGTGACTCGAACCCAGGCCCAATTGCACCTGCTTGTGGCGTCACTTATTGGGCTTTAAGTGGCATCTCCAAGCCACTTTTCCATGCCCATTTGTGTGTCAAATTTCTTCTTTTAATTTTCTTAAGGCCACCTTGCCTTAGCTTTCTCCTTTTAAGCTTTAAAACTTAACATTTCCTTACATTTCCAAATTTCCAAAAATGTTCATTTGCCTCTTTTAAACTTAACATTTCTAAATCATTTCCTTACATTTCCAAGTTTCCAAAAATGTTCGTAATACATTCATAACACATAAGACATGCCATTTCGTATAATTAAATCAACAATGCATAGGCCCATTTTCAGGATGTTACAGTTCTACCCCCTTAAAATAATTTCGTCCTCGAAATTACCTGACTGAAATAGGTGAGGGTATTGCTGTCGCATTGCCTCTTCTTGCTCCCACGAAGCTTCTTCCGATCCATGATTTCTCCACAGTACTTTGACTAGAGGCACTGATTTCCGTCGTAACACTTTCACATCTCGTTCTAGAATCTGTATCGGCTCTTCCTCGTAGGATAAATCTGGCCTTAGCTCCACCTCTTCAACTGGAACCACATGAGATGGATCCAAATGATAACGACGTAGCATGGATACATGGAATATGTCGTGCATCTGCTTCAACTCCAGTGGCAACTCCAACTGATACGCCACTGGTCCAATTCGCTTTAACACTCGATAGGGCCCTATGAACCTTGGGCTTAACTTCCCTTTCCGACCAAATCTCATCACCTTCTTCCAAGGCGAAACCTTAAGGAATACTTGGTCTCCCACACCAAATTCTATTTCCTTCCGTTTGAGATCCGCATATGACTTTTGTCTATCGGAAGCTTCCTTTAACCGTGCCCAGATTATCTCAACTTTCTCTTTAGATTTTGCCACTAACTCTGGACCCAATACCCGACATTCTCCTAATTCCGTCCAACACGTAGGAGTTTGACACTTCCGACCATACAACGCTTCATACGGTGCCATCCGAATACTAGCCTGATAGCTGTTGTTGTAGGCAAACTCTGCTAAAGGCAAATGGTCCTCCCAACTTCCTTGGAATTCCATCACACAGCCTCTCAACATATCCTCCAACACCTGTATTACCCGCTCAGACTGCCCGTCTGATTATGGATGAAAAGCCGTAGTGAAGTCCAACTTAGTGCCTAAAGCTTGATGAAGTGCCCTCCAAAACCGAGAAGTAAACCTTGGGTCCCTATCTGAGATGATTGACACCGGAACTCCGTGCAACCTTACAATTTCCGCCACATACAGTTTTGCCAACCTCTGTAAAGAATAGTCAACTCTCACTGGAATAAAGTACGCGGCCTTAGTCAATCGGTCCACTATCACCCATACCGAGTCCTTCTTAGTAGGCGTAAGGGGAAACCCACTAACGAAGTCCATGGTAATTCTGTCCCACTTCCACTGCAGAATCTCAATTGGCTGAAGTAATCCCGATGGAACTTGGTGTTCAGCCTTAACTTGCTGACACGTCAGACATTTTCCCATGAATTCCGTAACTTCCCGTTTAAGATCAGGCCACCAAAACTGTTCCCTTAGATCTCTGTACAGCTTAGTGCCTCCGGGATGCATAGCATAAGGGCTACTATGCGCCTCCCGAAGAATCCTCTGTCTTAACTCTTCGTCCTTCGGCATACAGACCTTTCCCTTGAAGCACAATACTCCCTCATCATTAACACCATAATCCTCTAACTCTCCGTTCTGTATTTGTTGTAACTTAGCACTTAGATCCTCATCCACCAACTGACTTCTCTTGACCTCATTCAACCATGTTGGTTTGACTTGCAATTCTGCCAACAGGCTTCCATCATCATACAAACTTAAGTGTGCGAACATCGCCCTTAAATCTGAGACAACCTTTCGACTTAAGGCATCTGCTACCACATTCGCCTTGCCCGGGTGGTACTCTATCGAACAATCATAATCCTTCAATAACTCCACCCACCTTCGCTACCTCAAGTTCAACTCCTTCTGAGTCAACAGATACTTAAGGCTCTTGTGGTCTGTGTAGATTATCGACTTTTCTCCATAAAGATAGTGCCTCCACACCTTCAAAGCAAAGACCACTGCCGCCAATTCCAAGTCATGAGTCGGGTAGTTAACTTTGTGTGGCCTTAACTGTCGAGACGCATACACAACTACTTTCCCATCTTGCATTAGTACACATCCCAATC
Source organism: Gossypium australe (assembly GCA_005393395.2). Lineage (NCBI taxonomy): Eukaryota > Viridiplantae > Streptophyta > Magnoliopsida > Malvales > Malvaceae > Gossypium > Gossypium australe. The sequence goes on from CM016626.1 coordinate 119,390,126, forward strand.
CTGTATGAGAAGCGTCACAGTACACCGTGAAATCCTTTCCTGCCACCGGCTGAATTAAAACCAGAGCTTCAGTTAAAACCCTCTTAAGCTTCTCAAAGCTCTCCTGCTGCTTATCCGTCCACACGAAAGGTACTTCCTTCCTCAATAACTTTGTCAAAGGCGCGGCTATTGACGAGAACCCTTCCACAAACCTTCTGTAGTAGCCTGCCAATCCCAAGAAACTGTGAACCTCAGCTACAGACTTAGGTGGTTTCCAATCCAACACTGCCTCAATCTTCCTAGGGTCCACCCTTATTCCTTCTGCAGACACCACATGTCCTAAGAACGCAACCTCCTTCAGCCAAAATTCACACTTGCTGAATTTGGCATAGAGCTTCTTCTCCCTTAACACTTGTAGCACAACTCGGAGATGCTCATCATGCTCCTCTTCAGACTTGGAGTACACCAAGATATCGTCGATGAACACAACGACGAACCTATCCAAGTAAGATTGAAAAACTTAGTTCATCATATCCATGAACGCAGCTGGGGCGTTCGTCAATCCAAACGGCATTACCACAAACTCATAATGGCCGTATCTTGTCCTAAAGGCGGTCTTATGAATATCTACCTCCTTTACTTTCAACTGATGATATCCTGACCTTAGATCTATTTTGGAGAATACTGTCGCTCCCTTAAGCTGATCGAACAAGTCGTCAATCCTCGGCAAAGGATACTTGTTCTTGATGGTCAACTTATTCAACTGACGATAATCTATGCACATACGCATAGTTCCGTCCTTCTTCTTCACGAACAGGACCGGTGCTCCCCATGGAGACACACTGGGTCGAATAAAACCGCGATCTAGCAATTCTTGGATTTGAGCCTTGAGCTCCACCAACTCCTTTGGTGCCATTCTGTACGGAACAATTGATACAGGAGCTGTTCCCGGTAGCAAATCAATTCCAAACTCCACCTCCCTATCTGGGGGTATTCCTGGTAATTCCTCTGGGAACACATCTTCAAAGTCCCTTACTGTTTTAACTCCACTAACTCCCCCTTCTTTTGCGTCCACAGCACTAACGAAGGCCAGAAATGCCTCGCACCCTTTCCTAACCATTTTCTCAGCCTTCAATGCCGAAACTACATTAGACAGGTAGTTTCTTCTTTCTCCTATCATGATGACCACCTCATCTTCCGGGGTCCTTAATTCCATTCGCTTAGCTGCATAGTCCAACATAGCCCGATGCTCCACTAGCCAGTCCATACCAAGTATGAGATTGAATTCTCCAAAGGGAAGTTCCATCAAGTTGGCAGAAAATACTATTCCTTGAATTTCTAAAGGCACTTTCCAAAAGATCTTATTCACCACTACAGTTTAACCTAGTGGGCTTACTACAGTCATCTGTCTATCAGAGAGTTCAGAGTCTAAGCCTAGTGTCTCGACTACACTACATGCAACATAAGAATGGGTCGAGCCCACATCAATTAAGGCATAATAAGGCTTGCCACAAATAAGGAACGTACCGGTTATAACGTCCGGCGCGTCTCCATCTTCCCTCCGGCGAATCGCATAAACCAAGCCCGGCTGCCTTGCCTCAGTATTAGTAGCACCTCTGCCCTGTGTTCCACGTCCTCTTCCAGCGCCATTACCTCGACCATTCGGACCACGACCTCGCTGAGGCTGCTGTCCACCTCTACCAGCCTGATTAACATTCTGAGCCACCGGTTTATTCCCCTCCGGCCTCATTGGATAGTCCTTAATCATATGGTCCTTGGACCCACATCTAAAGCATCCTCCAGTCTTTTTCCAACACTCTCTTAAGTGTTTCTTCCCACACTAATCACAAGTACGATATTGCCCTCCAGTACCAGCTTGCTAACCTCGCGGCCCATCAACTCTAGGCCTTTTTTTGAGCATTCCCAGAAAATCCAAATCCTCTTTTCTGCTTATTCCGATCAGTGTGCTGCCTTACCGAGTCCTTAATCCCTTCCGCTATTTTAGCTTTCTCCACCAACGCAGAAAACTCGCGCTCTTGATGTGGAGCGACTAACAACCTCAAGTCATCCCTTAGTCCGTCCTCAAACCGGACACAGCGCTCATGTTCAGTAGCCACTACTCCTCGAGCATAACGGCTCAATCTCAGAAATTCAGCCTCGTACTCAGCTACTGACTTGTTCCCTTGAACCAGCCCTAGAAAATCCTTCCTTTGCTCATCAGTATACCGTGTGCCAACATATTTCTTCTGATATGCTGCCTTAACATATTCCCAGGTCAGATCCTCGGCTGTGGCACCATACCGGACTGTTAACCACCATTTATACGCTTCATCGCGTAGTAGTGCCACCATTCCTTTCAGCTTCTCCTCAAGAGTCAGATCGAGCTCATCCATAATGCGCTCGATTGCTTCCAACCAATATTCAGCTGTACTGGGTGCCACACCAGATACTCCTCGAAACATCTCAGCCCCATTGGCTCGGAGTCGCTCGGGTACAGATTTTCGAGCTCCCATATTCCCACCTGCTCCAGCCACCATTTCCAAAACTCGCAGCACAGCCTGCGACACAGCATCGTCCCCCGTCTGAGCTTGCTGCTCAACACCAACAGCTGGGGGTGGTAGTGGCGGTGGTATCTCATTATCAGATCCTTGACCCGATCTAACGGGTTCTGACACAGTCATTCTTCCTCGACCATGTCCACGACGACCACGTCCACTAGAACTCATTTCTAACGACTGCGCTTTGATCTGATTAAGAAATTTTATGGATTAGTCCTTGTTTCACTGATTATCCGCGAAGAAGTTTTATGAGAAGAATTTTAGGAGTGGTTCTTTCGTATTCATACATGCACACAGTCTTTACATTCATACATTCATCAATCAATTATGAACTTTCGTTCATTCAGAGAAATGTTGTAGTTTTCATTGTTGTTGTTTTTCCACTACCCAGGGGTATTTTCGTAATTTGCCCTACAAGGGTATTTTGGTAATTTCAAAAATTACCAGAAGTCATTTCAAAATTTTCCAAACTCATGGGTACTTTGGAAGAAAGATTTCCCAAATCAAAGGTATGGTCAAAATTTTGGAAAATAGGGTCATTTTGGTAATTTTGGTAAACCAGGGGTAATTTCGTAATTTTCTCAAATCGGGTATTTTAGTAATTTTCATAATTTAGGAATTTTTCAGAAAAAAATTTTATGGAATAGCTTTTATAAACCAAAAGGGTAATTTAGTAATTTTTAAAACTAAGGTTTCCATAAAAATACGGCTAATCCCTTTTGGGTTTTAGTTAGGGGTTTAGCCCATGAATAAGTCCTCTTGGTTAGGGTGAACGGAAGCTACGCACCAGGTAGGATTCGAGTGGAGAGGAGGTGAGTCACGCGGACTGCTTAAATACCAAGCTCCCACCGAATACCAATCCTAGACATGCGCACAATGGTTGCCACACCCTAACTCGGCGACTTAGACACATGTTTGTTTTATTAGGCAATTAAGTCTTATGTAATTGTTGGGGTAAACTAGTCCTAGAGTTTAAATACTTATCATACTAATCTACGTACCATTCCAGTTCTACCCTTCTACAATTCATACTATAATTCATACAATGGTTAGGGGTACTTACCTGGTGGACTGCGGGTCGGAGACTTAGGTGCCATGCGAGAAAACCTGCTTAAAACTTTCTCAAAATTCATTTGGGCCTTAATTTTAAAACATTGTGGGCTTTAAACCCCAGGCCGAGAGTTTAAAACTGGGCTCTGATACCAAATTGAAACACCCCAAACCCAGCCCACGAGCCTTGACCGGATCTGGTATGTTCCTCGAAGTAAACCGGTTCAAAATTCTTTTGTTACTTAGGAAAACTTGTGTGTTTCGAAAGAAAGATTGTTTTGGGTTGGGCTTGAGTTGAAAACGAGTTTATTTTATATTGAAACCCCATTTATTTCAGGTGACAAAATATTTAAGGTTTATTTTAAATTAAATTTACTTAAAACTTTGCTTGATAAAAATTCGTACATAGTAAATAAGAGTAAAATAAAGTAATCCAACTATGGCCTTATTACATCAAATAATTCCCAAAAATAAATTAAAATGCTTAAATAGAATAAGAGTCCAAATAATAAAATTTTCCTTGCTGTGCATGGCCACCTTTAAGCTCCTGCCGACCCGGTCCATTACTGATCATCACCTGGAAGAAAATATTCCCCAACGGGGTGAGTCAAATAGACTCAATGTGTAACCAACACTAAAACTTAACAATTCAGGCATACAATATCATATCACATACTTATTCATATAACAGATATAAAATGATGCAACCCGAACCCAAACCTATATGCCATCCGCTACACATCACCCGTACCAACCTACACACCGCGGGGACTACTAAGTCAACCCTCCATCCGCTAACACCATCGAAGGCAGTCGCTGCAGTCGACGTGCTCATCACCCTTATAAAATTCGTGGCATAGCCACCATATACATATTTTGTGTCAAGAGACACCACATTCAGATATCGTGGTCTTAGGTCACCACATTCAGATCTCGTGGTCCTAGGTCACCACATTCACTTCCCCTTTTCATAATATCCCATATGCCCCCATATATCATACACATTATGCAATATCAGGCCTTGATTCACATTCTTATCATGTTCACATTCATGGCATACCAAATCTTATCATACTCATAGTAGGAGTAGGAAAACGTACCTTAGTACTGTGTACCATAACATGGTACTTAGCCATATTTTCACATTCGTATAACATACATACATATTAAACATTGCCTTAAACTTATTAAGAAATAGTGTGGGGTACACACCTGATTCGCTTAGGGTTTCCAATCCAAATCCCGAAAAGCTTGATCTAATGCCTTAGATCTTAGATCTCTACATTTAATCAATCATTTAACACTTAATAAAGAGCCATTCGGCCATAAATCCAAATCCTAGTAGGATTAGTACACTAAAACTTACCTTGTTGCCGATTGACTTAAGAATCAAGTCCCGAAACTTTGTATCCTTCTTTCTTGAAATCGGCAATCACTAGATTACTTGAATAGATTAGTGTCGGCTTTTGAATAATTAATGAACACATATATTTACCAAACATGGCCTTGGCCGAATGCTGTAGACACTTACCTTGTGGATTTTAAATCCTGAAACTCACCGAATAACTAGGGAACATGCGGCCTATGTGTACCTTCGGGAAAAGAACTTCTCCTTCCTTGTAGTCGACACTTAGTAAATCCCAAAAGATCTCTTCAAAGTTTCGGCAACAAGATATTAAGGGTATTCGAATCTTAATTTCGACAGACTTAAAAGAAATAGAATGAGAATCGAACCTAATCTTACCCTTACTGAAGAATTCGATGGAACTCTTGCTTGAACCCTTAGCAGTATTCGGCTATGGCCCTAATATGTAACACAATTTCGGCTTTTGAGAGGTAAAGAAGAAGAAAAGAAGAACTTTGGGAGAGGAAAAGAGTCACTAAGAAATTCGGCAATGGTGGATTTAGGGAGAAGAAGTAGATTTCGGCTTCACAAAATAAAAAAAAAAAGAGAGAGTTTGCTAGAGACTTTCGGCAGAGACTTAGAAAGAATGAATAATGGCCTTATTTTCTCCTCTTTGCCAAAATTATCACCTAAGGAATCCCTTACTTGGCCATCACTCTTCTATTTTGATAGCTTTATCTCTTTAATTATCACCTAAAAGAAAATAAAAGATAATTCAGCAATTATCCTCATCTTAGCCGAAATTTTAAGAGAATTTAAACTCCTCCCTTGAGTTCCTTAGTGCCGTCCACTTCTCTGCTCCTTGTACAAAAAATAAAATTCCCTTATTTGCTCCCCAAGTGACTCGAACCCAGGCCCAATTGCACCTGCTTGTGGCGTCACTTACTGGGCTTTAAGTGGCATCTCCAAGCCACTTTTCCATGCCCATTTGTGTGTCAAATTTCTTCTTTTAATTTTCTTAAGGCCACCTTGCCTTAGCTTTCTCCTTTTAAGCTTTAAAACTTAACATTTCCTTACATTTCCAAGTTTCCAAAAATGTTCGTTTGCCTCCTTTAAACTTAACATTTCTAAATCATTTCCTTACATTTCCAAGTTTCCAAAAATGTTCGTAATACATTCATAACAAATAAGACATGCCATTTCGTATAATTAAATCAACAATGCATAGGCCCATTTTCAGGATGTTACAATGATGCTGTATGGGCCTAAAGAACATCATACAAGACACCTTTAGGAATGTCACCCTACAGGTTGGTCTTTGGGAAAGCCTGCCATCTACGTCTGGAGTTAGAGGACAAAGCTTACTGGGCTCTTCGGTGACTCAACTTGGATCTTAGGCTTGCTAAAGAGAAATGGATGCTCCAACTCAATGAGCTAGAGGAATTCCAAATGTTCTCATACGAAAATGCCAAATTACTCAAAGAAAGACTCAAGAAATGGCATGACAAGCACATTGGAGTTAGAGAATTTGAAGCAGGTCAGCAAGTCTTGTTATTTAATTCCAGATTGAAGTTCTTCCTAGGTAAGTTAAAATCACGTTGGTCTGGTCCATTTATGATCCATTGCATCTATCCATATGGAGTTGTTGAACTCTAAGATAAAGGAGGTAATTTTCAAGTCAACGCTCAGCGTTTGAAACATTACTACAGAGAAAAACCTGAACGGGATCAAATCTTGTTCAGTTTATCAGATATTTAAATTTTATTATTTTTAATAAATTATTTAGGGTATATTTTCGGGCTTATTATGTTTAAATAAATTATGTCTAGGAGATTGAAACTTAAGCGGGACCACTTGTGACCCCTCCAATCTTTCCTGGGAATTGATTTTTACATAATTTTTTGAGATATTATTCCCTAAATGAAAAAAAAAATTTGGTTTTGCAAAAAAAAAGGGTCAATTTTGACCCAATTCTTAAATTGCAACTCAAATTCAAATTTTCATTAAGTCTAGAGACTTAATTAAATTATTTTTAAATTTTGGATGCTATTTTCATAAATAATAAAAACTAGGTGCCTCTTTTTGTAAATATTTCCAAAAGGCATCTAAAATAAATATTTTTACTTAACGTATATATTTTTATAGTAATATGATAAACTTTAATATATAATTATATCTCTTATAATTTATATATTAATTTTTATTAACTTAGCTTAGGATTAGGATTAATTTTATTTAATTATATTTTTTTATGTTATCTTAATAATTTAATAGCAATTGATAATTTCATATGCATATATTCAATTATTAATTACTATTAATCTTAAATAAAATTAGAATTGGACTCTTATTTTTAATCATTAAATTATACTAAGAGTTCTATTCTAAGTCCCATTACTCCTATTATAAATACCAGCAACTCTTTTCCTCCCATTCATGCATTATTCAACCCCAAAATCACCAACTCATCAAAGTGCCGCAAGTCCCTAGCCACAATAACCATTCAGCCAGCAGCTAGCTTCAGTACACAGCCTTGTGCGTTTGCTGCTTCAGCCCCAACTGCCCAGGCTTTATCGCACATCGGCAGCACCTGCGCCCAGCACCGAGCGCACACCAAGCCCTTAAGCCTTCAATCCTCCTTTTAAATTTCCATCTTTTATTTCATTAGTATATTTTATTTTAGGAGTTCGTACTTTTTACAAGGAAGGTGGTAAGAAAATTTTTTTTCTTTCTTAAGTTTTAATTTTTATTCAATTATTTAATTTTTCAATTTATTGAAATAATTAGTAATGTTTATCAATTAAATTTTTGAGAAAATAATTTTTCCCATCTTATGTTCAGGTCAATCATGCCTCGCAAGAGAACTCGTGCTTCCGCTCAAATCGATGAAATGCAAAATAATTTCCACTGTGAAGAAGCCAAAGTAAGATACGAAAGTATCTTCAAAAATCAACAAATGCATCCAGAGAAAGGCTTCACATTGAAGGAAAGCAACTACAGAGACTTTATGGCACGTATTCGTCAAGTTGCTGAAGCACTCAATTGGGAATTGTTTTGTGAAAGGAGGCCAAGTGTGGATGAGGAATTAGTTCATAAATTTTATATGAACTTACCCTCAAGCTAATTGACTGAAGTTCCAGTTCACGGAATCAAGGTACCAATAAATTCAAATGCTATTAATGAATTCTTTAAATTACCTGATTTCGACAACGATGAATATTCTTCTCTATTGAGCAACATTAAGCCTAAAAATTTGCAAGAAATTCTCGAGGAACTTATAGTTCCAGGTTCTAAGTGGATTGTTTCAAAGAAAGGAATCCACAAGTGTCGAAGAGAGTATTTGACACCACTTGCAAAGGTATGGTTCTATTTCATTCGTTTCAGCCTTATGCCTAGTTCGTATGGGACTACAATCTCATTAGAGCCAATGGTCCTATTATACTCGATTCTAATTGGAAAGACCATTGATGTGGGCAAAATCATCCTAAGAGAAATGCAAAATTGTGCCATTAGACATTCTGGCCCAGCCTATTTCCCTTTTACGATAACAATTCTGTGCTTAAAAGCAAAAATCCTTGCAGACGTGAAGAAGACAGGGTATAGTCAAGGCACAATCATTGATTGGGACCTCTACCGAGTAGCTGGAGATTCTGTTCTACAAAAATGAGTTGAAGAGAGTGAGGATCCTGAAGAAGCAAAAGATGATCCCACAGAGATCCCGCCAGAGCAATCAACTGAAGTCCCTAGTGAGGCAAAACCAATGAAACCAGAAGCTGAACCTGATATCGAGACCTCAGTGTTTGGAGCTCCACCGCCTAGCCTAGATCTTCGTGATGAGCTGTTTAAGCTGATGGACTTAATGCAACACATGCAATGGCAGCAACAAGCCTACTAGAGATACTCAAAATAAGGGATGACTCAATGAGGAGTGCCCTTAAGAAAATTTATAATGACCCATTTATTTTTGTGCCTGAGTTTCCAGATTTCATATTTGAACCATGGATTTCATTATCAAAGAGGGAGCAAGGCAATTCATGCAAAGGCAATACTGATGGAGAAAAAGATGAGTCAAATTTAGAAAGATCAACGAACAAATAAAAAAAGGGAGGACTTCAACTTTTTTTCATTCTTAAGTTATTTTAGGATTAGGTTAATTAGGAATTTTTATTTTTGCACAATAAAATAAGAGATAGGAATCATGAATAAAATTTGAACAAGTTACAAAGGCTAAAGTGTGACAATAGATATATACATGTCTAGGATTGGATTTTAGAGAGAGTCTGGTACTTAAGCAGTCAATTTGACTCACCTCCTTTTTTCTAAAATTCCTACCTGGTGTATAGTATCTATTCACTTTAAACAATCAGGACATTGTTCACTTTAAGTAGGGGGACCGAAAATTTGAATTAGTTCCACTTAGAATAAAATTTTCTGTTAATTATGATTAGGATATATTTTGTTCAGTAATTTGAAATTTATGCTAAACTTCAGTATTAATAAAGTTCTATTATTACAATAAGTTATTATGTTAGCTTAATAATGATATGAATGTATTTTTAATAAAACATGCAAATTCGTACAATAAAATTTTTAGTTCCCTACGAAAAAATTAGGCATGCATGAAAGTTTAAATCTTTAGAATTGAGTTAGTAATTTCTTGAGGCGAAATCCTAGGAAGCATGAAATACTGAAAATGATTTAGGCAACTATTGTTTGGACCATTTGAGCCTTTCAAGCCGACCCTGATAAAATTATCCTTTGAAACCCAACTTTGAGACTATATGGCCTAATTTTTTATTTGGACCTTTGCAATATTTAGCCATCAATTTTCTCTTCAGTACCTTTAAAATTGTCCCAAACACTAGACTCAGTACCATTTTGAATATCGTTTGAAAATAAGTTTGGGGGAGCTGAAAAGAAGTATCAATTGCTCGAAAATTGTAGTACATGAAGCAAGTGCTCGAATTTGAGCTTAAAAAACATGTACTCGAAATAAAATAAATGTGCGAAAGAGCATAAATTGGTGTATCAAAGGTGAGAATTCTGAAGGTTCGATTTTAAGCTGAGTTTAGGGTTTTAAAACCTAAAATTATCTATCTTTTACCTACCCCTAAGCCCAGCCACGTTACAACCTTATTAATGACCTATTGATTCAAAGTTCCAATGTTACCTACATTAGTGGAGAGAAATTGCTCTGTTCAACATATGAAGACATCAGCTAAGCTTAATGATTGTAGTTTAATTTTGAATAAGGAATTAAAATCAAATTGGTAGGGAGTAACATGTCTTTATTAAGAAGCATTTAGTCTAATTTTGCTAGTATAATAGTTGTTTGATGTAATTTGAACGATATGTATACTTAAGTAGCATAATTATCAAATTTCTTAATTTTGAGCCTAAGTATATTAAATAATTCATAATTTTGAGAAGAAAGTTGTTCTGAAGGAGTTTTTCAAAAGTGTTTCTGAGAAATTCTTTTCGAAATTTGTGCATTACTCGGGACGAGCAATGAGTTAAGTTTGGGGGTGTGGAAATACGAAAATTTATACACTTTTTCATGCTCTTTTTAACTCAAATTTATGTAGTTTCGATTAAATTCTTGTCGAAAAATAATTAAATATTATTAAATAATTAAATTGTGCTAAAAATATGAACATGATGAATTTTAATTAATTTTATAGTTAATTTTGATTTATTTTTACTATTCTCAACATATTCGCACAGAGGGCGAAAATTGGCTCGGCAGACACTGCTCGAAGAATAAACCCGAGAAGTAATTTGAAGTACCGAGGCAAATTTATTTCTAGCCCAAGACGGTCTGATTTAATTTATTCCCAATTTAATTTGGGCTAAATAAATTATTATTAATTAATTATGGTAAAAGGGTCCAGTTAAACCGCACTGGTTGAACCGAATTCAGTGAACTGAACCAGCCACCAGTTGGGCAGCCCGAACCGTCCATATGCTGGCCCAAATCAGCTTATTAGCTGATTAATTAAGCTTGCAAAGAAGCCCTTGAAGACTTGTCAAAGTTGCATTCAACCCCCGCCACAATTAGTGGCTTTGTAGATTTGCCACATGGTCGTGTGGCCTAACCGTGTAACGAATTGTGACCGTGTGGACAAACATGTACTAAAGAGCAAAGAGGACACATATCGTGTCATGCAACTGTGTGAGGCACACGGCCATGTGGCAAACCATGTCACTGGTCGTGTGTGCCCAAAAACACCTCCAACCATAAGCCAATTCACATACAAATTCTTATGTTCCAAGCCTTGCATTAACCAACATTCAAACCTATTCAAAATATGTCAAAACATTCCAGAATATATCAACTCACAATCAACCTATGTGCATAACCAATATGCCTTCAAAGGTACCACATTTCAAACATAAACAACAATCAACCAAACCAAACATAATCAACATGTTAATCCCATTCAACCATCAACTAAGTTCCAAATACCATATGCTAGAATCATCCTTTTATACCACTTTCAAATACAAAACATATTCCAGCTTAATTTCATAAATTACCAAAACAAAAATGACCATTTCAACGACAACTCATCAACAAAGGCATCAAGTAACAAGTTATCATTTTAAGATACCAAAACTCAAATATACAAATTCACAACCCAAATGACATTAGTCATCACCACAATATCCATTAGCATAAACATATCGAAACCCTATTTACATACCACTTATAACCAAACCAAAATGAACAACTTGCTCCCGAAAGAATTACCGGATAGTGTGATCTCCAACGATGTTCCAATTGACAGAAAAAGTCCGACAATTTGTCAACTTAATTTACAAGCCATACATAACATGAAATTTAACATTCCTTTGTCTTGTTCAAACATTCCAACAAAACAAAATGATTAAGCCTAAATAGTTCATATCACCAATACATAACATGTTAAGAATCATATACCAAGATCTAATCAAACAACTATAATTTATCATACCATTTCATTTCATTTCTATTTCAATAACTGACTGTTTTGCCTGGATAACAATAGTAACCTAACTTCGGATATGCCAGAGGGTAATGCTCACACAAGCTATCAAAAGGACATTAACTTATACACGATGCTACTCACACAAGCTTTAGAGAATCTACAACACATGCAGGATCACAAGCCATCCGTATAGTATCCATCACTGGTACATAGTACATGAAACTGTAATCACCGGCACTAAGTGCCTGAAACTGTAACACTGATACAAAGTACCTGATACTTTAATCACCGACAACTAGTGCCTGAAACACACTAATGACACGTCATTTGTATCCTAGCTATTCACTAAGATCACTCGGGCTTTAACCTGTATACTTTAATCTTTTCATGACATTAACCAAATAACAAGGTTAATTTGATACCAACTCTTCATAGCAAAACATGTTTCGATTTTAACAAATACAAAATCCATATTTTGTCATACAAGTCTCAAGACACTAAGCATGTAGGTCTAAATATAAGGCAAATTTTGTCCTTATGGTATCAAAACATTATCATATTATCTTGATTCACAATGGTAGAATTACCCTAAATGCACATTTTCAAAGGTCCAAACTAAACCACATGGCACCTTAAATGTACCTAAACTTTACATTAAAGTTACACCATCAACGTAACACATCTAAACACAACCAAACATCATCAAATCATAACCACCAATGCATCAACATTTAAGTATCTATTTCACATAATCAAACTTATATAAACTAGCATTGTTATGTACTAATTAAACATTAAAATTCAACTTATAAAACTTAATATTCCAAATATCGATATTCCAAAATGTCCTTTTAAACAACATGACCAAAATAACCTAAGTGTAACACCCCGGTACTCGACCCTATTGCCGAGTCCGAGCTATAAGGTGCCACATTTGTTGCTAGAGCAACTGCATTCAACAAAATTCAACCTAAAGCCTTTATACATTTAAATATAAATGATTGACGCATATGATACAATATGTTATCAACTTTGGGCTTATATGAGTTTATGAAAGCTCCTTTTCTAGCCCGAGATAAAAAATGGACCACTTTGTAAAGAATGAAAAGTTGTCAGTCTTTATCGCGAATTTAAAGTTTTCACGTTGTGATGTGACTCTCTGGCTAGGCTCATCTTAACCTTGAAGTAACGATGTCCCTACAAGAATCTTGCTCTATTTCTTGTCGCAACGCCAATATTCGTCGTCGCGACATGACAACTTGTTACATCTAAATCCGTCCTGTTGCAAGTTAAAACAACCTAGAAACACTAATAATATATTGTCATGCTATCAAATTGTCAAACCTACCAAGGATGCCAAGTGAAAATGTCCTTAAAAATGGTGATCTCTGATATAAAACTATCAAACCTAATTTCAACCAGTACCCTTTCAAAGTAAACCAACCACAAATGCATAATTTCTAACTTAAAGACACGAAATAAACTTTAAAAATGTATTAAAACATGATTTCTAACATTTACATAAGGTCACAACTTAAATAACCTAACCATTTGAAACATTAAACCAAAATACCCCTTGGTACATGCCAAAAGACAAAAATGAAACACTTTATACAAACTTTGTTAGGTCAAAAACTGTAGTTTAGATGAAACTTTATAAAATTTTGAGCAAAAAGTGAAAACAAGTGTCACACAGTCGTGTGGCTAGGTCGTGTGATAGAGCCTAGCTTGTATGGCTCAAGAACATGGTCGGGTAGCCAAACCATGTAACAAATTGTGACTGTGTGGACAAACCTGCACTATAGATCAAAGAGGCCACATAGTCGTGTCATGCAACTATGTGAGGCACGTGGCCATGTGGCAGACTGTGTCACTGGCCTTGTGTGCCCGAAAACACCTCCAACCACAAGCCAATTCACATACAAATTCTTATGTTCCAAGCCATGCATTAACCAACATTCAAACCTATTCAAAATGTGTCAAAACATGCCAAAATATATCAACTCACAATCAACCTATGTACGTAACCAATATGCCTTCAATGACACCACATTTCAAACAGAAACAACAATCAAGCGAACCAAACGTAATCAACATGTTAATCCCATTCAACCATAAACTAAGTTCCAAATACCATATGCTAAAATCATCCTTTTATACCACTTTCAAATACAAAACATATTCCATCTTAATTTCATAAATTACCAAAACAAAAATGATCATTTCCACAACAACTCATCAACAAAGACATCAAGTAACAAGTTATCATTTTAAGATACCAAAACACAAATATACAAATTCAAAACCCAAATGACATTAGTCATCACCATGATGTCCATTAACATAAACATATCGAAACCCTATTTACATACCACTTATAACCAGACCCAAATGAACAAATAGCTCCCAAAAGAATTGCTAGATAATGTGATCTCCAACAATGTTCCAATTGACAACAAAAGTCCGACAATTTGTCAACTTAATTTACATGTAATAGCCCAGTTTAGACCCTAGTTAGAATAGTCATTTTGGGACCACAAATCTGAGTCTGAAAAATATTTTAATATTATTTTCGAGTCTATAGCATGTGAATTGGTATGTGTAAAATTTTTGTTATTTAATTTGATCGTTTGTGTGCTTAATTTGCAAAAAGGACTTAATTGCAGAAAATGTAAAAGTAGCCTTCTATTTAATTAAGTGTCGAATTGACATAGTATATTAAATGTGGGGTCCTTATGTTTTAAATGGACCATTGAATTTATGAATGGACATATATGGCAAAGGTTAGTGGATTTTAAATGAAATTAGAAAGTCTAATATGGTAATTATGTTTATATATGATAATAAAATGAAACATCAAGTAAAAATAAATGTTTTTGTTCATATTTTTGCACCGAATATAGAGAAAAGAAAAGCCATTGAAACTTCATTAAGTTCGGCTCTTGCATGATTCAATTGGTATGTTTTGTTCAGTTATTGATAATTTCTATGTTTTTGTGATCGTTGCTTTGTGTTCTCTTATGCCCATGCCTTAATTCATGAAAGTGATGATGATTTTGGAAGTTTCCATTGAAGAATTCATGAGTTTTATGATGTTTGATAATGAATTATGCAAGCTTGGTGTTTGATATACATGTTTCGTAAAGTGTTTTTTGACAAAAATGTCAATTAAGGATTAAATTGAGAAAATTGTAAATTGAAGGGCTAAAATGTGAAATAAATGAAAGATATGGGCTTATATGGACTAATGAAATATTCGGCCAAGCATGTGTATAAGGAAATTATGTGTATTTTGTGATTTTATGAAATAGGGATTAAAATGTCAAAATGTGTAAATGTGAGGGCTAATTTGTAAAATGCCCTAAATATGTGTATATGAATTGAATTGAAAGATTTACTGAATGAATAAGCTAAATTTGAATGTGAATAGATCAAGAACCAAATAAAACAGAATTAGATCGGGGAAAATTGAAAGTGGTCGAGTAATCGTTTCCATCCATTCGTATCCATACGAGATAAGTCGATATACAAATAAATGTGTTTAAATTGAATTATTAGTGCTTTTATGTGAATGAATTGTGAAATATGGTTATTTGAGATGAGTATGTGAAATCCAGAAAAGTTATGATAATGTAACGACGTCTGAAAAGTCACGTACGAACCTTAGGAAGTAATCAGGATACGTATGTGAGTTATCGTGTATGGCCACGTTTGGGACGTTGGCATTGATTTGAGATTTACGTGTAAGAGCATGTCTGGAACATCGGCATCGTATATGATTTCATGTAAGACCCTCTCTGGGACAGTGGCATCGATATTGATTGCATGTAAGACCACGTCTGGGACGTTGGCATTGTACGAGCTTTCCGAGCTATCTGAGTATCCTATTTGATTCCAAACGGTTCAACGGGCATTCCGAGAAATGAGTGTACGAATGTGCTTCCAAATTCCAATACTTATGTATGTATATGAAATTTGGCAATGAAAGGTATGTATGTATATGATCATTTGATATGAGATTATGAGCAAGTGGACATGATCAATTGGGATATAAGAAAAATATGTCTTGTGATTGTGTTATGCCATGAACCATATGTATGAAATGGTTTATAGTTGTTCTATGTGATAAGTTTATTTGTATATGGCTTACTAAGCTTTTGAAAGCTTACGTTGTGTGTGTTTGCATTGTTTTATAGATTATCGAAGCTATTGGAAGCTTGGGGATCGTAGAGGATAATCACCACACTATCGAACTATAGTTTGGTACCTTTTGGAAATGTGCATATTGATGTATGGCAAGTATAGGCTAGAAATGTTATGATATGTTTTGGGATATGCATATATATAGCCATGTGATATGGCTTGATGATGAATGTGAATATATGTGAATTTAGTCCAACTATGTGATGCATAAGTTGATATGTTTTAATGTGCTCATGAATGGTCAATTGGTAAGTTTCATGGTTAATTTGGGAGATTGAAATGGTGAGAAATGCTATGTATTGAAATGAAATCTATATGATGTATGAATCACATGTTGTTGAGGTGAGATTGATATTTATTTTGGCTATTTTTGGGACATATATTGATGCCTGCTTGATGCTTGTAGGGATGACCCAAAATGGGTGGTAATTTTGCCTTGTAAATGGCCTATAATTGCCCACATGTTTGAGCACACGGGCGTGTGACCCGATAGTGTCCTTCACTGACCCAATTCGAAACATGTCAGTGTTGCACACGAGCCAGACACATGGGCGTGTGACAGGCTGTGTGATTCAAGCCAGTGTTGCACACGAGTTAGACATACGGGCGTGTGATAGGCCGTGTGATTCAGATCAGTTTTGCACATGGGCTGAGACATGGTCCAAGGCACGGCCGTGTGAGGCACACGACCTAGCCACACGGGCATGTGCCCTGTTTTGAAAGAAAAATTTTCTAAGTTTTGCAAAGTTTCCGTATGAGATCGGTTTAGTCCCGAACCTTCTCTAAAGAATGTTTGAGGTCTTGTAGACTTTCTGAAGGGACTTTATGAATATGAATTATTATGTAATGATGTTGTATGATTTTTATTGAGAAATGACTGTAAAATGTTTCGATATGTCTGGAAATGCCTCTTAACCCTAGTCTGGAGACGAATACGGGTTAGGGGTGTTACATTTTGTTGGTATCAGAGCTACATTTTAGTTGATTCTAGGACTAACATAGCGTTCGAGAGTCTAGCTATACATGCCATATATACGAAATGTGATAGTGTGATGAATTCTGACAGATAAAATGTGTTTTTTGTGTAGTAAATGGATCCCAAATGAGCTGTAGTTGACGATGTTGAAAGTAATACACCTGCTCCTACTCAAGGAACAATGCCATCTGATTCTAGACCCGTTACTAGTGGTCAGAAAGAAGAGGCTAAACAAGCCTTCTTTCAAATGATGAATGAGTGGTTCACTCAGTATGTAAGAGCAAATCTGGCTGTTCCTCAACCTCCACCCCTGCAAGTTCCTGTAGCTCCCCAAGTTATAGAGCCAATTCCTCTGAATAAACCTCCGGTCAATAAAATTCGTAAATATGGGGTCGAAGAGTTTAGGGCCACTAGTGATGATGATGCTGAGAGAGCTGAGTTTTGGCTCGAGAATACAATTCGAGTATTCGATGAAATGTCGTGTACCCCTGATGAATGTGTGAAATGTGTCGTTTTTTTTGTTGAAAAATGCAGCTTACCAATGGTGGAAAACTTTGACTTCTGTTGTTCCGAAAGAACGAATTACCTATTATTTCTTTCAATCCAAATTCCAGAAGAAATATATTTGTCAGAGATTCATTGATCAAAAGAAAAAAGAGTTTCTTGAATTGAAATAGGGCTATATGTCTGTTACATAATACAAACGAGAATTTGTGAGACTAAGTCAATATGCACGAGAATGTGTCTTGACTGAAGCAATAATGTGTAAAAGGTTTGAAGACGGCCTGAATGAATATATTCGTTTGTTAGTTGGAATTTTGGAAATAAAAGAGTTTGTTGTGCTTGTTGATCGAGCATGTAAAGCTGAAGAACTCAAAAAAGAGAAAACAAAAGCTAAGTCAGAAGTTAGAGATGTAAGAAAGAGATCCTCAAGTAAATCATTTCAGTCGGCATCAAAGAAATTCTGAGATGAGTATAGTCGTTCAAAGGCAAATGTGGGACATTGATCGCTATAAAATCAGAGTTTTAAATATTTATATAAGAATGATCAAACCCAGAGACTAACTCTGACAACGATATTAAGGCAAGTGTACCTATCAAACAGTAGCATAGCTTAGGCAAGACCGGTTATCGAACCCAAAGGAACTAAAAGTATTAATACTCACTTTCTTTTTATTATTTAGTATTAAAGTTAGAGTGAAGATTACTTTCTAAACTAAATCGAAAACAGCTAAACTAAGGACACAAAGACAAGAAGACGAATTGGAAAATAACTTTAAGGGACGACTTAGTTGATTACGACGATACCCTCAGGAAGAATCCACCTAGACTTCGCTTACTAATTAACCCTAAATTATATGATTTCATTTACTTAGCTTGATCCGTAAGACTCCCTAACCTATATTAAACCCTCTCTCGAGGCGAATAATGTCTAAGCCTAGGTTAATTAGTGGAACTCTCGTTCGCTTATAATAACCCCCTAGGATAGCAGTAAATCGATCAATGGACTCCCATATTAGGTTTCACCCTAATCCGGCAAAATCTCGTAACCCTATCTCTAGGCGTTCGATCAACTCCGCTTAATTATGTTAGATCTTCTCTTAGGCAGGGTCTGTTCTTCCTCCACCTAAGCACATTAGATTTGGATTAAGCAACATAATTAAGAACAAACTAAGTAATTTATCATATAACTTAAAAATCAAATAATAAAATCCATCTAGGTTTCATCCCCTTCAAGTATCTGAGGGGTTTAGTTCATAATGAATAAAGAAAACATCGCAAGAGAAAAAATAAAACAAAACATAGAAAAAAATCCTAAAACCCCCTGAAGGAATCGAAGGAGAATTCTACCGTCTTAAGCATAATTCTGGCTTCTTGGGATGGATCAACTGGCTATCCTCGCATTATTCCCTAACTCTGACTTTCTCGGCTTGGCTCCTTGGCCTCGCTTTCGCTTTCTTAAACAGGTGATATTTGGGGGATATATATAGGCTCCTGGAACGTGATTCTTCCTTTTTCGATTAATATCGCTCTTTCTAGCGTCAGAGGCACGGCCATGTCACATGCCCGTGTGACTCGAGACCTGACCGTGTTCGGATTTCTCTTGAGGCACGGCCGTGTGTGACGAAGTTAAGGCCGTGCTCTAGGTGTTCGTCGAGGCATGACCGTGTGTGCTTTGGGCTAGGCCGTGTCGATTTCGTGTTAAGGCCCATTTACTCCGTTTTAGGCCCGTTTTATGTTCTTTTCATCCTCGGGTGCTTTCCTGGGTATAAGACATGAAAAGAAAGGATTAAGAGCACTTTTTTATATAAAACAAGGGATAAATCATCCAAAAGCATACTAAATGTGGGTCTAAAATATGTTACTTTTACGGTTTATCAAATACCCCCACACTTAAGCTTTTGCTTGTCCTCAAGCAAAATTCTCAACTTACAATTAAAACAAACTTTCCATGATCTATAATTCTTATCAACAATGTCTTATCCTAATTCACAGAGAATTCATACATGGATGATTTGATTCAAAGCGTCCTAAAGATTCAAACGAGATAAGTCATAATTTTGTACCTCAAAAACATAGGTCTCTTCCCTCTTTTAAATAACTACCTTTTCAATTCAAAATCGACAAGGATTGACATCCTCACTTAGGATTCACTCAAATCACTCTAAAGTGTTTAAGGTTCAGAAGAAGATCGCTCATAAGTCGAACCTGAAAAGTTAATCCCGTAGGCTTACCTAAAAATCAAATCTCCACCACTGTAATATCAGATGACAAACAGATCAAAAGGTCTTTGTTAGGGTTGTAACGGGGCTAGGGTTAAAGGTGTGGATAAAGGCTGAATTAGAAGGTTAGAATCGAGATTGTCTTGATAAATTTCTTAACTAGAAAAAAAATGAACTTAATCTTACATTAATTAAGAAAAGAAAATTTGAAGAGAAGAGAGGAAAGGAGAAGGGAGGGATGGCTAGGGTGAACAAAATGAGATTAAAGGCTGATCAAATTTGTTAAAAATAATATTTATACCTAGGTTTAATTAGTCATGGGCAACACACACTTAAAAAAATAGAAGGGATTTTGTAAAATTTAATTATTTTGTAAGGGAAGGGATTCGAACTTGGAACCTTAATCTAATTTCCATGCTTTCCCATTTATCAATTGACCACTAGACTATTTCCTTATTTTTGAAATAATTTTGCAATATTTATTTTAAAAATGAGGCGTGTTACATACTAGGGTTTGATACAAAATTTGCGAAATATTAAAAATGGTGCGAGAGAAGGAATTTAAACTTGGGTTTCAAGGAACGTTTCACTAACACTTAACCAACAAATCAATACCTTATTAATTCCCTAAAAACGCACAGATAATCTCAAAAAGTAGGGCATGCCCACTCTCTCTAGATTCACAAACTCGATTCTACTAACCCTCGATTTTTGGGATGTTACATATTAAATGGGTCAAGCCTTCGGTAAGCTTTTTTTACTCGGGCCCAGCCCAGATTTGCAAAAAAAATTGTTTCATTTGTTTTCACTATTTTTGCTGCTATTTTGTCACTATTTTGGTCTCGTTTCGCTATTATATTGCTAAATTTTGCTACTATTTTAGAGGTGTTTGCTTATTAAGTTACACCTATCTTAGCGTTATTTAAGTATAAATATTTTTTAATTTATTCTCAAGTTGTTGGGAAACATGTATTTTAATGTTTTTACTCTATTTGATGTATTATATTTTTAAATTTTTTCATATAAAAATAATAATATAAAAAATTCATACGAGCAGGCTGGACTCGGGTTTTAGCATTGTGACATCCCAGAATAGGGCCTAAGTGAAACACCCCAAACCCGGCCCATGCGTTATGACCAGATTTGACATATCACATGAGAAAAACGTGTTAAATCCTTTTTATTCGTACTAAAATAGATATTATTTTGTTATAATCAAGAAAACAAGTTTGGTTTAAAATATTTGTTAAAATACTACTAACCTTGAAGGTTGATAAATCGATAATTGAACTAGTGATCTTATAAAACCATGACTTTTGAAAATATCGTTGATAATTTGAGAGAAAATTTCCAAGTTAAAATATTTGTAAAAGTCTGTTATGAAATCCATTTGTAAATTAATTTTGGAAAACCGTTGGTTATGCTTTTAGAAAATCCCCATTTAAAAATAATCCAAGCAACATAATAATAAACATTTTTGTGGCAAAGCCACCAGGCTACACTTCTTTTCAACATTTTTCCCATCCCATGCAAAATATGTAAATGCAATTTACATAATAAAGCATAATATCCACATATTTTAACAACAATCATTAATCCAGTAATATATTACGGTAAGTCGACCAATTAAAGAGCTTTGTAATTCGGCCACGAAAGTATTCTAGCAATTCGGCCCATAGGGGCATTTTCATAAATCAGCCCATAAGGGCATTTTCGTAAGTCGGCCCATAGGGGCATTTTCATAATTTTAACAATTTTAATGCTAATTTTGACAAATCTTTAAAAATAATATGCTTTAAGAAAATTTCTCATTTTATGCCATATTACGATTTTTAGCCGTATAATAATAACAATCTACTATTCGACATGTTACCGAATCATGACTCTACGGGATTACGGTGTGAGATTACACACCTGATTACGGTAAGTATTAAACTCTCTTGATCGTCGGCACCTATGACAACATAATACTCGATTAATCTAATGAACAAGATTTTTATTAATCTAAATCTAAACCAAGCGATCTATTGAAACGCTTACCCTCGATATCGTGAACGACCACGATTTGTCTATTCTCACCGGATGATGGTCCACAACCTGGTAGGAAATCTTAAATCGCCGATACCGCTCTACGCTTGAACTTAGGAGTAGGAATCGCAAATCCACTCCTTTTGTGTTCTCCAATCACTTTTCCTTTCAAATCGGATCCACTTGCCTCCATTTGGAAAAAGTCGTAATCAAAAACGATATTACGATGATATAAAACGATTGTCTAAGGAAAAAGGTTCAGCTTACCACTATTTTCATATGATCAACAAGTGGATAGATCGAGCGATTTAGTCCCTAAAAATAAATGATTAGTCACAACCACTATTCCGTTTAGCAAACTAACCGGTCAATGAAAAAAATCAAAATGAACCATGACGAATCCCTTACCTTAATGATTATAAAACTAATTCCCACCTATTGTACTTATGGCTACGGATGATTCAAATGTAATAGATTCGACCTTCCCACTATTACACTACAAAAAGATAACAATCAAGATATGAGGGAGTATGGAAAACACCATTCGATTTAGAAACAATATAAAACAACCAAATAATGAGGGACACTCATTCGGCTAAGGAGAAAAAGAATGAAAAGATTTGAATAAAAACACTTACCCGGTTTAATCAAGAAAGAAAAGTCCAACTTGTAAGATGGAGAAGAGGATGATCAAGATTCGGTTAGTAGAGAGAAAGGGACCAAAGAGTTTCGGCCACAAAGAAATGTCGGTATAAGAGAAAAGGAGAAAGATTGAAGAAAGGGTGAAAAAGAAAAGAGATGATGGACAAAGAGGTATTAGGGTGTTTCGACTATCACCAAAAGAAAATGAACTAGATGGATTTAGTGATTATGCAAAACAACACAAAGAGAAGAAAGTGAACAATTTGCTTGAGTGTTTCGGCCGAAAACAAAGAAAAATGGTGTACAATATTGGCTTTAGAGTTTTGGCAAGTGAGGGAAAAGAAAATTGAAAAAGAAGACATTAATATGCTAAGAAGAAAACAACCTCTCATGCACCAAAAATTTACTAAATGCCCAAAGAATTTCGGCACTCCCCTTTACCCCATAAAACCGTGTGTTACTTTTGCCAAAAGGATAAGTGTTGACCAAAAACTCTTTCCAAAACATTTTCCACACTATAGGCCAACATGTTCCCTTCTCTTTCCTTTTCTTTCATTTCTTTCCTTACCCTCATCCTTACCTTATTTCCTTAACCATCTTTCCATAATTAAAAAGTCTTCCTTACCTTAAATAAAGCCTTGGCCGACACTTTGGATGAATAACACAAAAAAATAATCAAAATTTTGCACTAGGTGGGATTCGAACCTCTTCCCTCCATGCTCTTCACTTGACGCCACAACCTCCTTGCCATATGCTCATTTATGCTAGCAAATTATTCACTTATTTCCATAAGCATTGATGCCACTTACCTTCTCTCCTTAAAGTGCTTAAACATAAAAAATTTTCTAAGGCCCAATTCAACCCCGAGCCTTCTTAGGACCTTAAAACATACACAACTAATAATTTAACTAGCCTAATGCAAGATATAATGCAACACGTAAAATTCTAAATTTTAGGATGTTACACTAAGAGTTTGGGGCTTGACAAGCTGGGGTCGTCAGTGGGCCAGGTGAGCTACGGTCACTACTTTGGGTCGAGAATCAAAACAGGGGCTCGACTGTAAAAACACTTAGGAGTAGCCAAAGGGTAATTATACCAACATTAAGAAGTCAACTTATGTTCCTCTTCACAACACCACTCATGCACGTAACTTTTTCCTACGTCTACTAAGGCATCTTAAGAACATTAAAACAAGAACCTAACACTTAACTCTTAGGATTAAAGATAAGACATTGAGAAAACTTTTTCAAATTTTTTCATCAATTACTTCTTTCTCTTGTTGTCAAGTTTTTACGAAAACAAGAACCTAACACTTAACTCTTAGGATTAAAGGTAAGACATTGTTTCTCTATGGGGTTAGACATATAGAAGTAACCAAGAAAATTTGCAAAAAAAGCAAACTTGGTTCGCCAAAAGACTAGCATGTGCAAACCTAGGTTCACTTGTGTTATGTATGGGTTTTAATGTGCTTCGACTATTAGTGGCTTGTGTATGTTTGTGAAACTGGGAACCTAACAGAATCATCTAAAAGCAAAGACAAGTGAAAGACTAAGCTTGTTTAAATCTTTCAACAAACTGATGAGTGTTCAGAGGTCACCACTTGTATGTACGAACCATAGTGTTAACCAAGAGCTTAGGGCTTTATCCTAAGTTTCGAGAGTAAGTCTTCTCTAAACTCTATTTTGTGATTGTGTTAAATATGTGTTTTTATGAATAGTAATATGTGAGCTCTATATTGCGAGCTAGATATGAATAGTGTGTTGCAAGCTCCTTATAATTTGTGAACTCTATATTTAGGTAAATGTATTGACACTATAATAGTTTGTAAACCATTGGATATAATGGCATGCCATAGGATTGTTAGTACTCACCTTTATGTTTTGTGATTTGGACGAGAGGCCTTGGGACATGTTAGGAGAAATAAGGGAATGGCGATCTAACCTCTATTCAATTGGATATGCAGATGTGTTGGAGAGCGTTTGCTTAATGCTACACTTATGGGATATGTTTGACTCTTTGATTCAAATTTAGGGGTTATAAGGATATCCATTTATCCATCTGAAAAGAACATGTAAATAAGATTTTGTTTTCCAAAATATTATGTGTTACTATTTTAAGCTAACTAACAACATGTAACCACAAACCAAGCTTCACGTAAATATAGCGAACCCAGTTTGCAGGACAATAGCTTTGTTAAAACTCTTGCTTAACTTATGTTTTTGTGCGCGTTATGTGGCTTTCCTCTACATTTACTGAGTTCGCAAGAGCTTACACACTCCTTTTGAAACACTGTAGACAGTTAGATTGTATGGTGTGTAGTGACAAAGTGAGTGATCTAGAAGAAGCATAAACACTGAATAGGTGGTACAAACGAACTTTGAACTTAAAGGTTGATTAACCTAGGACTTAGTTTTTTTTCCTTTATGTTTTTCATACCTCCTGTGAACTGATATAACTATATATACATACCTTAATTTTAAGTATATGAATTTAGTCCTAGTCTGGTTGATGTTTCCTTAATTTACAAGTTCATGCAAATTTCTAATAGAGTGTTCCCATAACGAAAAACATGAGATCATCAAAACTGACTAGCTTATACAGAGTTCACCGAAGTTGTTGCACAGTGATAGGGTTGTCGAATTGTGCAAAGTGCGAACACTAGAGATTGGCAAACTTCTACCTGCGAACCTTTAAAAATTAATGAAATGCGAAAAAAGAGAGACACTGCGAAATGTGTTTGTAGAATCTAAATATGGAGGGGGTTGTTCGTGAACCTCAATTTTTGATAGTTGAATTATTATGTTACGTGGGGTGTATTGTTTTGCATGTCCTAGGGTCTGCATATTACTACTGTTGCGTATCATGAAGCAAGCAATGGGAATTTGTGAGCTTGTGTTTTCTTAAATCTGGGGCCGACAATTGGATCAGGTTTGGGGTGTTACATTTATTGGTATTAGAGTCAGGTTTTTTAATTTTTTAGAATCGCCAGGTTGGTTAATCTATTAGGTTCGCTAGGTTGGTTAATTTGTTAGGTTCGTCAGGTTAGTTAATCTATTAGGTTCATCAGGTTGGTTAATCTATTAGGTTCGCTAGGTTGTTTAATCTTTTAGGTTCACCTAGTTGGTTAATCTATTAGGTTCGACTGGTTGGTTAATATGTTAGGTTCGCCAAGTTTGTAAATTGTTTCCAATGTCATGTATGGTTATTATTTGATTGGGGTAGGATTGGGAAAAACACATTGCCTTTGTTTAACTATTCTTTTTGTGGGATTATGCTTTTGCTCACTTACCACTACTCACCTTCTTAGTGGTTATGCTTATAGATACACTTAGCGAGTTGTTCTCACATATGTGTATTGGTGAGCTATGCTCCCAATTATCACTATAGCAAAACAAGTTTTTAGCGGCATTTTTTGGGTCTATAAGCACCGCTAAAACAATTTGCGGTGATTTGATAAGAGCCGCAAAAAACACCGCTATAGATAACACCACTAAATTTTGTAGCGTTTATGTGGAAAAACGCCGCTATAGAACATAACCTTTAGCGGCGCTTTTCCCACAAACGCCACTAAAGAACATTACCTTTAGTTGCGCTTTCACCAGAGACATTGCTAACATAACCTTTATCGGCGCTTTCTCCACAAACGCCGCTTCAGAACATGACCTTTATCGGCGCTTTCCCACAAATGTCGTTAAAGAACATGACCTTTAGCGGCGCTTTCCCACAAATGCCGTTAAAGAACATGACCTTTAATGGCGCTTTCCCACAAATGCCGTTAAAGAACGCGGCTCTTTCCCCACAAATGCCGCTAAAGAACATGGCCTTTAGCTACGCTTTCCCCACAAATGCCGCTAAAGAACATGACCTTTAGCAGCGCTTTTCCTAAAAACGCCGCTAAAGGTCATGTTCTTTAGGGGCGCTTTTTCCAAAAACGCCACTAAAGGTCATGAAAAATAAAAAAAATAACATATTATAAAAATGCCACAAATCCATTCTTATCCCTCTACCTGCTTAAGCAGATCCTTTAGAAATGTTGTTATCAGCACATACATCACTCCATTCTTTGTTTAGAGAATGCAGTAGAAGTGGGATTCCACCAGTAGAGTATTTAAAAGAACAAACTTACCCCAATATGTCATGCATAGCATGCTCTAATTCTTTTCAAAGAAAGGAAGTATATTTTATAAAGTTCCAAAACCCTTCATCTTAGGAACAATGAAATCTTACCTGGTGGAAGCATCCAAAATTCATTATCAAAATATTAAAAAGAAGAAGAATATCCATGAGATAAATATATATCCCATCAAACAGAAAGTTGATCAATAACAATCAAACAAAATACCGTACTTATCATTCTACACCTCAAATCTAACAAAATACAAACAAAACAAAATAATGATATAATGCACACTTTAAGATTAGCAGTTAGCTCAAATAAGTCGTCACTATGCATGAATTCAACTAATCCTGGACCATGCATCCAACAAAAACTCAAACTTGCAAAAATGGTAGTATAATTGCTGAGTAGTATAATTTACATAATTGCTCCCATTCCTTGTGGTAGTCTGATGAGTGTAACTACTGCTTGGGTAACCTCCAGCTGTCACCAGTTAAGTGCTTGAATAACTTGTTGGCCCAGCATAAGAAGGCAAATGAATGACATACTAGTTTTGAGAAAAATGAAACAAAAGTTAATGAATGACATATGAAGGCAAGAACCAACCAAAATAATAAAATCATATTCCAGTTATTATGAAAGTAGATAACTTATTTAAGATAAGGTTCTTCTAAATTTAGAACCCTAAATCAGATTAATAATAAAATATGCAATTAACAAGTAAACATTAACACCACATAAAACATCAAATTGCACAGCTTAATATACTCAATACATTAGCATAAATAACATCACATTGAACAATGAATTTAACACATTCGAATAGATCAATTTTAAGCTCACTAACAATTAAGTTAGCATGTGAACAACATATACATGTTTTGCATCTATAGCATGGTTTAATCAACTTCAAGCAGGAAATTAAATGCTACAAATTTCCAGCATAAAAATCATATATGGACAACATTAATATGACATTATCAAGCACCTTAAAGACACATTTGGAAAATTTGAAGAACCATTCGAGCAACCACATTCGAACATCTTAAAGACAACTAAATTTTGTCTTGTTTTGGACAACCTTACAGATCAGCAAGGCATGTATCAAACCACGCCTAACATGTTTATTTCATCATGCTTTGAACAATAATAAACAATCGTTAGGCATTATATTAAGTCAACTGTTTAACACATTCAAACAACTTAAAATACATCATTCGAATATCATAAATCACAACTTTCAGACACCATAAATTGCAGCATTTAACACCTAAATTTTCAGCTTACTAACATCATAAATTCATATCCATTTGGACATCATCAGTTAACATTTAACAATTTAGTTTCACATTGCTCGAACCATTTTAATTTCCTGATCACTTGGATGATATTATTTTATTATTATTTGGACAACAATAAACAACCATCGATCAGACCACATATATTGGTAAGAAATTAGACATCATGCATGCAAACTGCATGCTTCAGCAGCTTCCTCGACAGCTAGAAATTTCACTTAATTCCATCATTCATACCAGCATAACAAATTTCAGCATTTATTCAATAGCATCTAAATATATAAATGATTTATGACCATGTTACTTGCTCATGTGCATATTTAAAATCATCCATTTTCAGAGAACGAATGTCAGCATTGCTATACAAAGACTAATCAAAATACGCAACTAATAATAGACACCATCAATAAAGTAGCATCAGGATACAGATCCACCACCTTTTAGCACCATTTGCAAAACTATCATAAGTTTATATGCTCATAGCTGCAAACAAATAATAGAACCTATAAAACTAAAATATTAGAGACTAACCTTCTTGTCCTTTTCCAAAATTTCTCTTATGGGACAAGGTAGTGTTGCCTCTTTGCTTGTCTTTGAACAGTTTTACTAGCAGATTTCTGCTCCATTTGTGGAAACCCAATCTTTTTCATAACATCAGTCTTCCCCTCAAAACTTGCTTCTATGGGCTGCACAATAATTCAACAAATAGTTCATTAAATTCACAGGGTAGAAATTTTTAAAACACATTTGACAACAAATGCAATACTAAAAAACATCATTTCTAGCAGTAAAATAATTTAAGTTGCATACCCCACGCCCATTATCAGTTATGCTCATGGAATCCTCTTCATTTTTCTTTTAAGTACCTATGTCCAAAACATCTACAAATATGGATATGGGATATGACGGAGGGCTTAAACAATACAATCACAGAAGCCACAGGAAACCTGAGATAGAAAGGAATAAAATCAAGTTGATCCAGTCCAACATCCATAGGCTTCATCTTTTCCATCCAACGGAAGTAACAAGTCTGTATTACATAATAATTAAATTGAGTTTGGCTTTCTTGCTATATTCTTTTTCTTTTCTTTATGATGACAATGAAATTACAATAAAAAAAGATATCTTACTAAAATATAAATATGCTAAATTTTATATAAAATATAATTTTTTGTATATAAAAATTATTTGGAAATATTGTATGTTGGTTAAATTAAGTGATAATTTTCTAAGTTAAAACTTTTACACCATTAAATATATATTAATATGGGGAGGGACTCACTTACACAAGTTTTACACCATTCTATAATTTTTTTTATACGATTAATATTTTAAGAGTCTAACTGGACTTAACATACATAATCTACATGAAAAGAGCATGAAATATCACGTTTGAATTGTTAAAATATTAATGATATAAAAAGTTCTAAAATCATACAAATTTTTACAGCAGTATAAGTGGATCCTCTCCTATTAATATAAATAATATTTTAGATGAATATAATAGATATATCAGATGAATTAAAAAATTTAAATGATAAATATAAATATTTTGATAAATTTAATAACTAAATTATTAAAATATTAATTATATAAATAATTACATTAGTTTTACGTGTATATAAACAATAGAAAAATGATGTAAATAAACAAATTGGATCTAAGGAGGATCACCGCTTAAATATTCTTTAAAAGTGAGATCCAGGATTTGTTATCTTCCCAAATTTCATTTTTAGACTCAAAGTTGAAGATCCATGTGATTTCTGAGTACCCTACAGTGACATCAATTTATTCTTCTTCTAATTATTATTTTTGGGTTATGTTTGAGGTATAAGCAGCTAAATAATCATCTTCTGCTCTTCATTGATTCTTACAAATACTAAATCTGCTTTGTTTGAACTCTAGTTCTTGCAAACTACAGAACTGAAGAGGTAAACCATGAATCCAACAATGTTATTGCAACAATGGTGGCAACTGTTTAATTCAACTGATGTGTTCAACCCTCTCACCTTAGCTATATCTCAAATCCTTTATGCCCAACCAGGCTAAATTACTAAGAAATTGGGAAAAAATTTGCCACTAAATTTACATTAAAATGCACCAGCACAAGAACTAAAACCAGAGAGATCATCGGCATACCATTTTTGTCCCTTCAAATTTTGAAGTTAACTCCCAGCTTCCGATTATTTAAAAGAAATCTGTAAAAAAAAAAAAAAGAAAAGAAAGTTAATTTCAACTGTAAACTAACAAAAAATAAATAGTAACAAAATCCAAAAACTTAAGAGGGAACGAATCAAATTAGGGGGATGAATAGCGTTTTAAATAAATTTAAAGAACAAACTTAAGGTGGAACGAATCAAATCAGGGAAAATAATTAAATATAATTAAACTAATAGTAATTTATTACAATTAATAAATTTACAAGGAGAAGCAGCAGAGGGTTGCCGGCGGAGATGCAGAGGGCTGCCGATATGGGGACATTGGGGGAAAAAATAAAGGGAATCGGGGTAGGGGAAGAAATGGTTTGGCAAAAAATAGAAGAAGAGATTTCAGGTGAAATTTTGGGATTTCATGGGGGGACCGATTTTGGGAAAAAAACTTAAGGCATTTTGGGTAATAAAACCATGCAGTTTTGAAATATATATATATATATATATATATTCAAGGCGGTTGAACCAAAAATATCATTATTGTTTAATTTTTGTGGCATTTGGAACAAAAATGTCGTTATTGCTTACCTTTCGCGGCATTTTTCTCATAAACGCCACTAACTCTTGACTTTTTTAAAATTTTTATATTTAATTATTGTATCTTTCATAAAAATTTTAAATAAATAATATTTTAAAATTTAAGTAATATTTAAACTCTAAACAGTAGACCCCAAAACCTCAAATTTTAAACTTTAAACCCTAAAACACTAAAACCATAAAACTTTAAGCTCTAAACCCTAAGCACTAAACCTTAAACCCTAAATCATAAATCCTAAACCCTAAAATAAAATAAAATTTTGCGGCGTTATTGCTTACCTTTTGCGGCGTTTTTCTCATAAACGCCTCTAATGCTTGACTTTTTTCATGACATATGAGTAATTTTTATATTGAATTATTATATCTTTCATATCAATTTTAAATAAATAATTTTTGAAAATTTCAATAATATTTAAAAGAATTAGATAAAATTTAAATTTTTTATATAATTTTTTATGTAAGAAAACAAAATCAAAAACAAAAACAAAATATGAAAAAAAACACAAAAAAGCTTTAAAAAAATTTCTCTTCTGTAATTATATATTTTTTCAATATTTTAAGAAATTTAAATAACTTTTTCAATTTACTAATTAATTTTGTTTCTCTAGAGATGCATGGGTTAGCAATTTTTTTAATTTTATATATATATATATATATATATATATATATAAAGTTTATCTATTATCTCTTAAATAATTTAAACTATAATGATAATTTTAATATATTAAAATTAATATTATCTCTTTTACAATTACATAAGAAATTATTTAATATATGAATTAAAAAACAATCTGTCATATACCAAAAAACTTTAAAATTATTTTTAAACAAAGGTGTTTTAATTTTTTTCATTTTAAACATATATTTTTCTATGTTTTTACTTTCAATTATTTTCTAAGTGTCATTAATTTTTTTTGAAGATTTTAAATATTAAATTAAAAATATATTGTATTTTACTTAATATAAAGAAACTAGTTAAATAATAGATAGAAGAAGATGAAAGAGTGCATGCATGGGTGAGAATATAGGGAGCAAAATGGCGCCGTTTTGTTTAAAATATAATGATTTTGCCGCTAATGCTTGACTTTTTGCGGCACTGCTGCCAGACCTTTTGCTGCGTTTTTCTCATAAACGCCGCTATAGCTCTAACCTTTTGTGGCGTTTTCCGATTAGCGCCACTAATGTATAACTTTTGCTGCGTTTTTTGGTCCAAACACCACCAAAAATGCCGCTAACAGCTTAATTTCCTGTAGTGTATGATTTTCAAGCTTAGAACACATAATTGTATATGCTCATTTTTACTTAAACTTGTGTCTTATGTATGTTTAGAGTTAGTTAAATGTCTCCTAGAAGGGTAAATGCGAACTAAAATTGTGTCAATGGAGTTGTGGACCCTCCAGAAGGTAGCAAGACGTTTACACCACCTGCGCGACCATGCAGGGAAAATGTACTGGATGAGAGTGTCGAACCGCTGGTACAAGCCATGATCGGGGCTTCCTAACGTATCTCGGGTACCAATGGTGCTGCTGCCAATTGAGGGTTGCCACTGGAGTGCTTGTGAGCTCTAAAGGGATAAGGAGTTCAGAGGTGTTAGGGGAGCCAATATGTAACATCATGCCTGGCATAGCCCTAGCGTTCGAATACTACAACAGCTTGATTTTGGGTCTAGTCGGAACAATGGTTTCGAGACCACAAATTCGATGAAGAAAAATTTATTTTTATTATATTTTTAAGGTCTATAGTATCATGGAATGATTTCGCAAAAATTTTGTTTGAAAATTTTGACGTTTGGGCACTCAATTTAGTTAAAAGGACTAAATTGTAAAAAGTCCAAAAGTTGAATTATATATGTTAGAGGTGTCGAATTGCTATGATATTTTAAATTTGAGGTCCTTCAATGGTAATTAGACCATTGGTTAAGTTGGTATACAAAAATGGACATGGTTAGGCATGTTTCCAAAGTTTTTCATTAAGGACATTTTAGTAATTTGGTAATTAAAATGAATTAAAAAGCAAAAATCAAGAAAACATTTGTCCATCTTCTACTCCATGGCCGAAACATACATGGAGAAACCATGGCTAGGGTTTTTTAAGCTTCCAAGCTCGACTGTAAGTCCGTTCTAGCCCAGTTTTTAATGATTTTTACGTTTTTGAAATCCTTGTAACATGATCTATCTATTTCTACCACTAATTTAAGACATAATCAAAGTCTAAAATTTTACCCATGAAGAATATTTGTGCATTTTGATGGTTGATGGTAGACAATGCATGTTTATGATTTTTTAAACGACTTTTGCTAAGTGATTTTTGGTGAAAATGCCTAAAAGGACTAATTTGTAAAAGTTATAAAATGAGTAGTAAAAGTGTGATTAAATGAAAAATGTGGGCTGTTATGAGCATGAAATAGTTTGGCTAAGCTTGGGCTTTGAAGAAATTGAATGAAATCCATTTTACGAGCCTAGGGACTAAATTGTAAAATGTTAAAAGTTTAGGGGCAAAAATGTAATTTTACCATAATAAGATTTTTGGACTGAATTGAATAATGTGAATAATAAATGTGTTAAATGTGATATTATAGATCAAGAAAAACGAGGTTTGGAGTTAGAACGGGGGGGGAGGGGAAATGAGTATTTGATGATTTGGTCCTTTTCGCCATTTTTATGTCGAGGTAAGTTCATATGTTTAATAAGAATTAAATTATATGTGTATAAATGCTTAATTGATATAATTAGGGCAAATGCAATATTATTTAAATGAAATGTGAATGTTATTGAATATGATACTACGGAAATAACTGACAGAGATTCGGTACAAAGAAAGTCCCGGTTGAACCTTAGGAATAGATAGGATATAAATGTCATGACATTAGGGTTACTGAGATTATGTGTAAGACCATATCTGAGATATGGCATCAATATGAGACATTCGTGTAAGACCATATCTGGGATATGGCATCGATATGAGACTTCGTGTAAGACCATAGCTTGGCTATTTGCATCGATACGAGATTACATGTAAGACCATATCTGGGATATGGCATTGGTACGGTACTATGTGTATGAGATTCCCGAGTATCCTTTAGTATTCTGAGTGGTTCAACGGGAAATTCAACGGGTATGTTAAAAGAAGAGAAAGAGTATGTAAATATTATGAATTGGTACAGGTATGTACGTAAAGTTTATATACATTGACATCATGAAATTGTGATTTCATGATTTCCACGAGAATGATTTTATGAAAACATTGTGATTATTGGTCTATACTTGTGATGTATGAAATACATGATAAATTCTATTGATGATTATGTGATTGGCTTTCGGGCCAAATTGAGTTAAGACATAGCATGTTATATTCATGCAAATTGTGATTTGTCAGGATATGTGAAAAAGGAAAGATTGGCATAATTGCCAATTAAAATGGTTATGAAAGTATGTGAAGATAAGAGTTTAGGCAATTGAGTGATATTATGTGATTTGAAATGATTTGTTAATTGTTGTAATATGTTACAACAAAAAGATTACGGTTGTTGGGCTAATGCCAGAATATGTCAAATTATGCTTATAAGTTGATAGAGCAAACATTGTGACTGAAAAAAAAAATCATAACCATGAGATTATGGTAGATTATAAAACTTGTGTTCATATTGTTGACCATGATAAACACTTGGTAGTATGTGATTGAGTAAGTTATACTTATGAGACTTAAATGAGATTCGTATGGATTTACATTATGTTGATAGTATGATATATGTATGATTGAGGTTTCTTGTTATTTACATATGAACTTACTAAGCTATATATACATAGCTTACCCCATTCCTTTCCCATGTCTTTTAGGGTCATTAAGCTAGCTCGGGTTGGAGATCGTCAGAGATCCTATCTCACTATCAAGCTATCATTTTGGGTATAAGTGAATTCAAGTATTTTAAGTCTATGGCATGTATAAGGACTTAGTCATGTGTTGAATGTGTTATTGTGATTGCAGCCAATGTGTTGGCTTGTGATTGTCAAGTGTTTGTTTGATAATTGGCTATGTAGATTGGTTCATTTGGGTTATCATGATTGTAAGCCTAAGTATATATATGTGTGTGCTAATGACTTTGGTGATATGGTCATGGTATGCTTTGTGAATGATAGAAATGTTATTTATGGCATAGATGTGTGATGTTTGGTAATTTGGTCTATTGATGAAATGATAAAGTGCTATACAATTAGTTATCTTGAAAGTATTCAATTGTGACTTAGTAAATGTTGTGAGTGTGATAGATGTGGATATTGTGTTGGTTATAATTGTGGATGATTTGGTTACCTAAGTATGTTATATATGTGCCTTGAATTGGTATAAGTGTATGGGTATACAAGGGTGGCAAATGGATTGGTAAATAGCCTTTAATTTGTCCACACGGGTAGACACACGGGTGTGTGTCTAGGGCATGTGTGACATACGGTCTGCCCCACGGGCATGTGATCTGGCGTGTGTCCCCTGCACCTTAATTGTTTAAAATAGAATGCCCAGAATTGAGCACATGGGCAGAGACACGGGCGTGTGTCTCTATAACACCCCTAGACCCGGCCTGGACGTTATGGCCAAATCTGGGAATGTCACATCAAAGGCATAATTCAAAACGATTTTGCTAAGTTAAAATTTAAGGCCTAAAAGCCCAAAATCCTTAAATCTTGTTAAGTAACGATAAAAGCCCATGTTTTTGAGTATTTCGAAAACCAAGTTTAAACTTAAGAAAATTTATTTAAGCTTAACAATTAAGTAAACAGTTGAACAATGATAACAAAACACAAAATCTAAAGTCAAATCGGAGTACAAGGCCTTATTACAACCAACTAAAATAAAGTAATTAAAATAATGTATTTTGAAACAAATAAACAAAACTCCTAACTATCTTGTAGTGTGGCCATCTCTGAATCCTCTCCCACGTCGAGCCGTCTACTGAGTATCACCTGAAACATTTAATAAAAAGGGTGTGAGTTTCGAAACTCAGTGTGTATGACCCTTGGTAATCCAATCAACATGTAAATATCACAATGGGCCTAAGCCCTATCAAATTCGGTGGTCTTGGGCCGTAGCCCACAATGACCTCGTATCACATCAATATCACATGAATACAATGCACCCATCCCGAATCCAACCCTGCACTCCATTTCCCTTCGAACCCTACACTCCTGTGGGGATATAAATATCAACCCACCCATCCCTACACTCCAAAGGTAGCACCAACAGTGGCACTACTCAACGTTGCAGCAAGGCTGCTAAGCATATAATGGGCTTAAAGCCACCGGTGGATCCACGGTCGTCAAGCGACTATGCGATCCTCACATATCTTCCTTCGTATCATCAAACCCACCCAAATGCAACATATATTTCATGAATGCAACATACACAATTTCACACATTAAGCACTTAGGGGTATTTTAGTCATTTCACTACCCAGGGGTATTTTTGTAATTCTACCCTACAGGGGTATTTAGGTAATTTTGCAAAACAGAAGTATTTTGGAAATTTTGTAAATCAGGGATATTTTGGTAATTTTCAAATCAGGGGTATTTTGGTCCCTCTCAGGTCTTAGTTATTAACTTTGGCCCATTAACAAGTCCTTGCAGCTAAAGTGAACAGACACTACGCACCAGGTAGGATTCCAGAGAAGAGGAGGTGGGTCGTTAGAACCGCTTAAGTACCAAGCTCTCCCTAGATCCAATCCTAGACATGCATATGTCCATTGCCACACTTTAACCTAGCGACTTGTCCTCGAACATGTTGATTATTAAATTAAGCCTTATGCGGTTTAAGAGTTGTTCAGAACTAGGCCTAAAGTCCATTAAACCCTAGCATACTTGTCAACGTCCCCATAAAGCGCATCAAGCCCATTTCAAGTTCATATAACCCATTAAGCCCAAATCACATCCTTATGGCCCATTAGGCCCAAATCTAATTCATATGGCCTATTAGGCCCAAAACAATTCCAGATCATGTAACATGCATGTCTAACTCAATTCATATAACCAAATAAATCAATTTCATCAAACTTAGCCTCAGGGCCCATCGGGCCCATTTAGCCACTTTCAGCTTTTCGGCATTGCCGATATCATGTGTGTGTAGTGTTTGTACACACCTGGTATCCACGTGTGCTGCAAACCCCTTAATCACGAACCTACAATAGTCATCACTTAACAATTAATCTTGGCTTAATACACACTTTATCAAAAACCGAAACCTCCCCGTAACCTTACCGTGTGCGACCGGTTCTAGTAGCCCTTCCTTAGATACTAATCTCGAGTATCCCCTAGATCTGTACCAACTTAATCATTAGAGCCTAAGTAATAGATGACTTGCATCCAAAACAAGTCACCCTAACAACATATATGACCATTCGACCAACCCTTAAACCGAAGTAAAGAACACTTACCCAAAACCCGAAATGCAACAAAAGTGAAACGGTAATGACCTTGGAGGGAATTAGATTGATGCTAAATCCCAAGAATCAATCGACCAAAGCTGAAGAAAAACACAGAGGAGATTCTGCTAAGGTGTATTCGGCCTAAAAATCGGAGTGGTGCAAAGGGATATTCATCACCTAAATGCAAGGTAAAGGAAGAAGATCAAATCACAAAAATCAAAGAAGAACCTTAAGGGAGAATAGAGGTTATTCTATTTGCCAAGGAAGAAGAGAAGAGTTGGCTCAGAAGCAAGAATAAAGGTTTAGAAGGTAGGAGAAGACTGAAGAATCGACAACAAGGCAAGGTATTTTCGGTTGTGGAAAAAGTAAAAGTTTTGACAAGGAAAAGAAAAAGAATGGAAAATTCGGCATTACCTAGGACCCCAGAATCGACACACACACATTTATATAGCCTATAGTCAGAACTTAGCCACCCCTAAAGTCCAATTCGGCACCACTTCATCCACTGTTCATCTCCTAATTTTTCTCCATGATATCTCCCTTATCTTTCTCCTAAATTCTCTCTATTGATCACTTCTCCTTAGAGTCCCTCTACACGCCACTTTCAGCCTTTTAGAAGCCTAAATTTAAACTCTAAAATAAAGCTAAGCTAGCACTCGAATCTTAGACTTTCCTGCATGCATATGTCACCACCTCTCTACACCCTAGTAGCGTCACTTAGCCACTTCACCATAGGCTTCTTTGTACCATTTTTCACTTATTTTTATTTAAAAGCCCACTACTCACAACCCGAATTCCTTAATTAATTAAATTAAGAATCCTCCACCATAAAACTCGAACCCAGAGCTTCTCCAACACACCTAGACACTCCAAATTCATTAAACCTTTAAAGCTGTCATGTCATTTGTCATTTTCTTGCTCACTTAAAAATTTTATGAGACCTAAAGCCCAATAAACCCAATTCTACTAGGCCCAAATTTGGGGCATTATAATTCTACCCCCTTAAAGAAATTTCGTCCTCGAAATTTCCTACTAACTATTAATCGTACTACCCAAGTCTCACCACTATGCTTTTGCTGTGCACTCTAATTCTAAAGCCAAAATAAACACTCAGTATACTATGGTAGGGTACACACCAGTATTCACATCTAGAGTGTCTTCGTCCCCTTGGTGACGTGCTACATAGACCAAAGCTAGCTGCCTCGCCTCCATATGACTAGCACATCTGCCTGGAGCTCCTTGACCCAAACTGTTTCCACCCCTGGCCGGCCCACGGCCTCTAGGCGGCTGCTGACCATCCATCAGTGGTTGAAAATTACCTCTGCCATCGGCTTGCACCTGATCTGGCTTTTTCGGGAACTCTCTAATCTTATGTTCCATAGATCCGTAGCTCAAACAAGCTCCTATTCTTCTCCAACATTCGCCCGCATGCCCTTTTCCACACACAGCACAATATGGTATCCCGGTATTAGCAGCAACAACAGGGGCCTCAGCTCTAACCGGCCCATCCACTCTAGCCCTCCTCATAGGTCTCTGTCCAGCCCCTATAGCTTCCACGTTCTGTTTGTTCTTGCCCTTCTCCTTCTTTCGGTTGAGGCGCTCCGTGTGCTTTACCTCCTCCGCTATCTTTACTTCCTCCACCAAGAACGCAAAGTCCTGCTCCCTCTGTGGAGCTACAAGTACCCTAAGGTTATCTCTTAACCCATCCTCGAACTGTACACATCTCTCATACTCTGTCGCAACAATTCCTTTGGCATAACGACTAAGGCGTAGAAACTCAGCCTCATACTCTGCTATTGACTTATCTCCCTGAGTCAGACTCAAAAACTCCTTCCTTCGGGCATCCACATAACTCGCTCCAATGTACTTCCCCTGGAATGTCGATTTGAAGAACTCCCAGGTGATCTGCTTCGGTTGGTTGCCCTCTTTCATGGTCAACCACCGCTGATAAGCTTCCTCCCTAAGTAAAGATATCGCCCTTTTCAATTTTTATTCCGCCAAGTAGTGCAGGCGTCCATTATTCTTGTCGTAGCTTCCAACTAGTACTCTGCCACATTCGGAGCCACCCCAGCTACTCCTTTAAAAACCTCTACCCCATTAGCTCAGAGTCACTCCACGATTGACCCACGACTTCCCGTACCATTATTGGGCCTATCGACCCTTTCCAAAATCCTTAACATGACCTGCGATACTGCACCTTCTGTAGCGGCAGCCCTATCATATGGTCCCATTTCAGTTACTGGTGAGGCCGGAGCCTCCTCTACTCCAACGTTGGGCATATGGCCCGACACCGACGACCCAACCCTAACACTTCCACGGCCTCTGCCACGGCCTCTTGCACCTCTTCTAGCGCTCATCGTTGCGTATTTCTGAATTAAATTTTTTATGAAATTAGTTTGTACTTCCACTGTTTAAAGCACATGTCTTATGCAAGTAACAATTTTCAAAGTTATTTCGTGGTCGTAAATCCACTACAGGCTTAAGTTTCCTATGGGCTTTAATCTCTAAGAACCTATTGTTTTAAAGTAACCCAATATCTAAATACAATTCAGTAATTTTAAAAAAGTGTAATCACGGAAAAACTTACTTGGCTCAATGTCGAGGGCTCGGTGAACCACACTTCAAGAATCTTGCAAACACTTTTTAATCTGCTTGTTTTCAAAACTTGAAATCTAAGGCCCATTTCACAGCCCGAGCTTTGCAACCGGGCTTTGATACCACTAAATGTAACACCCCCAGACCCGGCCCAGACGTTATGGCCGAATCCAGGAATGTCACATCAAAGGCATAATTCAAAACGATTTTGCTAAGTTAAAATTTAAGGCCTAAAAGCCCAAAATCCTTGAATCTTGTTAAGTAATGATAAAAGCCTATGTTTTTAAGTATTTCGAAAACCATGTTTAAACTTAAGAAAATTTATTTAAGTTTAACAATTAAGTAAACAGTTGAACAAAGATAACAAAACACAAAATCTAAAGTCAAATCGGAGTACAAGGCCTTATTACAACCAACAAAAAGTGAACATGGTATTTTCGGTTTACCAAGGAAGAAGAGAAGAGTCGGCTTAGAAGCAAGAATAAAGGTTTAGAAGGTAGGAGAAGAGTGAAGAATCGACAACAAGGCAATGTATTTTTGGTTGTGGAAAAAGTAAGGTTTCGGCAAGGAAAAGAAAAAGAATGGAAAATTCGGTATTACCTAGGACCCAAGAATCGACACACACACATTTATATAGCCTATAGCCGGAACTTAGCCACCCCTAAAGTCCAATTCGACACCACTTCATCTACTGCTCATCTCCTAATTTTTCTCCATGATATCTCCCTTATCCTTCACCTAAATTCTCTCTACTGATCACTTCTCCTTAAACTCCTTCTACACGCCACTTTCAGCCTTCTAGAAGCCTAAAATTAAACTCCAAAATAAAGCTAAGCTAGCACTCAAACCTCAGACCTTCCTGTATGCATATGTCGCCACCTCTCTACACCCTAGTGGTGTCACTTAGCCACTTCACCACAGGCTTCTTTGTGCCATTTTTCACTTATTTTTATTTAAAAGCCCACTACTCACAACCCT
The DNA here is from genome assembly GCA_005393395.2 of Gossypium australe. Taxonomy (NCBI): domain Eukaryota; kingdom Viridiplantae; phylum Streptophyta; class Magnoliopsida; order Malvales; family Malvaceae; genus Gossypium; species Gossypium australe. The sequence continues at coordinate 119,430,742 of CM016626.1, forward strand.
GAATTAAATTAAGAATCCTCCACCATTAAACTCAAACCCAGAGCTTCTTCAACACACTTAGACACTCCAAATTCATTAAACCTTTAAAGTCGTCATGTCATTTGCCATTTTCTTGCTCACTTAAAAATTTTATGAGACCTAAAGCCAATAGGCCCAATTTTACTAGGCCCAAATTCGGGGCGTTACAATCTCAACCGTGTGTACTAATGGCCTAGAACACGGGCGTGCGGCACGACCGTGTGGCACAAGTCAGAGAGCACCCTAAATCAAGCACAGTCTGAAGCACGGGCATGTCCCAGGGTCACACGGGCGTGTCCCTTGGACCACACGAGCGTGTGAGCCCTACATCTAGCAAAAATTTTCTAAATTTGTAAAAATTTCTAAAGTTCTAGGTTTAGTCCCGAACCACCTCCAAAGCATGTTTTGAGCCTCGTAGGCTTGTATAAGGGACTTTATAATTGAATACGGATGGTTTTGAATTTGGACGGAAATTTATGACTCTGAATTGTGTGATTGCTTGTGATGTAAGTCCGGTAATGCCTCGAGCCCTGTTCTGGCGTTGAATATGGGTAAGGGGTGTTACAAATACTGTTTATCAAAGTATTGTGTTTAGAGCAAGTTCTGAGTGGGTAAGGTATTGATTGCGACTAAGTTTGTATGTCTTGGAGTGTCCCCTTGGGCAAAGCCTGTGATGAGCGAGTTTGATGGTTTGACGGACTCTTCTAAAGAGTATACACCACCCCAGCTGTTAGACAAATAAGTTAAGTCCTCAGTTTGATAAAACCATTTATTATGTTATAATTTTATTATTTTAGTTGAACAATTTGGTTAGACAAATGGGAATTGGTTAGAATAAAATTAAGTTACCATAATCAATAAGACTTGCATTTATGATGAGAGAGAAAGTTCTTAGTCACAGGAATCGAGGATGTTAGTAGGGTAATAAAATTTATCCACTAAACCTAACATACGTGTCTTTCTTAATAAATGTTGTATTGGCTTCTTGAGCAAGTTTTATGTTTTCCATTGCACCCATATTTTTTTGTCTAACCTTATATGTACATTTCTCTTGAAAAGCCTAAGACTAGATACTTGCTTAAAGATTTGGGTTCGCTGTAATTAGCCAAATCTTTCATTGTTTTAACACCTGGTATATGTCGATGAACCTTAGGTTATTTTCGTGGTTATTTACGTGACTTTAGGGTTGCACACTTAAGCGTCAGTCTTGAGTGTAAGGAATGAAGCTTCTTGAATCTAGGTTTTGTGATGATGTTACTTGCAAGTTTGTTTAGTTTTCTAGTATACAGTCTGATATGTGTGACTATTTATATTATACCTTAAGACACTGTTAAAGGCTCTCGTGATAAGGGTAAGAGTCTTGCTATTTGAACTTGCTGCATTTTTTGGCGAGTTCCTTCTTACCCCATGTGTGTATGATGCCCTTGTTTATGTTTGACTTAAGGTAATATACATATTCTGTGAAGATGAAATGTTTGTAAAAGAGTGATAAATGCTTGTTGTTATCAGTCTGGTTTGGTCCGATCGTGTTAAAATGTAAGAACCTTCTTTCGTGTTTAAGCCACTACACATTCCTTCTAAAATGAATAACATGATCTCATATATGGAAACAAAATCATGGTGTTTCCTTCAATGAAATGAGCATTGAACTGGCAGATTGCGATAAATGAAAATGGTTGTGTAGCCTCTGGTAAAGAAATTGTTATTGCAAACCAAATTGGCAAATCATGGTAAAGAAAAATGAATGAAAAATAATATGGCTCTATATATGGACTAGGGTTTATAGCTAACACGAAGAAGGTAATCTATATGGTTGCATAGGTGTAGTGTACTTGCCAAAGGAATAGTGTCTGACATATAGCCTATCTATGTTTAGTATTCGCCAACTGGCGAATTGCATGACTTTGCGTAGCTGGAAGGCTTGCTTGAATTATATGTAACTATTACAGTGTTTTTTTCTTGAACTCACTAAGTTCTTTTAATTTACTTAGTTACCTTTCCTTCTCAGGCTTGCTGACTAAGTAAAGGAATCTCTAAAGACAACAGTAGAGGAAAATAGTATGTAAGACGTATGACATAAATATAATATCTATATATGTGTATAATACAAATAATGGTAGATATACATATCTATGGCAGTTGTATAAAAAATATATTCTGGAAATTAAAAATATAAGAAGAAGGGAAATTTTAAACGAGGAAGCTTTATCTAAAAAGGAAAAAAAGAACAAAATTAACTCACTTTTAGGTTTTTGGGATTCATTGGTGCCAAGACCATGACCATTCCCCTCCATCGTACTCAATAACTAGTTTTGACAATAAAAAATGAGAGAAGGTTTGGTGACACCTGACTCAAGAGGTTGATGTTAATTTCTTGGAGGTCCTAATGGTGAAAAGTTTCTTAGGACCGAGGAGATGAACAATTGAAGGGCTTTCATTTTTAATTTTGAGTTTTAAATCAGTGGAGTTCCAAATCATTTCAAGTGAATTCGAGTTTCAAGTTTGAAACAAGAAGGAAAAGCAAATCGATTTATAGTTTCTTTTTAAACGGATACAGTATCAAACTGCAGGCACAAGGGCAATGTCACTTGAAATCATATTTGCATGGTTCGTGCACATCTGTGGGATTTGAGAATTTTCTTAGTTTGTTGGGTAAAAGTCTCTTGACTAAATTCATATCGCTATTTTTTTACATGTTTTATCAATTATCCTTTTTAGGGTATATTTTAATAAAAACGTCATTAGTATCGATGCCATAATTGCATAGGGTAAGTATTATATTCATAAGTTCATATATATAGATATATATATATATATATATATATCAAACAACATTTGATAATATGGAGTTTTAAATATGTTTTGATTTACTTAAATAAATCATGTTGCAATGACTATTTAGTGTTGTCTTAATTCATATGCCTTAATAAATTGTCGGTGTTTCAAGACTTAAGACTGTTGGGAAATGTGCCCAAATTGTAGTAAAATAATAATTATTTTCTATGTATTTGAACGATGAATAAATAAGTTTCACATTTCACTATTATGCCTTTTGTATTTATGTTTCTCATATTTTGCATGTGTAGCGAAATTGTGACAAGCAAATATTAGCTCATTGATTGTCTAAGTTCAAGCTGATAATAAGTGGCATTGTAAGAACGTTTACATTGCGAGAAAGACAACTACCTTAGTAGATAATCTAAATGAATCTGTAATCCCGTAAAAGAATCAAAGTGAACATTTGGTTCAAATATTGAGAAGGATTATTATGTCGTCTACAATTCCAATTGAGGAAATAACTAGTCTTGGCTATCGGAGCAGTTGACTCCACTGGTAGAGACATAGATGTATTCATTGGCAGAATGATACATTGGAATGGACTAGATGAATTAATTCTGAATCCGTTTGTGGATTAATTCACTTGTGACGTTCATGATGTGATTTGCCTAAATCTTGAGTTAGTCACTGACCATGCGTATGTAACTCATGTGTTTTGATATAAGTGGAGGCTTATGCTCTAAAGATGATCGAGCCGATAGTCGATATGTTGGCTACATGATTTGTGTGTAGAATCGATTTACTAGCAACAGTGGAATTCCTAGATCAATTAAAGAGTTAACGATATTAATTGGCATTGATGGGTTGATAAATATGGAACGTAGCCACGGGTTACTTGTTCTCAAATGAGCAATTTGTCACTGTCATTTATTGGCAGTGATCATATTAATCATTAAGAAGACACATTGGTGACAATGAGATAAAATAGGATTGTATTGAGTGAACAGATTTTAACTCAGAGGAATCAAAGATATCATATGAGGGTAACACACACATGACGATGTCATTGGATAAAATAGTTGGATGAATTGCTTTCGTAAAGGGTATATAATAAGGGGTTTTCAATCATGGTACTTCTTGTGGACTAACTCCAAGATTAATTAATTGTAAATTATTAGAGTGATGCTTCTGGGCATAATTACTATAACGCCCTGAATTTGGGCCTACTAGGATTGGGCCTTGAGCAGGGGAACTCATAAAAGTTTATGTGCGAGAAAATATCATAAATTAAGTGTAGCTTTAGTGGCTAAGTATTTGGGCATATTTGGGAGTGCTTGAGAAGCCTGGGTTCAAGTCTGGGTGTTTGTAAAATTTTAATTTGGGCTCTTAAGTGAACCTGGATGTTAGCTTATAGGACTTGTAATAATTAGTGTTTGTTTTATGATAAAAAGAGAGAAGGGATCTAGTGGCAAGGTGGCGCTACATGTGTGGCAAGGAGTCTGAGGTTTGAGGCTTGGCATGCGCAATTGTATGTTTATTTTGCTGCTTGAACTGAGGAGGTGTTGAAACTGGACTGGAACTCTGTGGTTGAATTGGTCATAAGAATTTGAATTGAATTTGAATGGGGAGTTAGAGTAAATCAAGGTGAAAATTCGGTGGAGGGATTGGTGGAGTTTTTGAAGGATTTTGAAATGGGAGAAGTCGAAGCCAATTGGGGGGAGTTTTGTTTAGGCACATTCGGCTAGGGAGTGCATTTGGTGCATTTTCAGCAATTGCTTTCTTTTATGCCAATTTGTTTTATTTTCTCTCTTCTACCTATAGTGCCAAATATTGCCATAGACTTTTTTGTGCCAAATTAGTGAGGGTGGCTAATTGGCTTGGAAAATAGCCTTGAATTGGTCCACACGGGTAGACACACAGGCGTGTGTCTAGACCGTGTGTCACACATGGTCGGCCCCATTGGCATGTGACTTGGTCTTGTGTCCCTTGCATGTTAGTGTTGCAAGTCAGTGTCGACCACGGGCTAGACACACGGGCGTGTGCCTAGGCCTTGTGCCCATAATTGGTTGCTGATGTCACAAACAGAATGCCTAGGTTTTTACACACGGGCCAAGAACACGGGTGTGTGTTCGGCCGTGTGAAAACCCCTGTAGGTTCGAAAAGAAAATAATTCTACACGGCATTGAGCACGGGTGTGTGTGATATGTCACACGAGCATGTCCTACTTTTCACACGGGCGTGTGGCCTAGTTTTATTGTAACACCCCAAACCCGACCTAAACGCTACGACCGGATCTGGTATGTCACATGGAAAGGTTGTTTAAAGAAACTTCGTGACTGTTTAAAAATTTCGAGTTTTGTTTTCATTTTGGAAATCAGATTCATTTTTTTTAGGTTTCCTTACAAAATGTTGTGAATATTACTAACTACCGAAAACTTGTTTTATAATACGAGAATTAAAATTGGTGGGATTTCAGGATGTGATGTTTTTGGGAAAAATTATTGTAGTTTTTAAGAAAATCCTGAGTTTTAATGTTTATAACTTGAAAACTGTTTGCTAGTGTTTTGGGAAATGGTTGTTTACAAATTTAGAAAAAACTTCGTATTTAACATTTCATAATAATTATTAACCGCAATAAATCAAAAACCAAATCATAAAATCCCAGAGACCTTATTACATAACAAATTCCCAAATTAAAAGTAATTTTAAGTAAGGAAAACGAATTTACGAAAGAAGTACTGCATGGCCACCGCAGAGTCATCCTCGGCTCCCAAATCCTTGCACTAGGGATTACTTGCAAAATTAAGCAGAGGGGTGAGTCGCCAGGACTCAATGTGTAACTCCCCTTACGATCGCAATTTGGGCCTAAGCCCTAACAACATGGCATATCAAAGAGTTTATGCAATGCAACCCAGCCCAACCTAGTTTTCCATCCTCTACGTCACCTGAATCAGCCAAACACCTGTGGCACCAAGCCACTGTGGTACCAAACCACTGTGACAGAGTCACTAATAAATGCATATGTGGGCCCAACCCACTGTGGTACCAAACCACTGTGACAGTCACTGATAAATATATGTCGGGCCAGCCCACTGTGGTACCAAACCACTGTGACAGTCACTGATTAATATATATATGAGGTGCCAAACCACTGTGGTACCAAACCACTGTGACTTAGTCACTGATGAAAATATGTGGGGCCAACCCACTGTAATAGTCACTGAATCACACTTCCCTTTTCAAAACCATATCCCAAAGCCTATGCAACATATTACCATACTGAGATGAATGCAGTCATATTTCCAATGTACAACAAATAATCCAAACATACATATATTTAGATTGTGTTATTCGAAAAAAAAAAACAACGTCATTCAGGTACTTACCTGGTATCTCTAGCACTACCCACAAGGGTATCTCAACTGTCTATACAATCATTTCGGCTTTCAGCCAACACAGTTATTAACACAAATTAATAAAGGTAAGTGTGACCATTACGCACCTGATTACACGAAGAACTAAACACTCTAAATCATCGACACTCTCACTAGCAGGAATAACCGCGATTTGTCTATCCCAAATAGACGTCGGCTCTTTACCATAGTCCGGCGGAAAGTCTCGAACCGCCGACACAGCATGTCATTTAAACTTAGGGGCAGACACTACGAGTCCAATCCTCTCCTTAGTTTGGCTAGCACTCACATCCATGGAAAGAATCTTTGATCAGGAGATTGGGTTAAGGCAATTGAAAGAGAAAAAGGAATAGGTAAACCAAATTAAGAGAACTTTCTTACCTTAAAGAAAACAACGCAGATTAGTTCTATCCTCTTGACTGGATTCCCCTAATTCGGCACTAGCAGGTTCTTGATCAATTGAGAATCGAACCCTTACACAATGATAAACAACATCACGCAAGTTCGAGGTAATGAATGCCCGGCTAACACATCACTATTCGACCACAACTAAAAGAAGGGCAAAGAAAGTGTTACCTATTCGTTGAAAGACCCAAGTAGAAGATTCGGCCCTTACTACTTAAGAACCTGAATGAATGGTAAGATTCAACAATCTATGGACCTTCAACCTTCAGACTCCAACTCGTTCGGCTAATGGGGTTCCCCGGGGTAACGTTCCATAATGAGAGAAGAAAAAGAGGGATTAGCCGAAATCTAACATTAAAGGAGATAGCCACTTCGGCTAAGAGCAATCCTAATACCGAAAAGAGAAATAAAGAGATGAACAGAATTGCCCTTACCTTGCGTTTACTGATGAGTTGAAGGAGAAAAGAGATTCGGCCACCCCACTCAAACAACTAAGAGAGAAGAACGCAACAATAAAGAGTGAGAAGTGATGGAGTTTCGGTTAGATCTATTGGGGAAAAAAGGAAAATTCGGCTAACAGAAGAGAATGAGTAGGAGAGAATTGAGAAGAACAAAGAAGTAAGAAAGGAAGACAATATTCGGCTATGGCACACAAACACTCCAAAAAGAATAACTCACAATAGCCACAAGGGAGGATTCGGCTATGGAGAAGAACAAATCGCAAGGGGGTAAAAGGGAGGTTTGGTCGAATAAGAAAAATAGTAGTTCGATGAGAATGGATGAAGGGGAAAAAGATGCACAGATGGCCACCTCTAAGTTTCTGCTAATACCCAAAAACAAGAAGAAGAAGAAGAAGAAAGTGTGCTACGGTTTTGGTAAAAGAAGTGAATGAGCAACAAAAATGCAAAAGAAAGAAAAAGACTTCACAAAAAGGGTTTCGGTTTTTACTGTACTATCCCAAAAAGCACAAACGGCACTCCCCCTCCCCCTTATGACCAAATGCACCATCTAACACCTTAGCCGAATTTTTATTCCCCCCCAAGCTTCCCCACTTTCGGCTAACTCTACCTCACACCTCAATCCCATAACTTGCTCCTCAATCCACTCTCAATCATCCATTTGAATTCATTTGACCAATTCAAACTCTTCCTAGAAGAGTCCATGCCAACTCCACCACCTTCCCTTCCTGGCACAAAAAGAACTCCCAAAAAACCACTTGTGGGATTCGAACCCACTCCTCCTCCATACCCCCTTTATGACGCCAACCAATAAGCCACTCTGCCACTTGTGTCATCAAATAACAACCAATCATACTTAAAGCCCGCATCTACAAGCTTTCCCCACTGAAGTGCCCTAAAGAGAAAATTCACCCAAAGCTCTGGCTCGAACCTGAGCCTCCCCAGGACCCTCAAACACACCAAAAAACATGCTAAACGAGCGAAACACATAGAATAGCATAAAATGCAGAACCCCTAATTTTAGGATGTTACAGTTCTACCCTCTTAAAGAAATTTCAGCCTCGAAATTTACCTGCTCAAAAGAGGTGAGGGTATTTCTGTCGCATCACATCCTCTGGCTCCCACGTGGCTTCCTCTGCACCGTGATTACACCATAACACCTTGACTAGAGGAACCTTCCTTCTCAGCACCTTGACATCTCGATCTAAGATCTGCACTGGTTCTTCTTCAAAAGACAGATCGGGTCCTACTTCAATTTCCTCCACCGGCACTATGTGAGATGGATCCGAACGATAGTGCCTTAACATTGAAACATAGAATACATCATGTATCTGATTCAACTCTGGAGGTAACTCAAGCCGATACACTTCCGGTCCCACACGTTTCAACACTTGATAAGGCCCGATGAATCTGGGGCTTAACTTACCTTTCCGTCCAAATCTTAGGACCTTCTTACAAGGTGAAACTTTCAGAAAGACCTGATCACCCATTGAAAATTCTATCTCTTTACGCTTCAGATCTGCATACTATTTCTACCTGTCGGAAGCTTCCTTCAACCGAGCCCGAATCAACTTAACCTTTTCCTCCGTTTCTGAGATCAACTCCGGACCCAACAACTGTCGCTCACCCAATTCTGTCCAGCAGGTAGGAGTATGACACTTACGACCATACAACGCTTCGTAGGGTGCCATCTCAATACTGGATTGATAGCTATTGTTGTACGCAAATTCCGCCAACGGCAGAAAATCCTCCCAACTACCACTGAAGTCGATAACACAGCCTCTCAACATGTCTTCCAGAATCTGAATTACCCTCTCTGACTGACCATCAGTCTGTGGATGAAATGCCGTGCTGAAATCCAGTCTTGTTCCCAACGCTTTATGTAACGCCTTCCAGAATTGCGATGTAAACCTAGGGTCTCTGTCTGATATGATAGACACTGGTACCCCATGTAACCTCACAATCTCTACTACATACAGCTTAGCTAACTTCTGTAGTGAGTAGTCAATACGAACTGATATGAAGTGAGTGGACTTCGTCAACCGATCGACAATCACCCACACCAAATCTTTCCTAGTAGGCGTAAGAGGTAGCCCACTAACAAAATCCATCGTTATCTTCTCCCACTTCCAAAGTGGAATCTTTACTGGCTACAACAACCCCGAAGGCAACTGATGCTATGCCTTCACCTGCTGACACGTCAAACACTTATACAAACTCAGTAACTTCTTGCTTTAAACCTGGCCACCAAAACTGTTCACGCAAATCTTGATACATCTTACTCCCACCGGGATGCATAGCGTATGGGCTACTATGCGCCTCCCACAGAATCCTTTGTCTCAACTCAGAATCCTTCGGCATACAAACCTTCCCACGAAAGCATAATACTCCATCACTGCTCAGACCAAAATCTTCTGTCTTACCACCTTCCACTTGCTGAAGTCGAGAACTTAACAATTCGTCTGGCAATTGTTTTTCCTTAACTTGACTTACCCATGAAGGCTTCACTTGAAGCTCGGCTAACAAGCTTACATCTTCATACAAATTGAGATGGGCAAACATTGCCCTCAACTCTGATATCACCTTACGACTCAATGCATCCGCCACCACATTAGCTTTACCCGGGTGATACTCAATCGAGAGGTGATAATCTTTCAACAACTTAATCCACCTTCGCTACCTTAAATTCAACTCCTTCTGGGTAAGGAGATATTTTAGGCTCTTGTGATCGGTGTAGATAATTGACTTCTCTCCATACAAGTAGTGTCTCCAAATCTTCAGTGCGAACACTACCGTAGCTAACTCCAAATCATGAGTGGGATAATTCACTTCATGCGATCTTAATTGCCGAGACGCATATGCTACCACCTTCCCTTCTTGCATCAACACACATCCTAACCCTGTGTGCGGCGCATCACAATAGACGACAAACTCCTTTGCAGCCTCAAGTTGAATTAACACTGGTGCCTCCGTCAAAATCCTCTTCAACTTCTTAAAGCTTTCCTGCTATTTATCTGTCCATACAAATGGTATCCCTTTCCGTAATAACTTGGTTAATGGCGCTGCAATCAACGAGAACCCCTCAACGAACCTTCTGTAGTACCCAGCTAACCCGAGGAAACTTCAAATTTCTGCTATCGACTTCGGTGGTTTCCAATCCAAAACAGCTTCAATATTTCGAAGATCGACCCTAATCCCCTCGGCAGACACAACATGCCCCAAAAAGGTAACTCCCCTCAACCAAAATTCACACTTGCTGAATTTTGCATACAGTTGCTTCTCTCTCAAAATCTGCAGAACTATCCGAAGATGCGAATCATGCTCCTCTTCCGTCCTTGAATAAACCAAGATATCTTCTATGAACACCACAACAAATCAATCCAGGTAGGGTTGGAATACCCGGTTCATCATACCCATAAATGCAGCTGGTGCATTCATCAACCCAAACGGCATCACCAAGAACTCATAGTGACCATAACGAGTTTGAAAAGCAGTCTTATGAATATCCACCTCTTTGACCTTAAGCTGATGATAACCTAACCTCAAATCTATTTTCGAGAAGACTGAAGCGCCTCGCAGTTGATCGAACAGATCGTCAATCCTTGGCAACGGGTATTTGTTCTTAATCGTCAACTTGTTCAATTGCCTATAATCAATGCACATCCGCATCGACTTGCCCTTTTTCTTAACGAACAACACCAGCGCTCCCCACGGAGACACACTTGGTCGGATAAAACCACGATCCAGCAATTCCTGAATCTGAGCTTTCAGTTCTGCCAACTCCTTCGGCGCCATTCTATATGGGGCAACAGACACCGGAGCTGTTCTCGGAAGTAGATCAATGTTGAACTCCACCTCACGATCCGGAGGTAACCCTGGAAGCTCTTCTGGAAAGACGTCCGAGAACTCTTTCACCGTTCTCACATCCTTTACAAACAATTCTTTGGCTTCCAAAGCACTGATGAAAGCTAAGAACGCCTCACACCCTTTTCGCACCATCCTCTTAGCCTTCAATGCAGACACCACATTGGACAGATAATTCCTTCTTTCACCTATCACTAACACCTCCTTATCCTTGGGAGTCCTCAATATCATGCGCTTAGCAGCACAATCCAAGTTTGCCCGATACTTAACTAACCAGTCCATGCCTAAAATCAAGTCGAACTCGCCAAACGGCAATTCCATCAAATCAGTCGGGAAAACAATCCCGTGCACTTCTAAAGGCACATTCCGAAATAGTTTGTTCACCACTATAGATTGTCCTAAAGGGCTAATCACCGTCATTTCTCTAGAAGCAATCTCAGATTCTATACTCAAAGTCTCAGACACATCACTAGCAACATATGAATGTGTAGACCCAATATCTATCAAAGCTGTAAAAGGCACACCAAAAATAAGGAACGTACCGGTTATGATCTCCGGTGCATCATCATCCTCTCGACGTCTAGCTGCATAAACCAATCTAGGTTGTCTTGCTTCTGTACCCCCAGCACCTCTGCCCGATACTCCACGGCCTCGACCAAATCCATTTCCACCTCTAACCGGACCACAACCTCTGGGTGGCTGCTGCCCACCTCTTCCGAACTGTGCATAGCCCTGACCTACTGACCGCGTTCTGTCAGGCTTTTGTGGATAGTCCCTTATCCGATGATCCATAGATCCACACCTGAAGCATCCTCTATTACCTACCCAACACTCCCCCGAATGAAATTTCCCACATCGAGCACACTGTTGAGACCGACCAACAGCAACAAGCTTCACAACTCGACTCGGTCCATCAAACCTAGGCCTCTTTTGGAAACCCCAAACAGATCCTCGCGACCCAAAGTTCCTCTTATTCCTACCCCTATCCTTATCTCGATTCTGCCTCTCCGACCACTTCACCTCTTCGGCTATTTTTGCCTTCTCAACCAGAATGGCAAACTGTCTTTCCCGTTACGGAGCTATTAGTACCCGCAACTCATCCCTCAGACCATCCTCAAACTAAACACAACACTAGTAATCAGATGCGACGATACCCCGAGCGTAGCGACTTAAACGCAGGAACACCGCCTCATACTCAGCCACCGACTTATTCCCCATGACCAAATTTAAAAATGCCTTCCTCTGAGCGTCCACATAACTTGCCCCAACATACTTTCCCTGAAACACTGTCTTAAAGAAATCCCAGGTAATACGGCCCGCCTGTGTACCATCCCTTACCGTGAGCCACCACTGGTGTGCCTCATCTCGATGGAGAGACACTACTCCTTTCAACTTTTCTTCTGCGGTACAGTCAAGATTGTCCATGATTCGTTCTATCGCTTCCAGCCAGTATTCTACCACATTTGGAGCCATACCAGAAATACCTCTAAATATCTCGACCCCATTTGCTCGAAGTCGCTTAGGAATAGATTTCCGAGCTACTAATCCCGTGCTTGCTCCAGCAACCCGCTCCAGAACACACAACATAGCTTGGGACAAAGCATCGTCCCCTCTAGATCGGTCCTGAGATCCAGCTTCCGCTACTGGTGATGCTGGCACTTCACCTTCCGGCCCATGCCCTGATTTCGAGGGTTCAGCCTCAACACCCCAGCCTCTACCATGGCAACGTATACTACATGCATGTCGTCTAGTGCTCATGATTATGGATTCGACTTAATTTGATTAAAATTTTATGAATTAGCATTTCTTCCACTGTTTATTACCGGATAGTCTTATGAAAATAAAATTAGAAGTAGTTTTTCGCAAAACATATATATACCTAAAGGTTTCAATCTCTAAAGTTGAATTTCTTAGCACTAGCAATCACAGCACAATATAATCTTTTCATACAATTCAACCAATAGTCAGAAGACTTACCGTACTGATTTGGTGCCGGAGACTCGGGTGCCATACTTCTAGAAAACATGTATTTTTCTAAACCATATTCCAAACAAACTTTGTAAAACATTTTCTTGAACCTATTCCACAGTCGAGTTTTGTAACCTAGGCTCTGATACCACAATTGTAACACCCCAAACCCGGCCTAAACGCTACGACCGGATCTGGTATGTCACATGGAAAGGTTGTTTAAGGAAACTTCGTGACTGTTTAAAAATTTCGAGTTTTGTTTTCATTTTGGAAATCAGATTCGTTTTTTTAGGTTTTCTTACAAAATGTTGTGAATATTTCTAACTACCGAAAATTTGTTTTATAATACGAGAATTGAAATTGGTGGGATTTCAGGATGTGATGTTTTTGGGAACAATTATTGTAGTTTTTAAGAAAATCCTGAGTTTTAATGTTTATAACTTGAAAACTGTTTGCTAGTGTTTTGGGAAAATGGTTGTTTACAAATTTAGAAAAAACTTCGTATTTAACATTTCATAATAATTATTAACCGCAATAAATCAAAAACCAAATCATAAAATCCCGGAGGCCTTATTCCATAACAAATTCCCAAATTAAAAGTAATTTTAAGTAAGGAAAATGAATTTACGAAAGAAGTACTGCATGGCCACTGCAGAGTCCTCCTCGGCTCCTAAATCCTCGCACTAGGGATTACCTGCAAAATTAAGCAGAGGGGTGAGCCGCCAGGACTCAGTGCGTAACTTCCCTTACGATCGCAGTTTAGGCCTAAGCCCTAACAACATGGCATATCAAAGAGTTTATGCAAATGCAACCCAGCCCAACCTAGTTTTCCATCCTCTACGTCACCTGAATCAGCCAAACACCTGTGGCACCAAGCCACTGTGGTACCAAACCACTATGACAGAGTCACTGATAAATGTATATGTGGGGCCAACCCACTGTGGTACCAAATCGCTGTGGTACCAAACCACTGTGACATAGTCACTGATGAAAACATGTGGGGCCAACCCACTGTGACAGTCATTGAATCACACTTTCCTTTTCAATATATATCCCAAAGCCCATGCAACATATTATCATACTGAGATGAATGCATTCATATTTCCAATGTACAACAAATAATCCAAACATACATATATTTAGATTGTGTTATTCGAAAAAAACAACGTCATTCAGGTACTTACATGGTATCTCCAGCACTACCCACAAGGGTATCTCAACTGTCTATACAGTCGTTCCAGCTTTCAGCGAACACAGTTATTAACGCAAATTAATAAAGGTAAGTGTGACCATTACACACCTGATTACACGAAGAACTAAACACTCTAGATCATCGGCACTCTCACTAGTAGGAATAACCGCGATTTCTCTATCCCAAACAGACGTCGGCTCTTTACCACAACCCGGCGAAAAGTCACGAACCGCCGACACAGCACATCGTTTAAACTTAGGGGCAGAGACTACGAGTCCACTCCTCTCCTTAGTTTGGCTAGCACTCACATCCATGAAAAGAATCTTTGATCAGGAGATTGGGTTAAGGCAATCGAAAGAGAAAAAGGAATTGGTAAACCCAAATTAAGAGAACTTTCTTACCTTAAAGAAAATAACGCAGATTAGTTCTATCCTCTTGACTGGATTCCCCTAATTCAGCACTAGCAGGTTCTTGATCAATCGAGAATCGAACCCTTACACAATGATAAACAACATCACGTAAGTTCGAGGTAATGAATGCCTGTCTAACACATCACTATTCGACCACAACTAAAAGAAGGGCAAAGAAAGTGTTACCTATTCTTTGAAAGACTCAAGTAGAAGATCCGGCCTTACTACTTAAGAACTCGAATGAATGGTAAGATTCAGCAATCCACGAATCTTCAACCTTCAGACTCCAACACGTTCGGCTAATGTGTTCCCTAGGGTAAGCGTTCCATAATGAGAGAAGAAAGGGAGGGATTAGCCGAAATCTAACATTAAAGGAGATAGCCACTTCGGCTAAGAGCAATCCCAATACCGAAAAGAGAAATAAAGAGATGAACAGAATCGCCCTTACCTTGTGTTTACTGATGAGTTGAAGGAGAAAAGAGTTTCGGCCACCCCACTCAAACAACTACGAGAGAAGAAAGCAACAATAAAGAGTGAGAAGTGATGGAGTTTCGGTTAGATCTATGGGGGAAAACGAAAGGAAAATTTGGCTAATAGAAGAGAATGAGTAAGAGAGAATAGAGAAGAACAAAAAAGTAAGAAAGGAAGAAAATATTCGGCTATGGCACACACACACACTCCAAAAAGAATAACTCACAATGGCCACAAGGGAGGATTCGGCTATGGAGAAGAACAAATCGCAAGGGGGTAAAAGGGAGGTTTGGTCGAAGAAGAAAAATAGTAGTTCAATGAGAATGAATGAAGGGGAAAAAGATGCACAAATTGCCACCTCTAAGTTTCGGATAATACCCAAAAATAAGAAGAAGAAGAAAAAAGTGTGCTACGATTTTGGTAAAAGAAGTGAATGAGCAACTAAAATGCAAAAGAAAGAAAAAGACTTCACAAAAAGGGTTTCAGTTTTTACTCTACTATCCCAAAAAGCACAAACGGCACTCCCCCCCCCCTTATGACTGAATGCACCATCTAACACCTTTGCTGAATTTTCATTCCCCCCAAGCTTCCCCACTTTCGGCCAACTCTACCTCACACCTCAATCCCATAACTTGCTCCTCAACTTGCTCCTCAATCCACTCCCAATCATCCGTTTGAATTCATTTGACCAATTCAAACTCTTCCTAGAAGAGTTCACGCCAACTCCATCACCTTCCCTTCCTAGCACAAAAAGAACTCCCAAAAAACCACTTGTGGGATTCAAACCCACTCCTCCTCCATACTCCCATAATGACGCCAACCACTAAGCCACTCTGCCACTTGTGTCATCAAATAACAACCAGTCTTACTTAAAGCCCACATCCACAAGCTCTCCCCCTAAAGTGCCCTTAAGAGAAAATTCACCTAAAGCTCTGGCTCAAACCCGAGCCTCCCTAGGACCCCCAAACACACCAAAATAACATCCTAAACAAGCCAAACACATAGAATAGCATAAAATGCAGAACCCCTAATTCTAGGATGTTACATTTGTGTCAAAACTTTCTAAGTGTTTAAAAGTCTCAGTTTGGTCCCAAAGCATCTGAGGTATATATAAAGGGTCTCGTAGACACATATTGGGGGACGTTACGATGGTAAATGAAAAAGTTTTAAATTAGAACAAATTTTATAGCTCAAAGTCGAATGCTCAAGCAGGTCAAGTCCGATAATGCTTGTACCCAATTCCGGAGTTGAATACGATTAAGGGGTGTTACATTTAGTGGTATCAGAGCCAGGTTTAGTCTATTCTCGGTCTAACCTAGCGTGTGATAGTTTAGCTATACATGCCATATTAGTACTTATGATAGTGTGATATCTCCCAGCTCTAACGAGATTGTTTTGTTAAGATAAAGATGATTTCCAACTGAGCCATTTTCGATAATGATGAAAATGATAATGAGAAAATTGAAATGAGATAATCTGAGGTTGAAGAATGAAATGAAAGTTATAAGGTGATAAGCTTGTCCATGTTGGTTCGATGTGCATATGGTGTTATATACTAAACCTATTTGGTTAACTGAATATAGTGAGTAAACTTACCCAGTGAACGAGACATATGTGTATGTACAACTGCTTGAATGATGTATAATCAGTATGTCCACATAACTGAATCTCATGTACGACTGTTAAAGTAGAGGACTTATAATGTTTTGTTTTATGACTCTGTTATGAAGCCTCAAATATTATAATAGTATGGAAGTTAAACTGAGTAGTTATATTAAGTAGAATGCAGGAGATAAGTACGGTCGTTCAATGATAAATTGATGAATAAGACCATGGTTGGGCCATGGCAGTACATGTGATCCCATATAAGACCATGTATAGGACATGGCACTGGCAACGATACATGATCTCGTGTTAGACCATATCTGGGATATGGCGTCGGCATCGAATAGTGATTCCGTGTAAGACCACGTCTGGGACCTAGCTTCGGCATGAAATCGTGTAAGACCATATCTAGGATATGGCGTTGACATTGATAGAATATCCCGTGCAGGACCATATCTAGGATATGGCATCGGTATCGACATGTGTTTCCATGTAAGATCGTATCTGGGATATGGCATTGGTATTTATATGAGATTTTGTGTAAGACCATAGTGAGACTATGGCATCATGACGACATGTAATAGATTAT
Organism: Gossypium australe; assembly: GCA_005393395.2. Classification (NCBI taxonomy): domain Eukaryota; kingdom Viridiplantae; phylum Streptophyta; class Magnoliopsida; order Malvales; family Malvaceae; genus Gossypium; species Gossypium australe. Next base: position 119,447,913 of record CM016626.1, read on the forward strand.
GATATGGTGATACGAGTAAGACCCTAGTTGGACTATGGCAATCAAGTAAACGACGTACTCAAAACCGTAAGACGTTCCCTAATTTGATAAGTGATGGTAAGAGAAATTGGAGTTAAATGTTGAGTACTTGAATAGATATTAATATGCAGCTCGAGTAAATGAAATCACCGTTTGAAATTATGGGTGATAGAAATAATTATAACATGAATAAGGGTGAAAACTCGCTTGGAGTGAGTTGTGCAATCATATTTCATTAATGATAAACGTTAAATCATATAGGTGTAGTCATGAGAGTCAAGTTAGAGGCTTTACGACCTCACCCCTTTACCACTGTTGATTGATAATGAGATTTTTATGAGAGCCAAGTTGAATAAGTTCATGAGCATGAAATGAAAGAGTTCAGTGGCGAAACAATTAGTAATGTATATAGAGATAAAGGTAGTTAGAAGGTGAGAACAGTTTTGGGCAGAATATATGAATGTTTTAAAGATTGTACTGATTATGCAATGTTGCAAGTAAAGAAAAAGATAGCCTCGACTATTTGACTCAATTGAGTAGAAAGCCTAAAATGTGTACTTATCGAGATATTTCCCAATTGATGTTCATTAGTGAAAGGAATAATCAAGGGGTTTATGATGATGGAAACGACTAAAGGAACAATGTCCGAGTTATAAAAATGTTTGACTATGACAATCATTGTTGAATAGATTATGATGATTCCTTTGAGTATTTTTTATAAATATCTATTTCCCTCTGGGATTTAAGTGGTTGTTCATTTTTTTATGGAGTTATGATCGTGTGAGAATGTTAGCTAATTGTAAAATCAGATGAAATGGTTGTCAATTTGGTTGATTGCAATCGACGTTCCTTTATCTCTTTGTAATTCTATTTTGGTACTTTGGGGATAAAATCAGTAATAAAAATTTTTTTGTGAGACTATTCTTATGTTCCTGCTGATCATGGTCATCTTTAAAGTATGTTCTTCAGGTTGTGATAGTTATATCTACCATGATTGCGCTTTTGATTTGATCATAGAAAAGTGAAAATTTGAGTATAAGAAGTGAAATCACAAGTTTCAAAATGTGCGACAGAATTTTTCGGGTAAGCCGAATAGAGTTAATGCATTTAGTTAAGATATCCCTGTTACCTTGAATTAAGATGATAGTAAAGGTTTTCGATTAGCATAACAAGAGAAATTCAAAGGATTGTGTGTTTGAACTGTATTCTTAGTATGGACAAAAGAGTAGATTGATTGTTAAGATGTGATCCGAGTTATGTGTATGCTTACGCATGCTTCAATAGGGAGAATAAATTATGTATATTCATTAGTAGGGAGTTGGATAGTTTGAATGAGGAAATTAGATTCTAGGTAGCATAATATAGAGATATGCTTATAGAATTTCTAACCGATATGGTAAAGTTGAAAGCTATTGAAGGTACTATTAATTGAAAGTTCTAGTACTGAGTTTAGTTTGAATCGAGAGAAAGAGTTTATGAATTCTAAGGATGCGCTAATGAATAAATTGAAAGGTGTTTTTATACCAGAGTGTAAAATGGTAGTTTACATCTTTGGGTGAATAGAGTTACGTCGAAAAGAATTGTTAGATTGGTGATCCAGAGACGATCACTTTCACGTCTGTGTTATGAAATTGATGTTATAATATGATCCATGGAAAGTGATATGTGCTTTCTGAATCCTGACGAGTTAAAGTATTTAATGTGGTAGAAAAATTTGAGTGTAAGATAGTGACAATGGTTTGAGCTATCGCAAGAGTATGTGTAGTTATTGGGTTACCTTTCGAGGAGCTGATGTAGTAAAGATATCTGGATTGAAAACCCTCGTTTACTTGATACGAGTTGGTTACTCAATTGACCTTTGTTGTCACTATCCTAAAGTTAGCGATGTTAAACTCCGAGACAAGTTTTTCTTTATAAAACAGAAAAGTTCATAAGTGTAATAGTGAATGGTATTTTAAAGGAGCCTAAAATGAGTTCACTTTTGATGTTAAAATTCAGGTTTGACAATATTTCTGTTATTACTGTTACCTTGAGATAGAATTTGCATATTGATCAATCTAGAAATCATGTAGAAGTTTTGGTATGAGGCTCAGTAGTAGCATGTCTGTAACTTCCCGAAGTTGGGCCTAGTAGGATTGGGCCTAATGGGCCTTAGGAGTAGTAGCGTTTAAAATTTTTGGGAGAACAGGAGATCAGCTTTAGTACAAGTTGGACTTATTAGATAACTGATTTTGGAAGGTTAGAGGGCTTCTATGAAGTCCCGGGATCGAACATTAGCTTTGGGGAAATTTTGGTTTTAGGCGAAAAAAAAACCCTGGAAGTTGGTAGGTAGGCCTTAAGAATAAAAAGTGGAGAAAAATGACACAAGTGGAGTGTGTGGTGTAGTGGCAAATTGACGCAAAAATAAGAGACAAGGGGGTGATGCCACAAGGAAGGAAGGAGGTCTAAGGTTCAAGTCTTGGCTTTTGCATTTTAGTTTCTTTTACTTGGATCTTAGAATTTGGGCCATAGTTTATATTTAGTTGCGCATGGTTAAAGGCACAAGAAGAGCTTGTGGCCAAGTGGTTAGCGGTGTGGATTATGTTGCAAGGGAGCCTGGGTTCAAATCTCATGAGAAGCAAGGGAGTATTTATTTTGCGGATTGGACAACAAGAGTTTCAGTTGAATTTAAACTCTATTGACGAAGAGATCCCACATTGGAAAGATACAAAGAAACAAGGTGAAGAGCTAGCTATATAAAGAGCATTCCAGGAGAAGAGTTATCATACCTGGTTGGCGTTGGGCAAAGGAGTGCTCGGAGCGCGGTTTAGCAGCTTCAGATTCCTATCAGGTGTGTAACTCTCTCTACTCTAGTTGTAGAGCGGCAAATGCCGAAGTGTCGGTCACGGCAATAGTAGCCACACGAGCGTGCGAGCGGACGTGTGGGGCTTCGACGCGATAGTTGAGGCCATCAGTAGTATTCTTGTGGGTTGGGGCTGCTTGGGCCGCGGTGGGCCGAATTTGGCCTAATGGGCTGAAGTGGGCCCAATTGAGCAAAATGTATGATGGTATAGTATATAGTGAGCTAGACTAGGTGGAACTTATATACGTGGCTAGATTTATGTTAGGTAGGCCATAGGAGCGTGTGGGCCCGAATGGGCCGGAATCGGGTTTTAGGCCCAATAGTCCGGTAAAGACCAGAAATGATAGTTGAGTCGTTCGGGGCGACATTGGGCCTTTGGAAAGGCCATTCCAGGTACGAAATTACTGAAATACCCTAAGTGGGTAAATTACCAAAATACCCCTAGAAGGTAGATTACTGTTATACCCTTAAAGGTTGATTGGTGTGATTATGTCGTATTTGTTATTCTAATTATGATGGAAATTCATTTCATACGTTATCTGTGATATATGATTTGCATACATGTCATACTGCATACGAATTATTATGTCAGATTGCATGGGTATGATGAGAGGAGGGGGAAGATATTATTCTAGACTGTCACCAGTGGTTTTGACCACAAAGTGGGTTGGCCCCGCTTTCTATATTATTTTTGTGACTAAGACTCAGTGGTTTTGACCACCAGTGGTTTTGACCACACCGATATTATTTGTGACTACGGTCACCAGTGGTTTTGACCACATG